>VIBL01000040.1:0-2400000 GCA_008271625.1 Lutraria rhynchaena
TTTTGTCCTAGTAGAAAATCCTATAAACGATACGGAATGGTCGTTTTCAACATTCATAACATGAATAAATAAAAAGAACCTGTGTATTAACCACACGTTTGTACATGTATTCAAAACTCTAGATCTGTCGCTTGTTTATATACTCAAACCTCAGTAATAAATTGTACTTGGTACAGTTATATGATTTACAGACTATGAGTATAGTCAAGCAACAGATGACTGAGGTAATGATGGTAAAATGACTTAAATTGTTTTGTTACCGTGATTTTTATGTCGATCTGAAAGTATCCCTCATCACATTGGTATATTGCATATGTCAATTATTAATATTCTGTAAAGTGATATAACCGTTATTAAGGGGTTGCTAATTAAAGCGTATTTAACAAGAAACCTACCAGTTCCGGTCACGTGTGTTGCTTCCGGTGTTCTTCGTAAATCTGGAAGTAAAGCAAATAAAATGAAAACAAGTACTGAAGCCAATATTTTTGTATTTGTTTTTTTGGTCGCCAGTATAAAGACATAAAACAGTTCGGGTTTTTTATTTTATGTGAACATTTTCCTTCGATTTCCGCTTTAATCGCAAGAACAAAATATCAATATAAACATTATGGCCCTTAAAAAACGGATAATTATTTGCTATTGCAGTGCTTACACATGGGAATTATAAAAAGTATTTTGCCTTGACGGGGTGCCTGCACAATATTTAAAGACTGACGTGGCACTATTTTCATAATCTTAACAGTTGAAATCATTTGATAATGCACCGCAATTTCCTTGCAGAACATTTATTTGTCCAACTGACCGTGCACTTGGTTTGAAATTTGAATATGGATAAGAAAAGGTTTCCTTGAAAAAAAATACAAATTCCCATCTCCCTTAAATACTGCATTCACCGAAACAACCCATCACACAGGAGTATACAAAAAATGGAGAACAAAACACAATCTGCCGGAGTGTACCGCTTTGGAACGGCCTGTACCAAAGCTTTAAAATAGTTTTGTGGACCCAAGCCAGGATGCAGAACTATGTAAAATTGCAAACTAGATAAGAGACTGAGTGTTCGGGTTCAAATAAAGAGTGGCTATTAAATTTTAGGAAACTTCTAGTAGCAACTAGACGCTGTATACAAATTAATAGAAATATCTTTAGCTGTAGGTACTTATGAATTAAAATATTTGACTCCGTAAAAATCACTTAAAATACTTCAACATTAGAATGACCTAAATATAACGACCACTTAAATGTATATATTCGGATCAAAACCTTGTATATTTCCAACATTTCGATTTGGTAATGAAACACTAACTACAAGTATATATTTGGATTTTTTATTTTGTTTTAGTTTTTGTTTGATCGAAAATGCGTTCTTAATATCAAAGTTAAATTGTATTTCGCCATACAACAAACCCGCTGTATCATGCATTTCCCCATGTGCTATCTAGGTATTGTAGATGTCTTTCGTCCCACTATTGCTTGGTAGTCTAAGCTTGTGCTATATATATCTTAGACAAGCCAGCAATTTAACTCAAAAGTGTGACAGTCAATGTTTGTTACGATAAAATGTCACTTGTTTTTATGTTTTAGCGATTTGCTAAAGGCAATGGACTGAAATCTAGAGCACAATGCAGTTTTGAAAGCTATAAAGGACCATTCTCTGTGGTTTAACGGCGCACAAGCAGCTAGAGTTATTTGCGACTTTTCCATCTTAAACGGTGGATGAGGACCACAGGCTTACACCGGAGTATGAACATCGACCTTCCGTAAGCCAGCTGGACCTGACATGTGTTTTGCAGGCCCAAATAGGATTCAACCTCACAGCGGTGAGAGGCTAGTAATTACAAGCCATAACCAGTCGACTCCAGGGGTCCTTTGAAAGGCTGTTCATGTAACAGAATGAGATGTGTTCACGTCCTTAATCATTTTGCGTTCTATCGTATGCAATTAGTATAATTACATAAGAAACACAGTCTCACAACAAGGTACGTGTTGCAGATCCGGGTGAATTGTTCCGTGATTCACTTTTACTTAACAAATCAATTCAATGGACACATAACTATTCAGTAAATTAAAAAAGGAACGACTTTTAACAATACACATGGCGGCATGATAATATGTGTGCTAAATAATGTATGTGCTATTTTATTGGTCACTTTGATGCTGATATATATATATATCCTGAAGAAAATGTTGTCTGATGTAACCTTCAGTGTAATGATTTCAGATCCACAACACACAGTGAACGTCGCGAGCATTTTGATAATTGAATTATCAAAACCCACGTAATTCACTACGCCTACGAAATCCAAACGTATAACAAAAAGACATGCTCACTTTGAAAAATCCATACATAGCAACTCTCAAGGTGTCCTTCTCTTAATATTAAGACTAGATGAAACTCATTGAGACACATCGAGATATGATTGTACGGTCCGTAGTTTTATGATGTATATTGACAGCATTATATGAAGTGACATTGACAACTGTCGAAACAAATCTTACAGTTGTAGACATTCTATCAATAACTCATTTGTCGAGCTACGAGATATTGTCGCAGTTATGGTATAAAAATGTTGCAAGCGAAGACAATGGCGACGACTGTAGGGATATATAAAATGACAAAATTACTGACGCATCTCATCTGAATTTCATACCAGAATGCCCAAACCAAATAAATGCCTTTATTATTTATTCTGATAAAGAAACGGGCAACACAAGATTGAAGAAGAGGCAAAATCGTTGTGATTTGGATGTTAAGCTCTGTTTCTGGGAGTTTAAATCCCATTGGTTAAGACATTTTGACAAGCCATTATTACATTTAAATTCAGATAGAGTTGGATGGTTCATAAGAAGTAATTTAGGGTGATTTAATTCATTTGTACGACCAAGGGATGTTAAATGAAATTAGACTATGTCGTGGATAGAACTCGTATCACCTTTCACAACTTTTGATGCTGGATGACAAAAAATACTAGATTCAAAAAACAGAATTAGTCCTTAGACTTAGAGAGTGAAGTATAAATCCAACTAGCGTACCGCCTTATCGCAGCACAACCTTTCAAAGGGTCAGATATTTCCGTTTCATTTCATCACAATAATGGCGAATGCATATTTATAAGAAATACACCAAACAATGAATATCAATTTCAAATATAAGATCATACTATGGATATAACCTCTTTACATGCGTTGTCTTCAAGGGATCGTGTAACAAAGTAAAGGCTGTATCCTTTGTAATTCCCTCCTCTTGCTCCAAGCATTCAATTAAGTTTTTTTGTCCGTGTAAACTGTTAAAGACTAACGCGGAAATACATTGCTAGTATAGATTCTTAATTATGTTCAGGACAGTAACCTTGTGGGATAGTTTTCAGCTAATTCCTTCCATTACGTCTCCCAAACATTTGTAAAACAATATCATATAATAAAACAAAAATAACTTAATTTCTACTTAGGCGTGAATAAGTTCATTGTTTCCGCCAATCCGACAGACTCTATTTTTCTGTCTTTTTTCCTCCCCGATATTTGTCCGAAGTATGAGATATGTATTTGATAATTCTGCCGACCCACCGATCCTACATTTCTGGGTTGATGTCAGTGAAAACCAGGTATATCTCTACTAATTTTTATTTATGGCTTTATTTTGAATCAACGGCTACATTTGTACATTCACTAAATGCAATACATCTAAATCTAGGATTTAGCCAAACATTGAGGCTAAACACGCCTACAATGAGAGATTCGTCTTAATAGATATTAAGTAGAGTTTGAGTCAACCATCTTGGAAATAATCAAATTAAAATGGCCTCCATGTTACGCGACACAAAAGACAATTTTCTAGGTTTGGCTTCTTTGTTGACAGAGGTCTGTTAATGAGTTTCTCTGGTGTAAAGCGCTAGAGGCCAAAAGATGATTTTCTCCGAGAAGCTATCTAATTAGTGTGTTTTTAAACACCGAGGTGAACGTAGAATTCAAATAATGTCACGTGGTTCCACTTCTAGATAGAAAAAAACGAGTAATGGAGAGGGTTCTGACTCCTCTGCTGTTTAAGTTATGCAGTGTTGTACGACCGAGAATAGCTTTTAAAAGTACTTAAGGCTTGATGTAGTAATCCAGTGTTTAGGGTTACTGAACTAAAACAAGTAGGATAGGTTGGCCGAAAAAAATATTGCGAACATTTTTCGTGAGAGTGCGAGGTACGATTCATCCGTAATAATATTCATACTGTGGATTTTGCTAATAGAAAATTTAGGATCGGCGCTAAAAAATATGGTCGGTCTGGTAAACCAATACACAAGCATTTTTCGGGCCTATTCAGGAATTGATTTTACGTATTATTTTTAGATGATTGGCTTATTAAAAGCATTCCACTGTCTACTTTGATATATTCTACGCTGTTTAAACTGTACTTGCCTTTAGCAGAGCGCAGTAGAGTTAAAGGTCGTATAAATACAATTAATGAAATATAGTCCCGGCTTTTAGCATGGGTTCTGTGTTAACCGTTTTGACAGAAGATAAATAAACAAAATAGTTCTTGCATTCGAAAAAAACATTGTTTTATCTGCAATAAGGCACAGTTCATTTAAAAAGACCTAGCTTACCGTATCTAATGTATTCCGTGCTAAATTCATATGATATGTTAAATCCTTTCCGATCGAATTTGTAATCTGCTATGTTATGTAATGAACTTTTATCAAAACTAACTCGCCCACTTCGAGTCACAAATTCTATAAATAGAAATTCTCTAGATGAAAATAATGTGACGTCATCATATCTGCCACAGAAAACTCCGATGTTCTCCGCATAGCTGTGGTATCGTCCATCTTTGATAAGAACATAATCAAAAGGGCAGCTGAAATATAGAATTTGTCAACATGAACACAATTTCAAATCACTGCTTGCCGCCTTCTAAAAGAACTTTTAATCGGCATTTTTCATTTCGGAAAATATATTTGTTAGGCCTAAACAAAAAAGATTCGTTTCCGGTTACATGCCCAAAAAATATGGATCGGAAGGTAGGAATTTTTTCTTTTATGTTTTTTTACATATATCGGCAATGAAAATTACAATATAGCACTAAGATTTGGATGCCGTAAAAACTTGTGAGTCGGCAGGTAAAAGATGGGTATGTCGGGTAACCGGAAATAAACCTATTTTTAGGCCTTACTCTAGAAGATATCACAAAAATATAGCATGTTCGTTGCATGTTAAAGCATTCTAATGGCTTAATCTGCGAATCGGTGGGAGATCAGCCAGCAATTAATCCTTGTAAGGTTCAAGATGGATGATCATCCAACGAAACTGTTATAGTACAAAAAAATTGTCATTTAATAATTAATTTTAATTAAATGTATGATCTAAAAGTCGCTTTGTTGAGATATTATATATACAACGGAATCTTGGTAGACTTTCTTATGGTAATGTAACGTGAAACATGGAGCATGCCACCTCTGTTATGATTACCTTTACGGTGGCTTTGACAGGATTCCGTAGTTTTTACATAAAATGAAGACTCAAGAAAAAGAAAACTTACTAATCGTCCCCATGAAAAATAGAGAATTCGACGAACTTTATTTTGATTCTTTCTCCTGGGTTACCGTGAAATTCGTATTTACAATGAAGGTTGTTTGGATACGTTCCGGGAAAAGTAGGGGACACGATGAACCCTTTACGTCGCTCATCGCTATCAATCCTGAAGTCGCAACTATTAGGGGTCACCAACGTACCGACATTGTACATGGCTGCAAAAAAATAGTGATATTATATAAATATATACTGATATGCAGTATCGCCAAAATAAAACATATTTAATAAGGTACCGTCTGTTTCTAGAACAAAGATCCCAAATTCGCCACAACAATAAATATAAGTGTTCAAAAAAATCAGAAGTGATTTTTTTATTCAGGAATTAATATGCGTTACAATTATTCGTGCGATATTTCTCACGAAACCTAAATTATTGAATGCATTAAACAAAGATATTTATTACAAACTGCTCTCAAAGATGCTTTCAATACGTCATAGAATCATAAAACATGCCCACGAGCTGCGACAACAGAAAACGCTTGATGCAAAAAAACAAGTACAAACACCAGTCACAACTTTTCTTACACAATGCGAACAGAAATAGCTGCTTTAACTGCTGGCCTGGAAACATTTATAACTTTAATTCTCGGATTTTACTGATGGAAATTTATACCACAAGTTCCGAAACAAATTATCGGTTTCTTTCTTCACCGGGTTTACCGAGAAACAAGCGTCTTCATATCCCATTGTAATTTATAGACGCTGATAAGTTGTAATTTTAGAAAAGTAATTGGGAAAAAACGAAAGAAGTTCAACAATAGAATGAATCGATGTACATGTATTTTCTTTATGTTACTTCCGTATCCAGAAACTTTGGCTCTTAAATGATCGAATCAAGGTATAAAATATTGACAACGGAAGACATAAAATGTGTTTAAATAACCGGATTGTTTTCATTAACTCGCGCTTAAAGGCGAAGTAATTACTAGAAATCGTTCAATTATAGAAATAATTCGACGGATAAACCGTATTAAACTAGTTTCAATACAGTTACCGAATCTAAATAGCACAGGTTTGTATAGCTCTCGGAGAAATTAAATACAAGCGGAACACAGAAAGAAAAAAGACCCGCCTTAAAGTGGAACCATAATGAAAGCATGCATTCAAAAGACTAGATTTGTTGCTGATTAAACATAAATACTTCTTGATTCTGATAAAATTTAGTAGAAAAGCCTTAGGCTTATGTATAACTCCAGATATTTCCAGTAATTCCAAATCGTTTTGAAATATTAAAAAAGCCACACGTGAGTAATAAAATACTTAAATTGAAAGAATATGGTAATCCTTAAAAGTAGGAATTTATTTTCGGTTAAGAATGCAAAACAGGCAGCTTTACATGAGAACAAACATCAGAACTTTTGTTCTAGGACATTACGCGTGACTGTTAACGATTTGTAATGCGGTTTGAGAACCCCCGAAGCAATACTTTTACTTTGAGAAATGAAAATGCTTTTCAAGGAGGTTTAATTCTATGACAAGAAATAAACAAATAAAAATAAAAAATGAATAAAAGATTAATCATCAAGAAATTAAAGAACTGATTGAATTAATTCATTGATTAAATAGTAAAAACCATTATGTTTTAAAGGAAAGGATCAAATTTGAAAACAAATACGTTTTAATAAACGTCACTGGTATTTTCTAAACACACTTACAGGCGTCAATGAATGAAAATGTTCCGTTGAATCCGGCGTCTGCTCTTGATTCGTCGGAGAAGAAGATGATAATAATGACATTGTTAGTTGAGATAAGCAACTGGGGGAGATCGTCCTGCGAATTGTCCCCACAAAACCGTCCCAACATCTCAGCATCCAGTAATGGATCATTTACATTACTTAGTTGTATGTATACGTCGATGTAGTCATTTCGACAACTGGAACAGAAATTCATGCACAATAACAATATCTTTAGCTAAAGCTATGAACTTATCTTTGCTCTGAAAAGTAGGATCGATTTCTAAACTGAATTTATATTTTTATGGCTGACGGACTATTTAATTTCTCCCTTTGTGGCTTATACCCGAAAGTTCGAATGTTGACCTGGCCTTGAATATAGATGAGGAAAGAATTCCTAGTAGATAATCTCATACAAAAAATTCACCTTACCCCAAAAGTACAATCAGACTCAAAAAACCACCATCCTCAACCCCAGTCTAACGCAGGGAATCATGTAAATGGGAACAAAATACAATGTCATCGATTGATAGAGCCAATGAACAACCTGCAGCAAAGACGCGGGGGTTTTGAACGGGTCTATTTATTTACTTAAGGTCACCGTGATTAGTTTCTGAATGGAGGAATATACTGTGATAGTAGTCGGACGAACTAACCACTGCGGTAACAGCGGTAATGCGTGGTGCAACATGAGATGTATTCTTAAATAATTGCCAAAATACCAAATCAGTCATTACCAGTCTCTTAAAAGTGCTTAAGATGGTTGAATGCAGTTGTGCCTGAACCCAGTCATTACACACGTGTGAATAAGTAATTTAAGTCTCCATAGACAATCGTAATGTGATTATCTCCCTTATTTTGAAAACCGAAGTTGCCTACATTCGGTTAAGACTAAACTTTTGGTAATACAGCCAAACTGATGCTAAAGGGCTTCCGTTTTTTAGGACTACTTGAGTCAAAAACGTATCTCGTATAGAAAATGCAATAGTGGACTTTATACTGATTTAGGACATCATAGATTTTTTGAATTTATAAACTTTATAAAATTGTGTACTTTATAAAAATGGATTTCGTAGCATTGTGCGCTTCATTTATACATTTTGTAGAATAGTGGAGTTTAAAGAATTGTGTGCTATATAAATAATATTTTACATGCTACATACAGTCTATGTACATTCACTTATTGTAATAAATTCAAAAATATATTATTGAAATAAAATCATCTATTGTAACTTCCAAAATTGTCTATGGTTTTGAAAATTAGATTTGTACATTTAGCTCATTTCTCAATGGAAAAGGACAATTTAAGATTAACGATATGGAAAATTCACATTTTCGTTTTCCTTATATAGACAGAAACAATCTGTAAATATAATGTAAAACTATCATTTACATAACACCACTACTATAAACAAGGAATATCTAATAAGTCTGCATAATTGAAGTAAAAGACTGTACGTAAGCCGATCTAAGACAATCGTTGGACAACAGACCTTCAGTTCTAGACAGCTTTTCTCTTCAGGAATACATAAAACATCTACAAATAGCGGAATAAATACGCCACGTAAATGAAAACAAGACTAAATAACAGTTTTAATCCAATGAATTGACGCCAATAAGTCAATACGGCTGCATTTCAATCAGAACCCTGATGGAACCATTTATAACGACGTTATTTATGACCAAATTAGCTAAAATGATTGCAGCAATCCTTTCTAAATCCGAATATATTCTACAATCAGACCTGTGTTAATGACCTCTTTGCTCTAAAGAAATAACAGATTCAAATACCCGCTTAATGGTAATACCAGAGCTAACATAGCATTTGAACTTCAAAATCATGTCTAAGGAACAATATTTATGCAATGTGTTTCCACCAAGTACCTTTAACAGCCGAAAATAAGATTTAAGGACAATTTAAGTAACAAGCAAATGGCGGAATGATATTAAGAGTAAGAATTCTATCAAACTGAGATACGTCAATGAACTGGATCTCAGCAGTTTTATGTTCTTAAAGAATCACATTGTGACCAACCCGGTATTTTATTTAAAAAATAACTTACTCGGGCGACATGCCTTGTAGATCAAACTTCTTGAAATTTATTTGGACACGTTCAGATGTAAGGCCAACAAACTTGTATACACATCTTTTGCTGTTAGGATAAGGTGACGGCCAATTTGGAGAACTAAAGTTACCTCCCTTTGTGGCGGTGCTGCTGTACGTGACGTCACAATCTAAAAATTAAAAACAATCACATGTAAACACTTAAAATACGAAACAAGGAACTGATCAGTATATTAACATATTAAAATCACACCATGTCCCATTTTGGTTGAATTTATTTCATATCCATTCTTCGATGTTATAATTGTTTTTTTGAAGTGGGACGAACACAAAAGGGCCGGATGCATGGATTTTAGCTTAATTACCATAAAAGTAGAAGAACTACAATATTGACTGTGGTCATAATTCAGTGACAGTTATGTGCAATATTGTATTTAGTTGTTTACTTAAAAAATAAAACATCAAAACAAAATATGAGGCTTTATGAAAAAAGCAGAACCTTCAGTCAGGCCCCACCTAATATATAATAATAAAGTATAAAGTGGAAATTCCAAAACCTGTAATAAAAGTGAAACATTGATTTTAGTAGTTTTTTTTATCTGACTTTAAATGATCGGATTTCATTTTTGGGTTGAAATATTTTGGTACGCAACAGGAAAGTGTTGGTAGGAGATACAAGAACGCTGGTAAGGCAAATTGTTCACCTTACTTAACTTGGTTACATATATGAATATACATGTTTATTCACACTCAAGTTAACTGCAACTTGTAAATAAAAGCATTTGAGGAATAAGACCACTCTTTAACCCGTGTGCTCTGATGCCGATTATAGGTCATAGTTCTCAAATTCATATTTATTTCATCTTATTTTGGTCGCCTTTTCTGATAGAGCTGATTATTTTTTACAATCGGTGTTAATCCTCCGCAATCTAATCATTCTAAACATCACCAAAAATTTATTCTCATGTAGCTGAAACTTGCTACAAGTAAGAGGGAAAACATTATTGCAAATAGGATTGTTTAATGTGAAATGTACCTAGATCTAAAATGGTTGTAAAACTAGCAAAATAATTGCGTGGAATGCATATAAAGCCAAGAAGAACGAAATAAATTAATGCACCAATTTAATTTTACGAACCTATCGATTCACCTGTCAGGGAGATAGAATATTGCTCCTCAAAGAAATACCAAAGTAAAATTGAGTTTCTCAACATTTTGATCGTTTTCTTGCTGTTATGTCGAATCGCTACAATTACTTTGGCGTTTATTCGACACCGAAGTACAATTATACAAAATTGAGACAGTTTCTAAAACAATTCTTTTCGATTTGAAATATTTTGCTGAAAATATTTGGCTCTGAGCAACTCCTGTTCTGATATACAGATCATTTTCTAGAATGAGATTCCTTTTTAAAAGCCTATGGATGATTTAAGGATCTCATCTGTGAAACACACAGGCAAAGGATATCTAAGTTGGCAAACCCAAGAATTTGCTCCCTTGATTGGCATGATAAACTGGTTTCTGTTGTCCTTGTGGTACATTGCAACATGGAACGAGAACCAGTTAAGATCATGCCTATATTTTGGTTGTTTCAATTTATACAAGAAACACTGAACGAAGACAATTGCGTCTATGAATCTGATCTGATTTAACTAGCTTTAGTGTGTAGAGTATCTGTCTGTATATCGTGACATATAAATGTGCTCAGGGAACCAGCACCAAAATCTATAAACATAAGCTCAAGTTTTTCTCTGACCTATAAGACAACTGTTTAACACACATGTCTAGGATGTGGAACCAGAATCAGATGATCAAATCAATTTGACATATTTACATTAATTTGATTTCGTGATTAAAACTGGTACCCGCTAAATAGATGCACAATACGGAAGGTATCTAGTCCTAAGTAGAGTCAACGAGAACCAGTTCAGGTTTCAAATCAGAAACTTTAAAGGGAACTAGATCCAAATTTGACATAATAATTCGTCAAAAAGAAAACAAAAAAGGGAACCTTGTTTTGTATCAGAGGTCAACTTCTATGGAAAATAATTCCATGATTTCCAAAATCGCTAGTCTCCAAACGCTGATTCAGACATCATGTAGGAAATTAGGTATAATGAAATGGTGACGGTATGTTGGCCCTAGTTGGTACCCTGCACTAGTGGTTAGGTGCATTATCCGCGGCATACATCAGCAAAATTGTTTCAATGTGTATTGCTGTAGAGTCTCCACTGAACTCTTTACCTGGATTTAAATCGTTGACAAACTTTGTCTAGGAGTGAGTGTCATATCCCACCAAATTGACACTATAGACTCATTATTTATTTATCTGTCTTTGATTTGTTTTACAAAAAACGACAAGGTGAACTTCTGTAGATTTTAAGATCTTGTATAATTAAGTTTGTGGTGTTATATGAGAGTTAATGATTACGATGAATGCCACTTGAAGTACCCGTATAAATATGGTTATGATGACGATAGCTTTTTGAAAACAGACCAAGTCTACAATACAAAGTATAGAACATTTATTTTACGATGTAATTTTAGTATGAAACTCAAGAAAAAAATGTGATAAACCAACTCAACTGCATAACAGTATTTGGAAACATACAGACTGCATTCTCATTTTAACAATATCAATCAAAGTCTCCTATTATTGCAATAACTTTTAAACCTAATTGTGAATTTAATTTTTAGCAGAATTACAATTAAGGCCAGAACAAAAAGTTACCCAACCGACCTTATTTTGTTGGCCCCGACCCTATAGTTTCTAACAATTAAATCCTAAGTACGAAAATATTTGGGACGAATCATACCTTCAATATACAAAGGGTTCAAATGGACAAAGACGTCTCTATATCACACATTTTGATGTGCTAGATCAAGCATACACATGAATAAAGATTAGCCATGCATTAAGTCTATATTTTTTGTCTTCCTTCTTTTTCTGTAAGTTAGACAGTATTTAAGACTTTATGAAGCTGGTTTCTAGCTATCAGCTGATTCACAGTTTTTGCACAAAGAACCGGTACCAGCATTATGGTATTCGAATACTTCGGTTATATTCGCAGAATTTTATGCAAACATTAATTTATGGAAACATAGAGAAGTTCCGAGATTTAATAATTTCTAATTATTGCAAGGTTCATAAACAATTAAATTCAATACACAATTTCCACAACGTAGTTACATAGTAAATTTTGATTATTCTACTTTTTGATTTGTTGTTTAGATATTTAAAAAAAATATCGGGAATCTTTATTTGATTATAAAAGATATAATTCAAAAATTGCCAAATAATGTGACGTTTAATTTGAATTTAATGGCTTCATTTCGATCCAAATAATCAAAATTAATGGGTACGGAGACTACATTAACATGTCTGGGTTGAAACGTCTGAATAATACACCATTTTTATGATACCACGTGACTTCTATGATACCACGTGACTTCTATACGCCCTGTGTTTCAAAACAAACAGCGTATAGGTAAAATTGTAGCGATAAAAGCTTTGTGTTATTTACCTTAAAATGTCTTTATACTAACAACTCACTGATTTCGGTCGAATATAACTATTCCATTAGTGTATCTTTAAATAAATATCCAGAGTACTAAGTATAAACTCTTATTTTATAATACTTATTTCAGTACCAAAATAAAATCAAGATTGATATTTCAGCGTTTATTACCCAAGACAATTTCCCACAACTTTTAAATAAGTCTTAGTTTAGCACGCAAGACCCAAGCTGACGAATTTTCTGACAAGGAGGTCAGAGTGTTATTAAATAAATCTAATATTTGCTCCTTATTTATACTTAGTATAAGTAAGTATAGGTAGTTTAGTTTCCTCATTATCATTTGCTTGGAAAAAATAGACAATAGCAAACTAAACACATTAAGGATGTTCGTAAAGTTTGAACTGATTGATCCTTCAAAAGTTCTTAAGTAAAAGTACAGATCAAATGTTAAAGTTGACAAGATATGAAAGAACTCGTATTTTTAGATTACCCTTGTGTGCTGCATTGGACAAAGTGCAGACTCGACGCAATTTTAACAAAATCAAATTAACTTTGACATTTAAGGGAAGTCTCATTTTAATATTACAGGTGCGTGTAAGCATATACAGTCAAAATTGAGTGTTATATTCACAAAAAAGCCAAAAGACTGCAGAACGCGCCGTGGTCTATTGATAAAGAAATGAATTCCAAAACTAAGCAGACGATATCACAAATTATATGTCATTATTTGCCCCAGACAGTCGTTATGAACAATATTATATCATCTGGGAAAGTCGTTGTTTTGTTTTTCAATTATGCCTGCAACTACAGGGGATTCAGTTCAATTCAGTGCGAAATTATTTGTGTACCATACAAATGAGTTAATTGTGCCAGTGTACAGTAAAACCTCAATAATAAGACCGAACTCTGAGATCAGACAATCTTTAAGATATTAAAAACCGGTCAGAAAATAATTTGGTCATTACAATGAGGTGGTCATAGAATTGAAGTGTTAGCTCAATGAGTTCAAACTCCTCTATTATAGACAGTTGCTGTTCTGAAGAAATCTTTTTTTTTCTGATAATGGTATATCCTTGATAGTGGAGTTCAGCCGGAAAGGAGCTGAATGTATACATATACCTTTATACATGATACATACATGTACATTGTTGCTGGTTATGCAACGTTTTCAAGATTTATAGCTGGCACATAGCTTACGATTGTGATTAATGCTTTAGGTCAATTCATCCTCTCTCCGGTCAATAGTATGAGATGTTATTATGATCATAATAGGAGTGAAAATACGTTCTCGACACTGCCTGCAAAATCATTTCCTGATGCCGATTAGCGTAAAGTTGTACGCTGAATGTCATAAAACCATGAAATATCGTCGATCTGGCGCCTGTTATTACGGGGTCAATTGTAGAGTAAAAAGGACATTTATTTAGCGTCCGTAATACCAGAATAGCAGATGTAGCTCTACTTATTTCCGAACCAACTCTCAGTTGTGGCATGAAGTAAAAAAAAGTCCTTAATACCGGGATGTCTGTAAGTGTAAGGTTTTACTGCAATACTCATTTGCAACATTGAGCGGGTAATAATTATATCTGCAGAACAAAGTTTTTCATTTGCTGCTGGCTTTTATATCACACTAAACTTCCAAAAAACCCAGTTCCTAAAATGACACCAAGTATGCTTTTAGATGAATTGTTAAATCGGAAGTAGCATAATCTATTTTTGACGTTATGCGGAAATTAACTTTCGAAGACATTTTTTTGCATAAAAATCTTTACTTCCCAAGAAATGTGTCAGGTTTTTCAAAATAAATTCGGAAAGAATGGTTTATCTGACGAATTACAGAAAATAATCGTTACAGTAATGCGGAAATGTCTTGAATAAGTTGGATAAAAACATGTAGCTATAAAGGATCAAATCTCCTGATATATTCATTTTGTTTCAAAATTTCTTTACTTAATTATAAATTGTGACAAATCATATATTCAAGATTTGTCATGTATTAAACTGCTCAGTATATTTACCACTATAGCTGCTTTAGTGGTGTTCAGGTTTGTAAAAAAATAATCTGGTTACGCGGTAAATTTATAATTGTTTGGCTTTAGGTTAAATGTAGATAAGGAAATGTTATCAAGAAAGAACAACAAGCAAATTAGCACGTGACCCGAACCAAATACCAACGCAAAAAAAACGGAAACAAAATGGGGGTGCAATGTATACTGGGCTATAGCTCTGACCAATAACTAATAAGCTCCGGCCACTGGATAATGCGTGCTCTGTATATAAATCTGTTTGGTACTGGCAGAATTTAGAACAGGTTTAGTAACCTAACAAGCGTTGTTCATTTGAGACTCTCGTGAAGTCACATGACAATGAAAATATAAACGTCACAAGGGGACAAAACATTATTTCCCCAAAGTACCGCTGGGGAACGATCTTCAGGAAAGATACGGGGGGGGGGGGGTGTTAAACTAGTTTAATGAGCTCAACATCACACTTTCCCTCGGAGAGAAATAAAATACACGATATTTACCATCGCAAAACTACATTCTGAATATTCCACAGAAATCATTATTTCCAACAAAGTCATTTTTTCATGTTGTGAAATTCTGTTTCAGACAAATACGGACCTTTTGTCGAAACAAGTTTATATGAATTATTTATCTTATTTTACGCCAGTAATTTCACACAACATTTGCACTGTGTCATAAAACTCCACCGGATGTAATAGCCCACTAAAGGGGTTTCATGACATCAACGAGACATCGCATAGAAAACGATAAAAAGTCCGAATGAGCGCAATAACATCATGTCGACAAAGTTAATACTGAACAGGAAGTTGGTGATTGAATGAAAGTTGATATCATTAATTTGCAGCGGCTTGAAAAACACCGCAGAGATAGTTTATCGTCAAATCTTATTGCCTTACGGGCCCATTTCCGAAACCGCATATACATGTGAGGTTTCTAAGATTGCATTAAAACAGCGTAAATAATGCAATATTTTCCAGCATTCATTACAACAAAAAGTCGCTTCTGGTGTGGTTTTGCGTGACAAATAACAATTTCAATTTTGAAGAGGCTTCACAATATTTCTGATCTGCCTAATAAAGGGAGTTTTTTTTCTCTGAAAGACTGGCAGGTTTAAAAGGATGCTTGTCATGCAAGGGAGATATTATAAAATGTGTACAAACATAATATTTAAGGCAACTGTTGCGCGCTTGCAAACAATATCCGTAATACGCAAAGCCGTCAAAACATTCAGCTCGAGTTGAAGTTGTTCGACACACGTTTTCTCAACGTACTTCAGAAATATCTCCATAAAGTACATTTCTAGAACTTCATGTCTTTATGTCGGCAAGACGGAACTATCCCAGATTGTGTTTATAAACCTACGGTCAAACAGTAGAATAAAATGTATCGAAGGGTGAGGAGAGAAGAAAGGTCTTCATGTAAAGTAGGTCTCCATTCAATGGTTTGTTTCAGGGTAATGTAAAAAAACTGTAAACAAAAGTTTTTCGTGGTGGATATTACAGACGGGGGTCAACTTAGCTTTTAATTCACTCTTATGTAGATCTAGACTTGAGATGGGAATAAAAGAATTGAGCCTCCGACAAGATTCGAACTTAAAATCGTTAACTAAAACGAGGCTGACAGTTCAATGAAACTCTGTACCTAAATTTTGAACTCTGTTATATGTCAGCAATCAATTCATTTATCATACATACAGCCAAATCTCATCGACCACTTGTGAGAGAAGGCGATGATGTGAGAAAAGGTCAGTCATTCGTATATTCATTAACTGATGTATTAGTAAAAAAACTGTAAATATAAACCTGCGTATAAAGGCCAAGCTACTTCCGACCCGTTCGTTTTTTTTTGTGAATGTTATAGTATTTTACCACTTTTTTCATCGGTAATAATCAAAATATTCAAAATTGACGGATAACGGCCTATATTCATGGAAAATAAGTTAACCCAGTTTGGAAACATGTAAGATTATTAAAACTGCAAATAGTTAAATATTCGGCCTAGACGCGTTCACAGGATTAAAATATTATAAATGTTGATTACGCTGGTCGAAATGGGATTTTTTAATTCAATTAAACGTTGCAATATTTGGCAAAATTTGAATAATTTGTTGTTTAATTAAATGAAATTCGCTAGTAACAAATTAACATGATGAAATGTAATACCCTACACAAACTATTAGCGGAACAGAATTGCATTTAGATCATTCTATCGCGTGTGATACTGATTAAAAATTGGTCCATCTAAGTCATTTTTACGAAAGAAAATAATAACTACATGATTTTATTTCAATGAAATTGTCTCAAATTATTAAACGTTGGATTTTTACCATTTCTTCATTGTTTTCACAGACCAAGTTTGATTATATTGGAGATTGCATGAAATAGTTATGATATGACATTGGCCTTGGTTGAGGGGTTGGTCATGGTTTGAAGGGATAAGTCTAATTGGTCGAAATACCGTTACGCATTTCAAAATGGTGCAAATGAAAGAACAGAGGTGCCATTGTAGAGTAAACCGATAGCCGAGTTCATGTATGCTTAAGTGTAGATGACATTACATTGGGTGACCACTTTTGTCAGTAATAGTGGGCTACAAAGCTAAAGACAAACGAATTGTGACGTTCTAACTATTATCTCATTTCTAAATGAAATAAAACTGCGAACATTTTATAAGAATAATTGGGCACCGGATGTTCATTGCATTATATCGTGGTTACCTGACC
The DNA here is from genome assembly GCA_008271625.1 of Lutraria rhynchaena. Classification (NCBI taxonomy): domain Eukaryota; kingdom Metazoa; phylum Mollusca; class Bivalvia; order Venerida; family Mactridae; genus Lutraria; species Lutraria rhynchaena. The sequence goes on from VIBL01000040.1 coordinate 17,586, forward strand.
AAACAAAAAATAGGATAGGCAGGTCGCAAAACCATCCTTTTCTATTTTTTCAAACATACTTTTCGTACTTTGGAAATAAGACTCGTCCCCCAAAATGTTCGTACTTCGGATTTCGCTGTTGGAGGCTTTATGGTCGACCAAAAAATGTTGTCGGTCAGATAATCGGAAATAAAACTATTTTTGTCTGGCCTTAACTGTTTTCAACAAAGCTTGACATCTCTCATCAGATCAGTAGATATGTATGGTACATGTTTTTCCAATTCATGTTTGAAACCTCAATCGTGTATGAAGACGAAGGAGGGCTGGTTAGAACCAGCAGGTATCAGGTTAAGTAATTTTTACTCCATTTACAAGGAATTTTAAAACAAATGTTCGCTGCCATCTCTTACGTCAGTGTTCAACAATTTAATCCCTACAGCTCAACATGCCGAATATAAAGTACGAATATTTCTTGCGTTTAGTATTTTATCAGATTTGTTATCTGATAAAAATGAAAATAGTTTATATTTCTACACGATTTCGCAGTTGAAACGTGTAAGACGGATAAAAATTCATGTACTTTTTCATTAGCGTTGTTTGTTAAGGGGATCCTTGTTTTGTACGCGCGGCATTTTTTACTCAGCATTAATCACCAATTATTGGACTAATTTAGATGCAAAATGTTAAAACGTCTTGATCGACCCTTGTATGTACTTAAGAAATGTTAATCACCAAAACCAATACAAGAGAATCACTCCTAGAGTTTATTTCCGAAGTTCAATCCAAATAACATAGTTAAACAGCAGGGTATTATAAGTATTAATCCAGCATTAAGATTTTTAAATGTTACATTCGTTGTGATAATCCGTTTTCATAGCATCAGATACAATTTTGATCCTGTAGTTAAGCGATGTCTGTGCCAAAATAGTTATATCAGTGTCTTTATAGTATAAGGTATTAGAAAAAAATAAATCTAATGTTAGTAAGATTATTTTTTGGATTACGTCTAGGAAACTTGGGGCCGAATAGATCCTTTATGCATGCTCTAGTGATCGACTTATGCATAAAAACTGTGACGTCATCAGTAAAAGAGAGTATATCACTGCAACATAGAACGGGGACCAGTTTAATCCTACTTTCGGTTCACGAAAGTTATAACCAGGGGAGGTAATTCTGAATTTATTTTTTTTCATACGGTTCTAATTATAGAATATTAATCAAACCTTCCGTTGTCACTTCGTATGTTTTGTAACGTAATGTATTCGCATTGTCTAAAGTCCAAAACTTGAAATCGATTCATGTGTGTCAAAGATATATCAAGGCTTATTTTTGCGTCAAATCTTTTTTTGATTGATCTTACATTCCACAATGCTTCTTTATGTTTGCAAAACAGATTGAAAACATGATTTGAATAATATTAAGGTAATATGGTAAAAATGTTCAATTTGATACAAGCATCAATCTTGAAACAACGGTAGATTTAAGCATATCAATCGATTTCAACTATGGACCCACCTCAAATGTTTGGAATGACTGCCATTTTCATGTAAGTTTTTGTTGCGGATCGGGTCACATGAATTCCAGTTACTAAGGGAAAGTAGAGAAGTTACGATTAAATTTGGCGAAGGCACCCATTTGCAACTTCAAAATGGCCACTATCTTAAAAAAAGGTACCGTATCTCTCCCAGCCAAGTTCAATGTACTGAATTGTAAACGAGCGATCATATCAATTCTGGCAGTTTAATTCACCCATATTTCAAATCATTCTCAAATTGCCAACACTTCGATACATCCAGCACAAAATACATTCAACATACTATGATACACCATAAAACCATTCATTCCCGTTCAAAAAATCTTTATCTAAGACATGAGTTGGCATTAGGTCAATTAAAAGTAATTTCACACTTGAGTAGACGCATTGTAAACAAATAGTATATTTTCACCATGAATTGTGTCTTAGGATGTACATTTTTCACAGGCAAAATTGCAGGGAAAGCATAAAGACAGTATATAAATTTTCTCAAGTGTGCATAATATCACATCTGATGGACACATTTGGAATTTTATCTATTGATTAAAAAACCATGCAATACTACCTACAAAATATACAATAACAACAACAACAACAACCTAGATATACACTCTATCTGTGACCAATGGCGACCAACGGAATGGGAAGAAATATGACCAATATTTTGTCACTGTTGGCCTTTATTCGAGTGTTCATTTTGTTCGCTATATCCCGGAATAATTGTGTACTAAGTATTTGTATGTGTGATCCTGAAAGCATGTTTATCTGAATAAGTGACATCAAAGGGAGATTGGAGCGTGATTTCAACTATACAGGTACCCAGTCTACTTTAAATACATAGAGATCTATGGGGGTATTCATCTATGGGAGGTTATATATAAAAACTGAAAATCTTTCAGAGAAGTTTTCTGGCTAGAATATAGAATATAAATACTTTTTCATAACCAAAAACGCACCAATTCCCATTTTTCTGAGACTATAATTTCATAATCTTGACACTGGATTTAACCGAAGAATGTGTTCTTATATTACAATAATTATACGCGTTTTCACCTTACCGCATCGTATTAATTCCAACGCTATTACACTCAGTAATTACATGACACGCCCACGTCACGCCCCATTTCCGTACTCTCTACAATTCGTTACTTTTAGCGTGTCAATATACAAATATCCCATAGTGTGCCAAAATACAAATCTTTATTATACCTGGGTTCGGAATCCACATTAGCACGATAATATCAAATCATTTCCAAACATATGATTGTTGGAGTGGGCTTATCAGTAACCGCATTAGGTAACACGCCATAGATCAAAGAATCTACTGATTCATGTCTGTAATTTCTACATTAAGTTTGATTACGTCGAGTTTCTTCCAATATTCTCTAAGATTAATGGGATGATTGGTGCCGCTCACACAAGTAAAAATCAGAGAATTTCAATTCATGCATTGTTATACATTTGTAGCAATTTATACGTTATGTGTAATAAGATACATTTCCTAATAATATTAATGTGTTTCAATCGCATCTTTGTTATCGAGTTGTAATCCTAGCGAACAAACATTGAAGTAAAGAAGTCAATCGGTAAACATCGGTAGAATTCGCTTCTTTCCGTCAGAACGAAGTATGTTTAGATTCAACAAATATATATGTAAAATACGAAATTCAATTTGTCTCTCTCTATATATACATTTATTATAATGTATTGTTTCGTTTCCATTGATTATCGCAATTCAAAAAATATATTAATTTCAATCCTCATTTGAGTTTTTTTTATAATTATAAACGTCCGTATTAATTTGGCATCCAAATTTCCAATAGGTCAGACTGGGTCAAAATATAAATATTGTTTATATATAGATTTTAATAGGATATCCCCTTTGCAAAGTACATGCATTCACTTACAACAACACCAACAGTGATGGTTAATAAAATCAATTTAGAGTATCAGATGCCTCTTCGACTTGAGTCTCAATCTCACCCTGAATACCTTCTATATCGTTTACTCATCTTGAGGTAAGGTATATTGGTCCTACGTTAACGAAGCCTTTCCAATAAACCGTAAGTGTTGAGCATAAACATTCTCTTCTCTTGATCATTATCGAATAAAACAGGTCTCCCGTTTTCGAAAAAAATCGTAAGCATGGTGTGTAGTCCCTCTAAGAAATGTATTTACATTTTACGACTTTTTTTGTTTTTGGCGTTTTACCGCACGAGTTGGGTGAGAAATTTAAACTGGTCCCCAGTTGAGCTTTCACAATTCACAAAGACTCCGAATCTCTACATCCAAGAGCAGGGTACCGGTTTACAGCTCCCAATAATCAAATATCCTTTGAGTTTTGTTTTCTTCAAATGTGTCCTAGGTATAACGATTAGTTATAAGAAAATACATTTCACTTTCTGGCAACCGTATCTGTAAGACGCCAGCGATAAACAAAAACAACGGCAGAAAATTTATTAGCAATGTCAAAGTATTACTCAAGCATTTGAGTTATCTCCGATGAAGAGGTAAAAATCATTCGCTCGATTCATCTTCAAGTCAAAGAAGACTAGCTGCATATACAATTAAGTCGAAGCATGCATCAACCTAAGAACATTATTTGCAATAAGATTACAAGCTTCGAATATGGTAGAGTAATAATCCTTTGTCTGGACAACAGCTTTAGACAAGGACTTTCAGATTTAATAAAGAAGAGCGGGTGCTATTAGGCCACGTGATCAGAATAAAACAAAGTCCAGATTCTACGAGATTTAATAAGTCTCGTATTTCAGATAAACACACCTCGGAGGGTTATCATTTATTAGTCAATGCCGTGTCCAAAATACGGGATATAATTGTACTATTCCATTAGGACCGAGTGATGTCTACTGCGTACATCTAATAAGAGAATTCATTTTTCTTGTTTCAGGGAACTGTCGTGTGTACATCAACTTCGCATCATTACCCATGTCTTCTTCTGTCTTCGTCCCAGTACATACGTCATTCACATTTACCATGAGGGACATTCCTATATCTAATTGCGTAACGGAATATATCCGATCTTTCTTATAATGTTTAGCGTCAAAACAAATGAGTTACAATCAAACATGTGTCTAAAATCATCTGTAAGATGATACCATTTTGCTGAGAGTATCAGTGGATTTCCATTAAAAGTTTATCTTACTCATACATGAAGACGATCCCAGAAACATATTACATTAAGCATGTTTGATGGGACATACAAGGCAACCACTATACACGTTAAGGGATATTGTAAGGCACAAGTGAGACGATAAAGTCATTTACGCCAGGCGAGCTATTGCAATCATTACACAACTTTGTATTAACTCGATATTCTTAACTGATGATCATGCAACATACATATTGTTGTTGTACTGAATTTGGAATTGTCGGGACGGTCAAGTTTTGGGTGAACAAATAATGTCGCCACCACCTGTTATCACCAATACCCTAACAACACCATTATGATTTCAAATAATCAGTCAGTATTATTATTAATATATCTCTAACATCAGCAGCAACAACTTTATTATTATCGCAGCAATAATCGTCTTGGAGAAAGAAGTGGAAGTCTAAGGAACAATAAATAATTAAAATGATAATTACAACAATAGAAATATATAGTTTAACCGTGATAAGAAAACAATGACGATGACGATGGTGATAAACATAATAACAAAGGAAATTTTTTTTTGACTGAAGTTTAACGTGTGTTATATGGCGACTTTCCAGCTTTAATAGTGGAGGAAGACTCCAGGCCTACTCCTGGGTAGAACCACCGATCTTCTGTAAGCTAGCTGGACAGTTATCTCATTTGTGAAATTTTTGTCCTGGGTGGGATTCGAACTCACAGCGGTGAGGGGTCAGTGATTGCAGACCATTACCACTCGACCAAGGAGACCAAATACATAATAGCAATAAGAGCAAAGACGATAATGATGATACATGTTATATGTATGTTTTTAAATTACAGAAAAGTACAAAAATGATAATAAAGAAAATATACTAATGTTAAAATATGAAAATTCAAGAAAATCATCACTTACCCCTGTCCGCCGATATGGCCAACAGAAGTATGCCAATGACCTTTATCCATATCACCAACCGACAAATGCACGGGGGCATCTTCTGCAACAAGAAACAGACAAACATAAATATTGATTTAAATGGGACTTTACGATACTTTAGCAATATGCTGGGCGCAGTCATATAAATTCATAATTATACCTCGATGTTAAGACAAACTACTTAACAAAAAATGCCTTGATGTTATGATGATTTTATTATCAAGTTGAAATATCTAGAAAATATAGAAAACCGATGAAAAAACACCAAACTCAAATGGTACTTAAAATGACGTCTATATCGAAGTGATCAGGAATCAAGATTTAATGGTTACTGTGAGTAAACATACTGTTTGTGTCAATAGGAAATTTTAATGGCCATTTATTTTTAATATTCCGAACGAGTATAAGCACAAATGAAGAAATGATTTTAGGATCACCCATTAAACTGCTTTAATTATCCACTGGATTAAACTGTGCTTGCTATGGGAGCAAGAGGGGAGATTCTGTTTAATGGGCGTGGCCTTCTCGGAGATACCAATCATGGTAAATGGTATGTTTTACAAGTTCTTCAATTATAATACATCAATTGACGTCATTCCATCTAGGTCATATGTTGGCATCATACTAAGTTACAATATTTCATCTGTAGCACTTGCTTTGTTTTTCGTAATTGTTGTTGCAAGTGTTTGACAAAAAAATCAAGCGCTGCAAATTACCTATGAGTGATTGGAGCTTTTGTCGAAGCAAAACAATAACTTTCTTACATACAAAGCAAGATTTTCTGAAATTAACGACTGATTCGATAGTTGAATGCCAACGTGAAGAACATTTGTAATAATCGTTTACATAGACAGAGAACATATGTACAATTGCTAAGTACATTTTCGTGCAATATTCAGAAGGGTACTTTGGATATACGAAAGGTGTGTATGAACTAACGTATATGTATTCCTCAGAGGAAAAATGTAAATAAGATATAGCTGGTACTGACATTTTTGGGTAACTTTATGTACCGGCTAGCTTATTTGCCTTAGTATATATCACTTTTGGTATAGATTTCTGTTGTAACGAAGATAATAAGGCCAGGACATCTCGCGAGATTTGAATGAGAGTTCGCGAGATTCGTTATCCATCAATGTCACCACACCGCTACTTTCTTGAATACAAAGTACAAACTTGTGCCGGTAGGGGAATAAAATTAGATTGTTGGTTTTAATCTCTGCAGACGATGTAATACGTTTTTCATCATATCGAAAAAAAAGATCATATTGACAGAAGTCGCAAAATCTTAACACAGCAAAAAGCTATCAGACGACAACGATATTCTGGAAGAACATTCGCCCCCAGGTTATACAAACAATATAAATCACGCGAGATATATCAGAAAATTCATCAGCTCCACATGGATTTTTTCTCTTACAGACATTTTTAAGTAACGCTCCAGACCATTTTTGTTGATCATATGGTACATGTAATACACACTTTCATTCTTTTATATTTAATACGCTTTGACATTTTGACAACAATCTAATACCCTAAAAATAACAAAATTCCTTATAAATCATATTCTATGAAATAACCAAATTCCATGTACATCACATTTTATAGAGTAACAAAATTCCATGATAAATTATATTCCATGAAAGAACCAAATTCCATGTAAATAACATTCCATGAAATAACCAAATTCCATGTAAATCATATTCTATGATATAATCTAATTCCATGTAAATCATATTCTATGAAATAATCTAATTCCATGTAAATCATATTCTATGAAATAATCTAATTCCATGTAAATCATATTCTATGAAATAATCTAATTCCATGTAAATCATATTCTATGAAATAATCTAATTCCATGTAAATCATATTCTATGAAATAATCTAATTCCATGTAAATCATATTCCTACAAATAACAATATTCCAACAAAAAAACGAATTCCAGTAAATTTCTGAATAAACAAGTGAACACAATACCACCAATAAATAAGTAATTGCATATTGAAATTCAGGAAATAAGTATAATAATTATTCAGGTAGTAAGCCAATATTCCAGTTCATAAACAAAATATCAGTGAATAGCTACGAACAATAGCCAAAACAATAAAATTCGTTGAAACGCATTTCACTAATCGCGACATGCAAGCAGCCTTTATTTCTATCGGTATCAATTAATCAATCAAACCTCGTATTTACTTTGTAGTAAACATAGATAATATTATTCATATCGCTGGAAATTGTGCACAAAACATCAACTTAAAATAAATACAGTTTAAGCTCAATATTACGATTACCTTTGGGATCAACAACACTTGTCCAAATATTTAGATAACGCTTTTATTCTGAAATACAGTAACCCCCCCCCAGAAAAGGTATTAGCTATGATGATGGTAGTCTTGATTTTGAAACAGTTTGTGAGGCTTTGTACAAAATTTCGAAGGACACGTACAAAATCTTGAAGGACAAACGTACTAAGTATTGAAGGACAAAATCAATGTACTAAATCTTGAAGGACAAACGTACTAAGTATTGAAGGACAAACGTACTAAGTATTGAAGGACAAACGTACTAAGTATTGAAGGACAAAATCAATGTACTAAATCTTGAAGGACAAACGTACTAAGTATTGAAGGACAATTAAACTAAATCTTGAAGGACAAACGTAATAAATATTGAAGGACAAATGTATTGAATGTTAAAGGACAAACATACTGTATCTTGAAGGACAAACGACCTACATCTTGAAGTATAAACGCACAGGTTAGGCGCTTTTTCAATACATGAGTAACTTAAAACTTCTCGTTCGGAGTTTGGCATCGAAAGAAAAGCAAGTTACTTATGATGACGTAAAACAATATAATACGGTATAGATTTTACTGTGCTTTAAGATAAATCAGCACCGAAGTACCACATTTCGAGGATAATGAGATTAATTATATAGAGAAACACCTGAGTATAAATGGCGACAAATTCCGATAACTTGTAGTAAAACATGGAGACTTGATACAGATATGCCATGTTCTGTGTAATTCTAAGTGAAAATACCCGGAGACAAAGATCAAATGTGTGTTTTCTCTCTGGAATTCTTTACATAGGGGATAACAAAAAATCTGTCAGAAAAAAGGAAGATATGATATCACTTACAGAGTAAAACCTCACTATTCAGACAACCCTCAGGATAATAAAGGTATTGATATTGAATTGTTCTCAATAATTAATTTGAAATAATGAGGAAATACTAAATGCAAGTCCAAGATAAGTGATCGTTATAAAGAGATAGTCGTAATAATGTAATGGTCGCTAAAAGAGGACTTACTGTACATATACCCCCCACCGAACAACTATGGATTTAGCAAAATTGCCGACATCTATTGACAACCATGGATGTTTCTTTCAAGTCTTGATTGTCTGGACAAACATTGCTAGGAATGATAATTGAATGAAGTTCGTCTGAAAAAAGTATTCCTTAGCAACGTCTTCATTGTATTTGTTGTCAAATATGAACATTGTGTAGTTCTTAAAGTGTTAAAACCAGCTGACAGTCAGTATAAACGGAAGTGGCGGCAAAGCGCCCCTTTCTGTCATCTAAATTGTATAAACATCAAAATGCCCGGATGTTACATTGACTGAAAATCAGAAATGTTTGCACAGTGTCGTTTGTTGTCAATGTCATATGCTTTGTGATAAAATAGTGTGCATCAAATATTTATCTGAATTCACAAGTCTTTTCATGAAAATTTGTTAATCATATAAATGCTATTTATTCATAAATAAGAGATTTGTTGATACATCAATGGGTTAAATCATGAAGAAAATATTAAGAACACAGATCTTCCATAACTGTCTATGTATTTTTGTTATTTGGTCATTTTATAAATATTCCTGAGTCTTCAAAAAGACGATCAATTTGAAACCTTGTAACTTCATCAGTTTCAATGCTATACGGAATACAAAAAATAACTTGTTCAAGAGTTTTCTCTTTGTCTTGTAAGGGTGGGGTATTTTTTACATTTTATAAACGTTTAACGAGTCGTGCAAGAAAATATTCTTTTAAAATGTTAAGTTGAATTTTTGTTTATCAAAATTATTGTTACGATGGGCAGTAGACCTAACAAGAACTTTTGGGTTACCTCTCCACAACTCGCAAGTAATTACCAAGCTCTGATATAAATGATAACTGTGAGCTAGGAATATGTTTATATCATTTTATTTTGTTGTTTTGTGTGTTTTACGTCGCACCAACAGCCAGTGTCATTTTGCGACTTTTCCAGTTTTGGTGGTGGAAGATCCCAGTCGCACACCTGGGTAGAACCACCGACCTCTGGTACACTTGATCTAAACTGTACAGTTTTCTAACATGTGAAATTAGTCAGCTCCAGGTGCGTTTCGAATTCACAGATTTGATTTTAAATATGTTTAAAATATGTTTAAATTAGATGGCAACACATACGAAGCGATCATATTATAAATCTACTAGAGTATACATTTTAGATATCTGCTTCTAATTAATGATGTGACTTTTTATTGATTAATAGCAAAAAATCAAAATACAAAACATTTTGAATAGTATATGTTTATACTGTCAGACTATTTTGCATTATAAAGTGATTGACTATGTAGATTGTTCAAATCATGAGGCAACAGAAGCATATGAGATAGCGCGTAATCATGGTTGTGTTTGATAATGGGACGACAGTGAACTGCTGGCAGCTAGCCATATCAGGGACAATCTCAAAACATTTTAACTTGGATAATTGTTTATAAAGATTATTTTATAATAGCGGTGAAGACAAAATGAAAGTGGTAAAACTAATGCTGGGAAGTTTTTTTATGATGTATTCCAAGAATCAAAATTCATAATGAGCATAGTAAAACATTGCCAAGCGACAACTCTAATATTTATGCTACTTTAGTAAAACGATTACTTTCGGTCTCATTTTCAATAATTTGTCCTTACATCAATTTTAGGATGAAAACACTTCAATATTAAGACCATACTTATCTTTCTTACTTGTACTTAACAGAGACAGACCAAACATTTCCCGTCTACGAGTAAGTGTTTACATTCAAAGTTGTCAACATGGACGATCTATGTATTACTCTAATGAGTCTTTTGTCTGCGCGTCTCTAGCGCCCTATTAATAAGCATTGCCTCTTTTCTTTGAACTAGTACTTAGCGTTCAATTTTCTAAGTCGAATTATCGTCTTCCGCTTAAAACATCAAAAATGACAGGCGACGTGCACATACCATGTATTAAGGTTGATTGATATTTTCTGGTACAAAAAAAATGTCTAATTCCCTAAAGCGGTATTTCCCCTTTGTTTTGGATAATTGGTATTCTGCATTACCACAAAGTTTCAAAAGAGTAATCGAGTCTAAATCATGATTGTATTGATTCGTGCATGAAAACGTTCGAAATACCAATTTCAGGCGTCCTTATAGATATAATAATCTTTTGATGTCGTCTATTGTTTTAAAATAGACATTTTGATGGAAGTATTCGTTCGAACTTTGCACTAAATACCAATTTTATTAATGCACTATGTATGGAAGAGATATGCACTTCCATTTAATTATTCATAACCATGTGGAAATTTACGTATTAGACTTAATAGCAATTTGATTATTAGTTTTGGTTTGCTTTCTTGTCCTTGAAGTTATGTGAGAACCACAGAATATTTACCATAAATTGTAACAATCTGCCAACACAAAATATATACTCATGTACGACAGACAAAAAATTCCATTCCAGAATATTGCGAATTATATGTGCTGTGTTTTATCACTGGTTAAGTAACTTTGTTTCTGTGATAAAACCTTCAAACCGATCTTCAGACGTTAATGCTGCTTAGACCCTGGAATATTATATAGACTGTGAAATAAATTAATGCATAAATTAACGATAATTCATCAATTCTTGAAATCAAAAGTTTCAAGTCGGAATCATATTCCGAACATAAGAATTACAATTATCCTTATATTTGGGTCCACCGTTATACAGTAAACTTTCAGATGTAATTATGCTTAACTTAGTGCTGGTAAGCCAATGGTATCTCTAAATGTCTGAGCTCCAAAACCCATGCTAACAAGGCATTCGTCTTTTTTTTTGAATGTCAAATATCCAGTATGCAAAATTTTGCTAACCTCTTAGAGCTGATTTTTTGTGCGTTTTACTCAAGTCTTTTTCCCCATTAACATATATATCTACCGTTTAGTCATAACAATAACGCTAGAATATCACGGGTTTTATTTAAATTGTTGTACAAACGATATACGAGGTGTTTCATAATTCGGGTTGTGAAATTTGTCTCTCGCCGATGAGGCGATAAAATGATAAATGTTCAACCGCACTACTAAGGAATCAAATCTGACAGCACTTGTCCTAATTAACGCTTCAATTCAAGGCAGAAACAATTACTTTCAAGCGTACAGTTTCGTACATTCTATAGTGATTTTTCAGACTATTATACAAGTGTATATTTTGCAATAGAAATTTAAAAAACAGATAATAACTGACGGCTGTTCTGTCACAAATCAATTTATAAGATATTCTTTCTAGTAAATTATCCCCAGGTGCCTTGTACATCCGATTAACAACATGGTAGCTTCATAAATATTAGCAATTATTGCTTTGTTCTAAGACTTCCGGAAAGTCATATCATTAGAATATATCACGTGCGCTTTAAAATCATTGTCTTCGACGCTTTTAGACTTAATTTGGGAACAATAGCGTTTAAAGTGGGAAAATACTCGCGAAAGACATTTCTCGACATATTTTAAGAGGCGACGTTGCATCAGAGATGGGTGAAGTTTCATGCGTTTTGGTAATTTTAACACTTTATAATTCTGTCATCTTTCTTCAGTAAATGGGTCTAACGCTTTAAACTTTAAATGGAATACCGAATACCAAATACTAAAACGACTTATGAACATTCAATCGCATTTTTGTGTCAGCCTCAATAATTAGCTCTCTAGTGTTATCAAAATTAAAAACAACATGACACAAACCGACACACGTACTGTACAACTTCACTTAGCGACCACTTTGATACTAACAACATTATTACTTTGGACAAGCCCTCTGTACTTCCTTTGTCCATAATTCAGCATGATGTAGGGACCACTTCAATATCAAGACCGTTTTTTTTGTCCCAAAGGTGATTTCTATATGTATCGTAAGACCTTTAAGGCCACTTCTCTATGAAGAACGCTTTATCTTTATGATTACTTACGTATTCAATTTTTTCCTTCTATGTATCAAAATGACAGCCACCACATGATCAAAAGTTTTTGTTCTGAAGGTGTTCTAAGATTTATAGACTATACATACAACCATAATACAAGTGAATATGGTCAATTTTCAACATATATTTATTTATAATGATAACCAAAATTGACTTCTAAAGAAAGATTAACTGTGTAAAAATACTATATTTTTCATCCTTCTAGAGGTTCGTATTCAAAGGTGTTACGGTATATTTACACTCAGAATTCATCGGCTTTTTCATAGAACGGATGAATAATATTTCTCTAGGTAAAACATCGAAAGAGTTCCGAATGAGCGAGTTTCGTTCAACTGTTTGATGATACTATTACAGTGTTAATAAACTGGGTTGCGGATAGACTATATCAATTTTCATTAACTTCGTCAGACAAAGCATGTCTAACTTACTCCAAAATATCACCAATCATCTCATGAAACATGTCTGCAAACGATCACAAAGCGTTTTCATCTATACAGGCACAATATGTTTTGGCATGTTCTGTAGTTAATAACGCGCAAACATTTGAAATAAACTCATTTTATTGAGATTATACAGAACTGTTCGGTAATAAAAAGTGACTTTGATTGCCTACGTAAGATTGTTGAAGTTTATTTTCTTATCAGAAAGTTGTTTTAACCATGTGATGTCAGAGTAAAAACGCAGCATAAAGAACAGATATCAAATCATAACACCTTAACTTTATCAAACAATTCACTGATTGTTGATAAATGTTTTCCTTCCATGAAACTTTTGATAAGCTTATGTCAATCAAGTACAAGGATTGTTGAAACAGGAGACATCCAAACAAATCAACGAATTAGTATTCCATGATGCAAATGATTTGGGTTAAGTAACGTCTTTAGGTTGTGGGAAAAGATAACGGTGCTAATTTCCACGAAATGGTTCACGTAAAAGTTATGTAAATGATTGTTTGCAGTAACTTTTCATCACCTTCTAAATGACATTTTGTTGGGTTAAATGTCGCACCAATCGCCAGGTTCATATATCGGTTTTCCAGGCTTTTAATGGTTGATTAAGACTAAGATGCTTGCCCGGGTAGAACAAACGACATTCCGTAAACTAGCTGGACAACTTCCTCACTTGTGAACTTTTTCTGTTCTCGGGTGGGAACTCAAAGCGGTGAGTGGCTCATGATACTAGTAAGTTAAAGACCAGATCACTTGACCAAAGAGGCCTTGCTCTGAAAGGCATTAGTGACAATGACATTGAACTTAAATGATCGAATTAAAACTTTCAAACTTTGTGTACAATACAGTACGAATCGCTGACAGATAACATTCGGGAAACCTCCGTAAAATATTACCATGTTTAATCAATGAAGGTACGGAAAAGACCCGGCATTGTCTAGAAGTTTGTCGGAGCTCGGAGCGCTTTTACAAATATTGACCTTGTTCATTAGTTTTTACGCTTTGTCAATTTACATTCCCAAGTCGGCATGGTTTCGTTCCATTCTTGAATCAGTCGTCAATTAAACTGTGTTACTCAATTAACAAGGGCGATTTATAACCTGACAGGTTGCATGAACAAAGCATTTTACAAAGAAAGTTTAATCGCATTTTATTGAACAACAGAAGCAGTTCTTCATATTAGTTTATTGCATGACTGGTGAATCATTACATCTTTTGGCAGTAAGACCTGCACATTACAAAACTTAAACACAATGATGCTTTGTGTTATTAAAGTAATAAATAAAATATTTCGCATGAATAATGCACGATAACTTCGCCAAATAAGATCGATTTCAAATAACGTGACCATTTTTAAATTCAAATGAAGCATATCAAATTCTATAAAAAGTACCTCTGACGGCCAATTATAAATTCTACAGTGCGCGTTTCATGCCAAACTTTTATTCTGAATTCAGAAACAGGGGAGTAAAAATGATGTTCGTCTCCAATTTGATGACAAGTAAAGCAATTTTAAAATTCACTCAATATGTGTTTTTTGTGTAAATCCCCAGACACAGTCCAACATTTTAATCTGATGAAATGCAATGACCCTTTGGCCCTTAATACGATTTTAGGACCGAACACAGTATCAGGCGATTCCATTTTATTAGCACAAGACGTCTCCTCGAGGGAACCCATGTTCTGTTACCGAAATAACTTTAATCAAACAAGCCCCACGAAGAGTTTAATTTGTTTTAAAGCGAGGAGGTTTTTGTGAAACGCGAAATATTGAATTAAATTGAAATTTTACGCGTATAAATATCCAAGAGGCTGTCACGATTTTCTGCTGCCTCGCATTTTGCAGTAATGACTATTGCCTACAAGTAAACAGGAAACCACACGTTTGTATTTTGTGTGTTATTTTTTTTTTTTTGAGAATCCGCGTTCTGCAGCGCGATTAATGCATAACTTTAAATAATTCAGGTTCGCTTGGGAGTAAATTGTTCATTCATTCTATCTTACCGTAAAGTACATTCTTTTTAATGTGTTCGTTGAACCTTAAAATAGTAAAGAATTTTACGAAAATATTTGTACTCTGTTTGCCAACAGCGTATTTGATAGAACTTCCGATTTTACGAAAAACCATTATTCTAGCCATGATGTGCCTTCAAAATGATCCCATGGTTGATAAGTGTTTTTTTTCAAAGCGTGCATCTAAACGTCTCGATAAAGTTAATTTATAAATTAGCAAATAGCAATTAAAATGACCTACTGCTGACTAGACTGCAATCTACTGACGATCTGATTTTTAGTATTTCAATCGTAAAACTTAAACAGATCGCAATGAAAGAGACGTTAAAAACGTGTTAAAAAGTCCATACGTATCATTGTTAGCGAATTACTTTAGTCTGTGTTTCAGTGTCAAGTGTGTATTGTCTGCAAGGTTGTAGAAGACGAAATTCGTTTTCAGATTTATATTCATTTTCGTAATTTTCACTGAGCATGGATCGTTCGGAAATGTTGTTTTTTTTGTTAGTATTTTTATCATAATCGTCCATCTAGCCATACATATTCGGAAAATTGTATACAAATGTTTTCACTAGCAAGTCTCTAAACAAACTAGACGAAATGTAACTACTGATCGATAATGGTCGCATAAACTAATATTATATCACTATATATATAATAGCGTTAACAATGTACCCAATACATACACGGAGATAGATGTGTGATCAATATATAGGTAAGTATTTGAGACATTCGTGTTATGTATGAATATATCCAAATATGAAATGTACAAACTACGAACAATGCTAACAAGATCGAAAGCCGGGCGGTGTTAATTTGATCTACATATGTCTTCTTATGTCGAATACAGAAGCCTATTGCCTGTATATACAGGTCTGTTATACGATTGAAAGGAGTGTTTCCGCTGAAAGATTCCTGAGACTTTTCCTACTCGCATTCCATAAATGAAGGGGTCCCGTTCTATCCCTTGACAACAGAGATTCGATAAAAAAAATAAAAAAAACACCTTTCAGAATATGAAACAACAGAAATTTCATGAACAATGAAATGGGGGCCTTTAAATCCTTAGACAACATAAATTCGATAAATATAGCGTCGGATCATTCTATCTGCTCCAAGACAACAAAGATTCACGCAATCAAAAACACAGACCCTGTCTGTACACACACCTACCTTTCTGCTACGATTCCCTTAGAGTAGAAAAAACTAATACATCTAGCGTATCTCTATATTACAGTATTGAACATACGAACTGTTAGATTCGGTTAACTAGGAAAGTACCGAAAATAAAACAAACAAAGAACTGATTAGAGAAAATATGTAGACGATGATTGAAGCTTTAATAGCCAAAGGTTTGGCATAGAAGTCAGTTTGTTCGCTTAGATTGTTCTGATAACAGTTGAGTGGTGAAATCTCTTGATATGAACACGATGTGTTTACTTTAACGACCGCATCTTCTCATTACCTTTATTATCAGCGCCTCTATTGATTTCTATGCAATGTTTATCTTACACCTATTATTTTTGGTGATCAAAATGATGATGGTGATGATAATGATGAATTTGTTAGTAGTAATGATGGTGATGTGATGATATATATACGATAATAATGATGGTGGTGGTTGTGAAGTTGTTGATAATGATGATAATGTTCTTGTTGTCGATGTTAATGCAGATGATCGTGAAGTTGTTGATTATGAACGTAAAATTGGCATTCATGACACAGGTGTTTTTGATTACATAAAACATTGTAACAATTAATTTGGAATCACAACATCACATGACATAAGATATCATTATAAAACCAACATCTGGAAAACACTTCATGAACCCAAAACGAACTAATTATTGCCTAGCGAGTACTTATGTACGTTTGCAAATATTTGTTGTAAACAAAAATGAATACACACAATTTTGATTCATACTTCTTAACAATATGTATACAACTAAAACGCACGGTCAGACCTATATTTAAATGCAACACGAAATAGAGGGAAATATATTTTTTTTTGAAATATGGTTTTTATTTAGAGGTTTATATTATCTGCTTCAATACATTAATTAATATAAGCTAAGAAGTGACATTTATTTATATTTATTTACAGGTATCCGTTGGACTCAAGGTTTGATGATATGACATTTAATTAAGTAATACAGAGATAACCTTTCGACAAATAACTAAATTTATATATACAATAGTCTAGATAATTAATAGCTTAAAAGCTAATTATTTCACTAAATACCAAAAAATGTAGGCAGAACGCAGGTGCACCCTTCTGCATGCCTTCCGAAACACATTTCCTTCCAGATAAATCCCCAAAAATTGATTTACTATATTTGCATGTCATTAATTAAAAACGCATAATATACTTTGTACGATGCATGGAGTTTATCTCACAAAATAATAGACGATATTAAATCTTCCTAACTTTCATTGAAAATAAATGCTCCAAGAAATATAGGCACATGGTACAGGTAGATTCATTACACCTGTATCCGAACCAGAATCTGTTGCTCAAAACGAAGTACGCGTCACCGCTAATTGCAGCCGTATGTGTTATCCGTTGGCAAACTGCCGAACACTTTTACATGTTATAATACGGAAGAAACTCGCGTATTTTCAGAATGGCATCCGTTGTTCATATTTTCTATTAATTGTAATTACGATGAAAACCCTTCGCGGGTATAAATAAACATAAACAAGAGCCCCGTAGAACTGTGTAGATAATTTCTACAGTTCTGTTGATAATTGATGTATGAAACAAGATAGCCACGATCCTCTGAAATTGTTCAGGCTAATTACTGATTTTAGGCACCAGATAAAACCCAGATTTACGGACTCTTGTATCATCGTTGAGTTGCACACGCACTGAACCGGAATAACTTTCATTTGTGGAGGTTTTTTGAGGCGATGCCATAAAATATATTGCAGATAATCACAGAATTGATACAATTGTTTACTTACATTTGAAAGTCGATTTTTATTCTCTAGATGTTGGCCATTTGGGATCAGATAGACCTTAGGTAGACATAAAGACCATAATATGTTGAGAGGTGGCTGTATTAGGGTTTGTGTGTGGTCCTGGATGTATTTTTGTCAATAGAGCTATTATGTCACGAGTTATGTCATTTTTCATGCTATTTATGACGTCATTGATTTCAAATGAATGTGAGTGACCTCATTGAATTGAGCGTTTAAAATTGTTTACAGTTTCGTAGAAGGTATGTCACTTTTCATGTCAGTTATGACGTCATTAATTTCAAACGAATGTGAGTGAGCTCATTAAATTGAGCGTTCATAAATGTTTACAGTTTTGGAGAACCAATTTAGATCTATTATAAACATCTTCCAGCCAAATTTAGGCAGCAATGTTAATAACTACATCGCAGTGTTATATAATATTTATCAGACTTATAAATCAAACATCACTTTTGTACCTTGAAATTAGTTTCATAAAATAGAAAGAAGATAAAATATATTTGTAGATTTCGCCGTAAATTTTTATTATCATTACTATTTCCATGTCTGTTTGCTGCCGCTGCTGCTGCTGCTGCTGATGATGATGATGATAATGATAATGATGATGATTATGGTAATGTATTTGTTGTTGATAGTTGATAGTGGTCAAGATGATGACATTTTAACACTTCAAACTGCATGATACCAAAACTTTATCGTGACCACATTGGAAACTGTGATTTATTCTGATTACATGTAAGCATAAAATTTAAACGATTTAACATGAAATTAACGAGACTTGAACTGGATTCAAAATGAAATTAATGAAACTTGAACAAGATTTATAATGAAATTTGAACTAGATTTATAATGAAATTAATGAAATTTGAACTAGATTTATAATGAAATTAATGATATTTGAACTAGATTTATAATGAAGTTAATGATACTTGAACTAGATTTATAATGAAATTAATGATACTTGAACTAGATTTATAATGAAATTAATGAAATTTGAACTAGATTTATAATGAAATTAATGATATTTGAACAAGATTTATAATGAAGTTAATGATACTTGAACTAGATTTATAATGAAATTAATGATACTTGAACTAGATTTATAACGAAATTAAAGAAATTTGAACTAGATTTATAATGAAATTAAAGAAACTTGAACTAGATTTATAATGAAATTAATGATACTTGAACTAGATTTATAATGAAATTTAAGAAACTTGAACTAGATTTATAATGAAATTAAGGAAATTTGAACTAGATTTATAATGAAATTAATGATACTTGAACTAGATTTATAATGAAATTTAAGAAACTTGAACTAGATTTATAATGAAATTAAGGAAATTTGAACTAGATTTATAATGAAAATAATGATACTTGAACTAGATTTATAATGAAATTAATGATACTTAAACTAGATTTATAATGAAATTAATGAAACTTGCACTAGACAGACTACTTACGTTAATTTAGATACGGTCATGCTATCAGTAAGTTTTACGTTAGTTCGAAGAGATTCAGTAAAAACAATATGAACTATGCACGCTACGTTGGACGTTAGACGTGTTCTATTTAATTCTACCAGAATAATTATTTCATCTGTTGAACTCATCCCACAAGGAGAATGTTAGTCACGGAAATAGTACAGGTAGTCAGTTAATGATGTGTACATGTAAGTGTATGAATATCACGCTACATTATGTGCTACAGTAACACTTTTATTTAGGTTAATTTACAGGTTATGTAAATTACGTAGCACACAGTGTAAAATATGAATGTCGTAATGCTGCTTCAATAATGCAGAATATCATGAATTATAGGCAATATAAATCACATCCACTAAGTCTCTTAGACTACAAATTTTATGTAACGTAAATTACAAAACACGCATTCTGAAACATGAATGTCACAATACTTGCTTTGTTAAAGCAAAGAGGTCGTGAATTATAGGTAACGTAAATAGAACGTTTAATGCCTCTTAGACCACAAATTTCAGGTAACGCAGTTTACATTATTTAAATTGAATTAACTATCAGTTAAAGTGAATTGAAACATTAATGTGTCTGATTTTACATAAATGTCACGTCAATGGCGGCTAAAAAGGACATGATAGTTCGCCGTACATACTTAATGTTTTCTTTCTTTGCTTTTTAAAGTCACGTAGACAACAAGAAAAGAAACCAACAAACCTTGATAACATGTCCAGCAGTGTAAAGAATGTAAAAATATACTCCACAGCGAATTAAACACAAACAAATCCAATTTACTTAGCAAACGAATCGAATTAAGCACAGAATATATTCTCCCACACTCGAAAACACCTCACTATACAAGAGAATCTACAACACAAGTCATTAATATCCAAAACACAGAAAGCAAATAATGCTCGCTAAAATTGGAACCTAGGTATTGCTAGATATCTTCCTAAACATTTGAATTCCCAATAAAAACTGTTCCCATCAACGAACTCTCTGATCATAATCAGCGGTATATAACATGTTTACCGTTTTCAAGAGAAGCGTAAACCACGAATAATATCCAATGTTAGGCTCTGTTGTACATTCATTTTGTATCTATCCAGTTCGGTACAATTCTCTGCTAGCAGCACTTCGTTTCGTGGCATAAATGACTGGGTTTTTGTTCGACGACGGGTGTGTATTTCTTTATGGTACGTGCTAAGTTCACTTTTGAAGCCGGTACAACTATTCACCCTCACATTTCTGTTGCAAATGTGCGTATTTAAGTCACCGAGCTCAAAAGCATGTACGATTCCGCGCGGCTAACTGATAACATTGTTCAAGATAGTATTAATGCATCATTATATAATGCTATCATTCAATACACTCCACGTTGTGTACGATCAATATGTTTATGGACATCAAGAACAGAAGGATATTCAAGCCATCTCTTCATTTCTTTATGAATATGTAGGCTGTATGTTTAACATCTAATCTGTATCTATGAGTTTTCGCCTGAATAAAACGTAGTGGGGAGTAGCGATAGTTTACAAACATTCATTTTCTTGTCTAAATCCTGCTAACTAACACTGAAAGTTGCTTCTAATAGAGACATTTTTGTCAAAACAGACTCTAATTCTTATATTCTTTTTATAATTCTATAATACAATGAATCTTTAATTGTGTTTGATGACTCTGAATATACGTGTATGATATTGTTACTTCGTGTGAGAGCATGAACTTACATCATATTTTTCTGTGTAATGCTGTCTGTAAAGATGTAATTGTCGGTGCTTATCTTAGCAAAAGCAAAAACCAATTTCATATAAGTTCTGATGTTTAGCCGTCACAGAATTATCTTTGCAGATATTTTAGTGTATTGTTTGATAGATGTTTAACAAACTGTGTACAGTAAAACCTAGATATGACGATTAAAACATCCACCTATGAATGCACTTAAGCACACAATTAATAGGCCAAATATACCCAGAATAAAAGTCAGCCATGCATCACGATGTTTTCTCCGACACTTCCTGCGACTTATGTTCTCAAGTTGTACTGTATTTCGCTGATATTGAATTTTTGGAGTGAACTAGATCACTCCGTGAGCCTCTCAGACATCCTCAACCATAGTAATTGCTCGAGCTGGAGTCTCACAAAATCTTCAGGAAAGTAGATTCCTAAGAATATTCTTTTCCAACGCAATCCAATTTATCGAACAATTGGCTTCATCTTCAGAATCAGAGGATTGTGTCTGTGATTTGGGATTTGTGTGCTGCGATCTGGACCCCGGGGCTATAACTTGTCTCAAAGCTCAAATCCTAATTCCTTCTCTGGTTAAAGAAGTAACACGGTTTAATATTGAGATACGAGTTCCCATCAATTATACTGATGAAATAATGTGTTGTTAATATCATTAGTGTTTCATTCAAAATTTCCAGGAAGCATTAAAAGACTGTGAGATTTGAGACAGGAAATAGGGCTCAGGGGCCACCGTAGTTCAGTTGATATTGTCTCTTACTAGGAATTTCTAGCCCCTCCCCGCTCTGAGTTCGAATCTTACTCTTGACCAAATTTCACGTGAGGAAGCTGTCCAGGACGGTGGTTCTACACAGGTGTACGCCTGGGGTCTTCATTCATCGTTAAAACTGGAAAGTCGCCAAATGACCCTGGCTATTGGTGTGACTTTTAACACCACAGTATAAAGGGAAAGCGAGCTTAAATTTATGACCTTGGACCCTGGTTATACGTTATGTATTTGGCTTTTTATGATAGCACACTTTTATAACAGTACACTTGTTCCCAAATAGAATTGAACTTTTGTCCCCTTTGGGAGGGATGAAATTTGACCGTTAAACTCTGTTGGTCTTTATACAGATGTTTATTTGGCAAATTTTTTACAATTAATGTGTACTGACTGAAGCCCTTATTCACAAGTTGTCTTGGTGAACAAGAGACAATTAACACATGTTCGACTGTATATTACTTGAAAAAATCTTTTCTAGTAAATAATGAGTCATTCAAGGGAGAGGAATATCTGTTGGAATCTGTGAAACATATCTAGCTCAGAGAGATGGAACTAAAATCATTGCGAGGCGGGTAATAAATTTCTCAATAAGGATTATTCGCTGAGTGTTTTATGAATTAGGTGCGGAATTTTATTACTTGGTTTTCGGCAAAATACGTCCGAATCAGATCATATCCGAAATCGGTACTAAAGTCAAATTCCCGAAAGTTTGAACGGAATGTCGATCGATAACTGAATGCAAATAATTGAAGATTCAGTTAAAATAATCAAATTATTACACAAGAAAAACTTCCGTTTTATCTGATATTTGTGATATGTAGTATGTCTTTAATTATGCCGTTTAATTGTTAACATTTTCCATGCAAAGTCCATATTGTGCATTTTCGTACATCATTAGGACTTGGAAATATAAATTAAAAGCGCCTGAGAAGATAAACATATTGCTAATCATCAGGAGCTGCAGACAGATTATTGTATGCCGTCATTTAAGCAGATAACCCTACTTAGAATTGATACAAACCGTATGACAGCATCAAACTAGTCGTTTTAGTTCGTTGTGTATTTCTTATTAATGTATCAATTTATATGCAGCAACTGTTCAAAGAGAAAAGATACATTTTATACAAATATATGATATTATGCACAATATATTTTGTCTTTAGTCGGCGGAAAAATGAGCAGCTGACAAAAAAAGAGTATTCGTTGTCGCAGACAGTTTGTGAGGTCAGCCGCTGTCGGGTTTGACCCGACCGGAAATTGGCGGATGAATATGAAATACGGTTAATGATATACGTGGTCTCACCAGACTGGACGAAAGCAGAAACAAGGATTGTCGTCTAAACTGACTCGCCAATCCCTACTTCATATGATTATATATACTTCATTATATGTGCAACCTCTCCGGAGCGGCCCTCTCTTGAGCAACAACCTCCCTTTAACAACAGCATGATTTTTCCACTGTACCATTTAACTATTAATTAGATCTCTCTTGAGCAACAAACTCTCAACAACACAATCTTGCTTCTCCCAAAAGGAGTTGCTTTGGAGAGGCCGCACTGTACTATTACGAAGAAAAATAAACACATTAATCGTAAATTAGTTTAAATTTATGCGTCTGTAATGCATAATTGTCGCAAGGAATCAAAACACTCAAGGGGCTGGATGAGTACAATGGGGTGAGGTATGTCATAATGGCGCGTATTTTTTCGCATAAAGTTCAGGAGATATTATATAAAAATGGGAAATCCTGAAATATGTGTTCAAAATATAATTGATTTTCCTTTTCCAAATTTGAAATACGCGTCGAAATTTCATCTTAGTGAAATGGAATGTGTGAACGTTGTTAAAGTGAAGATAGATGTCGCCATTTGTCTACTGTAGTTTTCTGTCGTTACGCAGTATAAGTAATTGAATTCATTCCAGTATCGCAAAAATGACGTTTAAATAGACAAATGGAATTCGTTAAATGAAGACAAATTACCCGATCTATATCAAATCGTCTAAAAATAAGAAATATATTTTAGTTATATTTTATCATAATCTACTGATGTAGCTGTATATTGAGGCAAATTGTCACTGATATATCACACTACAAGACAAAACCAACTTTGTTGTATAATATCAAAGTTGATCCAGCAACAAGAAATTCGATTATAACCGAAACGATTTCATATGATCTAATAAATACAAGCGTCTGGCGACTTTGTTATCCACTTTATTTGATTAAATAAATATGACAATCAGTCGCCTAAACGACCATGATGCTGAAGATTTTGTTGACTGTGGCGGGTGATGACAAAATCATCAAGAGAATGGGTTTTTACGCGGGGACACATCTTGTAGACATTTAAATTGAATTAAAATTACAAATAGGAGGAGTTTTGGAGATTGCCAACATTTTCTGTCTGTGCCGTCTGACGGATTTGATGTTAAACTTACTCTAGACGGACACGGCGTTCAAATCGTGTTATTACAAAACACGACATTTACAGAGAGATTCCGAACATAAAAACATGTCTATGACGTCACCATTTTGAGATACACACAATCAGAACTCTAGACACAGATAGAGCCGAAAGATTGCAAAAATATTTACACGAGTTTAAGCGATTTGACAGCTGTCACTCTCAAAGCGTTTTTCGCTATGATATAAACAGATAATACGTAGTTTTTTTTTAACGAGATCGAATAAATAACCTGAAACAACTCACAGGCTCCCACACTTTCGGTGCCTTGATGCGTGTGTGATTCGCATCTTGTACGACAAAAAATAATAAAAGATTACGCATGGTAGCAAGAGAGTTAAAATTACATTTGAACCCGTGGCAATGACAACCTGTGAATAGAGACCACCGGTAGAAAGACAATATACAAGATAATAAGTATATAAGAAAGGGGTGTCTGAAAAAAAATATAAAAAAAATCTTACCCCAAAATACATTTACCCAAAATCCACCCAACACATGGAAACGTGCAAAAATGCCGAACAAAAATAATTTCTAAGGTAGTTATTGCCTAGGGACGGTCTGTCGGACCTAAACTCACGATTACGCTTGGAGAAACAACAAATAAAACGTACATTGAATAAGCACATGTGGCAGACAGCACATTCAACAATAAACACACTTTACAGGTCAATTGCTCCCGTTTCTGGCCACCAGTGAATTGAGATAACCACTTTCTTTGAAGATAAACCACCTGTGAATGGAGACCACCTGTAAATTGAGATAACCACTTTCTTTGAATAGAGACCACCCGTGAATTGAGATAACCACTTTCTTTGAATGGAGACCACCTGTGAATGGAGACCACCTGTGAATTGAGATAACCACTTTCTTTGAATGGAGACCACCTGTGAATGGAGACCACCTGTGAAATGAGATGACCACATTCTTTGAATGGAGACCACCTGTGAATGGAGACCACCTGTGAAATGAGATAACCACTTTCTTTGAATGGAGACCACCTGTGAATGGAGACCACCTGTGAAATGAGATAACCACTTTCTTTGAATGGAGACCACCTGTGAATGGAGACCACCTGTGAAATGAGATGACCACTTTCTTTGAATGGAGACCACCTGTGAATGGAGACCACCTGTGAATGGAGACCACCTGTGAATGGAGACCACCTGTGAAATGAGATGACCACTTTCTTTGAATGGAGACCACCTGTGAATAGTGATCATCTTCGAAAAGGGACAACCAGATTTTAACATTAAATTTTTAGATACGATCATTTAACTGTATACCAGTATAGTTTGATTTCGATGTTCGCAGTTTACCTTAACTTCTGAATAAAGGCCACAGCCAATAAGGGCATCATTTACTCACATATACATACCATATGTATAAGGTATTCATATAAGACAAATGCTAGACATCTATTAGATTTCTTAGAACTAACTGTGATTGGATTTCAGTAAATAATGTAATCGGGAAACGCTTGAAAGGAGAACCGAAAATTACCGACAAGATAATCCTATAAGTTATCTTAATGAACACCGTTCAATTACACCTACAAGAAGGAAGATAGAGTTGACTAAAATTAACAAAGACAGCCAAATTGGATCATTCTGTAGATGTTCTATAGTTCTAGACTTTGAAAGGTTGCAATTTAATGATACCAACAGATTCATCAGTGTCACCGTCTAGTTCGTCCTGAACATTTCTGTCAGACTCAGAACGTCTTTGATCTGATAAAACGCGTCTCTTGTCTTGGCAATGAAAGATCGCTTCGTTTTGGATCTTCAAGGAAATAGATTGTGTTCAGCTTTTATCAAAGTACTGACATTAACTTTTTTTCGTCTTGCTTTCAAGCACTTTTAATAACTTTGAAAACCATTAGTTTATACTTATAACTCATGAATATTTTTTTAACTTGACTTATGTAAATAATTTAGCAATGTTTGATGCAAGGAGTTGTTTTACTTTCAATTCAATGTGACGGCCGTTTCCCTAGAAACTAAACAATCGGATTAGCAACACAAACATATAAAGTCAAAAGTGCATTTTAAATGGTGCGTTTTGATTGTTGTTATAAACTGGAGTTTATTGAACTCTAGGGCCAGTATCACTTTTTTAATGACATACGAGATATCACAGACTGGTTATAAATACATCAAAATTGTTTGATAATTTACTTTGAATAACTTAAAATATGCGATCGAACGATACTAACCTGATGACAATATTCCCACCAGTCAAAGTTTAGACCTTACCTCAGAGAGGTATCTCAACATTATAATGAACTAAACATAACTCTAAGGAATATCATGCTAATTTAACGACTCCGCGTGATGAGCGAATCGGATTTGGGAAAATGGCGTTGTGCCTAATATCTTCAATCTAAATGTCACTGAGTAGCAAGCTCTGCGGCTTGACGTCGAACAAACAACCAGTGTCATTTGGTGACATTCCAGTTTTAACGGTGAAGGAAGACCAAAGACTTACACCTGTATAGAGCCTCTGGCCGTCCGTAACCTAGCTGGACAGCTTCCTCACATGTGAATTTTTGTTACGAATGGCATTCGAACAATGGTGTGGGGCTAGTGATTACTAGTCAGAGACCATAACCACTCGACCACGGACGCCCCAAATAGGGTTGTGTATAAATCTGACTAATTACAGATAACCGCAAGTTAAGCCGTATGTAAATCAAACATGAACTGATTTAACCAAATGATGTCAACTTGGTTGAAATAAAATCAGTTATTAACGTGTTTTGTTTTCAATTACGCATGACCTTCTGGTTTTAAGAATCCTAAGACTGACGTCTTATCTAGCAGCGTTACCTGGTCTTAATGATTTTCAAACCAACTATTTCCTGGTTCAAAGTTATCTTCTTATAACAATTTTCGATCATCAGGCCCCTTGTGAATCTAAAGAGCGATTGGACAACCCGTTACTGCCACATACAAGAGCAAGAACCACTATGCTGGCAGGCTTTCATTGACCCAACTAGATCAAAACCACAACACGGCGGGCGTAGCATTACCATTTTATTTCAAATCATACCATCGTTAAAACTTTACAATTAATCTTTCATTATCCCTTTATTTACATCTATTGTAACATAGAAACCGGTCTTAATATATCAACCACGCTTCCGCCCCAGCCTTACAATATTCAGACCAATTCCCTAATTTGGCTGTTTAGATAACTTGAGTTGGATATAAATACGTTCTGGATAATTTGCTTATGGTAAAGGCATATAAAACGGTTATTGCAACGATATGTATAAGCGAATAAATTAAGTTAGAACGAAATATCTACACAGAAGAAAACCATATCTTATCCGATCGAATATCAAACAAAGCCAAGACAGTTTTCCTATAACAAAAAAAAAGATGTATAAATTATTCCAAGCTGAGTAAATATAAGAAAATTCGATGCGTGTCATGTTATATACAGATATAATGCGACCGACTGAAGTAATTACAGCAAGTTATTTTTTTCTACCAGACAGATTTCTCTTAAGAATCGCATAAACGTTTGTATCTACTGGTATCATGTTACAAACACATATTTCAAATTGATGCATGCAAGTTAAACATGGAGTTTTTATTTTAGACCCGCATTCATGAAATCGCTCGGCGTTTATAGTGCTTCGTTTTATTTTTTCCGGCATTTATTTACATTTCATTCGCCAGCGGCAATTTATCGCATCGATTAATTTTAAAGACTTTCCCATCTTCTCTCAGCGTCAACATGCATTGCATGAATCTTGTGCATATATCTTCCCATTAAGAATTAATTAAACAACAGCAATGAATAGACCTTCCTGGGGACTGGTTTTTTTGTGCTTGGACGAGTTTCGTTTCAATAATTTATCTCAGTTCTTAAGCTTGCCAGATGCAAAACTTTACCTACGCATGAAAGGGAGGAAGCAATTGCGACTCAAGAATTTTCTGTTTATTATTTTGACTATCTGCAACGTAAAATCTACACTTCCGAGTGATACGCAATTAAGTCGAACCAGATTCTCTAAACATTATACATAACATTATTTCAGCGCGGTGGGGTAAAAATAATACCTAGCCGTTGTCCGTGGATTCTCAACCAATAATAACCCGATTCTTCAGTCAGAAGTCGGAATCAATTGACTTTTTTGTAATGTCTCAAACCAGATTTGTCACAGGGAATTACAGAGAAAAGTTAGGCCTGTTTTTGAAATTATCAGGGTAAAACATACCTCGCTAACACCTCGACTCAACAACCTATTATTTACTGGTAGAATCTTCCGACAAACACGAATGGCAATTTAGTTGCACCGAGACGAATGAAATATTGTGTAGAAGCAAGAGGATGTAGTCTTTCAGTATATTTTCACACTTATATCAATAAATTTCAGCACATTTTTAGGATATCTACAACTCAAGGGAGTGCTTCTATCGGAAATAAATACAGTAATATTACATTAAAATAGAAATATTAAAGCGTCGCACTTTTCTGTTTTGACTCCATTGCTCAATAGTGTTTTTAAAGTCATATAGTATAAGGCTAGTATATTTGAAATATACGAGGCACATAATTGCTATTATTACCTACAAAACATTTGTTATTAGATTAAACGAAATCATTTTATTGTTTTGTTACAAAAGTACAGCTCACTAACATCGGTGTTTCTTTACTGATACTCGTACACGGAAAATAGAAAATACTTTAAAACAATTTGAACCAGTTAGATCTCATTACGCGATTTTGTCACCAATTTTTCAGATTAATTACTTAGCGTTTTGTTGAAATTGCGACATTCGAAACATTATGATATAAAGAACATTTTATCCGTGTATCATTTAGCGATGAAAAGACCTTAAACACATACATAAATAGTGTTTCTTTTCTTTTTGTTTTTTGGAAAAGATACATTTGCTAGAACAGAAATTCATGAATAACCGCAAAAATAAATTCTCGCAAAACAGATACCATTTTACTGTAAAATTGTACACCAGTGTTTTCACTTCCAACTTAATCTGATACAGAAGTGTAATCCGTTAAGACACGTTTTGGTACGTTGTATGAGATATAGGAAAAAATAAGATATGTCACATACATTGTGAATATAGAAACAGCGCGTGCCTGTAGGAGAATTCCTCACTAGATTGTTTATCATTTAGGCTGATGATGTACAAACCCGTAGGTAAAGTCCACCGTTGAGACGAACATGTGGTCTTATTGGAGACGTAAATTTTGAACTGCAAATGTTTAAAATTTGAAGACATGTACACCAACTTGTACTTTGCGTAGCGGAGATTGTTTCCCTAAGCGATCATGAGAAGATATTTGACTGAATAAATGTTGTACTAAGTTTCTGATATAATTACGAAGTTTTCGCTGCAGCTGATATAAAGTCAAGAATCTAATTAAACGATTTGAAAGATTATGTGCAAAGGAGAGGTTCTTTCTTCCCTTTTTGCAATATTTGATGAATTCAGAGACCACACTGTCTGGAAGATAAAAATGATCTTCCGCGTCTATCTTGCAGTGCGCGCAAAACATACAAATTCTGGAATTTACACAAACAAACGTTTTATTGTATCAATTTTTACCTTCTTTAGCTAAAAGAGTGTACCTATAACAGTATAACTTAACAACCCTCCGTCAATATTTCAAAATAGTTGTTATTAGCGCATAGTTGAACCCAAATATGATACCACTTTGATATTAAGACGACTTCGTACTATTTTTAAATTTCTGAATTTCTCGTATATTTCAACTCGATAACGAGACCACGCTAATATTAAGATCATTTTTCCTTGGCCTCAAAGATGGTTTTAATATCGATGTTTTACTATGTATAAATCATTGTGTTTACAGCGGTTTTAAGCATATATTGTCCATTTATCAAGAATCGTTTTCAGTTTCATTTAGCTATACTTCTCGCCCACCAGTCTTCACAGAACATCCATCCGCACTTACGCCACAAATATGTTTTAACCACGTTGTCAGCAATAAATAATACGACACAAGAATATGTATCCACGGTATGTTATTAACAGCATGCAATACATATGATTTTCTCCTAAACGTGCCGATTGTAACATTGTTTGAATTGTATTAGTTTAAATGCTATTTATCAACAGTTCTACTGCGTCAAGCATGTTCTATCTCATTCCAACAATGGCATTAGACATCAATTTGATACGAACCATAGCGAAAGACAAGAAACTTTCAAACCTAAATTTCTACGAAACCTATTCCATGGTTAGACGATATTAATCTGAATTCAAACAAGCAATATACGAAGAGAAGCTTCTGATTGGATGGATCAGTAACAATAATTTTATTGACCAATCACAAGGCTGTATTTTAGACTGGTTCCCGAACATAGTTTATTTCCATACAATAGGATAGGGTATCAAATGCATGATCTCTAAATATTTGAAGCCACGTGATTTGATCAATCATCTAACATTCCAGCAACACTAAAACGACAATTTTCCGCGCTAGAATAAGATTCTGACATATCACAGATATTAGTCCTTGTTGTCATTGTGGGAGTAATAAAACGGGCGATTGCATGAAAATAACTAAATCATTTGCCATGCATTCTTGCAAAGAGTTCCGCAATTTCTGCATCATCTGAGGACGATCAAACACATATCGCGAAGTAAAAAATCAATGAAATGAATAAAACAACCATCCAAGATTGAGATTTTTTGTGTTCATGCAGATATTGTCAGAATGATTTTGTATGATTTATTATTTGGTGACCTGGTGTCTCTTGATAACAGAAAAATTTAGATGTAATACAATTTTGCAGAGTGCAAGAAAAAAAGTCAAATATCGTAGACGAATTGTTTTGGCAAGGTAGTAGGCATTTTAGATATTCTACATTGGTTGGAAAATAGGGAAGACGGAAGTGCTCTGTCATAAAATAATATCATGAAGCTTTGGTCGGAGTGAGAGAGAGAGGGGGAGAGAAAGAGGGGGGGAAGAGAGAGAGAGAGAGAGGGTGAGAGAGAGAGAGAGGTGGGGGGGGGAGAGATTAGTTTCTTTGGTTAAAGGGATATAAATTCATTGGACTTGGCGTTGTTTTAGTGGGAGAGTGTTGTACAACAGGATAATAATCGTAGTGAGGGAGCATTGTGTTGAGATATGGAGGATTTAGTTATAGAGGATGTTATAAAGCGGGAGTGAGGTTGGAATGTTATAGGGAGAGGGTTTGTAAAAAGAGTGTATGAACAAGAATATATGATGTAGTGAACGTTGTCAATAGGATGCCTTGTACGGTGGAAGCAAGGTGACATATGTCATTGAAGAAGCAATCTTGCTAAAACAAATGTTAAACTGTGAGAGATATGTTTGGGGATCATGTGTGCGATAGTAAGGGATTACAATTGGAACGACGGACATGAAACATGCACATTCATCACAACTATACATTGAGAATATCATGACCTAAGCAGATTTAGAAGCCATTAGCTTCGCGGTTTTATGAGCCATTGAAGCTAAGAAACGCACAAAAATAGCAGGCATAATTCATCATCAAAAATATAAAAAAAATGCCCAGAATCTTAGTACACATGATACAGATTTATGGCTCCTGGCTTCGAGGTCCTTTTGGTTCCCGATCAATAGTTATCACCGTAGAATCTGAACGGGAAATCGTAACTCTTCATACTGGCGGTAAATGAAGCAATATATCATCGATGGCCGAGTATTAAACACAACCAATGGATGGATGAAAAATGTTTAAAGCTAGAACTAAAAGGATCCTATCCTTGCAATGACAGTAATGTGATTATACAAGGTTTGGCTGAATATCTGCATTGGAATGGTTTCTGTCTCAATATGTCTTTGAAAAAGGCTATTTTAAACCACGAAAAAAGTCATCAAGCAAACTGGTGTGTATTGATATATAATATCAAAGACCGAGAGCATTACGGTCAAGGCAATTTGCAATGAAATTGATAATTTAGTGCAACACTCTTTATATGATTAATCGATAGTAATTGACAACCAATATTACGGGGTTCGAAATAACAGCAGTGGCTTATGTTCCTTTGGACATATCAACGGATATTTTTGTATCAATCAAGGCATTTACATATTGCGTCAGAATGTCATAACATATGTTAAGAATCATTTTCGGGGGAAGGAACCATCCAATAGGTTAACATGCGGATGTGTCATGATCATTTAATTGGTGTCAAGACATTGATGCTCATTGAAAGGTAATTCACGAGGGCCGTCCCAAAAATAGCATTGCCTTGTCAACATTTGATTCTTATCTTCAATAAATAAGTCTTTGCGAATTGTCTATGCCATTTTAGACGACCTTAATGTAAGACAATTCATTACCCTTTCAGTACGGATTAAGAAACAATAACCTCTTGGACACAACACAACATATGGTGTTAGCAATGGACATGTATAAGATGTTAATTCGGTAATCACTTTTTACTCTGGTTTTACCGTGATTCAAAGAGATTCCCTAAGTGAATACAATGTAAGAAGAGCAAAGATATGGATACAGTTTGTAATCAAATATAGCTTGTACACAGACATCATAAATCATTACAGTATATTTATTGTAGGAGACAACTACAAATTTGTCAGGATTTGACCAAATATCTTCGTCTCAGTTTGCAAACAAATCAATAGTAGTTTCGGAGAAACATTGACACATCCTCGGAGCATTTCCGTCATTTTCGGGCATCGGAAGAGACATGTAAAATCTTCGGAACAATTCGGTAATTTCCGTTGGTTTCGCATAATGACGTAGACAATTTGTAAATCCTCAGAAATCTTTCGTTTGATTCCGTCGTTTTTTTGGATAATAACATAGACATATTGAATCATACTTGAGAATCTTGCCAAAGTCAGGTGTTCTCTGTTAACGCCGGGATCAGAAATATCATCGGAACATCCCTATATGTTCCGTCGGTCTCGAGCAATTACGGAAAATATCGATGATATCCGATTGACTTGATAATTGTTTGCTTATGAATATAACTCAATCAATTAGTTAACTGATTATTATTTTTTGCTCGAATTATTCATGATAATTGGGACTAATTTCAATTGAAAGTATAGATCCTTCCCGAAGATTACCGAGCATTGCCGAAAAAGAACGTCATCATAACGTGATAAAAATTTCTGGCCAGTCGTTAAAAGTTCACAGTTTCTCTGTGGAGCGACTCCTCGTCTGTCTTAGTGTTTTGTGCAATTAACTTTCTGTCGAGCATATTTCACATTTATGACTTTTCAATGTAAATCATCATTGGTTTCTCGTCTCGAGAGAAGGACGCTTCGATTTTGTCAAGTTTCTGCTCATAATTGGAATACGGAAGAAAACATGCCCAAAGCATTGAATTTTCTGGCAAAGAGCGGACAACACGCTGTGGAAACAACAGCGCGTACGTCAATAACATTTTATGTTTTGCTCGTGAACATATTTATGAATTTCAATTCGTGATCTTGACATATTAGACATTTTCATTGCATTGGGCCGTGCATGTTCGCAAGCGGCGTTTGCGTGTGTGAAATCGTCTGCAGCAGCTACACTTTGCGATGGATTACAAAGCAGAATCATCAATACAGAAGAAGCGTATACAATAGTTCTGATGAAAGATAAGCTTCAATTGTTTACAGAAATCCCATACCGCGAGCTTTAGATAGTGCAAATACGATAAACAATGTACAGTATTCTAAATGAAATCCATTTAACATTCTTTTCTCGGCGAGATTAATTAATCAAATTAATCGAGTATTACTTGGGAGTGCTCAAGGGAAATGATTCTGTTTATAACGGCAGTAATCGTGCAAAGAATCAGCTTTTAAATGTAAAACGTGTAAAAATACATCACGTGACACCTTGTCGGAATAAACAGTATTTGTATCGAACAGGAAACATTGGTTTTAATCATTTCAATTTGAATAGATACATATTCTTTGCACGGCAGTATGGAATTTATCCCTTACAGCGGAATTATATAATGCATAGACAATTCAAACGGTCATCTCCATAAAACTACAAGCTATTAGTCGAATGAAATTAAAATATTGTTGAACTGTGTAATGTGACTGGAGTAAAATCTGGCATATCAGAACACATGCGGACAGCATATATTGTGTTTTGCTCGGATTAGAAAGGTTTGCTAATTGGAGAAGTACTCAAACACGATCATTCTATTATTTCATCTTGATTTTCTTTTTTCACTGATGTTAAACGTCGAGCTAACATACAGGGTCATTAGTCTTTCCGGCTTTTAACGGTGGAGGAAAACTCCTATAGGAAAAGGGATACACCTTGGCAGAACCACCGGCCTTCCGTCAGTTAGCTGGACAGCTTCCACACATGCGGACTTTGTCTGGTCCCGAGCAGGATTCGAAGTTTTCACAGTTGCGAGGGGCTGGTGATTTTATTCACAAGCCATAACCACTAAGCCATAACTCTTATATAATCTGCTGTATACATAAAAATGGGAATAGGCTGCTGCGTTCAGATAAGAGAAGTTTTCGGATAAGATGGATTCGGTTTAGAAAAGTTCTGCGTTGGCGTCATTTATAAACTGCGTTTTAACTATGCACAAAGGCCTTCTCAGAGCTTTAAGGCAACCTAAATATCTTTGTATACCATACTCTGTTTACAACTTTTCCGCATGATTGGCGAATCAGAAGTGGGAAATGAATAACTCTTTGATTCGGATATAGCTGTGTATAGTGAGTTCTTTTGTATTTGTATTTACATTTTTATCCATGAAATTTTGTTTTCATGAAATTTTGTTTTTGTAACCCCGGCTGAAAATATAAGGTTGCGCTAAAAGCAATGTAAACCCCTTTAACTTTAACGTAGACAGTTCAAAGGTTGTGCCCCTCTTGTATGCCACTTAATTTTGTATGGTTGTCACGGTGTTTCGAGAATAAGTGGTGTTTAGGGATGGTGTACTGGGAGGGTGGTTATTTCTGGGAGTCAATTTCTTATTTATATTAACTGACTTAGACTATGTACACTGAGCCAAATTTGGAAATGTCAACCTTGTGTTTGATGGCACTAAAAGAGAATCAGCGAACATACTTGGTTGATTACAAGGTGGACGTTTAGAAAATTGATTCAGTGAACAAACATTCCAAGTAAAATAATAACTATCTTTTAAAGTACATTTAATTATTACTTCTTTTATTTGAAAAGGACCTAAATTTTAAAACGTAATACAAACATTACATTCATGTAATGAAGTTAGTGAGTCCCTGTCACGTGAAACACAAACCTAAAAGTGACAATTTGGCGACAATTATATTGGAAAGCATTAATTTCAGTCACTTTTACTTCAAGCTTGTGTCTGACGAAGTCTGAACACGCAATGTTTGAAGTAATTGAACATAATGATCTTATTTTTTTTTGTTTTGGAAACAGGATATGATTCTGACAGAAGGTTGGACATTCATGCACGGAATGTTTAATTGCGTTTATTCAACGTGGAGGCGTTTTCCTGAAAACAGATATTTATAATAATAATGTTAAAACTTCAAATTCTAATTAAAATAGCTAAATTGTCGACATCGGTAAAAAAAGAATGGGTTTCATACGTTGGTGGTCCAACAATTCTCTTTGTCTGACATTGTTCGCACTGAGACCTTCTTTCGCAACTACTTTGTAACTACATTTTCACTTATATGCATTAAGTAGTTCTAAAAGTTCTAAATATCACTCTGGTAAATCAAGGTCTGAGAC
Source organism: Lutraria rhynchaena (assembly GCA_008271625.1). Lineage (NCBI taxonomy): Eukaryota > Metazoa > Mollusca > Bivalvia > Venerida > Mactridae > Lutraria > Lutraria rhynchaena. Next base: position 54,021 of record VIBL01000040.1, read on the forward strand.
TTGAATGAGAGGCTACGAAATTGAGACCCTTCTTATGTTCAAATCTATGTATGTCAGTCGTGTACGTATGTTTGTCATTCGTTTTATATTGTAAATATTCAGATATATTGATTCGTGTTCTCTAGAATGGTTGATCACTGTTTTATTTTAATCATAATTAAAACGAAAATTATTGAAAACACAATTTCGTGATTAGAGCTTGGAGATTAATTTGAGAGATTTATATCCTTGGATCAAATGATCAATATTTAGAGGCTTGGTATTATCATTGCAATTCATCATATGCCTCTTCCGTTCTTTAAAATACGTTTCATTTTCAGTAAAACTGCTTCATGAACCGCGAACTAAAATCAGATATTACGTGTATGTCCTGCTCTATTTATTATTTTTCTGCATGCATATCAGGGCAAGCCTTTCACAATCAAGTCCATACAACGTAATTGGACATTAAATCTCACAAAACATGTTGCAAAAATACCACTGCCAAACAATTCGACAATTTTTCCCTTATTGTCGCTATAGAAAGCTTTATTCAAATAATTACACAACAGGGAAATCTAAATTATTGCTATTCATTGCAATCACTCACATCATGCACAGATATTTGATTTGGCGAAGGCGCGAAGATTGTGTGAAATCTCTTTAACAGCACTTTCTTTTTTTTATACTTTCATACAAATATTTGGATTTGAGCTTTTTGCTGAATTTTCCAGAAAGACGTTTTGTAGCATACGCAACATGAAAACCTCCTGTGAAGGATCTTGGCACCAAGTCATTGTTGGGTACGTAATTATTCGACACCTAAGATGATCATATATTTAATAAAAAGGTAGTAAATTCGGAATTTAGACACATACTGTCTGTTACAACGGTCATAAATGTACGGACTCTTTGGAAATTCACACGACTGTATGTAAATTGCGATTTTCTCTCAGGAAAAGTAATCATTTGGTATTGTATTTTTATGGGAAAGCTAAAGTTTTATGGTGTGTGATATATGGACAAATTTTAATTACACTTGTTAAGTAACTGGTTTTGCAACTATCCTTATCCTTGATCCTTTATAAATACCAGGTATTAATTAGCTAAAGAGAAGTCTTCAGCAAAAGTGAAATATAAATTCATTAAACTGACGGTGTTTGATGCATGTATCTAATTGCTAAGTATATCTTTTTTGTGGAGTGCTAATCAGTTTGTCAATTCAGTGTTATCATGCAGCAAAGATAAATATGATATTCCATACTACTTTAATCAAACATATTTTACACTTCTGTTGCCTAGGATTGTAAATAACGGGTTGTTACTTTTTGTAGTTGTTGTTTTATTTCATGAGCTGTTGTTTTTATAACAACAATTTGTACAAGCAAAACCCGTAACTCACTGTTGGTGTACCTTCATCTACAGGGGTATAAGGTAAGTGAGTTCTGTGACTTTTCGAGTGATGGTCAACAAAGGTTACAGAATAACAAGAAATGTGCCGTGTCATGAATTGATTTCGTACAATTTCAGCCAGAACTTGAAACCCTTGAAATTATTTGAAGGAATTAATGTTACGAGCAAAGATTAATATAGTTCCATTCGGATTGAGGTTTATGATAGCTTTATTGGAAACATGTATATTAGGAACATTCATTTGACCGGTTTAACAAAGAGTTGATACTTAAACAGAAGAGTTCCAGACTTGACACAATGATGTAATATTCGAGTTTACAAAACAATGCGCGTATCACTGCATGATTTATTCCAATAAGGAATAATCAGCGAGAAATGTAATCTCAATATACGCGGACGAAATTCAAATTTCTCAGAGGGTAAATATACGAAAATATACCTCCATCTATTATACAGTATTAATATCTACATAGATCTATTAACTCATAATATAAAGTCTATTAACATACAGTTGTAGTCCCAAAAGAATTGTTGAACACGACGTGTGCTCGTATAATTTATAAATGTAATTTCTCAGTAGCTGTAATTTGTGTATACTTTCTATTCTGATTCTTGGAATATTTCATAAATGCTCACAGATATTCTCTTGTTTATCACTGTGCATGTCAGGCATGTTGAAGCAGTATGTTAAAGCTACCAGGTTTTTTGTCTCCTAAAATAACAAATTGATAATACGCCAAAACGAGTTTTATTTATCAATGATTTGCAATATGAAAGTAAATGCAAACAATAACGTTAACTTATTGTATATTTCAGCAAACATGGAAATGAGGATGATGTTAGTATTGATAATTTTGAATGTGTTGATGATGTTGAAGATGATATTTTATTCGTGGAATCACGTTAATGATTACGATAATTATTTTTACTGTGTTAATCATGACAATGAATGCGTAAGTAGTGATAACGATGAAAACACGATGTTTGTGATGATGATGATGATGATACTGCAGGTGCTGCTGATTTTAATAACAGCACGGTCAATAATGATGATGATGATATCTGCTGATGGTGTTTTTGATGATAAAGCTACAGTTAATAGGAACGATGGTTGCATCAACTTTAATGAAGCTGATGGCAGCAATACAACAACACGATTGTTTCACAATTTGCAATCTTGACTTATCACTTCCAAATAGTATAACTCGTACTTTGATGAGTAATAAAGAATTAAGACCATTATCATTTAATTATCTGCAAGAGTGTGAACAGAGAAAACGAATACTCCGGTATACAATGCAACTGTCAAACAAACTCAATGATCAAAGGTAGCAAAGATAATGAAAAGAAATATAACGTTAGTTTTGCATCTATGAACAGACGGATATGTGATCAAAACGCTGTGTCAAAATAAATATGATTTTTCTCAGAAGTGCAAAGAACTGCAAAATATTTGATATTTACTCTAGAAGATTTAACACTTTTCTGTTGTTTATTTTATACATTCTTTCCCAAACAATTCTCTTTGGACCTTTTCGGCAAATTCAACATACGTAACAATCTTCACTACTCGTCTGAATACATAGTCATATCTATATCAGAAATCTATACTCATGTTCAGAAGCATCAATTAAATGTCTGGACTGTCGTCTCTAAGATAATCCCACGCTCTTGCCTTAGAAAGCGCAAAAATACACAGAAAAATGAGAAAGATATATACAACAAGAGAAAATGAAACTGATTCTTTAAACAAACGATTGGAAAATAAAATTTAAACAATCACATCAATTATATTTACCTAAAATGTATGTCAGGTAGAAAAAAATATACACCAAGTAGAAATATCAAACCACCAATCTATCTGTCGAAATGAATGACTGACTGACTCAACAACTCAAGTAAAACTGAACTATGATAAATAATGCGGTGAGGTACTCGGATATCGCTTATGTATAATGAAACGAAGCTGACGATAGTATATCTCCTATAAACTAAAGCGATATATACAAAGCTGAAGATAGTATATCTCCTATAAACTAAAGCGATATATACAAAGCTGACGATAGTATATCTCCTATCAACTAAAACGATATATACAATGCTGACGATAGTATATCTCCTATCAACTAAAGCGATATATACAATGCTGACGATAGTATATCTCCTATCAACTAAAGCGATATATACAAAGCTGACCATAGTATATCTCCTATAAACTAAAGCGATATATACAAAGCTGACCATAGTATATCTCCTATAAACTAAAGCGATATATACAAAGCTGACCATAGTATATCTCCTATCAACTAAAGCGATATATACAAAGCTGACGATAGTATATCTCCTATAAACTAAAGCGATATATACAAAGCTGACCATAGTATATCTCCTATCAACTAAAACGATATATAACAAGTGGATTTGAAATCATTGGTTACCAATTTGTTCCGGGTGTACAGTTCATGTCATTTTGTAAAATATAACGAAAATCGGTGATGCACCGTTACTTATTATCAGATATTATTCCATACATCGACTTCACGCACTTAAAAAGTTATTCAGCGGGTGAAGTTTCCTGTTGGCAGCATGAAGATAATATAATTGAAACCTAAGTCAAATCGACGTCAGTGGGAGAGAAACCCTTAAACCAGCGCATGTGTATTCTCTGCATAGTTTCCCTAATTCCATGGAAACAATTTTCTGTGGAAATAGATACTTCAAATACAAAAGCATTGGCATTCTCAACATGAAGATTTGTAAAATCATTTCCATGTTCATGAAAAGTAGAACACATTAAAACATTTCATTTTATGAAATATCTTGACTTCTGAATGAATCCCAATAGCCTATGAGCTATGTCTTATGTTGTGGTAATAAACCTTTATGTCAGACATTTATCTCTGTATAATAGTTTAACTATAGACATTTCCCATTTAAACTGGATATTTATTAGACTCTGAATAAAATTAACTCCCAACGTACAGAAATCCAAGTCAATGCAAATTTTGAAAAAAGAATCAAGTCCACAATTTGAGGCCCTACAATCATTCTTCTCCCCTCGAGTGACTACAAATTGCACATTTAAACGAATTACAAACCGACTGATCTAAATCAATGTGTATCGCGTGAAGAAAAAGACTTGCGGAATATATAAAGCTATACCCGTCAGAAGAAACCCAATTAAATCTAACAAAGATTTCAAATCGTGGCTTAATTAGTTTAGCAAGCTTAAAGAAACTTTTGACAAGAATTAGCGGATACAATAGATTTCTAGATACGGGTTTTCCGTTCTAATTCTTATTTTCACTTCTTGTTAAACATGATGCATATTGATGTTGCACGCTCCTTGTTTTATTCAAGAGAGAAATACAAATTGTCAAAACTATTTGCAACAGCCAGAAGTCACGGGAACAGTTTACGAAATCATTGCCTCAATATGAACCTGTTCCTCAACACGATGTATTTTAATACTATATACTTCTCGTATGTATAATTTTGATGGGAGAAGTACAACTTGTATTATTCGCAGGTGACAGTTCACCTTGGAATTATTCTATATAATTAACCAGTGTTCCGAAAAAAGTTTTCTTGCTTAAACTGAACAACTGGAAAATTTGGACAAAATACTGAACGGATTAAAATGAGCGAAATGGATAAGATGAATGTGCATCTATTGAGCAAATAAACAGAGATCTATATGATTATAATCAATATGTGTTTGACTTAATCCCAAATTATTTCTGCTGACTGGTTATTTACACTAGGGACTGAATCTGATAGAATCATATTTACACATCTAAATGTCCCGAAAACGTCGATCTGGGAAATCAATTTGTCTCGAGTTATCTGTAATATCATTTTATAGGTCAATGAGATATCTTTTAGAGTTAACAGTTCAGACATGGTCATTGCTTTGAAAGTATTACGAAATTGTTTGACAATTTAATTATGTGTTAGTGACTTTAGTCCTTTTGGGATACAGGAATGATTATGATAGTGTAATGGTGAAGTAAGATGTGTGAAGTCGATGAGAATAAAAATGGTTGTGGTGTCTCAGATATAGATTTTGGTAGTGGTGATGGTGGTTGTTGTAAAGGTACATAGGGCAAATGTTTCATTTCAATTCTCCATATTTTTTTAAGTCGTACCACTACCAGGATCATTTGGCAACTTTCCAGCATTAACAGTGGAGGAAGACCTCAGTCTTACACCTGGGTAGAATCACTGACCTTCTGTATGGATTTGAACTCACAGCGGTGAGGGACTAGCGAGTATTGGTCGACAAAGGAGGCCACAATAAGCTTACAACAAACACCATCACCATGGTTATCTTACGGTATGAATTGATCGTCATGTTTGAAATGAAAATGTTGATGACGATGATGTTGATAGAGATTATATGGATGACAACTGCGCTATTAATGATGATGAAAATGATACTAAACGTATGATATGTGAAGTAATGTCAGCATATTAGAATAGATAATGAATTTTGCATCAGTTATCTTGATAAAACAATTCTTCTCCATTGATTTCAAACATTTCTGACCGTCCTCACAAGATAAAACCAACATGGTTCATTCCATAAATTGACAATCATTCGTTTTTCATGCTTAGAATCTGGACCAATTAATGAGCAATTTGTTCCCGGCGATGGTACTCATGGTCTAGCTCACTAATGCTCTTATCGGTAATGATTAATGCTGAACCAGATCAATTGTGACAACGGATTTGGATAATGTTTCAACAGACGTCGCTCACGCCTTTAATGATCGGTTTGAACAATAACTTTATAACACTGCACAGTATGGATTTGTATAACGTTTGGAAATCCATGGAGATGTTTCCTCGGGATAATTCACCATTTGACGCGTAAAATTGGCTAATGTCCGATATAATGGTTCATTTGTTCCACTTGAAATTAGCAATATGCTGGATGAACTGTCATCTACCTCATTGTATGAATAATGAAATACTGTCAAAAAGCAATGACCGACCAAACGCATAAAGGAACAGATTTTCCAGTGCATCTTATGAAAAGAATGGTTCGTACATATAATATACTAGTATTGTCTTGACAAGTCTTTAGAGCGCAGTGATTAGCGCGGCGTCTTAACATCTACCTCTGAATTAATGACAAATAATAAATATTGTCTTCGGCAAATAACTTGTCAAGAACATTCAACAACTTAATGAAACGCTTACTTACATATGTTTAGACATATATGTAATCATCAGTTCGACAATCAATGTTTCGAAATCCATTTATTTGACCTTTAGGCGTTTCGTTGAAAATGTAACATTGGAATGCGCAGCTGGAATTTACATAATTTGTTTTCATGTTATACGCAAACACAACACCGCCAAATGGAGCACGCCGCTATATACATCATTATGCATAAAATGTAACATTGGAATGCGCAACTTTAAATTGCATAGTTTGATTTCGTGTTGTACACAAACACGACACCCCAAATGGAACACTCAAACAAACTTCCTTATTCACATTTTGAATACATGGAACATTTAATGCATGTATGCTTCCGAAAGAATAGGCAAAATTAAGACATTTGTAGAGTTTACTTAAATGTTAAACAATGTTCGATGCAAATGGTCTATATGTTCTCAAGGAACATCTAAACTTCAAATTATTTTCAGTAGATCCTATTAACTTCCACAATATATGCAGCAGTTTACGCACCTTTGCGAACGTTTTGTGTAACACCAATATGTTAATGAATTAGAAAATTGGAAGGCATCACTTGTTTTAGAAACAAATTGACATTTTGTTGAATTTGTGGTGTAACTGGATTTAAGAAAATAGAACAAGGGTAAATCTACAATAAAGTATTACATTGCAACGCAAGTGATGTGAAAGAGCTTACATTGTAACTTGATGTCAATTGCAAGACACACTTTTGTCGGAATCAACGTTGAGGGGAATTACATGTACGGACGTCTTAGAAACATTCAGGAGAATATTCTAGAACATGCTATTGCATACAAAACATATCTGGAACAACAATTTGGACGCAAGCAACCATGTCCAGAGCAACAATTGAAAGGTAATGTTACGAAATGCGGCATCGCTTTCCAAACCTTTATAGTAAGAAGGAAAGTTACAAAAATTACACGAATGTCGATAGTTGAGAGATTTCTATGTCAGTAATTACTATACATATTCTATGGTATGTCAAAGTGATGTAAAAAAAGGCAAAACATGTTTAATTTCACAACAAAGCAAGAAATATTAGATTCTACCAGAAATGAATCGGAATTACCCGATCATCTTAAAAAATGGCAAGTGAGAAAGGAAGCAACTGTCATTGATAAAGTTCACATTACACATCACAGAAAGAGAAAGACACTCAATCGATGGCATTTTATGTATGCGCCTGATTTATACCACAATAACGATCACCCTTTCTTACTCCAAGATAATAAGATTGCATTTTCCCTGAGGTATCATCGCTGAAGACCTAAAACCTATTAGTCCAATAAAACTCGGTTATTTGGTGCTGTAGTAGACGTCAGAGAGAATTTATCAACCCACTAGAAGAAATAATGTCCAGATAACGGAGCAGCTGATAACGTAAAAATACAGAAAGGTCCATATCAACAAAAATGCCCCTGTATACCCATTGGGTATAAAATTAACAAATAAGTTGTTCTGGCCTCAGTCGACGGAAGCGCTTCTGAAACTTAATACGGATGTGCTTAAAGACACAAATTGTAAAGAAATTTTACTTTACTGTAGATCGAATAACGAACTACTAAGATTTAATTGACCGCAGTGCAATAGCATTTAAAATGGGATACAGGCTTGGCTGGCGTCAGAAATCATTATGATAAAACATCACAAAACATTCTTCGTCGGTTTAGTATAATGACTGTTGTTATTCTTACGAATATGAAAAGAAACTTCGACAAAATGCAGATTTAATCAAAATTCGTCTATTCTGCGTTACTGGCTCTATTGAACATTTTGTAAAGCCTGACATTAGCAAGCTTTTTTATTTGTATTTTGTTTTGCACATAAGCGCATCATTACATTTTTGCTTCTCTTAATTCGTGCATCTTATTTTGAAAAAAAAAACCGGTCCTTGTAATTTGAAGATAAATCTAGAGCCTAGTCCCTTTTAACTAGACGTAATAATTACTATGTGGCCACAGACTGAAACAATTAACGCAGTTGTTTCATAAACATTTATCCCTCAGAGTGCATTTTATTCAAATGATCCATTACCAAATCGTTCTAAATGGGAAATTTGATCGCAAGCATCAAGTGTATGCTTACAATAAATTTGAAATACAAACATCATTTAGAGCAATTTAAATTAATTGATAGCAAAGAACCCTGCATTACTCAATATAATATAAACTATTCTGCCAGCGCACGTGTTTGTTTGTGTGGATACAAATCTAAACATATTTAATGAAAAAGTTGGATATAATTGTAATATGTAAGAAACACAAGGTCAGATGTCTAGAGGATATTACAAGAGTTTTGGCAATTGCTTAGGAAGTAAGGGAACATTTGTTTAATGTACACTTTTCAACAAATTTAAAAATTTTGTGCACTATTAAGTCACTTTTTCCAGGAGCATTGAATTATCTTCACCTGGTAATTTGCATATTTCTTTCCAACTCATTGTCTATATGCAACGTGTGTATTTATTGGTTATTCAGAAATATTTAGAAATTGCAATGTAGTCATATAATGATAATAAAAGCTCACAGATGTTTATCACTTTAAGAGGCGATGGACATTGTCGCGTGTTTTGTTGTATGTATAGGTTGGGATTGGGCCCCTTAAATCGATGTACACTAACATCATATTTTGGCTTTGGACCGTTCTATGGCAGTATCCCGGGATATTGTTTACTATTGTCAGTATTTTCTTCTGAACTGTTGTATTCTTTATATTGTTTTATATGGCAATTAGTGGAAGTCATGCAGATTGCTTCTGTATTTTTTGGTCATTGATTTATAAGTATGCGATCTCCATAAGAAGGAATCCATTTGCATGAGGCGTTTCTGCATGTAATTTTTCTTAAGAATCAAGTCTTACATTCTACATGTTGGATAATCAACTGAAATCAAGGTCTAAATATAGCATTTGGTGGTGACAGATCTAAAAACTGGTTAGCTTATATATCGGTAATAATTACATGATTCTTGTAATATCAACTCTGTCCGTAAATAACCGACAATAAAATACGTTTCAGAGAAACATTCGGGGTGCTTCTGTGAAATAAAGCATTCTGGTCGTAATGTAATTATCTTTCTAAGATGTCAATTTGCGCGAGATTTACGGCCGATTTGTCCTCATGGACCAAATTGCGAGAAAATCAAGCGTCCGGGACATCTTGAATAACGACCAGTTTCATCAGTATGCACAAAAGCTTGGAAATTCGTACAGTGTAATAACATTTCCCTGTTACCACGTTCACATAAGGCAGCGAACCTTTGAATTTTGTGACAATTAATCCCAAAGGACTTCCGAAATAAGGATAGATGTCTAAGTACTTAGACGAAAAGAGGATCAAAAGAATAATCAAGGACTGTGGGTAAGTAGCAGGATAAGCCATATTATGGTCAAACGTAGGATATTAGGACCATTTTATTCTTTCGGGAATAAACCAACTTCCGAATATTGACATAAATGTGAGTGATGGCCTTTGCCGTCAATAATGACAGAACGATTTAGCTGGATTGTGTATTACGAATAATACCTCATTCCAAATAGCCCTACGTGTAAACATATATGAACAGTTCAAACTTATAAACCTCCTTACAAATACTTCATTCAGTGTATCTGTGACATTTCTAATCTGTTTAAACTTTTTTTTCATTTTAGAACAAATTGACTATTTCCGCCTCTGAACCAAACTTAAAGCAAGGACACTTGATGAATTAGACGCGTGTCAAACCATCTCAGAAGTTTGGCATATCTTGTGGTCCCAATTCCTTACAATGTGAAAGTGGAGTTAAAAGAATTAACAGATGAACTGCAGTTCAGAACTGATGATTGTTTCTCAACCATTACAACGTCAGCTTATTTCTGCAACACTGTAAGTCAGTTTTTGGCAATATTGAGATTTTGGTATCATTTTGTCGTCTTGATGAGCTCTTTACGATGACCATACTTACCCGCTTGTAGATCTATCATAAACAGGGTTAATCCCATTTCTGCAAACCCGTAACTCGCTTGATCAAATGCGATTTTCTCAAAGTGGGACAAAAATGATATACGGATTTGTAGAAATACCCCGACGACATGTCTATCTACTATTTCTGTGTTGTTCGAGTAGGTAGTCTGGTGGAACACTCGAATTACATGGATATTGTTTGTCTTACTTTCTGCAGTCGTTCATTTGTTACTATAGTGATCATAGCAAAAATACTATTGAAGACGAATCACTATCAAAACCTTCAAATTCGGACCTGGAAACCTAAGTCAGTGTGTTTTAGTGCCTAACAATATAGCCAAACCTGTGATCAAAGGCTACTCTTGAGAAATACAAAATGTGGTCATTATTGAGAGATAATCTTTTTTAGGAGGTCAGTTTGTTCTTAAAAATCAGTAATAGTTTTTCAAGGAATGGCTTTTATTCATGCGGAGGTCTTTATTTGGAGGTGGCCTCAATCATAGGTTTGACTGTACAAAGTAAATACTGTACAAAGGAAATTGTCACTTTCACTGATTTTTCACACTCCCTCATCTATAAACTAACTATTACGACCCATACCGATCATTTTCGGCCCAAACATAACAACACTGTCCACAAATCAATATGAAAGCTCATACAAACTGCAAAACAACAATTAAAGACTTTACAAGCAGAAGTTAATCAAGTGTTCGTTGCTAGAGCCAACGGTGCTGCTTCGATTTTTCTATTCTTACAGATCTACCTACCGACACGACATGTTTCCACAATGTTTACCTTGACAACATAGAACCTGATTTTCGAGCAACAATTTCTTGTTGTTAAAGGTTACCTTAATTACCAACAAGTGCACTGAATGTAAAATAAGAGATTGTATCAAATTGCGTGATGCCATCAGCTGTCACAGATGGCAAGGTTATAAAACTGGTATAAAACGTGATTTTATGAGTTTTTGGTTACGTTAATCAATATGCAGTCTGGTTTTCCAGTGTAAGAGAATATTTGAATATTAGTTACAAGCAACAATAAGACGATAAAATGAGACAAAACGCATTTTATTAAGATAATCATGTTATTTAATACAAAATTTGAAACGCCTAAATTTCCAGATTTAAATAAATAAGAATTATCGATAAGACTGTCAGCTGCATTAACTATCAGTCATGTTGCTCTTGTTGCAAGCATATTTACAAGCAACATTTCAGATTAGGCTCAATTGCGCATGTACATGTTTACAGAAAGAGCCCTTAAACAAGAGCTCTTAACCCAGGAATTGAGATGATAGATGAGTTGATATCGCGACACCGGACTGAAAATCACTTTATGATTGGTCCATTTTAAGAATGAGCTCGGTATCATCCAATCAGATACTTGCTTTTTGAAGCAAGGCCCCTATTCCCAATTTATAGTCTCATATTCGAACGAAATCAACGCTTTGGATTGGGATACATCTGATATTGATTTCCCCTGCATTCCGAGGAGGATGGATTCTGTTCGGCAATGCCGATTCAGCGATAGTTATCCCATAAGAACAATTATGAATCACAATGAACCAGTTGATATGAAATTTAAATGTATTAAGAAGAATTAAAATTGAGAACGTAACGATCCTTGTTCTGAAAGACATGGTAAAATCAATAATGACTCTGAATTAAATGAAAATTTCAACAAATGCCATCACTTCATCATAATGGTGGTCAGTGTTTTCGTATATGTAGAAACAATACACATATCAATGTATATTTCACCGAATCATATTTTTGCATCAGTGTACATACTTTTGAAAGATGGGATGAGACCTTTGTAAGTTAGTAACTATTATCTAACTGATAGTTTATGCGCCGAAGCGGCATCCAATAAGGATATGCTTATCAAACGAGCAGAATTTTAGGCGTTTCTTTGCAAGGCATTCGATCAGTCATATTCGAAAAGGTCATAATCTTAAATTAGAAAGAAGGGGTATGTTACTAGATTTTGGGGTCAACATATCTTACTTGTAAAAAGGTTCTGAACAGAAAACCAGTTGTCTTAGTGTAAAGTATGTTCGACTGCGGTGTTTTATATGTTTCAATCAATCGGACTGTCATTAACTAACTTATTGTTCATAGGTAAAAATCATTGGCATCAATTTCTTATTTTTGTTCTTTGTTCAATGGTCTGTATTGAGAGTTAAAATAGTTATGTAGTTTGTTGCATATCATAGGAATACGTGATTTACCTCCTAATTAGAAAAAGCATTCCGAAAAAAATGTAATATTGTAAATGTTGTTAATATGACTGAAATGAGTATTTTGGGCACTTCGCGCCTAGTCGTTAGAATAACTTGACTGCAAACATAATGATTAATGTTACCATCTCTTCTGGGTCCATGGTATTATGATTAGACTCATCAGTTTTATTTATGAGTCTGATGTACTGACAATTCCACACGTGGACTAAGATGCCGGTCGTTACGCATTGACGTAAAATATACTTGCATCAGTTGCGGCCTGGTTCTTTGTTTATGATACTAATTCTATTTCAGCAGGTTTTGTGTTTTTTTGTTTGTGTGAAGTGCCGGACATTAAGATCCGAAATGATAAAACTAAAGTCCATTTCCAAACTCGAATCTCATTTTCGTTCTTAATCGTTTGTAGTATATTTTTACAACACGTTAAAGTAAATTGATCATTTGAATTATTTTCAGAATACTGGTTTAAATGTATCGTAATACTGAGGCACCAAATTGATATCTGAACTTTGTGATTAATTTCTTTTATAACCTTTTACCATAATAGGATTACACTTTAACTCCATTGTTCTACATTTTTGCGTTGTCTGATATTAATCACACGAAATGGTTACTATTAATTTCGACACATGTCGATGGGTAGTTTGTTTTAGAAACATTGACATTAAAAGTAAAAACAGATCGCCGAAGTAACATTTGCAATAAAAGCCACTAGTCAAAACCAACAAATTTGACTCGTGCTGATATTCACATAACAACACATGTCCAAACGACGGTCACCATAATTCGCATTATTGCCTCACAACAATGTATGCAAAAACAGAAAAAAATACGAACATGTTTTTCAAATTTTGCCCATTATAGCTCATATTCATGTGACGTCACGTGTCCACTTTCTGGGGGAACTATTATAAAACTAAATACACATATAAATTTCAAAATAAAAGTTTTCAAGCAAATTTTTGTGGCTCGAGTTGCTTATAATAATATTTATGTTTAGCGCTCAGTATAATATTGTGTATATGGTATGTAATTACGTATGGCGCAGTCATTTGACATTCACTCCAATGCCAATCGAAGGACAAAATCGAAAGAAAATGTTTCTAAGAAGCATGTTTGGCAAGTTCATTTTGCACCGAGTTAAACTACAAGGTATATATTGCTTATTTCGTGCACTGCACCATCTCTGCAAGAAGACAAAATTTGTTGTGTTGATTGATTTATTTACGCCGTAGGCGTGGTGTTGTTTTCGTATTCCACGAAACATGTATTGACAAAAAATAGATCAAGACATAATTATTATCTCATTTAGCAAGAATGATGAATGACATGTAAATCCCTGTTCGAGTTTCAACTGACATCGCTTGCACCTACATACGGCAGATACAGAAAATAAATCTTCGACGAAATGCTGAACTTGAAGAAAAAAATGTGTAAGTAATTGGAAAGGAATTGCGATAAACTAAAAAATGAAGTAATTGGAAAGGAATTGCGAAAAACTAAAAAAATGGAGTGACTGGTTTTCTGGTAACAACAAACCAATACAAGACTTCGATCTTCTATTATTCTTGATATCATATATTCGACTGTTTCGGTGAGGTGTCTTTGTCGTCTACACCAAGAAACAGACCGCACAGTCATCGCAGATTAAAAGGTCTGACCAATGTGAGATTAGTCGGATTCGCAGAAATTAATTCCCGCTGATCCGCGAGTTTATGATGTAATTAACACATTACCTTGCCCCACGTATCAATGAAGATTGCCGTATTTGATTTAGAGGCGCTAATCGGAAGTGTGATAGCATGAATCAACTTGTTGGGGAATCGTCATGAGTCAGGATCATCTATATCACTGATTTTCACTCGAGTTTTTTCTGTTGTATTGTCTGCAAAAAAGATCGAATGTCTAATGAAGCGGTTGATCTAGTGTCTGTGAGCTAACAAAGCGACCAACGAGAGTATTCTACCATTAGTAAAATCAACATCAACGTATTTTAAATGATCGTTATGTCAAGGTCATAAATGGAACAGTTGCTGTTGTATTTCTACGCCCGTGATGAGACCAAACATATGTTTGTGTATCCCATGTTCAGGAATTTATATTTCAAATGGATTAACTCCAGATTGATTGATATCGGAAATTCTTATTTATGATAAATCACGAAAAGTCATTTCCAGTATTTGGTGCTATTCACGATTTTTTAACTGTTCGTATATTGTTGATAAAAAAACTATATTCAAATGCTGTAACAGTTATATTGTATTCAATAGTTTAACTACTTCACATTAAAAATATTGTCTATATATCTGAGTCATTTGTTGGTATTACTGTAGGTAATTGCAGCATTTATGTCCTTCATACATCACGACTTATAATTTTATTTGTGTATAATTACTATCAAATCAAAGAAGTTTCCAAATTTCGAAAAGTAAATTGTAGATCTTAAGTCTAGTCCTTTTAACAGCAAGATTTCGGTGTATATGTTCCAACTGCACGTCTTCGAAAATGGAAAAAAAGTTCTAAAATAAAAAAAAATGTATTTTTGAACAAGCCAAAAATAATGATGAAAATGAACGCAAGACAGGGAAGTTTTTCCGTACTGAAAGATATTATAAAGCTAATGTTGATGATAATTTAAATGGAAATTTCAGGAAATTACTTTGCTTGAATGAGTTGACAGTTATTGCTTACGATAACATACAACCCACGTCACATGCCAGTGTTCACTGCAACAAATGGTAATTTTCAGGAACTTTTAAGATATTATTTAAAGACAAAGTTGAACAAAGTCTGAATTAATGGTTCGTGCGAAGCATAGTTTGTGCAGTTGCAGAAACATAAAACACAAGAACCGCTGAAATGAACAAGCTCGGAAATGTTGTTTTAATTTTAAGTGCTGAGAGTAATTCTGTAGGAATTCTGCAAGTTTGATGCGTTAACATAATCACCATAGTAGTGGATAAAGGTTTATGATTAAATGGAAATCAAGAGGTAAAAACTGCTGAGTATTTTATGTAGGTTTGCTTGGGATGTTGTTCCTAGCAGTCTAGCATGGTGCAATTTTGCTGTGTGTTTTACACGTCATCCATAATAAACGCTATATTGTATAATTATTTTGAAATATGTTTATGGCTATCAGTATGTTGTCCAATTAGACATTTTTGTCATTTTGGTCACGATCTGTATGACTAGGAGCTATGTGCCTGACCATAGTTTTAGACATTTAACGGCTGGACGCCAGGCTAATCCAATAATAAAGAAAATGATATACGGATTGTACA
Source organism: Lutraria rhynchaena (assembly GCA_008271625.1). Classification (NCBI taxonomy): domain Eukaryota; kingdom Metazoa; phylum Mollusca; class Bivalvia; order Venerida; family Mactridae; genus Lutraria; species Lutraria rhynchaena. The sequence goes on from VIBL01000040.1 coordinate 70,094, forward strand.
GACACATTTCTCTCGGGTTTATGACAATGTGATTAAAAACGAACCCAGTCGTCATTTATGCGTCTGACTTCCTGACTGTATTACAATTTTCAAAATTCTACAGGTCGTTAGTTATTGCTGTCCATTAGGAATTTATCTTCCAATGTTTCTTCTGTAGCAACATAACCTTTTATCTGCCTTTTCAGCCAGATTTGAACATGTATTTTTAGTTGTCGCAATAGATTGACGACATCTATATGTAAACATGCATAATACAAATGTTACAAAATCAAACAGCTTCATTTTTGTGTAAATCGTCAAACTTGACTTTATTTGTTATTTTCAATTCAAAGGCATTGAATTATTAAGCATTTTGTTCATTTATCTCGATGGGTTTTCAATCAATAATCATGTACACACGTAAATAAATAATAGCATTTGCATTGCAAAGGAACGACGAAATACTCCAAATAAAATATCTTTTAGGCATCCACTTTTTGTGCACCATATTTAAAACAATAACGTCACCAAAGTTTTCTACATGGTTAGTCTCATTACGTATTAACTTTGCTAAACTTATGCCTGACAGTATCACCGCTGACAGGCAAACTTCTGATATAATGATAGATGATGTATCTCATTTTGCTCGAGGCGAGGTGCTGTTTTCGTATTTCATGAAACATGCATTGACAAAAATCTCTCTACGTATAATTATTATCTCATTCAGCAAGAATGATAGATGACATATAAGTCCCTATACGAATTCCAAATATTATGCTTTAGAGGATGGTGCTAGCGTACAGAAAGCAATCTCTTCAATTATAAAAACAAAACTGAAGACAGAGATGAAATACATGATATATCGAGGAAGAATAGCGATTAATTATCAAATACCTTGGGTGAATTTACTTCAATATGTAATATATTAAAAGGGGATGTGAAGATTAAAATATATATTTTATACGAGAAAAAATGTGTTAGTGCTGCAGGAAACATCGTGATGACGGAACAAGAAATAAACTATCCTTCGCCTTTTTGTAGACAGAATCAGGCAGATATTGGAATGCTATGGATCTCTGCAATAAAACATTGTCCATTAGTCCGTGAAAGCATTGTGTAATTAACAAATTATATTACCACACGTGTCATTGAAGTGCGCGGTAGTTGATTGAGAGGTTAAAACCGGAAGTGTAATAACATGAATCAACTCGCGGGGTAGTCGTGACGAGACACAATCAATCAATATCACTGATTTTCAGTCATGTTTTTTCTGGTATATCGTCTGCAAAAAATCGAAAGTCTAATGAAGCAGTAGGCCGTCTGTCTGAGAGCCAGCAGCGCGAATTATCGAGACAAAGACGTCTGAAGTTGAATTGGATGATCTTAAAAAATCGTGTTTCTGTCATCTTCTAACATTTGTTTTTATTAATAAAAGTGTTTGTTGCGTGTATTGTTCTGCCATTCGTCTGCTCATATTACAATATGTTCGTCAAAGTATAAGAACTCAATTAAAAAAAGTCACTTCTAGGCACTTGTATATTTACTGTTTCTGTTTCTGTTACAAAACTTGCGTTAGGCGTTATGGGGTTTAGCTGTGTAGTAGCATTTATGACTTCATTGAGCTTTCTCACGTGATCACGCTCCTTTATATGTGCGAATAATTGATACATATACATGATTTTAATATGAACTCACGTACATGTACTCTGATGGGCAATAATTGTGGCATTTTGTGGCGATCATAGAAAAGATTCGTATGGAATGGCAGTATGTGATATGTTAAACAGGATCTATGAAATTTGATTTATTCAATAATTTATTCAATATCAAAGAAAGAAAGAAAAATATAGACTGTCCTATTTACACGAAAAGTTCAAATAAATTTTGATAGGCTCAAAATGCATGCAACGCTTACCAGTCTATTCCATAGCCTAATATAAACTGTCCTATTTACACGAAAAGGTCAAATAAATTATGATATTTTCAATACACAATGTTATTACTAGTAACATATCTTAGAAATGCGACAAAAACATCGGAGCGTGTTGGAGCATCATTCAATTAAAGAACATATTAAAATAAGGCAACAAATGTACCCCAGCATGACGCTGGAATTGTCTGATTTTACGTAATAGTTTATCTTGTAGGCAAAGATATTTTAGTTTTACATTAACAGTGTAAACATAGACATACTATTGCTAAGGGATACATCATGGACTTCCTAATATGTCATCGAATTACATAACAATTTTAATGAGTCCTGTCTGTATAATAAAACGTAATGTTAATGTCATTTTCAACAAAACTCTAATATTCGACCGCTCCAGTCATTTTTCGTACTTTATATTTGATGATGGTTAATCAATTATAAAGAAAAAGATGTATTGACATATATAACAAATGTAAAGAGATTTAACAGAAATGGAATTTGGCACATTAACTGTTGAAAATTAAAAATATGATATTTTAAGTACTTTCAAATGTGGAACTGCTTTGATTAATTCGGATCTCTTTAACTACAACTACCAGTTTGTTTCTCGTTCAGATAATTAAACAATTCTGTAAAATATCCTATACACTTAATCATGTAGATAAAAATGCCGTACAGGTTGTAGAATTGATACTAAAAGTATTGCCGATTGTCGGAAATAATTGTAATTCATGGTGGAATACGCACGCGGTATTTCCGGAACAATTTGCATGACTGGCTACGTCAAGGAACAACCTTTCAGGAGATTGCTGCAGAAGGTAAATGATCGAAACTTGCAAATGTGCCTGTCTATGATATATTTTGGTGCGTTGCGCAATCAGATTTGTTCATTTGTCTCTGACACCCTGAGATCGCCACAGTTCGCCCAGTATATTCTGATTTATTGTGATTGCTTCATGCAACGAATCAACCGAGATATAATTGCAAAGATAGATATATTCTTAAGAATTGCTGTTAATTTATACTGAACGAAATTATTGAGATAGCTTAGGAGAAGTTCTGGGTTGACGGCATTGTTTATTTGGTACGAAATACAGAATATCTACGCAAAAAAATATTTAATATTTTATGATGCATACGCGTAGAGTTTTGAACAACCAATCAATGTTTAGTGAAATATAGTTAAAAGTTTCAATAATATAAATATCTATAAATTTTGCGATGTACGTTTTCTGTTTCTAGAAGCGTATAAACAAATAATAAAATTGTTTTATGCCTTGAAAATTAATCGAATTTAAATTTATGTACATTGTTTTTGTTTTCATGTGAGATTGTTACTGGTTTTAACGTCGTTTTTTCATCATTTTTTCAGTCACAAACAGCGACCGGTCCACCTAATCAGTTTTTATGGACTGTACACTAACCATTACTATCTTACCCTTCCACAAGGAGCCGACAACTTCTCCGCATATAGAGGAAAATTGACGTCAAATTTTCATAGAAGGGTATGACCTGCTGGGACCGGAATTTGAACACTGTTCTCCGGGTTACAAGCCCAGCGCACTGACCACTGGACCAAGGTCACGGCAAACATTTATGTATATAAGGATGTTGCGCGTCATTAAAACGACTGCTTAGGTTTTTCGGAAATGACAATATGCCTCATTTTTGTCGAAAATGGAGGGTGTGCGTTTTTTCTTGTCGGAAAATCGGTTTGCATAGCACAATTGGAATAAATCAAATGGGGAAACACAACGTGTACGTTTTAAAACGTGATTAATTTCAAGTAGACGTATGATTGGCAGGTGCTTGGATAACACGTGATTTTTATTCTAACCGCACCAGTATCATGCATCAGATCTTTTAGATATTTATCAATTTCTCCTCCCAAAAGTGAATGATTTATGAAATAAACAAATCCATCGTGATTTAATTTGTTTTGGAGATTTTTGGTGTGATGGTCGGTCAAAGTTCATGGTCAATAGATACAACCAGAGGGATATCAAAGCAATACTCACAAAGTACTGTCAAACCCGTGAACAAAGGCTAGCCTTGTGAAAGACAAAATGACAGATGGCCTTTATTCAGAAGTCAGTTTGTTTTAAATCTATGACAGTTTTTCAAAGGATGATCTTTATCCACAGGGTGGTCGTTATTTGGAGGTGGCTGTACATAAAATAAGGCGATGAATGCATTCTCGTGTATATTTCGTGGACATAACACTTGAAATGTACTTTTCTTCTTACCATTAACATTTGGGCATTTTTACAAGCAAAGTGTGTAGCCGCCCCTAATAAAGAATATAAATTGTAGTACATCGGCTTAACATGAAATGGGGCTCACGTGAATAAGTGGTTATGGTATCTGACTAGTAATCGCTAGCCCCATATCGTTGTGATATCGAATTCCTTGGGACCAAATTTGTGAGGAAGCTATCCGGCTATCTTACGAAAGGTTGTGGTACTATCCAGGTGTATGCCTGGGGCGTTCCTCCAAAGATTAAGCTGGAAAAGCCGCCAAATGACCCTGGCTGTATTGGCGACTTAGAACCTCAGAGAAAAAAACCAGGAAGACTTAGAAGTAAATGGACAGCATTTGAATTCATGACACACCTTAAGATGATTTATTTGAATGAAATGAACGAAATTTCCAGATTTCCGATCATAGACAAAATCCGGAGATTAACCCCCTTTTTAACTCCAATAGTGTCTTCACACTGGAGTTGAAAAATATTTGTGACTACCAAAAATATGTTTCTTAGAAATACATTAAACATTTACATTACACTTACGTCGCAAAATTAAGCATAGAAGACGAAAATAACTATGTAAGTTAGAGTACAACGACCGATATTTTTGGATGTGGATGTTATTCAGACAAAGTCAACAGGTTTCATAAAAAACCATCAGATGTTACGAATATTTCAGATAAACAAGCGAAAGTACATTTTATACTATTTCGCGACCAAAAAAGAATCAATGAAATATTTTCTTTTGGATAATATTTGTCACTAAAATCAGAGCAAACATATTTGTCAGTGTAATATATTTTGACAAAATAATTTTGGTTATTTTCGGTAATTAAGCAACGAAATTCAGTCGCTTAAATGAAAACAACATAGAGAAATTATTGCCAACAAGTACAAGAGAAAAACTAAATGCATACATTTAAGTATTTGATGGAAACTCAAAGAGGCTCGGGTTGGGAATTGTTCTCCAGCGCTGAGGACGACAACTGTATTTGGTTTGATCTTGCATCATGTGTATAATCACACAGTAGACAACTTTACCCGTCCGCGTGTGACACTCAGACCAGAACAACAAAACTGTATGAATGAAATGCTTTTCATGACCGCCAAACGTTTTAAGAGATACAGTCAATCCGATGAAGAAATATGGCCTTTATGTAGAATTGGCGTTTATTCTACCTGATAGATACCTAAATTAGAAGCCGCCAAAAATGTTATTAAGAGCAAACAATCCTGTGACAAGACATAACTAAAAACAGAGAAGATGTACCAATTTTATGCTCAGTTGGACTTATTTGATCTGTTATATGTATGTATTATGATATGTGTGGTGAAGAGTGACTTTTTACATTGAGTGTCCATTATCTAAAATGTTGGTTTTGTCCAGTTTTTTTATACCCAAAATAAAAACGAACCACCATAAGTCATTGGTACTTTCCAATATTCTGAAATAACTTCTAATCTCGCTGTACAAATCACCATGACAATTCAATGAATATTTTCTATTCACAGTTGGAATAAGAAAATATCGATATAATTTGGCAGGGAAAGTAGATCTAGTTCTATATCCGTTGTATTATTATCAAACATTATTGTAATTTAATGTTCGTGAGATGATTTCAGTTCCCTATCGTTGTAAACGACATTAGCTCTCCCTTGATTACAAAAAAATGTTTTATTGTAATATTCGCTTTTGGCATCACCAAAGAATTATGTCGATCTAAAAGACTGTTTTAAATTATATATTTTATTCAAACTTGTTGAATTCCCTGCCGATTGAATACTATGGTCACAATATGGTCACAAAGTCTTTGTGCCAACATGTTGATCTTACTAACGTCTTGCTAATGTCTATTATCAGACAGAGTTAATTACGAATTTCTCATGTGTACAGGTTATGAACCTGCTAGAATCAATGTGCAGGATTATAATTACGTTCCTTAATACCTTACTGCTTTAAATCGAATAGATTTGGTGCAAGTTACTCCAACATTAGCGCATCCGACAAAGGTCATACCAACGAGCGTTTCTTTTAAAAACAGCGTTCCTTGGAGGATTGATCGTTGTTTAATGGCAACAGCACTATTTTAACTATCCATAAAAGCTTTCCAGATAACATTAAGAAGAACGAGTTCCTCAAAAGGCAGTTTCAAGCGGTTTGACAAATTACCGAAAGCACAAAATATTCATTGTGTATAATCACCTAATTGTTCGGCGCTCCCATGCTCATGCTAGGTATGTCAAGGTCGAAAACATTTATTGGTTGTTGACCCAACTGCAAACGCTGCTTATTTTTCGTTCTTTCTTTCGTTCGCGTGTTTAGTACGAATTCAAACAATAAAATACAAACTTCGTGTGAAATAATAGTGAGCCGCACATATGTGTTTTATTCGTGTAATCAAACTTAACGTAGATAATTTCTTTGTAGACACTGTACAGAAAGCTTGCAGTTCTTCAGGGGGGAATTCTATACAATGTTAAAGATCTTGATTTCTCAAAACTTAGATAAAATTTTGCGAAATAAAAAGTAATTCAGTCAATAAGATTGATTTCTCTGTTTAAATACTGAAAATCAATTTTATTCTTTTATAGATATCGTGGTAGTAAGAAACTTTTTCCGAGGCTTTAAGTTTTGTTAATTTAGTATCAAAGATGGTTGGAGAAAGTATATATAAGACGAATAGCAGGATTAAAACAACACGGCCATAGACACTATGCATGTAAACGCTTCAAACATGATTATGCATGCCACAAATATTCTTTAGCTCTTTGAAATCTTCTCTTTCAGGATAAGACCTTTCATTAGAATTTCGCAATAAACATTTCAATGGGTTTCAATAGTTTCGCTTTCACGTTTAACTATAAATATTGCATGACTTGACAAAATGCAGACAACAATATATGTCGGACTGTCAGGGAAACGAAATCTCAAGGGACTAATAGTGCTCGGCAGTAGAAATTCCAAAAATCAATAATTTCAATTTCTGCCGTCAAAATTCGCTTTGAAATTCGTCAAATGTTGGTGTAATTGTTTCCAAACAACGAAGTTATGGATAGCCTTAAAGTACAGATTGCATACACTTTTAAAGCCGATGAATGTGCTCCGTGAAATATGTGTGCAATGAAAATAATGATATCTGAATGATTCACTATCAGATATTATATTAATTAACTGAAATGCATGCCAGATGATTTAGTTTGAGCCATTGGCTTGTTTATATTAGTCTGAAAAGCACTGATTGTTGGCCAAGAAGGTTCAAACCAGAGGCGCTTTATGCTTGTCCATGATGCAAAAAGAACGGTTTTTCTATTGAAGTGGTCGTTACATGAGGTTTTACTAATTCATAAGCAGTGTGTTTTGTTTTCCATCCAAATTATACTTTATGTAGGAATTTGGTAAGTTTGCTTTCGAGTTCAAAGGGCAAGCTTGTACTGATAGGTGACACGGGAGCACTTTTATATGCTAACTCACAGCTTTTAACGAATCATATCGTACAGACAAAAATATATATATCAAAAAAAGGTTCCGAAATTAAATGATCGTTATGAGGCGGTTATTATATTAAGGTCATTGTCAAGAAAGTCTTTCTGGTAAATGTAATTTATGTTGGTTTAGGAAACAAGACATTTTGCCATATTTAGATCAGCAAAAATTTACTACGGGACCAAATATACAGTCTGCATGCATACATGCCTTTTCTGGAAACATAATTTCTCAAAGGTCAAACGCCTATACTTTTCAGTTTTATTGTCAAACATTTACTTGAGTATTGGGCTGGTTTTAGCGTCGGCGCATAGTCTGTTGATGACAAATATTTCTTATGGCTACCAACTGTCGGTAATGTAATGACACAGAACATTGAATCTTTGCTGATGATTTGCAGATTCCCAAGAGAATTTTCATTCAATGTAAATTGGTTGAATTAGACTTATATGAAGATAAATCATCTCTTAATAAAAACACGAAATGTCTCGCGGACATAGTTGACGGAATCAGCTACACGGAAATCACTGAAATGAAAAGTACGGAATCCATATCAGGCCATCTCTTTTTCGAATGAACGAAATGTGTTTTAATACTGACGTGGAGTGGGTACCTACAAGAAATACGTTTCTGTCTTCAATTACAGGGCGTGAGAGACAGATGATTATTAAAGACATCATAAACTAAATGTTAACCAATGAAACATGAATATCGTAACCATTTTAGGGACTAAATTCTAGTTTCATAAAAATTCTCGAAATCCGGAAACTCCATTAATTTGATAATATTTGACATTATAAAGTAAAAACAAGTTGTGTCTAGTATTTAAATATAATGTTTAAAATATGTTTACATGATTTTTCAACACCACTCGTATAATACGAATATGTTAAATAAATTTTGAAATTATCTGTACTTTATATAAATAATTATCAAATACCAACCAAATTAACATTGTTGTTTTTCTTGTTCCCTGGAGTTTAAAGTCGCTCCAAATGCCAAAGTTATTTGCAGCGTTTTCCAGACCATAGGCGTTAACCCGTGTTGAACCCCCGACCTTCCGTTAACAATCTACGCTCGCCCATATGTTAAATTTGGCCCCTAGGGGGTTTGAATTCGCAGTGGCAAGGGACTGGTGATTGCAAGTCAGAGACCATAACCACTCGACTACGGAGGCCCTTGTGAATATAAATCTAGGTCCCTTTAAAGCACTCGATTCAATTGGGTTTCAATACAGAGTAAAACTATCTTTGGAATCAAACATTTGACCTTGAGGTGATATCATTATCAAGCTGAAAAAAGAGGAAATATTGAAAACAAGTCCAAAGAAAAGCATTATATGTTATAATGTGAGTGTTGTATTATTGAATTAGCCATTTAGTGAGATTTTACTGTATGTGAAAACACTATTTCGTCTGATACAGTATGGTATTATGGTGTAGAAGTAATCTCCAATCCATGCTTGCGTTTGATTTACATGACTCCAACATTTATTTATTTGTCTAAACGGTTTTGTTTGTACAATCACCCTGCTTTACATTAAACCGTCTGAGTGATATTTTGTCAAAGTAAATTATGCAATTCTGACCGTCATGTGCCCATTTACCATCAGCGTCTGCGACTTTCTGAGAAATTGAACGCAAATTGTAAATTAGTAGCATTTGGTTCCATATTAAAGCCTGTTTTTCCTTGTATTTTGAAACTTGAATCAGATACGTTCGTCTTTGAGCAGGCGACACTCATTCCACAGAATAATTGACACAAATAAATGGTATAAAATCATTCTCTATGCGTGAAAGTTATTGTTAAATTTCAGTAAAAGCCGGAGAAATCTTTTTTCAAACCCGCGAGCTTACATTTTAAGTATTAAGACACTCAACTTTACGTTCCATTAAAATTCGTTTGTAAACCCATTGTAAATTTACTATCGATCAACAAATTCCCTCATACAGGCAATTTAAGTCACAGAAACACTGAACATTGCATTAATACATCTATCAATATACGAATTTGTGGTTATTCAACTCTTTATTGAATGATAAACAAATATCGCGATATTTTGAAACCATTTCAAGTGAAGCAAAAATTATGCATCGTCATTATCTTTCATGCTGATCCCATACCGGATGTACAGTAGACGGGTATGCGAAGTTATAGCGTCCAATCAAAGCCATGATTGCAAAACAGTATTATAAATTACCAGCAATGTCAAGCAGGAGATATTATGGAGACCTTTTAAGGCTTTTTCTGACGTGTTCCCAAACATTCTAAAGGAAAAATTTAATATCAAATGGTGAGAAAATATCATGTAACGGAGATTGTCGAACAATGTCGATCTAGTCGGAGTTACATCACGGAAAGAGCCGGACGAGTCAAATCTTATATTGCTACTTTCATATCCGCTTTTCCAGATTTTCTTATGCAAGTAATTGAAAGAAAAAAAGATTTCCAAAAACTGTAGCTCGCGGTCATACACGAATCATCAGAACTGACACCAACATTCGCAGTACAGAAACTCTAAAAAACGCAAAACCGCAAACGCGGCCATCACCAGTCCTTCATCACCCCACACAACAACTGTCCACACAGCTTAATACCTAGACTTACTGCCATAATTTAGCATTTGAATTAGTATTACATAATTGTAAAATAATAGGTGAGGAAGCTCTAAGGTACAAAAACTTCCTGGAGATACCCGAACAAGTCAGATGAACAATTTGGCTCACGTGATTTTCATTAGTTTTTTTATATTATTTTTGTTCGGTTTCAAGTTGCACAAAGAGCGACTTTCCTAACGTTTAACGGTGAGACTAGGGAGACACCGGATGTACACTAACAGCTTCCTTGTATGTGATTTTTTTTCTGATCCCGGTTGGGATTCAAACTGACAGCGGTCGAAGGATAACCATTACTAGTCACAGAGTTTATACAAGCGAAAACGGAGGCACTTTATCATAAAATGAATAAAAACGTGTACGTTAATACTTGATATTTTGTTAAAATTTGCTTTATTTCAACCGACATGACGTTAGAAATCACTTATCAAAATTCCAAAAGTTTGATTTCTTATTAAACTCGGACACACCAACGAATACGTGAATAGTCTCAACGAATGTTTGGACATTGTGTAACTGAAAAAGAAACACGAAACGTATTTATATAAAGAAATTTGTCCTCCGTGTTTTTGTGTGCGTCAATGTAATTTATGTTCTAAGAAGATGCAGTAAAGCATTTAGAACTATTAGATGAAATATCATATGACATCATTAACTTGTTCTTATATTTAACTGGTCCAGCCTATTTCAAAGTATATCGCATCAAACTAAGAACATCTCTTTGCAGATAATTGGTATGTAATAGATGATAACTTGAAATACGAGTCTGGTTCTAAGAATATCCTCATTTTGAAGATATTAAGGAGACAAAATTGAAAGTTTTAAACGCCATACTTAGAACACGCAATAAATGCCAAACTATGCATGTGTTTTGTAATCCATTATGTGCACCCACGTTTTTTTTTTCTTATAACATCTTCAAACAGAAAACTCTAAAATCATTTCATTTCTCAGAGGGAAATAAAACTTTTTTATCGAGATAAAAATGTACAACAAAATAGAAGATACAGACGGTTATTACGTTATTACCACGATGCAAAGTTTTAGTGGAATGAGTGCAAACACTTGATTGCTCCAGAAACATTTTCCCCATAGTCATGACTACGTCAATTTTCTCGGATTTTTTTTTCGAATGATTATTGCTTCACTAATTCTCTTCCATGTTTAAAATAAGTGCCTGTAGTAAAATGGAGGACTTCAATCTAAAATAAGAGGCAACATAGACAGTTAATTATTGCACAATTTCGGATTTCAAATATGTGAGCATAGAATGGGGCCATTAATTATCATTAAGCGGTTGCTTATAGTGACAAAGCATTTAGAATTATATTGAATTTCGGTCTTCACATTATGGGTATTGGTAGGTCGGTAAAGAATTATAGAAAACTGGTTGTTTGCAATATTTTTCAAGCCGTTCATCAACAGTTTTTTTTTCAGTGACACATAGCAATGAGAATATCTGATATTTTTTTCTGATTTACCAACAAGTACCAAACCCATTTCTCCTCGGTCAGTAGGCAATGGCTTTCCTACGTAACATGCATTTCAGAGGAATGTATTCGAAGATGAATGTGGACTCTTAACTCGCATATTTCTTCCGTTATCTATGAGTACACCGTGTCAAATGACCAACAGAAAGTAAAAATGGATTCCCATGAAACACCACTTACAGCAAAATCCGTGCTGCTGCATAGACTAACCAACCACAAAGAAACCACAACGATACACCACCCCAGCGCCCAGACATCACTAACTGCGAGTACATCGAAATACAGTACAACGAAAATTAAACACACACAAAAGCACAAACCCGTACAAAATGTGTTCATAAATAAGAAATATTATTGGAGCTCAATTGGAAGAGTGATCCACTGCTATGATACTTAAAGATTAATGCATGTCCATATCAAATGTTCAAGATATCCTTTCAGATAAGAATGATTTTTTTGACAATCAAATGTCTAAATAAAGCAATACTAGATCCCCAAGGGAGATACGTCAAGATAACTTGGTAAAAAATGTTGCAAATAAAAGTGTAGTTTGCTTTAAATCTACGTGCATTTATCTGATAATATTTTACTGTTATTTTCTTAGAAAGAAGTCCATCATGAAAACATACGGCGAATGTCTTCAAAAGACAGGGTGGAACATAATAATGTATTTAATGTTGTGTTGGTTAAAATCATAAGGAATTATCTGATAATATCGTTTTGCATCAGAAATAATTTATCATAATTACATAAAGCGGATGCCATCAAACGAAATATGGAGGAATGCAATTACAAATTACAATTTTGTCAAACTTGATCCATCAAATTACGAGGTAAACAGGTACATATCCTATATTTTATCATTATTATTATCATTAAGAGTGCCAACAAGTTACAAAAACGCCCGTCATAATAATCTAGCGAGCATTGGATGGGAACACATTTCAATTTAAAGAATGGACGAAGAATATTTCATCAATTTTCATTGAATCAGTGGCCATAATTCGGGAGTGTCATGGGCGACTTTGTTAGTTATCAAACTCGGTCGAGATATAACACATCTAATCATATACATGTAATACCTTTTTAGGCACTTCAGTGACGAACGAATTTGAACTTGTGAGTGGACAACTATTGTGGACGCCACACGCCCGCCGTAGAGGTTCCCAGGATACGTCCCGTCTAGGCTAGCAGCACATGATTCTCCGGGACAGCCTGACAAAAGTTATCACCACAAAGACCAATAATATATCTAATTCCCTAGAACTTCTTTCTAATAAATGCATGATATTCGTCGGAGAAAACGGTTTTTATTTAGCAAGATTTAACCTATGTTTAAAGGAAAAAACATATCTCTAGCAAAGGTCTCTGTAGAATTTCAACTTTCCTTTTTAATGTCAAAAAGCTATGCTACTTCTGTAACTCTAAATCAAACATCCCGGGTGTAATTTGAAGCAATAAAATCGTTTTTAGTGCATTGGAGTTATAATAGAGCCACCTGCGAAAGTGACAAAAACTTCGGAGCATCTTTAACATTATTGTATAAACATGATTCACTCATAATGGGGTATCGAAGGCAGTTGCCTACGACAAGACATGTAAATAAACAAATATAATTAGACATACAAAGGGTGATCTGGAACATATTTTGAAACGTATAAATATAATCTAAACGCATTTTAATGAGACAGGAAGGCTGATACGAGAAGGAAATCGACTGCTCAGTTCAAAACACTTTGTAATTTGATGGAGTTTTCCTAGCCTGCAGATGTATCTGTATGTATTTTCAATGTCTGTTTAAAGAGACATTCCACAGACTGATGGCTTTCTAAAAACGTTTCTACTTATGTAAAGTGTTTTCGTTATGAGAAAGATTTTGAACGAAGTGAATAGAGTATAATATATTATTATATATTATGTACAGAAGTATCTGAATATGTCTTTCTACTGAGACCGCTTAGTCACGACATTATTTGAGTCTGAAAATGTAACAGTTTATGCTTGAAAACAGATACGTTGACAGAATCTAATGTTGTCATCTAATCATACAGTGTCTAGACCCAGACATGGTGGGTAATTTCCTTTTTCCTAATATAAAAGGAATAAAACAATGAAATACAATACAGATAAACACTAAGTAGTCTCCGTAAACATATACACTAGACAAAATATTGTTGTATACATTTAAATTTACGAGAAGTTAGTCCCTAGCTGGTCTTTATTATATAGATAAATGCGTAGATAAATTATTTATAATACGTTTTAACTTCTTCGGCGAATCCTAGCCACTACCATGTCAGAGATTGGACTCGATAGAGTAGATCGATATGTGGATATTTGAGTAAATGCATTCAAACACAGAACAATATTGAATACAAAGTCACAAAATGATTTACACTGGCCCCTAAAACTCCCAAATGATCCGCACAGGGCACAAAAAAGTTATAAAAACGACATAGTCCACTACGGCATTTGCAGGGAGGATAGCAAAAGCCACACTGCAACTTCATCTACATCTATCATCAATTTAAATAACTCATAGTAGTCACCCCGAGCAATACAGTTTACAACTCTATTTGCACGGCTCATAACAATAACCACACAATGTTATATGAACAGATCTGGACGAAATCTCAACGACCATGCAATATTCCGGTGTATTGCTCTGGAACAATCTGTGTCCAAGAACAACACGAGGCTTAAATCGATTCATGAGCCCAACCTCACACTGACACCGGGATAAATAGAATATAAACATTATGACAATAAGCTAATTTATCGCTTCAGTTGTCTCAAATTAGCAGCTACTTCATTTCATATACTTATTTATAGTCTTTTTGTTCTATTTTCCTAGTGAAACAATTGATATTTACAGAGTATACATAATATCATTTCGCATGCCGTCGCTGTTAGTGTCTTGTTTCACTTAACCTTTTTTCAGAAACTTTTCAAGCAGTTTGTGACTGAGTGGTATAGTAGACTCAAGTGGTACCACAGACTTGTGAGTCTCAAAGACATGTTTTAGTTACACGCCTGCATTTCAAAAACTATTGAAATGAAAATTGATTTTCGTCTCCGATTACATTGCCATGACATGCATTACAATGTCATACGGTATCGTTTTGTTTATAAATATTTCAGATTGTGTATTGTATAAACAACATTAATATTTCATTGATAGCTGTGACATCGTCCATTGGATAATTACTTTGACATTTGCACAAGATGCATTAAAGCTATAATCACCATTGTTATCATCATCACCACTGATTTCATTATTATCACCATCAACATTATAATCATACTTACAAGCATTACTAACATTAATCAGTACCGTCACCAATATGAATATAAGATCACCCTTGTAAACATGAAGCCCAAAAGTAATTACATTAGTAATACAGAAATATATTGGACACGATTTTTAAGGACACAATCATACAATATCTCAATATAAAGTGATGTTTTCTTAATTCACTCTCATTGGTAATGTCAACTTCAAAGCGATATGAAGTAACCGTCGTTGTACATAGTGTCTGCAGACGAAAGACATACAGTGAAAATACGATGATATTGGAATATAGTTTCCAAAAGGTTATTTCAATATCCCGAGAGAAGTGTCAATGAAAGCCAATTGGTTTAATTAAAATTATATTGAGATGATTCAGCATTAAGAATAGGATTTCGATATTAGTGAATCAGGACACATGGAAGTTTGTATATCAAACCCAGTATTTTCCTCCATTCCTGATGATTTTATGCTTTAGTACAAAAAGTCCATTTTTCCATATACATGTAGTTTATTTCCATACAGTAAAACACGGTTATAGAAACTTCAGATATACAGTGGAACCCCTCTAATCCGGTCGAGCCCGGGACCAGGTAATTTAGCCGGTTTAGAGGGATGCCAATTCGGGGCGTATTTCTGAATTACTGTATATAGTAATGAAGTCGGGACCAGAACATTTGGCCGATTTGGGGGGGGGGCGGTTCATATAGGAACCAGTTTAGAGGGTTTCCACTGTAGTGGAGAATCGGACGCAGTGAAGTATTTATTTTTTTCGAACAAATTCCTTCTCTATTTTATCGTTATTGATAAGCTAATTGTGGATATAATAAAGTTACTGTACGGGGTCCCAGGAATCTACAATAACCGTATTCTATTGTAATTTCGTGTAATTATTTTAACTGAAACGTATATACAAGTGTGCGTGTGGTATATACAAATCACAGACATGTCTGCTCTTTCTAATCAATTCATTTCCATATTCTTATATTCATATGTAAAATTTTATTCGTTTAATAAACCTACTCTTTATTAAATTGCCCGGTTAATTTTTAATCGATGTACATTCCTAGACATAAAATCATTTTGCGTCTGTATATTTTCAGACTCTTAGAAAGAAATTTAATGAAAAGTGGAATGTGACACTTGATTCTTTATTTTAATGTGTTTTTATTTCTGGAAATCTAAAACCGACACGTCTGTCAAGCTACAGACGACTCTTATTTAACATTTGATGTAATTCAATTATAACACTTTGAATTAGACGGTGGAATTAATGTTTGATATTAAGTCAAACTTAAAAATAATTAAATAATCACAGAGGATCTGATTTTGTAGAGGAGACAAACCTTTAAATCTTCCACAGCCATTTTGTATTAAACGTATGTGCGTGAGTTAAACTATACCATAAAACCTCAGTATTAAGACTACCTTTGGGAACAAACAGTTAAACTTGAAGCGGTTATCAAGTTGAAGTATAGAGAAAATATTGAGAACCGGTCCTAAATGAATGTTCATTATTATGAGGTGGCCTTAATGTTAAAGTGATCACAACCAAACAAGGATTTGCTGTACTAATAATAATGTCCCATTTGAATACATTTGCTTTACATTTTCAGAAGCGTTACCAATCGGCTAATAATTTGTTTCTATGCAGACAATTAAAGTTCCGGAAACTCTGAACAAAACGTGAAAGGTTTCAGAAATAATTTTAGTAACTGAAATGATAAATAAATACGGAGATGTTTTGAAAGCCGTGTTAAGAGAAACAAAAATGCCAGTGCGCACGGAATGATCCATCGCCATTATCTTTCATGTTGATTCTAGACCGGAAGTACAGTAGACGGGTAGGCGAATTTACAGCGTCCAATCAAAGCCATGATTACAAAACAGTGTTATAAATTACCATCAATGTCAAACAGAAGCGATTATTGAGACCTTTTAAGGCTTTTTTCTCCACGGGTTTCCAGACATTGTAATGTAGAGATTTGATATCGAATGACTGGGGAATGTCTAGTAGCGGAGACTGTCGATTATAGCCGGACAAATCGGAGTTAACAGTCTGGTTTTCTTCCATGAGCTTTGAGACTATTTTGTAGAGATTTGATAACAAATAAATAGAAAATGTCTGGTACTGGGGGGCGTTGAAAAAACGAGTGAGGTAATCGGACAACTTTACATTGTCGGTTGTAGGTGAAAATAACCAAGGGATGCATTTCATTGGTAAGATATCATGCCTGATTTAATTAATTGTTGGGCGACCTGTCCGAGGTGGGTTCCACGATTTTTTTGTCTCTATGTAAAAAAAGCAAACAAAATATTGAGCCTTAAACGTATATCCGCTCGTAATTTGTGCAGGCAAGCATATCTCTGAGATGGGGGATAAAAAATACAATGCAAATAGAAAAGTTGCCACATCCAATAAAACACATTCACGTCACTGTTTTTTTTGTTTCACTGTTTGTTTGATTGTTTAACGCCGTTCCACAAGGAGCCGGCAACTTCTCCACATGTGGAGGAAAATCGACATTTTTTGTCAAATTTTCATGGAAGGGGTATGACCTGCCACGGCCGGGACTCGAACCAGGATCTCCCGGTCCCAAATCCAGCACACTAACCACTGGACCTCGGCCGTGGCTACACCCCCGTCAAGATTACTTATCAGATTTTAGAATATTTTTTAAGATAATAGCGAAGATGAATAAGAAAATAATCCATTAATAGAATGATATTGGTATACATGTTATGTTGGTTTTGATACAGTACTATTATTGCGTTTAGGTAGAAATGTGAAAGATAGAATGTTCTAAATAACTATTTGGTGTATTTTGTTGTTTGTTTTTTTTGGGGGGGGGGAGTATAGCCTGGTGGGGGACTTTTCCACTACTGTTTCATTGTCTGTGGTAAAATTACTAAACTTTGTTCTCTGCAAGGAATTGCTAACTTCTCAACATTAATCACTCAAATAAGCAATGTTGAACAAATAACATTAGACGCAATACACTAAAACTCATCAAAGAGATGTGCCACATCCAGGGTTTGAACACACGAGCTCGAATTACAAACACCTAACGCTCCACCTTCTAACCGAATTACGCGCACCTTATGTTCTACCTACTGCCCGTAGTACACACACCTATCACTGACTTAATGCTCCACGTACTGAGCTAAGCGGGAGGGAAAATGGATTTAGTTCCACAAATTAGGGATAGTATTAATAAGCTATTCAAATCATCATCATAATCAATATATAAACGAAAATAAATGAAACTATAAACTAAAGGTCTTGTCTGGAACTGAATTGCAAAACATTTTCTTGAAAATCAAATAATTTGAACATTATATTGCGCATGCTTCACGCTGATTCCACTAAGGGATTTGCCGATCAATTAGTGATCTGATTGGTTGGATATGTGAATAGCTTTAAAATTTTCCAATCATAATGGCGAGGAGTACCATAGTATAGTTTCCAAGCTCAAAAATTCCCCGCAAGCCTACCTCCGGTGATTTGAGAAGTTTTTAACATATTTTGGAAAAGTGCATATTGATAAAATACAAGCAATTTTATCGACTGAGACAATAACACAGCGTCTCCTTAACATTTTATATTTGTCGATTAAATCGTTAAATTTAATGTTCGCAGAATAAAAACCGTCTGCAAAGATGTATGAACCAGACAGAAAAAAAGTTTTATTGTACGAAAACTATATAAACATCTCACTGAATACAAGGTCAGTCCCCAATAGTCAATTTTAATGTTACATTATGTAGAACTGTTTTAACAGATCTTTATATACAAGCGGAGACAATGCACTTTTCGTCTGTTACTTCTTTCAATACATACATCAGATCTGACATGGCCGTGCTTTTTACAGGATCAAAACTGCAACATGTTACATTCAAGAGAGACAAGTACAATGCGGGATTGTCATGCAATCAAACCTGTAAACATGAGGGGAGTAAAGAGAATCATATACTTCTTATAATCAGTGTGTTTGTTAGAAAATGTGACATACAGTGGCCATATTACACAGGTGGTCGTTAACAGGGGCGGCTTCAGGATTTTTAGTTGTGTGGCGGGCGTAAAGTCTAGATAATGTAGAATATGGACGCAATCAGAACATAACCGACGTTTTTGTAATCGTGCTTGCCAGGTTTTAAGGGCCGGTTCCGACCCCCACCCCCTAAACCGCCTTTGGTTAACTCACGTATGACGTTACGGAAGAACACAGTTCAAGTGGATTTCTGAGAACCTGAATAATTACTTCATTAAAGGTCTCACCACGGGAAATAAAAAAGCAAAAACTGTACAAGTACATGTTGCAGTCATATGCTTGTAATTATGTATGCCCTCCTTAACAATCCATGTACCATTAATTCTAGGCGGTGTTTACGGAAGGACACAGTTCAAGTGGATTCCTGAGAACCTTTATAATTACTTCATTAAAGGTCTCAGTACGGGAAAGAAATACAAAAACTGTACAAGCACATATTGCAGTCATATGCTTGAAATTACGAGTATAACAATCCATGCACCAATAATTCTTGGCGGTGTTTGCTGTATACGTTTGTCCGGTACTGGTACGTCAAGCAACACTTAGTTATTTCTTAGAGGTTTTTAAGATGTATTTGTATGTTATCGAGAGATTTTGTCAATTTGAACTCCGGTTTTAATTTTGATACGACCGTCAGAGGCATATGCTATAATTACGCAGGTGTATCCTTCGTTATACGATTTAAAATTGATTTTGTCTTATATTTCATAACCATTACAAACATTGTATGATTATATTGTGTCGGATTTCAGATTGGAAATTGTGCATATAAAGTTTCATAACCTTTAATAGATGACATGTTTCTTTGTTTAGCGCATGATCAGGATTGTATGGTTGCGCAATGTGCATTACTACTTTGATCGATACACGAGTGTGGATTGAAGTTGTCTACAGCAAACTTTCGCTTCACAGCCATTTCAATATTACAAACTCCTCTACATAGCGACTATTATTATTTTTTGTCAACTTGGTAATGAAAGTTTTAACACCAATTTTATTTGTTCCGGATGTGATCTTAATAAGGAGGTTCGATTGAATACGACCTCGATGCCTGTGTAAAAAAGTATGAACTTTGTTTGTGTTGGCAAGTCATAAAAGTCATTCCAAAATGGTTCACGTTATTACTCCAGATTATAAAATGTATATAGGCAAGGTCTACAGTTCTGTGTCCTGTGGTAGCAAGATCATTGCCAAACATTATTCAAAGTGAGTGAGCGAGTTACTAATGCACGACATCCATTAACCAAAACTTTAAAATAACATGTTAAGCTGATTGGAGTCTAGTCACCTCCTTGATTCCATATTTAGATAGCCGCACACATTGAGAAAATCACATTTCAGTTCGCCCAAGGGGCGTCCGTACCGTCAAAAACACGACTAACACATATTCCAGATCTCTCTACGGAAATATAATAAGCAACATAAAACTGAATCGCTAATTTTGATAAATGCCTTCAGCGATTTTAATTCTACAAACGCCGATAGGAAACCAGATGCCCATTGTTTTTCTCTTCTGCCACAAATTGTCAATCGAGCGGGTTTCTGGTATTGTCGTAAACATGTATATCGCAAATAAGTTAATAAGGGACTTTATTCGGAATTAATCGTAAACATTTACTATTGCGAAAATAATTCAGATGCGTTATTGCTGTATTAACACCAATAGTTCATTAAATTATTGGACTGCTGCAAGAAACTCAATTTGGTTTTTAGATTGACAAAAAAAGCATATTTTGAGAATATGACTTTCAGAGGAACATTGATTTTGCACCACTACAGTTGTCATGTCCGTTTCTGAAAGAAATTTTTCAATTCAAAATATTCATTAAGTGACTGTACAACCTGTTCTAAGGATCACATTTGAATAAGGCAATTGTCTGAACAAAAGCCACCCTTTGCATTTATTTTACATAACAGACCAAGTAAACCTGTGAATTAAGGGTTAGCTTCGTGAACTTGCCATATTAGGCCCATTCGATGGCCATTGTTAACTTGCTGGACTGTGTAAATATGTCGATAAAATCAGTCACCGCGTAGTGTAATGTGCCTGAAAAATTCCTGATTTGTTTCGTTAGAACCAGAAGAGGTCATGAAGACTTCATGGTCGAAAATGTAATTATTAGAATTTTAATTGGAAAATGAATATACGTATGTTTTAAACGGTAAGCTTAGCCATCCAATCAAACGACCAAATAAACCAAATAAAGGTCTGCTAATTAGATTAGGCATATTACAATCATTCTGTCATTTTCATAAAGTCGAAGTTATATGGTCAGGAATTTTCTAACTGGATGGAGGAATTAGTAAGGAAGTAATACATTATGATAGGTTTTGAGGAAGACAATTTGATATGTTTAAGGTTCTGAAGATTTTGAAGAAATATTTTCCGAACTGGTCCATAAAATTGCATTGATAATTATGCATATAAATAATAAATGATTTCGTATTTGTTTATTAATTTATATCACATACCTACATTAAAAAAGACATTCGTCAAATTGGATATCAAAGGTTCCGAGATGTACACCAGGTTGTGGTCCATTATTTCGCTAGTATGTCTTATTTTGTCTAATGCCATGGAAGAATTTATAATTAAATTTTCCATCAACGAAATTTAAGCCCTGACGACGATTTAATTATGTTCATATTTTATCATTATCCTGGTTATAATTGGTTTAATTATTAATACACGTTAATCTTCTGTTCTAATAAAACATTATAGCTTCAAAATCATAGAAAAACCTGGTCTTCAAGTCCCCGTTCATTTTGTAAAATGTCTGGAATCACTTCATCGAAAACTTCACTGAGGTATTTAATCATTCATTCAAGATTGACGTCATCATGCATATTTTTCTGAAGTTGAATTTGTTTTTCTTACAGTTGTATTATTTTCTCTCATGCAGCACCTTCTGACGTGCAATAATGTAGGAACACAGTACATGTCTGTATATCACACACACTTTACAAAACATTTTCAAACTGAAAAGGGTATTCCTGTCCATAAAGTAACCTTGCCACGAATGTTCACATTTTCCTGGAACAACACGGCAATTTTAACCCCGACATTAGTTGCTAATCTATTTTAGTTTTACTTTATCATTTTGGCATGTATCAAACTCAAACTTGAAGACCTCTAGCGTACTTCAGGTCAAACTAATCACGTAATGCGTACCAAAGGATAGTACAAAGTAATATATTGTCCACAACACCATTCTGAGACCTTTAGTGATGCGCTATATATCTAGTGATACGTTTATTTTTTGGAAAGTAGACGTTCATTCCTGAAGAACTATTTCCAAACTTACGGCATTCAATTTTACCATATTGTACTTAAAAGGTTTAGCTTTTTATGTATCCTACTGATACGTTTAAGTTTCACCGTATTAAGCTTTTCAATTCTTAGTACGTACTTTTCCTACTCCCGAATGAAATGATGCGGTATTATTCGCGTAATTAATATTCATATTCGTCAAATCATGATATATTGTTTGTCCTAAAATATGAATTATTGTCAAATTAACGTCATTTTCCTCCCTCTTACACCCACAGTTCTTTAAGGATTGTCTTAATAGTGACAGCGTCACCAATGCGAATGACAATTACACTTTCTTGGAAATTGCGTTCGTCTTGTCACAAAAATGATACCGTTGATAAAAAGTGTTGGATCTTATACAAACAAACAATCCTCTGATTGAAACTAAAACCCTCTAGACGTCACATAGTTATAATGGGTTGGTCCGTTGGGCATCGTGTAAATTGGAATGCTTATCAAAGTGTTTGGAGTCAACTTTGTGACCTTTGACATGGAACTTGGGTGGCTTGCAAATAATTGAGAATGGACACTATAACATTCTCTTTACTTTTTGAGAGCCACTGCATTTTAGCTTTTGATTACAAGTGTTAATGTATATAATATGATGTATTTACTAATGGCCTGATCTTGTTTAAGTTATCGTCACCATTACCATTACAAGTGATGCAAAAGATATGTCAGTTCTGATATTTACCCAGTAAAAACCGTTCAAAGATCCAAAAGTGTGTGCTAACCCAGTTGCTACGAAATGTAAGACTTGTGACTACAGAACAGAAAATAAAAAGATTAAATAAGAAAGGTACACGGAATTACCTTTCAAAATAGTCTTTCAAACCCACGTATGAACATACGAACCAATTTGGCTAATATAAAAGTCCTCCCAAAAAACACAGACCACACAAAACATGGCAAAGCAATAAGGTCGATGCATTATGTCTGAAGCTCGATTTAGTGACAACAAAACAAAACAGAATTTGTTTCATAAAACAATAAGTTGTACTGAGATATCTCTTCTGAAAGCTTACTCCAAAGCCATTGGGAAATATGCAAGAGCTGAAATTCAATAATGATGGTAATATCCAAATAAAGATTTAAATTTGCTGTCAATTTCTTCCGAGAAATATATACGTTTTACCGATATAATATTTCCCAGTTGAGCCTGGGAGAAAATCTATTTTAGGAAAATGATTATTTCTTTTTTAATGCATTACATATTGCATCGGAAAGTTATAAACAAATGAATTCTACTGAATGATCTACAGATCATGTTCGCAAAGGTTATACGCGAACTGTAAAGATTGTTAGATAATCACTTTTGCCGAATCCCATTTCGTCTACTTGTGCACATTTTTGTCATAAGTAAAGATTTAAGTACCCATACCTGGATCAACTATTTCCCAACTAAAGGTAAATTAACATCTTTCATTGATGATCAATACATATGTTCAGATGTTATCACCATAACTGGGTCCCTTCACAAAGTTCAGGAAAACATATAAAAGCTTATCATGTTTTAACTTTGTCACTTCTTGTTTCACATAATTTCCTTAAACCTTCAATTGACATGATTATGGTTTTAACAGATTAGTTCTTTATCCTTGTGTATGGAGTCATTGTAAATATATATTGTTAACTGTTGGGTCGACCCTCCCATTAATCGATGCTACAATAGTACCGGACGAATAATGTAAAATGTCAAACTTACGAACAAGTGAACAGTAACTTCCAAATGTTTAATATATAGCATAGTTAGATTTTAAATAACACTATAGGGTGACCTTAACTGACAGGTCGCTTTATCTTAAAGTTGGCTGTATATGTAGCGATTCATAAGCATATTGTACGTACTTTTGAAACGATCCTCGCATATATCTATATCTGAGATATTTACACCAAGCATGTAAATTAATCGTATTGTTAGTAAACGCGGTAGGAACATATGTGAATTAATACGCGAGATTCTGCCATATGTTACGTATGATGGTAAATCAAACATTCTCTATGAAAACAAATGATGCATCAAATGAATATAAATTTAACCTCAACAAGTCAAGTACATTTCAACAAGAATACACTTCCTTCAACATTAGAGAAAATGTTTCCTGTTCCATTCAAGAAGAGGGGCGTGAAATTGATGGTTCTTGTTAAAGAGTTTAGCCATTCATTTAAAAATGTGTCATTTTTTCTAACCCTATCTTAAACAGGAAAGCAATAAATAATGTTTGAACGATACTAACAGATTTCAGACATTTTAGACGTCGTTGGTTAAACATTAACAAACCCTAATGAAAATATAGTATTGTTTTGCTATTAGTAAGTAGACAGTTTTGAGGCCCCAACCGTGGCCCAGAGGTTAGTGCGCTGGACTTGTAATCCGGCGATCCGGGTTCAAATTCCGGTCGCGACAGGTCGTAACCTTCTATGAAAATTTAACAAAAATGTCGGATTTTCTCCGTATGTGAAGTTGTCGGCTCCATGTGGAAGGGTAAGTTAGTACTGGTTAGTATACAGTTCAGGAAAGCTGGTTAGGTGAACCGACCACCGTATATAACTTAAAATGTTGAAAAACGATGTTAAAACCGAGTGACAGTGAGAGTTTTGTGAGTAAAATACGAGGCGAAGTGTTCGGATGAGCACAAGATTGTGCCCTTCTTTACAAAACTTTTTGTGTACAATAAATGCACTTTTTATGCATGTCTGAGACCAATATCTTAACAGCTTAAAAGCAAAACGAAAACATAAAAAACAATTTAGATAAATGTTATCTTACAGTAGCTTATGTTTCAAAGAAAATCCCAACGCAATTTTGGGTAATGCAATATTCTAATCATAACAGATAAGCTACATTTCGCTATATCCGAATCAATGTTCCCTCATTGTATGTACAGTGAGACTTCTCTAATCCGAACGCATTCGGATCGAAAAAAATATTCGGATAAGAGAGGTGTTCGGGTAAGGGGGGTATTCGGATAAGAGGCCTTCAAATAATACAAATTTTCGGAAAAGAGACGCTTTCAGATATAGACGCGTTTGGTTAATAGATACTTTTTGTATTCAGACATGCAACAATTATTTTAACAATGTGTTTTGTACCCATACAAATCCTCGGGAGACAGCTTCTCGGATTAGAGGGATATATGAAAGGGTGATTTCACTCCAGTAGTCGATAAACAAAACGCAGATCTGTTGAACGACTGTTGATGTGGATTTTGCTAAAAAGAGATAAATTTCATTTTTGTTTAAAAAAACAGGATTTTCCATGAGAAGAAATCACTGTTTAAAAAACATTTTTGTTTAAAAAAAAACAAGATTTTCCGTGAGAAGAAATCATTGGGATGTTGATAAAACACATTGATGTAAATGTCACAACAGATTGTCAAAATATTGAAATCATCTTTACAGCATGATGTGCCATAAACAGTTTAAAAGTTAGATTAGATACCACTTAAATATTTTATAATCATGAGTTGAAGAATAATTTAATCGTATTTCTGCACATTTCAGTCCGTAAAGCAAGTCGATTGAGATGGGTTTGGGTAAAGATAGGTTTAAATATAGCAACAAAATCGAGTCCCTGTTCGCACTTGAATTGCGTGAAGATAATAAAAACTTTGTCATGTTGAAGTTACGCGTATTTTATGTTTCTCGGTAGAGAAATACGTTATAAATGTTTTATTGTTCTTGAATAATACGGCAGGTCTAACTTTGCACCAGGATGTTGAAAGAGCGTTGGCGTTGATGTTGATATTCAGGGTGTTGATAAATTTAAATAAAACAGCTTTCTCTGACAACAATACTTTTATTCGTTAAATTAATCTTATAGTTTGCTCTGAGTTGTTGAAAACTAGGCAGAGGAGAATTTTAGAATTAGCTTAAAAACATAAAAACAAAAAAAAACAAAAAAAGTATAAACAAGACCTCGTCTGGAAGCATAGATAGTCGCTCGATTGTTCTTAAATGAATGTTCTCTTTAGAAAAGATGTTAAAAGATTGTTGGCGCAGATTTCATGAGTGTAAATATAGTTATCGTGATGATATCAGAGTTTGAAAGAAACAGACCCTCTCTTGAAGATGATTTAATTTTAAATGCATGATAAAACATGGCAGAGATGTTGAAAAAAGGGGCGAAAATGTTCCAAACACTTTTTTCTGACGGTTAACTTCAAATACTTTATTTGATATAAAATAAAAACATTAACATCTGGGCGAATAAATTCATAATGTATTGGTTAGTTATCATATAAAAATAATAACTACAATAAATATTTCGTTAGTTTGTAAGCAGTTCATAAATAAATACTGACTAGGTATGATTTTTGCCAAAAATTTTAAGTCCACTTATGCGCATGATCAGTACTTCACATTTTGTAAGTATAAGGGTATTGTGAATATACCATAAGTTAAATAAACAACTTTATCTGCTTCATTGCACGATAAATTCATGATGTTCAATCTGCTGATATGCACCTTTGCTCTACTTTGTTCATGTAAACTTTTATAATCAATTCTACAACAGAAATTCTTTTACAAACACCTCGAGGAAATGAAGCCTTCGACAATGCACAATATAAATTGTACCAATGGTCGTCTGCCTTGTACCATAACGTCAACGCGTAACTATGCAACGGTTTTAAAGTTACATCATGAAAACGAAACAGACGATAAACCAGAATGTCTTATTTTTATACTACAAAGTGCTAAAAGAAAGCTTAGTAAGTATGAACGACCGCTATTGTACAAAAAATTGCATTTTTCTCTTTTCCCAAGTTACAAAATGCGCGGTAGCTCTTCATTGCGGAAAACACGAAAAGACTAAAACCAAAATAGAAGTAGAATATATCTAAATAAATGCATAAAATTAAAACAAAGTTTCGTATCGTATGTTAGGTGAGTGTTAATTGTTCCTAGTCTTACCATAATTTGTGGCCGCAAATTCTTCATTCTTGCTTTTAATGTTCGTGACATAACGCAATCGTACACTGCGTATAATTGACCGTGAATTGCAAATAGCAATTTCGGAAACAATTATGGAGGTATTTAACCACGAAATCTGCAGCAAAAGCGTGTAATTGCCTGCATACGAACGCTAATCGTTCTTGTTCGCGTTGTTTGTATAATTGTCACGTCTCATGCATTTTGAATATCGCCCGTTTAACTCAGTTAAATGATGGACGCGGAACAACGAAGGACAGTAATGCGAAGCCGAGAAACTCTGAGGCAGGCAATATTTTTAAAACGAGACACTCACTCAGTTGATCGAACGGTGGATGCTGCGAAATAGTCTAAGAATTACAAATGTACCTTACTTCTGTTAAATGTGACCGGATCTTCCGTTTCATGGGGACGTCGTATACTGATTCGTTTTGAAGCTCTCAAATTAAAAATGAAGGACCTTTGATATTCATGTATTCTTTTTTCATATTTTCAATTTTGAATTAAAATAAGAAATCTTGAGATATGAATTGTTAATTACTATGACTAAATTTATGTTCACCAGTTACGTGAGATATTAAATCATTGTTTATAATATTGTTCTAATTCTGATAGCAGATTTTCTGCCAATTAATAAGTATATTTCCGCCATTCTCTGCCATTCCCTAGCACTACCCTATGTCCGACCAGAAATATCCTGGATACAAATGATACAAAATTCTGGCCTAAACATGATAACTCACAGAATACTAGTCTTTACTCTCAATTCAATTGTAAACATAATTGTGCTTATAACATAATTACGCCGACATTTTATTAGCAAAACGATGATTCGTATATTTAGCTGTCAGTTCAATGCCACTAAGAAATCCGTCAGATCGAAAATTATTGTAATAAAACGTTATTGTCGATCAATTATTATCACAAACATCGCGATAAAACATTTAAGTTCCTGTCTACGAAATGTGGAAAACAGAGACTATGCACGGTAAAACCTCGATATTTAGTCCATCTTTGGGTCATTTAGTTACAACTGGTCTTCCGAAAACTAACCATCAACAAGAAGAACATACCTTACCCGAAATACCAACTTACACAAAACTACCTATTCAAAACCCATCCGACTCATAGAATCGTACAAAATGCTGGACAGAACGCAATCTTTGAGGAGGAGTATCACTTTGGAACGATTTGCACCCAAACCTCTTAAGGTGGTCCAAGTATCAAGTTGAAACATAGAAGAAAACTATGAAAAACAAAATAAATTTAATGTTTTGTTGTAACTTTTCAACAGCGTTTCAGTTATATACTAACGAACAGTATCATATCTAGCTTGCCTGTTTTCTTCATCAGTTCTAAACTTGTTTTTCGATAGCTAGTCAACTTCTTCATCTGATTGATCAGCGGTGGTGGACTAACGGCCTTAGACGCATTGTCTTTACACAAGTCGTCACAATGGACAAGTGCCACTCTAGAGTTCGATATCATGAATCCGATGTCCATAGAGGACCTTCCGCTCTACATTTAAGAGTTAAGCGGACAGATATTGAAATATGTTGACAATCAGTGGTCTCCATAATGAGATCGACGTGATATTGATGTGGACTCTAAATTAGGTTTTAACTGTTTTTTTATGATTCTATGTTTCATTTTCATCACGCTTGCTCCCATTGGTCGTCCCGACTCTAGAATCGCGTATATGCATATGATGTAAAATATTTACATAACACATTTTGGAACTGGTGAAATGCTAGC
Organism: Lutraria rhynchaena; assembly: GCA_008271625.1. Taxonomy (NCBI): domain Eukaryota; kingdom Metazoa; phylum Mollusca; class Bivalvia; order Venerida; family Mactridae; genus Lutraria; species Lutraria rhynchaena. Next base: position 99,181 of record VIBL01000040.1, read on the forward strand.
ATTTGAACAGTAAACATTGAGCTAACATTTATGTGTATTCATAACCAATGAACTTATATAGGATCTCTCTGTACTTTATGAGCAAAATCGCTTCTCAGCGTCCAATATTCATGTAAGGACTGCTAAAATGTTAAAGTCCTTATTAGTTTCATTGAACTCGACATATTCCAGTGTTCTAAAAGGTCTCTCCTCCTGCCAAGAATTATACATTGTCTTCAAAATGAGACCAATGGATTGTCTATAAAGTCATTTTTGAGGCACTTATACAGCGATGTTCTCCTTTCTATGTTCGACATGAAATAAAGTACTACGGTCACGATTTTCAGCCCCAATGGACAAGTAGCTTGTCTTCAACATTCTGGGAAGGTGCCTATAGGATTAGGAAAGAGACATTTTAACGTGCATATTTCCTTTTACCAGGGATGCGACTCGTATTAGTGAATGAGAACACTAGTGCTTCTCAAACAGACAATTACATTAGCCCACATAACTTGGACTTAAGTTATTATTTGTTGCTTTATAAAACGAACATCATTCTGAACAATAAACAAAGTTTGATGAGCTGCAAAGTAAAATTTGTATTTTTGTTCTTAGTTTTTTTTAATGTATCTTGATATTTTATCTACATTCATGTTTGAACATTTGGTGATTGCTCCTCAGTGAGGACTTTGATGTGGCATTTTCCCCATTTTGGCTCCGTTTTCCCATTCATGGAACAAGCTTGTCTGTATCATGTAAGAGAAATAATAAATTGGAAATCTTAAATGAAATCTTGAATGATTTTAATCAACCTAAAATGTGTCTTTAGCCTTTGCAAAATTTGCTTCAATGTTCGCTTCAAGAAATCCAAAACGAGTTTTCTTCATCACAAAAAGATTAAAGCGATAGCAAGCTTTGCACAAATGATGCATTTCTTAGCAAAGAAAATCAAATCTGTTTTATTTTCAAAGCGCGAGCTGCTATCGCTAATCATGTGTTTTAGACGTGTTGATAATGATGTTCGCAGCTGTACGAATTTAGATCAGTCTGACCATATTTTGATGTATGAATGCTTCATTCGGGATGATTTGGTTTTTAACGTCATGAGTAATGATAATTGTACGAAATATTCCGAGTGATGTTGATTTAAAACGACTCATAGGATAAAAGACAATATACATGTATTATTTAATATGCACTAAACTTCTTACATCTTCGTTTTGCGGTTTGGCATTTACGTAATCAAATTCTAGATCAAACAAACCGACTAAATACAAGGATAATGTTTACGTAATACCCTTAAGGGTACTTTTTCTTTGAATATGAAGATTAAAGTTAAAATTCCATTTTAAAAGGAAAGCAAAAAAAACACTTGTTTGCATCACAAACACTGCCCAAATCCCAGAATGTGTGCGTGCATTAATTCTCAGAACATTGCTTTTTCTAATAAGCTGGTAAACTTCTAAAGGCGATGGAATATTTATGTCATGTTTTTGTTCGATAAAAAGGAATGGGTTTATCAAATACTTTCAAGAATGCGGTCCATGCTATTTTTTTAATCCAAAAACCTTCGTTGCTGTTGACAAGACAGCGATATGTACCTCAAACAAAATGGTTAAATGAATAAGGAGGTAGGTTGATCTGACACAGTTAGACATGACAACATCTTCATGATGAATGTGTTTGATGTGGGAGGGGTTTACCCTTCGTATGCTGAGAAACTGATTTAAACAAGTACCTTAGTGTTTTGTCTTCATTTGCTGCATCTCTTTTTATGATTGAATAAGAAAAGAATTGTAGCTTGATACATTCCAAACATGACATTGATATACGTAGCAATCTCTTCACGGGTTATCTCACATCGAGGACCACAACGTGGTTGATTAATATATAAGTCCAGGAATAAATGTATCCTACAGTATTCTAAGAAAACAGTTGAAACTTGGAGACTTATAACAGGATTTTTATTTTTCTAAGTATTTGACATCAATTTTAGCAGATAAATATTTCGAGCATAAAGTGTGTACAAAGTGAAATTGCAGATTAGATTAGAACTTTTCTTAAATATGTTATTGTGGCTTGATATTCGAAATTCGAACCACAGTTTCCTGAATTTTACATGATTAGGGACTCTTGTTGCTCCAGTCTTCAGTTTGATGTAGATGTTGCCAAAGACATTGATCGTGTTGTTGTGTGGTTGGATATAGTGTGCTGTTGTTCTATTGCTCAATTGTGAAAAGATTTATTGTTAAGCCTATGTTTGAATAAGAAACGTTTCTCATTACAATATCATTCACTTCTTTTCCTAAAAAATGTGAATCTGTGTTAGAATGGTTAGAATGCTTCGAAAAGAATAATGTCGCTGTGTTTTCTTACAAACATAAATAAACATAGCGTGGATGTTTTCGATTTTAATACGAAAAATTTTTAAAAAAGATAGCAAAATTGCTTTACTGTGTGATACTTTATCATAACTTGTCTGCAATTTATTTTTGTATAACAGATTTTTCTTTGAGATTCCTTACAAAACGATAACTGCTTAAGTAATTTTATACAAACAAACATTCTCCTCTGTAAATCCTCATTTTCCATTTAACATTTCCGCACACAATGATATCAAATGTTTATTTTGTAAAACAGCATTTAGGTTTTGCTAAATGTAGTGTTTCTTCAAACCTTTTATCCATAGCTTTATCTCTAACTAGTCTTTATTGACTATCTGGAATGCGTTGTCTTCTGATATTGGAGATACTGAGCATGTAATAGATAGTTCTATTGAAATTAATGATCTACGGATTCCAATTGTGGGTTGCGCTATACAATCAGAGGATTGCTAATGAAAAATTGCAAAACATTCAGATTATACAATGAGGTTGGCAAAAATAACATTGCAGAATTTTGAAACTGATATGATAAAATCATAGATTTCTGCCAAATCTAATCCAAGATTTCTGAATTACACCGAAAGCCGACGTTTTGGTTCTAGGAATTCCATCTTACTTTTTTTATCGGAGAAAATTCTGTTAAACAGTATTGCAAATTCTGAATCTTATCAAATTTGGAATTATAGTCAGAAAATATACACAGACAATTATCTTCATTCGATATCATGATCAATTGAATGATGCGGAATTTACCAAATTGGCGCAATTTTGCGGAAAAACAGTACATTAGGCCAAAACATAAATACATGTATCTGGTTTTCCCCTTAAATCCCGTAGGTCGCCAGAACTTCTTTCATATATTTCATTTAAGTTTGAAGTTGTGGTTTCTATGAAAATGAAAATATCGACATAAAAAGCCCCCGAAAAGTCTAGGGTCATGCTATGTAAAAGTATTGTCTTAGGGAACATTCGTGAATGGACTTTTTATCCGTAGACCCGTTTGGTGCATGCTCAAAATTTGTCCACGAACGCCCAATCCGTGAAACAACCGTATTGGTCCGCAATTATTCTTAATAATCTGCATTAGATTACATTTATTTCTTGTTTATCCACGTGGTCTTCCTCGAAAAAATGTGGACATTTACGGATATGATTAGGATTACGTTATTACGGAGAAATTGCTTAAAAATATGTACGGCTCCAAAAAATGCAAAGAAAACAGCCTCTTCGTTTGATGATTTTCAACAAATTAGTTATTGCTACATCTCATCAGAAAAAGCAGGTGCGTTAAAGTTATATTGCTTCTTAACTTTTATAATCTGAATAACAAACAGTTGGGGGTCATCTCAAACGATTTCTTTGTGTTCTAAAAAACCAAATGAATGTGTACATTTTTATAACTAACAAACCAGGGACGGCATTATAAAACATTTAATATTACATATTGCTTTGATAAGAAAATTTACAAAGGCGGAGTAAATTACTTACACGAAAGGTCGTTGACGCAAAAACTTTCCTAGGGATCTCAGCATCGTAATGGCTAATTAATAAAACAATACCCTATAAAAATAATCTAATTTTAATTGTCTTATTTATTTAAATTCAGTGTTTAGTGAAATGTGTAAAAAATAGAAATGTAGCACACACGAATGTAATAGATTTTCTAATTGATGAATTCGATGTAGAGGTGTTTATCCCTTCTCAACCACCTTCCATGCATTTATGGGCTTCAAACCGTTCAAAAGCGGAACAATGGGATTTATAAAAAATAAGTGTATTTTGTGTCATAATATGAGCTACGTTTTCTATGGTGATACGAATATGGTAGCGTAGGTGAGAATGTCGAATGTATTGCTTGTGGTATCTTCCTTGAAGTACGTTGAATGTTTAAGTCGATACACATATTCTAGCGACAATTTATTCACCACCTGACGATAGTAAAACGCTTGTAGACAGTTAGTTAGTTGAAGTGGAAGTTTCTAGGTATAGTATAACCCCTGGAAACCAGATTCTCTGAAACCGGGATTATCTGAACATCGAATGAGCCCCTTTTTTCTCTACGATAATCAAAAGTTTTCTGAAAACCGGAATTCTCAGAAAACCGGTTTTCGGGGGTTTTACTGATGATGATTACTGACAAAACGTAAGCAATGTGGATAAACTCTCATGAAGATTTAAAGAAATGATAAAATCCGATACTAACGGTGTTAGTTACTTAGCCACCAAACCTCGTCGTTTGATTCAAGAAATAAGAATGTTGTTTCATAGAGATATCTTAGCTAATAGAAAACTTTTAAAACATTGATTCAGACCCACAGCAAAACATTTGTGAACCATGGATTGTTCTTAGGACTTATCGCCCTCTGCCAAAGAAAAAAATGACTGACTGATTGGAAGGTCTGTAACTTTAAAAATGCTATACTAGCTTTCACATGATTTGGAACGACGACACTCAGATATGCTTAATGGAGTAAATTTGGAATTAATTTAAGCTGAAATGTTTGGGGATTACCGCCAATCTGTTTAATTGGTGTTTTTGAAAATTGTGATAATGTTTTGTCACTACCCATTTCAAATCAATTTGAATCTAATAAAACTCGTTAACTAAGGAAATGTAATTATAATTGTATAATTGTCTAGTGAAGGACTTTGGGGTGTTCTGCTAATTAGTTTAATGCAAGCAAAATTTGGAAAAACTAATTAACTAAACGAGAATTTGAATTCATTTTATAATACGGACCCAGATATCTGACTTGATACGGTTTTATACCAAACATTTCTAATTATATTCATGATTGAAATTAAGTTTCTATCACATCAAAGCGCATTGTTAAATATTATATATAATCTTAATTAGCCATTGAAAGGGAAATTAATAGCAGAATTATGTATTGCAAACACACTTCATTCGCTTTCAGTCATCTATTTTGGTTTCTTAGGTATTGCAAAGTATGATTGTGTCTGATAGAATACGATTATCAGAATGCTGCTTCTTTGGTGATATTAAAAAACAAATGATTACTTTAAAAGTGACAACAGGATCGAACTAGCATGTAAATCGAACATGCTACCAAGCTCTGTCCCAATAGTCTTTGATATTAATTTTCGACATTTTTTTATTTTTTGTTAATCAGATTTTTCCGGCCATGAATCAGATCACACAAATATCTGGAAAACTTAATGTTAGTAATTAAACCTCGAGGAATAATCCTATGCTTTAATATGTTGGGAACACGGGACTCACTCTTGAGGTCATAAAATCTGAAATCTCGGAACGAAACAGGAGATTAAGTGAATATCTGACCTAATGTAATTAATAGTGGTTGAGGAGGAGAATTTTTTTTAAAATAATGCATCTTGATCTTCATATCGGGAGAACGCATTGTCCTTAACCTCTGGCAAGTTGTTTCATCTTCTCTCTTTATGACATACGTTTGGATACTCGAACCAGCTTTGTTTTTAGAGAAATAGTTTAGAAAGTGTACAAAGACCCTGGTTTTCGCTAACCCGATCGGTATTATTGTTATTTGTCTACCGTAGACATTTTTCTCGGTTTTGATCTGTTCTCGTGCCGTTATTCTTCATTTTTTTTCATATGAACTATACCACTAAACTTGAATCAAACATTTGTCTGCTGACCTATCGAACATTTATGTTAACGGAAACCAAATATTTCTGGGGGGAGCCTAACTTGTAATTACAGATCTTTTCCTGTTACTGCTTCATGATATCTATACACGCTAACATCAAATTTCCGTAATTCTTCAGACAAACTGATGTTACCTGCGAGATCATTTTCCTTCTTCAAAATTCTATTAATTTTACGAAATAAAAACTGAAATTGAGATGTCGACATGCACCAACGATTCATCTATTATAATTATAACATTATATAGACTTCAGACACTAATGTATTGTGCATGAGTATCACATGAAAAATACGGAGCTTTTTGCTGACACCCTATACGAATGCGGGGGAGTGTGACAGAGAATTGAAGATAGCTAAACATAAGACATCATTTATTAGAGAATACATTCTATCGGAAATTTACTATATGAGACAATATTCAGAATATCTAATGATATTCCAAGCTGAAAATCATTGGTAAGATGTAGCGGAGATGCAAAACCAGAGATATGAGAAACAACGAATGAGAAGAGCATAGACTACGTATCATATTGTCTCCTTAGTACAAACAAATCATCCTGTTAAAATAACAGTCATAGAATAAATATGTCTTACAAACGAGATGATGAGCGATATACCAGATAAATAAATATATAACTCCGCTACCATGACAATATATATGCGTAATTCCTTGGCTCAAAGTTGATAATGAACGATCCTAGAAATCTATGAAAAGGTCGTATTAATTGCACAGTGAGTTCTCTGGGAATATGAATTAATAGTATTAGATAGACGTCAGCCCAGTATGATCGGTCATTACAGACCACCCTGTGCACCTTAAAAAGGACAGAGCAGTGGGTTCTGCAAAGTCTTAGTTAGTTAAAGGCCACTCCTTTACATACATGTATTGTAATAATAGATCAAATTGACGCCTGAACAATGACCACGGGTACATAAATGAAGCATTATTATCTCCATTTGTTTGCTTTGATTCAGACGTTCGTCTGTAATGTTGGTCCAGTTCCATTTGAAATATTTCATGCTTGAATAAAAAGAAGTACTTAATTATGAATTTCATAACTAGTTAAAAAATATCTTCTGTGAATTTGCTGTGTACTTCAAATTGGCTTTGTTCGTATAATAATGCAAAAAGTACCACTGAGTAACGTTCTACGATCAGTTCAGAACTAACAAGTGAAAGTAATTTTTCTTCTGAAATGTTGGCAGCAGGAGGTGATAAAAAGTACGATGAAGCTGTCGGAGAATCTGTAGAAGTGGTGTTCATAGCTTTTACAGCAGTGTATCATAATTTGGCGAATGCATTCTAAACAACTAAGTGTCAGATAAAATGTCTGACAAGAGTAAACAAATCAGATAATTATTTACATATTTACAAGAATGAGTGCAATTGGCGGTATTTGTATTTATGATGTCGCAAACATACGTTTTGAATTTTTTGTCATGACGCAATTCGTTGATTGAGGTTTGTATTCGTCTCAATTTGGAAATTTTCGATCCGGCCCGTTTCTATAACATCGATAAACGGATTAAAACAAGTTTGACCGATGTTTGCTGATGTTTTATCAATAGGGTTTGCAGTAAACATTCTGATTTCTCGGTAAAATTGCGTATCCCACCCAAAAGCAACGATCATTCTGACTTGTAGTGAATTTATGCGTGGGAAGCTGACAATGCATTTTATGAAGATCACAAATAACACTCAGTCCTATATTTCAGCGACAAGTACAAATGGGGTCACGTCGAATCCCTTGCCGAAGAAATGAATGTGTTCTAGACAGCCGTTGGATATTGATGAAAATAATAACGAGTGAAAAAAAGAAAAAGAAGGATAAAGTTTATTTAATACATAATTATTTCAGTCGACTCTAAAAAGTAATTAAAATTCAATGATAGAAAGCTTTGGAGGACCATAACATTGGTATAAAATATCTTCCGACCAGTCGTGCGTAGAATTTTTTTTTCGAACCAAATGGGTATCAGGTGTCCAGGCTTTAACTGGAACAAATAGTTATCTTCTCTGACCGCCAATAGTCTAGTCTTTAGTTCCTCGATTTAGTGCGTTAAAACACAGTATTCCTTTTTTTGAGTATATTTTCAATCTTTGACTCTAAACACCAGATTTGTTAAGAATGATATATCCTTGAAGTATAGACTGATGTATGCAATATTTGCCCAATGTTCGTACTGGTGAATCTCCGGGAGGCTGTTTTATCCTCCGTGTTTTGTATGTTCCCATTTGTGAGGTGGATGGGTTTTTGGAAAATAGTATTCTTAGGAAGGATTTTTTTGTTTGTGTTTTTTCTAGGAATCTTTTTCTTATCAATATTCAGCAATAACTCCACGCCAGTTTTGCTCTGTAACGTGCATACATTTCGCAAAAAACAAGAATGGACAAACAAAGACAGTAAAATGAGATCCATTTTTCTTACATTAATCAATTCGTTTGTTCGAGTTTTTCTCTCGTATACGCACACAAAGAAGTGAAGCCGAAGCTACCCTTTTCTTTTTTTCAATCAAAACTTTTCACACAATCATTTTCTTTCTATTATTGACAGCTCCGTCTGTAGCTTAGATTTCACCATATGTAGTCAATTTCAGTACACAACGTGTGTTCGACTTTCAAGTTTTTCTTTACATCATGGAAATCCGTCTTTTTCATAGATTTCACAACAAGATATAAACATATATAAATTCATAAACAGTGAAAAAACTGAAATTCACCTTATGCATTAATTTTGGTGCAAATGAAATCGCCAATGACCTATATAACATATAAAGACATTAAGCAAAACATAACATGAATTTCATGTTCGTTTATTTAATTAACTTATCCCAGCGTATATTTTACAAATGTGCAAATGACAAAAAAGTGAAACTCATCGTCTGTACCTTACCCTTGACAATAGTTACATGTTTTTTTTTATTTCGTGTATCATTTGTTTTGTTCAATGGTTACAAGCATTCACATTATCAGGACAGAAAATACGAACGTAAGTAAATTCCTAACAGTGCCAATCTTCTTACCACCAATGGTACTTGAGTAAATTGATAGGATAAACTAGTCCAATTACCAGAGGGAGTTTGAAAAGATCGAATGCCTCACAACAATGCAAGGGCAATATTTGCTATAATAAACGTCATGAATATCTTATGCTTATTTTAATAGTTTATTGCTGAATGACTGAATGATCAATGTAATTTATTGAGAGCAGTATATTTTTATTTGTATTATCATCTAATTAATTCTATTTCTGTTGAAAGTATACTTAATGCAGAAAGAAGCACACATATATATTACAATATGATTTTGATATTTTAAGTTAGTTTGCAATATAACTAATGCGTTTAATAGAATAAAAGTACTCAACGCAAGATAGATATCAGAAAATCACTTTAAGTCGCCCTCAGGATTTTGTACCCTTCTAACCGCTAATTTTGTGGTTATTTAATGAATGTGAAACACATCATTATTATATTATTGATACACCTTGATAGTTTCTATTATGATTACAGTAAAACTGGGTTATAGTGAACTCGGATATAGTGAAGAGTCGGATGCAGTGAGGTAACATTTTTTCCTTAAACTCGCCCTTGTCCTTTTCATGGTTATGGATACAGTGACAGATATAGAGGGTCCTCTGGAATTCACTACAACCGTGTTCAGTAGTACTATCTAATGAAAGTGGTTTAGGAATCTAAAAAGTATATAACAAATCTGGAGCCTGACCTCTTCAATGTCTGTTCATTGTCAGGTTAAAAGTCAAGGTCATGTTACTTGTACTTTAACACAAATAGTTAATTTTGTATCCATCTCTTATAGTATCTGAATAAGGTATGTTTAATTTTCAGGTAAGTTACGGGTGATGTACGTTTAATTTTCAGGTAAGTTGAGGGTAATGTATGTTTAATTGTCAGGTAAATTACGATGAGGTATATATTAATTGTCAGATAAGTTACTGCATGGTATTTTTAATTGTCAGATCAGTTGCGTTTCTTTTTGTACGAAGTGTACGAGTAGATCCCATAGTAGCAAGACGAATATCGTCTCCGACTCACAGTATTAAGTATATATTAATCAGAAATAATACTTTACCAGTATATGAAATAATATGGGGCTTCCTTGTAAGGAAGATCGCTATCCATCAGTCTGCAGAATAGAAAACGTCTGCCACTAAGTATAACATAAAATGAATTGAGTAGAAATGTGTCTGTGATAAATGAATTAAATACATTATTGTCGATCGGATATCGAATTTACGGTGGCTTAAATTTGACGTTTCTATAAATTTTAATCAAAGAATATCAAGCTTTCTTGCAGCATAAGAAAACGCAGAAAAATAATCTAAGCTCTTGAAAACAAATTGAATGGTTGTATTCATTACATTCCAGATTAACTGTGATTGGTTTTAGTCAATAGTTTATTACGTCTTCTAGCAAATCTTCTCAGAATCTAATTTTGTCTTGACATAAAGTGCTCATTTCGCACAAACGTTTAATTACACATTTTCTTTAAGTATCGACGCCAAGAATTATGTTCGATTGGTTGAATTAATCTTCAAGTGGGTATTTCTAAAGTCTTCACCGGGATTCCCCCCTCGGACAGAAATTCGTATGTCGAAAAACATTAAGATAATGTACGGATTCATTCCACTGTATTCACAGACCAATAATCTTGATCATGTCAAGAACAGAGTCGACTTTTAGACTGCTAATTATTTAAAATCGTTGTCGTCTGCATTGGATTTCATACATTTCTGTCAATGACATTTGTGACGTCAAGATTGCGATATTGCGATCCAACGTGACTAAAAGACGGGGAATGTCCCAGCGAATTTTGCTATTTCGCTAAACTTCGCTATTTCAATTAATTACATTTGTGTATTTTATAATATCGAACTTTTCAAACGCTTAATTGGTAAACACGAAGATGAGCATCTGAAACATTTAAAACTACAGCAGTTACTGTACTATACAATGTATTGACCTCTAGAAAATTATAAACTTTGTAACTAAACAAAACGGCTATCAAAGATGTACAGTATTTTGGAGATATCAACAACTGGTCGTTATTCAGGGGTGTATTTGATCTATCTATCAATACTCGAGTCCCCTAAAGTGAGACCCTATTAAAAATGTGATACTTGTTCCCTTTACTTCTCGAATGTTTAAATGTCCTAAATAGCTAACACCCCCAAGGGTAAGTCGGCAGAACATTTGTCAAAACTATGTTTTAATTCGAAGTTATAGTTCATATGATGATGTAAACATGCGCATTCGAAAAAAAGGATCGCGTCCGGAAAAGTCTAGGATCCGCAGAAATAAATAAAAAACAGTGTGGTTCGGATTGTTAGGAACCAGAATCTTTTTACTTCTTACAAACTATTCCTATAAAAGAGTTCAAACATGTTTCATAAATACAGGAGAAAAACAACAAACTGGCCAAAGTTAGTTAAGGACAATGCGCTCTCCCGATATTATGGTTAAGATATAATTTTTAAAAAATGTTCTTCCATGTCTGCTATTTTAACCAGACTTTTATTCCAAGGTGACTTTTTATTCGGTTGACTGTATCTAATTGTCCTACCCTTCCCAGAAAATTTGACAAAAATATCGATTTTCCTCCTGATGCGGAGAAGTTGTCGAAAAGTTAAATACTGGTTAGTATACAGTCCTGAAATCTGGTCGAGTGAACCGGCCGCCGCATAAAACTGAAAAATTGTGAAAAACGGCGTTAAAAACCCATCGACTGTGTAACATAAAAATGTCTGATAGGCGAGATCTGATAACAGCTTCAGAGTTTTACTGTATGTTCTCTATTTAAACGAATAACATTCTCGTCAAAAAAGATGGTAATGTTTTCCTAGATCACATGCCAAACTCTATTGAATTATGTTCCTACTTTTGTTTGATTATACAATAATATCGTACATGCGGTATGCTTGTTTTCTTAGAAATGTTATGAATATTTTATTAGATAGACGCTGAATAATATGTTTGTTTTTTCATATTTTGTCGCGTAAAAATGTATAGTCTGTCTGAAAATTGATTATGACTGCAGGTGCGAATGCATTATTAGCAATATTTCACTAAAAACACCCCTTAGTGTTTAAAGAGTTTATTTCCTATTTGTTGAATAAATGTTTGAAAGATTATCTAAAACATTAATGCTGAGTAGCTACTTTCTCAATGTTGGTGGTGGTGTTAACTAGGGAATTGACGTCGATTAGGGAATATCCGGTTTGTCACGTTCGGTTATCCTTGGGCTTTTTTGGTTCTCTGTTGAGTACCTTCATCTATGACAATTTTTACCCTTATGGTTTAAGTGTTGATAATGACATATTATATATGAACGTAGCAAGCACAAGTCTTCAAAGCATTCGGCTTCAAATACCAGGTAAAATAAGTAGGCAAAGGGCAAAGGATCGGCTATGGTGAATCACCCTTGGAGTAGACCGTTATTATAATGAAAAGTAGAATGCAATTTGTAAACTAACTCTTGAGTTGTGAACTGTGTTCATTGTTTCTATTCATATGATATGAATGAAGCCATTTGTGAAACATGTTTTCTGTTCAAGTCGATAATTGACTAATTCTTTCCAAGGCAATCGACGCTCGCTGATTAGGAAACAATGAAGCTTCTAACGTACAGTTCTATCGTAAAAACAGTTTTCGATTTTCCTTTCCACTAGATTTAATGACTTCTTGTTTGATATTCTATTTTAGTTTCATCCACAACACGCGTTGAGACTGCTTCATTGTGTCTAAGTGTTTCTCAGAATGAGATAATGTCGTCTTTTTCAGTCGGCTTTGACTCAAGAACTCTTCCCGTAGGCGTTTTTGTTCCAAATTAAAGTCATTGTTTAATTAAGGTTTCAAACACTTTATTTTGGTAGAAAGTCACTGTTCGCTTCACCGTATAGACTTTTACTTGAATCTGAAAACATTACACCAGCGCCATCTGTCGTCAGTTACACTAACATAAACAAGCGTTTACATGATTAGGATGCTGGTCTATAAATAAATACAACCAGCTTACAAGTCGTGTGTACATAAGATTGTTTTAAAAGAGTACAACGTGCGAATAAAACAGTTGTGTATTTAGAGAAACGCACCAAAATACAGGGATAAAACAAGTTAATCACCTGTGAAAATCAAAAGCTGTATGTGTGTTTGCTTGCGTAAAATGGTCCTTTCTCGGCTGATACAACATCTTACGCAAAACAAAGTATTTTTACGTGTCAGTTTAAGACGCTATCTTCGGAGACACTCGGAGTTTATTGTTGTATGCGTATGTTCTTATGTTATTACGTCATCAACGATAAAAAACCAACAAACCAGTTGTAAACATATGGTCTCAGAACGTGTGCTCCCGAAAACGAGGATGCTAACAGCGCATGCGCATTGCTTTTGCCTGAAACTGTTTATTTGCACACGTGCCTGTAGGCCTATTGGTAAACATGAATAAGAGAGTGATAATAATCAGCTAATAAGTAATTTAGTCAAGTCATTCAATTTCTGAAATACCACGGCTTCCATGAGATTAGAATGAAAGTGGAAGGGTCAATAAAGCAATGATATTGTTACATGCCGGCCATTCATGGGTCGCTATATTCCTACATTAAATTTATTTTTCTTTTCAACTGAAATTATAATCGGACACACAGTCACTAGATCATGACACAACCGTGAAGTATCAATCATGCATATTTTACTGTAATGATTGAAGTATACAATGTTTCCCAAAGACCTAAGGCTCGATCCGCTGGTACAAAAAAAACTACACTATATACTGAGTGGTTGCAGATTCATGTTTTCGACGAAAAACATGGGCCTAAATCTAGCAGAAACTGTCTCAAGCTCACAACCTCAAAGACTAAACTAGTCAGTTGCATTCTGAATGTTGTGGTTGCTATGAGTGCTTGTCGGTAACCCAAGAATACTTGTCTTATTGTTGTTTTTTTTTGCAACAACGGTGCAAGACGGGGTTGTTATTGATGGTGTTTCACGCAAAACAAAGAACACTTCATGACTTAAAAAATCATACTTAAAGTATGTATTCAGTTACACGCATGCGGAGATATTGTCAATTACAGCACGTGACATAATCGTTGTTATCGTAATAAATTCTAAAACCAATCAACGTATAAAACAGTAAAAAATACATTGTGTTTACGAGCACTGACGAAACGAAGGAAGTTGTAATTATATCATTTCCTTACTTGTGTATGTAAATCAAATAGACCGTGAGTGAATTGATATCTCGATGGGATCACGTGACCATAATATAAATCAACGCTTGTTTACGTGAAATTGATCGAGATTATTTTGATAAAACGAAAGTTATAGTTGACGAAGCAGTAGTAATAATTATTATTCCAAAATATCAATATTTCATTCATAATACTGAGTGACACTCAAACTAAGGCTTGGTCTAATACTAAATAGTTACAAGTAATTTGATTGGCTTTTCGGGGCTCTGTCTAAAATTTGACCAGTGGTAAGTGACTAGCATTTTAAACTAAGATCAATATTCTACGACTTCGTAGAATAATGATGACAAGGTCTAAGATAACATTTCGGTTAAGACAGACCAGATACTCGACATTTTGACCAAACAGTCATTCCGGATCGTAATTGGATAGTTTACGATAGCGTGTATAGACGAGAACGATAATTGAGGAAGGGTCTAATATCAAAATGCAGGCAAATATAAATTAGATTTGTAGATACCATGTCTTTTCCTGGATACGCGAGTGTTTTCTTATTGAATTTACCTCGTTTGTTTTTTGCGAAACGAATACGAAAATAATTCGTAGCTCCCATGTTACGATCATCTAAGTCACCATGTTGTGGAAGGAGAAAAAAATCCGATCTTTCATGATGAATTGTCCCGGCTCATAAACAATTTGTAAATTCATGTTGGTCCTGGCGCCGGATAGATTTAATATGAATGATTTTAATTCTGCTTAATTTTATATAGATCCGTTCTTAATGCAGTATGCATCAATATCATCTAAAATACATTAAAAGATTCTTGTCTCGTTGTTTTGGGTTTTACCAGGGACTCCACATCACATCACTGACTTTACATCCACACAATAAGTTACATGGAGATAAAGACAATGTCTACATAGCATAGTTCCGGACAGCCACACAGACGTTTCATGAGCACTAACTGAAGCTGCTGTCTTAACTGATATAAATAAGAAAAGGTTTCCCAGAAACAACCAAATAATATCCCTTCTTCCCCGAAATTCCACATGACCTAAAACCCACCTGTCGGAAATCACAGAAAATGCAAAAAAAATGGAAGTCAAAACACGCGGGGTGCCACTTTGGAACGGTTCACAGAAAATCTCTCATCGGGGCTTATTTGCTGTCATGTTTTCAATTGAAAATGCTTGAATAAACGTATTCCTTAGAAACTTGACTGGCAAACTTTTCTCTTCACCATTCAGTATACATAACAACGAATCCACCATGACAGCAAAACCTAACAACACAAACAATATAGACACATAAAAGATACAGCATCTCGCAAATAAAAACAACTAAAAAGACACAAACCCGCTGACAAGACTAACACCCACCCCTCCGCGGCATGTAACCGTGGATACAATAATTAGCGCATCTCGGTCGCATCATGTTCAAACAAATAAAGAAAGCATTTATTCTAATTTTCGGGATCACATTACCCATGTAATCATTCCGTTAATTTAAACAGACAGAATGACAATATGATGGCATTAAAGAAATACGGAAAATGAGGGAAAATTAAAACACCAATTTTTATGGAAATGACCATGATGTTGGAAATTTGGTAACATTTCAGATGACATTCTTAGCAATTTTAATGTGTTACATTCTCCGTCAACTGTTTATAGAAATAGATATTGTCAATATTCATAGCCGCTTTGATAACTTATTCCGATATAACATTCGGATCTATAGATATAGTGATCTTGGAACTGTTTTATAGTTCTTAAACATTACGAGTCTCAGCATAGTAGCAATCACGCTGCCGCTGCCGCTGCCGCTACTGATGATGATGACAAGCTCAATGACGACAAAAACGATGGCAGTGATCATAATTAACATAGCAATAATGATCGGATGAAAGTGACGACGATACTGATTATAGTGATTTTGATGATACTGCTGTCGCTCCCACTAATGGTGTTACGTACATGGTGAAAATACTGCTGCTGACTGAAGATCTACTTGACAATTTTGATTGTGATGAAGATGCAGATAAAAATACTAGTAATAACACTACAGAAGAAGCTGATATTCAATTATGTTAAACACTTCGCAGAGATAAAATAACTAATGCATTACGTATAATTTTATATCCATGATCACAGCTCGTCATAAAAAAGCCAAACACTAAAACTAAAGAACGCATTTTATGACCCTTTGCAATACTCAGGTAACGCTTAGCATATTGGTTTGCGGTTACTCAGCCCAAACGTTTCTTACAGTGGGTATGTTTTGGGTTTGTGGGCATTGTTCAGTATGCTTGTATTGAAAGAGAAAAGCTGAGAAAAGAACGATTTTTTTTTCATTGTTAAAAATCCTATTTTATGGGGTGTGTGATTTTGTATGAGTCGATTGCCTAACAGCAAAACAACAATTTTTAAGGAAAGGC
This sequence comes from Lutraria rhynchaena, assembly GCA_008271625.1. Lineage (NCBI taxonomy): Eukaryota > Metazoa > Mollusca > Bivalvia > Venerida > Mactridae > Lutraria > Lutraria rhynchaena. Next base: position 115,841 of record VIBL01000040.1, read on the forward strand.
TCAGAATTAGTGTTTTCGTCTACTTGGTGCGTTTTTCTTTAGTTCTATCAATTGCAGACCTCATATATATCCTGTGATTGACTGAAGATAAGTACTTTCTGCAGGTTCCTGTCATAAACAATGAACAGTTTGACAGCCGTAAACACTAAACAAAACAACGGTCCTTACATTGTGTCGTAACTCAGTAATGATTGTTGTTCTGTCAGGGATTAATGTTTTCTACAGGGAGGGGACTTCGTCAGATTTCATTTTCAAGGCTTCCCAAAAGATGTCTGGTCGTCTGACATTGTCAGACAAATCTTTAAGAAATACATTTTCGGTCCGACAATACATTCTCTTAATTTGACATAAGTTGTTTCGCTTGTCCGAAGGAATGATGAACGATAATGCCAGTTTTATTCCGCATACATACATATACCGTCAAACCTGTGAACAAAGGCTACCCTCGGGAAAGACAAATTGTGACCTTTATTGACTGGTAGCTTCATTCGTGTGTCAGTTTATTCTAAATAATCAGTGACGCTTTTTCGAAGAATGGCCTTTAATTAGAGGGTGGTCAAACACAGGTTTTTCTGTATAACAAAAGCACATATTTTTGCGCCATTTTCACGCTGCAAATTATTGTAATTATGTCATATGTTCCCTTGTTACACACTTAACATTACGATTTCTATGCGCAAACTAGAATTAGAATTTCTTGTCAGACCTCGAGAAATCCAAATGTATTTATTCTATGTAAAGTATTGTGTTTTAAAAGTACATGAACCCGTCTGAAAATTAACATTGAAGTGCTTTTAGTTAGTTAGTCCTTCATTTTTTTTTTATCAAACTGTGAATATGAACAAACGATTATTAATTCTTACAATTCTGTCGATGCAATAATTCTTTCTTTCTGGTCTGCGTGTATATTAATCTTTCATCATTTTCTCCAATACCCGTGACGTTCAATTCTCATAACCCAATCTTAACCAATTAGTTATTACTTTAATTTTGAAGATTACACGATGTATGCCTACAAGTTGTTCTTAAACAAATTTAAACATTAATTATCGCTTCTATGTTCAATACGGAGGCAACATTTTTCTTCATTAAACGTATTTGAAGAGTTATTACTTCAAAAGTTATACATTTTATATTCTTAGCTGTTTGTTTGTTCAGTAACTTGTGTCAACATCTTATTGTAACAGTATACAATTCGTATTTGCATTATTCGTAAAAGAATCATTGGATCGGTCAAATACGTACATAAAACGGGGAATTAAAATTAAACTAAATGCGTAAAAGTTGTGTCTTTCTGTTCAATACATCTGCAGCATCAACTATGTATGAAGGTAAATTTGTGTTTCTTCATAGTCTTACGCTGGATTTCATTTGGCGGTGATTTTGTCTCAAGTCACCGGAATGTAATGGATACAGTCAAACCCTGTGTTTGCGGCCATCTCTGAATAAAGACCACCCTGTGACTAAAGGACATTCTTTGAAAAAATGTCACTGATTATTTAGAATAAACTGACCACCGAATAAAGGCCGTCTGTCAATAAATGTCATTTTTGTCTTTCCCATGGGTGGCCTTTGTTCACAGGTTAGACTGTAAATATTAATGAATTGTTTCTTCTTTTTCTTCATTTCTTCTTTGAAAGACATTGTCGACCATGCTTCATGAAAAACATCGGTATTGGTATTTATATCAGGATTCGTGACCATGACCTGTCAGACAGCAACAAAACACATCAGCAACAATGATTTCGCTCCTATCATATTTATGATAGAGAAAATATTGGCTGAGCAATTAATCGCTTGTAAACTCTATCTAACACGTCACTGTACTATTTGTAATCATACTTAAACCATAGTGCATAATTAAATACAAATATAACCCGTTAATTATATGGCAAATAAATTAAAGTGGATAAGGCCAAATTAAAAAAAAGATATTGCTATCATTTTTATACCGGCGCATGCTTAGCTAATCCGATACTGAAATCGCATCGATCTTGTATCGATGTTTCAAAAGGATTTCTGCGATGTAATTATTAATTGAGATGTGTTGAAGTGCTTTCAACTGTGAATTTATTCTGTCAACGTTTTCAGTCTGCAGACGGTATTTCACTGCTTCGGATATTTATGACTTACGTTAATGAGGAAACACGTGATAAATATGCCATCTGATGTCGATCAATCTACACAAAAATCATTCAATTCCGAAAGCTTATCTTCCACGGTGCATGAACGTATTGTGGCGTGCAAAGTCGTTAAACACGGTGTGTCTTTGTTGTAAATGGTAATTAAATAAATGTATTCAGCTATGTAGCGGCTGTTTTGCATTGTTGAAATCGGATGCAATGCACAGAGGCATCAGTCGTTTGAATAATTTAAATTAAAACTGAATAATCAGTCGTGTTTCAATCGATTTAATAACCATAATAGATGTTCTATTGTCTGAAAATTCGTCTGAAGCAATGGGTAGATCTGGTGTCTGTATATAAATTCTGAAATTGTAATTGATAGCTCTTAAAACAACCATCACTATTATACACCCGAAATGAAACATTTAATATTTATAAGTACTTGAAACATAGTCCTATTGTATCATATGTATTATCATGTATTGGGCAGATAATTATATTGTCAATATTCATACATCTGAACGTAAAAATGCTGTTTGTAAATAATGTATTTCGTGTTTCGATCCAAATGTAGTATCTTTCAAATTATTAATAGTGCATATGGGTAGATCCTGCTTATATGTCCCTCTCATGTATACAATGTAGGGGGTTGGTCTATAACTAACTCAACAAGTATTTAATTTAAATTGACACTTGTGGCATGATCTATTACTAATCGCACGCGAATATAAATGATATACGTGTGTTGATCTAGAATTAGTGCCAATAGAGTCATAACATACAATATAGAGATACAAATTCATGCAAATATATTGATTTCTATTAAAGTATCTAAAACTGGAGGAAAATAGGCTATTCGTTCAAGGCATAATCAAAGATATGCGTAAGCCATTTTTCTTCCATAGGAATCGGTGTAGCGTGATATTAACACATCATTATTTATCACTCTTTCACATTTTTATCAGTATACTGTATAAGATAGATGTCTGTGGAAAAGTATAAAATCTGAGTGCAGCTAATTGAGAAAATGTTGATCAATGGACCTAGACTTTAAAGACCCAAATTGTGTAATAAATGCGTCTGGATACTGATTGGTGTTAAGTATGTGAATGACCGAGGTCAAAACTCAGTTAACTCCCTTTTTACTCCACCGTCATTTGAACTGCGTTTTAACCACGCGCATGCACTTATTTATGTACGGGACTCCCATGAGGGCTAGCATAGCTGTCGACTCGCTCTGGAGATTTTTGCAAAGGGCACAAAATTGATTCCCTGTATCTAAGTTTTTTCCAAAACCTTTTCTGTTCTATGTACAGAAATCTTCAGAAATAATTCTGGCAAAATATCATTTCAGGAACGCCGTTTCGAATAAGATCATATCCTATTACGAACACATTCATAATTGGCTTGCTGTGTGATCAACAAAAAGAATTAATGTGGTGTGATTTTTCATTGATTTTAAAAACAGCTGTATCAACTAAGTTTTTTGGGCGCAAAATCAGCTGACAGCAAATGTGTTTGATACGTCCTCTGCTCTTTTGACTGATAGCTCAAGTGCTCATATTTTACTTTAATTTAATACAAATTGCGGCTTCCGGTAACGCTAGCTTTAGGTCCGGCTTTGCCTAATTAACTAAACATTTCCAAAGTTTGACAATATGGTTCAACAAACAGGGTTCCAAGCACTTGTATTCGAACAGCTAATAAAATTTCTGTGCTGAAGTTTTAGAACTTGTCGGATAATTCGTCCGCGACCATATTTACAAGAGCACCGCTAAACCAAACAGATGAACATTTATATCTTCAGATCATCTCATCATTTACTATAATTGAATCTAGACATCAACATTTATACGACCATCGTTCAATAAGATTTCTTACATTATCTTGATGTCATCAAGAAAATAGCTAACGTACAAAAATAGAAGTGTACACTATCATGATCGAAGAAATGAGGGAGATTTTTCTTCAAGGAAATGATAAAATCAATGAAGAATGGACATTCGGATTCAGAACGTGTTTTTTACAACATCTGGTGTTTGTTCAAGAATGTACCGATATGTCTTTTCAGCTTGTCTTCAGTCAGTCGTTCATAATTGGCTTAATTTAAGTATGTAGACACGCAAAATTGTCATTTAACTGTGCACTATCTGTTATATTAATGTTTTCAGTAACTTAATTGAAACTATTTATATAAATATCAGTTAAATCTATTCAATGGTTCACAACTCATCGATAACTGTACCAATAGTAGTAGTGTAGCTCCAAATTATTCAGATTTTTTTTACATTTTATGTCCGTCAGTTCTTATGGTAACTATCTATCGGTCTTCTTAACTCCTTTAACACGTACTTAGAGTCTCGTTTTATCATACATCTGTTGGACATTACAAGAGTTCTTTCTCACAAGAGTTAAGACGTTTATTCACCCTTTCAGACGTTGGTTAATCCATACTTAACCGCAGTTTCATTCACAAAGTCCCTGACTAATTAACGTAGTCTTTCGCTATTTTCCTCAATCAGTATGTATACAGTAAAACCTAAGTTAATGGTCACTTATCAAAAACAGACCACAGATCAATGTCCACTCTCTAGCACATATCTATCTGAAAAAAAATAGTCCAAATATACCCCTAAATGAAGACTATCTGTGAATAACGACAATAATATATATATACTTATATTTAAAATATCCACTTGGATACCTCATTCACAGGTCCCGCTGTATATTCAGACATAGATACAGTTTGTCTTCAGTTTCCATGACACGATGCCATCATTTTTTAATTCTAAATTACATTTACAGGCATAAAAACTGCCTAATTTGCACAAACCTGAGGGACCCTATGTCTTTTGCCGACACTAAACATTTTTCAGTCTTGGTCATTTTTCTATCAAGTTCTGCTGACACACGGAACCAGGTTCATAATTAGAGCAAACTCCTCTATTACGGACAGTGTGGTTCTGCTGAAAAGGGTCCTTAATAGCGGGGTGTCCTTAATAGTGGAGCTCAATTGTCAGTTGTGGGATGAAGACAAAGTGTCTGTTCATTCAAAAAGTTTCCCTTATATCGGGGTGTCCGTAATGGGAGGTTTTCCTGTATTTGTGTTTATTTTCTGGCTTTAACCGTTTTAAGATGTTGTTTCTGTTAATGGTTGTTACAGTAGCAACGAAACAAAATGACGGCCAAGTTGTAGTCTTCGGGTGGTTGTTACTCGTACATCAAATTTCTTTTGGGTTGAGATAATGGGCCGTTATCGGCAGATTGACGTTACAGAGCGGCAGTCATAATACAAGTTGGATTGTAAATGAATTAAATAATGAACATATGTTCTGATTTTCATGATAACTGAAATAAATCTTAAACAAGATACCGTACAAAAAAAACTAGATTCTTCCACGAAAAGTGTCTAAAACATAATTATGTTTATATTGATTCTGTATATGACGTTGTCTAATATTGATGCGTGACATTGTGAAGATACTGCGAAGAAGAAAAATGAAGAATAATGATCTCTAATGTGCAAGCGTCTCGTTGACAGAGAATATCTGTTTTTGACAATTATAATAAAGAAATCAAGCAAATACGCCTTTCAAAAATGCCAACTGAAAAATCAATACCGCATAATAAGAGGTGTGAGTCGCAGGGTTGACAACATGACTCAATATCAGCTCCAGACACATGGGCTGTCCCCAGATCATTAGGGGCTTCCTGCTGATGTCAATTAGCTATTACAAAAGCTAGCTGTTCCATGTCATGAGTATAATGAACATGATTAGTCATATCCGATATCAATAGGCAACAACATGTACTTAAAATGACACGAATTAGATCTTTATTGGAAGGAAATCAATTGTTAATCCGAAATAAGTTTATTCCTTAAAGGTGATTTTAATGTACTCACAGCTATGTACTTCAATTTGAAACGGTAATCTTAGTAATGAAGACATCCTTAAAGTGAGGTTTAACGGTACTTTCTGCATTAAATAGCTTAGGTTTGGGGATCACGTGACACTTTTGTATTTTCCGCCATGTTCTCGAGCTTTGTTAGATCTATCGTGCTATCACTGAGGTCAGAATGAGTACATGTATCAACAAGATTTAAATGTATTAACGAGATGTAATTATTACGTAATTTGGTCATCATATATAAATATATAAGAATGACATTTATGTATGAAAATATGAAAATGTCAATATTATCATATATGTTATTATCAACTATTACTATACGGTACTGTAAAGTGATCTTATTCATCTATACTTTAAAATGTAGCGATTTAAATTCAGGCACATACGGGATTTATTCAACATAAAACCATATTCATGTTTACATAAAACATTAAATTTTGATCGACATAAAACGAAAATCGATTTTAATAAATTCCTTCATTTGAACATAAAAAACTTCAGACTGTAAGCAAACAATCGCTCGTATCATTTCAATGCTGTGTTTGAAAGTATTATGCGGATGGGTGAGACGTCAACATAAGCGTATTGAACATAACGGTGAATATTTTGAGAAGGAGTTTTATCTTACCTCGTACAGAATACTTGCTGTTGATTGGTCGAGCCAGGTCACGTGCCGATCTAATATTTTCCCATACTAGGTCTTTAGCAATTCCTATCCGGTTAGTAATCGTAATTTCAAAATAAAAATGACTGAGATGGCATAAAAGTTTGGTGAATTGATTTATGAATGGTACTCGGTAAGATAAATTCGTCACACGGTTTCTTACTGACACTATGTGATATTATATCGCATGAGCCCAATATTAATTTACTGACCCTATATCGCACCGCATCAGGTCTGTAAGAAGCCATGTAATTAATAATATTTTGTCGTTAATTACGTTGTTTTTCGCTATAGTGACGTCGGCATCTGCCGCTTCCGTATTATTGGTATTATTATATATTTTGCAGAGTTTTTATTTATTTGTAATTTTGTGTCGTAATATAGTAAAGATTTGCGCATTAATTTACGTTAAACGTCTTAAAAATTAAAGTGTTATTGTCAATAAATTAGGAAGTCCTACCGCTAAATTTTATTTCACAAACTATGACTGCCGCATAGCCAACAAAGAGTTGTACAACTGAACATGAATATAATCAATTGAGGGAAAATACATATTTCACTGTAACCTAATCTTCGGTTTAACCTAGTCACCATAACTGCGATTAACTGTATTTTCATTGAGGTTGAATATTACATGCGAATGTTTTACAATGAAGCCTTTTACCGCTTATTAATATGATATCAGTCTGTTTCCATCTCGAACCACATGTTCGACATCGATATAAAAATCTATGTGACTTAATTAGACCGTACCGGATGTTACCGGCGTGTGTAAACAGCGTCTTCTTACAAGCTGTCGTTTTATTATAAAAGCTGAAAGTGTAAAATAGTTACTGAATATTAATATGGTTTGTATTTTGAAATCCTACAAAATCAGCCCTATAAACAAAGGCCAACAAAGGGGAATAATTAGATGTAGCCGACATTTACAGTTGAACGTTAACTGAACCATGTATTTGATCGTCGTGCAGAAGTGACCGTTATTGAAAGGTAACTGTAAACACATACTTAACTGTATTTCGTGATGACTAAATTCTTTGCAACAAGAGCATAAAACTTGAGAATAGTCTACAATCTTAAATTTCAATCTCATTTTGATTAAACAGAGGAAATAAACTTCTCGGTGAAGATCGGTGATTTGTGACTCGCTTAAATAGCTTTAGTTGACTGGATCGATAGTATGATATCCTACACAATAAAATTAAAGGGTTATAATTAAGTATTGATGACTCATACTGATGCACTTTACAAATATCGTGTCTGGTGCAAACATTTGACGAGATGTTACCAATGCTATTAACATAATATCCCTTACCTCGGTACATACGGGACAATTACGACGAATTATGAGTTGCTACATCCACTCGACTTTCAACCCGGCCAATACAAAGTCACCTTATTGCATAAATTATTCAGTATTCTTTGTCTATATAGCCACATATTGCAGAGTTGCGGCACGTGAGGCGCTAGAAATAATCACCAGAAATCGCGATGCATGTAATATCAATGTTACTATCACCTTGGTTGCAATCTTAATTAGAGTTATATGACTGCTTGCAAACACGATATAAACCCCACGAGAGCACTAAATAGAACAATTTAATAATTAATTGTTGATAAGTTAACTCCTCGGACAGATTGTCTGGGATTTACGAGGCCACAAGCACCGAAAACATGCGAAATATGCGACCAAATTACACAATTATCGACAAAGACAACCATCCCATCTTGAAAATGCCTTGACGTCATTTCCGGAATTAATCAGAATTTTAAAAATGGATAAACGCTGAAAGATTTGACTGCATTAAACGATGTCTCATTAACCAAAATAACTAGTTTAGGTCCCAATACTAGTAAGGAAGACTTGAACAATTTAGGCAGCTCATTCAAAATAGATTTGTATAAAAACAACCAAGATTGTAAGAGCTCATTCGGCGTCGTGTTTTTTTAATCGCGTGAAATATTGTGTATATACAAAGGATTCGTATGTAACCTGAAAGCGCCCATAGTAATTCATAGATTATAAGTAAATAAATAAATACATTTGAGGTGGTATATACAAAGTGCATAATTCATAGCTAAACAATTTCTACAAGTAAACATAAGTTTTACGTATTTAGCAAGCCGATTTTGAGTATTTATATTATCTGATTTTAATAGCTATAAGATAACCGTGATACAACATTTGTTTACAAATTCTTCTTAAAATTTAGTCTACTGCTCATCGTTGACTTTTTTCCCATGGTAACTGTTTGCAAAATTGGTTACTGAATTACAAACAAACGCATATGATCTCAACATATTGGTAAATATTCTCTTTTGATCGACATTCATAAGTCGCGAACTTGATCAATTTCTTAAAATCACATTCAAGTAATAGTCTACCAATGAAATGTTATGGAGACGCTTCGATTTCATCTTATTAAATAAATCAATACAGTTGTATGTAATAGTAAGACTTTAAATGGGTAGATTTTCCCCTCTTTTCACTGGGGTTTAATGCCACACCGAATTTCTGGTGCTTTGGTGACTTTTCCAGCTGTAACAGGTGAACACTTGGGTTGAACACTAACCTTCCGAAGTGAAATTTGTCTGGTCCTGGATGGGAATTGAACTCACAGCAGTGAAGGGCTAATGATTACTAATCTGAGGCAATAACCACTCGACCACGGAGGTCCTTGCTATAAGCGTAAATTCGCTACAGAAACAACACTAAACAACGGAGACCTTTTATCTTAGATTTCGGCTGATTGCTATATTATGGTGACCAGCCACACAAAATGATTTCAATTTCTCGAATTAACTCCCAGTATATTCCAGTATGATTTGTATTAGTTTCGTACCATGAAGAAACATAATTATCTATTTTTAGACACTGCATTGAAATTCTTTCTAAAGTATTCTTGACTAAAAATCTGCAATTTTCTTAAAGTTTATAAAATTTGCAAATAAAAATTATGCCTTTGTCGATAAGAATAGCTTCTCTGACGAATTTCTGAAAACGATTTTCACGTGCGTAAATAGCTTGAAATAGCACGAAAACGGTCCGCATGTCTAAATGTTGGATAATTAAAATTATGCAAGTTGTAAACAAAAACAATTACTTTCACTACAAACAAAACGGAACTGTACGGTATTGATCAGTTTAGTAATGATGACCAAATATTGCTCAACCGCACAGCTTGTCTTAACACGGTATACGAGAAATAATTCCTCCTAAGCAGCACGTGCGAATCGATCTACATTACCAAATTTCGGTAATAAGTTGATTGGTCCTGATAGGTCAGCCATTTTCAGTGAGTCTCCTGGTACGGCCTTTCTTGTAGCTGACAGAAATATCTGGTTTTGGCATGCTTCACGAAAACATTATTAACACGTTCACCAATGAGTTGATATTAACTCATCCGGAATAGAAACATCAAGTTTTTTTCATCGACAGATTATACCAGGAATGGTTGTATTTGTTATGCATTACGTTATAGATTAATATGCCATAAACATTGTATCTAATTGTACTGAAAACGGTGAATCGGTGACTATGTTTTTAAAAAAATATTTTAGCGCATTATGTCCACATTTAAAACACAACAGAAAGGAATTGCTGTACATAGTTAATAGTTAACTTAAAACATAGGAAGTGTGTTTAGTGGTCGGAAATATTGTACTGAGGTCGCGCAAAAAAGCATAAGTTATGCATTAGACTACGGCTTTACAGCTGTACATTTCATTTTTAGAAAAAAAACGACCGTACCATTAGTTTTTGGAGCGTTATCAGCTAATTAACTGACCCGGATGTAGATCAGTTTCAGTAAAGAGCTTTTAAGAGATCATTAAATAATAGTTAAGGGGGAATACGAGCGTTTGGAAGACAAGAATGTAAACATTGGTGTTTATTTCACAGCAATAATTGTTCGAGCGATATGGTTATTGAAACAGTAGCTGGCAGTGAAAACTATGAGATATCGCATAAAACTTCCAGCGCGAGTGTTTATACTTTATATCAATATTTACATCGTCCGCAATAAAAATTGTTTATACAATTTTACAACGGTCAATTACCCATCTGTTAAAAGAATCGAAGTAGTCCTTCACTATGTGATGGACTGAAAGTTACTGCAGGCGTAAATAACAGCAAGACAGGAATGACGGGGAAATATTTTAAAAGCAACTCCCTCCTTTAACAGAAAAAAGCAAAGTAGCACATATCTTGAATATTAGTTGTTTTGATCACCAGCGGAATTGTGGTTAAATTTTCGTGAACAGTAAAACTTCAAGTAGCGACCACATCAATAATACGATCACCTTTTTATTACGACCACTTATTTTCGGACCGGCTATCAATAACTCTCCTATAATCAAACTTGATAATGAGACCACCTCATTATTACGCCCGATTTTAGGGTACCGCATGTGATCTCATTAACGTGGTTTTACTGTATATAATGACAATCGCCTCGGTATGGACTGAGTGGAAATGCGCTCTATTGCATAGTCGTGTAGTCTTCCGAAGGTTGGAATATATAATGGTAATATAACGATTCGCCCACTCACGATTCGCCCCATAACGTCTCGTCCAATTTTAATAGCGAATCCTTAATAATTGGACAAAGAAACTACAAAACTATTATGAATAACTTTGATTTGATAGTGTAAAGACATTTTTTATTTATCAAATGATTTTGCTCATTTGTTCAGTGCTGATACAGCTTGAAAAGTTCTGTCAGTAATTTTGTTTCTTTATCTTTAAAAGCGAGGTATAAATGTTGAAATGTATGATCCTGTGTCAAAGTTCCATTTTCTCAAACAAGATTTGTGTACAAGCAGACCTGTGTCTAAGATCTGAGACCAACTGCCTCTTGCTAATAATTAACCCATTTCTTAAATTATACATTGTATATACTAGTAATTTATTTGATTATCACAAATAGACCATCCCAACTAAAACGCATATTGAAAAATGCGGTATTTATAGACTGGTACGTCAGTGTCCATAGTTCAGACTTCTACATTCTACACGAAACCAGTCTCCTTAACTCTTGATTTATGTTACATATTTCCGATAGACAGGGAGATGGAAGAAATCAAATGATTTGTTAGGGATTATTTTTCATGTACGACAGATGTTCTGCTTGGTAGAACAGATGTAAGTATATAGAGTTACACTTTCCTAGCATAAAATCGTGATTCCTTACAAAATGTAGCACACAGACAGAGGCATTTCTGACATACTTGTAGTATTAGATTTATATTTATGTTCAGTAAAACCCACACTTAGCAAACACTTCATCAAGACTACTTCATTATTGCGATCATTTATTTTTTTAAATAATTACAATAATAAGACCCGTTTCTCTGTTACCAAATGTTCTCTTAATATCGAAGTTTTACTGTAATGAACAAAGTAAAGCCGAGTTGTATTTTCATGAACTTGGTAATGAAATACTCGTAAACAGATTGATTTGTATGTATGGGTCATTTCTGGGAAAGTAAAAACGGTCTTAATTGGAGGTGAATTTTATTACGTAAACTAGACTACAAACATAAATTTCTTTTTTCCACCGGGTTGTCTCTATTGAAAGGTCTACACAGGTTTGTCTGTAACGCTTTATACAATCTATCCTCTCGTTCATTTACACACACAGAGACGTGTATACTAGTAGTCAAAATGTGTTAAATACCATTTATGGATTCGATCCTATTCTTGGGTATCTTAATTCTAATTATGATCAGTATTTATTTCATCACAAAATAATAAATATAGGTAAATGCAAGCTTTAAAGACAAGTTTAATTTAACCCCTGAATAAAATCATCCTCTAACACAGACAAACTTGGTCTCTTTAAATAGGTTAAACTCTGAATAAAATTTTCCTTTAATGCAAACAAACTAGGTCTCTATAAACAGGTTTGCCTGTGTCTCTACTTCTTTCAACATTACTATTTATCTATCTCTGGAATCTTTTATATCAACTTATGAAGGCTAGCAAAAGATCAAATGTGTAATTAATCATCCCAGGCTATGATCTGAAGTCATCTTTCATTCACCAACTTTTATCAAACGGGTCATAAAGATTTTTTTTACAAATCTACCACGTATCAATAACCCGGAACTTCACTTGTTTTCCCTTTAACAGCTGATACATTGACGATCATTTAGTAAGTATAGTGTACGTCTGAAAGCAACCCAGCTTGTGAATTATTAACAAATAATTCTGGGAATGCCAATGAGAAATATTTAGACATTTTCTCGATTGGCACTCGTCGCTATTTCGGTGTAGTAGATAGGTTTCGTATAAATGCCGTATCGGACCGTATTAAACACTCCCGGTCGCTTGCCTATACATGCTATACAATAACACTCAGTAATCGAAAGTACACCAATGAATAATTAAATCTGCAGCTAACTAACGCGAGGAAGTTTGTTGAATAGATAGATTTGTACAGACTGATTAAGAATGGCGAATAATCATTTGGTTAGAGTTAGGGGCATCTTTAATCAAAGCTTGCTACAGTTAGAGGGCATCTTTAATTAAAACTGGTTACAGTTAGGGGGAAGTTAAATTAATATAAGCAGCACAGTGAATTGGCAAAATAATACGGTACATGTAAATGACACTTACCGATTTTCCATTCGTTATCAGCTAAAGTGAATTAAAAAGTTATTCCAGTTTTGCACTGATATTTGTCACATAAAAACACTGTAGACACATCCGATTGAATAAATGAATTCTAAATGCATAAACTAGTTTATACTTCCTTCTTATCAGATCGAGCTGTCAAAGCTGATTGTGCTTTGATAATAGAAAATATAAAATCACCTTAAAATCGGTAAAATGAGGTTAAAGTTCACTAAAAGTGTATAATTCGTGTTAATAAAGCATTCCCAATCCAGCATCCAAAATCGAACTGAATTTTATGATATTAAAAATATTATCGTACACTAAATCAATTACCTGCTGCGGTTATCCAAAACTTACTTCAATGAGAACTATATTTGCATAACGCAATCACATCATTGTAAATTATGAAAGTTTGTTTATATATTTGTTTATAATTAAACAAACAAATATTTCCAAAATCAGTAAAATGCTGCGCTTAATTTTCTCACGAAATTAAAGCTAGTTTTGTCGCTATTGTGCATTCAACACGCAATATTGACTTTATAACGTAACGTAGAATTGTAACACCCAATTTTACAAATACATCCTAGTCTAATAAGAGCTATCGTAAACATACGATCCCACCAGCAATACAACAGACACGTTTTAAGTTGATACCAATATCTACAAACAATACATCGTGTTTCGTCTGCTAAGACAGTCTGCTTCTCACAGGAGCGAATTAACCAGTTTCATTCAATAACAATATTAATTTCAATTTTTTATTCATCCAAAATACCAAAATACACGTGATATTCCCTTCACAAACTCTCACAATCACCCTTCTTTCCACGATGTGATCAAAATAGCGGTATTCATTCACAGTGGTACAAAATTGTTAACTTAGGGAACATGTGTGCTTGTATGGATCAATATATCGACGCTTTGAAAACTGTGTGAGACTGTCTTGTTCTGTCTCTACCAGAAGTCTTTGCCTAAATCTAGTTAAGACTTCAGGCTTTTGTTCGGTCTTTTATTGGGCAATGATATAAGATGACAAAAGACCTTTTGTGGAGCGATTTGTCCAGTGAACAGCGATCATTCGAAGCAAATAAAGAATGTCAACCGAGAATTGAATGTAAACAATGATCGGGAAGATATGAGTTTATTTGTTTAGCTGTTATTTGAAGTGTCCGCGGTTTTGTTTTTCTAATGACTCTGATAATTACTCTTTTGTTATTTTAGTGTAAAATGAATAAAGTAAACGTGGTCTGTGATGCAAATGATATAGCAATTATAACGATGATGGTAAAAATTTAATGAAGCTGGAAGCGCTATTCGTGCTGATGACGATTGTGACTGAGGTGGTGGAAATGTTTGAGTTGATACCATGTTGTTGGGGTCATTATTATGGTTGATAATGATGTTGGTGATGTTATTATTGTTGTTGATGATGATGGAGGTGGTGTTGATGATGATGATGACAATGATAATGAAAAGATAAAAATGTGACGGAAATACGAGTATATCTAGTTGGTTTGATTTAGGCTCATGACGTAAGCATTGATTGGAATTGTCCTCAATGTCCCAACAATCAGATTATTTATTTATCTTATGGCAACAGGTGCACTTGTTTTTAATCAGATTCTATGTGGAAGCTATTTACAAAATAGCAAAATCATTCAGTTACTTTTCTAAATAAGAGAGCCTTGAAGAGATTCATTTATAAAATTGTTTCTTTAACAGTCATGCGTAGGCAATGATTGGGTATCAAGAAGTCCATTGCACTTGAATACTTTATTTCAGTTTTGCGGGCTTTTCTCTCTCCGAATGAAAGGATAGTTTGTATATTGTACAGACGAGTGACAGACAGCAAATTTTTCTGGGTACGTTTGATTTGAACCGTTTTCATAAATCTATTTCTGTGTTGAAAGAATCGTTATCAGCAATAGACCTCCGACATTTTACCTTTTTCAGTGATCGTCACGAAGTGATCCATGTGAGTACCAGCGGTACTTGTGCGTACAATGGGACCAGCCGGGCACAAATAAATTCCATTTATGTAAGGAGGTGTACTGTCCGTTCGATTAAGGATTGTTCCAATATTTCGGGGGTGTTAATCAATTGTGTGGTGGCAAGACGTATTCAGGAAGCAATCGCTGTACTTCTTTATTTGCAAGAAATATTATTGTGATAATTTGCATTGTTATTAGAATACTGTTTGCGTATGTGCCAACATCTGAAATTCACCACCATGGTAGTTTTGAGGATACCGAAAATCTCTTGATCTTTTGAACTTTTCAGAAGATGTTTCTAAAAGGTTATTTGAGTATGTCGGAATTCTGATTTTTTGTGATATTGTTTTCAGAAAGTTTACAGTTTTACTAGAAAATTTAGAAAGAATTCGTGGTAGCTGCTTATCTATGTTGTGGCAGGAAAACGCCACCGTAGTTTTGATATCTGCTATTCTTGAACCAGACACATACATTTACGACCACCAACAATTTCAGGCTAGCCATACGTTACAAATATGAAAATACTTTGATGACGATAATCTGTTGTTGAGCATCCAGTTTTGTGACAAGCAAGACGACTATCATATTTTGACATCTTCCGTCAAATCAAACATTCTTTTCTCGTATGTGGAAATTATCGTTTGTTTGAATGTTCGTCTGCTTTTGTTGTTTCCAGGTTACCAATATTCTGAGAGTTTCTCTGTGTCTGGAATTTGTGTCGTAAACGATGTATCCATGAATAATAATGAAGGTATAATGATACGTTTTGCGATTTGTTTTGCTTGGAATATATTGCGCTCATGAAAACCTTTTGTTAACATTATCTGTGAACAGAAAGTGGGCGGAGCTCTTGTATGTTTGCTAATGTCATCAATAATTAAACGTTTGGAGAATAATGAGTTCATCGTTTAATGGCTGTAAATTCTGTATCTCAACAGACTGACGAAAAAAAAACAAAAAATATCATTTAATAATGAAACCACTGGTAATTACGCATCAATTAAAAATGTGATTCATATTGATGAGACGATATTGATGATGTGTAATCAGTGGTTCGTAATAAGATTGATGATGTTGAACTTATCAGAGAATGGAATAAACGATACGGTGTCATAAATTATAAATCTGGTGTTAGATTTAAAAGTAGATGCGGGACAGACTGGCAGTCGACGTGACTGTAGTATCCCCGCATTCATCATAAACTTAATAGTCACCGCCAGCTGCACTCTCTAATTTCACTTCTTCCATATTATCAGCAGTTAAATCATCATGGTCATCATTATGAATAGTAACACCATCTTCCGCAGCATCATTAGTGGCAAAAACACAACGACAAATTCAGTAACAAAAACTATAATTAACAATAACAGCATGTCAGCAGCAGCAAGTGGAAGAAAACATCGATATGAAATTGTTATAATAACAACAAGAACAGCAACAACATTAATAGCTCTAGTATTACTAGCAATATCTACAGCATTAATTACAACAGTGGCAGCAGTAACAGCAACAAACATTATAACAACAGCAACTTGAATAACATTAAGAGAATTGCCAACAACAACAACAAAACCAACTACAGAAGTTGTAGCAGTAAGAACAGCGCCAGCAAAAGTAGTGCTAGTATTTTCTGCATTAAGGAATAATAACCATCTACCAACTGTTGCAACACTCTTGCATTTCATCATTCTATTGCATTTTGGTAAATAATTTCATTTTGTGATACAGCAGTGTTTGATGCAGAAGTATTCAAACAGCCGCGACCGTGGTGCAGTGGTTAGTGCACTGGACTTGTAACCCGGAGATCCGTGTTCGAATACCCTTCTATGAAAGTTTGACAAAAATATCGATTTTCCTCCATATGTGGAGAAGTTGCCGGCTCCTTGTGGAAGGCTAAGTTAGTACACAGTCCAGGAAAACTGGTCAGGTGAACTGGTCGCCATATATAACTGAAAAATTGTTGAAAAACGCCGTTAAACCCAACTGACGATGTCACATAAAACAAGTAATTTCAAGCCTCATGATTTTACAAGCATGTATCGATACAACCATTTTAGTTATTATAATAGATGAATAAAACATTTTAGTAGCGATTACAAAACTGCCTACGAAGACGAAATGTGCGAAAATACATTGATTACTCCTTGAAAGTAAATATAGTATTTATAAAATTTGACACCATCTTAAAATAATTTCAATGGTTGATCGACATTGATTCACGAAAAATCATCTTGTCTAAGCACATGAATGAGATAAATTCGATGACCTTCATTTTATAATTTATGTGAAAAATACTTCCCCATTTATAATCATTGTAATATTTCGAATTTAACCTATTTAATTACAATTACAAAATCATGAAGAAAGCTTATAAATCATATTACCTTTTGCTAATTTCTTTTACCCACTGTTTGTTCACGACAAAGAAATGTCAACATATCAGTCGGGTGTCACGTATCGCTTGTTCATCGTATGGGAACCTCTAAAATACTCACAATGGAAATACTTTTGAAACTTTTCTATTTTGAATTTGCGAACTTGATGGCAAACCTTTACATTCTATCAATAGATTTTGTACGTAGTATACAGTTTCAAACAAAATGATAAAAAATACGAGCTCTAGTGTAGATCTACATCGTACGTGACAGGCCTTCACGTAAGGAAGTTTGCACAGGTTAATGCTTGCACGTAACCCACAGGAAATTTAACTCCACGTCTTACGTTGCTGATATACTGAATAACTAATACAGACACGCACACAAGAAAAAATCAAGCACACACGCAATGCGCACAAATAAGCGCAGCACAAACTATGTCATTGCTGATTCCTTAAGCGTGTGAAGTGACCTACTTACTGCTTTTTCGTTTTTATTTCACTCGACCAATTATTCAATAATTGGATTTTCGCCATATAGTTTCCCTTAATTTGTCAATTTACATTTTATACTTTTGTTGTTTTTTCTTTCGACATCCTAACAAATATAGTGAAACCGCACTCATGAAGACATCTCCAAAATTAACAATCGTTAATTTCGGACCCGTTTTTAAGATTCCACCACAGGTTGTCCTTATATCAAGTTTAACGTCAGTAAATATTTCAAGAAGGTTTATGGCTAGTGTTGTTCAATTACAGATTAACCCATTCGGAGTCCATTTCATTGTTAATGATACCCAGCAGCGTACCTACCTACTACGTAAGTACGCAGCTGAGTCCAAACATTGTTTTAAAAAAAAATAAAATAAAGAAATAATATCAGGCGAGATAAATTATAATAGGGATGGTAAAATAGCTTTAATAAGAAATTAAATCAATCGATTTCTTGACTGAGATGGGGAAGCTACTTTCAGAATGTATCATGTTCTTGAATCCTCTTCAATTTAGCCTGGCTACGCGCCTGGTCACTAATGGACCGGATTTCTGTATGTCTTCTGTACTTCAACTTGATAATGATTCCACTGCAATACATAAATGTCCAAAAAGTGATCTAAGAAGAGAGGTTTATTGTGAAATGTAATCCTATATCGACTATTTAACGCTTGTTTAATAACATTCATTTTTTCTACCCCGTTTCAGCCAGTTATTGTAGCACGAAAAGTATAAACTCTTTGTATTGTATGTCATTTCCTGGTAGCCCCAATGTACGTCAACCTCAATTCTAGAGCATTTTAACACAATCTACAATGGATACTTTCTATAATGGGATGTCATTATTTTTAGACCTACAACTTTTTATGTATGCATGTGTATCTAAAATACCCTTCATTTTTTCATGCATTTTACATTATAAAATGTACCGATCAATTAGTTAATTAACTTATGAATGATTAATACAAAACAATGATTGTCTGTCGATTCAGCTTTTAAAAAGTTTGAATCACTTGGATAATTTATTGACCCAACCGAAGGATTTCAATTTACACTGGTATCCCGCCTAAAAGACATTCAAAAATTTAGGGGTATCTGAAGGCAATGTAAGTCTGTCACTTTTTAAACCAATTAGCCCTATTTTTGAGCTACGTTATGTTTGTGATAGATAAGTTTAGCTTGATTTGTTCCTAGTCGGCAGAATGCAGAAATATCGCGATGATGCGGGTTCGAAATCTGGATGGCACCACATATTTCGTTATAGCACTTCGACTGACGAGACTTCATTCCCCTCGACTCACTGATCATTTGAAGAACTCGACAGTTGTACACGCAATGAGCGCAAGTATGATAGGCAACCCATGAGCGCATGTAATGTCGCGCAACTGTCTATAGTATGTAGTAAAAAAATGCTGTTCATGAACTGGGGCAACCAAATATCGATAAAAAATACTGACCTCATTTCTACAACTGTTAAACCTCATACATGTTTGATGTTTTACTAAATGCAACAATAAAAACACAAATCGACGTTTGATTTTGAACTAGGATTCATTCCTGAATTAATCTTGACGGAATTGGCCGATTTTTGCACTTTTCCAATTATCAGCAAGAAGCTCTGCGGAAAGCCAAATTTAATCGTGCATAAAATCAAATTTATAGAAGCACGAGTGTTTATTTGTACGAAAATAATGAGATCAATAAATAAATATGGTGCATTTGTGATATTGCGGGGTAAATTTCTGCATCAATACGGAACGATGCTAAATAATTCTAGCGGGCCTCATTTACACAAAAGCATCGAAGTTAGCCAATTAATTCTGAGTTCGATTGGCATCGAGAACGAAAGAAGTCGTCCGATTCAGTCGATTTGGTAATAATTATATTACTGTATGAGCAATCATGGCAATCAATTAATTATTCATACATTGATCAATGTACATGTAGAAATAAAATTGCGTATTAAAAATGTATGCCAGGCCTTAATTGTTAAAGATAGGACTCTGAAATAGGTCGATGACAATCGAATGTTATTGTTCAAGAAATCTTCGTCATTTATAAGCGCAAAAATTACTAGGCGCGCTAATGGTAAAATTATATACATGTATATACATGTATCATAATTATACAAAAATACATGTACGTTTGATTTTGCACGAAATTTTTGTCACGTGGACGATTAATAAAATCAGAATGATTATTCCCAGTAGTGGATAGAATACTATATTAACGTGAATTGCAATTTGCTTGTTAACTGCATCAAATACTCGTTAAAAGTCACTATCCATCATCCATGTAAAACCAATTCAGCCAATGTACGATAAATTATCACCTGAGGCTGATTTGTGGAATAGGCGATGACCTTAATTATGGTAATTTTCACTCACAAGTCCCTATGGTACTTGGGTACAGTTCAACATTGCGTAAACTATGAATTGCTTCCATAGAAGTATTCTTGTGAAGAATTGTCGAGATCTGATTGTGTTAAACAGCATTTCATTGAAGAGAAATTTATTTTCTTCCAACCCTCTTCAGTACCATATGCTGTCTATACTCGAGGCACTCTCTCCTAGTTTTGCAATCCGAAATCATAATTATGTTACTCACTTATACCGCAACAAACTCTACACTAGATTCGTGTGAACAATGGCTACTCTTCATCACATCATTAAACATAGAACAGACCAAACAATGGTGCATAAAGGTCATATTTATTATCTCCCTTTGTATACCTTTATTCACATGTTAGACAGAAAATATGCATCATATCACTAAAAAAAAGATTCCCTCTCATAAAAAACATTAGACCAACCATTGGCAACTCTACAAGAAGAGACTGGAATATTGCATAATTCTATACGTTATTGCAACAATGGGTCTGTTTTAGGGGCAGACACATTTATACTAGGTAGACACATAAACCGAGTAGACACACATAAATGGGGTAGACACTCATAGACTTGATAGACATATATTGACTAAGTAGAAACAGACTAGGTAGACACGTAAATAGACTAGGTAGACACATAAATAGACTAGGTAGACACGTAAATAGACTAGGTAGACACATAAATAGACTGGGTAGACACATATATAGACTGGGTAGACACATATATATATAGGCTGGATAGACACATATAGATTGGGTAGACACATATAGATTGGGTAGATAGTATTAGAAACACACAGACTCTGTAAACACACATATAGCTTGGGTAAACACATGCAGACAGGATACTAGGAACGCATGGACTGATTAGACGCATATATCGACGGATAGCCCCATAAAGAAAGCCAAAATTTGGTTATTCCTAACGTCAGTTGGTTAAATAAATGATATTAAATGATATGTCGATTTTTCATAGTCAAAACCTACCGATTTTAGTTCTTATGGTATTGTATTTTGACTAATAATTGTTTCTCCGGCTAGATTTCATAGACTGCAATGAATCTCAGACTAACAGGAGTTAGAAAATAAGCAATAAGTGACTATTCTATTGTAACTGTTCTAACAGCGGCTGAAAGTAAAAGAAAATATGTTCGTACATCATTAAGTCTTGTCTGAATATAGAGTCGAGACATTGAGGGGTTAACACGATCGAACAGGAAGAAGTAGTTCTACTAGTGTCTAGAGATTGGAAGTTAATGGACACACTTGTGTGTTTTTTTTTCTTTTAATTCCAATCACTGCAACTTTTCAAGCGAATAGACGATTATACATTTGTGCATTGTCGGAGCTGCGAGCGAGCCAGTGTCCCGGAATTATACAGATATTGATGACCAAATACTTAAGAAAATCATGAAAATGATTTTGACATTTATGTCTCACACTAGTTAAGTTGATTAAAGTACTTGAAGCGTGTCCGTTTTAGTTATTAATTTAGATGTATGGTATGATATTTATTACCATAAATCTACTACTAGTACATGTATAATCGAAGATCAATTACGGCTCAGATTAAGTTACGACTTATGTCTACCAGACACCGTACCGTTGGTCGCCCGGGGTTTTTGAAACCATAGTTCCGGGTACTGAACTATAGTGATTAATTTTGTCCATTAATCCATCTGATAGAGGATTGTTTCTTTTTTAGATTTCAGGCTGTTTAAAGATAAATTCATTTCATTCCATCATGCAGTACTTATTTTATTTTGATTTCTTTGTATTTGACAAGCATCGTTTCACATATAAATGTGTTCATATCTCAGTCTCTTTAAAGTGTTGGGGAATATAAACGTGTTTCTTAATGGTACCAGGACTCTACATGTAATCTATAGCCCCTGATAATACTTGCTAATAGTTTTATAATCACATGTATATCAGACTGAAACAATACCATAAATTGAACGATATATGCTATAGGAGGTTATAATGAATGATGAATAATGTACGTACTAAGAATTGCCTCTCTAAGTTGTTACTTAACGTTGACAATATCGTCGACCTGCACGTGTATATATGAATGAATGTCGTCGTGTTCAGTATTAATATTTTTTGAATAATTCATTATGGAACCATCTGTTTGCATCAGTAAGTAACGGACTTATTGATGTGAATTGTTCGTCTTACTCAGTCCGAATCTCCCGGGAGTAATGTACAGTTAATCTTGTACAATCAATTCAAAAGCAAGCTGCACTACACGTGCGCGCATGCCTTAACCAAATGGTTTTCTCTCACGCAATCACACAAACCGGTAGGCCTACTTCGATTAGTCAACGAGAAAGAAAGACAACTCATACTTCTACTTATATTCTCGCATATTTAACTACAAGAGTTAATATTCGCGAGCTTTACTTACTTGAATATCCGATAAATGCTAATTATTAAAGCAATATCCATTCCTGTCTATGATTTCAGATAAAGACGTACTCTTCAACACGGTTGTACTCTTTAAGTCGTAAAAATATTCACATGGTTTTCATGCCACTGACCTAAAACAAGCATGCCTCTGTATATATGTAGAAGTAAGCATGCATATAAATTTTGTCTATTTTTCAGGTCCCTGTAAAAAACGATTTTAGTACGAATAAAAAAATCCGGAATGTCTGTTCGAATATACATGGATTAATTACGTTATTGATAATATCTTAAAAATATGTACGTAAAGTTTGTATAATTTAAACTCTTTAACTATCATTTGATATACGCAGGGGAGGTAATTCAACGTATAAATCGTTCTTTAGATGGCAACGATATCGGCTGTAGCGTATTCGTATGCGGTTTCGTCTCTGTCGGCATCGAACATTCTCGTGGAATTTTAGATTGGAAGTGAATTCTGACAGTTTTAAGAATGGTAAGTCTGTTCTGTCTTGATTTTTAGAAATAAATGGGACGTATGTAAAAAATTTGGAAGAAACTGCTCTCATTTCATTGTATCAACCGTCGGCTAAGAAAATAAACGCTCGCGTTGATGTTAACATGGACGCCATGTGACAAATTTCGTGTTTCACGACTGAACATGTTCTGTTACGAGACAGTAATTTATCATAAAATGCAACCTCTGAGCGTTTAAAACACTATAAAATAAGATTATTTACAATTTACTTTAGCCATTTTTTCGACTTGAGTTTGTATACTTTGTTAATTCAATAAATACTGATTATGTTTACAGTACCCCACCCACCGCGTTTTTGCCCGTTGTCAAGTTTTGCAGTGATGTCGGATTTCAAGTGTAACTGCGTTTTATTTGACAAACACCTCAACATATTTGCAGTGTCATTGATTCGAGCATGGATTATGCCAATAAATAATGAATTTAACAATTGCCCCAAAATGTGAACAAATCAGTAATTTACTTAACAATTTATTTTTCACCAGAATTTGTGTGCATTGTTGTGACAACAAATTCTTAATTTGTAAGTGTCACTCTGATTTCTGATCTAAGTTTGAATTCTAAGTTATATATTTCCGTTTGTAGGTGTCATTAAATCCTGTGAATATATTTAGGCATGGAGCTGAGGAAGAGAAGGCAGAGACTGCAAGATTGGTAAGTATCAGTATGAGTTCATTCATTACTTAAAGTTTTTCTGTCAGTATTATTTTGGATGAATACATTTGAATAGATTTCTTAGTAGGGACTTTAATGATAAAAATGAAAAATGTTGGCAACATTTGAACTCAAGAATAGTGTCAATTCATCTGTTCCAGAAAGGATAAAAAGATACTCATACAGTAACCACAGTTGTTATTCTTTACTTCCTCTATTGTAAAAAAATAAATGGTCTGTTTTTTAAAACTTTATTTTGTACTTGATAATGAGGATTTCCATGTATGTTTCAGTCATCATTTGTTGGTGCCATTGCCATTGGTGATCTTGTAAAAAGTACACTTGGACCTAAGGGAATGGTAAGCATTTATTAATTTTCATATTCTTTACCATTGCCCATTTTCCTTCAATAATTACAATATTTTCATCTTGAATATTGCTTGACATTTGCTTACTTTTTTATGTCAACAAAAGCCTTTGTTGATTAATAAACTGATGTAGGTCTGGATACCATGGGGTCTCAAGATGAACTGATTTTAATGGAATTAGCCTTCAGAAGTGATTTTAGTGGTAACTAATTATTATTTAATGTTATTTCAACAGGACAAGATATTACAGAGTATGGGTCGTAGTGAAAAAATTCAAGTAACCAATGATGGTGCAACAATTCTACGTTCCATCGGTGTAGATAACCCAGCAGCTAAAGTTCTTGTTGGTAGGTACTATTTGTTTGAAACTTAAGTCTTTCAGGATACTGGTATTTTTTGCATACCATTGTTTTGTGTAATAAGGCAGTTAGTTGAAGATTTTGGTAATTATCTCTTAATCCTGGAAATAGTATCTTTAAGTTTGTGCTGTTGTTACCTATGAACAAAGTAATGAACATTTGGTTGAGTATTACTGTCAGTGACTTGTACATGTATCTCTTTTTTTTATGTTGAGATGTATTGACAAAATAATGTGGCCAGTCTTATTTTCAACTCTTAGTGCAATAGGTCTTTATTGAGTTTTCTTATTTCAGATATTTCTAAGACACAAGATGATGAAGTCGGTGATGGTACAACATCCGTTGTTGTGCTTGCATGTGAATTGCTTAGGGTAAGTGTTGTATCAAATTTGATGCATCAACAACTGTATCTGATTCACTCTGCATGCATTTTAGATTACATGTGGTTTAAATGATTGAAGCTTTACTTCCATGTCTTGCTTGTGTCTGTATTGGAGAACTAGTTTTGACATATTGAGTCTCTTAGATAGTTCAATCCTAATGCAATTACAAAATTATTTGAGGTCACTTATTCCTGTTTGTATTTATAGGAAGCTGAGACTCTGGTATCCAACAGAATTCATCCACAGACTGTCATTGCTGGCTGGAGACTGGCCACTGATGAGGCTAGGCGTGCATTGACTTCCTTTGCCAAAGATAATGGGTTAGCATTAGCGTAGCACTTTGTACTATATTTGTCAAAATACTAAATTTACCTGATGAAATGATTCTTTCCTTTGTTGTCATTGAAGATTTTGTTCTTCTGGCCAAGCAGTAGCTAATCTCATATTCTTTCACTCGCGTCTTTTAGTTGAAAAGATGATGTATAATTTTTATATATGAATTCAGATGAAATAATGTATGAATGATATTTCTCTAATTGTATTATAATTAATCTAGAAAATTCTTATTGCAAGTTATGAGCTTCGAAACTGATCTCAAGTTTTACATTCTCAGACCAAGTGCTTTCACCTTTTGATCTAATTTATAGGACGTTTTCATCATTGGTATATTATAAGAGCAGACTAAATTTGGCTGTTGCTATTAATTGCTGGTTTATATTTTTAGGGGTGATCCAGTTAAATTCCGTCAAGATCTGATCAACATAGCTCGTACCACAATCAGTTCTAAAATTCTTACACAGTACAAGGAAATGTTTGCAGAACTCGCAGTCAATGCTGTATTACGTCTCAAAGTGAGTTTCTTGATGTTTTGTCTTTAAGACATACATTTTGCAGTGTTGATTGTAAATGTGTTCATCATTTTCAAATGAAATCAGCTAGTACTTGACTGTGCTTTAGTAAAAAAATGTTCAGTAAATGACTTGAAGAGCTTTATTTAGCAACATATTGTTTTCCATTGGTATTATCTATATATGGGTAGTTAGATTCAATTTTAAATGTAAGTGCAATGCTTGTCTTTGTATGATTATTTGTGGAAAAGGTTAAATTTGCTTCTGTATTACCACATTTGGTTGTATTTTAGATATTGACGGTAAGGTTACTTGTTAATACCACTGTGTTTTACCTAGTTGCTTTAAGTATTAAAAATGATGCCAAATTTTGTTTGGAATTGCCTTAAATAAAAGTAGTATCAAGAAATAAATAAACAACCATTTTAGAGTCTGGCAGAAAAATGCCAATGCTCTTCTACTTGTCTGTCTTTATGTAAATTTGCTTTAATAGCAATATAATAATATTGGATTCCAAACTTAGTTAGCTTCATTTTTATGTTTGGCATGGTATTTGAAGTTAAGAACATGCAAAGAATTGAACCCAAACATGCTCGAAAAAAGCATGTTCCATTCATTTGTTTGATGATAAGTCAGTTGTTTATCATGTTGTGATATTACTGTGTGGTCTGAATGAAAGACTAGATAAAGCAGTTACATTTTTACAGGGCCTTTTTTCCTTCTGTAATAGAGGCCATTATGCTATATATTGACTTCCCAATTGCAAAAGGCCTCTTTTCAATTTGGAGAAGTGCCGGGTCAGTCCTTGTTAATTGATGTATCTTGAAAGTCAGTCTCCCTTTTTCAAATTTGGCTGTATATCACGTTTGAATTTTCGAAAATGAAAGGCTAATGCCCCTTCCCAATGTTTGGAAGAAAGGCCCTGTTTTATCGTAATATTCATTTATACAGACAGAATTATTGTTCAAGTGATTTCCATTATATGCATACGTATGCCCATATTCTTGATCATTTCATTGCATGAAGGTGTTTTGAACATTCAAAGTTTTCTTGGCCTTAGTCGGTATTTTCATTCATGTAGTTGAACATTGTTATGCACAGTTCAATCCAAGTTGTTGTAATATTGAAATAACAGTGTACTACATTAGATAAAAACTGCCATGATTTTATGTTGTGCTAAGATGTTTATCTTGCAGAAAAGAAAGATTTATTGCTGTTAATAACAGAACAATGAATTGACAAGAATTGATAACCTTCACAAAATTCCATGACTTGCTTCTCAAGTTTGAGTTTGAAATTTTGAGAGAAGTGCTTGTAGCAGCTACATTTTATAGCAAGCAAAGTTTTGTAGCACCACAGATTTGGTTTTTCCTGAACTATTTAAACTTTTTTGCTGGTTAAAAAATTTGTTTTGAAATATTTTGCAACTGTTTCATTCTATTGCTGAAATTTATATGTACAATAAATGTCTTACAGGGTAGCGGTAACTTAGATGCTATTCAGATTATTAAGAAGTTAGGAGGTGGTTTACAAGATTCCTACCTTGATGAAGGTATGTCTGCTGTATCACCTTTTGATTTACATGTTTGATCAATTGTCTGTTTGTCTATTGTTTAACTTTATTAATTATTAGGTCATTTGCATTATTTAGCAAAGACAGTCTTGGCCAGACAAATTTTTCAGTTCATTCAGTGATATGTTTGTCAATTAGTCTTTAAAGTTTCACTAAGTTTGACATAGTTTAAATGTTTTTTTATATTTCTCTTTGAGTGAGAATAATGCTGTTGTCTAATGAGTGGGAATAATGCTGTTATCTAATACAATAGAACATGGTTGTAATGAATTCTTTGGGACCTGAATTACATGTCATAATATCTATGACAAATCTGAGTCCTCGCTGTATCTGAGTTCTTTATTAATATTTGCATTGAGTTGCATTTAAATGTTACACAACTTGTTCTTATTGTAGGATTTTTACTTGACAAGAAGATTGGTGTAAATCAACCAAGGAGAATAGAAAATGCCAAGATTTTAGTTGCTAATACTCCTATGGACACAGATAAGATTAAAGTTAGTATATGATATTTTCAACTTCTTTGAAGATACATTGCAAACATAATATGAAAATAAGTGGTTGTTAAATTGAGATGGTAAGATGAGGTTTCATTGTATGTGTTTTAAGATTTTTAAGAACTTGAACAATTGTATTTACTGTGTAATATTTTAGACTGTAGAGAACTATTTATATCTTAGCTAAGATAGAACTTAATTTGTAAATAAAAAGTATTTTATCCGTATGTTTTGGAAATCAGCTGTTAAAGATAAATGTCTGTCAAAATGGTTATCTTATGAGCCCCCCGGATTTTAAATGTATAAGATTTTCATCAACTAGGATCATTATTTGTAGTTTTTAATGTTTTTAACTTGGAACAGTAACTATTAATTTCATATTTAATTCAGGTATTTGGCTCAAAGGTTAAGGTAGATGCTATATCTAAAGTAGCTGAACTGGAACTTGCAGAAAAAGAGAAGATGAGAGACAAGGTTAACAAAATTCTTAAACATGGATGTAATGTGTTCATTAACAGGTACTTAGCTCCATTTATTCAGTATTATTTTCTCTGGCTGTTTTGCTGATGTGCATTAAGTAGGAAACATTTTATTTAATCATCTATGTTTGGTGTACATGAAAAATTGAGATGTTCCCTGTTTACTGTGCCATGTGGACACTGTTGAAAGTGTCCATGTTCAGGCCATCCATAAAAAATTGTTGGTTTGCATTCATGAGACCGACTCTTTTCCATAATCACCAAACCCAAAAAATGTTAATGTGATTTGGCAAAACATTTTTGTCATCCTTTGTTCTAGCTTATCATTTTCAGTGCATGCTTATAATTGTAACAGCAAAAAATGCCTACTTACTTACCCATTGTTAACAGTCTGGATGGCTGAACTCCAAACCAATTTTTCTTTAAGGATGGCCTCATTTGATTAATGTGGCAGTAAATATTCATCTATGGTCAGTATATTGCTAAGAAAACTGAGGTTGAAAATTGCTCTGCAACATTTGTAGTCGGTAAATCAGTCAGCTGCTTCATTTGATTTATGATTCTTTGGCTTGTCTTGTATATATATTCTGATAAAATGAGCACTCTGTATATGCTAAATTACACTGTTTGTCTGATTTAAATCAGGTTTGTTTGTTTTTGGTCATATGCGATTGGTCAACAGTATTTGGATATGCATGGCAGAAAGTTGCTGTTAGTTTATTAAAATGTTACCCCTCTGTCATTAGTAACTGTCTAGTTCATCACATGCTTTGTCTAATTAAGTCACAGTAAGATTTTATGTTTGTCTTCAATTTAATAAATTTCATTATGTTATTGCTAGGCAACTCATCTACAATTATCCAGAACAGCTGTTTGCTGATGCTGGTGTTATGGCCATTGAACATGCTGATTTTGAAGGTGTAGAAAGATTAGCTCTAGTAACAGGTATGTTTTTATTTATGAGTTTTTTTGAATGTTTTAATTGTCATGGTTCATATTCACCCTTGTAAACTTTGCTCCATTCCTGAATTCCTAGATTCTTGACTTTATCATTGTAACTTAGTATTAAGAAGAATGGTTTGATTTTGTACATTACTTTTACGGACGATACAGTTCGAAAAATATTTACTTGTGAAAGGCAATAGTGATTTTTTTATTGGACAAATTTTTTCAATCACTGGGTTAAAAACATTTAGCAGCATGGAACGAATCTAATCTGGCATCAGAAAACTTTAATTTGTAAGGAAGCTGTCTAGTAGATTACAGTCAATTGTTCTCCCCAGGAATAAACTGTGGTCTTACTCTTCTGAAGCTGAAAGTCACTATATTATCCTAGCTGTTGGTGCCATGTTAAACCCCACAAAAAATTACACAGACAATATGATCTGCTTTAGTGCTTTTTGACCCCTAGGAGTTATTGACTCCCATGTTATTAATCTCAGTTAATTAAAGTGATTATTCTCATTCTGTTATAGGTAGTGAAATCTATTCTACTTTTGATAACCCTGAATCATGCAAACTTGGTCATTGTGATGTCATTGAAGAAGTCATGATTGGTGAAGATCGACTCATTAAGTTCACTGGTAAACTTTTTCTCTTCTGTTTGATTTCCAGGATAAAATTTTCTTGATGATGATAGGTCACCATGAATCTTTCTTTTTATATTATGATTTCTTGATGGCTTTCTTGTATCTTTAGACTAATTAAATTTCTCAAGGAATTTAATGGTAAAAAAAGACAATTCTGGGTAGTGTTGTGGGAATTACTAAAACATTTTTGGCATCTAATAAACTATCATAGTCATCATTCCATTCCTTTAAGGCAGCAGCCTGCTTGCTTAGCTCTATAGCGAAAGTCTTATGTCTATACCTTTAGGATTTGTTCTCTGTGACAATTTGGTGAAAGGGATTGTGTTTGAGGCCATTTATCCTCTACGACTGATCATTTGTTTGGAGAAGTTATTACAGAGATCATGGTTAGTGCCAGTGCTGAATACAGGAATGCTGATTAGGCAATCTATTTACCAGTATATAACAAGTTTTGTAACAGGTGTTAAATATCAATTTTTTGTGTTCAGGTGTAAAAATGGGTGAAGCTTGTACTATTGTATTGAGAGGAGCTACTCAACAGATCTTAGATGAAGCCGAGCGATCACTTCATGATGCCCTCTGTGTTCTTACACAAACTGTGAAAGAAACAAAGACTGTTTATGGTGGAGGTAGGTCTTTAAATGTGTTAGCACTTCTCGTTGTCAAACTGTCATTATGAAATTATTGCTTCATGAACATTAGAGTCCCTTTTAATTCACTGATGAAATTAAGGTATTATGTACCACATTAGTGGTAGTCTAAGTCAGAAGATGTCTGTATTAATAAGCAGTATCACACTGTAACACTAAAACACTGGACAGGACCAGAGCACGGACACAATTGAAAATATTATTGGACATACTAAATATTACTCACTTTCAGTATAGATAGACTTACATGTTCACTAAATATCAAAAAGAAAATTGCTTGTAATTCTCCAAACCTTACTAGACCTCTTCAACAAAAAAATACCAGAGGAATCATAATATATAATTAATTCAAATTAAGTTGTATGAATTAATGGGGGATGTCTTAATGTCTGGATTTAATTTCAGGTACTTTTTCTCTATTTAATTAATGTGCTATAAAATGATCTCTTATCTTTGCAGGAAGTTCAGAAATGTTAATGGCTGATGCTGTCTCAAAGTTGGCTGCTAAGACACCAGGCAAAGAATCTGTTGCCATGGAATCTTTTGCTAAAGCTCTCAGAATGGTAAATTTCTACAATTGTTATAACATAAAGAACATAATTATAATTGTGACAACAAAAAAAAACTTGATGTTAACATTTTAACTAAGTGATGATAAGATTTCCAATATTTAGTATTGAGTAATAGTACAGAGAAATGATTGTTGAGGTTTTAACTTCTCAGGAATAAATCATGGGCAGTAGTAACAGACCTGTGATGGTAAAATAGTAATAAATTCTGTATAAAACATTTTAATTTCACCCAGAATAACCTTAAATATAATAAATTCTCTCTGTTGAATATAATAATATGTTCTTGTACTATTTTACAGATTCCAGCTATTATCTCTGATAATGGTGGATACGACAGTGCACAACTTGTATCAGAACTTAGAGCCATACATACAGAAGGAAAACAATCATGGGGAATCAGTATGTATTAATCATTACCTTGTAAAAAAGAAAAATGCCTGTATTTTCCCCAAAATTGCAAAAAAATCACTGATTTCTACAGGTCGGGTAGAGTGAAATTGAATTTGTGCAACTACAAATAGCACCAAAGTCACACTTTCTGTTCATGAAAGATAGGCTGAAATGACTGGTTTTTGAAGTAAGACAAGTCTTTTTCCAATTGAATAAAGGGACAGCACTGTTTATGAGAACAATTTGTTGAATTGTTTTTTTTAGGGGGGGGGGGGGGGTCACAAATATGAATTTGTACTGATTTGAATTATATAATGAACTAATTTACAAATGTTTTGTTCTAAATTTTGTACTTTAATCTGAAAAAAAATGTATTACAGACATGGAAGAAGGTGTTGTAGAAGATATGATTAAGTTGGGAATTACTGAATCCTTCCAAGTTAAACGTCAAGTATTATTGAGTGCTGCCGAAGCTGCAGAAATGATCCTCCGTGTTGATGATATCGTGAAAGCAGCTCCACGTCAAAGAAATCCCGACATGAGAGACCATTAATAACTGTTAATGAAAGTCTAGGGTTATTTCTAATTTAGCGTGATTTTTAGCAGATATTTCATGACTTGAAGCAATATCTTTGGTACATCAAAATACATTTAGAACTTGTGGTTAAAAAGATTTCAAAGGATTTGCTAAATTCTTGTTCTCAGAAAAGGTTAGATATCTATTACTTGATTTCAGAAGGTTGAAATATGTGGCAGGTTTTTCTTGTTAAGACTAACACTTCTTTTTGTGTTCAAAATCACTATTTTTATGAAAATTGCTCTGTGGCAGAAAATATGTAATGCAGACTGTTTAGCAGAGTGCATAACTTATTTCTCTCCTGGCAATATAATTTTACCTCTAGGTAAACCCATATTCATGAACTGTGATTGCATAAAACATCAAATTTGATTACCCATAATCATGTTCTCATGTCATGATTTGATCAAATATTTATTGTACAATTTTTGCTTGAGTTTTTTTCTACTACATGTGCTCATTTATAATAAAAATGTCATTCTAACATATTCTTGTCTTTGTTATGCTGTAATCTGTATTTATTAACAGTTTATGCTTCTTTCTTCAATTGATTTTTAGTCTAAAAGGATGTTGTTTCATTGCTATAGCTTAGCTAAGATGGCACTCTAAATCATGCCACTGAAAGATAAATTTTGTACTAGAAATGAAAGTTACCTTGATCTCACTTATAGATCAATTTTACAAAGAAAACAAAACATCAATGCATGTCTAATCTATTCTTTCAAGTTAATATATACGTAATATATAATATAAATAAATACATGTATAGATTTCAAATAAATATTCCTGGACGGAATAATATCACAGATCATACATTCCAAGACAATTTTTCATGTAAAACCTCGGTTAATGGTACACATACACAAACATGATTATGTTTCTATAATTATAACTTACTCCATTCACACAAACTTGGCAAAACATTTCATGGCAAAAAAAGATAATCTACGTATTTTTTTATAAATACTCTTGAGGATATGTATTCAAAAACATGTTGCATTTATTTTCGTCTGTTGAAAATCACTCATACAGCACAACTAATATACTTAATATGAAGGAAATTACAGAATTGTGGCAACTGAATACGTAAATTTCAAGACTAACCAGTTTGGATCAATTGCAGAAATGAAAAAAAAAAAATACATAATATCATTGTCACCATTTGCTGTAAAATTAGGATGCTTCGAAAATTTGTACACATTTGTATATCTAAAATAACAATAACAGTGCAAATCCGATAAATATACTGTGAATGATACCAAAATATAGGTCATGTTTTAACACCTTGAAATAAATCCTGGAGCTAGGACCAATATACACAGGGATTGGAAACGGACAATTAGTGTATATTGGTCCCAGCCTGGAGGTAAAAATCACCTTTTGACCGGGCATGAATGGACAACAGGGTTTTTAAATAAAAATCTGACAATTGCCCTGTAGAGGTTACTACACATCAAAAGATTACAAATCATTTCTTGACAAAAATATGAATAACTGTTTTATGATGAGCCCTTGATGTAGAAGACAAATTGATGTTAAAACACTAAATAAGATATATGAACAAAAAACAAAAGGCAGTGGGACTTAACCCTTCAAAACTATTTGCACTGAAGGCCCAACAGTGAACAAAGACTCATAGTGGTACTTTATTTTTCAGCCTAAACATGAAAATTACTACAACCTCTAGATAAAGACCATCTTAGGTAAAAGCCATGAATAATACCCTACAGACAGGTGTAGATATAGATCTACAAATTAGTAGCTCAAATAAACACTACCGATTACTAGGAAAACTAACAGTAAATGCAAGCAAAACTGTCACAAAAACAAAGTTGTATAAAAATAACATTTATACTAAAGTCACATGGTGTCTAGGTTAAAAGGGTTATTTTTATTACTGAGGTTGTGTTGTTTTATCTAACGCCAGGTATAGTAATTCCAAACTGGGTGCTAACTTGTTTTAATTTTTCTTCATACAATATATTCTTCTCCACCGACTGTTTATAATTAAATTTCAGATCTTCGATCTCCTCAAAGAAATCAGGACCAAAGTTTCCGAGCTCTTTTCTCAACTGAAATAAAATATGATAGAGTGAATGTCTCATAATGTCAGTCAAACCACGTTATTTTTCATTTAGGAGCTCTTTATTTGAAAACAAAAAATACAAATAAGGTGGCTAAAAAAACAGACGCTTAGAATAACCATGACGTATAACTGAACATTTCTTTAAAACATACTGCGCCTACTAAAAATGTTTGACAAGTATTTGAAGCCGTCAAAAATTAAATTCTACCCGCAAAAAATGAAGAGATCTGGGAGCAACAGTTTGACCTCCTCATGTAAGTGACTCAAATTATCATGCTGTATGGATATTTCATACTACATACTTTTATAGTACCTATATGATATAAAACAAAAATTATATTAGAAAAAAAACTTGATTCAGTAAAATTGTTGTACTTACTCTGTCCACTTCAAGCTTTGTCTTATCTCTCTCCATTCTGATAGTTTTAAGTTCTAAACCAAGTTCTATATTCTCTGACATCACCTTGTCATAATTGTTGGCTTTAGTGAATACCTCCTCGCTTATCTGAAAATATGTTGCAACATAAAACCTTAATTTTTTAGACCAGTACCTGTAGAACCACGTGGTTCTATTAATAAAACATCTTGGGAAACATTTCAAAACAATTATTAGTAATCATTAAAGAGAAGGAATTTATATAAATAAATATAAACACTTTAAAAGATTCAGTAACTGGTAATAAGTTAGCACATAATACACATTATACTGATCTTGACATTAACTGGCATCAACAGTATATTAATATCAATTTTTACTTTGTTATTCAGAGGTTTTGGTATTCAGAGGATACAAATGTGATCCACCTTTTTAAACTTGCTGATGAGAAAATTAGTTTTATCCATTTTTACAAAATGGACAGAAATAGAGAGTATTAAACAAATTCTTGGTAACTCCTTGGTCAAGTAGTTATGGTCTGTGACTAGTAATCACTAGAAACTAAAGAAAAAAAAAGAGAAAAATAATTATCACTCACATTTCCACCACCAGCCTGTCTTCGAGCCATAGACAACTCATGCTTCAGTTCCTTTTTCTCATTCTCCAAACGATCAATAGTTAACCTGTAACAGAGAAATATGATAAAATATATCAAAAGAAATACATTAACGTAAGCTAATTATGGCCACGAAAAGTAACTGATGTTTACCTTTACTATAATAAATTCCACTGACTGCAGAAGCAAAATTGATCAAACCAAATAGAATCCAAAGAAACCTGTTCATTTGAATATTAACACCATACTGCCTCAGCCTTACTAATATTAACAGACTTACTAATAATTAAGTTATTCAGTTGGCTGATTTCATGACTGAATTTGAATAGACTGTCCTGTACTGGACAGTGCTAAATGAAACAAATGTCTCGCCATCAAGAACAGTCCTTAAATAATTTGAACTACATAGCGCCTCCATTTTCAAGTATAAATTAACGAAGTTTATCAAAAAATTTCTCATTTCAAACCTGGTATACCTATTTAAAAGACAGATTTCTTCAAATTAAATTTAATTTCCAACAAGTAGGTTGTAAGTTAAATCTGCAATGAAATGAAAGTGAAGTCATTCATTTAAAGTTAAGAATTTTGCATACCTGGCTTGTTGATAATCTCGTGCAATATCCATATCAGATAATCCACCAGTACCAGGTGGTACTCTCTCCAATACAGCAACCTAGATAAACAAGAAGTGTAGTATGACTACCTTGCATATATACACAAGCCTCAAAGAAAAACGTGCAAGCATTCATTCAGTAAGCATAATTTATTTCTTAATTTCACGAATGTTGGACAAAAATCCAGTCTTTGCTTACTGGGTTATGAACTACACGTACTTGCAATAAGTTTTCAGCATACTAATCAGCAAGCCAATATTGTACAATCTGTACCCTTGATATTGTATATTTTCTGAAGCAAATTTTATCGTGACCAGGCCCTAACACCATTAAATTATTCTATGTCAGAGGTTATTGATCAAATGAGTCCTGATACTCAAATGCTACTTAGTTCAGGGCTAAGTCTTAAAATTGACCACTGACGAGGTTGAATTCCATTACATTTTTACTACAATAAACTGCGAAAGTTATACATATGTATTTAATCATTTACCTTCTTCAAAAGTTGGTCTTTCTCGGACATCAACCTTTGCTCTCTGATAGCAGATTCTTTCAACAATGTCTTTGTCTCTGACAATAATTTATTCTACAAAAAAAGAAAAACATAGTTATTTCCATCATAGCAGAGAATTATAAGTAAGAAATGTATACAAAGATACAAATAAAATTGGATATGCACGCATAACTTTAACAAAACAGGTGAAAACAACAACTTCCCATTAAAGTTCACAATAATGCAAGTTAGCACAGAAAATCAATTTCAATATCAAACAGATACTCTAAATCTGATTATTATTTTACCTTCTTTTCAAGATCAGCTTCCAATGATTTGAGTCTATCCTCATACATCCTAGTTACAACAGCCGACTTCCAACCCTTGCTTTCTCCGCCCTGCGCATCTTCATATTTACCTTCTTCAATTTGTAGTCTGGTACGAGATTCAGATAACTGAGATTTCTGTTGTTCGAGTTTGATCTCATGAGATGTAATCTGTGCTCGTAATTTTTCATTTTTCTCCATTTCCTGTAACATATTCATAAATTTCAGAATGAAACATACTTGACAATAAAATAAATACTCTTAGTCTTGAGGTTTCATTATCATGTACATAGTTTGGGGATAAAATTTTCATCCTAGCTGTAAATAAATAGGGGGTGGGTTAAAAAAGTTCAGAATTTTTTTATTTGTGATCCTTTTTTTACGTACTTATCTTGCAAAGAACTATTGCAGAAAAATAGAACTTTATAAGCGATATGAAATAACTAATGATTCAATTAATATCATACAAACCTTCATCAGATCTTTTCTCATTTTTTCATAATCGTTCATCATCTTTGCTGTACCTTTCTGTTGGCTTGTGTATCTTTCACTCAGTGTTGAGCCTACTTTCTGTCTTAACTCATCCAGCTGGGACTATAACAGAGCAATTAAGAGATTAATACAATCAATGATGAAGCTGATTCAGAGAGAAACAAAAAAATGCAGCCATTGATATTTTCAGAAGGGAATGCTTTCATTGATGTCAAGTAACTTATTGTCGCACTGAACTATGCAAACACACTGAAGCTAATATTGTTGAACTGCTAATCACCACAAATGATACAAATATCCCCCTCTCAGTTTGGTCAAAATCAAACTTATCAAGTATATGAGATAACATGTTAACCTTACTGCACACAGAGACAAGAATAAAATGACAATAACTGTAAAAAACAGTTAAAATGCAAGGAAAATCATGATTTTAACACAAAACTATACTACCTCAGTTCTACACTAAATCCTTGATATAAAGTTTTTGATTTTGGTATTTTTATAAATTACAGAGACAAATTTAAAAACTAGAAAAAGATCCGATACCTTTAATCCTTCATTTTCCATCTGCAGGTTCTGTAGACGTTCATTGCTGACGACACCAGGAGCTTTCTTCAACTGTTCATTCTCAGACTGTACACGCTCTACAACTTTCTTCAGTAGTGCTATAGTCTTCTCCAACTGTCTTGTGCTCTTTCCACTCTCACCAATCTGAAATCATTACACTACACATACATATGTATACACCAATTAGACAAAGCGATGAATTTGTACCCTTTATTTGAATTAAATTTTTCAATTTGAATTGTTTACAACTTCAACACTAATTCTAAATTCAACATTCATTATAAATCCCAAAATGGGGACTACAAGTCTACAGATTCTAAAATAAAAGAATCTAGATCTCGTAGTTGTGTTTCAATTCTCCTTTTTAATTTCAGTATTAACCAAAACCAAATTCAGAAAAATATTTTGCTTCCCACTGATGACCCTAGTGTTCGGATATTTTTCAATTTCACTTCAAATTTGATTTGAATAAAATAAAGGGCATTTCATTCAAGGATGTTCCAGTAAATTCAATCCAACATCAGATATTTCTCACTTACTCTACGTAAAGATGATCCGCCTGAATCCATTGATCTGCTTGTACCATCACCCGCTAACAGTTGACTATTCTCAGTCTTCAAAGCTTCCACATATCTCTGTAGATCATTTATTCTATCCTGTAGTAAACAAAGAAGATATAACATGATTGATTGCGACATTTTGAATCTTTAAAATCAGTTTACAAATATGTATTTCGTACCATAATAACAGTAGGTAAACATTAAAAACAGAAAGTATACCTTTAATCTAGGAATATCTTTCTTGGCTTGTTCAGCTTCAAATTTAAGTTCTATGTTTTCTTCTGATAATTGTAGCACTTGTTTCTGTAAGTTCTGATTCTTTTCAAAAATAACTTGATACTCGGAACCAGTGTCAGATGGGGTCTGAAAAACATAAGCTAACATACAGTGAATTCCTTTATAAATGAAAACGTTCACTCCATGTAAAATGCTTTAATGATTATATCCATCTGTTAAGAGTAATCATTTGACTAAATGGAATGTTGTATTATAAAAAACTTAACAACCAATAAACTTACAGTCAAATGTGTGAACAAAATCCACCGATGTGAGATAAAAAAAAAACATGGTCTTTACAAACAATTGACCTTCACTCCAATGTTTTGAGTTCTATTGGTCAACAAATGTGGCATAAAGGGCAGATGTTAATCATATGGTGGCTTTCAACCATAGGTTGTCATAAACACAGGATTGACTGTATATTATAATATTCTTTAATTGTTGAGACTGATGAAATGCTAAATATGAACCAGGTGTTTGTAATAAGATGATATTAATTTGTTGGTTGAAAAATTTGTGAATTATGAATGATAAATAAGCCAATCAAAAGACACCTTTGTTCACATGGTGGCTTTATATTTATAGTTGCCATAAATCTAGGTGTGACTTAAGCAATTTAAATAACAGTATAAAGATGACAACCTACTTTAGCAGAGGTTTGTTGCTTAGCAACAACTTTTTCCATAACCTCAACTTGCTCAGCAAGTTGTTGATTTCTGATCTTCTCTTCTTGTAATGGTACTTCACGACTGATGACCAATTGTCTCCTCAGATCAGCAATCTGTTTAAAACAACATTTGGTTACAGCAAACAAAATATCAAAACAATAAAACACAGTTATAGAGAATTTTGATTTTTGAGACCAGCTAATTTGATTAAAGCCACAAAACATTTTCATGATACATGTATTAATGTGCTTAAAAATTTATAAATTATTGGCAATAGGCAAGCCATACAATTTTCAAGTGTTTGATCCTTTGTTAACTAGTAACACAAGTTTTCTTCTTTTTTTTCGATGGGGTTTACCAGAGAGGGACACTTGATGACTTTTCAAGCTTTGATGGTGCAGAAAGATCCCAGACATACACCTGGGTAGAACCACCAACCTTCTAAGTCAGCTGCTCAGCTTCCTCAAATGTGAAAGCACCCTGATACAAATTTTGAGTAGCATCATATAAATGAAGCATTAAATATACAAACCTCTTCTTGAAGTTTGTAATTCTGATTTTTCAGTGACTCCAGTTGGTGATCAGGTTTATGAGGGGCTGTGGTTAGGGGTGGGGCTGGAGCCCCGGGCTTAGCACTCAATCTTCTTTCTAAATTATCTTTTTCTCTGGTCAGTCTGAAATAAATAAAGAATATTAAAGTTTGG
Source organism: Lutraria rhynchaena (assembly GCA_008271625.1). Taxonomy (NCBI): domain Eukaryota; kingdom Metazoa; phylum Mollusca; class Bivalvia; order Venerida; family Mactridae; genus Lutraria; species Lutraria rhynchaena. The sequence goes on from VIBL01000040.1 coordinate 156,075, forward strand.
ATTCTATTAAACATATCAAAATACCCAGAGCAGACTGTAGAGGGCAAAGATCTTGAATTACTAGTACAGGGAAATGATGTGAGGCAGATACTGGTAACAAACAAACATTACAAGATTGATCATTGTAGAGTTAATGTCTCATTAATATTGTCACACCTTTATCAGACTGTGTGTGTGAAATGACTGTAAAAGAAAGCTTATCAATCAATATATAAGCAGCAAAACTGGATTTTGATGATTTTAACCAAATTAGGTTGTAATCCAACAAGCAGAGAAGTTGTAGAACAGACAAACTTGGTTGATGACAGACAAGTGAAAAGACATATTTCATTGATTGATTCGTATTGCTACATTTCATTTGTGCTCTATTCATACATAAGTACTTTCATACAACATTTCTCGTAATCATACAGCTATTTTACTGCCACATGTATCTGATTAACCTAGCATTATAGTTTGGATAAAGACTTGCCTCAGTTGCCTGAATGACCAGTTAAATGGCTTTTTATGTCAAAAATAAATAAACATGCTGAACTTTAAACAATAATGCAGAAAAAAACTTAAAGAAGAATAAATATCATTCTATTTTAGCATTAAGTCATAATGTTACATTCTGTAAAGAATTGCAATGCCATTTAATGCAAGATAGATTAAAAACAAAAATATCTAAGTGTTGCATTGCTATTCAAATTTAATACAATCTTGCTTAATACAACATTTAACTACAAGCTTGTACCTGCTATCTAATCCTTAATCCAATTTTAATGGATGTATACACAGTTTATATCCACAACTGAATTAAATGCACTACCAAATTTCAGACAATAAGCAATACTTTCATTAATATATGCATGTATTTATAAAATTATCCAACAAACTGTCCCACAATATATTAATCTTCGTTCAGAATATACTAGTATTAACAAAGTATGAATAAAACATGTTCTACTATAGTAAATCAATATTGGCTAGCTATTTATAAACCAATATGTGTATTCAACCAGTATCAATTCAGTGGAGTATTGGAGATAAAGTTGTACATGTAAATTGTAAACATGTTTAAACATGTTCAAAAAGAATATGTTAACTAAAAGCTATAGTCTTTTTCAATAATCATTGATAAATATTTTGAATGAGAGAATTATATCAAAAAGGTCAATTTTTTTCATTTTATTAGTAATAAACCATTGAATTTAAAAAATGTGGATGATAACAATGAGAAAGCAATCTTTAAAATTTTAAACAAATTCAATTATCATATTGAAAATGAATTTTAACAATATTTGTTGATTTTGTTTTCAATTTTGAGATCTTTAAATGAGTAAAGGGTATGATAATTTAATTATTTTGTAAGAAATTAGTAAAATAAACTATATAAAGTTAGACCAAGACAGTATTAATAAGGATTTTAAAATAAAATACATAAAATTTCAACAATAATTCTTAGAACAGCATAAAAGAAGTATTAAAGGATTGAATTAACAGTTAAATGAATCTAGATTCATGGATACAAGTATTCAGTTAAACCTGAATATTAAGGGTCACAAGTGAAGAAAGGCCACTGTATAAATATAGGTAAGAAAAGGATTTCTAAAAAAATATCTATACTCCCTAAATACTACCCTCCTAAAACCCAAAACCCACCCAACACATAAAGCCATACAAAAACTGGAAGACAGATAAGTATTAAGTTTTTCAAATCCATCAGGCAAATTGGCCCATGAGGACAACATATTTACAGCAGTCTTTAGCTACATGGGGGTGACCAGTGCTAAACGTCACTCTAAAACAATGGACATAATGACATGTTTATTGATATGGTAGACCAAATACACCCCAGAATAAAAGCCAACTGTGCATCAAAGGTTGACATCAAAGGTTCACATCAAAGGTTAACATCAAGACATCAAAATAAAGTCTGAAAAGATGCTTGCTTTAAGACAGAAGTCTGCACATCTTTCATGACAGATAGACACATATACTAAAGAGAAGAAAACATATTCCTGTGAAAAATGAAATTCATACATAAGCTACGAACCTGTCAATGGTATCCTTCAGCATTTTATTGGATTTCTGCAGTTTATCTATCTCTGCATCTCTTTCTTTAATCTTAGATCTCATTTTCTCCACAGTTTTCTGCCATTTCTTGCTCTCCTCCCATTTCAGCAACTCTTCACTACCACCTGTACCCTGAAATACAGCAGAAACATGTAATAAAACTCTTCACTACTACATGTATTGTAAATATACAACCTGCCAAAATAACTACATTTAATTTATTGAGAATGCTGAAAATCAGAAAAAAATTATGCTGATGTAAAGAATGATCCATTCTAAATTTCCAAGATGAAGTAATTTCCCATTATTCATAGAGAGTACAGAAATAAAGCAATTATAGATCTAAGTTTAGGTCAAAATTTCATTTTGTCAGAGCGAAAAATCTCCAATGAAGTGAATTAGGATGGTGAAATTCCGTTGAAATATTGTTTAGCACCTATGGATAAATCAAAACGAAATTTTATAATGACATGTACAATACTAACCTTGGGGGGTGGGTCTCGTGGTGATTCTTTCTTCGCTTCAAGTGGCTTTTCTGCAGCATGAGTCTTCCTCTTTAGTTCACCTTCCAGCATTCTGACCTGACGTCTTAAATCATCCATTTCTCTCTTGGTGTTCTCCTCTCCAGTTTTCTGTAAAGGGGAAAATTATATACAGTAAAACCTCACATAGCAACCACCTTAAAATTACCATAACCTTGTTATAACGACCACTTATTTTCTGACCAGCTTTCAATAATTCATAATCAAGACACTATGCCCGTAACCATTTTAACAAAGTTTGATGAAGACTGAATAGGAACAGTTCAACATAGAGAGTGGACAACTGTTGTGGACACTGCTTGCCACACGTGTTCTTATAATACATCTTTAAAGATGGGCACATAACCAGATATTAAGCATTAAACTACCTGCATGTAATTCATTTAAAATGCAGTTCTGCTACTATGGCAACTTAAATATTTGAACAAGTAAGTTTTACCTGAGATCTCATGGTGCTCATTCTCTCAACTTTTTTCTCAAGCTCTTCAACTTCTGATTCTAGTCTGCTCTTATCTCCCTTTAATTTATGAATAGTTCTATCTTTCTGAGCTGAAACAAATAAATTCAAATCATAATTAAAAAATCCAAGTGAAAAGTAATGAAGTTTATGTACGCATTTTTTTTCAAATGAATAATCAAATTTAGACAGAAATGTAAAACAAGCAACTCCTGGCTATGTCCAACTAATATTTTCATAATGAAAAAATCCAACTGACTGCCAAAATAAGTCCAAGGTTTTCTATATTAATTCACATGTGAAGTATTACATTTATGAAATCATTATTTCTAAAGAATTTCTGAAGGAGGGTTGAACATAGGCAGCGATGTTAATGCATTTAACCAACAGAAATTAAAAATATAAAATTTATCACATTTAAGGGAAACCAAATAAACTTCTCAATGAAGATCAATGATGGGGCCTTCATCGTTAAGTGTTTATGGTCTCTGACTTGTAAGCCCCAAACTGCTGATTTTGAATCCAACCTGTGACCAAATTTCACATGTGAGGAAGCTGTCCAGCAAGCTTACAGAAGTTCTGTATAAGATGTCTTCTCCCATTGTTAAAGCTGGAAAAGTTGCCAAATGACCCTGGCCATTGATGCGACATTAAACTCCAATGACAAAAAGAATGTCATGTCTCTTCTATTCATTTACTGATCGGTGTTCTCAAGTTTGATTGTACATAGAATATAAAAACTTACTAAGCTCCTCTCTATAATCATCCATCTCTGTCTGTAAACTGTTCTCTCTGTCCTTTTTCTTCTTTAATTCTTTCTTCTGTCTATCCACTGTGTTCTGAAGGTCTTCAATTTGATCCTGGTGAGGGAGAAAAATGTTCAAAACAGTAACAGTATATACATTTCCATCACAAGCTATGTACATTTGTATATACAGATTCAATTAAGGACATACCTTGAATATGTAGAGCAAATATGTACAGTGTTAATATTGTACAGCAAAAAAAATTGCTCCGACTTAAAATTTAAGAATAACCTAAGATTTATAATCTGTATTTGGATTCAAACTTACAAAAAAATTACATAAGATTTCAAGAAAAATGAAGATCTCTTTGAATTAAACCTCACATGTGAAAAACATCAACTTGTGAACCACTCACTATGGGGATAAAATGAAAATCAGTACTTATTTCAGTCTATATGATAATCATTCATACATTCTACACTATGACTTACTGTTAGTTCCTTTGTATGTTTCTCAACAATTTTCTGTACGTTAACATGTTGAGATGAATCTTCAGAGTGAGCTTTAACCTGTTCTTGGGCCTGTGTCACCATATCAGCTCTCAGCTCTGTCAGAGCTTTACTCAAAGCCTGAAAATTTTAGATACAAGGAATGAGAATGAAGTACCATATCAGCTCTCAGCTCTGTCAGAGCTTTACTCAAAGCCTGAAAATTTCAGATACAAGGAATGAGAATGAAGTAGTTTCCATAGCAACCATAATTATGAACACAATGTATGAGAATGATCACTGACATAAAAAATCACTACACAATGAATTAAGTTCACTTATCTAAACAATCAACTCCACATATGTCCATTCATACCACAGCAATCGTTAGAAGGTTAAGTAAAAATAAAAAAGAATGCTAAAAACTGTCAGAAATTTACAACATATTTCTGACAATAAATGAAACATTTTCTTGCTGGTAAAGCAACATCATTAGCGAAAGAAAAATCACAATATTTTTAAACAAATTCAGTCCAAATAAATCATCAATTTAAACAATCAATATGCCCCTTACTTGATGTTGCTTTTCTTTTAAGGCAAGTTGATTCTTCAGTCTCTCAACCATATTCTTCATTGTAACTGTGGGAGCACGTGAGTTGGCATCTTTGGCAGTTTTCAACTCTTCATTTAGAAGTTCAATATCTTTAGCTTGATCCTGAACAGTTTTCTTAAGTTTATCAATGTCACTTTGTTTTTCAGTAAGTTCATTCGATAATTTTCCAGATATGCTGTTTAAATGATGAAACATTTATTAGAAACAAATTAATACAACAACAACAAAGGAATGAAGAAAAAGGGTAGATTATACTTCTTTAATTTTTTTTTTAAAATTCTCCTGGACTGCTTTTCCATTTCAAACAATACTTGCACTAAACAATTCTAAATATTAAAAAGAGTTGGTAGGCTGATACTACTTGCTTATAGATATTTACATAAAGATGTCATACACTTCAGGAGAAAAGGTGGCAAAGAAGTTGGCCAATTATCTAGTGTTAATGATTACTTCTAATGCTGCGTTTTGATTATTTTCAAAGATATTTATTTAGAATTTGAGACAAAAAAAATCCTGCAAATAAAAACAAAATTATATAAGTCAGGTCAATTTCAGGACGTAGGTCACCATTACGCAAACAAACATTATAATTGCTTAATAGGCATGCCTTCTTTGTGATTTTAACAGACATTACATTTACTATGTATAAAATAAAGATTTCATTACCTCTTTTTCTCTCCGGCATACTGCATTCCTTGTTCTTGTAATCTAGTCCTTAAACCCACAATATCTTCATCTCTGGTCCTAATCTTCTGTCCCATAGCAGCCAGAGCATTTTCTTGCTCAACAACCAAGTCTTCAAGTTCATTCAATCTATTAAGCTACAATTTATACAAAGACACCACATGAAGTCCAATTATATTACATTCATCATGTCTCCGATAATCAAACTAACTTGAAATTTCAACTTATAAAGTCTGATAAAGTATAAGCAAATACATGCACAGAAATACATATACATAGCTACTATCATTATGCTACAAACTGTACAAATCAAATAAAAGACACTTCTAGTACTGATTTTGTTAATGCTATAATGTACAATAGAACATGGTTAATGTGAATTCCAGGGACCCAAAGAATCTGTTCAATATATTTCACTTTATCATTAACAATAAAATAAAAATAAAGAAGGGCATGTTCAGGTCAAACTAAATATTTTGCTAAGTTCTATTTTTAACAATATCAAAGTCATTCTGTGTTTTACTGGTTTAGATTTTTTTTTATTACAAAATCTAGACAATAAACAGTTTATCATTTCCTCCAGACAGACAAAACATAAGAATTTTCAAATTTAGGTCAAAGGCATTAAAAAATGATGGAAGTGCCTTTATACAGTAACTTCAAAATGCAATATTTGGGGTCTAATTGGTCAGATGTCCAGCTATAAATTCATTTTGATCATACAAACCTGCTTATTAGATATAGGATGAGCTAATTTCTGAGTCATAATCTGCTGTGCTGCATCCTTGAATTTACTGAAAGCAGCATCTGTGTTCATATGTATCTTCTGTTGCATGGCTCTCAGTTCCTGTTCGTGTCGTCTGTTCATATCCTGCATGTCTTCTCTGGCTTGACGTAACAAGTCCTGGTACTTACAGATTGTCTCCTCCTTCTGTTGTATTCTAGCCTGAAAATGATGATAATAATAATGATAATAATTATCATACAATAATGATAACATTATTAATGATGACTGTAAAATGAAATAGTAATAATGATGATAATTATCACAAAAAATAACAATGATAATAATAATAATTATCATAAAATAATAACAATAGTAATGATGATTATGAAAACAATGATAATTATTATAAAAGATAATAATGATGATAACAATAACTACCATAAAACAATATCAATGATAATGATTATAATAATAATGATATTAATTACTATATAAATGATGACAATTAGGATAATAAAGACAATAACAAAAGGCTCCTGCAGTCATTAAGAAAACAGTTTTATTATTACATTTTAATCATTTCAATGACTGGATACAAGGCATAAACATTGCTAGAATAGTATCAGAATGTGCTGATGCTCCCAGATACATGTTTATAATTGGTCATTGATCAGAAGGCAGGAAAGTTTTTGTCATGCCATTTTCAAAGACAGAGTAAGACTCAAATTATTTGTAAGGATAGAATAATTGAATAAGTTTTAAGTACCAGTAATTCTGCTTACAATCGTGATGCACCAACATTAGTTCAGAAAGCATTTGAAGAGCATGGTCTATATCCCCCAACCTTCAGATTTTGTGAATTGATTCACACATTTCACAAAAACAACCCCCATGTTAATCCTATCCACCGAAAAATCACACCTCGCAGATATCAGTCACAGAAATAAATCTTTGGATATAATATGACATACCTGTAAACTAGCTATAGTAGACTGTGCTACTTTCATAGACTGTTCACTCTCAAAGTTACGATCGTGGGTTGCTTTATTGATTTCTGCCTCAGTATTGGCCGTAGTTTGAGCGCGCAATATAATCTCATCCCGGTCTGAGGTTGCTGGCATGCGTAGACGAAGATCAGCAATAACTTTATCTCGAGCAATAAGGGCATGCTCAAGTTCACGGTTATGTTTTTCAACTTCTTCATTTCTCTACAATCAAAATCAAAAGGATGATAATGAGACATTTTTGTTATTATCAGTGTGGATGCATAAATCAATCATAAGGCCAAACAACAGTCAAGTTTACAGTTACCTGACAGACCCTATTTTTGGTGCTGACCATAAAGTTTCTAACACCCAAATCCAAAGTACAAAAATATTTGAGGATGAATAAGTACAAGAGGAACATTTAGAAAATAGACATAAGAGTTTTGCACTTTATATACCCTATTCCTTTTGGTCAAGAAACCTTTAACATGACAATTGTTTTTTTCTAGCCTGATTATTCATAGGGTTTAAGAACAATGTATGAAGGCAAGCCATTAAACATGATTAAGTAACAAACACATCAGGGCTGCTACTTTTTACTTTTCTATAAGTCTTTTATCTTTAAACTTGATAATGTGGCGTTCACAATATTAAAACTTTGTTATCTTGGTCCCAAAGGTGGTCTTAATATCAAGGTTATACAGTATTTATTAGACAAAGTGGTTACAAACACATGTTTTAAGCAACTTTTTTGGTTTAAACTTTATTCCATTGAATACAGAATACATACTTACATTACAACACAATGTATGAATGGACTGGAATACTTAATACCCTCTCCAATAAGACCACTTTTAAAAAAATCAACACAGGTATATACAATTATACTGATTCCTTACAGTTATAGAAAATGAATGTTATTATATGATCTATTTTACTTCACAAAAAAATATATGATGCAATTAAAAGCTTCTTAATATGTATTGTCATAGATAATACAACATATTTACGGTTTTAAGCCTCTTGGACTCAGCTTGTGTATCCAGGATTATTCTGACATTGGCTTTAATAGTAGATATGGCTTGTTCTAACTGGTTGGCAACTGGAAGTTTGGAATCTGGCAATTTGCCAACAGCTTCTTCAAACTGAAAAAAATAATAAAAATAAATGAGGGTTTAGTCAAATCAAAATCTCATCTAATCAAAATTTACACAAGTGAAAAGGCAGACATATAAAAAAGGTTGGCTGTCATGATAACAAACAGTTATAAACTCATTTTAACCAACAGAGACATAAAATATATATAGATATAAATATATAAATATAAAAGATATAGATCTTTGTCACCAGTAAAGAGCAAGACTGAAAAAAATTCTTATTTACTGGGATGGAATGATTTTTTTGATTGCATGCATGCAAAAGACAATGACCTATACTGGACTATATGACATTCAAATTTTAAAACATTACTGGCCTATACAAAATATAGACCCACAATATACTTCTAATTGATTTAAATCTGGACTAAAAATCAAAGGAATTTTACTGGACATGAAGGCCGGTAATTCTCTAAATTTTACCACATCTCATTCAACTTTTCACCACATGACTAAGGTTTGTTAGACCTTCACATTGGCTGTTCTGGTTAATGCAAACTATTGGTCACACTGGACTGGTAGTAAGCTGTGTAATATTTCATTATGTTGGTAAATCAATACCTTAGCTGCTGCCCCAGCAATCTGTGCTGTTTGTCTCTCAAGTGTAGCAATCTGGCGTTCTAATTCTACCTCTCTATGTTCCCAACGTAACTGGCGCTCCTCAAATTCCTAAAAGTATAAATATAATTTATCATAATTATATGGAAATTAAAAAACATAATTTTTAGATACAGTAAAACCACACTTGGTGACAACCTCACTGACAAGACCTTCTCAATATAATGACAACTTGTTCATTTTCAGACCCAGTTTCATCATTTCTGTTATATTTCAACTTGATAATGAGACTAACTTAATATTAAGACCAGCTTTTTTATCTGAAAGATAGTTGTAATATCTAGGCTTCATTGTATGTTTATCAAATTATAAATACTATACATGGTTGTTAAACAAAATAACAATGAAAAAATTGTATAACAATCAATAGTATCAATATTAATATAATAATAAAATTCTATTCTATTATATTATATTATATTATATTATGCTTAATAATTAAAGATAAAAATACCATATACAATAAAAAAAATACACACAATAAATGAATTTGAAAAAGCATGGATAATCATGTCCCATTAATTCAGTTATTTATTATTATTATTTACTTATGAATTCATACATTTAATTTTAATACATATCCATATATTCTAATAACATAATTATTTTATTAATTTGTTTATTTGAAAGATACCAGGGTGAAAACTAGACTATGAAACAAACTTTTGCATCCAACTTATGTACTTTTTAATTTCATCTGTTCACAGACTTAATTTCTCTGATATTATGGTATGGTGGTGGGAGAATAAGTGGTGCTAATTCCATGTTGCTTTACCTAAGAAAAAGTCTTGGAACAAATGGATATGATATAAGGTCAAAATTGGCATTTGTCACCGTATAAAAATACATACATAATATGATAAATAAATTTCGAGTTATTATCTAGCAAAGGGCAGCATATAAAAAATATAGTGAAAAAAAAGAAATAATAAAAAATAAGTTAAAACTAATATTATCAAATATTAATACTATCCTTAAATCAGGGGCATGTTTAATTTAAAAAAAAAATAAATAATAAAAAATTCCACACTGCCCCCAGTGAGAGTCGAACTCACGACCCCTGGTTTACGAGACCAGTGCTCTAACCACTGAGCTATAGGGGCTGGACACTTTCACGGGACTTAAATTGTAACATATTCACAATACGTAATACATATTTTGCTTTCTTCAGTATTTCGCGATACGCAGCCTTAAAGTTTAAAACAATTCGGCGCATCTTTGATTTTTAGACTTATTATTCTTAACTTATTAAAAATATCTTTCAACCTTTCGTATTTCACTCAGAACAGCTCGTTAGTTACGAGGTCGACCGACATCGATATAAATAGAAACCCGACTGGCGGAAATTGCCGGATATTGCCGATTAGTTTATAGCTCCATTCAGCAAACATTAGATACAATACTTAAACAAAAAAAATATATGGAACGCTTTGTAAATAAGTAGGGAGGAGATCAAATACTCAAATTATGTCAAAGATTACATAAAACTCGTTCAAATGAATCGTTTTTGACATGATAAGATCGGATTTCCCCAAATCTATATTTAGAACGTAACACGACAACAAAATGGCGACTAACGATATTCTAACATATAAACGATGTCCACGAAAACGGAGGAAATTGTAAAATACTTGAGTTAAACGTGTCAATGGTATATAACTATAGCATCGAATTAATATTGCAGAAACTGCCATATCAAGCATTAATGCGGACTCGCAACGCAAATGGCTAATTAATAATAATAATTAATGCGTTGTTTCAATCAATTGAATTTTTTTTAGCCAAAGACCGATGTTATACATGTGTAATATAGGTTTTAGGTTAAGCTACGAATCAATTCTATGTTATTCAGAGAGAAAAGTCAAACGAAGCATTCATCAATTTTAGATAACAATCTAAAAGCAATTATTGACTGAGTGGGAAGAGCCTGGACCAAATAAAAAAATGTACCGATCAGAGTCTAATAAAGTAGTTCCAACGTAAATTTTTGTCTTGTTTTCAACACCAGCGCTTTTAAATCGTTACCCTTACAAACATCAGATCCAATAACAATCATGCATGACTGCTACACCAGTTCACAATCTAAACATAGAATTTACAACTTATAGCAGGAGAGACAATAATGTCAGTATTTCTGCATGAATTTTATCAAATCAAGGTGGATTATCAGGGTCAACAATTTTTTTCAGGCTACTCTTCCTGCAGGACAACCACTAAAGAATTTCAACTAGTTCTACAGCAATTTCAACTCGTCCTTAGCCAATTTCTACTTGTAATTTAGAGTGAACTATAGTTGTTTAGTTGATTTGTCAAGCCCTGATTATGCTTTCAAATGGATTGACAATATGACTACCAACGTTATTTGTCTCATCATGTTTTTTTTGGATTAAACAAGCCTTACTCAAACTTAAATTTAGTAAAACTGTGCAATAGAACATGCTATGGTGAGCTCTTTAAGGTCTGAATAATTAGTTTATCAAGTCCATACTTCAATGTAACAATAATGATGAAATTAAGAACAGTGTGTCTAAAGAAATAAAAATTGTACCTGATTCTTCATTATACTTCCATATTAGTTCATTATATACATTAACTATACAAGGATTCTTTGATCATTCACATAATGATTGTTTTACATATAACTCCAATCACATGGATGAATTTATAAACAGTAGAACCTGTTGTGTTTAAAGAGAAGAAGATTTCATTTCTGACTGCCCCATTCACAGTTTTGAACACTGTATATATGAAAGTCATTGCAATTATTAGGACAGGAAGACCCCAAAATAAGTCAGAATTCAACTTCTTTTATATATACTAGTATATGGTCCTTTACAAGTCCACACTTTCAATCAAATCAGTTAAATATATTTTGAAATGTCTTCATACAATTCATGCAGGGTAGGCAAATTTAGTGGATTCTTAGTGAGATAGAAATATTCACTTCTTTAAAAATATTCAATTTTTCAAGCTGGTATTTGATAGATCAACACAATCATCCAGCTGAGACAACCATCCTAGTTGATGTCATCATTAGCATTTAGCAAAGATGAATTGTGGCAGATTGAAATGTTTTAATGAAATTACCTATAAACCATTAGTTGAGAATTGTAAATAAAATATTTTGGCAAGAGTAAAGAAAATAAGACCAGATTGGGACAGCCTCGAAGAATAAAATAAAATCTTGCAACAGACCTGAGTAAGTTTCACATTCTCTGCTTCGTATTCAGCAATACCACTTTCATGTGTTCTGATGATTCCTTCAAGGTATGAAATCTGAAAAAGCAATTTATGCATGAATGACTGGATCTGGTGTTATTAATATGACACAGACTTGAAATAAAAGAATAACATTACTTAATTTATACATATGTTTTGAGAATAAGCAAAAAATAATTTAAAATCCAAAATTAAACTGCAAACATATTAGTGGAAACTTGAAAATCATTAAAAAAAAATCATGCACTAAAAATTCTAAAATTTATGCAAGTGACATGGGGTAATTGCTGCAAAAAGTTCATTATATATTTTAAACATTGGCTCAGAGCTTAAAGGGTTCTTTCAGTTACCTGTTGTTGTAGTTTTGTGATATGACGACGGTGTTTCAGCTCTTCAAGTCTTAGGCTGTCCATTTTACCATGCCATTCTTTCACCTTGGCAGCACCACGTCCATCTTTCAATGTTGTGATCAAATCTTGTAGACTTTTATGTTGTAACTCCAGAGCTGCCAACTTATCTTCCATATCATCTTTTGTTTTCTTAACCTACAATAAAGTTATCAGCATCAATATTAGTATGACCTTGTGGTAGTTTATATATATAGTGAGGTCAAGTTTTTATTGTTAAGCATTTCAAATTTTAATTCCAGTATCATCATCAAACTAAACATTTTACAAAGAAATATTCTTATCCTGCACAAAAGGAAGTTACGCTCAATATATTTCGAACCAGATTAAAATAAAGATGAAAATTGAGTTATTTCTACTGATGTCAGCTAATATCAATATGAATACACTGTATTAACAATACAATGAGACTATTCTTGTATCTAATGTTTTTATTACTTTGAGTTGCATAATGTCTTAAATGAAATAGAGATAAAATTTCAATTCTATCAAATCCATTTAATAATGTACACAGACATTATGAGAAAATCATGACAAAGTAACACTTACATTTCTTAATTCTTCTTCTAACTGAGATTTATCTTGTTGTAACTGCATGAGATTTTTAGAGAATTTTTCTTGTTTAGAAAGTGGCACAGCACCAGCAAACTGTAATCTTAGATCCTGAAATTAAAACAAATTACAAAAGTAATTATGCTAATTCCTTCTCAGACAAGTTTAATCTAATTTATTTCATATCTATAACAAACTAAATCCCAGTAACTTATAGTAACCATATTATATGACCATTTACTAGGCTTCAAAACAGTACTGAAATCTTAAAATCAGAATTCTTAAGATGAAAAAAAAATAAAGTCTATGATATAACAAGAGTGCAAAAATATGTCCGTCAAAATTAAATTAATTAATATTAGATAGAAACTGTACAACTTAGAGTGCACACATGGTCTATTTCATAATTCTTTTGCAGAACCAGGGACCATAATCCAAAAGCAAGCACTAAGGGCCATTTTAATGGTTACTGAACTTGGCCGAGATAATAAACCCATAAGCATTATGACAACACTTATTGAAGACTGAATGGGAACTATTTAAATAGGGAGAGGCCAGCTATTGCAGACACTGCATGTAGACTGGCATATGAGAAAACTATCTTTAATAAAGCATAAAACGAGCACATTTTCTCCAAGAAATCAACTAAATTCATCACTAAATTTAACTCACATGTAAGTTTCTTTTTAGGTATTGGATTTTATTCTGAGATTCTTTCCTCTTATGGAAGAGAGTACTCTCTTTGTCATCAATTTTCTGTTCAAGTCTAAGAACCATAGCTTCCAATTTGGTGACCTTCTTTCTCGACTCTTCAAGTTTTCTCACAGCTGTACCTTCACTGACTTGTAGCTGAACAATATGTCTATGTAGTTTACCTAGCAACGAGAAAAATGTTCATAAAATAATACATAATCTATGAACTGAGTTCATACATAGAGTACTTAAAGCCACGGCTGTTCCAAACATCATTAGTTGTAAACCTGGTGATAAAATAGCTTTTCCACAACAGATTGAGCAGTGAAAGGTGGAAGTCAGTGTTTCATGATATAAAATTGACTTTTATATCCCAATACTTGCTATGATAACCCCCATTCATACAACATACATGAGGTCACTTAATAAATTCATTCAGGGTCCCTAAAAATGATTCAGAATGAAATTCTCATGCCACTTAGAAGATTAATTCGATAATTTCATTTTTCCCCATGGAAACAAGGACATTTTCATAGTATGAAAGTGTTAAAACAAACAGACCATAATTATTATGTCATTTACCAATTATAGTTTTTTCATCACTTTGAACTTGGAAGTCAAGCAACTGTTGCCTTAGTGACTTAGTTTCTTTCTCTTTTGAAATATGTTGCATCTCTAAAGCTTTAACTTGAGAACTGGCAATATCTGTCACTTCCTGTAAATAGAGAGAAACACAAGTTCTTAATAACCACATCTAATAGTAAAAAAAGTGATTGTAGTAATCATCAGTGAGACCATCGTAGTAAATATAGAAACATAGAGGATACACTGAAATCAGTCCAAAAGTCAGTGATCATAATATTAAGGTGATCACAATTTTTACATGGTCACTATCTGAATTTTTAATGTTTACTAATAATCATACAACATTTACCTTCAGTTTGGAGTTATCATGCTGTAAATTTAATATCTGTTCATCTAACTGTTCTATTTTCTTCCTATCTGCATCACTGACAGCTTTAGTCACAGAATCTAATAACAAAATTAACAAATATGAATATGAACAATATTTAGCATATATCAAACACTTAAAACCTCATCATAAAATTGTCATTAGTAAGTCAGCTACAGTTGTTATGAAATATTTGTCAGATTTCAATTGAATGCTTAAATGGGCCTCAATTGTTATTGAATAAAAGAACATAAAATAAATGGTGACATTGAGCTAAACAAGGTTCATTGATGGTGTTTTCGCACAAAGTTTTATCCAAATTCAACCAATGGTTTTGGAGAAGTGATCATTAGAGAGTTTTTCTATGACAAAGTGACCTCTAGTAATGTTTTTTCCTTCATCTTTCAATATATGTGCAGGTACATGTATACATTTTTGTGAAAACAAACAAAAAAATTCAATCAAAACATTGACATTATACTATTGTTACATTGTAATACAATATTATGGAAAGTAGAATATCATAAAGACTGGACTTCCGGAAACAAGACAATTCGTATCTTTGAAGAATTGGTTTCAGAACAACATCTGAATCTCCACAATAACTTGTATAATGTATGTACTTACTTGACAGTTCATCCCTAAGGTCTCTCTCAATCTGCTGAAGGTCAAGATTTGACCTTGTGATCTGCAATAAGAAAAGTAGCCAATTAGAGCCAGTAATTACATTAATAAAACAAAACTGATGCAAATCTATATTGATAAAAGAGGCTGTTTAAACAAAACACCATTGTATCTTCTATAGACAGCTACAATCATTTCATTTGAAATGATACAAATACAACTCTCATTTTGTAAAATAAGTTATCTTAAATATTTTCCATTCACATTTGAAATCAAGTTCCAATTAATTTACATAATGAGTAATCAAAATCCACATCTTTGTATCAATTACGTTTTGTATTCATCTATGTTCATCATAGTGAATATCTCCATTTGTATGTTTGTTACCTATATTGTAAGTTTTCCTGTTTCTCATGCAACCATCTATCATTATCATACATTGATAAATCATTCATTCACTATCACTTACAAGAATTAACACAGTATACCAGGCCTAACATTACACACTGTCCATTACTGTCACACACATATGACAATTATCATTCTGTCAGTCAGTTTGTCTCACATCTTCATCCAATAAACAAGTATTTCAACATTTTTAAAGTTGTTCCCTTACACGCTATAAAAAATCCTTTCTATATAAGTAGACAAGCATCATACACTTACCTCAGCAAACTTATCCTCTAACTCTTTGTTTCTATCCTCTAAATTACGTAGTATAGATTTCTGTTGTTCATACATATTGACGGCATGTTCCGCCCTCTGTCTCTCGTTTAATTCCTTCATTTCTAGAGTAGTGATTTTCTTTGACGTTGAAATGACATCACCATCTGTGATACCCTTAATCTCTTGACCTTCAGTTGCGCCTGTAATACAATCATTTAATTCAATCTTAGATAAAAATGAATCCAAAGACATTATAATAAGATATCAAATTTATCATGTATGGAAAATCTCACTTAGTAACTACATCAATATAACAATCACTTATATTTAGACCAGTTTTAAATAGTTCCCTGTACCTTTCCTATGAAGTTCATTCAATGCAGCTTCCAGTGTATGCAATCTTTCCTTGTCAAGAGTCATTGTTTTCTTCAATTCTTCATTTTCTGTAGTCATTCTCTTCACCTCAACCTGTTTCATGGAGTCATTGTGAAATTAAAAATAAAACTTGGTATTCTCTCAGATAATACTGACCCCATACACTAACATCATGGTTCTGATTTTATTTGTTTGTTAATAAGTTAGTCCAGTATAGTAAGTAGGTCAAAAAACTTTTCTTTAATTATTTTTTTCAAAAAATACCTTTCATACTTTGGAGGTACATTATTCCCAAATAATTTCATACTTTGAATTTTGCCATTAAAAACTTCGGGTTCACGCCCAAAAATAGGGTTAGTCTAGAAATTGTGAACAAAAGTTTTCTTTCTGACTTCATTACCAATTTTCATTTTCAACAAATTTAGGAAATCCAAATACAAGTAGACATACTATAAAACTCATGTGTAAAGTAAAAGCTTACATCTATGTACAACAAAACCAAAGGAAACTAGACCAATGACTAAAGCTCACCTCCAATCCTGTAAGCAGTTCGGCTTTAAGAGCCAGTGAGTTGCCTTTCTCCAAATGATCACGGTATTTTTCTGTCAGTTTATGATACTTCTTGTCAGCCATGTCTAAATCACTAGAAGGAACAGACTCCTCCAAGGCTTTCTGGAGACCAGCAATCTTAAACGCTGCCATGTCCTAAATATATAGATTTTCAACAGGTTAATCAAAGATGATATAATCATTTACAAAAAATGTACAGCAAAAAATTACACAATAAAACAAATATACAATAATCTTGAACTTGGACTACATAAATTTTTGTTTTCTATATAAATTTTAAAATGACACTTCAACAAAACTGCAGATTAACTCAAACATAAGCCAACAAATGTATGATATTTAAAACATATCAATTCTTTCCCAAGATCAGTATGGGTATGTTTTTAACAGCATCAATTAAATATACCTTATAGCGTTGTAAATATCCAATCCTTTCAGCAACAGCCTGTTCCATCTGTGCCATCTCATTCTTCAAGCGACCTATCTCCTGCAATCAGATATACAATGTATTCTTACAAATAAAAGTTGTGTAAAGTTATGTAAGAATTTCAAATTCGAATAGGAAGGCATTTATGCCCATGTCCTGGGAAGAAAAGACCTGTCATGTACACATGACCTCATTAATGATTTGCATGTATTACAATAATAAAAATACATAAAATATATATATATAAAACTATTGTTTGGATATTTAAAGGAAGAGGTATTTGCCACATTGATTTTTCAGGGTATTCCCAAGAGAACTTTTCTAAATAGCATTCATTTAAGTATATGAAAATCACAGCAGACATATGAAAAATGTTTTAGATAACAGACAGATATTTAGAATTCAAAAGATTTGCATTAAAGCATTAGTTACCTTTCTCTGCTGAGCATCCATTTCCTCCATAGTCTGATATCGTCGAGTCAATGCTTTCTCGTTCACTCGATAAACTGTTATACGACGTGTCATGTCAGAAAGTCGGCGTTTAATTTCATTGTCATCATGGTTCAATGTATCAATAAGTCGCTAAAATGTAAACAAAAATTGGTGAAAATAATTGTGTGTCATTATTATATATCAACATTTCAGAAAGGCAAGAATTCATTCATAAATTAACCAGCATAATCAATTTTATCAACAATCCTAAAATCAAATCTGCCATTTGCACATAAATATTTTGCAAATGAATTCATGTACAGAAATAAATAACCTCCCAATACAAACATTACTTGTCACAAATCTGACAGATAAATTTTTCAGGCCTATGTGTTAAAATGATTACAACAAAGAAGCCCTATTGTTTTAAACGCTTGTCAAAAAAACTCCTATCAGCAAAGCAACATTGTGCACATCTTACATCGTACAAGGAAGCACTATTATCACAGGCGTGTATTATTTTAAATAGAAATTTAGAATCATTAAGACATAAATTCTGTAGTCTCACCAGAATATAATACTAATGCAATTGTTAGTCACTTGTAGCACTTACATCAAATTCTAACACTCTGACTTTATCTTCCTCATGCTTTCCTTCAATATTTCTCAAGTTTTCCATCAACTTCTTAACTTCTTCTTCCCAGACCTGGTTTAAGATAAAATAACCATTTTAATACATAATCCAATTTTTTTTTTGTATTTGATACATGTACAAAATTATGGCAACTAAATATTAACCCTGATCATGCTGTATTCCCAATTACTGATAAGCCATGTCCAATGCTGAATTTATTTTATGTAGTATTGATAAGAAGTGGTCTAGGTCATTCTCTGCAAAGGAGAGAATGTAAATACAGTGTGGCGACTTGTTATTGTGGTTATAGTGCAATCATTGATATGGGTTAATAATCAAGTGTTTTACATCTGATCATCAGCCAAATTCAATTCTCCTATTGTCAATGGCCTAACTTTCTTTCGAAATAATTGGTCTTTAGGAATAGGTTTGACTGTAGTTACCTTTTTATCTTTGAGGTAATCACTGTACAACAATCCCTGTTGATGACGAACCACAGCATACTTTCTCTTGTAATCCTCCAGTTTCCCTTCTGTCTTACCAAGCAGCTCTTCTTTAACAAATAATTCCTGAATACACAAAAACACTCCACTTTATAACATTATTTCACATTATTTAAAAAATAATATAATGGTATATCATTGATATTCAAATAATTTGTGATTAAGTCTTCAGCAAATTACTCAAATCCATTTGATATAAAATCCTCAACTTCATTTTATGATACCATAAAAGTACTTGCCCAACAAGATCAAGTCCTTTTGATCATGTATTATTGTCAGTGATAATAATGGACAAATACAAACTAAAATCCCTTACTGGTTGCAATCTGAGCACATTCTCAACAGGTACAGTGCAACAAATGTGCTGAGAATACAGAATCATCTCTTATTTCAGAAAAATGCATGATGTTAAGGATAAGACAAAATGCCCCAAACAAGCACAAAATAGCCTTTTTTAGCATCTAGTAATAATATCAGAATTTTACAATTCCTGATAGCCAGATTCAAATATTCATGTTTTTACATACTATTACATGACAAACCTCCAATATGCTACACAACATTTCGAGTCATATACAGTAAAAACATGGTAAAGTGAAGCACATGTATTAACCTCCCCAGTCACAACTTTCTCTATTTCCTTGTCATAAATATAGTGAAATGCAGATATAATAAAGTAATTATTCCGGCCACAAGATATTGACTTTAACCTATGTTGTACAGAAGTTTTTTATAGTAAAACAAACACAGCACAGTTAAGGTCATATTTACAAAATACAAAGCCTTCCCAACATTACAGGGTTTAGACTCATTCAGACATACCTGTAATACAGTCACAAGATGTTCATTCAGGCTGGCAATCACCTCAGCACTTGTGGTAGCCATATTTTCAGGTAGATTTGTAGGCTTAAAGAAGCCAACACCAATTCCACTAGGGCCCTTCACAGATTTTAATTCCTCTTCCATCTGTTTGATCTGTGAGAGAGATTTTATTGTTCATAAATTTTTAATAAAAGGCAACACCTAAAAATGTTTTATCTGGCTACTCTGATAGACCAACCAAAATTAGTCCCATCTTTGTTTATTCCAAACAAACAATATCCACAATACAATACCATATCCTAATAAATTGTATCAATCCTATTTGGCCAAAAGATCAAAAATTAACAGAAATCAGAGTAATAGTTGGCAGTTGTAAAGCACAATGGTGAAATGACTTTGAATAATCTGTGCAATTATTTTACCTCAGTCTGTCAATCTAAAAGTGCAGAATTTAATACAACCATTTTTTGAAGCAAAATCTCAATAAAATTGCTTGGAAAAGTCATTCATTATTTTAATAAAAAGCTCCCCAATATATAAAAATCTACTTGAGTAAGGCATCTTACCCCTCTCCCAAACAGTTATCAGAAGAAAAATTTAAACAACCTACCTTCTCTAAGGCTTTTTCCAGTTCAAGATTATATTTGTTCGATTCGTGTCTTGTTTCTCTGAGAGCCATGCGAAGCTCATCATTTCTACCTTGAAGATTATCCATCTGTGCCTTCAGGAATAAGGAAGTGTCATGTCTTCCAATCACAGACTTAGCTTCTATTGCCTAAATTTAACAATAAGAAGTCCATTAAACTCAATTTAAATTCAACAAGGAGAAGTAAAACACATGAAATTTCATGAGCAATTAGACTTGTTAAATAACATAACTGATATGGAGACCCCTACCATATCATACCTGGGTAGAACTACCAACCTTCCATAACTAGCTGGACAGCCAACATAAGTGAAATTTTGTCCTGGGTCAAACTTGAGCTTACAGAAGTGAGGGTC
This sequence comes from Lutraria rhynchaena, assembly GCA_008271625.1. Taxonomy (NCBI): domain Eukaryota; kingdom Metazoa; phylum Mollusca; class Bivalvia; order Venerida; family Mactridae; genus Lutraria; species Lutraria rhynchaena. The sequence goes on from VIBL01000040.1 coordinate 177,029, forward strand.
TAATGGGTACCAGTAAGAGACCACGACCACTGTACCATGGATGTGCCTGATACTTAATATCAGTGTGGTTGTAGTATCCCAGAAAACCAACAGTGGTATCGGTCTGCCTTCTTACTCTTTAATTCATTTTCTCTCTGGAAACTCCCTTACTTCTCTATAAACTTTCACTATCATACACATCAGTCTGAAGTGAATTCTAATGTGGTCCAGAAATACAACAAAGTCTCTACCCTTAACTGAGTCAGTCTAGTCATGCAAAAAATATTTGCTTCGAAGTTCATTGGAAAATATGACATTTTGTGAACATTGGCATACAGAATCAATTAAAATTTAGGTCAGAGGAAAATTCCACAAAAAGATACCAAATAAACAATACTTACAGCTAACATTCTCTCCAGTGCAGGGAACTGCATTTCCGATACCTCTCTCTGACCTTTCTCCATTCCTTCATCATCATCATCATCCCTTCTGCCATATTTCTTCATAGCTTCCATTACTTCTTTCAAGCCAGCTTCAAGACCCTTATTCTCTTCTTCCAGTTGCTCTGATTTGGCTTTAAGTTGAGCATTGTCACTGTAAAGTCTATCCATCTCTCTAAAGTTTTCTTTAATATCCTGGTCATATTCATTTCTCTGTTAAAGTAACAAAGTTAGAATTAGGACTCAAATTGAAAGTAGATTTAACACATGCAAAGAGTGAGGGGGGGGGGGAGTTACATTGATATAATGTACACTGTCACAAAATACACACCAAAATTACCTAATGAAGATAGGATGGGACCTGCTTAACTTAAAGAATGGAAAACTATTTTGGATGCCCTCCATCATTATTTTAATAATGATACAATTTCAATGTTAAGTCTGGTTATTTCTGATCCCAATCTTCAGAATATTGAGGGTTTTCCTGTATATAAAAAAAGTCAAATCTTATTGAACTGACAGGACATACCCTCATCTGGGATTCCTCCATGGCCACTTCTCTCTTAATTATAGTAGCGACAGATTCAGGTTTACGCTTTTCTTTCAGAGTTTCAGTGTATTCTTGAACGGCAATCATATCATCAGCAGTCAGACCAAGAGCAACCGCTCTGAAAGAAAGAAATAATATCTTATGGTTAGAAAGTTAAAAATACCAATGAATTTTACAATAAAAAAAGATGTACTTTTTATAACATAATTTCTTTCATAAAATATTTAGGTTTACAATTAATTAACATCAGTTATATATCAGTAGCACTTAACCAAACCAGTTTTCCCCTCGATTCTGTACCTATAGTAACTTTGTTCTCTTTAAGAAACTGCAAGCTTCACTACATAAATGACCAGTAGTGGTGGAAGAATAGCTTTAGAAGCAATGACTTCCTCCAAATTGTTACAGAGAACCGCAGCCAGGCCTAGGGTTGAAACTCACAAACACAAAATCAGGAGATATAATTGTTTACCTATTGAGCAAAATGGATAAAATATCCAGTGCAATAATTTCAGCACAAAACAAGAAGTGTACGAAAACTCATGAGGTGTGACACCTCAAACACTCCGAAACCAATAAAACTACAGCAGAAATTATACTGAATCAGCATTGCTATACAAAGTATACCATATATGAATATTAACCATTTGCCTCATAATACTGCATTTCCCACATCTGAAGCGGGCAACTTTTGAAAACATTGTGGCAAAAGAAACCATTGCATGTAATGTGCAATGGCTTCTTTGCCGCAATGTTTTCCATTCTGTCAGAGAAAAAATCCAATTTTCTCAAATAAATTGATATTTTGTATATATGCTTTCCAATCTGGAAGAGTCCATAATATGCTTATAATGCAAGGGTTTAAACACAGATAAATTGACAGTCAAATGCAACTGATTTTGCAGGATTCAATGCATCCTGGTATGAAATAAGACATACCTTTGTCCCATATGTTGAGCCATCTTTCTGATTTTCTGCTTCAGCTCAATTCTTTCATCTTCAAGTTTTTCAACCTGAAATGTGAAAAAATACAATCAATGAAAGATTTTGATGCTGTATATGGTGAGACCTCAATATTAAGACCACCTTTGGGACCTGGAAGAATATTGTGGTGGTTTCTTTACCAAGTTGGAAGTAAATGGTAGTAATACTAAGGTAGTTGTAATACAGAGGTATTAATAGAGCTCTAATAAGGCACTTACTCAGTACAATAAAATTTCTAACAAATCAATTTAAAATCTGATTACAAAAACATTTTTTTAAATTCATGTTAATTTTTTCAAATACATGTTCAATAATTTGATGGATCGTCGCATATTGTTAATAATATCACACTTCTGAGCTTGGAGGTCAAATACAAATTGCATAGCCTAGGATCTATTTACGATAAAATACTGACCTCTTTTTGTAAAATATAATTCATAGCCTTTTCCTCTTCCTTGCGGACTGCTTTCTTGGATCTGAATTGTGTTAAATCTAATGGTTTACGAGGATCAAGACCCAGTCTACCACGGAGATCCTCATTTTCATCACACAAATCATTAATAGCCATCTCTGTCTTATTTATATGTTGAGTCAGCTCTTCAATTTGTCTAAAAAGGAGAGAATATTGTATAATAACACAGCAAATACATTCACATAATGGACAAGAAACACAGCAATGCCACTAAACTAGGTTTTCAACAGATTAATGAACAGAAACCTTTTTCCTATTTATTGAAGTAGAGGCTTTGAATCCAGAATCCCAAAACAACATTCAAAAACTAGGTCTCCTTCTATATAATACTTTGCTATACACTAAGTTTGATAGCAATAGGTCAATCCAACTTAGTTATTCAATGGAAATCAATTTTTTGACACTGTCGGCTGAAAGCCTGGTTAATAAGGAGAAAGAGGATTATTTATAAATCAAATCTTCATTTTAAAAATGTCTTCTTAGAACCATAGAAAGAAAGAAGTTGAGAGCTTGGGAAACAATGAAGTTGCCTTCCTTATGATCAAAATAATTAAAGTTCTGTTAAGGTAACAGCTAAATATCACTGACCACATAGTACATAAATGCATTGGTCTTTAGACTTACCTGTCCCTAATCTTAACCTGACTTTTTCCTTCTTTGATTTCAGCCACAGCTTCAGATAATCCATATTCACCCTACAAAAAAAATCCATCTTCATAGAAGCATCTGTTTTATAGAATATTTTTATTTTCTGTAAATTTATTCAGAAAATAGTTGCAACATACTAAAATAAGAATGTTTCTAAACAACAATTTCTTGAATGAAGAAGCATTAAACAAATCAACCTGTTTTACTCATTTATTTATTTATTTATTTATTTATTTCGCTTTCACAATTCATTTTAAATACTATGTCCACTACTAAAAGACATAAAATTAAATAGCAGTACAAAAGGTCAATTTAATTGCACAGGTATATGGTACTATCAAAGTTGCACAGTTTAATTAATGCTGGAAAGGATTTCAATTTAATACTTCCACACAACAGAACACTTACAGCTTCGTATTGTCTCATTCTCTCAAGAGCTTCAGTCAGTTCCTTGTCCTTAGCTCCAGCATCTTGCTCAGCCTGAAAATGAAAAATATCACATAAATACACATTTACATAAACCTATGTTCACATTTGATTGGTTGAAGATACAGTAATGCTCAGTTAAGGTGAACTTGGATATAGTGAAGTATCTATTTTCCCTGAACAAGCCTGTCTATATTCCACTGTTACAGATATAGTGAAATGTGGAAATAATAAAGTAATTATCAGTCTCTTGGAATTCACCGTAACTGTAATCAACTGTATTGGCTTTATAGATTTCAAGAAAAATATATACTAATATTATAAATATATTATTCACGGGCCTGAACCAAAATCTCATTAACTCAAATAAAACAAAAAAACGTATTTATTCATACAGAAAGAGTAACAACATACACATTCTAAGTTACTTTTTTAAATAAAACCAAACAAACAGTACTTTGGTTGTTTTGATGAAATAATTGAAAAAAAAAAAACAACCTACCAACTTCACATCTCGATCAGCATGCTTGTTTCTCTCCTGTTCTGCCTTAAGTTTCTCCTTCAGCTCCCTAATTATTAACTGTTGTCTGTCACCAGGACCCTTACCAGCTAAATAAGAGTAAATAAGTAAAATCTATGATAGTAAATAAAGCTAAACATATATGAAAAATAAGTACAATTGATTCACATACATTCTAATGTTCAAATATTAAAGTCAGATTTTTTGTGAACTTTTCTTACTGACTAAATTTTATTTGGAATCAATTACTTATGAAAGATGTTGTTATTTTTCAAGCAAGTACAATAAGAACACATGAACCCTACCATCCAATTTTGGACCCACAGCCAAAATAGTCTACAAAGAAGTTTAGCATAACCTATCACAAATGAAAGAAGAAACAATTTTTTGTTCCAACCAACTTCTTTATCACCCCTTTTTTGATTTTTTGTTAACACGATCATAAAAATCTACTTGTTTAATTATTTTCAGGAAACTTAATATTTTAAAGTTTTCACTTGATTCTTAATCATATTTTACTGTATGTTTAGCATGACAATAAGATTGAAAAATTGAAACAAACTAGATGATAGGACCCATCAATAAATCCTGCTTTCCACAGAGACCATTTATTGTCATTATGGTCTCAACATTAAAACATTGTCACACTTACTTTTCTGTAACTCAGCTCTAAGATCCTCTATAATGGCAGCATTATTATCCAAATCATCAGCATACACTTTAATTTGTTCAGTCAATTCTTCAATCTGTCCATCCTTCTCTTTAATCACTTTTGACAAAGCAGCAACAGATGCCTTATCACTATCCATGTTAGCAGCAATCAGTTGTTCTCGCAACCTGAAAACTTGCTCTTGTTGGTCAATTATGGTCTGGTCTTTGTCTTGTAGAATAAGCTGTACAGATAAATTTTAAAAATGATGTTTGAACTCTAATATGTGAAAAACTATGAAAGACTGAAACTACAATTAGATGGCTGAAAATTGAAAGGAATTAATGGTAATATTAAAGAAATGTAATACATATATATACATTTTCATAAGGAGATGAAATTTTCCACCATTCCTGTTTGAACATTCAAGTCGTATTTTCAGATTAATTCTATAAAATAGCATTGCTTTTTGCAAGCAAATATGTCGTATGACACTTAAGATGAATTTTTCAATTCAAATTTAAATTGAAATCTATATACATGTACATTTTTCAATAGATTAGAAACATCTACTTTACAGAACGCATGTCAATCTCATTCATTACAACCTTCTCATTCATTACATCTTGCCAATACATCAAGGTAATCAACACTAACCTTCCATTCCTCAATCTTGTTATCAACAGCCACCATGATGGCATCATCAGCATCAGTTTTAGAAGCAAGTTGTTCAGTTAAATCAGCAACCTAAGAATGTAAAGTACAACCCAAACTTACATCAACATCTACAACAATCCCTGTATTAAAATATACATAAATGGTCGATCACACTTCATAGCCTTTCATTTCATAGAACACTAGTGCTAAAACTTGCCCGGGTGTATTAAAAAGATTGTGTTAGATATCTTAAAATACTTTCGAACTTTTATTTTATACTTCAAAGGGCCATAACTCCATTAAAACCAATACACCAGACAAGTCTAGAGGATGACGGAAACTTGACTGAGATTATCCACTTAGTTTGAAATACAAAAAAAACAGGGTAGAATAGACTGAATGTATTTTCAAATCTTTATGTAGAAAACACAATCAGTAGTAACCGAGTTTTTGTACCTTTGATTTCAGGATCTCATTATCCTCTCTCAGTTTGTCTTGAACTGAGTCACTCTGTTGTAACACAAGCTGAAATATAATAAAACATCTTTGTTACATTTCTCAGCATTTAATACTCAGAGTAAATATCACTCAATGTTGTATACTCTGAGAATATCACTGAATAAAACTACATACATATTAATAGAAATTTCAGCTTTTTTAAAACAAATACTGATGAGAGTTGTGTTGAATTATAGATATGATGATGCCAGTAATTTTTTAAACATTTTTTCTGCTTTACATTTTCATGCAATTCGCCTGAATTTAATTTGTTCTCCATAAGTAACAGCCAAGTTTTCTACATGAATAATCTGTAGTGGAAGATGAATGGCTGTAGATGTGCTGTGTCCAGGGTTAAAACTTACAAACCTAAGGTATGTAAACATACTTCAAATGTTCTACCAATTTAGCTAAGAGGACCAACTGCAGCCTATATTTTGAGCATTGAAATTTTCTTGAAAATGCTATATACATAATCATAATGAATGTAACTTAAAAACATGCAACTTAAGTACACCAAACTATTCACTTTGACACATATTGCTCTCAATGTAGTGAAAATTTTCACATCTTTCACAGTTGTAAAGGAAAATAATTTTGCAGAAAAGATACAATCATATAATGGGATGTAATTTTGAGAAGGGGTTTAATTTTGTAAAAGCCACAATTTTGTATACATGGACAATTTCAAGATATATACCTTGAGTTTGGCATAATCCTCTGTTGTTCTGTCCATCTGAGTGATGGCTTCCTCCAGCTGACGATTTAAGTTATCAACTTGTTTTTGCAGCATATCATTTGCATCAGTAAGATTCTAAAACAGAAAACAGCATGACTTTATCATAAATACTTCTAAAAAGAACTTGATTGGAGTGTATCATAATAAATTCAAAATGTTGAAAACAAAAACCTTGAGATGACTATACAATATGGGCTAAACAGCCCATTTCCAGAAGCTAATCTATTAAGTTCAATTAATCACTGCATGAACTACGTTCAAGATAAGAGAAGGCTTCAATTCAGTATGACCACTGTTAGTTGATTTTTCATTTCTCATACCTGCCAACTGTATTTTTGACAAAACCAGAAAAAAATAAAATGAAAATTCTAAAAACTGAAACTTATTTAAAGCTTCCTTTTTCATAATATTATAAAAAATCATATTTTTTTCTTTTGTCGTGAACTTCAGATAACCTGATTATTATAAATAGTTTTGTCCTAAAAAGGAAAATGTACAGAACTTTACTGTACCTGTAATTCCTCCATGGCTTCAGCGAGATCCTTATTCTTTCTCATCAGTTTACTAGCCATATCTGAATCATCTTGTCTAGCAACCATCATGTTTCTCTGGGACTGTAGTTGTAGCTTGTACTCAGTTATATCCTGTCTCATTTGGTCATTCTATGAAGAAAAGAAATGAAGAATTAATTAAAACTATAATTGATAAGTGCATTCATAACAAACATGATCTATACTATTAATAAAACATTTTGTAAATCGATTTCAAAATTTTGTAATATCAATATCCCTGGACTGTACCATCATTAAAAATTTTCATAATAGTGGAATATGATATTCGCAAATATTCCACATAAAGATCATTAATTTAGCAGGTAAATAATAAAAAGTAAAACACTTGCGAAAAACAAAAAAAAATACAACAATTAAAATATACAGTAAAACCTTACTGAGCACACTCCTCCACCTTATGACCACCTCATCATAACAACACTTATATTCAGACTCATTTTTGAAATTTTTATAACATTTAAACTTAAAATTGATGAGGTGAACATTTTTGGGTGTCCCAAAGGTGTTCTTCATATGGATGTTTCAAATATTTTTTTTCGACATATAGCAAGTTAATAACATAATTACTTAATGTAATGCTACAATACGCTTAAACAGGCATAACAACCTACTTGAAATTTATTTCATTTCTCCTGGAATTAAGACAAACTGGCTATCAAAAGGTTTTTAATCCCTATGAAAATTATTACTATAAATGTATCATTAAACCTAAGTTCATTCTCAAATTTTGTTGCATGAACTGAAATGAAAGTGACAGATATGCTTACCTCTTCCCTTAGTTCTTTCATCTGCTTTTCAACATCACTAACCATTTCACTGTACTGTGAATTACAGAATAGATAACATGAGAAAGTTGTCAATCTAAAAATCAAAGTCAATTTAAGCTAAACATCAAAGTCTTGCATCAGAATCAAAGCCAAAGACTCAGATTGATTGACCCTGAGTACAGAATTCAAAACATACCAATGACAAAACAGTCTCCCGATATGGTCTAAGAGTTTCATACATTGTATTATGATTAAAGACAAGCATATTTAAAGTCATAATTAATACATGCTATGAGTAAATTTAGTTCAAGCAACCACACATGATAACTCAATAACAATAAAAAAAGAATATTTTCATGGGTAAAATTTAAACTTACATGTATACCATCAAAATTACAAATATTCTCTTGACGCATTATATTCTAAAACATTCCAGTAAAATTTCATGAATTGATTTGATTTTTTAAAAATTAGCAAAACACCAGGAAAATCCCATATATCTCTCACAGCAACACAATTTTGATGCATAAGTGAAAGACAACATTGATTATTTACTTTTTCAGCAGTTCTTCTTTCAGATGCCAATTCTTGTTTTAAATCTCTCACATCTTGTTTCAGCTCTTCATTTTGTTTGTCTAGGTCTTGTAGTTCGTCCCTCATTTTTCTTGCTGTACCACTGCCTTTACTGGAATCTGTACCATATTTCTAAAAAACGAAAATGAATTATTTAGCATAAAAAAATTGTCTTTTACAATTGAAAACATTAAACTAACTCATATTAATCTAGCAACTTTATTCTTACACAATTGCCAAAAAGCTGGTTAATATCAAGATGGGTACTGTTTTCTGATACATAAAAGCTAGTGCAATGGATATTTTTAAATCTAAATTGTTGAACTGAAAGATTTATTTAAAATATTGATACTAAAAAATACCTCCTTAAAATGTTGTGTTTGAAATTCAAATCATTTACTTTCCAATTCAATTATTCTCTTAAGCTTAATTTTCAAATAGAAATCAGTCTCACCTCTAAATCCTGCGTTTTCTTTTCTAATTCCTTAATTTGACTAAGTAATTCTTGCTCTGAAAGTGAAGATTAGTGTTTCATAAAGCTCAAAAACATTATATTAATTTTATGAAATCAAAGCAACACCATTATGCCAGTAAATGGTAAAACAGAAGTGTCTGAAACAATCAAATGAAATTTGCACATAAATGTATCATAAAAACTGTCAGTCTTTCAGTCCTGACTGACCAAAAGGGATTCACAGCAACAAGTTATGGCAAACTATCAGCATCTTCAATATGACAGCTAGTCTTTTGACTGAAATCTTCTCAAACTGCTTCACAACATTGATATCACTTTCCTTTATTCTTTATTTCGTTAAATATACAGTAGTATGAAATGGTTTCTACTTCTAAATGTTACAAAAATTTTAACATATAGATAAGATATTTAGACAAAGCGAACCTTTTTTCTTTGTTTGTTTTGCTTCTTTCTCCATTTCATCCATAATTTCCTCCACTTGATCATTTCGAGACTTCATTACAGCTCTAGTTACCTTAAAGAGCTGCTTGAGTTTAGCTGCATCATCCTCCTTTGGGTCAAACTACAAAAGACACAAAGTGACAGTTATAAATAACAATCTATTAAGTTGGTGCAATTAAATAAGTCTTTTACAAAACAAATACATTTCTTGAATATTAAGGCTGCTTTTCCTTTTCAATAATGATTTAAAATAAAGTAGCCCTACAAACCTTTGCTTTGACACTATAGATTTCAATTTGTAGAGAAGAAATTTGTTTATAGGAAATAAATTGCTAATAATCTATCAATAAACATGGGCAAAAATATTTCAATTTGGGTGTAAATTTGTTACTCACATCTACTAGAGATTCATAAAACATGTCCACATCATCATCAGACAACTTGGCAGGCGAGGCCGCCATAACCTTGTCCCAGTCCAGAGGAGGCATTGTTTTGTCGTCTGTATATCAACACAGAGAAAGAGCTGTAAAATAAATAGCATCATTAGAGAATTTATGAAAGCAATTTAATCCAATTTAATGCATGGAATCTTTGTGAACTATTCAACTTAACCATTCAATTTTAATAATTTTCCATTTCTGTCATTAAATACCTTTGAATATAACAGGCAAACAAATTTGAGGACTTTCATGTTAGGTTTACTAACATACAATCATCATATGTACTAAAGTATTAATGTAGGTAGGTAAACATCAGTCTTGACAAAATAATGCTATACTATTACATTTTTTTTCTAACAAGTTCACGATACATATGAATGCAAAATTTGTGTCGCATAATACTATGGACAAAAGAAACAAATTAGAACTGATGAAATATTTTATATTTTGCAAAATTTGAACTGCTTTTTAGAAAAATATAAACATACCTTTAGATGAAATGTTATTACAGAATTCCAAACATTGTGCTTAATATCAAGAATGAACACCTACTTTTAATTAGAAAATTCACCAAATTTATGTAAAACAGACATAATTTGAGAACTGGAATTCATCTTGGTGGTTTGGGCTAGTAATGAAACAAAAGTGAAGTATAAGTTCTGAATCTTAACTGTATCACATGAGACAGTTTTTGCTTGTCTCAACTGAGATGAGGATTAAAGAAAAATCAAAGTCCTATCAAGTGTCTTAAAACTTGTAACTTCATTAAAGCTGTGACCGCGAATCAAATTCCTTTTATTGTCACAATTATTTCCAAGCTTAACTGCTATCAAGAATCAATTATCTGCTAATTTCATTTCGACTTCCTGTGTGCAATCCTTGTTATGTATTTTGGTTTAACTGTTGCATAGCCTTTAGTGCAAGAACGTGATACGTTCCCTGCAGGTGCAGGAAAATAAAATCATAGCAAGATGCATTTGTGAAAAAATCACGATTTCAATCGACAGGAAGCACGGACTTTAGTTGCTTTTCACAGCTGTTGGCAAGTGATTAAAAAACTACTGTAGCACTAAGGACGCTAAGAATTTTACAATTTCAAATACCAGTAATTTAATGCTGTCATTTATCGCATGAACCATTTAACTAAACACACTCGTGCATGTCGAATCATGAAACTAAAATGTAAACATAGTGAACATAGTAAAATCAAGTGACACAGTATAGATTTGCATGCATCCACAGAATATGCATATAGTTTGCATGCGAAAGGTAAATGGATTTTGCATGTATAATGTCTGTCATCGTCGTAATACAATAATACTCACATTTGTTTTGAAAAAACTAGGGAATGTCCGCCATTTTCGTTAAGAAAAACAATATCGGATAACCCTTGTTTTTATCGTAATGTATTGACCGAAGAATGTCCGAGATATTGAATAAATGTGGCGGAAAAATACATATTTAAACGAATCGTTCAAAATAAACCCAAAGCAAACTTAATTATGCGAAAGAGATAGTCATTACGTGTATCACATGGGATCATTATAAGTGAATACAGGTCCCAGCAACTATACATTATATGTTTTGCCATTTTATTGAATTGTGTTGTTGTTCCATTGATTGGCAACGAAAACTTCAGCACCGAAGTCTTGGGGTAGACTAAGAATGGCATATTTTGGCACTCACAAAATTTCAATTGAAATGTTTAACTGTATTTACCTTTAAAAAATAATTGATTGATATTTCTGCAGGTGTGTCAAGTGTATTCGTTCACGGATTGCTTACTCCTAGGTTAAATTTTATCTAATTCGACACGTTTTTTCGGTGCCACTTAGCATTATCGTGTCCAACCTAGACTTTGTATACAATAATTCGAATAGTACAATCCCTTGATTAGTTTAGTCACACAAATAAATAGGATGTTTCTTTTTACATCGCAAACGCCGTTTGAACATTATATCAAATTAAATCAAGCTCAACTAGCCAACATACATACACACATACATATATATATATATATATATGTACTAAATGACTCTGTATACTAAGTCATATGAATGTGTAATCCAGCCAAACCTGTGAATAAAGGCCGTCCTTGGGAAAGACAAAATATTATAAATATTATAAATGCCTTTATAGACAGGTGACCTTTATTCGGAGAAAAGTCTGTTCTGAATAAATAGTGACGGTTTTTCAAAGAATGGTCTTTATTCACAGGCGGTCTTTATTTGGAGGTGGCCTCAAACACAGGTTTGACTGTATACTGTATTCAAAAATGTCGTTCAATGTAATGTATAGTTTTTCTGGACTCAAATAAAGTAATAATTCAATAATCATTTGAAAATGGCTCTCTATATGTCTCTCTGTATAACATTATATACAATTCAGAGTTTCGCTGATGAAAAAATAGACTGTGCGTTGAAAATACTTTACAACTGGATGATATATTTACTGTAGTATATCCGGATTTACTGTAACCGTGTTTCACTGTGAAGTATATACGTTTTCGTGCAAAGGAAATCCTTAGAAAAATGTTGGTTATAGTATTGTGACCCATTTAGATATGGGTTGGTAAATATGTAAGCAGGTAGGCTATGTGGATTTTTGGTAACATTTTATGCTTGAACTAAAAACGAAAAGTTGTGCTCAAGAGCAAAAAAATATGTCTAAATCGCTAAAAAAATGGGCCAGGATATCCTGAATAAGTGGCTCACGTAACTGTAGACTAGCATTTTAAGGACGACCTAAAGTGTAAATCTCATAATATCGCTGTAAGTTTATTAGAGAATGTGTGGTTCCATATTTAAGTCTTTATAAGTAGGTTAATTATTAATATGGAATTCACAAGTGTCCCATTTCATTATGTCTTTTGATTTGAATAACGAATTATTGATAGATACTATGTAATTAATTCACTATTAATAACCAAACACCGCGCAAGAAAACCAATAATTATCAACTACTTGTTAAGGTCTCAAACACGAAAAACTTGTAATTATTTTGCCCCTTGTCATTATTTCAATACCCATTGGACCCGGTCCAATTTCTTATGACTATGATTATACTGCAAAAAAAAATTACTATAAAGCAGGTGAACAAAGGTCATCCACGGGAGAATTGGAACATGGCTTTGGTATATAATAATCACGTGACCAATATTCTCGTGATTACCTTTATGTCTCAGCAGTCATTTATTTATTAATTATTTAATTATTAGAATTTGTCATTTTATATTCATCTTACGATGAAGTAACGAGAAAAAAATCTAATTTATAATTAATCATTTGTTACTGATAAATTCATATTATCATGTTTTTTTATTTATATGTGTGCATAATATGCTTGATTTGTTTATATTCATAGTCTCAACACTATTTACAAAACATTTAAACAGTTTACAGATAAAAGATATCACATATTGCCAATCAGTTTGCAAGTTTTAAGAGAACATAGAAATTAAAAATCGTCATAAAGCATAACACTATAAATTACTAATTCTTACCATATACACTAATTAATGCAAGAACATTGTATATATACAAATAAATGTTAACATTTTCTCCTTATAGGCTAAGAAAATTGAAACTGGTTTCAGCACAAATACTCATCATATCACAACTGGTTCATAAAAATCTTACAACATATGGCATTTATAAAACAGTGACTTGATTTGACTATTCAAATTATTCTATAAAGGGTTTAGTAATAAAATTTCACTATTTCGGATCATAGTCAAGGTTAATGATGTTTGTTCTACAAATACATGTAACATTTTCCATTAATGATTAACCGAATAAGCCCACTAATGTACTTATTCAATGCAATTATATCAAATGAAATTCAGATTAATTAAGTCAAGTACACTTTAGTTGTGAGAAATTAATTGATTCATTCTATTTGCGATTATTTACTTAATTCATTTTTATACAATGCAATGCGAGAAGGATCAATCTTATAATGGGAAGTTTGCCATATGTTTTGTTTTTCTTAATTTATAGCAGAATATTTCATAAGTACGTGTCAACAAAAAATACCAGCATGCGAATGAACTTAGATCATTACCATATTTTCATTTCTGTTAAGTTGTTGGCATCTGAAAGACGGTTAGTTCCGCCCAGACTTTTGATCACCAAGTCTGAGAGGTTATGTATTTCGGTAAACTATTTTTATCTTTGAACTTTGCGCGAATCTCATAATCTAGAAAAAATTGCAAGAATAAGAAATGCTTTCGTTCTGTTTCGCTGATCGAACCATGGTTGCTCTTATTATATATGTTGTATGTACATATACCATATACTCCGTAAATGGCAACATTGGAATTTCCGGCAACTACAGATACAGGAAATTGGAATGTAAAGTCGATGTTAACGGTCTAGAAAGTGTTCCTGCACGATCATTCGTGCATTGTTCCACGTTATGTTCAGAAGATGCTAATTGTTTCATCGCACACTTCCAGAGAGCTGGCTCATGCATGATTGATACCCGTCCAAATCATACCATACCGGCCGATGCAACCCCTGGAGATAATTTTTGGATGTCATATTTGAAATATCAGGTAACTTTATTCAATTTTGTCAGTATTGACAAACTTTCCTTTACCGGTGTTACGATGAAATTTTATTCTATATTCTCATTTTTCGTGCATTTACGATGAAATTTTATTCTATTCTCATTTTTTGTGCCACCAAAATTAACTTCCGATTGGATCCTTATTTCACCTAATCCCAATAAATAGCTACTTTACTTGAATGTTCTCTTCTTTTGCCCGTTTTTTCCATCTACTACCTGTCTACCGGTCGTGCAAGTATTTGACAAATGAACGAATCAGGAGTGTCTTCTCTGATTTCTACACATTTGCAAAACCATTTAGGACTATTTAAGAAAAAAAATCTCTTTTAATTCTAAAAAATAGGTTAAGTAAACTACTTAGTTGTTCTTCTATATTACTTTTTTTCGATTCAACAGCTTGATTATGGCGGTATTTGGACTAAAATAGGTTTGCCAAGTTACCACGTGTCCGCTGACTACTACACATGGCCTGACTGTAAGACGTATTGTCTAAGCCATTCATCAGACCTTGCGGCCATCAGAAATGATGAAACGATGACGTTTGCTGTTGACAACATTTATATGTTGCCACAGGACGACAAATATTTGCATATTGGTGGTGAAAAGAACCAGGACAACACATGGAGATGGATTAATGGTAAACCTTGGGATTATACGAACTGGGATGCAATTGAACCGTCTAATAACAATGGCGAGAATTGTCTGTCGGTTTTCCATAGACTCGCAATGCTTTCCTGGGACCGATATGGCTGGGATGATATCGACTGCGGACTTTTAGGGTATTGTCTATGTGAGAAATCACCACTCACGGGTTTTAAGAATCTTCCGTATTCGTGCTTATCCGACGTATAAACGTCCAAATAATGAACAATAACTATACGATGAGCATATAATTCAATTTTGCATCTACGTGTGAAGGTGCGTTCATATGTTTACTAATAATGAAAATATTGAGCTTTGTTTGTTTATTTTACATTTAACAAAATGTTCGTTTATATCAAGTGATATCGATGTACATACCATGAATGAACATTCTGTTACTGGTATTTAGACGTTTTAAAGCTCTATTTTCATACATAACATAAAATTTTGTCCATAATAACACTGAAACTGTAATTGTAAGAATTACGGAATATGTAACCTAGTTAATATCTCTTGAAATGTTTTATATGTATGACAGAACACGGCTGACCGAATTATGCGAAAATTCCAGCTAAAGATGTGGTCTAAATTAATATCGCCAGATAAGTTCAGCATGGATTTCAAACCAAAGTCGTAACAACCCCTATTTCTTATGACACGCGCGGTAATAAATAGCATTAAATAGACAACATCGGTTCCATTTTGTACATTCTTGCATTGTTAAACGCAAAAAAATTTAAATTAGTATACAATATTAATGTTGTTTAAGGTATACTACCCATAATATTGTACATTTGCGACTTTTCTGCTCAATGCTACCCTAAAATATTAACATTATAAAAATAATAATGTTCAATTATTTCTTTGATAGTTACTTTGGATACTTAAATTCATTTAACGACGCATTTTGAAAATTTTGTAAGAGTTGTTGCCCTTGTGTTAAAAGAGAAAAAATCCATTGATTTCTGTAGATATTGCACGGTGATCTATATTTATCTTTATCAAATTTGACTGATACTGTGTATTTTTTGTGTTTTTACCGTGAGTTTTCAGTGAAATGGATCTTTTTTCTTCTGTATTTCATAGATATATAAAGGGACAATAACTCTCATTGAGAAATCTCACGTTGAAGCATTTTCTGTCATGGAAAGTTATAAAGCTTGTAAACGTTTCCAAATCTGTCCGCTTCATTTTGGGTTAAAATTTTGGACGTTAGGAATGTAATTTCTTAATGAATTTTATAAATTGAAGTACGTATGTATTTTTGACTTCTCCATGTATATTGTTTTTTACTTATTTGAAATAACTTTATTATATCAAGTCAAGGTTTTATTGCTCCGTATAATTATTTCATATAACCATTCTGTATTTATAAGTAAACAAAACAATTATTCACATTTTTATCTACATTGTACTTATTTGCTTTGATCAAATATCTTTGAGCTGGATTATTAAAGGCGTTTCTTTTGATAATATACTAATATGTTATTTTAAAATATTGATATCAAGTGTATATAATGATGTCTGATGTACAAGGCGATGCCAGGCGTATATATAGCGATGCCAGATGTACATGGCGATGTCAGGCGTATATATAGCGATGCCAGGTATACATGGCGATGTCAGGCGTGTATATAACGATGTAGATGTCGATGTCCAGTGTTCGTAGCGGTATCAGGTGTATGCATCAATTCCAAGCATATGAAGCTATTCCAGGCGTTGTTAGGGATGCCAGGTATAGTTGGCAATTTCTGGTGGAGACACTGTGCTATCATGCTTGAATATCAATAGCGGTTGTAAAAAGCGATATCGGACTAAGATGGCGACATTGAGAGTAAATAAAAAAATAAACATCCGAGACAGCCGTGTTTATAATTACTTATGATTTTAGTTGTATTCATCGAGAATATATAGGCCAGAAAAAAAGTTGACGGTTACCCGACTGATCCCATTTTAGGCCAAAATTACGAAATTATATGGGGACGAATCGTACCGGAAACAAAATGGCGACACAACAATAAACCCCATCAATGATGAAAAAACATGATTTTATTTATTATATAATAATGATTTGACAAACAACTTATAAGATAAGATTGTCGTATGCCATTTCTTATCAATACAGGGGGCACAAAAGAGGGATCAAATATCCCTTATTTCCATTGTGGTCCCAGACACTGATTGCATAACACTGGCATGGAAAGTAGGCCAATGTACGACATGTACTACATAAAAATATAATATAACAGATCAATTTAATCTTTAACACTGGCTTAACCATGTTAAAAAAGGAAATATTTACCAGAGATTTACATGACTTTATATTCGTCAGATCCCTCATAATTTTAGGGATAGGGCAATGAATTGTAAAAGCTGTTTAACAGCTATCTTCTCACCAAAGGTATGTATAGACAAATTTGTAAAAATATTTTCGACCAACCCATTCTTTTTGGTCAAGTAACCTCGGCCGAAACATAACTATTTTTACCCTAACAGTATAACATTCAACGTCTAGAAACCATAATGAGATAATACATGCATTACATAATTATGTCCTATCTGACAGTATGCTTATTTTTAATACCTATCTATCGAGTAGTTAAGAATGACGAAATATTTTCATATTGCATTGAGAAAACTGAAGTGGAATACATCGATAAATGAGTAAATGTTTAACTTCCGGTTTCTGCTGTGGGAATTTAAATCAATGAAATCCCTACAGTTTATCAAGGCGAATTAAACAATTAAGTAATACAGCTATGTAGTTCTTAACTCCAATAGCAACGCTCTCGAGTAAAACATTAATTAAACAAATTTATGGATTTCCTGGTGATGTGACCTTCAATGAATTTGAATTTTACGCAGACTGGTTCGTTTGCATTCAAATTGTGTCAAAACAAGATAGTAAATATCCATAGTTTTGAAAATTTTATTTGTTCAAGTGTTAAATCGTTAGAACTTAACGTCAACGCGATCGATATGTACAAAAAAAGATTTTTGCTTACACCAGACTATATATAAGGTAGGTAGGACGCGAAACACTTTCTAAACTTCTAAACATACCTCTCGTTCTTTGGCGGCATGATTCGTTCCTAAATATTTCGTACTTTGGATTTGGCAGACAAAACACAACGGTCGGCGCGGAAAAAAGAACAGTCGACCGGGTAACCGTAAACACGACTATTTGTCCTGTCCCAATCGATAACTCAATGATGATTCGTGTTCCGTTTGTTTACTGATTATATTATCAACCCCTAATCAAGAAATATGTCTTATGTTTACTTTTTGGTTTCGGTAAGTTCTTATTTTGTTGTTTTTTTTTTCGTGTGAACTACACTTCCGCGCGAAAAATATCTGCCGACCCAATATGTTTTGGGGATGCTAGTGGAAAACACGTATTCATTCATTTTCGCCCTAATGAAGGGTGTCACAATCATTCCACCGGCACATTGTATATTACAAAAAACTGACGCTCCCCTGTACGTTACCATGGAAGCGATTGTGAATTTGAAATCATACAGATACTATGTATGACTTTATATAATTGCATATAATAATTATTGTATTCATATCCTGGCAATGTATACAATGCAGGAAATATGCAGAAAAAAGTCATGAATAAGATCTCCTAATTGGAAGGACCAGTTATTTTCTGACCGGTTTAAAATATTTCCTGTGTATTTCAACTCGATAGTGAGACCAGCTCATTTTTCGACCTTTCATAACCCGAGAGGAGATCTTAATATTGAAATTTTACTGTATCTTTTGCAACTGTTGTGAAATCAATTGTAGCATATTTCGAACGCGTAACAATGGCTTTAGCCATTTTTTCCACTAGTGTCGTAACTACAAAAAACATTATTACAATCCTTGTTAAACCTAAATGATAATGTTATTACAACAGCGAAATTAATGTAGCTTCCGAACTTTCGAAATCTATTAATAATCTGGAATCTAGTCCCTTTAAGCTGTCCAGAAAACACAGTTCACCGGGCCATTCCTTAAAAAATGTTGGTTTGCAGTTAATCGACCTACTCATTAAAAATCCCCGATCAAACATTTAAACGATTTTTACAAAAACGGTTTTTCGTTCTTTACTTACCGTAATTGCAAACCAACATGTTTTTAGGATGGCTTCAATTGTTCATTATTTTTCTGGAATGCAAGCGGTCGGCGTTTTAATGAAATTCACGAGCGCCGACTTCTCACAAAGGCAGTAACCTAGGGCTGTTCTATAAACATCATTCCACATTGACTGACCCCAATTAAGCATTGCGTATATATGGAAGATAGTCAAACAATTTTCGCCAGCTTTCTTGGTTGGTTCAAGCCGGTCCCATCTGGTGAAGTCCCAAGGTTCTCCATTGACCCAAACCCATGACCCTTGTCCGTTCAATTCTCCTCCTAAATGTAAGTATTTATTGTTCAGCGGCAGCGTATAAAGAAAACTCATAGCTAGGTCGTTCTCCTGGTCGTTCCGGATTGTTGCCAAATAGGACGTATTGTTTTGACAATAACCCAGACAGTCAGTCCACGAGTAATAATTTGATGACACGTGGTAACAGGATTCATCAAGCTGGGTCCAGGGTGATACGCAGGAATACTGTTAAATAAAAGAACAATAGAAACAGTGATGCTCATAATTATACGGCAAAACTTCTCCAATCTGGATACTGCTAATCTGGCGATCAACTTTAGTAAGACTTTGATAGTACCGTTTTTATATCACATAATACCTTTGTATATTTTTTCTGAAAATAAAAAAAAATCTCATTCAGAATTCCATTCAAATCAAACGTTTACCCTGGTCTGAATATGTCCGGATTAGAGAAAGCTTCCTCTGCATACAGTGAAATGTTTGATTTTTATGTATTATTAGTAATAACATTTAACCATCCTTTTAAAAATGTTGTTTAGCAGTTACGTGACCTTCTTTGCGAAAAATCACCAAACCTTTCTTCAGCAATTTTTTAGCTTTTTTATTTCGTTCTTTACTTTAGCTTTTCGTTTTTAATACAACAAGCATACAATGTTAACGAAAAAATACCCACCAAACTACACACTGTCAAAAGTTTGGATCGCTTATCCACTAACCGACGTTTTTTTAACAATGGCTTTATATACGGTTTACAGTTGTCTCACTGTCCAGGAATGACAGACCAGTGTCATACGGCACTCCAGTGAAATTTACTTTTAAAATGCTTATAATGTTATTAATAATATCTAAATCCCAAGTTAGACTCTATTTGATTTCCGGGAGGTGGTTAATTTTATATTGTATGTTGAGTGGATTGTATTTCTCTATGTCTATGATGTTTTATATTATAAGACACATTATAATGAATAATGCTTGTTGTGTCATTTAAAGGAGTCAAACCTGTGTATGAAGACCACCCTTGTGAAAGATAAAATGTGGCCTTTATTAACATTGTCAAATGCTTTTATCAGGAGGTCAGTTTGTTCTAAAGAATCAGCGACGGATTTTCAAAGATTGCTTTTATTCACAGGGTGGTCATTATTCGGAGGTGGCTGCAAACACAGGTTTGACTGTAACTAAATACGACTGTACACGCATTTAGTGTTTGCCCGGCATCTTAAGCCAATCAGATGGCAAAAATTTCTACATTGTATCGTTTTTAATCCATGAGGAAGATTAATTATTCATGAAGAATTTTCTTCATGATTAAGTAATGTGCGTGTTTGTATATCGACTGTAGTTCATTTGTAAAAGACTTGTTATAGAAAGGTGGGCGGGCCGACACCAAGTCGTTTAGACAATTCTCCAGAATTTAGTAGCCACACTCGCTTCGCTTTGACCCGCTCGCATAGTTTATCTCATTCCGAAGAATTTCCTAAATAGCAAATAAACTCTGATACGAAGAACATACGTACACATTGTCTAAAAGTAATTAAATCCTCACCTGAACTCTTAAGTATGATATCCAGGCACTGGCAGCCGTTACGCTATGGTCTTCCGCCTGTACGTGGACCGATCGCATATCAATCTTGCACAACGAGTTGTTTCTCTGGTAATGAGCAACCCAACATGCCGAATTTTCCGAACATAAATTTGTACATGACACAGCGGAACGTGCTTCTACAGTTGCAAGTCCACTAGTATCAACATTGCATTCCAGTTTTCTGTATTCAAACGATCGCTTACCACCATATACTTGGATTACGCAGAATGTTTTCAACAGCGTACAAGATACAAAGACGATTGTGGGTTTTATTACGCGCTTTAAACTTAACAACGGCATCGTTAAAATGAAAAAATGACTGACTGAAGTTGAAATGAAAAATTGAAACATCAAATAGCCACGTGATCAAGTCGTAGAAAGATTTACGGTGTTTCCTAGTTCCAGGCGAAGCTTTTAGATTTTATTTACATATCAGCCAATCACTTGAAAGCGGAAATAAAGACAATAAAGAACAATTGCATTGTTTGCATAAATAAACACGTCAGCGTAGCAATCAAATTGTTGACTCTTTCCAAAGCGCTTTCAGTAGTAAATCGTTAAAGAAGAGGAAATGTCAAATACAATAAAGTATAGAAAATACAGAATCGTAATTCATTTGTTCTTCAAGTACTGTACTTTGGTACTGAACAGATTATACTTGATAGCTATCCAATATTAATGTGTTAGTCCGATATTTAATGCGTTTGTTTTAAACAGGCGGGACTATGGTCAGTTTGCACGAGAAACTCATGCTCTGGACATGGCACAGTGTCTCAATTTAGCATCATCTGTCTAATTTATTATTTTTCAAACAAAATGGAAGTTAAGAAAGCCTCAGTGCGAAATCAAACTCTCCGGATGTTCTTGAAAACTACAATATGTTGGAACATAGTTCAGGTATAAGAAGTATTCGGATGTCAGTGAGAAAATGACATGATACATGAAAACAAACATCCTAAACAACGACTGTTCAAGTCAAATACATGCAACCTAATTTATGGTTGAGTGATTTTCCCGCCAATCCAATTTATCGGTGTCACATGATTCTCTACGCAGTATAACTTTCGTCATATTACTGCATTGTCTCCAGTTTTGTGACGAAGTATATGAGCTGTATTCGTTTGATTGTGAATGAGGATTCTGCTTTTGGATATCGAATATTTGTTGCACGTGACATTTTTAGGTGTTCGCTTGTGAATGTTAGTGCGTGTTTTGAAGTTATCAACTGGTATTTGTTAATAAGACCAGACTTAAGATTTATGTTCTTTTGAAAATGTAATTCAGACTCTATATGAATATCGACAATCGAGGGTACACAGATTCATGTATATTCCTAGCATTAATGTTGATCAGTTTCCCCGGGGGGTTCACCTGGAATAACTCCAATCATAATTCTTCATTGATCCACCTCATCCAGGCCTTTGATTTCCATTTATTTCCAATGGTAAACTATATATTTACTAATGGCAGTATTCGTACCCTGGGCACAGTAAATGGTCTCTGTGCCGACCTGGTTGAAGACATTGCGTATAAGGCCATTCGTTCATGATCATCGTAAATTTTGTATGGAACAAGATTAAAAAAATACACCGTACTTTACTGAAAAGTTTACATAGAGTGGCTGTCAAACTTTGTTTCATTCCCATTTTATTGCAGTATTGACTGGACATCGGTTTTGACATGCGGCGATGTTTTACGGTTCTATTGGTAATCTCTGTGCACGTACGGCCCGCACAGGCGTCCGCTATATGAAGTAATTTTATGTATTGAAACATTTATCATCCCTGTCGATGACCAGGAGAAAAAATGCAGTCAATTTGCTGTTAATGCTGTTTAGTTTGTTAATTTGTAAAGAATTTTATTAGTTGAAACGGGGTTGAAATCGTCGAGCTTCGTTATATATACTTATACAATAATTTGTACATACACATATACCTGTAGATTCAGCGAGCGAAGCGTTTGCTATTAGCACCCAAGGAAATAGCATGAATAATAATGAAAGACTTACCACATCTACATTTTAGTCATTACCGGAGACTTTTTTACAATCAAGTTCATTGTTTTGCTACAGTGATTTTGTCACATTTTATTCCATGATGACAACATACACACATATCACAGTCATATCAGAACAGAACTAACTTACAATACTGCCAATTAAAGCAGTGACATCCACCAATCAGAACAGGGCTATCTAACAATAAAGCCAATCAGAGCAGAGATATCTAACAAAACAGCCAATCAGAACTGGACAATTATAACAATGATAATACGTGGATATTTTTTATCCATAAAAATGCAACATCCAAAATTTATTTAACTGTCTCCCTTTAAAGAGCAGAACTCACAATCATTGATATTCTTTTCCCACAGCCACAATCTAAGCACAGGCCATTAATAAAATATCTACATTATGAATATTGTACGTATGACAAACGATTACAATCATTTCCAAGCTTTTAACATTTGTAACTTATTCTGAGCGTCAGATGTTGGCAAACACTTAAAATGTTTTCTTACAGACAAAGAGCACTTTTTGTCCGATCAATTAGTGTTCTGAATGCAAAATATAGACAAATATTCGCGATCAATTAAGAAAAAAGCTTTCTCTGTATGGAATCACCAAGGTAAGACCTTAAAACGCAAGCATTGTGTTTGAATAATGGAATAGAATATTTTTTGATTCACTGAAAATATAAAGTGTTTATTTCGTAAAATGAATTCTTTTACTAGGACCTCCAGTTAATTTTCAGCCTTGGGTTGTCTCAGGACAGTAAATCCTCGATATTAAAGATACTACTATTGAGGTGAAAGTAATATTAAAATGGCTTCTAAAAGGGGTTGTTCTGTAGATTGAAACGACGTGTCATGAGAAGTTTGCCGACTTTTTTGACGATCGGAATAACATGTATTTTAACATTCACACAAAGTAAACAACACATGTGTAGTTTAACATAATACAAGCGGTGACTAAAATCACGAACATGAAGTACAAGTATTGCATTCTTAAAGTTTGGCATTCACATTTTGTCTTAAAATATTTAGAACTCTCTAAAAATCTATACTAAAGTCACGAATGCTTTATAATTCAACTATTAAGGAACGAAGTGTCTATTTCTATTCAAATACGCATTTTATGAAAAGAATTATGACAGGTACATAAATTTTATATTTACAAATTACAATCAGTATACAACCACCTTCCTACAACGACCGTCTTGTGAACTTGGCCTTTATCGAACTAATATTTTCTGTGAAAGATATCAGATAGTATACAAAAACACCAACTGGATACACACGTCATATTTTGTCTATTTCAAAGGTGCTTGCTGACCTTGGTTCACAAATTTGACTTTACACCAATATAAACAGTGTTTATATCTTTTTTTTTCAGCGAGCGTTAGTTTTTCAAAAAGTTACTAATATACCAGATGTTCTCTCCAAATTCCGTAACACCCACATTTTTATGATGAACCATATTCTTTCAGTCCAACATTCAAACAGACCAACTTCACCATATACATGTGTGTATGTACATTAAAAAGCAGAATTTGTTTGCACACATCGTCTCTTAATGTTGAAGATCCTCGTCAATGGAACTTTCCCTCGGCTTTTCAGAAGTTTTAATTCTAGATTTCTCCAATTGTTGAACTCTTCTAAGAGCGTCGCTCACAATGCAAAGTTCACCTTTGACTTCGCTTACAAGATAACCAATACAGCGAGTGTTGTCTAATACGTCAACGCTTTGTGTATATGGATTGTACCGGACTGCAAACGGGCGTTTTATCGTGCTGGCGAAATTCCTGAAAAACGAAAATAAAATATTGAAGTATCAGCATTTCCAAAAAAAAAATGCTTGGAATATGCTAGGCCGTTCAGTCAAGTATAAGAGCTAAGAATAGAATATTGAATAAAGACTTCCTAGAGATTTCATTTCTTATTGAGAGTTTGCAACACATTCTATATTTACGACGATATTAAACTCTGTTTGTACAGAGACAACATTCCTTTGGTGCACTGCGACATGGAACCAGTTAACGACGAAAAACTGCCCTAACAGAGCATATGTAACACATTACGATATAAAAATGCCCCAAAAGAGCATATGTAAAACATATAACTGTATCGCATTCAGAGGAAACAAAGGATTTCACGATGAATTAAACTAGCATTAAAATCTAGTATTCATCAAATAAAATCCTCCTTTTTGTAGAAATAAACTCGTTTCTGAACAATAAAAGCTAATGTTTTTAGTGAAATATTCGAAATATTGTTTACAAACTGGTTTCGAGCTTCATACATTAAAAAGGTATGTCAATTATACAAACAGATAACCCAACAAAAACATGGCGGATGTGTACCCCGTAGGAGACCCTTTTGAGGGTTTTTTGTTGTCCGCCATGTTTTGATCATTCTCCTTTCTGACTGGCTTACAGCAGGCGGTGAAAGGGAAGAAATGGTCAAATCTGATTAATTGTGTACGTCGCCGTCCGTGAACGGTGACCATAAAGAAATATGTCCATGTATTTATGTATGTTTTCAGCAGTATTTCGGTTATTATCAGCGGCAGCTCAACAAATTTGCGTTCCTGGACTCTTTACCAGTTTTAACCTTGTTCGCTGCAATCAGCTGCTTACTTTTTATTCACTTGAATCATACGAACCGGCGGTAAAGAACGAATGACCATCGACGTACCAATTGAAACCAAAATTCACAAGGAAGAAGTGTGAACAAAAATTGTTCATACTGTTGAAGTGTCATCAAACGAACTCTCAAATGAACTGAATATAGGCGGGTAATTAACTCCAGCTCTCAGTTTAAACTGACTGCATAACTTAATGAGGTATAGATTCGTAATCACAATGGGAGCCTAGCGGCAATTATAAGCATCTGAATGTTTCAGTAATGTATGGTCTGCAGCACTGAGGAGGCCAACTGATTGTCATGTTGAATTGTTGACAATTAACATGGTACCATGAACAAGCAAACGTACTCAGTCTGACAAATTGAGTTGTTCCATTAAAAGGTGGGAATTGTGACGAACATAACGATGACGTCACTTACTGCGCGTTCAGCGAAAGTATGTTGAAGGGAAAATGCCAAAAAATGAAAAAAATCGCGTTTCGTCGTCGTTCAACAATTATCAGCTTCACAATTTACGTACAAATCATGGTGTTTAATATCATAAAAATAAAAAAAAAAGACGCGATAATATAAGGCTAGGAAGGTGAATGTGACGCATAGTCACCTTCAAAATGGCAACTAAACATTAAGATGGTCGTGATAACAAGTACATTCTGAAACGACTCATTTATACATTATGAGTGCCACAACGAATAAATGACTATATGCTTTTTTGGCGTGGGTTTTACACCGGAATTAACAGCTTTTTGGCAATAATTATTGTTTCTCACCTCATTTGTTCCTTAGCTTCCTCAAACGTCTCAGTGAAGAAATAAACATCTTGGAAAGTTGTTATGAGACATTCTTGTTGCGAAGTAGTGATTGGATCAAATGGTTTCTTGACGGCTTTGTCAGTAAGAGCATGCTGAAATAAATCACTTTAAAATACAGTAAACTCTATCTTATAAAGACCATAGAAGGAGGTAATAAGACGTTTGACTAATTATCACGTGGTAATGTAGAGTGAAGATAGAAAACCTGTTCGGAAATAAGTAGTCAATATAACAAGGTGGTCTCAATATTTATGTGGTTTTATATATTATTATTATGGAATTTTTACTGCATTTTTAGATGACATTCCGTATCCTAAAACTATGATAATTTTATTTACAGTAAATACTCTCTAATTTGGACATCTTTACATTGGAAATTACCTACACCTGAAAAAAATGCGATCCTGATTATTTATTCTATATTAATTGTAAAACAATTGTGTACATTTTGGAATTTGGAAAAGTTCACTATCCGTACTCTTCTCATGGTCCGGGCAAGCCCGGGTTAATGATGTTCTATTGTAGTAGATATAAAATTGTCGTATCTATTGCTGTAAAATTGTGTAACATACCTTGAGCTCGCTAATAGACGAAAGAAGACCGGCTCCATAAACCCTCAGCTCCCCGTCTTGCTTACATAAACCAAACTCCACTGAGAAGAAATAACACTGAAAAGAGGGAGTAAGTGTCACTCGCTATATGGTAACATGTTGCAGCAAATGGTTGTTATAAAACTTACATTTCTATCATTATTTGCATCTTCTGCAAATCCTTGCGATTAGATATTGTTTATTAAATATCTCAAGCAAATGGATTTTCAAGAAAGAATAAAGCCGAGTAGCCTTCCTCGTATAAGAGGAGTTTTATTATTTTTGCACCCAGTAGTTTTTTATAATTTCACTAAATACATCCATCATTCTTATCTAATTAAGATTCACCAACGTGTTATGAATTAAATACGTTTTCTGTAGAAAGGTACGTCTAATGTATGGCTGTCGATTTGCTTGGTATTGAATATTTTAAGCTCAGTTTCGCCTGAGAAACCAAATCGTTTATCTGCACAAAACAGTCTGTAAACAGTATTCTCATTACTCCATAGTTTTTAGGTCGTTTCAGAAAAAATATTAAAGCAACACTTCAGGGGCGGACACAGGATTTTTGGTTAGTGGGCATAAAGTCTAGATGATAATGTACAATATGGACGTAATCAGCACCTAACTGACGTTTTTTTACTTATGCTTGCTAGATTTTAGAGGAGGTGCACGCCGACTCCGCCCCTCCCTAAATCCTCTCTTGGACTTGTGATATTACTATCACATAACGGTAAATAGTGTCGCTTTACGGGGAATTATGGTAGAAATAAACAAAACTTACTGTGGCTAGTTTCGCAACTTCATCATCAGATGCACCAAGGGAAGATAAGCCAATCTCCTGGGAGAACTGGGCGAAGCTGGGATCAGCTAACAATGGAATGTGACCCATCAACTCATGACAGCAGTCACTGAAATACAAACAAGTTACTTAGATTCCGATGGTCCAATAACTAGATTACACAAAATATACATCGAGATATTCCGACCAGCATCGTGATGGATGGCTCTGTCTCTGCGAAACGAATTAGTAAGGCTAAAAAATTGCGTAAGTGAATTTCTCAAACTTCCTTATGTTTAGGATCTACTATATTAGACGCAACTCAATCAAAGTTCACAAACTTGTGAAGTATAGCTTAATATTTATGGAAGGGAGGTAACTCACATTTGTAAAATGCCTCACAGTACGGTTACATTGAAATCAACTTACTTGAAACATTTTGTATATTGTGTGTTTTTCTTTTTTAAAAGGAGGTCGAAATTACATTATTTTTTCCGCCTTTCAATGGATCTATATCATTTTAAGGGCGTATCTGATTTGGAAATAAAATCCTTGGTTTCCGCTAACATCTCCAAAACATAGGATCGTTAGGTCGGCAGATTTTTTTTGCTTTTGGTTTGGAGATATAGATCATTGAAAAAATTGACCGAGACTGGAAAAGGTCTGGATTCGGTCGGGTTAGCGAAAACCAGGAACTTTTTTGCGCCGTAATAAATATTACGATTGTGGATAAAGTACATACGGTTCTGGAGTATACAAAGGATCGGACCCATGACGGATATACTGAGTGCAATGGAATACACGGAATGCTAAACCCGCTAGGAAATCTCGTGCAGACAGGTAACCAGCCACTGGTCTCACGGCAAACCCCGTCCTAGCTGAAATTCACAAAATACAACGTATCAATATGAAGTTTGGTCTCCAAATATAATGCGTAAATAACTCTGATAAAGTAGGTTTCATTATATCACATCAATGATATCTTTCATTGCTACATGACATTCACAATTCGAATTGTACATGTCAATGTGGAACCGGGAGATCCTGGTTCGAATCCCGACCGCGGCAGGTCATACCCTTCTATGAAACTAACAAAAATGTCGATTTTCCTCCACATGTGGAGAAGTTGCCGGCTCCTTGTGGAAGGGTAAGTTAGTACTGGTTGGTATATAGTCCAGGAAAATTGGTTTGGTGAACCGGTCGCCGTATATAACTGAAAAATTGTTGAAAAACGGTGTTAAACCCCAGTGACAAAAAGTCACATAAACACATAAAAACATAAAACATATAAATGTAAATATACATGTATCAGGTTTGTACAATGTGCGATGTGTACTATGTGTAATACTGGTATGAACAGTATTAAATAAACAGTCTTGAATTTTAACACAGAAAACATGGGTTATTTCCTAATTAACGGCTTCTTTCAGGGCAGATTCATCAGAGGATACGCATTGTCGGCTCTAAATCAAACAGACTAGCTCTATATCGTCAAATCTGGAAGCTTTATAACGGTCTGCTTGAAACGCAATTTTCTTAATTGCAACGACGCTATTGGACATTACTAACAAGAAGCTGGCATTATGACAACAACCAAGTATAAAGCAATCTTGTTCAGACAACAAAAAAAGAATCGATACAATATCAAAGTAATTTATATTCATAGAAATTCAAACATCCTTGGCTAACATGTTCTTCACCTAACGTCATCATGCGTGGGAAACGATTTTGTTCCTAAGAAAATATCAATGTGATTGCATAATGATCGTCAGCAGTATAGAATATTTTTGTATCGTCTTATTTAAGCCTATGTTTGTTCACGGGCGTTCGTCGGCAGATAATCTTAGGAATATAATTTGCATTAACACATTATCAGCAACATTTCTCTGTCTTAAAATGCACAATACATTCTGAAACTTACAATTTTCGCTGGCAATATTTTTGTACAATAGTATACTGCATATATTACCATGTGTTAACTTTATACAAATGGTTCAAATCCTAGCCCAAAAACAACTCCAGCAAGCTTACAACCTAACTATCGTGGAATACAATCAATTCTGAGTTAACAGCCATCTGTGCATAGAGGCCAGCGTGTGAACTTAGGCCGTCATTAATCAGATATTTGGTAATACATTTATAATAAAATAACATAAATGAACATCTGAACAATAGCTAACAATGTATAATATTTCTGCATTCTTCTCTGAAGGCCCTTGTTTACAAGTTTTCCTTCGGCGAGCGTGATATCGTCATTATTACAAACAGATATAGAAGCGTTTCGTGAATCATTTATTTATCCATCATGATGACTTTCCATAATTTACACGTAACAGCGTGACTAACAAATTGATTACATTCCATAGAAAAAAGGTTGGAATGTTAAGTTTGTAAACTAAAAATTGACATTTTACCAGAAAAACGCGCATGGATAGACGCAAACAAATGAACTAGCTAATATAACATACATGAAAGGCAAAAATATATGTTCATAATAACAGTTACCCGACCGACGTTATTTGTTAGCGCTATTCCCAAAGTTTTTAACGTTAAAATCCAAAGTACGAACATATTTGGGGATGAATCATACCTCGTGTTCTCACAAAAGATGTCTTGGCATAAAAAGGAAAGACAGGTTTTCCGACCTACGTACACCAAGGTTTTTATCGGTCAATTAACCCTTAACATGATTATTTTTTGTAAGGGTCTAATCTGGTAAGAACTTCAGGTGCATCTACATCTTCAGGGTTACTTCCAACAGTCTATGTGTGACTATAACCTAACATACAACGTAAAGATGGCGTTTTACAAATATTCAAACTCTTTGAGTGTATTCCGCGACCGATGAGCACATGTTATCATTGCCAATGAGTTTTGTTGTTCGGAGCTGTATTTAATTACATGTAAATGCGTTTTGTATTTTATCATCGAAACAATAATGGGTCGGGGGTAGGGGTGGGGTATGAATCTGACATATAATACAGTGCATGTATATGGACCACTGCAATATTACGACTCCCTCAATACGATCAGTATTATGTGGCAATGATAAAAACAATGAGGTTTATAATATTAATTTAATCGCTAATTCATTGTTTAAAATGATGCGTATTAGTCAAAGGAAAATTGTCGTCACAACTCAAACTCAAATTTCTCATTCATGCGAATCACGCTATTGAGTCCGAATTATTCCCAAGCATAGAGCAAAATTAATGTCATGTTTTCGGGCGGTCTTTGGCAAACTACGCCCCTTGGAAAAGCCCCGGTCGAATATATAATGTAATCTGTCTTCTAAACTACTTTTTCTGACCGACTTGAACCCAGCTGTTATCACAAAATATCATTTTTAAGATGGGTTTCATCTGTTCGACTTGAACCCGGCTCTGAGCACAAACTACCGAGTTCATGGTAGACTTGTTCAAATGCATACACACCCATGTTTAAGAATAAAATAATCCAGATGTAGCAATTTGATTGGCCGACACTATGGTAATGGCCAAGCCCACTTTAAATTCGTGAAAAGTGGTATTTATAAAATTCAGTTCTTCATAACCATTTGACAGGCCTTGCTACGAGATTATGCATTTGCGAACAGTCTATGAGCTCAAATCGAAATTCCATTATCAAAGTATTATGGTTGAAAAGATAGAGTTGATTAATGTTTAAATAGATATTCAGGTCAATCGCCTAGTCAGTATAATGTATCAGTAATATCATTATTGTCTGCCCATACTTGACTTTGAATCATTAAAAGACAAGATATGAGATTTGAGCTCAGAGACCGATCTCAAGTTTTATACCCTCGGGCCCTTAGGTTTCAACAGAAACTGTAGAATCCTATCTAGGGAAACATGTGCACGCGAAAACAGGAGCATAATTATTAAGTATTAGATGTTAACTGGACGATAAAAAAATGTTTAAAATTACTTCGCTCGTTTTTGGCCTTTTTAGATTTTTGACATGAAGAAACAAAACACGGAAGATAACAACATATCGAAGTCTGGTTTGTACGCAGGCATATCTACGAGTATATACGTAAATTCTGTATCCGGCTATCGGGTTTACACAATTTGCAGTTTGGGTACTGTTGTAAACGCATAGATATACTCATATACATGTAAATATTTTAGAGACTTTGACAAAAAAAATATTTTAGTTCTTATTCCAACATTTTATTTTTATTGAAGGCACATGATGTTCTAAAAAATGTCAACCTACCTACCCGCTGCTAAAAGTTTGGGTGCGATATAGCCTAGTTAGTGTTAAAAGCACCGTAAAACACCAATCAAACAAAAAAACTAAAAGTTTGGAGCGAAAAACATGTTTTTAAGGATGGCTTAGTCAATAGGATGCATGTTTGCTTTATGTATATCACAATTAGTCAGTTTCCTTACTGGTACACCTATCCTTTGGTCAAGACATCATCGTGTGACACCACTTAGATACTTGTTAATTGTGGTCTAACGATCTTTTTTGTAAATAACAGCTGATTCGATGCTTCAGTGTCGCCACTTATCTGGTACGTTGAGTGAACGTGATATGAAAATAGCATATGTGGACTGGGTCGAACAAGCCATTAATTAAATACATGTATTGCTGAAAAAATCAACATATTTCATTGACGGCCAATAATTCTCAAAATATACTAAATATAGTACTCGTAATGATATAATAAAAACGAGATTTTTTACTTGATATTGCCATCCTATTTAAATACAGCGAACGGCGTCACACATTAGGACAAATTAGTAACACAAATATGTTATTAATTAATAAATCGACATACAAGCCATCAGATCCGTGAAATATTTGTATAAATGATTATCAGACATGTACAAATTGGTATTTGCATTGAATTATTTGCGTATCTCATTAGGATATAATTATTGACAGTGTTTGTACGTGTGATAAACTTTATTGATGGGATTCTGGTTCATTAACAACTGTCCTCGCATCAGTCATTGTTATTACGTAATCAATGGGGATGGTGAACTAGAAAAACCAGTGTGCCCATACCACGTGACTTTGACGTCATTGTTTGGTACTACGGCAAGCAAATTTGATCAACAGACTGCTCGCTTACCAAAAACAATGACGTCAATGTCATGTGGTATGGGCACACTGAAAACTTAGTTTTTAATCACGTTAATCATGAGAAAAATTGGACAGCTTTCTAACTTGTGAAATTTGTCTAGTACTGGGAGGGATTCGAACTCACAGTGGTGAAGGGATAGCGATTACCAATCGAATAACCAAGGATGACCCGGGTGTGGTCAAGCCACATTAAATGTACTTGATTTTATCATTGAAAATATTTGTTTTAATGCAATAAACATTTGCAGTTTTAGTTTTGGGAATGGAGATCCCCTACAGCAAGAAGTTTGTGGACAATATTGTCTTAAGACAAACTACTGGTTATATAATACTTAAATAATACAAAATTCTACATCATTTCAAGCTTAGATACTAAAAGCAATAAAATGTGGCAAGTATTTACTTAAGTATTTACC
This sequence comes from Lutraria rhynchaena, assembly GCA_008271625.1. NCBI lineage: Eukaryota > Metazoa > Mollusca > Bivalvia > Venerida > Mactridae > Lutraria > Lutraria rhynchaena. Next base: position 210,367 of record VIBL01000040.1, read on the forward strand.
TCTCGTTTTTTATTAGTTTAACGTCACACTAACAGCCAGGGTCTCACGGCGAATTTTCAAGCTTTTAATGGTGGAAAGAGACACCAAGCGTAAACCTGGGTAGAACTACTGACTGTTCGGACTGCTTCTTCACACGTATTTTTTCTAATCGGGGATGGGATTTACTAGTCAGGGGTTTTAACCACTCTTCCACACTCTACTGCTAGTAGCTTAATTGTGATTCCGAACTTCTTCACATAAAATATATACCTCAAAATAGTCCCGTGGTGAAAAACATGTACTGTATCATTTACGTATGTCCTGTTTACAATGACTCATATTTTATCAGACCTTTGTGATATTTGTGTCATATACCTCTACGTTATGGTATAATATATATGTACCACACTTGTAAACAATGGGGACCTTAGTACGTAGGATACGTTTGCTTTTCCACAGACACATGTTCGGCCATATTTTTATCTGTATTAGCCCGTTATTGAATCACTTCAATTTCAAAAATAATTTGATGTGAAGCTATATAAATGCCAGATAACCGGACTTCGTTTAGGTCCGGATAGTGTCCGTTTCAAAGGTATTGTTGTATACATTTATACATACATACATACATACATACATACATACATACATACATACATACATATAAACAAATAAATAAATAAATAAATAAATACCGTTACCTTTTAAAAATTCAGACACATCTTGTAACTGTGGTATATTGTCTTCCCTGAAAAAAAGACGCATTTGTGAAAAAAATGTTGAGACACGAAAAAAATGCGTTATATTTTGGCACTATTTTGATAATTCATTTACAGCGGCAAGATAATTGAAAGAGCGCACAGAATATTATAATTTGTTGTTCCATGAATATAGTAACATTAGTGTAATACGAAAGCAGAATTTTGAAATACTGTCAAACAAGGTTATAATGAACACAGATATAGAGAAGAATCGAATAAGTACTTATACTTCTTCAGAAGAACCTATCTTTATTTCATTGTTATGGAAATAGTGAAATATTGATCGGGAAATCACTATAACCTTGTTCTTCTGTAATTGTACTTCCGGTATTTTTCAATATCGTTTCCGGTTCTATGAGTTATTTACCTGTATCCACAGTGCTCTTTTAATAGAGGCCAGTTCCTTAAATACTCACGACAAGCATGTGTTGGGTAAAGTTTTGTCAACTCTCTAAACACGGTACCCCTGAAAATGCAGGAAATGTTCTGAAAATATTTTTACATGATCGCAGGAGACAAAGCTCCATAATCAGTATGAAGGGTAATGAATTATTCTTGTGCATTTGTATGACAATTTAATCTGAGATAAAATCTATATGAATCTATGCATTATTATCGTTATTAAAATTGTCTGGCGAATAATGCTGACTTTCCCTGCATTCTTTGCTAATAATTTAGCAGTATTCAGCAATTCTCAATCTATCAAACTGAATATCTGACGTCGTCACCAGATATTCCCTACAACAATATGTCTAATTTTGAAGATATTGCCGCCAAATTAAACATTATTCAGACGACAAAATACATTAATGTCACGTGATACATCCTTATTTTTGCTATTCTAGATTTTCTTTCTATTCCTGTGAGGTTAGTTGTATTTAGATTTCGCCGCGGATTACATTGTTTTGTACACAAAGATGAGCAATTGTACACGGGATGTGACGTCATTTACATGCTTCCGGTTGCTTACCAAGTTTTCAATTCATCCTCTGTATATTCAACCTTTGGTATAGGATCTCCGCTGGAAATAAATAATTTACATATACAAATAATTAATGTATTATGATATGATATCATCTTATACATGTATATATCATGATTATAGCAACTTTGATTCATGTCATTAAAATCACTTTTCAAATGCGCATACGAAATAATAATGCATTCTAATAAGACTGTTCTCTTTGTTTTCCAAAAACTGCATGTTCTTTAAAATTCATATACTCGTATGTACAATTACATATCTTTAGGATAGTGCTACATTTTATGCAGACCTTTCTTTATTGATTAGTCAATTGACACGCATACAAATAACGAAGTTTCTCTTTATCTGTAAACTCCAAAATGATAAAATCTTAGCCATGAACATGACTGAAAGAAATGACAGACACTAATAATTAATGAATTTTTTTACGGTCCTTCATTGAAACATATGTACTCACTGTTTGTAGGACATTGCGATTTTCGTAAAGACCTGCCTTCTTTGACGATAAACTTTGTCAGTGAATCCCTAAAATATAGTTTAATTATAATTTCCTGGATTATTTGAACAATTATCGTTAACAGGACGAAAGCAAAGACGCAGTTTCTACAAAATTTAGAATAAAACGATAATATGATGGACATTGTTGAATGTTATATTGGTACTTAGGAGTAATAAGGTTTTATAACTTTGTTATTCTAAAGCATCCTGCAATAAGGAGGAGTCATTGTATAGGTGAAGCAACAACCACAAATCAATTACTGATTCTTAGGTCTTTTTTTACTGGGTTTAACAAATTTTCAGTTATAATTATTACACGGCGGCCGGTTCACCTAAATATTTTTCCTTGACTATATACTAACCAGTACAACCTTACCCTTCCACAAGGGGCCGGCAACCTCTCCACATATGAAGGAAAATCGATATTTTTGTCAAATTATCATAGACGCAAATGTGGTACCGATAATATGGAGGGATTGCTCGGTCACAACAGTACAAAGGGAAAAGGAAAAATACAAAAAAATAATAAAAAAAAACAAGACAAGAAGAGAGAAGACACATATGACAACAAAAACCTAGAAAAGTTTAAAACAGTCAAACAATAGCTAACAAATACATGAACATCAAGGATACCTCAGGGACAAACTTACTGATATTACACCCCTCCAAAACCCTATGAGTTAAAGCTAACTGTGCATAAAGGCCTTGTTTCTACTCTTTCTTTGTTTTGCTTTTTTATTTATAGATTAAATTGTGTAATCGATCGACTGGAAAGCTTATTTATCACATCAATAATCGATCAATCTATCGATCAATTAATACGATATACTTGTATACGTTACCGGATGGTCGGCATCAAGTTCTGTTCCGTACATTAGCACCCTATTCGCTGTTCGGTCAAGGTCAGCGACTGTCTTTGGAAACCAGGGTGACATAGCTAAGGTATCTAAAATACATTTAAGTAGAAAACATGGTTTGAAAGCGATTCTCAAATGGGTAATCTTGACATTGGCTCATATCAATTATGGCCGCTCTCAAAACCAACCAACCAATGAGTAGCTTGATTTTGGAGTCAGATCTTAAAATCTTTGAGTTAATTAACATTTTTTCTATCAACTATTCGTTCGTATAAAATAAACCGAACACGTCCAAACTTATGTAAAATATCCAGAAACAACCGTCAAGATAGATATCTATTACATCATAAATGAAGAAACTTTATGACTTCATATTTGTCACGTGACTAATTTGCCCCATTCATTATGTAATAAAAACTCAGTCGGCAACCACGTCCATTTTTAACTCAATGAGACGACCTCAATTAAAACCATTTTTATTTGGCCGAAAGATGGCAATAAAATCAATGTATAAAATGTTATACACAAAATGTTTTGTTTATGCAAACACTAACTGAGATGCCTGTAAGAAGCTATTTAATCAAATCACTACTTTGAAACAAGAATTGTCTCATATTACAAAAGATGGTCTTAGTATCAATGTGTTACTGTATTTGAAACCCTTACCTAATGGAGACATCGTTCGAGGCGACTGGGGTATGGGGAAGTCGTTCAACGTTATACTTGCAACTTGTTTCTTCAATCGTTTTATTAGTTCCTGAAGCCTTATATAATCCGTCTCTAGATCTACGAATATATCGAACATGGAGTCATTCTTCTGACTTTTCCTGGATTCTATATGCACGACGTTTATATTATTTTCCTGCAAAGGAACAAAATGTTTCAGAATAACATCACGCGATATCGTAGTACAGTCAAGACTATGTTCACGGCTATTTTAAATATACCAAGAAACCGTGCAATATGTACTTCATTCCGGAGATACAGAAATGTTTTAAATGTGAAATATGACTGCATACTTTCAATATTAAAAGAACCAGTACATGACACAGGTTTCATCAACGTGTCAGCCTGGATCCGACTTACAAGAAAATTCGAACCAAAATTCTTGATTTTTCTCGGACAATATCGGTATTACCTCAAATACTTTCAGAGCATTCACTAAACATCCAACGGTGTTTCGCAAGGAGAAGACGATCGATGTTGTCTTGCCTATACCACTTGGACTGGCAATCCCCAAGTTTCTGATGTTTTCCTGTTCATAAAACGACTTATTTGTAAGAAAACAAATAATCTAAGTGCATTGAACAACTACATTAAAACATGTATGTTAAGACTGCCTTTATGACTTATTTAATCGTTACCAAAGTGGTATCATTTCCAGTTTGAAATATAGAAGAAATATTCAAAAACCGGTCGTTATAATTAAGTGGAGCTAATACTAAAGTAATCACTAATTGAGGTGTAATCTTTTTTTCATTTTGTCTTTGTTTATCATCCTGTAGCGACCTTTATGATTTCCTTTCCTAAAAGTCTACGAGCATGTATGTCAGTTTAGAAGAGATTTAAACCGAACATATCGTAAAACATGTCTCAGTTTCATTTAATCGTACATTCAGAGGAGTCAGCATGGGCAGTCGGCGATGTGGGCCAAGAATGTTTCAAAAACAGACGTTGATAGTAAAAATCAATTAAAAATAAAAAAATCAAATTCAAAGAGCCGTGCTCCTATCTCACAATTGATGTAAAATTTAACTAATCATTGTCAAATATTTTATTTAGTTATAAGTCTTTTAAACAATAACTTAATCAGAATGCGTTAACCGTCTACAGTTTAAAAGATATTCCATACAACTGTAAAAAAATAAATAAAGGCATTTTTGTTAACATTATACGTGCATATTTATGCTGAAGTAACGTAAACTAAAAACATGAACGAAACGATATTTTTGTCAAAATTTCTGATAAAATTTGGTTCGAGGGATTTTCTAATGAGTCGGTCATGTGACTGCAAACCAACATTTTTTAAGATGGCCTAAGGTAAGCACTGGATCCATATGTTGTCTCTGTCTCTTTGTTAATAAATATATATTCTATATACGTATACTTTATTCAATGAATGGTCATTTTGCCAATTGGTTGCTAAAAACTATCAATCTAACACAACGGAATGTTCTAAGCCAATGTGCAAAAAGTAATAGCAAGATTAAGGTTGAACCGAAAGCAAGAAAACTGACGACAAGACAGTTTCAGATACCATTTCAACTATTGTCAAAAACATGCGAAAACGAATCATCCTAGAGAAGTCGTTTACATATTCATTGCGCAGGCTTTATGAGGGATATTAAAGGATTTGTTTTCTTCTAAATATAGCCACGCGTGGGCTTATGGGATTTTGATATAAATCGAACCCCGGACAAACTCATTAGCAATCCAAATTCGCGTTTTATTGGAAGGATATATTCGTTTCATTCACAATTTCATATAATGCCTGAACACATTCGCTATGTCCGAACATCGTCGAATTTTCAGATGCCGATAACCAAAGGACTTCATTTATATCATTTATATTGAATTGACAGTAGCCGGGTACCAATTCACTTTTCTCTTTCGTTGTTTACTCAGAAAAAAACGAAAGAATATTCAAATAATTGGGTCGTGAATAAGAAACACGTGTATAGTATGAAATAGTTCAAATTTACCGCTCCCAAATGAAATTGACTTTTTGACAACGATATTCGACACGCATGTCGATAAAGATAATATGCTTATAAACATAATTGCAAGTTCCTGACGACGTTAAACTATTTATATAATGATGATCATGAATTAGACTGGAAAAGGTACATGAACTATAATTGTTTGTCATATACAGTAGACTACGGTTATAGTGAAATCCTCGAGACCCAAAATATAAAGTACATCGTATTATTATGTAATCATGTTGCAATAAAAGTCTTTGTAGGGAGATAATTACAATTACTTTATCCAATTTCACTATAACCGTGTTATACTGTATCAGAATTTCCTACTTTTTTATTTTTAATTAATTCTGTCTGTGTTTGTGCTTCATAGAAATCATTTTTGATATTTTTGTCGCTGAATAAAGAAAACGTTCACAAGAAAAAGAATAAACTGTGTTATAGAGATGAATTGGATTTAGAAATGCTGAAACGAAATTATTAATCTCTACTAACAGAAAAATCTCAAGAATGATAAATAACCGAAGAAAATATCGCGATATGAAATCGAAAATATATTTTTTAGAAATGTATCGATAAGTAAAAAAACATGGAAATTATTTGTCTCGCAGAATTTCGGTGAGAAGGCAATGACTCGAAATTCTTGTCAGAAATGTCTAAATGAAAAAATGGATATAAACTTTTGAGGTGTGAGAATAATATAAACAAAATTAATGAAAAAAACGTGGATTTATGAACACGATCTTGACGTAACAGTACATCCGGGTTCGTTATATACTGGCCAGTGTTCGAGATTAATTTGGAATCAAACATCCTCATTAATATTAATGCAACCGTAAAAACTGATATAGTTTCCTTGTAACTCGGGGAAATAATGAGAATAGTTGCAAGCCATTGAATTGCTAATAGTCGATCGTGTGTCTTAATCTGATACATTCTTTCGTAACACTTTACCGTATGATAATATATTGTTTCAGAATGAATTAATTTGCTGTAGAATTGGTCTGGCCCGGTGATTTTATTGATATCACAATTGACGTTTATTTGTTAGCAAACAATAGTCAACAAGTCAAACAAATAACGTGCAGAAAATTGATAGGCGTGGTTGAAAATATATTTACGACATAGGTGCGAAGAAACTATTAACGCGATCCATACGTACACACGCATTATTTTTTCTTGCATAAAAAGTGAAACATGGCAACACTTTCAATATGCGAAAGATGCTTAAAGGTGATAATTATATTTTCATGCGTTCTTGCAGCATGTAGCAATGTTCGAATAATTGGACAGCATATACATGAGCAGAGCAGAGCAGAGCAGAGCAGAGCAGAGCAGAGCAGAGCAGAGCAGAGCAGAGCAGAACAGAACAGAACAGAACAGTACAGAACAGAACAGAACAGAACAGAACAGAACAGAACAAAACTTTATTGTAAGTGTTCGTAGTCTTTTGTCAAATATGTACAATTGCATTATGAATATCAACATGGCCATCTTATTAAATAAGCATACAATCGAAATTACATGACTACGATTCGTGAGGATGTGCTTAATGATAATATTAATAATAATTTTACAGCTAACAAAGGTAAATTTTGATATGTGATGATACGCTTAACAAATCAGTTTATCAAATGATAAATTCCAAATATTAAAAACACCAAGATTAATCTTAAGAATGATCGATGGGAGTAAATTGCTGACAGGAAGGTTCGATATTTAGTGAGTATTTCGGAAGTTTATTTCTTCTGAATTCTATCTATTTTTACATCACATACGCAAATGACAGAAATGGATCTAAAACCCTTACGTCGTTCTTAATTAAGATTAATGTGAAAGAATGTATGTTGTTTATCAAATAGAGTATTTTAATATAGTTTCACTAAGAAAAACATATTCGCAGATATTCACTTGTGCTCGCTAACATATTCCCGTGCCTTCATGATGACAACAAACAGATCAAATTAAATTGAATATCTGGCTACACGAAATTAATCGTTTTTAGGTATGTCAAGTCTGTATGAAAACAAAGTGACGAAATATATATCATATATTTTTAAGAGTTTATTAACAATAAATTCGGTTGACGCATATTCCATGTGAATGAATGCTGAATCTATCAGTCCATACGCAAAAGTAAATTTAATCTACTGAATATATATGTATGTGTTGTCCATTTTAAACATACATTTATGGAGTTTTATGTCATTCTAAATTGATAAACTTAGAACATGTTAAATATGCTTTTATTTTCCCGGGTAACGAAAGAAAAAGTCTGGCCTAAGTTACAGTTTTCAATTTTTTTGTAATCAATTTAAAGGCACTTGCATTTCTTCTTAAATCTGTAAGTTTCTGCACATGCGCAGTGGAATAGTTAGTCAAAATCGATTAAAGAACATTTACATTTATGATCCGTACACTCAGTATAATTAGTAGCTCTGACCCAGTGCGCCCACACCACGTGACTTTGACGTCCTTTTTTGTTACACGGAAAGCAAAGTTTATCAACAAACCGCTGGATTCGAAATCTTCAGCTTCACGTAAGTTTTTAATTTCTTTATCAAATGTGACCAAAATAAAGTAGAGACAAACGCAAAAAGTGTTAACTTCAAGCGCAATGTTTTTTCGATAGATGAACAGTTTTAGACAGAAAACGGGAAACTGAATTTTGCAGAAAATAATTTTGTTCGTCGATAAACTTTGCTTGCTGCATTACCAAAAAATCACGTGGTATGGGCACACTGTGGCCCATGCTGAGAAAGTGCAAGCATACAAATGTCATCAAGGGCCTCTTTAGTCACAATTTATCGACCAATACGTTGTTTCTCGCTCTAAATTCTGCCAACAATTAAATTTATTGACAAAACGTGCAAACAAATAAACAGGGGTTCTCCAGGAAGAGAAAAGTGTTGTTTCACACGGAGTCGGTTTGCAGTGTACTGAAAACGACAAGCTAGAATAAGGAACGATCTAATTTCTTTTGTCAAAATCGCTAAAACAACTGGGTCAATGGATTACTTAATGAGTCGGTGGCGTAACTACGAACCAACATTTTAATTTAGGATGGTCTAGAAAGCTTTGAACAATAGGCGACTGAGCTTTTTTTCTTTTTGTGGAATTCATCATTAGATATTTAATAAGTACCAACAGAATAACCATTGTAAATTCGTACATTTTGCTTTATTTATTTATTTTTTTTTGCTTTATGACTCTAAACAACTCAAGGTGAATTTTTAGTCTCACAAAATGGGGAAAGAAGTACATTTTTCGTGGCTTTTCAACCAGGAAGCAGAACAAGACGTCAAAAGCCTCGGAACAACTGTTCTACTTTAGATCTGTTTTTCGCTTAATTTTGAATATGAATTTTGCGAATTGCTTAAGTAAAAACTAGTTATAAAAATACAGACATTTATTTTTAAGTCATATGATATTTATTTTAGTCATACGTTTTTCGCGATGTATGCGTGTCTTTTTGCTCCAATTAATTACAGTGCAGTAGTGTTGAAAATACAGAAGTGTGTTTTTTTTTAATAAGAAGAAAATGTCATTAAATATAATGATTAAATTATTAAGCTAGAAATTTACGGAATAATTTTTATCACGGCTACTATAAGAGATACTTAATGTAAGCTCGAATTTAGGGAGAAAAATTATGAATTTTTAATAAACATCAAATTTGCGATTTCTGTAATAATTAATATTGTATCATATTATATACATATTCTCACCTCAAGATTTTTAATGTCTTGTTCATCTTCAATAATAATACTACTGCATCGTCTTTTTAATTTGAACTTTTCTTCTTTGCTATAATCCCTCTTCTCCTCCTTGCTGTGAATTTTTACCAATCTTCCGGTATTTCGCAGGTAGGCCGCGCCTCGGCTAGACTGAGGTTCCATCCCAACGACAATACCACGAATATTTGCGACCCCCGGGTTCGGAGGCGGTTCTCTCGTAATGGACGAACCCCGTTCAAAAGATTTTGGTTGTTTGACATTAGCGTCCGTTTTTTTCGCGAGTTTTTCTTTTTCCTTTTCCATGATCAAACTCTCAAAGGCGGCGTGTTTAAGCGCCAGTCGGTACGGTTCTACACAGTTACCCGTTTTGATGTCTTTTATAAGCCGAATATGAGAACTAATAAGGTACAATTTTATACGAAGTTTCGATATGTTTAGGATTGTTCGTCCCTAATTTGCGTAACGAAGTAGTATGAAAAAAAAGCGTATTTCCGTTCATACAAATAATACTTCCTTTTGTTATTTCCCACGTATTATCAACACGTAATTGACAATAGATACAATGTATTTCATACACCAGGGAAAATCAACAATGTACAGTATGGCACGTACATCACTTTCTTTTATACTGCTAATAGGCGTTTTAATGAACGTGCGAACAAATCCGAGGATGACGAATAGCGATATTGATTGGTTCCTAGCGCCTGCGTAACGTGCGGACACCAGAATTACAACAAATTGAACAACGTCATCACTCCTATGTTAAATAACATCTTGTTTTTGCAAAAGCAAAAAAAATGGCCATATAAACTGTATTTTTGAATCTTTCATAACCAGATTTTCTTCTTTTATTGCGGTCAGTGTCAGTCATTCTTGTCTACTCCGGGAATGTCCCTTTTCCTGTTTCAGCAGATTTAAAAACTTTGTCTACGCCTATACGTTTCAGTACATCAATATTCTTAATTGTTAAGCCTGCACATGACCATACAAAATTATTTGAAATTAATTCTTGTTTATTAAGCATGTACGGTAAAAAACTAGTAATCTCTAGCTCCCCCCCCCCGCCGCTGTTAGTTCGAATCCAACTTAAGACAAGATAAAATTCACATGCGAGGAAGCTGTCCAGCTAGCTAGTTAATGGAAGATAGTCGGTTCTACCTAGGGATGTATGCCTGAGGTTTTTCTCCACCATTAAAGCTGGAAAAACTGCCAAATGACATTGACTGTCGGTGAGAAGTTACCCCCCACACACAGTAAAAATAGAATTATCTTAAACTTTAATAACTAAAATCTTATACGGTATTTTACATAGGTTTTGATTAGACTAAGTTCCGGAAAATCATATTCACCAAACATCTTATTTTTTTCTTAAGTTTTAAACTTAACGTAAGATCTCCAATGTTAAAAACATAATTATAAAAATGAACTGAAACATACCCTAAGTTTGTTCATGTTTAAGACTTAATTCAAAAAAAAACTTAGATAAAAGATAATTTATCACCGCTTAAGTTACTAGACAATTTCTTAGAGACTTTGTAAATATGGACCCTGGTTTTGAAGACAGTTGGATATAAAAAGCAAAATCTATAAATTGCCTGTCATCATTAGTTAAAACCCTGATTATATGAACACCAAAATAACGAAAGAGACGAATAGGATGATTTTAACAATAAAATGTATGTGAAAAACAGAAAAAACGGTTTAACATATTTTTTTTGATAAACGTATGAATGTAATTGACAAGTACAAAGTGATATATATGTATTCATTTTATACAGTAAAACACGGTTAGAGTGAATTCGAAGGTAATGAAGAAGAATTTGCTAGAGTGATTTTTTTTAATTTTTGCCTGAAATCGCCATTATTTATTCCATTGTCATATATAGCAAAATAAAGATATAATGAAGCATTATTCAGGAATCCATTATAACCGTGTTCTACTGTATTACGTAAATTACAACTTTAACGATTTAACGAGGCTCGCATTTTAATGGAACTCCCACATATTGTATTTATCACGCTGGTGGCACAGAGTTAAGTTTTTAATCGAAATTTCGAAAGAAATCTTAACAGACAGATAAAATGTCGCTGGAATTCGATTTTTTAGTGGACTGGTCTCGAACGAAGTATGTCTACTGCCGACTGTTTTTGTAGGCACTCCCTACACGTTTTTTCTGATAAGACTGCTTAGATACAGCGAATATGCCAAAGTTCCAAGACTTAATGATAAGAATTGAGTAAGACTGGTTGCAGCTAATTCATATTCATTGGTCTATCGATGTTTCCTTCCCTTAAAACCACGATCTTAAACACAGTCTGTAATGGGATTTGTTATTACGATCCCAACAGGAAAATATCGTTATTTTCTACGACTTAAGATTGTCCACTGTTTTTCTGTCCATGACTTTGCGCTCGCTGTCCTTAGAATTAGCATATAATGATGTTTATTTAATATTCTTGCTAACTAATCGTGGTTTCTGCTGACTATAAAGTATTTATGTATTTATGTACTTGAACTAACGTTGACGTCTTATATATATATATTCCTAAATAAGGGAAGATTAATTTTACTTCGATAAGTCAACCAACCAATCATTTATGCACATTAAAAACTCACATTGCGAATACCTCATTATTACGACCACCTTGTTATAACGACCACTTATTTTCTGACTGGCTGTCAATAACTCCCCTATAATTTAACATGATCATGAGGCCACCTCATTGTTAAAACCGAGTTTTAGGGTCCGGAAAGTAGTCTCATTACCGCGGTTTTATTGTATTTCATCTTGATAGTAAAACCACCGGAATATTAAGTGTGGTGTTTTGGTCCTAAAGAAGATTTTCATATCGAGGTTTTATTGTATGAAATGCCTATCGACGCGTTACAGTGTAAGCTATTCATTTTATATTAAAGGGACTGAACTCTGGGAACTCCTCCTAAATATAGTCAATATAATCAAAGTGCGTAAAACAGAAGAGTACAGAACCGTAAAGGTGCCATCACTTATATTGTCGATGTAGCCTTTATGTGTGTCGTGGTAATTTCCCTTTATTGCCAATCTAAAATTGACTTTATTATGACCTTTATATGTAATATATAATAAAGGGACATTACTTGTATGTAAAGGCCATACTTAAAAAAATGTTAGTTCGTGGTTACGCGACCCACTTTTTTTGACAATGGGTGGGTTTCTTATTTTTTGTTAACATTATATGCTTGAACTGAAAGTGATAGATGTAATGCAGTATGGAAAATATCAAAACCACTGAAAAAATCGGGCCAAAGGAGCTTTTAATGAGTTTGCAGTGTAAGGCAAACCAACACTATTTAGGGATGGCCTCGTGCACTGTAATTTTAATTCTTACTAGATCACTGCGCGTGTCTCACGCAGAATGATCAACAAACTTGAAAGTTGAATTTGAAAAAAAGAACTGACTGTGTGAAATACTTAATCACGTGACATTGTATAAAGTGCAATATACTAATATTTGCCAATGATGATTGACCATTGAATTGTGCAAATCTTGACTCATATTAACATAAACACTGGCCTGCATTTGTGCTTGATTAAACATAATGACTTGCTGAATTACGACGCTTGTTTTCAATCCGTATTGTTCTCTGTTTGTATTTTGTAGATAATCTATTTACTGATCGTAGCCAATCTTCCCTGTTCGTAAACATTTGTCTTTCTCATAAATTACGACTATCAGCGTCGTAAAAATAACTGCAGCAGTAAGTCTTGTTCTTTACATAAAGAAAACAAACATACACGCATAAAGCATCGATGTAGAAACAAAACCTTTTATTAATGCACACTTATTGGAAACACGAGTGACGAATATTTTGTGCATGCAAACCCCTCCAGAGCGGACTTCTCTTGAGCAACAACCTCCCGTCAACAACAACAACATGATTTTTCCCACTGTACGATTTGACTATTAATTAAACCTCGCAAGAGCAACAACCTCTCAACAAAAACAACATAATTTTGCTTCTCCAGAGGACGTTGCTTTGAAGAGGTTGCACTGTATATGGTATTAATACAGTTTCTAAACGTATTGCGTAAGGCCAGAAAATTTAATTGCAGTCGTGTTTATGGTTACCTGACCAATCAGGTACCTTTTGGCGATGCCCCTAAAGTTTCTAACTGCAAAATCCAAAGTAAATACCTAAAGTAAAATCCAAGAAAATATTTGAGGACGAAGTTCGTTTCCAAAGAACGACAAATTTGCTCTAAAAATAAAAAAAGTTTTGCTACCTACCAACCCTATTTTGGGTTGAGTAATCGTAAAACCAATTGTTTTTTCTTGCCTAACGGTCCATTCATTAATCCATCGTCGCCAGGAACCAGTTTGTTTTGTCACATTGTGGTTGGTTTCCATTCATCTTTCCACGTGTCGCTGGGAACCAAGTAATTTAGTCCTACAGTCGCATGGTCTATTCATGTACGACGTGAAGGAACGGATATATATTTTTCCTCAGTATGAACCTCTTGAACTGTTTACTAAAGGTTGACATTCCGTCTTTTGTCATTGTTACAGCTGTCAGTATTACGCGAGTGTGACTTAATAAATCAACAATAACAGAATTAAGTCACCTTTAAAGGCATCGCGTGTCAGCTGATACGTATTGTATGTATGCAATTTTTCGTGACATATGAACAATGGAACACATAATGAGTTAATAGACAAAATTACGGCTAATAGCCATCCAAAAACGTCCCCATTGTTCGATTAGCAATTAACCCAGAATAACAAAACAATTATATGTATACAGATATGTTTTTTCATGCCGAAAAAATTTGTAAATTTAATAAAATCAAACTATTTTTTTCGAACAAAACTACGATTATCATTTTTTGGATTTGACGGCCATACCGTATTTTTAGGTCCATCGCTTAAATGCAGTCAATCCCATTTGTGGCCACCTCTGAATAAAGACCACCCTGTGAGTAAAGGTCATTCTTTGAAAACCGTCATAGAATGTTTTGAACAACCTGACTTCCGCATAAAGTCCACCTGCCAATAAAGGCCACATTTTGTCTTTCCCAAGGGTGACCTTTGTTCACAGGCTTGACTGTATATATATTTCTTGCACCAAACATAAATATTTCAGTTTTACCACTTAACTATAGAAGTATTGTGCAGCCCCTGCTGTGTTTTGATACGGATCATAACTTTAGACAAAGTATTGATAATCACACTTATCTGCGTTGTGCTTCAGGGTGTTAATTGATATACACAAGTAGATAGATAGCATTATTTTGTTCAGTGACATTGAAAGGTTTAGATTGGTATAAAAAAATTATACGATTATAGTATTACTTCTATTGGAAATTGAAGTTTTACAAATAAAAATACAAAATGAAGTCATATCTTATCTCTTTATTCTTTCATTGAAGACAGAAATATGTATGGTCTCAATATCCATGATGCAACCACTGAAACGTGTTATATAACGGCTATTGTGGCATTTTAAGGTATTTGCCAAACATTTAATCATAATTATGTCAATTTTGTTATAACGGTTTCATTAATATTTCACATTACTTTTTCAAACTACGTATCATGAAACTCAATGAAATATTGATAATAATATATTTAATAACCTCACATGTCATGATTGTGCTCTTCGAGCAAACACTGTTTACCAATGATCTTGTCATCATACATTTGTTTCTTTGTGTATATAATTGCTATAAAACATGTTATTTTGTTTTAATGCAATAAAATATTTGTAGTTGTAGTTTATAATACTTACATGACTGGTCATCTGCAGAAAGTCAAAGTGTAATACATGAATAATGACTTTAAAAAAATATCAACAGAAGCATCATAATTTATCAATAACAATATCAATTACCTCGTATTTAAACAAAGAATATTGGACTGGATATCTTCAGACAATCACTATATATATTTTACGACAAAAATAATTTCTAATAAATATCAGCAATTATTTGCTGACTTCATTTTAATATCACTTTCTCAATGTCTGTGGAAAATGACTGTCGACGTAATCAACCCATAATTTCAATTCATTATCTACAGAAGAATAAGACAGAATTACAGAGATATAATCTTTTTTTACATCCTGTACTATATACAAATATTTCACTTATCTTATCACTCAAATAGTAAAACACGCCTACATATTTTTTACCGGTTTTATTTTCCTTATAATTTAAATTGTAATTGAGACCACCTCAATGTTTAGACCGAATTTTTTTTGTCCAAATTTGATCTTTATATCAAAGTTTCTTTGTTCATACATGTTGGAGTGCTCATCGATTTCAGAACCAGGGGGGTGCTTTACTTAACTATACAGTACAGTGCCGTGCCGTCCGTTCCGTTCGGTTTCGCTCATTTTTGCACCACTCTCATCGTTTTATCCCACTGTTTCTTGCTCAGCTTTGTTAACCTCATGTCTGTTCTGTTCAGTTCCGTTCTCTTTTTTTGATCTACGCAGTATTCAATATTCTGCTTTCTGACGAATAGTTAGTACAAAAAAGACTTGACAAAGTTTACAGACTACATAAATTTTGTTCAGAACTACAATAAATAAATACAAAAAAACTATGCGTTGATAAACAAACACGCAAAAGAGATAATCAATTTAATTAAACAAGAACTGCTTTTAATTCTGTAAGTTCGAAGTATATATAAATTTCAAATTATTTACTTACCACTTGAGATTTAACATCAATGATAATTCATCAGTCTTATTCAATCTATCAACGAAACTGCTTTAAACAACTATGAAAAACAGAATGAATGAAAAAGCTATATCACTGGCTCCAAACTTCAATTCCGACATATTTTGCACCGACATTAAAATATCTGAGTTTCTATTCATCTGCTGCATCTAATTAAATATACATTTCACGTAGAGCGTTTATTGCAATGTGAAAAATTTAAAGTACCGTTGAGACTATACTTTTTTTTCGTTTTTTTTTTCGTGCCAGCATTATCTACCAAAAGAATTTTAGGTGGAGATAAATTTACATTTTCGTAAAGAATAAATTCATTATATGAAGCCACACGGATAGTTGGCTTATTCATGTATAACACAAAAGTACACATAACTACTCCATCTACTACATTAAAGTTCCAATCTTACATCTTGTTTCAATTTATCTTATTGGAAAGAATAAAAATAAGCTGCTGTTGAAGATGATTTTGACGCTGCTCTTGATGATGGTGGTAATAATGACGATGAAAATGTCAATGACGATGTTGATGTTTTGTAGTAGAGGAAGTTGATGATGACGGTGATAATGATGATGACGATGTTTACATTGATAGACAGTCAAATTCTGTAAGAATAAACTTACCATGAACATTTAGCTTTGACTAAATCACGTTGAACATTAAGATAAGAACTGAGCATAGAGATTGCCTTTAAGTCCTTTAACATTGGACCTATACCTGCATAATGATTTATTCGAGCTCAAAGAGTGCATACACAGTACCCTGGTACTTGCTGACTTGCCAATGATCTTGTAATTGTATCAATAATGCATCTAAAACATTTCCTTCCTGAACGACTTTTTATCGTAATTTCAACAAACATTTTGATAACGATGTTAAATACTATAAAAGCCATAAGTTCAAAACTGTATTTATATTGAGTACACAAAGAACAATTAACCGCTTTATCTAAATGGCCTGATCTTATCTACCACCAATCAGCAAATAATCTTTATCTACGATTATAGTACAATGCACGAAGTTTTTGACAAATATTTTATTCGTGTCCATTTGATACTCAGACATTGGGCGTTTGAATATTTGCCGTTTATCGGTTTGAAATTTTAGAAAAAAAAATATACAGAGATGTATTGTCACCAGATTACCGACTGACTGTATATATGGGAATTTAAAAAATGCCACACACCTTATTGATTTTTTTTTCAAAATTACAATCCAACTAATAATTGTTGAAACAATTATTTATTTCAAAGAAGGGATGTAAAAAATATTTACTTTATTTTGCCGTATGAATGGATTAATGATGCCATTGTTTTCGTAACCATCCCTTCTTTTTTTATTTTTTATGCTATAGAAGTATTTCATTTTTTCGAACATGTTTCGTGGATGGACAAACTGTTGTATAATTAATTTGGGTGTCATTTTAAATTCAAATGGATAAAATTCATTTATTCGGACGTTATTAAAATGCGGAAACTACTGATAATACTTGTCTTATTCTTGAAAGCGAGCGGTAAGTTTTATTCTTTTTATCGTAAATAATTTCATTGCAATTTATTAGCTAGAAATACATAACGAAATATCTAATATTTTCCAACCATTAATAGATGTTTGTACAACTTCACAAGCCTAAAACAAAGCAGCAACAACGTCTTAAAATCTCTAAAAAATTCTTGACACAATCCCTGAAGAATGTTGCAGAACGAGTAAAATTATTTTACGTCTCTTGACCAAAATTGCGATAGGTTGGCACTACTTTTGTCCAAATACATTTTTTTAGTTCAGAGATATAATTCATACGAAAATTAAAATATCGGAACGAAAATATTGAGCGGGACCGATGTAAGTCTAGTTTCGACAGGCAAAATAGGGACGGTCGCGCTGGTGAGTTAACCCGATCAGGGACATTTTACGCCTAAAAATGTCCCGACGCCTTTTTTTTGTTCTTTTTGTGTGTGTGGTGTGTACTAATTATTACAAAGTGATTACGTAGAAACGGGAACATTTCACCACTAAAGAGGGGAATAAAATATGAAAATGGTAAAAAATTAATCTGTTTCAACCAATTCTTAATTTGATTAAAAGACTTTTCGTTAACAAATGCATAAAATACTTGATGGTGTGGTAATTGGCTCTAAATTATAAGTAGCTGCAAAATTAACTCTGAACTCACTGGATACGGGGCCACGCCTTCTTGGTCAATTGTCTATCCCCCGACCGGTCACAGAATATTATTTCAACGCAACATTGAAACGTACGATATTGTCCCTATATTCAAAGAGAATTTTAAAAATTCATTTCATGACAAAACATTACTTTTAACTAATTGACAGCACTTTAAGAATGGATAAGGGGGCATTTTGGTTGTCAAATAGCAAAACAGAGACAAGTACAAGAAAAAAATGCATCGATAAAAAAACAAAATTAGCTGGCCGTGTTAGCTTTAAGTTCATTTATTTACTGGCGATTAGCAAATCCGTAGGCTACATTTGATGGGAAATCAATGAACTATTTGGTCATATACGTCTTATAAAACTCGCTGTACACTTTAACACCGATATGAAATCAGTATCGGATCATTCAATTGATAATGGAAGTAAGGTGAAATATTACTATAAAATATTTACTGCTAGGCCAAACAAAATAGATACCTGCTTTCCACTAACAGCCCCAAACATATACATGAAGTCAGTAGGTCGACAGAACATTTTTTAAGTATATATATATAATTTTTAGTTCGGAGATATTGTTCATATGAAATAAAAATATCAACAAGAAATAAATTGGCAGAGAAAGAAAAAAAATCTACCGTCGGTAGAAAAAATAAGGTCTATTGGGTTAGCGGAAACTAGGAATTTTACGCCTTATTCTATAATTAAACGTCTATGACTTAGTATTGAATAAACTATAAAATATTGTGTTAAAACTGAACACAGGAGGAAATAACTAAATGCAGAAATTATACATGTATAATGTCATGTCTTAGGTCACGATTTGCATGCGAAAGAATTGTTATGCTATTCATCTGAAACTCTAGCTTGGCACAAAAATAATCAATATTTTGGCTGAATGGATTATATTGTTCATGCGCTCACGAAAAAAAAACACAATGGTAGACCAAAATACCACTTTTGGGAAGTCTGGTAGAGATATGAATATTGAAGAACTTCACGAAACTGAACTGAACTATTTAAATCACGCAAGGAGTGAAACATTAAAATTATCTATAACATTAAACCTATCTGTGTAACACATCCCTTTAACAAAAGATTTATGAAACTGCTGACATGAAATAAATCATATTTTATTCTGAGCAATTGTCAAAAAGTATTGACTAAACACCATGCATTAAGTATAGCAAAAACTCACAATAGTACCAATTCAATACTAACACTACCTCATTATAAAGACATCTTGAATTCGGACCGGTTTTCTGTAAGTCTTCCGCATATCATCTTGATAAGGAGACCTCAATATTAAAGCCATTTTTCTTAGTTTCCGAAGGCGGGTCTTCATATCGAAGTTTTTTCGTATTAACACAAAAAATAATCACCAAGTACATTAATGACGCGTATTTTTTATCGGACTCTGCAAAATCGCACGTCAGCCATTAACTCAATGTACTCGACTCGTGAACTATTCAATCGATATTGACCCCGCACGTGAATTTAAACGATTGATCATTTGGTATTTTGTCGGCTTCATAATTGGAGTAAATCCTTTGTTAACCGCCTACAATTAAATGAACCATTTGCAAATACTTTGAAATATCATTCTCCGCACTTCAGACATTTTTGGGTATCTAATGTCGAGAACAAATAATGTGAGATTTTGAGATGATATCGAAAACTTATCACTTAAAACGATAGATATTTCTTGATAAACCAGATTTAGCTCCGATAGTCAAACCTGAACCACTATTTTAACTTTGCGAATCTATAAACAAATGGAATGGCTTTCACGTCAAATTATTGAAAAAATCATGTTGTTTGTTACTAAAGAACTAAAATGTTACCAATCTTAGAAGCAGGTAAAATAACATGTTTAGAAGACAACTAGTTGGTACATGAAATACAATGGAAAACAATGCTAAAGTCAGATAGCATCCGAATGAATTAAAGTCCATTTGATATATCGTAAACAATTACACAAATACAGTGCAACCTCTCCAAGGCAACCCCCTTAGGGAAAAGCAAAATTATGCTGTTGTTGAGAGGTTGTTGTTCTAGAGAGATTAAATTAATAGTTAAATCGTTGTGAAAAAAATCATGCTGGTGTTGCAGGGAGATTGTTGCTCAAGAGAGGGCCGCTCTGGAGAGGCTGCACTGTATGTGAATATATCTGACCTCAAAATTCCATCCTAGAATTATAAGTATTTCATATAATGTACTTTATAAAGTTAGACAGACCGTGGATACTGGACTGTAATAAATGCCAGAGGACTTTTTACTTTCCCTTAAAATAATAAAACCACTTACGTGTGGCTAAGCAGATGACCAAAGAACTAATTTGGACAACAAATTTGTTTACCTTGCGGTAAAGAATGCATGGTTCCTCATAGGTGTATCTTTTGAGATATTGACAATGAAATGACAAAACATTTTATCAATATAACGTGCCATGCACAAACTGTACATATGCATCAAGTCAGCAGAAAAAACTATTGTTTTACTAATTACTTAGCATTACTGACGAACGAATTAATTGTGTACTGTATCGTTATCACGTTGAATTGTCCGTATCAATTCCGAACATAATGCAATGCTAATGTTTTTTGATCGCGCTGAGATAAAAAAAAGAATCCATCATTGTATATTAATTCATCTTTTATGTGCCATTTTGTATAAATCATTCACGGCGTTAAAACATGTGACTTCATATAATTATATACCAGCACACACAAATTTACTTTAAAAACGCAAGTTCGATATAGGAGAATTACAGCTGGTTTAATATAATTACATTAAACAAGGACGTGACTGAATCACTACTTTACCATATTCTGATAAATAATTGACCAATCACTTACTCAAGTACTATCATTTTATACCATTTTTAAACAGAGAGGAAGAGAATATCATATAGGTGTTTAAGCCACATTTAAAAAGTTGCGTTTTTAAAGCTATTAAGTATACATTTACCTGTATTACAACCATAGAACAAAGGCTCTATTCGGTTTAACTAATTTTGTACAGCGCAAGTACACTGTATTACGGTGGTAGCTGACTCGATTCTGGGTGCGAGATTGAGATTCGACTTAAACCAACGTTCAACAAGATACTAAAATTAATGTGACTGACGCGAACCAACGAATTTTCTTAAAGCTTCAAGCCTTTTATTAGATGTCTATAGCACTTCGAAAACTGATTTTTTAAAATCGTGTTACCAACGCGCATTTATCATTATGATCTATATTTAGAAACCGCAGGTGACACAACAGATTCGACTACCTCTAAAACACAGAAAGATGAATCGAGTATCACTACCGAAAACCCAACAACACCATATACAACAACAACGACAACAGAGACACAGGTTCCAACAAATACGACAATAGAACAAACAACAAGTACACAAGTTCCTACAACTACGACAATAGAACGAACAACAAGTACACTGGAACCTACAACAACGACAATAGAGCAAACAACAAGTACACTGGTTCCTACAACAACGACAGTAGAACAAACAACAAGTACACAGGTTCCTACAACTACGACAATAGAACAAACAACAAGTACACATGAACCTACAACAACGACAATAGAGCAAACAACAAGTACACTGGAACCTACAACAACGACAATAGAACAAACAACAAGTACACATGAACCTACAACAACGGCAACAGAACAATCAACAAGTACACAAGTTCCTACAACAACAGCAATACAACAAACAACAAGTACACGGGAAACTACAACTACGACAATAGAAGAAACAATAAGCACACAGGAACCTACAACAACGACAATACAACAAACAACAAGTACACTGGAACCTACAACAACGACAATAGAACAAACAACGAGTACACAGGAACCAACAACTACGACAACAGAACAAACAACAAGTACACATGTTCCTACAAGTACGACAATACAACAAACAACAAGTATACATGTTCCTACAACTACGACAATAGAACAAACAACAAGTACACAAGTTCCTACAACTACGACAATACAACAAACAACGAGTACACAGGAACCAACAACTACGACAACAGAACAAACAACAGGTACACATGTTCCTACAAGTACGACAATACAACAAGCAACGAGTACACAGGAACCTACAACTACGACAGTAGAACAAACAACTAGTACACAGGAACCTACAACTACGACAGTAGAACAAACAACAAGTACACAGGTTTCTACAACAACGGTAGCAGAACAAACAACTAATACACAGGAACCTACAACAACGACAATAGAGCAAACAACAAGTACACAAGTTCCTACAACAACGGCAGCAGAACAAACAACAAGTTCACAGGAACCTACAACAACGACAATAGAGCAAAGAACAAGTACACAGGTTCCTACAACAACGGCAGCAGAACAAACAACTAGTACACAGTTTCCTACAACTACGACAATAGAGCAAACAACAAGTACACAGGAACCTACAACAACGACAATACAACAAACAACAAGTACACAGGAACCTACAAATACGACAATAGAACAAACAACAAGTACACAAGTTCCTACAACTACGACAATACAACAAACAACGAGTACACAGGAACCTACAACTACGACAATACAACAAACAACGAGTATACAGGAACCTACAACTACGACAATAGAACAAATAACAAGTACACAGGTTCCTACAACAACGACAATAGAACAAACAACAAGTACACAGGTTCCTACAACAACGACAGTAGAGCAAACAACCAGTACACAGGTTCCTATAACAACGACAGTAGAACAAACAACCAGTACACATGTTCCTACAACTACGACAATAGAACAAACAACAAGTACACATGTTCCTACAACTACGACAGTAGAACAAACAACCAGTACACATGTTCCTACAACTACGACAATAGAACAAACAACAAGTACACTGGTTCCTACAACAACGACAGTAGAACAAACAACAAGTACACAGGTTCCTATAACAACGACAGTAGAACAAACAACCAGTACACATGTTCCTACAACTACGACAATAGAACAAACAACAAGTACACTGGTTCCTACAACAACGACAGTAGAACAAACAATAAGTACACATGAACCTACAACAACGGCAACAGAACAATCAACAAGTACACAAGTTCCTACAACAACAGCAATACAACAAACAACAAGTACACAGGAAACTACAACTACGACAATAGAAGAAACAATAAGCACACAGGAACCTGCAACAACGACAATAGAAGAAACAGCAAGTACACAGGTTCCTACAACTACGACAATAGAACAAACAACAAGTACACAAGTTCCTACAACTACGACAATAGAACAAACAACAAGTACACAAGTTCCTACAACTACGACAATACAACAAACAACGAGTACACAGGAACCAACAACTACGACAACAGAACAAACAACAGGTACACATGTTCCTACAAGTACGACAATACAACAAGCAACGAGTACACAGGAACCTACAACTACGACAGCAGAACAAACAACTAGTACACAGTTTCCTACAACTACGACAATAGAGCAAACAACAAGTACACAGGAACCTACAACAACGACAATACAACAAACAACAAGTACACAGGAACCTACAAATACGACAATAGAAGAAACAATAAGCACACAGGAACCTGCAACAACGACAATAGAAGAAACAGCAAGTACACAGGTTCCTACAACTACGACAATAGAACAAACAACAAGTACACAAGTTCCTACAACTACGACAATAGAACAAACAACAAGTACACAAGTTCCTACAACTACGACAATACAACAAACAACGAGTACACAGGAACCAACAACTACGACAACAGAACAAACAACAGGTACACATGTTCCTACAAGTACGACAATACAACAAGCAACGAGTACACAGGAACCTACAACTACGACAGCAGAACAAACAACTAGTACACAGTTTCCTACAACTACGACAATAGAGCAAACAACAAGTACACAGGAACCTACAACAACGACAATACAACAAACAACAAGTACACAGGAACCTACAAATACGACAATAGAACAAACAACAAGTACACAAGTTCCTACAACTACGACAATACAACAAACAACGAGTACACAGGAACCTACAACTACGACAATACAACAAACAACGAGTATACAGGAACCTACAACTACGACAATAGAACAAATAACAAGTACACAGGTTCCTACAACAACGACAATAGAACAAACAACAAGTACACAGGTTCCTACAACAACGACAGTAGAGCAAACAACCAGTACACAGGTTCCTATAACAACGACAGTAGAACAAACAACAAGTACACTGGTTCCTACAACAACGACAGTAGAACAAACAATAAGTACACATGAACCTACAACAACGGCAACAGAACAATCAACAAGTACACAAGTTCCTACAACAACAGCAATACAACAAACAACAAGTACACAGGAAACTACAACTACGACAATAGAAGAAACAATAAGCACACAGGAACCTGCAACAACGACAATAGAAGAAACAGCAAGTACACAGGTTCCTACAACTACGACAATAGAACAAACAACAAGTACACAAGTTCCTACAACTACGACAATAGAACAAACAACGAGTACACTGGAACCAACAACTACGACAGTAGAACAAACAACAGGTACACAAGTTCCTACAACTACGACGATAGAACAAACAACAAGCACACAGGAACCTACAGCTGCGACAATAGAACAAACAACAAATACACTGGTACTTACAACTACGACAATAGAACAAACAACAAGCACACAGGTTCCTACAACTACAAGAATAGTCCAAACAACCAGTACATCGGTTCCTACAACAACGACAGAAGAGCAAACCACCAGTACACAGGTTCCTGTAACAACGACAGTAGAACAAACAACAAGTACACAGGTTCCTACAACTACGACAATAGAACAAATAACAAGTACGCAGGAACCTACAACAACGACAATAGAGCAAACAACAAGTACACAGGTTCCTACAACTACGACAATAGAACAAACAACAAGTACACATGTTCCTACAACTACGACAATACAGCAAACAACCAGTACACAGGTTCCTACAACTACGACGGTAGAACAAACGACAAATACACAGGAACCTACAACAACGACAATTGAACAAGCTACGAGTACACAAGTTCCATCTGCTACAACAAAAGAGCAAGCAACGAGTACACAGGTTCCTACTACTACGACAATTGAACAAGCAACAAGTACACATGTACTTACAACAAAGACACAAGAAGAAGCAACTATTTCACAGGTTCCTACAACTACGACAATAGAAGAGACAACAAGTACACAGGTTCCTACAACTACGACAATAGAAGAGACAACAAGTACACAGGTTCCTACAACTACGACAATAGAAGAAACAACAAGTACACAGGTTCCTACAACTACTGCAGTCGAAGAAACAACAAGTACAATGGTTCTTACGACTACGACAATAAAACTAACAACAAGTGCACTGGAATCTACAACTACAGCAATAGCACAAACAACAAATACAATGGTACCTACAACTACGACAGTAGAAGAAATAACAAGTAAACAGGTTCCTATAACTACGACAACAGAACAAGCTACAAGTACACAGCTATCTACCAATACGAAAACAATACAAACAACGAGTACACCAGACACATATACCACTACTACTGAACGAACAACCGGTACTCAAGACTCATCAACAACTGGAATGACTAGTGAACTGGACACATCAACCACTTCGACTGATTCAACACCAGACACATCAAGCACAACTACTGAAGGAACAACTAGTACACCGGACACATCAACCACTACATCTAAAGGAACAACTAGTACACGGGACACATCAACCACTTCTTCTAATGGAACAACCAGTACACAGGACACATCAAGCACTACTACTGAAGGAACAACTAGTACACTGGACACATCAAGCATAACTACTGGTGGAACAACAATTACACAGGACACATCAAGCACTACTACTGAAGGAACAACCAGTACACTGGACACATCAAGCACAACTATTGGTGGAACAACAATTACACCGGACACATCAAGCACTACTACTGAAGGAACAACAAGTACACTGGACATATCAAGCACAACTACTAAAGGAACAACCAGTACACTGGACACATCAACCACTCCTACTGATGGAACAACAAGTACACCGTACATGTCAAGCACTACTACTGAAGGAACAACTAGTACACTGGACACATCAACCACTACTACTAAAGGAACAACAAGTACACTGGACACATCAACCACTACTACTAAAGGAACAACCAGTACACTGGACACATCAACCACTTTTACTGAAGGAACAACCAGTACACTAGACAAATCAAGGACAAGTACTGATGGAACAACCAGTACACTGGACACATCAACCACTTCTACCGAAGTAACAACAAGTACACAGGACACATCAACCACTTCTACAGTTGGGACAACAAGTACACCGGATACATCAACCACTACTACTGATGGAACAACAAGTACACAGGACGCATCAAGCACTACTACTAATGGAACAACCAGTACACAGGACACATCAAGCACCACTACTGATGGAACAACCAGTACACTGGACATATCAACCACTACTACTGACGGAACAACCAGTACACTGGACACATCAACCACTTCGACCGATAGAACAACAAGTACACTCAGCACTACAACCACAAGTACTGAAGGAACAACTAGTACACAGGACACACCAACCACAACTACTGAAGGAACCACCAGGACACAGGACACATCAAGTACTACTACTGAAGGAACAACCAGTACACAGGACACATCAACCACTTCTACTGATGGAACAACAAGTACACAGGACACATCAACCACTTCTAGAGATGGAACAACAAGTACACCTGACATATCAACCACTTCGACCGATAGAACAACAAGTACACCAAGCACACCAACCACAAGTACTGTAGGAACAACTAGTACACAGGACAAACCAACCACAACTACTGAAGTAACCACTAGTACACTGGACACATCAACCACTACCACTGTTGGAACAACCAAAACACTGAACACATCAACCACTTCTACTGATGGAACAACAAGTACACAGGACACATCAAGCACTACTACTGATGGAACAACCAGTACACTGGACACATCAACCACTACTACTGATGGGACAACAAGTACACTGGACATATCAACCATTTCGATCGATAGAACAACAAGTACACTCAGCACACAAACCACAAGTACTGAAGGAACAACTAGTACACTGGACACACCAACCACAATTACTGAAGGAACCACCAGTACACTGGACACATCAACCACTACTACTGTTGGAACAACCAGTACACAGGACATATCAACCACAACTACTGATGGAACAACAAGTACACAGGACACATCAACTACTACTACTGATGGAACAACCAGTACACAGGACACATCAACCACTATCACTGATGGAACTACCAGTATACAGGAAACATCAACCTCTTCTACATATGGAACCACTAGTACACAGGACACATCAACCACTACTACTGTTGGAACAACCAGTACACTGGACACATCAACCACTACTACTGATGGAACAACCAGTACACAGGACACATCAAGCACCAATACTGATGGAACAACCAGTACACTGGACACATCAACCACTACTACTGATGGAACAACCAGTACACAGGACACATCAACGACTGTTGGAACAACCAGTACACTGGACACATCAACCACTTCGACCGATAGAACAACAAGTACACTCAGCACTACAACCACAAGTACTGAAGGAACAACTGGTACACAGGACACACCAACCACAACTACTGAAGGAACCACTAGTGCACAGGACACATCAAGCACTACTACTGTCAGAACAACCAGTACACAGGACACATCAACCACTTCTACTGTTGGAACAACCAGTACACTGGACACATCAACCACTTCAACTGATGGAACAACCAGTACACTGGACACATCAACCACTACTACTGATGGAACAACCAGTACACAGGACACTTCAAGCACTACTACTGATGGAACAACCAGTACACAGGACACATCAACCACTACTACTGATGGAACAACCAGTACACAGGACACATCAACGACTACTACTGTTGGAACAACCAGTACACTGGACACATCAACCACTACTACTGTTGGAACAACCAATACACCGGGCATATCAACCACTTCTACTGATGGAAGAACCAGTACACTGGACACATCAACCACTACTACTGATGGAACAACAAGTACACCTGACATATCAACCACTTCTACTGATGGAACAACAAGTACACCTGACATATCAACCACTTCGACCGATAGAACAACAAGTACACGCAGCACACAAACCACAAGTACTGAGGGAACAACTAGTACACCGGACACACCAACCACAACTACTGAAGGAACCACTAGTGCACAGGACACATCAAGCACAACTACTGTTGGAACAACCAGTACACCTGATATATCAACCACTTCGACCGATAGAACAACAAGTACACCCAGCACACCAACCACAAGTACTGAAGGAACAACTAGTACACAGGACACATCAAGCACTACTACTGTTGGAACAACCAGTACACTGGACACATCAACCACTATCACTGATGGAACTACCAGTACACAGGACACATCAACCACTTCTACAGATGGGACAACAAGTACAGAGGACACATCAACCACTACTACTGAAGTAACCACTAGTACACAGGACACATCAAGCACTACTACTGTTGGAACAACCAGAACACTGAACACATCCACCACTTCTACTGATGGAACAACCAGTACACCGGATACATCAAGCACTACTACTGTTGGAACAACCAGTACACTAGACACATCAAGCACTACTACTGATGGAACAACCAGTACACAGGACACATCAAGCACTACTACTGATGGAACAACCAGTACACTGGACACATCAACCACTACTACTGATGGAATAACCAGTGCACAGGACACATCAACGACTGTTGGAAGAACCAGTACACTGGACACATCAACCACTACTACTGATGGAACAACCAATACACCGGACATATCAACCACTTCTACTGATGGAACAATGAGTACACCTGACATATCAACCACTTCGACCAATAGAACAACAAGTACATCAAGCTCACCAACCACAAGTACTGAAGGAACAACTAGTACACAGGACACATCTCGCACTACTACTGTTGGAACAACCAGTACACTGGACACATCAACCACTATCACTGATGGAACTACCAGTACACAGGACACATCAACCACTTCTACAGATGGGACAACAAGTACACAGGACACATCAACCACTACTACTGATGGAACCACTAGTACACAGGACACATCAAGCACTACTACTGTTGGAACAACCAGTACACTAGACACATCAAGCACTACTACTGATGGAACAACCAGTACACAGGACACATCAAGCACTACTACTGATGGAACAACCAGTACACTGGACACATCAACCACTACTACTGATGGAACAACCAGTGCACAGGACACATCAACGACTGTTGGAACAACCAGTACACTGGACACATCAACCACTACTACTGATGGAACAACCAATACACCGGACATATCAACCACTTCTACTGATGGAACAATAAGTACACCTGACATATCAACCACTTCGACCAATAGAACAACAAGTACATCAAGCTCACCAACCAAAAGTACTGAAGGAACAACTAGTACACAGGACACATCTCGCACTACTACTGATGGAACAACCAGTACACTGGACACATCAACCACTTCTACTGATGGAACAACAAGTACACCGGACACATCAACCACTTCTACAGATGGGACAACAAGCACACCGGACATATCAACCTTTTCTACTGATGGAACAACCAGTACACCGGACATATCAACCACTTCGACCGATAGAACAACAAGTACACTCAGCACTACAACCACAAGTACTGAAGGAACAACTAGTACACAGGACACACCAACCACAATTACTGAAGGAACCACCAGTACACTGGACACATCAACCACTACTACTGATGGAACAACAAGTACACTGGACACATCAACCACTACTACTGTTGGAACAACCAATACACCGGACATATCAACCACTTCTACTGATGGAACAATAAGTACACCTGACATATCAACCACTTCGACCGATAGAACAACAAGTACACCAAGCACACCAACCACAAGTACTGAGGGAACAACTAGTACACAGGACACATCTCGCACTACTACTGATGGAACAACCAGTACACTGGACACATCAACCACTTCTACTGATGGAACAACAAGTACACAGGACACATCAACCACTTCTACTGATGGGACAACAAGTACACCGGACATATCAACCTTTTCTACTGATGGAACAACCAGTACACCGGACATATCAACCACTTCGACCGATAGAACAACAAGTACACTCAGCACTACAACCACAAGTACTGAAGGAACAACTAGTACACAGGACACACCAACCACAATTACTGAAGGAACCACCAGTACACTGGACACATCAACCACTACTACTGATGGAACAACAAGTACACCTGACATATCAACCACTTCTACTGATGGAACAACAAGTACACCTGATATATCAACCACTTCGACCGATAGAACAACAAGTACACTCAGCACCCCAACCACAAGTACTGAAGGAACAACTAGTACACCGGACACACCAACCACAAGTACTGAAGGAACAACTAGTACACAGGACACATCAAGCACTACTACTGTTGGAACAACCAGTACACCTGATATATCAACCACTTCGACCGATAGAACAACAAGTACACCCAGCACACCAACCACAAGTACTGAAGGAACAACTAGTACACAGGACACATCAAGCACTACTACTGTTGGAACAACCAGTACACTGGACACATCAACCACTATCACTGATGGAACTACCAGTACACAGGACACATCAACCACTTCTACAGATGGGACAACAAGTACACAGGACACATCAACCACTACTACTGATGGAACCACTAGTACACAGGACACATCAAGCACTACTACTGAAGTAACCACTAGTACACAGGACACATCAAGCACTACTACTGTTGGAACAACCAGAACACTGAACATATCAACCACTTCTACTGATGGAACAACCAGTACACCGGATACATCAAGCACTACTACTGATGGAACAACCAGTACACAGGACACATCAACCACTTCTACTGATGGAACAACAAGTACACAGAACACATCAACCACTTCTACAGATGGAACAACAGGTACACCGGACATATCAACCATTTCGACCGATAGAACAACAAGTACATTCAGCACACCAACCACAAGTATTGAAGGAACCACTTCTACTGATGGAACAACAAGTACACCGGACACATCAACCACTTCTAGTGATGGAACAACAAGTACACCGGACATATCAACCACTACTACGGATGGAACAACAAGTACACCGGACATATCAACCAGTACTACTGATGGAACAACAGGTACACCGGACATATCAACCATTTCGACCGATAGAACAACAAGTACATTCAGCACACCAACCACAAGTATTGAAGGAACAACCAGTACACAGGACACTTCAAGCACTATTACTGTTGGAACAACCAGTACACTGGACACATCAACCACTACTACTAAAGGAACAACAAGTACACTGGACACATCAACCACTACTACTGATGGAACAACCAGTACACCGGACACATCAACCACTACTACTGATGGAACAACAAGTACACCGGACACATCAACCACTTCTACTGATGGAAGAACAGGTACACAGGACACACCAACCACAAGTACTGAAGGAACAACTAGATCACAGGACACACCAACCACAACTACTGAAGGAACCACTAGTACACAGGACACATCAAGCACTACTACTGTTAGAACAACCAGTACACAGGACGCATCAACCACTTCTACTGATGGAACAACAAGTACACAGGACACATCAACCACTTCTACAGATGGAACAACAAATACACCGGACACATCAACCACTACTACTGAGGGAACAACTGGTACACTGAACATATCAACCACTTCTACTGATGGAACAACCAGTGCACTGGGCACTCCAATTACAACTACTGGAGGAACAACTGGTACACCGGACACATCAACCACTTCTACTGATGGAACAACAGGTACACCGGACATATCAATCATTTCGACCGATAGAACAACAAGTACACTCAGCACACCAACCACAAGTATTGAAGGAACCACCAGTACACAGGACACATCAACCACTTCTACCGATGGAACAACAAGTACACCGTACATACCAACCACAGTTACTGGAGGAACAACTAGTACACTGGACGCATCAACCACTTCGACTGATGCAACAACAAGTGCACCGGAGAGACCAATCACTACTACTGAAGGAACAATTAGTACACAGGACTCGTCAACAACTTTGACTGATGGAACAACCAGTTCACCGAACACATCAAACTCTAATACAGAAATGACAACTAGCGCATCGACTGATGGATCAACTAGAGGAGGAACAACTGGTATCCCGGACACGTCAACCTCTACTACCGGTGGAACAACAAGTACACCGAGCACCTTAACCTCTACTCCTGAAGTAACTACTACTACATCGAATACATTAACGTCAAGTTCTACGCCGGTGACAGTAACCTCTTCTATTGCGGGAACAACTACTACACCGGTGACATCAACCTCTTCCTCTGAAGGATCGACGACTGCATCGGTGACATCAACCCCTCCCTCTGAAGGAACAACTACTACACCAGTGACAGTAACCTCTTCTATTGCGGGAACAACTACTACATCGGTGACAGTAACCTCTTCTACTGAGGAAACAACTGCTACAGCGGTCTCCTCACCTTCTATTACTCACGAGAGAACTGGTACAAGTAGCCCTAGTCAAGGTATGTAGTATTTTTATCCGTTGTTTTTCACATCAAAGGCATAGATAAATTAGTAAGATAATAAAAATAAATTAATTTTCATTTATGTAGCTATTTGATTTTTCGAGATCATAAAAGTGTCAATGAATATGTTTTATCGTTACAACTACGAAACGAGCGCACGCAGGACACTTGTCTTCCAAAATTACGTTTTTTACATAGATACATGTATATAACCGGTATGTTGCATTAGGTAAGCATGTCATTGCAGAATATCGGAATCTATGATTGTTATATACTACTCTTACAGAACAAAAAATAATATTTGACTATTATAAGTTGCACTCCAAAGTCAACACATTTGAAGTGTTAATTACCACTGGTTGTTCATTATTATTATTATTATTTTCAAGACGATCCACGAAATTACGTCATAATAGCGTTGAGCATAGCGTTGGGATTAGTCATACTTGCGATCGTTATATGGTGTGTGTATCGTCGTTATCGAACCAGGAGAAAGGTCGACATTACGCCTGTAAGTATTATGGATAAATGTCCAACATTCCTAAAATTTTTGTACGATATTTTGACGGTACTAACGCTTTAATACAAAATGTTTAGGGTAACCGAATTCAAAACCATTACAGTGTTACTTCTGAATACTAAACCTCTGAAAACCGGAAATCGAACAAGTTACCCGATCCCGCCAAATCCCCTCTAATTTCAATACAGTCCGTACGTCTTAATACCGGAACTTCCAAATTTTGAATACCGAACAGTTACATGTACGTTTTAGACCGTTCTCACCTATATTCGCTTCTGGAAACCGAACAATGCAAGACCCTATGTAGTATATCCGAAGTATGATCGTTAATATGGGCGTTTATTTCGACATGCGTTAGAATCGAGTGCGTTAAAAAATAAGTATGTTAAACACAATGAATCGTGGTTTTTTAAATGAACTCTGTAATTATGTATTTAGCGGCATTTTACAGTGAAATGGCTATGCGTATCTTTATGTATACGCGTTCAATTCAATTGCCTAATCATAGAATTATACGCGAGATATGTGTTTGGTTAATCTTCGGCTGTTTACAATAAATAGACTATTGTGACTTTAAGGTTTTGCGCAGTAATATAATTTAGACACCAAAGACTTTTTAAAGAATGTTTTTACATGAAATCATAATGATCTTGAAAATGGACGAATCACGGCGGGGGATTTAACTGTCCTTTTAAAACAGAATTAACATAACTCGTGGGTCGTTTTGTATTATGTTCACATAGAATGGTATTGAGCAACAAACGATTAATCGAAGTAATAATACATATATAAAACGCATTGACGCGCTCATTCACCGAAAATTTGGAAATCCGGAAGCTACCGAAAACCAAGTTTTTTTCACTGGTCCCATGGATGTTTGGTATTCGGAAGTTACACTGTACACTGCTGTCCACATGTAGCTGGTACGCTACATGGTTGATTAAAAATAAAACATAGACTGTGCCAGATATTCTTAGATAATAAAACCGCATCTTAACTGAATAGAACAGCTATTTAAGGTATGATTAAAACGGTTTCATTCTGTTGATGAACATACTTTTTTTCAAATATGTCACTCACAATAAGATGATATTAACTTGATGCTTTTTCTTAGTCAATATTTTAGACACTGGTTCTGTCTCATTTGTATCACTTGACGTAAGAGTATTAGACAAGTTTTCATGATTTTTGTATTAAATTTGGGTGAAAAGATACAGTATACAATGGTTATTGAGAACTCTTTGGAACCCAAAATATTAGTTTATTACACCCGTATTCCACTATATCTAATACATTAAAATTAAGACCGACATTGTAGGGGAGATAATTATATCACTAAATCCTATTCTTGACTCCATTGTAGGGGAGATAATAACATCGCTAAATCGATTCTTGACTCCAATACAACTGTTTTGTACTGTAAGGTCTATTTGTGTTTTTACATTGCTTGTGTCGTTTCTTTGTTATTCCATCAGTTCAATTTTCGCACGGTCAGAAATAAAAATAGTATATCACATACCAATGGTATACTCCTTACTCTTGATATCCTTGAAGATGAATATTTTATTTATATTTAGGAATCACCGAGCATGGAAACAGAGGTGACGACATCAGGTACACAAACTGAGGACCCATACCTTACTGGATTTTATTCAAATTCTCTACCTCCAGTTGATACTAATATGAGATTAGTTTCCGAGAAAACTGGTATTTCTTTTATGGATAAAACATTGTATCCACCCTTTCCTAAAGGTGATAAAACATCTGCAAATAAGAAACCAAAGCTGCCTAAATTTGATGAACTTTATTATGCAAAACCACCACCGTTTATCACGGACAAGATGAAAATAAAATTGGATTCCAATGATAACAATAAAAACGGTACAATCAAGCAAGACTCAGTAGATATACACAAAGACACGGTAAATGATACATCAAAGCTGTCTTCCGGGTCATCGGCGGACTACAAACAACACGATCATGGTGACACAAGCTCTGGATTTTCTGAAAGTTGTTCAACAAATCTAGCTATTCATGATTCAGAACATGGTAGATCTTCGACTCCAAATAAATTTGGAAATACCAACAAGAGTTTATCTCCTACAATGATGGTCGATAATTTGAAGGAAGTGGAAGATGTCGCTATGCCCATACATACCATACACGATGTTGAAATCACTGAAAAGCCAGATACCAACAACAGTAACAACGAAAATAGTGAAGATAATAATGATCAAAATGATGATCAAAAAGATTTGGTGTCAACTCACTCAGAAGAAGTAAATTCCATAACCGATGCGGAAAATGAAAGGGAAAAGCAGGTCGAGCAAAATGAGCATAAAGATTCCTCCAGTTCTTTGGAGCCGTCCAGGGGTGCAAAGAGGAAACCTTTGCTCAGGACAAAGGAAAATCCGAAAGTTCGAAAAGCGAGGAAGATGATAATTAAAAAGCCAAGATTGGTGGCGTTAACAAGCGATTCTGAACCCATGACACCAAAGCAACTAGCTTTGCGAAGGTTTGGTACTACATACGACCCGTTCCCACACACGTTCTTTGGTAAAAAAGTGAAAAAAATTAATAGTATGAGAAAAACTTCAAAGAAGAGATCGCAAAAAGACGATAATGATGAGAGTGGCAAGTCTGGATTAACCAAAATTGATAACTAAACACGTGTGATGAAATGCATAAACAATATTACGTTATTTGATGAAATAACTATTTCAGTCATGTGTATTAGTTCTAGTAAAGTAATTATGTGTTCTTTTAGAAATTTAATACTTTAGTATAAACGGATGGCTTGTGACAAACAATACGTCTGTAACTGTGTTGTTTATATAATACATTTGTTGACTTTAGTTTGTATGCCCGTTTGCCCGATTAGCTCAGTTGGTAGAGCAGCTGACTTGCAAGCAGAAGGTTGCATGTTCGAGCCCCTCATCGGGAACTTTGTTTTCTGCCTCCTATTACACGTCATTAGGACATGTCCTTTATGACGTAATAACGTTCTTTACTTTGTCTTTGTCCTTTGTCATGAACTAACTGCAAAATTCATCATATAGTTCATGCTTGTTTATGTAAAACAATGAACATGTATATATGTACATGTATCAATTTGCACTGCATACAGTGTTCACTCACATCAATATTATTGCACCTGTTGAGACTCATGGTATATGGCTATGCATGAATAGAAACATTAATGGTTAGGTCATCCTTTAAAAATGAGTTGGTTTTCGATAACAAGACATGCACTTTTAGAAGTGTGTAGGTAGGTAGGTAGGCATTTATTTTTGTTTAACGTCACATATTTGCACTGAAAACAAGAAGCAGAAATGAAGTATGATTTTTGTCTAAAAGGCTTAAATATCTTAGGGTCGGTGGATTTTTAAATAACCAATAACATTTTAAGAATGTCATTATGTTTCTCTGCACGTGATTTAAAATGTGATAGCAGTATTTTGTGATATTTTTAATGATTCCTAAAACATAGGTCAATGTATGTTTTCATATGATGAAGCCTTGTGTTCAATAACTGATCAAATATATTGTATGACTTTATTGTATATATGTACATATATCATTGTAATGATAGATATTTATTTATTAGACAAACGCATCTAGTGTTTGTGTTGCTTTTTCCATCCTAAAGGTACACGTAATAATTCGCTGGAAGCTTCTTCATGAAGCGAAACCGCCTAAAGTTGTTTTCTCAAAATGACGTCCGATGTATATGCTTGAGAAATTTCAAACCGGAAGTTAGGTTTTCTAACTGAACGAATTATTGTGCTCGGATGGAAGAAAACTGATCATTTCGCCTGTGTTATGATAAAAGCCTTAGCCTTTGCCGTAGCGGACAAAAGGAATTTTGATGCGAGTAGCAAGATAAAAATTTAATACATTTAACAGCAATTCTGTCGTGCACAAGCAGTTTAAATTAAGTTAGTACTTCAGTATAAATTAGTACAGAAGAACCCTAATTTTCGACACCGGTTTTTGTGTACCTCACTATAACCGTATTCTATCGCAACATATGAATCGTAGAAGGAAGACCACGGTGATTGTGGATGTGATATTTTCTACCATACTGTCATACAGGAGCATGTGCCCCTCAAGGGTCTCAAATATTGACTCATTGTGAACATCAATATGTTCTAGTTGATCTAACAAGACGTGCTTTTTCGTGTGTAATAAGTTAATAACTTCACCCTTTTGTTTTGGTTTATTATTTTACCTTGTTAAATTTCTCATGTTAGTGAATACTGCTACGAAACTAATCTGTTTTATTTCTAAATAAATAGATGGGTTTACAATTACTGGACATTGACGAAGACATTTAAACTAAGGTACTATACAGAATGGTCCTGCAAGCACTAAACATATCAATGAAACGCAAGCTATAAATAACATTTATTACACAAAGCGTATTTAAACACAGAGGTTTATTAAGCACAAGACGTTTTTAAACACAAATGTATATTATCCCAAATCGTTATTTCTAAACACTAATCGTGTTCCAATTTGTTTGTAAGATTCTAAAAATTCAGTACTTCAATGCTCGTGATCGTATAGTGTTCGTATAAGACGTCTAACATCTTAGAATCTGCAGTATCTAACGAATATCGTTAGGAGTGGGTTCTCAACTGCTTAATCGCCACTCATAAGTTCCTACTTGATTCACTATCTCCATTCGCATGATCGTATGGTGTTCATATAAGACATCTAACATCTTAGAATCTGCAGTATCTAACGAATCTCGTTAGTGGGTTCTCAACTGCTTAATCGCCACTGATTTGACAACCGGACTTGTCCAGTATTTATACAGGATGGTCAAAATCTTCATTAACATACATTGACATAATTCTAATTACTTATGCTGGACCATAAACTTTTTGTAAATAAAACACACCCATAAAAAGGTCGTGCTAAAAATTTCAAAGGTCGAAAGTCGGTATCATATGTTATTCTTGACAATTAATAGTTGTTTGTTGGCCGAATTATGATGTTTACTGGCTGGACAGGTGCAAGCATGCACAACTATGTAATTTTATGACACATTGATGATAAACCATTAATAAATGTCTCCAATAACAATATGCATAGTTGATACCCTATATTGTTACATCCCTTCCATTCTCAAAAATAAAAAAAAATATTACGTTATATTTTTTTAATTGATAAAATTGTATTACGTACGATTAGCAGTGTGTTATTATAGAAACCTAAATCCTCTGAGAAACAAAAATGGAATACATATAACCATAGAGTAAAACCTAAATCCCCTGAGGAACAAAAATAGAATACATACAACAATAGAGTAAAACCGAAATCCCCTGAGAAACAAAAATAGAATACATATAACAATAGAATAAAACCTACATCCTCTGAGAAACAAAAATAGAATACATATTAGAATAGAATAAAAGTCAATGCAAGTGACCCAAATTTACACAATTCAAAGCATAGAATATTACAAGTTCAAAACATATAACATTAAAACCAAACGGGCAATAACAAGTACAAAAATATTAAAGTCACAAAATCACGCACGATTAAAACAATCTGTTATTATTGTCACTTTTCTGTTTTAGTCCCAAAACAGTTCTTCGACACATTGTCCGAGGTTGTGTCTTACTCGGGTTGTGGATTTAGGAGGCTTAGCTTTGGATATACTGATTCTTTCGTCGTTGAGTCATCGGGTTTGCCATCATTGCCAACGTTGAGCGGTGCGGAGGGAATAAACACTGTCTTCGCCTCGTGACCATCGTCAGAGCCAACATCGTTGAACACCACTCTAGGTGCGGCAAGACTCAATTTGCCACCATTTCGCTTGGCTAAACATGGAACCTTAAGAATTTTGAATTTTATCCCAACCCAAAGTAATGTTACAAGTAACAAAGCCAATCCCAAACCAATAGCTGCGACAGTCCATGAAGAGAGCCCATAATGGTCATCAATATCAATTTCACCCATAGATTTTAATTCTGTGATAAGGTTACCCATTGGAATATTTTTTCAATGTCTTTAAATGCTGAGGTAACGAAGAAGCATTAAAAGTGGGTAGTTCTTTAATTAGTGGCTGCCATATTGACACTGATGAAAGATTTATCAAGTCCTCGAGTTTAGGACTTACTTCATATCTAGAGTCATTGTAATAAAATGCAGGTAAGTGTAGATACTTACTTACTGCATTGCATGACATAGGTATTTTGATAACGTTTAACGGTGGTTGAACAGTGACTGTAGTTTCACCTAATTTAGAACCATGACAACCAATTATAAAACGTATGGGAACGTTTGTGGTAATTATCCAATTACCATCATACAAGTAATTAGCTAAAGGTAATTTGATAGACGGGTTTATTACCGACGAGCAATAGTCCCTAATCCTAGAGCTATCTGAATAAAGTGTTACAATACAGTGTCTACTGTGTCTTACAGGATATATAGGGCTACTTAATTTACAAAATGACTGAAATTTATTCGAACAATGTAGCAGTTCCATTTTAGAAAGTAACACTGTTTACTCTTATCTCCATTAATTGCGAAGGCATCACTTTCCACAGAGTATTGCGCAGCCATTCCAGTGTTGTTTTTATCAATGGTTGAATTCATAATAACTGGTAAGTTGTGAACTTTGAAAATCTCATACTTAGAATTAATATCCAA
Source organism: Lutraria rhynchaena (assembly GCA_008271625.1). NCBI lineage: Eukaryota > Metazoa > Mollusca > Bivalvia > Venerida > Mactridae > Lutraria > Lutraria rhynchaena. The sequence continues at coordinate 250,896 of VIBL01000040.1, forward strand.
AAGTGGCAAGGAAACAGTAACGTACATATGTCAATTTCTTCATGTATGCTTGCATAAAGACAGACAATTTTAACATTTCTTGAATGCTTAAATCTTTAGTTTCTTTCAAGCGTTGTTCTAGTTCTTGAACGGTATCAAATAATTGATTAATTGTGACGCGATTTTTAGCCACATCGATTCTAGTCGTATTTAAAATTGACAAACTGTTTTCAACCACATGTATCAGCTTTCCTTGATTAGTAGCCAAAGTCTTTACATTTTGTCTGTTTCAGACACTATACCAAACAAAAAACCTAATGCAGAACCAATAAAAGGAAGCAAAGATCTTTTGGATTTGATATGATTTTTTTACGTTACGCTATATTACTTTTTTGTACCTATGATTTTTTTTACAGATTTTTTTTCTTTTTTCTTTGCATAATTTCCTCTGGGTGTTTTTCATATACCTTAGTCATTTAAGTTATCCAAAAGTGCTTGCTTTTCAATGCACTCAATCCAGTTCGTAAAACCCTTCGGATCCCCTGAATAGCTCGGGACAATAAGGGTGGTGCCTAATAAACCCATATTTGTTGAAATTTCGTGTACCCTACCCGAAAGTCCACTTATTTCTGAAGAGAAAGCCTGGAAAGCAGTCATCAAGTGTTCCATGTCAGCCATAACGAAACAATGAACCAATTGAAATCTTACTCACCAGAGTGTTACTAGTCGGTCTCCGGATCAGACGTTGCACCGTTTGCCAAGAATGATTTCGCCACTGGAGTCTCACCATACACCAGAGATGTCTCACCATACACCAGAGAAGAGATATCTCAACAAGTATTTAAATCAACACATAAAACTTCACTGTACTTCACTGTATTTCGCAACAGTGCCTATAAATCTTCGGTCATGGCACCAAAACAAACGCCTATAACACAAGGCGTATTTAAACACAGAGGTTTATTAAGCACAAGACGTTTTTAAACACAAATGTATATTATCAAGCATGCACAACTATGTAATTTTATGACACATTGATGATAAAGCATTAATAAATGTCTCGAATAACAATATGCGTAGTATATACCCTATATTGTTACACATTCTAACAGAAGATGCAAATGTAACAAAATATTCAACAAGTATCAAATATACACAAAATGGAACAATGCCTGATAATGCCGAGCAGTTAATGCGAAAAAATACGATAGGTATATTATAATAATAGATTCAAAACAGCGACAAATAGGAAACCAAATTAGCCTAAATTTGATGTACTTTATTATGCGAAACCACCACCGTTTATCACGGACAAACTGAAAATAAAATTGGATTCTAATGATAACAATAAAAACGGTACAATCAAGCAAGACTCAGTAGATATACACAAAGACACGATAAATAATACATCATCTGTTTTGGTTTGGTACTACATACGACCCGTTCCCACACACGGCATTCTAACAGACGATACAAATGTAACAAAATAATCAACAAATATAAAAAAAATACACAAAAATGGAACAATGACTGATAATGCCAAGAAGTTAATATGAACAAAATACGATATGTACATTATAATAATAAATTCAAAACCTTCATAGAATTACTCTTACTGAGAACAGTAGGATGTTAATTTATTGCCTCAGGAATTGCAAGTGCAGGTGGGAGTCCTTTTACAAAAGTGGTGTCATATCGTTGGGTTATTTCTATAAACCCGTATGCCATTTTTTCGAATTTTGAGAATATCGCATTTGAGGTTTTGAACTGCAGTAACTTTAAGCGAGTTACAGGTTTGCGGAATCGGAATTAACAATGTTTAGGGCAGATCTACAAGTATGATCATTGTAAAGAGTTCACGAAGACGAAAGAAATGATACCAAAACCTCAATAATGCTAGAAATTGTGCTACGGGGTTGAAGAAATAAGCCGACGATGTACAAATACCAATTCGAATAAAACGCAAATAAATATTCTCTGCAGGTTCACATTTTAGTTTGGAGGCAATCAATAAACCATGAATACAAATTTTGTTCGGTTGACTCGGTGGTCAACATCGACCAATGAAAACAAGACCTAAGAACAGTAGTCCGAGGGTTCTGAATAGCATCGTTAGTAATAACTAGAACATCTTTGATCCGAAAATCATAATAATCCAAACTCAGAAGTCTCAGTGTTACATTGGTTTATGAATTAACTGAATTGGTAAAATAAGGGGCAGATTGTGTGCCATACTACAGAAAAACTTTACAATCCGAAAACTTCACTAATCCAAACAAATCGTGTTGATGTTTATCTGAAAGTAGAATGACATTTGCCGCATGTATGTATCTAACGTTTTCTGAAACATCAATACTAAAGCAAACGTATACTAGTGGCAATTGTTTATTTAACAGTTACCACGATTTAAACCACAGATGATACATTTTGATTGTTGCGTTTCTTGTGTCCATACTTTCGACAATATTTCTCGAATCTCTGTTGTTCCCTCTCGGATGCAAAGAAAGCTTTTTCAATAGCATTCCGTTGTTTTCGGTATCTTTTCTTTATTCTGGTTTGTTCAGGATTGTCTATTTTGTTGTCATCGTCTTCACTTATCTCGCATGATGGTTGATTTCTTTCAACAGGAGATAAAAATCTGTCGACAGGGGGCGCCTCGTTTGTTAACTCTGGTTCTTTTTCTAGTTCTTCGACAGGGTAAGACGCTACGTGTTGTATTGGTAGATCATTATTTCCATCATCCTCATATTTTTCACCACGTTTCTTCTTTTTCTTTTTCCTTTTCTTTGGTTGCTCTGTGGGGCTGTCATGTGATACCGGTACATCTGTTTTAATAAAGTCTTCATGTGCTACGGGTACATCTGTCTCAACAAAGTCTTCTACTGTTTGTAGAGAATGGTCAGTTTCGCGTTCTTCATTGTCTGGATGCACCTTGTTGTTAGAAATTTTAATTTGTCTTTTCTGTTTAACCTTTTTATCCGTTTGCACCGCTATGTCTACAAGATTTATTTCGGTCATTGTAACTTTTTCGTCCGTTTCAATTTTCACCGATTCAAATTTTACCTGGCTCTTCTTATTTTGGGTTACACATTTCGAGATTAAAATTTCCGTTTGACATGATGCATCGTTCGTGGGTGTTATTGGAGGATCTGCCTGAGACTCTGCATCAGCCATGCGTTGTACTGGAGAGTAAGTCTGACATCCCATATCATTAGTGTTCACTTTAATGTAGCCATTGTGAACACCATTCAGTGCTACTGTTGGCGGCAAGGCTTCAAGTCTGCTGGGTTTTGCGTGTCTAAAACTATTTCGGTAAACTTCATCCTTTTTTACGTTTGTATCGGGCGGCTGAAATAAACATCGGAACACTTTGACGAAACTGCATTTGGTAACAAGAAGAAGAACTTGTGGTTGACACTTTGTTGTCAAAATCGTGATAAAATACTTCGAAAAAAATACAGAACAAAATGTCGAGCAGATGTGTAGATGAATCAATTGTTTTTATATTTACGTCTGAATAACCTGAATGTGTAAGTAATTCGGTGCATTTAAACAACTGTATATTGTTTGATGGGCTTGTTTTTTTTTAAAAAATGTATTTCTTATTAACTGTGAGATCAGTTGTCTTAATTAGGATAGCATAGAATATTCCATTTAGAAGCAAGTTCACGAGCTTCTGATTCATTGAAAACAGTTTTATCAATTACATAAAGATTGGCATTACCACTTAAAGGACAACGAGTAGCTAAGATTAGAGTTCAAAGGAAATAATTCACTAAAACCTTTTTATACTTACCCTCTCAGCATCTTCCATGTTAGTTGTGTCCCTTCTTTTTATCCAGCAGATGCAAAATATGACGATGACAATTATAAGTACAAAACAGAGGACCCCAAGCACTATTACAATTGTCATCAAATCGTTATCTGAAAGGATAAAATACAGAACCAACCTGCGGGAATCGTATTTTAAACATAGCTACACTTCTCCACTTGAAAGAATGATTATTATACTGCAAAACTGATTCTGAGTTTAAGTATCAGGAATCTGTCACTGTCACTGTGATACGTATCACGATACACTGTCACTGTGATACATATCACGATACACTGTCACTGTGATACATATCACGATACACTGTCACTGTGATACGTATCACGATACACTATCAATGTGTATAGACTTCATTCAATGACTATCGACCCATGTGATATTAATCTCTTTGAAATGTATTCTGACTAAGCAATAGCCGAAACGTCACGAATCCTTATTAATTCTGATAGGATTAATGTTTTCTCATAATATTTGGACAGACGATCAAATTGAAATATGATTGGCGATATATATCGCTGACCGCCGAACCAGAGCTATATGCGATGCAATATACATGTATACAAAAAATTGTATCCGGAACACCTCTAAAGTCATCATAGAAAACAATTTTTAGTTGAAATGTTCGTGTTTATCTTTTTATCATCTTCCAAATACAACCACACCGCATCCAACTGAGCATAAAAATACTTCAAGAAAACATCAAGTTTGCAGTTGTTTTGAAAATTAGTTCTAGTTTACATGTTATCAATTAACACAGGAGTCGGAAATGAGAATAGTTGCTAATGAAGCCATAAAGGTGTTTACTACACTTCCATGAGAAAATAATGTAAACAATTTCCGTAAAATGTGGAGGTAGCTCTGGAAGATCATTCCGTGCCAAATTGATATAAATATCATTAATGTATACCTTTATCAACCCCTTCAGAACTGCTCCCTTTTTTCGTAGGATCTTCAGTGGGAACGTCAGCGGTGGTTGTGTCTATTGCGGTTGTTGTTGTTGTTGAATCATTTGTTGTGGTCATCATTGTTGTTGTTGTTGTTGTTGTTGTTGACGAAGTCGTCGTATTCAGATCTGCTGTCGTTGTTAAATTTGTTGTTGTTGTTGGATCGGTTGTCGTTGTCGTCGTCGAGGCAGTTGTTGTTGTTGTTGTGGATGCTTCACAATTGTTTTTAGGTTTGGCCGGACAGTTGACAGTTATATTTGAACTCATACTAGCTAAAATACAAGAATTTTGCTAAACTTCAAACATGTATAATAAATTATTTTTTTGCAGTCAAACTTACCAAACTTAGACAAGACTAAAACTGAATATCTTACCTCAAAGTATGGTCAGCTTCAAGAGCATAATGAGTCAGTCATCAGAATTTTTAAAAAATGGATAACAATTGTCTACACTGCCGTCTATAAGTACGTGCGTAATTACATTAATGCAGTAAAATTTCGTTATTTCGAGGAGTCATCGGAACAGACTAACTGCTCGGGATAAATAAGTTGCTCGTAATAACTAGGTAATTGTTGGATGAACAAAAATTGAAGGGACTTTTAAAAATTCCTCGAGATAAGTCAAGTGCTCGTGATATCGATGCTCGTAGTAATATTTTTTTACTGTTTATTTTAATGAGACAAAATGGGAAATGTCTCGACATCCTGACTGTTACCAACCCAATTACAGTACAGATGCATCGCTACAACCTTCTCCATTGCGCAAAGGAACTCTGATTATTTGATAGACACTGAAATATGCCGATCGTGGACTTCAGATAGTTCCAAAACTAATCATACATTTATTTTCTTCTTATTTTTGTGGCATTAAAAACAAAAGTCAAAGAAAATGTGGAGGAAGAAGCAACAAAATACGCGGTGAAAAGGGTTATAGTGAATTTAGATGTTAAATAAAGAATCGGATATAGTACATGTGACTGGAGAGTCTCTGTGGTTCTTGTGTACACACAAGACGCTATAGACTAATATATTTCGATCTTACCTCTGAAACCCAGCCATAGTCTACCTCCAGTTGTATTCATCAGGTTGTTTAGTTCTACAGTGATATAAGTATCGGCGACAGTGTCCATGTCAAAGCTCAGAGAGTTAGCATCACAATTCCACTGAAGAACTGCATCGTTTTCAGAGTCATACACAGTTACATTTTGTTCACAGGAGTCATCGCTATGAAACAAAGAAAAGAAATTGCATTTGTACTCCAGACGGACGTGAGAATTGCGCCTTTAAAACACGGGAGAACACTTAGTAACAATCATTTAATGGCTGCTAACTAAAGGGTAGCGGTTGAGTAATGTACGAAGCGACTTATGTAGCAGGGTCATTATTTGTTAATACGTGGCAAGGGAGGTTATCATGACTTGATTAGGCTTGCATGAGAGTTGTTTGTCTGTATGAGTGGATTAGACTCGCTTGACTGGTTTTTGATTGATCATGTGACATTTTCCCACCTTTTTGGTCAGTTTAGTCAGTGGACTGATAGTTTTGTTTGTGTGAAGACCTGTGTGAAGTGGGGGCAGTTGTATATATACACTTAATCCCTCAGATTGGTAAGTTGATTGAATAACTTGATGTAATTGTGTATGTTTATGGTTGCGTATATGTTCATGTAATGTATTTTAGTAATGTGTAATGTTTCGTACATATATGTTTTTAACATGTATTATCTGTTAGACATGCTATATTTGTATTATAGACTGCCTGTAATTCACATTTGTATAGCTGAGTGCGACTTCTGTTATACTGAGTGCTATTGGTATATTTTCAGGGTGTTACAATCATTACTACATTCATTACTACAATATTATACAACTATAGAAACCGTGATGTTTTGTTGTTGTAAATCAACCAAAGGACCCATCAAACTCATCCATATTTTACATGGCTATACTTGTATGAAGATGTCAAATACCAGAAGGATTAAGATTTCTTAAATTCTGGGACAGGAATTCTATTATGGCGAAATTATGTCTATGAAACGACGCCCTGGGGATCGGCCTAGTATTACCTATTTCCTGCAAGGTGTCGGTACATTTTGTAGACTTCAATGTTAGACTCGCAATTGTCAATCTCGACAGAACACTTGCAAGAAGTGATGGCTGCTGTAATTGCTGTGGTGGGGAAATTATCATTCCATATATAAATCACATCCGATTCTGCGGATATACTTGATGTTGTGCACATATCAACAATGTTGTCATCTAAAAGCAAAAAATAGTTAAAATATTTTTGTTTAGAAATGCACGCCTTTTTCAGCAATAGTTAAGCTGTTGATCTGATTATTTCGTGGTAAACTGATATCTTACGTGTGTAAAGAAATCTTTTGACTGTGGAGTAAGACATATGACCATAGAGTTAACGTCAATGGTCAAGTTAGCGCAAAATACAAATGTAGGTGCCTCGCAAGGGTCTGTGAAAGATGGACAAGAAAGATTTAGGTGAAGAAAATTAATGAGATGAAGTGAAAGAATAAAATTAAAAGAAAGAATAAGTTAAAAAGAAAAAAAGATGAAGAGAAAGAATTAAATGAAGAGTAAGAATTAGATGAATAGAAAGAAAATATGAAGAGAAAGAATAAACGAAAAGGAAAGAATTAGATGAAGAGAAAGTTCATGATTTCATGCATGCCATTACAGGTAACTGAATTAATTTTGAAGTTTTCAAGGGTGCATCTATAGTAACAGAATCGGCATCATTTATACCCTCCAAAAATTGAAAGCCTTTTGTAATACATAAACTCTAGTTATAATCATCACAATGAATAAATTGTATTGAGAGTCAAAATATTGCTTTATTTTATCAACCGATACAGTGTAGACCATATCTTTTATTGCTTAAATGCGATCCAAAATTCATACCTTGTACACAATAAAAATCCATGAACATGTAATTACTGTATCTGTTTTCGGCACCGAAGGTTCCAATGTAGCCATCGCATTCTGCATGAATATCTTGAAACTGTGTTGCAAATATACATTGTTCTTTTCCATTACACTGATCATGATATTGGTTGTTTTGGTAAAAAGGAAAGTTACAGTCGCCAGAATCTTTCGTGCAACAGTCATCGTAATCCCACGTCGTGTTCCAAAACAAAGGACATCCCGAATCAGTAGGTTTGGCACCCATAGTGATATTGTTAATTGCAATCACACTTCCGCTTGGACAAGTGGAGTTCGTTTGAGTTTCTTGCGATACGAGTCCATGACATCCTGATGTGGATTCATATTTTGTGAGTCCTGGAGGGGTTTGGGCTGAACCTGTAATACATGGTATACTATTAATATGACTTATCTTACAAGTGGCGAAATTTCATTTCATTTCTTTCAGTTAGTAATTTTACCAATTTTTATTTGCTTTAAGAGACACAAACAAACACTGGTCCTCTTTCCTAGAATTTAATCATCATAATTCTAATAATGAAATAAATCCGAATGATATTATCAAATTAATATAACGACTTAACGCATTCCATGAAAATTGCCCCCTCCCCCTGTAAGAACAAGCCAGATTTTTTCCGCCTCCATGACCGTATAATTGCTTCAAACGTCATTCTTTAATCTTCTGTAGGTAACATAAAATCGCCATAAAATAGAACTACCGGCATCAACGAATCAAATCGTAAAATCAGTTTGAGTGCATTTTTGTTCAGTGATACGAACATGTGAATAGATTGGAATTTTATACGTATGTGCAATATTCAATAGATTTAAATATTTGAATTAACATAACACCAGGCGGTGCAAATATCATATTACTTTTTTATGTAGACAAATAAAAGGAGAAAAGAAATGTAATATTAATTTTACACAGAGCTGGCCTTCAATCAAATGTTTAGGCTAAAAAACTAGTCCTGTTTAAAGTTAATTTACCGAAAAAAGTGGGGCAGATTGGTCAGAAAACGTTTCTAAATAATTTTCTTAGCATAACTTTTGGTGAGAATACGAGGTACGATTCGTCCACAAATATTTTCGTACTGTAAATTTTGCTGTTAGAAATTTTAGAGTCGGTGCCGAAACAATAGGGTCGGTCGGATAACCAAAAACACGGCTAATTTTTCTAAGTTACTTTCCGTTGGATATCATTAACCATGAGTATTGCGTATTATATTGAGAAATGATACTCGTTTTGAGCATTTTATGACATTTAAGAAACTCCCATCAAACTTGAAACTTGTTGGCAGCTTTATCTGGTTAAAATTGCAAATAAAAGTAAAACGTAAATTATTTAATTTCATTTTTTATGTAACAAATAAACAAGCTATGAAATGAAATAATAATGATCTCAAAGAACAGACAGCCTTATATATATTAACATAAAATTTCTATCATTCTGCAAAGTATGGGTAATAAAAATGGTGCGGTATTTGAAACCATCGGTTTAAATGCATAAAATACACCCTTGTGTATAATGCAATCAGAAATAGTTTGCTATATTTTGGCGTCGACTCAAAAATTTCCAACAGCAAAATCCAAAATACGAAAATATTTGAAGGCGAATCGCACCAACGAAGCACGAAAGGTGTGTTTAAAAAAATAGAAAGGACAGTTTTGCGACCTATATACCCTATTTTTTCAAATAATCGTAAACATAATTGTTTTTATGGCCTCAGTGATAAATACCATTTACCGTATACGTGTTCAGATTTGATCTTGTTGTATATTTATGTGTATAAATTCTAAATGCAAGAGAATCACTCTCATCAATTTCAAGGGTACTCAACATGTATAAATATAGTCAAACCTGCGAACAAAGGCTACCCTTGAAAAACAAAATGTTGTCTTTATGAACAGGTGACCTTTACTCGGAGGTCAGTTTGTTCTAAATAATCAATAATAGTTTTCAAAAAATGGCCTTTATTCGCAGGGCGACCTTTATTCGGAGGTGGCCACAATCACAGGTTTGACTGTAAATAAAACATACAACGTAAGCAACTTCGATATAACAATCAACTTTAGGACCGATTTCTAGTAAATTTAACATAAATAAACGAAATATACGATAAAAGGAACCTTGATATTTAAACCACATGTTGACCAAATAAATCGATCTTAATACTGAGGTGGTCTCATTATCAAGTTGAAATATGGAGGACATATTGAAAACCAGTCCGAAAATAACAAGTCGTTATGATAAGGTGATCGTTTTTTTCACTGGAGTTTAACGTCGACCAAAAGCCAGGGCCATAGGGCAACTCTCTAGCTTTATTAGTGGAAGAAAACCCTAGGCTTAGTCTTGGATAGAACCACCAACCTTCCGTAAGTTAGCGATCGTAATAATGAAGCAGTCAATAAACGAGGCTTCGTTATTTTCATTTTCTTTTCTGAATTACAAAATCAATGACAGGGTGGTTATTATTACGCGAAAATTGTTAATTGATTTATTACTTAAGACGGAGGTTGTTAGAATTGTTTAGAAACAGAACAACCGCATTTCTAATAAATGCGCTACGTTTTTTAAATAATGAATGTACAACTGAAATGAATGAAAATCCTCATAGAATAGTGAGCATTTTTGGAAAGTATTTAAAATCGATTTTTCACGTTTCAAGATAACACATTTTCATAAAAATATAAATGATTACAAATGCTAAATATTTTCGCAGATATATAACTTGAAAAATAAACATAATATTCTAAAACTTACCTTGCTCTAACAAAAGCATAAAAGCGACACAAACAATGTAAAATCGTCCCAGGATAGCCATCATATATAATAAACGGTTTGATTTTAAAGCCCAAAATGTTTATAAAATAAAAATAATAACTTCCCGCCTTTATTCCATATTGATTCTTATTAAAGACTCGTATTGTGTATTGAATTGAACTACGTTATTCTTTTAACTGAAATGAGTACAATAATCGATTAAAATAGTTTAACAGACGCTTGAAATGTTCTTATTATGCGTCCAGAGGACACTGATTAAATTTAAATGCCATGTGCATCGTGCGCTTTATAATGTAATAATGACTTTGTTATTCAAACGTAAAAAAACATTTTACACACTCGATCGATGATCGAGCATTTACGTATTTCCTTTGGATAAATAAGATTATTTTAACATTTTGTGACGGGCTTAGATAAATAACACGATGATAAAACGTGTAATAGTATGCAAGGAATCCCAAAATTAGCATCTTGTGCCGGCGTAACTTCCGTTTAGCTCAACCGGCAGAAAAAGTTGTCAGTGTTTGTAGTCAAGGGATATGATGTTCCCTTAGGTTTATTTTATACTACATTATTTTAATGTTCAGATCAAAATTAGCATCAATCCGAAACTATATTCCAAAGTTCACGTGGTGCCTATATTAGCAGTTTGCGCGAAACCGTTCTGTCTATCACCCCGGTCGGACATAATGTATTCATACTGCAGTTGTCAAATGTTGCTCTATATTAGTACCTTCTGTTTATCCGTCCGTCCAGCAACTGTCACATTCTCAAATTTTATCGCATTAAATCGAATAAGCAACCCTTTTGATAAAATGTATTTTGTTATATCGTTCAGTGACGCGTCATTCAGCAATCATTTTAATACAAGTACTAAGAACTGTTTTAAAGACCTCTCACTTAAAGATCAATGTCAATATATCTCCTTTATTTCAATTTATAATACAATTTTAAGGTTTTATTTGGTTCAATATATGGTCTTTATACTGAGGTTTTACAGTCTATTGTGAGTATTTATTCCCTTGACATCAATGACGTTCACAATAGCGTGAGTAATTTACCATAGTTCAATATTCATTTTGAAATACGTGCGCATCCAACCTGTGTTTCTTCTATTTTCTTTTTCTAGTAGTTGATCGACCGGGGTGACTGTTCCACAGGAATATCTTAAGTACGATCTTTAAATTAAAAATCTTGCTGTCCCGTATTTGTGAATGATGCGTTCTATCCTTTCGAGTTTTGTGGGGTTAAAAGGATTAAGATAACACATGATCTTTAAGTCTCAAAATTACTATCTGAGCTAAGATATGCCAATGAAACGGGTTTCCAACAAGATCGTTTGATTCAACCCCGGAAAAATGGTTAAATTAGGTGTCTCCTAAGTATAACTGAAATAAAATATAGAAATACAGCAACAGAAATCCGAATATGTATTTTCATACACAGGGAAAATAAATATCTTTTCAATAACAATGCAATAGAACGAAAGTGAGAATTGATATCATCATTTGTCATCAAGTTCTATAAACTAGTAGCAATTATTCAATTCTCATAGGTGGAGCAAATTACTCATAAATCAGATAACCCACTTTTGACAATAATCAACAATAGCCAGCTCTGACAATAGTAAACACGAGGGCCATGATGGCCCTTTCTTCGCTCACAAGAGTAAAGATTGCAGTAAAGAAAACTACTCAGGATTTCATGTGATTTTGACCCCAGATCCATGTCCAAACCTGTTCAAGATAACATGAAAACAAACATTCTGACAATGTTTGGCGAAGATCCAGTCAAAACTGTGACCTCTAGAGTGGTAACAACTAGCTTAGATGAGCAAACAAAAAACCAATCCAAATATTCTGACATGTGACCGTTTAGTAACGAGACCGAATGGAAAACTAAAACAATCGAAATTAGCAAAGAGGTATTCCGAGTGGAATAGTTTATATATTAAAGTAGCAGGAATTCCAAGCTTACTAGAATTGATACATCGAATTGCAATGCCACATTAACATACATGTATTCGCTTCCGTCTATTCCATGATACCAGATTTGGATCAATTACTGGCGATGCAAAGACATTAAAACAAGCCAGACAGCCATCTTGCTTTTGTGTAGCCCTTTTCGTATCTCTAGTGCGACGTTTAGGGACCCACCTTAAATATAAACTTCATGCTTTCAATATTTTGAAGTTAATTGTGTTGGTTCGCCACAGCGAGCCGATATTAAGATAGGATTTTACTGATAAAACAATTATAGAAATTCAGCTAAAACTCCGAAACAATCCGAATTTTCGCCGTGGCTTGGTTTCCAGCTATATAGTTCATTACTTCAGATGAGCTGGACTCCAAAATATTATGGGCCAATGAAAAATAATTTTATATAGCAGCTTTAATCCACTTATTTTGACGCCATTTTTTAAATAACGACAAGTATTTTTAAAGCGTAAAGGTAAATCAAATTAATCATCTATTTTTGTTGTTCGACTTTTTCACTCCTGATGACGTATGATATACATTGAATTTTGTTTTTCTATAATTTTCGCAAATTTTCTCAAGAAGTACAAAAATACAAGGGCTTACATATTATTTTAATGATCCTTATAATTAGTAGTATATCCATACTCTAGCGCTAAATTTCATTCATAGGAATAACAAGTTCTAAGTAGACTTCTGCGCGCAAAACTGCATTTACTGCTCATATAATGATACATGTACCTTAAAACGAAGAAATTGCATTATTTTCATTCAACACAATGTTAATGGAAAATTAATAGGCTATTTCTTTCAAAAATATGTTCCAACACGATTTTAACTTTGTTAGAACTTTCACTTTCCTTCTATTTCTTGGCAAGTGATTAACAACAACGCTAAAAAACAAAAAAGGCCTAATAGGATGAACTAGTGAACAAAATTAGCCTAGGATACCTTTCCTCTCATACTCCCTAGAATTCTATACTTGGAGGGAAAAGAACTTACGTATAAATTATTATGCAGTGTAATTAAAAAGAAGCTTAATATTACAGGCAAAAAAAACAACAAAATACGAAGTGAGCCGCTTCTAGCCTTTATTCAAAAGCTAACCTAGAGCCGCGGCCGTGGTCCAGTGGTTAGTGCGCTGGACTTGCAGCCCGGAGATCCGGGTTCGAATCCCGGTCGCGGCAGGTCATACCCGTCCATGAAAATTCGATTTTCCTCCATATGTGGAGAAGTTGCCGGCTCCTTGTGCAAGGGTAAGTTAGTACTGGTTAGTATACAGTCCAGGAAAACTGGTTAGGTGAACCGGTCGCCGTATATAACTGAAACATTGTTGAAAAAACGGCGTTAAACCCCAATACAACCAAACCAATCAAAAGCTAACCCTGTGATAAGATCACATCACTTTTCAAACAGTAACATGGATACATCTCTACTGTTACAAAATATTTTTAACTTATTACAAACACACATACTTGTCGAAAATAGGTTGAGAACATAAATGAGATTTGAACTTGGAGACCGATCTCAATTTTTTTTTATTCTAGAACCTAGAACCTAAATAAATCGTCAAAGGCCAGATCGACCTAAAAGAGGACAAGGAAGTCACACAATTAAAGAGGAAGATCAAATTCCGGTTGAATACATGAGTATACACTTACAGTATATAACTGTAGTAATTCAACACGTCATTGATTCATAAAGTACATAAATCTTAGGTATCTACATATACGTTTGTGTTTTCAAAGAAGGTCATAATACTATTGATTTCAGCGCTTTGACGGGGGAATTTTTTACAATTTAGAACAACCAATCAGAATAGCGAATACGCAATTAATGTAATACTCGTACATAATATGGCCCTAGTTTAACTAGGAAGTAGTGACACGCAGAGATTAAAAATTCAACACAATCATCCACTCTTGACTAATCAACGTCGACCTTTAATATTCTTTTGTAAAAAATCTATTTGCCTCAATGATACTGAAAAGTTTAAACAATCTTTTGTTAAAAGCAATTTGTTCTTTATCAATAAAAATGGATCATTTTTCAATTTAAACAATCTATCTAGAGGCACTAGTAGGTATTAACCGTCTTAAAAACAAATAGTTTAAATCCTTACAATGTATTACGTTTTATCTAATGCATTTGCAATAGATTTGGATCATGAAGACCTATGAGGACGAAGAAAATACATTTGGAATACTTCAGCTGTGACAGAGTTTTAACCCATCCAATTAATGAAATTTAAGTATTGAACAAAGCCTTTCAGTCATTTTGTTGTGCTTACGCACCATGAAATTGGATTAAAGACCTGCAGTACGTTAATTAATATACTATATAATATTAAGTGTATCTACACACGAACATACGTAAATAAGAAAAAAAATATTATGGCTGCGCAATAAAATGGGGGTTTTTTGCAATACGATGTGCTAACTTTGAAAAATAAAATTTTGAAAGATTTTTAGGGTCTATATTCAGTTTTGTCTGCAAATTACAGTAAAAAGTTATCAGGTTTGTTAGCCGCACATTGTATTACGTGCCGTGACCGTGGTCCAGTGGTTGGTGCGCTAGACTTGTAACCCCGCGAGTTCAAATCTGAGTTTAAATCCCGGTCGCTACAGGTCATACTCTTCAAAGCAAATTTGACAAAAATGTCGATTTTTCTCCATATGTGGTGAAGTTGCCTGCTCCTTGTGGAATGGCAAGGTAAAACTGGTTAGTATACAGTCTAGGAAAACTAGTTAGGTCAACCGGTCGCCGTACATAACTAAAAAATAGTTGAAAAACGTTGTAAAACCCCAGTGAAAAAAACATTGCACTACAACGAGCAAAACTGTCCACCAAAAGGTACAAAAATATCATATTACAACCTAAACTGGTTCCCGATTTATTAGCACAAAGTAACCAAGTTACTGAGCGAATGGCGAGTCAACGGGGACCAGTCATATTTTGGTAGATACATTATTTTTACAAGGCAAGGGAGATAACTCATTTTTACTTAATTTTGTTCATATGAAATTTTACTTTAAAACAAAGTTTTCAGATTGTTTTGTATAAACTAAGTCATTTAAATGGTTTAAGAAACATGAAACCAACTTCTACAAGCGTTGGAAGATTGACATTCGATCAGATCTTATTGTTTATGTAATTGTTCGTAAAAAACATATAGTTTGAAGTGTATATTAAATTACTAGTAAGAAACCCATAACAAATAAAACATAAAGTATCAATTGAATTGTATTATCAATATTCGCTTGACATAACTTTAAAACAATGAAAATTGATACTAAATGTTCATAAAAATTATAAATATTGTGGAATATTATTTTCGCAAATTCGGATACAAAAACAATAGAAAATCAAAAGGCTGTTTAATAAAATAAATGGATTCAATACCTAATTCTACAACGATAAAATGTGTGTGTTAAATGCACTTAATATTATTTTTATTGTTAAAAATTTGATGCAAAATTGAGCGTTTAATTAGCAAGTGAATATTTACTCAATAGATTATGCTTTTATTGTGCAACCAAATTAGTTGTGATCAGTTGAACAAATAAATAGCGTATCCAACGCAAATCTGCCGAATTCAACCAATAGACAGCATGTTAAAAAGTTTATAGCAGCAACAGATGTATATAATGATAAGATGTCAACATTTAGATAGATATATTTGAGCTTGGTGCTTCTAATTAATTCATTTTTTTTTTGGTTTTGGGCGAATGACTACAAGTTGAAAATGTCTGGAATTGTAGTGACTATATTTATAAGCATTTTGTGGCATAAAGGTGAGCTGCTTTTCTTATTATTGTTCATGTCTTATTTCTCCATTCTTTATCATTTTATCTTTGGAACCTGTGGCCGTATGATGAAATACATAATTACAGTTAATACCAAGGCTAATTATTAGAAAAATATTGATTAAGGAGTTGAATCGAGCGACTTTGCTCTATGGTTTCATTTCGGAGTCACGAAATCGTGATTCTACACTGGTTTTCGGATATGTTAGTTGCGTCTATGTAAATAATTTAATGGTGAGAACAGAAGAATAAACATGTACCCACGTATATAGCAGTATATAAGGCTACAGGTCCTTATATCACTGGTAATTTAAATCAACTCTTGCGTTACCGAATTTCTTCCAATACTTGATCAACTGATATAATATGGGTACATATTTATTTTTATTAATTTTAAGTGAAGCGTTGGGCATAATTTTGACGCAGTTAGGTTTGAATGAACGATGCATGTATATCATATTTACAAAAGATTTTATAGTTGCTAACCCTTCAATGGGTTGGACAAAATCTCTATACACCCGTACAGCATCGAACGCATAGCAATTTAAAATTGTCTCACTTAGATAAATTTAGCTACTGAGTCATATTTAGCACACGATGTGTTCTCTTCTTACAGTTTAACAAATTACCTTACGGACAATTTATAAGCATTTGACTATTTGAAACTGCTATTAGGACTGTTATAATGTTTGATAGTCTTGTATTGATTGAATGCAGTGTATATCAATGTTTACAGTTATTATGGTATCTACTGGAACGACCGGAAGTTCATCGACCAAAAGTTCATCAACTGTCTTTACAACAGTAAAACCGACCATCGATACAACATCTGTGTTATCAACCACTAGCGATTCAATGACACTGTCTACTTCCACAAGAGATCAATTTACGGCACCTTCGTCAACTACAATTGATTTAACGACATCAAATCTTACAACTGACAAATCCACATCTCATCCACCCAACATAGTAAATAGCACAACATCTGATTCTCCAGCTCACGATTCAACTACATCTCCATTAACTGCATTCGAACCAACAACTGATAATCCAACTTCGCCACCGTTAACCACACTAAATATTTCGACATCCGACTCTCCAACTGATAATTTAACTTCACCCCCGTTAACCACAGTAAATATTACGACATCCGATACAACTGCTGATGATTCAGCTTCACCTTCGTTAACCACAGTAAATATTACGACATCCGGTACAACTACTGATAATTCAACTTCACCTCCGTTAACCACAGTAAATACTACGACTTTCGATCCTCCAACTGACAATTCAACTACACCGTTCTCGAGCACATTTAACAGTACGACATCCGATATAACAACTGAAAACTCTACCGCGTTTCAGTCAACCACAATTGATTTTATTGATCCAGCAACGGATAATTTCACGACACCTGCGTCTGCTATCACTAATTTTACTACATTTGATGCCACAACTAACGATTCTACTACACCAACGGTGCAAATGAGCACTATGAATTTGGCATCAACGTCTACAGTTGTTTCCACTACATCATCTTCTGATATTGACGATTCCACAACATCATCGTCTTCCACTATTGATGACATTACGACCACTGAGAAGTTTTCGACACAGTCACCAACAGCTGATATTTCCACGACCACCATAGATGAAACTACCACGTCTGTTGCAATCACTGATGACACAAATACATCAACTTTTATCAATTCATCAACCACTTTGAAATTATCAACATCAGCTACAACGGATACAACTACTATTGACGATTTGACGACGACATCGTCAACACTATCGCCTTCCACACCGTTAACACACGATCCTACTACGCAAATTGGAGCAAACACTTCAGACAGTCGAGGTTAATGTTTCTGTCCGCTAAGTGCTTATTAGTTCATAAAAATAAAACTTGTCTAATTCATTCACGGTGGCATTTATTTCATCTATTATCTACTTAAATCATGCATTATTGGCACAACTTATAAAATGGATCGTTGACTAAGTTGGGATATCAACTTTTGACCACGTTATTTTTGTTTTCCTATTGTCATACCTGAGAGTTTCGAACGATTAATATTACATTTTTTAGAATATGTTTATATTACACAAAGTGCGAAATCTGATCTAAATCTAAATTTTCAAAATTGTTTTGCAGATGACAATATGGGTATCATAATAGGACTTTGCATCAGTTTAGCTATTATCGTCATCATCCTTATCCTTTTCTGTGTTTTCGTACGACTGGAATATGAAAAGAAACGTACACATTTAGAAGTAAGTTAAATGGATAATTTTGAAATAAAACTATTTTTGTGAGAGGAAGAGACAAAAGCACCTTTAAAGGTCGTGGTGGTGGTGGGGGGAGGGGTAACAAATGTTGGGCATGAGAATACAGGGAAAAGTTAGACATTAAAAGGCGTGTCTGTATATCAAACGACTTTAATTCAATGATTGCAGATTTATATCATGAAAAAATATCATGATTTGATAATGAGGAATAGAAAAATTAGAGATCTAATTTTAATACATACAATAATTTCAACCATTATACAAGTTACGTATGTTGAAATTTAAAGAATTTTGTTTACAAACTTATTATTGATATATCGTTGTCTTTCAGTCTTTCACGCTTTTTTATTTCTTTGATAAGTAATGAATGATAGAGAAATATATCTGTTAATGTATTTTAGAAAGGCCGAGAAATTACCGAAGAGGACAAGAAACTTGACAAAATTACGCCACCTGACCAATATTTCATATCTAACGAAGATATTAATGCAAAGAAGGAAGAAGACGACAAATCTTCAAAACCTTTACTCGCTCCCACACTCATTTCTAGACACTGCCAAACAAACAATTCCACTTTTGTGTCAGTTCAAACCCAAACGGATCGCAAAAGTATATTAAAGACGAAAGAGGAACACACTAAGCTGCGGACACAGGTTTTTGAGTTATCAGCCGATCCAAATCCATCCCCAGTTTCAACGGGGAGTCAGACAGATCTTGCTGTAACAATTCCAATTTCAATTTCAAAATCCTCAGTTTCAATGGAAAGTCAGACAGATCTTGCTGTAACAATTCCAATTTCAACTTCAAAATCCTCAGTTTCAATGGAAAGTCAGACAGATCTTGTCACAACAATTCCAGTATCAACTTCAAACTTCCCAGTTTCGACGGGAAGTCAGACAAATCTTGTAGTAACAATTCCAGTATCGACTTCAAAATATCATTTAACAAAGGGCACCCAGTGCCATGATCTGCCTGTTATCCGCAATACAAACGATGCAGAATGTCAGACGGAAATAATAGATAATGCAGGTAAAGAAGGTGCTGTTACCGTAAGTGATGTTATTGTATTGCGCAGTGTATCAAATGAAATCGACGGGCAAGTAGGAGTAGTTGATTTGTCTGATGAGCATACGGAACTATTTAGTATTTCCCTAGATGCAAGAACTAAAAGAATTAAGGATACAAAATGCCTTGAAGATTCTGATAGTGATATATCTGTGCATGTATATCCCACTGAACAGCCCGAATTTGAGTATTCTGTTAATGTACAAACACGCCATGAAGAAAGACTTGATAAGAATCTCAAAAAGAATTATAGTCAGGTAATTGCAGAAATTGAACAGGTCCGCTCATGCGAAAAGCCGGGTAAATTAATTGAAATACAAACAGTTTCGCCACAGCTAAGACCTGAACAAAACCATACCTCTCATCATAGTGAAATGGCTGATACAGAACCAATAACACAGTTCGAAACACCAAATGAATTGTTTGAAATAGAAGAAATTCCGCCAAAACCGAAAGAAGAACAACAAATGAGAACAACACATTCATCTAGCGATGAGGGAAAGAAACGCAGGAGATCAAAATACAGAAAGTCATCAGTAAGTCCAATTCCAACAAATCAAGGACATTCAAGTAATAGACACAGCATTATCTATAACAATATCCTTGAAGCCCTACTAGAACCTGCTAACACAAACTCAGAGATGAATAGAGCCCGGGCTAAGGAATCGATAAAGAGAACAAGTAAAGGCGTTGAAGCTACGTCGGCGTCAGACCTGCGCATTACAAAGATAAAAAAACAGCAGCTGAGACGAATAGCTCCGAATCTGTAATCAGTCCAGTATAAAAACACATGCACATGACTTATTCTACAAGAACTATGTATTTCGTTTTTTGTTCAAATTATTCATTACTAAAATATGCAATGAAAGTAAATATACGTTATGAATAGATTTCTGGTGATTGTGATGTATTTAAATATCTGTCTTGCATTACGTATGTGTTATGATTACTTATGAATTAGACATAATACTACAAGTTAAACAAAGTTAAACATTTGGGCCCTGAAAACTTGAAGTGGATAAAGTGAAAAAATAGAAAAAAATACTGCAATTCATGCATTTCCTTCGTGGATTTCTTTGTACATTTGTTACTTGAAAGTTGATCTTACGGTGCCGCTTCTATTCGAATAAAGTGGTTCTCCGTTGACTCTTTGGCAACGTTAATATATATTCAACGTTGTACAACTGGAAACGGGGTACCAGTAGATCAATCGAACTATCATCAGAGACAGTAAATCACAACTTCCTACTAAATGCGTTGATTCCCCGTTTACAATAACTTAATATACCAAAGTTCTGCCGAACAAATGTGGTACCAGTTTAACTGTAAAGCGGAACGCTGGATAATCTAGTATAGTTTCATTGAAGGAACAAATAAAGAATATAACGAAATAAATTGGACTATCTTTCGAAAGGCAGAAGAGAACATTCGTTCCTTACCAAACAAATCCTTCAAAAGGCCATATTCTGATCGTATTGTGTTATATAGCATCTATGGTATCCAGTTAGGACCAACTAGGCTTATCATTTAATTTACTATGTTAGTTGAAATTATATCTACAGGGGAAAGGGCGATAATCTTAGATGATTGTATAAATTTAGTTCAACAATTTTACCATTGAAGAGTCGCTAGTGCTTTTCAAACGATGGCTTAACTTTTAAAGTAAAATTAAAGCTTCACGATGACCTAAACGGAACATCCTAAGTTTGCTATATTGGTAATAACACTGGCTAGTTTGCGTCTTAATATTGTCATTCAGATAGTTAACAGAAGTAATATATAAAGCATAATACGAACTGCCGTATTGTCGGCGATCGATACACAAACGTAACACACCTTTGAATGAAAAATATTAAACATTTATAAATTACTTAAAGTAATTCTGTTTTTAAACCATAGTCGAAGCTTTATTCAATAATTGCTTCGAATTTGTGAACAAAAATGGTATGTAAATGGATACACATGTATGTATTGTATTCCTAAATTTCTATGACTCCGGGTTACTATGCTTTTAATTATTAAAGTGTACAAGAAGTGCATGCATAAAATATAAGCATGCTTTAGAACAATTGATCAGCGCAGGTCCGGGCAGTGAACGAGTCCTTGACAAGCCGTATTTCAATTGAATATTTAAACATTAGAGGTAATTCAAAACCAATATTTGCGTACAGAAATACTTTGAAATGAAAATTATTGCGATTTATGTTTTGTGCGTTTATCATGAAGGTAAGGTTGAGTATTTTGTTTTGTATCTTTAACTTAAATAAGCTGAATGTTTGTATTTGTTTCGTTTTTTATTTACTTGGCGTGTACCATTCTTGGTCAAACTATCATATGCCAGCATGTTCCTCTTTCTGGTCGTAATTACATGGCATCTGGATGAGAGGTCTTACGCTCTATACCAGCAGATTGTCGTAAACTTTTGTCAACATTTTCAATTTATCTATGAAATATTGCGTAAAAAAGGCATTCAAGTCGTTAATCAGAAGCGCTGCTATACCATACTCTTAGGTCCATCGCTTAAATACAATTTTCTTGTGTTATACATAGATACGTCAGTTTTACCACTTACGTATAGACGTGATGTGCCGTGTTGCGCCGGATAGAGCTTACGTCGGATAGCGTTTATGTAGAGGGTAATCGCTATTTGACGAAAGTTTACTTACAAAGTTTTCCGGAGTTTTAGCTACCGAGGTCGTTTTGTTTCCCTTGTATTTTGTATTGTGTTTATGATGTTTGTAGTGATATATCCTGATCACATAACAACAAGTAAATAATACATTCTAGTTTAAGTATATGCATTTTGTATAAGAGACATTAATATTGTCATTTGTATTTGTGTGTGCTCTTTTTTGGAGGGAGAGCACGCAAGTTTCTGCATTTCATGTGTTTGTGAGTGCATGCGTTTGTGTGAGCGCGGCGGGATTTGTAGGCAGTCATTTCTAAAAATGAATTGTATTTGTTTGAGTGTATCATTTCCTGGGAATCAGATTTTATGATTATTGTATCGATAATTATAATATGTAATGGTTCTTGTTAAGCGTAATTATTCTTAAATCGAAATGCAACTTTTTGACACCGCACAAATTTACATTACACGCTAGGCTAATATGTCAATCTTAAGTCTATCTTGAGATTATTAAAATCTTTTGCAGTCCAAACCCTCGTCGATTGTAAACTTGATTGTAGTGCTTGCATTAACCGCAATGCATGGAGCCAACACAGTTACTACAGGAACAACTGCGTTTACTTCTACAGTGGCATCCACTACTGAAGACACCAACAACGAAACATCTGTTTCCTCCACTACCAACGGTTCAACGACACTAGTCATGTCAACAACTTCCGAGTTTACGACAACCAATGAATTTACGACATCCGAACCAACAACTGCCATTTTCACTACATCTCAATCAACTACTGAAGATTTTACAGCATCTGATTCATCCACAATTCAGTTTACGACATCTCCGCCAACATCCAATGATTTTACGGCAAATAATAATTTTACACCAACGATCAAACAATCCACCGTAAACGATGTAACGACTTCAACGGTCTTAACAATGACACCTCCAACCATTGCATTGACCTCGATAATTACTACGACGACTAATTCAAATCCACCGGATGTTAGAAGTAATTTTTATAATACACTTAAAAATATTTTGTCGCCTGTGAAGCTAAGATGTATTTTTATGCTGTTCGCTTCCACAGTGTAGAAAGCAATAGCCTGGAGATCTTTCCGATATTGAGATTAACTCAGCATCTATGATTCAGTTTTTATATAAATTGCAGCATACTTGTTTCGAAATGAAAGACTCTGTAGAACCTGTAGAACTAAATATGAACCGTGAAAACTGCCATTGAGACAATCTGCGTTGTTACTGTCTTAACGACATTTTGTCTAAAATATATCCAATTAAACATTGATTTCTAAGTATTTTCACCTAACGACTGTTAGCGCCCATGTCATTTCATGGAATGTATATCCAAATTTAAACATTGATTTACGAGTATTTTATCTAACTACTGTTAGCGCCCATGCCATTTTATGTAATATACATCCAAAATCACGCAATTCAATTCTGTCCATTGGCATAATCAATACCTTCGTAATATATGCATCTAAACATCATTGAAACCATAAATGTATATAATACTTTTTTTCAAAGGCATTATGTTCAAAATACTTATAGCATCTGCTTTGGATTTTCAGGTAACATGAAAGTCACGATTGGGCTAAGTGTCAGTTTAGCTGTGGTTACCATCGCTTTTACTATTTTTTTCGTTTACGTAAGATTGGACAGGCGTAAGAGACCTAAAGATATAGAGGTTTGTATAAGAGAATATTACTCTTCATCATTAAAAAGATATTGCACTGCATGGAAACTATTGCGGATGAGCGAGAGATGTATGAGCCGTAAAACCGCGAAAATACGTTAATATAAGGAGAGAATATGGGGAAAATAGGGAGAGAAAAGAAAAGAGAAAAATGACTGAATAATACGTTTGGAGTAAGAAACACAGCGATCGTAGGTGGTAGAATGTCAGTAGAGAATGTGGGAAGTCGATATGGTGGAAGAGGGGGAATGGTGGCAGAGAATGTGAGAGAGACATTACTGATGAAGACGAGTGGAAACAGAATAAGTCAGTATGGATGAGGTGGGGAATAAGGTGCAGTGCAACCTCTCCAGAGCAGCGGAGACGAAGATGGGAATAGAGATTGTAAGAAAGAAAATATGATGAAAAATGGGAATTATAGGGTATCGAAATGGTGAAAGATCAGTCGGATGAATAGGATTAGCGAAGAGGTTAAGGGAGAAAAAATGAGAGAAAAGGTTTTCTTTAATGAAAATTATTTTAAAACATAAGTTTTTCATCTAAAACCCTGTTCATAATTCTATGCACATGCATATTTAATGTGCATTTATACACATAACTGTGTTTAAAATACGATGTAATTCATTATAATGCTCTTAGATACTATGAATATGTTCATGCATCCCGTACAATAAACACTATTTTGTCTTTTTTCATGACGAATCCTGATTGCAACAACACTTTAGTCGATCGCATGATATTTGTAGATCCAACCTAGACCTGTATTTACAGATCCTTGGTCGATAAGTTCTTCAGTGTTTTTAATTAATCGATTTTTATTTTCGGTGGCTTTGGACCAGAATAAAGCCAACAACAAAAGCAGAAAATAAATTCTGCTGCTTAAAACATTATCACAAATTATACAGCAAGTTAATGTGAATACAAAGTCAATCATAAAATTTAACATCTTTTTAGAACGAACCGGATGACGAGACAAAAAGTAAGAAAAGCAGCACAGTAGACCTTGAAGACTCTTCTCCGAAGAGGCCAGTAAGTCCACCTGAGAAACCCGACAGTCCTCATCGGAAAATTCAAAGCCCTGAAATTCGCGAACAGGTTTTCGTCTATGACGAAGAAAAAGCGCTTACAGCTACATCTACGACTAGAGTGGATACATTTGCGGCCAACAGAATGCAGCCATCTAAACACTGCCAAACCGACAAACCAGGGTGTAGGTCAGTTCAAAATCAAACCGATGGTCCCGTGCAACTTACATCAAGAAAAGAACTCACGAAACGGCAAACTGAGGTATTCTCCTTTGCTGTCAAACCCAAGCCAGCGACTCTTGTATCTACAGAAAGTCAGACAGATACAAATAAAACCTCAGTTCGGGAAATAATTGATGCCGAATGCCAAACAGAAACTATGGATAGAATAACTACTGAAGAGATTATTGTCATAACTGATCCGCCTGATGACCCTGACGATGACGAGACAGAATCGGATATTCTGTCTTCTAGTGAAAATGAGCCTTCAATATTATCTGTAGATTCTGGAACGAAAACACCCGAGAGGCCTGAAATTAGCAGCATTGATGATTCTGACAGTGATATATCTGTAAAAATATACGATGACAACACGTCAGATTATGAATTTGATTCAAATGGACGGTCATACACTCACTCAGATAATAAAGACCCGGTAAAACCTATGAAACTAGAATCAAATGAATTTAAGTATAGAAGACCGGTTGTAAGTCCCAAGTCGGACAGAAAACAACCAAAAAGAATAATATATTCAAGATACAACTTTATGTATAAAAACATTCTAGATGAATTGCTAAAGCCACGTAGAAAGACAAATAGTCTTGAAACTTTGCTGACAACACAATGTCATTGCAAGTTGCCCATTGGTAAGGCTAAATGGCAAATGCGGCGAATGGCTCCAAATCTTTAATCCAGAATGTATAACGAAAACAAATATGAAATATTTTGTTCCAGTAACCTTATATTAAATTATTAATTGAATGCCTTGTCATATATGTCCCAATATATAAAGATTAATTCTGGCCAGATAAACCTTTAAAAAATTTTAAGGCAATGACGAATGTATTAATTCGACGTGTCTTCGGAAAAAATGGAATTATGTACAATGGTCTCAGATACAAGTGTGACAGATAGGGTTCAATAAAAGAATGAATAGATTAGCAAAATTGGTCATGGGCGTCACGATTTGGAACAAATTGTATGCTTAATGGAAAATGATATTGTTTAACTCGACTACAAAATACCTAATTTTCGGAAACATATGAATGAGTTGATACTACATTTAGGTCAGTGTACACCGTGCTTGCTTAAAATTGACACCGTATGTATATAGAATGTATACAACGTAAATTCCACAAAAACAAGAAAAAATCAGGTGAAAATAGTTGTTTGCCTGTTTGTTTGTTTTTCATTATTTTTGAATTTTCACGGAATAGTCGGTGAATTATCCAAAACAGAATGCACATGTGTCTTATATCTATTTCTATACAGGCCCAAGTGGGCTAGCCATAGACCAAGAAGGGTCCCGCTACCGGTATTGAGAATCAACACTCAATAATGAATGTAAAATTGCTTACATCGTCAGATTATGTTTAAATACTTTGAAAAGTTGATTTCTAAATCCATGACAATTTACATACATTTCTACTGCTGTAAGCAAAGACCTATAATTGGTAACATGTTTTTAATCTTAACCTTGCACTCATTAGTCTGTAAACTTTTATCTTTTAACTGAGCACTCAATACTTTTTAACACAGTTCTCCTGACAAGCGCCTCCCAGTTATAATCAGTATTGATTGATCGGGAGTATCATGTAGATGTAGATGTAACATACAAATCTTTAAAATGATTAAGATTTAGGTCTTAAGAAAGTCATGCAAAATTGACTTACGCATCACTCTTAGAAATGATTCAATCGCAATTTACAATTGGTATTTGAAAATATTACGTCCATGCTTTGTACAATACAGAAGAATGTACATAAAATGTAGTATTCCTGTGGGTCGTTTTGACTTGGGTCGTTTATATTAGGCCCGAACGAATTTACCTCAACACCGGTCTTATCACTTCCGGTATATCGTAAACTCGACGATTTCATTTCAAACAGTGATTAAAAAGAGAACATGGTGAAAGAACGTCGTAGAAGATCGCCATCATACAGTGATGATGATGATGATGCTGTTTATAAGAGGAAACATTTCAAGAAAAATCGATCAGGAAGCCCAGATGTATGAGTCATTTTTGAATGTTTGATGTTATGAAATTAAGTTTCTATTTAAGTAAAAAGAAATCAGAATATTTTTGTCGCTCATTTTATTTTTTTGAAATAAAATTTTGAATGAAAATTAGTGAATTTAAACAGATTTACCGTTATACTATTGACATTTATCTGATGGTGTTAGAGTTTTCGTGGTATTAACAAAAAATTGGCGTATTTTATGCAAAGTTTTCTTTATTTCAGGATATTTTTCAAATGATCATCATAGAAATTCATTATTATAAAAATCTTGTTTGACAAAATTCCCTCCATTACATTCATTTGAGCGTTTTAAGTTAACTAGGTCAGCGGTGTGGACATAAAAAGTAAATCTATCCAGAGTTGTCATTCGTTTTCCATCACATACATCTCTGTCAACGTCTGAAGGTAGTTTAAAAACATGTGTCTGGGTCTTCTTAAGTTTCCATCTAATACACAGAATCATGCTTTCATTTCTCTAAATGTACATTTGTTGTCATAATTAGACACAATTTTCTCCGACTTCTGTGTTTCATTTCCATTTAAGCGGCGTAAATTTGTGACCAAATTACCAAAAGTATACAAAATTAATACTCTCCATTGAGAAATTGTGCGCTAGATAAATAAAATAATTTCTCTGATTTTCTGGTAAATTATAACATCTTTTGTCTCAAATATATTGTGCAAAAGAAATTGCTTCACGTAGTTGTCAATTTTGTACCATTTGTGGCTTTATTTCTTGTTTTACAAGAATCTTGTAAAACGCTGAGACGTTGACAGAGATGTATGGGAGAGACAATGAACAACAACTCTGGTATTATTGGCAAAATCGGCTAGCTAACGAAACTATCAGACAATTTTTGTTGACAAATTTTCTGAAAAAATGTGCAAACAGGAACGAGGCATATTTAAAATACCATGAAACGTCGTTATACCATGAAAACCTGTTACTCGATCATACATTTCAGTAGTATTTAATTTGACAGTCATTTGACTAAAATATCTCAATATTATGAGACCTCATAGTTAAGATGTTACTATTGTTCTTTACCTTATTCTGTGATTGACAATCGCATGTTTTTACTCCATATCTGTATTTTCAGCAGGTGCACCATAAACACAAAAAGCACAGTCACCGACATCACAATGATGACTTAGAAGATGTTAAACCCAGAATTAAAGAAGAAATAGAAAGCCCTGATTCAGACTATGAGCATCGTAGAAGACACCACCATAAACCCCAACATCGTCATCATCATCATCAAAATCATAGATCTAGTGAAAGTGGTCATCAGAGAGGTGAGCGAGTTAGAGTGAAACAGGAGCCACCTGACAGTGATGAGGAAATGATGCAGCGTCAAAGAGCAGAACGGCGACAGAATGATCGTAAACGGCAAGATAATCGTCAAAAACGTCAACATTTAACTGAACATCAGAGGTATGGTCGACCAGAAAATCAGGATAATGCCAGTTCAAGTGATCAACCTGCCCAGCCAAAAGCTGAACCTAACTTTGAATTGTCTGGAAAGTTAACTGAAGACACTAACACATATAAAGGTGTTGTTATCAAATACAATGAGCCACCAGAGGCCAGAAAACCAAAGAAAAGGTGGCGTCTTTACCCATTTAAAAATGATGAGGCTCTTAAACCATTTCATATGCATCGTCAGAGTGCATTCTTGTTTGGTAGAGATAGATTGATAGCTGACATTCCTGTTGACCATCCCTCATGTTCAAAACAACATGCTGTGTACCAGTACAGAATGGTACCATATGAAAAAGAAGATGGGAGACGTGCTCACAAAATAGCTCCATATATTATAGACCTCGAATCAGCAAATGGCACTTTTGTTAATAACAAGAAAATTGAACCAAGGCGCTATGTTGAACTCATTGAAAAAGATGTAATTAAGTTTGGTTTCAGTTCTAGGGAGTATGTTCTGTTACATGACAAATCAAATACTCAGGAAGTGGAGTCCGGAGAGGAATCGTCATGAAGCTGTACTATATTTATATGTGTATGTTATGTTCTTTCGTGTCTCCAAGTTCTGACATGTTAGATGTACATGATATGTTAAGCATTGAATAGGTCTGGATAGGCTGTTAATTTTATGATCTGATGCCTTTGAATTCAGGCTGTGGTCAAGGGGTAAATATTTTTCCTTGAAAATGAAGAATGTTCCCCACAGTGTCATTCATTGTGGCAACTTTCTATAAAATAGTTTCATACAGGTCTGTTAAAAAGTAGTCAACGAGTATACTTATCATAGAAAAATATTTACTGTTGTTAATCTGACATGCATTTTTGGTTTACATGTGATAGGATGGGACTTTGAGTTTAAATTTGACTAGCTTACAAGACTTAAAAGATATTGGTTTGCTGTTATATAACCCAAACTATTGACTGTAGGTAAGAAGGCTTTTTTGGTTAACATAATCAGTAATTTTTTCCTTCTTTGTTTGGATCTAGTAAACAGACCCTTCCCTATCGAAAATGAATACAATTTTGCCCGACCTGAAAATCCCCAATTCTGGCATCACACTGCACATTTTTTTCCAATTAAACTGGACCTGGACACTTTGCCAAAATTGCGAAACAAATAACTGATAATATACTTGCTATCATTAAACAAAGGGCAGGAATAAAGAAAGTAAAGAAGGTAAGAAGTTTTGTTCAAATTGCTGAAAAGCTTCTTGGGTTGGGAATTTTTTAATTATTTGGTTGTGTAAATACAAACTAGCAATTTTATCTGGACGGCCTCATTTACAGAAGTTTGTAGTTATGTTAGTTAAAGAAGCAACTGTGGCCTGGTTTAGATGTTTTTTTTTTCACTATTTAACTTGAACAGGGATGATATTCAATTGGAAGAGCCCTGAATATTAGGGCTCATGCTGGCATGGGCCATTTATGCTAAAGGCACAGATTTTACTTATAGCTCAGAAATACAAGAGAAAAATAGTGGTGTTTACAACCTTGTATATTTTTGTATATTTGCACCTATACAAATCTAATTTAATTGCCCCAAAGTCACGGGGCATAGTGCCGATAGCAATATTAATCCAATTAATTCTGTAAACATATTTGCGCATTTGTCATTTCTGCATCTCAGTGAATTGGAATAAAGTTCATATCATTGCTTATTTTTTCAATTACTGTTTTAATGATATTGCTGTAACAAGATACAGAATAAGCTAAACATTTATGAGCCTGCAAAATTGAAGCTGCCTTCATCCGTGCATTGAGATTTTGTCTCTTTGGGCAGCAAACAATATTTTACTAAAACACAAGCTTGATTTTTGTCTGGCATACTTCACTAAAGATGCCTCATTCTGTAATTAACAGTGGTTATATCTGTGTGAAAATGGTTTCTGTGAGTGATGTTACTATAAATAAAAGGTGACACTTGTTCATACTTGCTGTCAATATAATTGTGAATCAATGAATAAAGTCAGCTCTATTTTGGCCCAATTTCTCTCACTTAAGCACTTTTTTTCATTCAGATCATGTGTTGGCCCTGTGATTATTTTAGCCAGCATGAGCCCTGAATATGTATGTTGTTGATGCCTTTATTGTTTTGGATTTCAGTCCTTTGTATTCTTGGATAAATTACTTGCATAAAATGAATCAGCATTATGTAATATTTTGATATTGTTATCCATAAGCATATTATTAAAGGGACTAAGCTCATGATTTTTTTGAATCAGGAAATTAGTTTTATTTTATTGTATGATGGACAGTAAAATCATGACATACAACAAAAGTAGATAATGAGCTCATTTTATGGAATATTTGCTTTGCTTTACAGATTAGTGGGAGAATACCAGTAGCAACAGTCTCACAATATTCAATATAATACGTATTAACCTAGATATATTATAACAATCAGGAGTTATGTCCCTTTAAGATTATGTTATATGTTGTTTATGGTCCAGTATAGCTACTCACAATCATGATCCCACCTTAATTTTCACAGCATTTTTTCCATTACCTTATGTTAAAATTTTGGTTGAATCTAATTAATCATGAATGATTTTGACTTAATTGTTAATAGCCATTTTATGAATTATCATAATTGAATTAAGTTCTACTATTGAAACCAAACAATTAAACTTTATTCGTTTTTAATAAAAAAACATATTGTGTTATTGAATGGTCTTTAAATTTCTAGCCAAGGTATTGTAAATACTCGTACACCATAAATACTTCATAGAAAGTTGAATTTATTTGCATGAATTTTATATTGCCTAAAGTGAAAATCTGGACATAGATGTTTGTATGTTATGTCGCAGTGAAAGAAAAATCTAAATGTATGTCATGACAACTCTGGCTTACTGTCACTTCCAGTTTTTACATTCATACTTAATTGGAATGGAATAAATATTTGGAATTACATGTTCACTGTGACTGTTAGTTAAGCTTAAAATATCCATTAGTTTCACATAAATAGGATTTTTACACCTAAGACTAACATTTGAATTTTGTTCATTGTCTAGATTAGTAACTATATGGCTGCACCATCAGAATTTACAGGCTGAATTAGACTTCTAACTAGAAATTGTTCCTGATTTAAAGCATATAATTATGTGTTATTGTGAAGACTAAGTAATTTATCTTGGAATTGAAACATTATGTGACTTTGAAGACTGTTGTCAAATCTCTTGTCTCTGATTGGTACTTAGGAAACCTTCTTGACCAATTACAGTGCAGGGTTCAAAGTTGTAAAACTTGAGATTGGTCTCTTAGCTCAGATATCAATTTTGTACCTTTGATATTTTAAGTTACTTATAATAAGACTGTTACCTTTTATCACATATTCTGTACATGTGTCAGTTGATCAAAATATTTCCTTACAGATAATGCTAACACACGTTTGTCTGAAATATATTGAGAAAAAGAGATTCAAGCTTGGAGTCCAATTTCAAGTTGACTACCTAGGACCCTGATATCAGAATCTGATCTCAAATCTCAATTTAACAACCTGAGGCATTGTGGTATGAGACTAAGTTTCTCAATCTTCATATATGATAGAATTGATAACTTTATGCCATACATGTATATGTATTTTTATGAAGGCTTGTGTATATTCATTGTATTTTGGGTATTTTGTTCTTGTGTTCTCAAAACAAGAAATGTTGTATACAATGTATATAAAAGCTACTATTAAAATGTCATTCAGTACAGACATTGTTGGATTTTTTCTTGTGATTGATAAAGCTATTCTAGAATAAATGTTATCATACTACCACTTTGTTTAAGTGCTTTTAGGATGCTGATTAAATGACATTTAATTTGAAAACAGCTCAACCAAACATGATTAGATCAAGTTCATGGTCATTTATCATAATGTGTAAGCTGTTTATTTTAACTATGCATTGGACACCATCTGGATTAGGTTCTGTTTCATAACAGTTTGAATATTTGATGTTAAAGATTAATAAGGAACACATGAAACCGCAAGAAAACTAAATAAGAGTGAGACTATGTACCACCTTTACAAATTTGTGATTTATTGAATCAAATAATTATATAGCAGAACAACCCATGATTTGAAATACCCATCTTTTCAAGCAGTTCCACTTCTATGTTTTATGAGTCCTATTAGCTTAGCAATGCTTAGGATAATTGAGTTTGAAGGCTTGTGTCTGGGTTTTTGTTGATGCCCTGATTATTTGACTCCCACTCATGATCACACTGAAATGGTATAATTCTCATTCCTAAGACACATAGGTTAGAACTCATAGGTAAACCAAAATACTACTTATAAAAGCCAATCTGCAAATAACTGAAAATTATACTTCTGATAAATGGCATAAGACAAACAATAAACAGATAGAATGCTGTTCTTTGAAACAAAGTTCATTTTTAGACCTGAAGTCACTGAAAAATGTGCTGATGTTGCATATTTGTGTGAATTTAATTATGCTCAAAAATACTGAATACTTGCATCATTTTAATGACACCTAATTTTGTTGATTTTAAATTTGTTGCTGCTTGGTGGACAGACATGCATTTTTACCCTTGAGTTAATAAATATGTGACCTCCATTTGGAGTTTATGACAGAGCATATTATTATTATTATTATCTGTTTTGTTTGTCTGCCTCGTGCCAATCAATGTTCGACTATCTGCCCAGGGGACATATATGAATACAATTACAAAAAAAATTACAGGTAGTGCATCCAATATTAAGCAATTCAAAACTTGATTATACAAAAATTTTGTGGGTTTTTATAAGAAGAACTGCAAAAATGAGAATATCTTATGGAGTGGAGCAGGAAAATATCTTCTCGGTAAAAATATCTTTTGGCAAATGTATAACACACATGAAATTTAAGCTGATGTGAAAATGACATACAAATGCTAATTGAAACAAAAGTGGATTAGCAGTCATCATTACTGATTATGTATGATCGATTGATATTACCCGTAACTATGTAATTAACCGGAACTATTCGCTACTGGAATTCTATGGGTGACATCTGCATTCTGCGCAGTATTTGCAGTCCTTTGATTACAACATGCTCTGTATGATATTCGTATGTATGTAAAGAAGTTTAGAATTTTAAGGAAGCATTTACATAACTTCTTTTCTTAGTCTAGTACAGAATAGGTCCATTAGATCTGCGCCGCGAACCACCTTTTTGTGAACTTGTTAGCGAATTACCTGATAGTATAAGGCTTCTGAAGTCCAAAATTAACAACGCCGAGGTATGCCGAAAAGCACTTCCGTTTATTTTGGTAACAAGTGACAACAATATTATTTTGCATGAAAATGAACTGACATTTTATTGACCAAACTTGAAGGTAATGAATATGTTTAATATTTATGACGTTTTATGATCTTATTACTCCAATTTTTGCTTGATGTCATCGGATAATTTCCCGGATTTCGATTTTAGATTGTTCAAGTAATCCTCGTACGATTTCATGATTAATACTAATAATAGAATAATACTTCGTACCAATTTGAATGATGTCATCTTTTGATGTCGATAAATTATTTTAATGCAGAACTTGATTGACTGTTTTTAATATACACCCCGTCTTCATACTGATTTTAGTGGAGTCGAAATTGATCTTTGAAATGGAAACTCGTGTTGTGTCTATTTTCTGTTTGACTTCTAATCAGATGTACAATAACACCCCATATTATTACCACAATTTGTTAAAATGTGAAATGGGACTGTATATATATGTGTTTATAGTAGTGATATGTTTGTATTCACATCAGCCCAATCAGCCTAGTTGTATGGCAGCTGACTTACACAGTTCGTGGGTTTTAGCCCTACATTAGGAAATTGATTTTCTGCCTCCTATTACATTGGTGCCATGAGTGTGTGGCTAGCCTTGGAATCCTATAGCTAGGGTGAACCAATGGCTGGATTAGCTAAAATAAAGCATGGTTGTTGCTTAATCAATTAAAGGATGGAGGAGTGTAACAAGCCTGTACATATGTGTGTGTGTGTTTAAAGTAGTTTGTATGTCCGTCAGCCTGATTAACTCAGTTGGTAGAGCAGCTGACTTGCAAGCAGAAGGTTGTCGGTTTGAGCCCCACATCAGGAACTTTATTTTCTGCCTCCTATTACAAATAACAAGATTTATTTCAGAGAAAATGCTAATACATGATTAAGAAACAATCTGAATTATGAATTTATGATTCCTTGCATTTTGAAAGCTGATCAGTATGTGTTTTTATTTGCTTTTTGTATATTTTTAGATATCAGATGTCAATATAAATATGTCGGGTAAATTTAGATGCTCTGGTGACATTCTGTTTGATGACAACCAACCTCTCCCTGGACAAATCAGTAATGTACAGCTTAAGAAATTTTCAGAAACTAGCAATTTTTTACAGTTACTGCAACCTCTTACACCAGAACATCCATACTTCTTTGCTCAAATTAGAACTCTTGGTAAGAATACTTAAATCATCTTTTTATCATGGTAAAATTAATATGTTGATTTACTTAAGCTGGGAATACTTCATTCATGTGAAAATACCAGAAGTTGGTAATTTTTCATTACTCTATCTTAGCAGGAACATTCTTTGTCTTGCTGTTGATTCTATTTGACCACTGCTTGGTTCTGCCATGAAGATATGGTTCTTCTTACTGAGAAATATGTCATAAAATGTTAGAAATGACCTAGTTTTACAACATTAAATGTTTATAAAGTTGATGGTGTCATTCTGAGAATTTAGCTACCACAATGTTCTTCTCATAATCTGTATGACACTTCATACTTATTGGATTATAGACTATCCTACCTAAGTGGATGGCTTTGTGTAAATTAAGGCTACCATAAGAACCATGACAAGTTTATTATTTACAACAAATTTGTTGATATAATTGACCTGATTATTCTCAGACTTAAGGCTAACTATGCCTTAAAGTCATATTTCTCCTGTCTCTTTGTTGACCTTTTTAACAGGTTTGATTGTAAATGCCATTGGTTGCATCTACTTAAATCTACCTCTTGTGACATAAATAATCACCTTCATATGATTTATTGTAGCACAAAACAGTAGAATAACACTTGGTATAGCAGGACCTGATATAGACAATGACGCTCATCCAGGGCATTGGAACAACACAGTTGGTTACCATAGTGACTCTGGCAAATGCTTCTCTTCACACAAGGATTCAGCTAATACCAAAGGAGAAAAATTTTCTATTGGTATGTATACTGGTGTTTGCAACTTTAGCCATTTGCAGGACATCTGGGTCCAAGGTTATATAACTTGAGATCGGTCCACTTAATTCAAATATCATTTTCTTCTTCAGCTTGTTTAAAATCAATTTCCTTCTTTATCATATGTGAAAGTACATATTTTGATTATTGTTCCGCCAAAAAAACCCTGTATTTTACAGTGATATATAATTATATCATAATTAAAATGAAAAGTTTAAAAAACGAAGATGAGGTTTCAGCTGGGTGATCATTCTCAAGATATATAACCCCAGACACTGGGACTTATAAAAAATGCCTACAACAAGCTCATCTTCTCTGTAAATACATAGTAATATAACTGAATGTTCAGACAACCAGTTTCAAATACTTTAATGGCACATTTGGTGTTGACTTAAAAACATTAGTATACTGTCTGTGATTCTTTTGATCCACCATTTGTCTGTGACTGCCACTTTATCTGAATGTACTGTTTATAAAAGTTTATTGCATTGGTTGACGAAGGTCTATGTATACTTTTATTTGAACATAGACAAAAATATCTTCTGTCTCATATGTATTTAAATTCTACAGTAAAACATGGTTATAGTGAACTTGGATATAGTGTAAAATTGGTAACAGTGAAATATTCACTTCCCCAAACAAGCCATTCTTTATTTCATGTTGTGAATGTATTGAAATATTTTTTATGCAATTTTTTGGTCCCCAGGAGTTCAATATGTGTAATTGTGTTCCATTGTATACTTTTAATAACCTTAATTTTGAGACAATTATCTACATAATTAGTGTGTAATATACTGTTGGCAGTATAATTTATTTCCCTCAGGGGACATGTTTGGTGTTCTTGTCACCCATTTTGGAACAGATATGTCTACTGTGATGTTTTTAAAAAATGGAGTCCCTGTGGCTACCAGGTAATGTGAACTTAGTTTTAGCACTGTAAATATTTTATCGTTCATTGATATTTTATTTGTATATATTTTTCCTTCACTAGTGAACAGCTACTCATTGTATGGTAATGTTTATGTGTATATTATTTAATACTTTTTAGACATACTGTGTAATATGCTGGTGTTTTCATATTTGTGCCATGCTATAGTTGATTGTCTCAAATTAATCAGCAAGACCAATAAAATAAAATATGAATTTATTTTATTTCAGGTATTTGTTTGAACCAGATCATAGTAAATTCTTCCCAACATTATGTTTAGAAACTGGTCCAATTGATCTTGGCATCATGTGGCCACAGGCAGCTATAGGAATACCTAAATTTGATGAAGTAAGTTGATTAATTTTGTTAGCTTGTCTGTGTTTTTGAAAAAAAGTTGTTACAGTATAGTTGTTGTCTGTTTTTTTTTTTTGTTTTTGTTTTTTAAAAAGTTGTTACAGTATAGTTGTTGTCTGTTTTGTTTTTTTTTTGAAAAAAAGTTGTTACAGTATAGTTGCATGTGAACTGTCTTTCCTCTTGTGATTTTAACATTGCTACCTCAAGTTACTTTCACAGGATTTTGTTAAATTGATTTTTATCCTTCTACTTGATCTTAGTAATAATTCATAAGGGATGTAATATTGGTTAAACTCAAACTCAAAAACTTGAATTATTGCCCCTGATTCAGCAAAAAATGACAACCTTCTAAATCAAACAGTTTCTGTCCAATCTTTGCCAGATAAGTTTGATGGACATATTTTGCAAAAGTTTGACAGTCTTGGTTTTGCTTGTCTTTACATTTTTTTGGTATTTTTCATTTCAGAGAAACATGCTCAATTGGATAAAAGACCAGGGTATGACATTTGATCCAACCAAAAATGTATTTTCTTATGACAAAAAACTTCCAGAAGTTACACTTCAAAGTCCTGTACCATTATCACTAGGTAAATGTGACTTTGGATAATGTAAAATTTTCATGTTATTAATATCAAAGGGTGAATAATCAGAACATCTGATATGTTTTAAATTTGTGCTAATTTGCTGCCATTTTACTGATGGGCCTCATCCACAACAGTTGCCTGCTTGTCTTCATCAAACTTGATCTACATGTTTATGGGCATAATATCTCTGCCAAGCTTTAATAATCAGCAAAACTGCCCCATGCTCTCTTGAATTATGACTCTTTATTCAGCAAAAATGATGAACATTGGTACAATTCCCATCCAATTTTCTCCTGATTATGCATATTTTGTCATAGTTTGGCTATCTTGTTTTTTATGTATTATCACCATGATGATTTCTCTTTCAGACCTTGTACATTATGAAGTCATTGTGCAGGAGGCCATTGATGGAGAAAGTCCTGCTGTTGGCATAGCAACATGTAGTCCTCTAAAACCAACACCAACCTGTTTATTATTGAGAGATTTCTTCAGATGGAAAGCTGAAGGAACAGGTAAAGACAGATAATTTTAGCTGTATGCTATTCTTGAAACTTTGTTTTAACTATGTTTAAAACTGTTGCTTGAAGTAGATTTAACTCTGCATCTTGTTTAACCAATGTGGCAGTCACATGACTCTGGACACTTCAGAAGTTTGTTTTCTGTTAAAGCTTTTGTAATGATCAAAATACAATAAAATTTTTTGAGTGTTCTCAAAAACTAAAATAGACTGGAATAGTTCATGTGCAAGTTGTAATCAGAAGTCAGTTAGCGAATTAACAGCCAATCCGTTCAAATATCTTGATGTATCGGTTGCATTGAGTGAAATTTTCACCATTGTCTTTGGAGTCCTATTTTCACCATTCTTTTTGGAGTCCCATGATTTCCCACAATGCAAATGTTGAAAGGATTTTTTTGTACTTTGAAGTTGTAGTTACAATCCTATCATAGTTTATTTTATCATAAAGTTTTATTGAAATATTTGCAAACTGCAAAATGTTGATTGTATGAGCTTTAAGTGTTGGCTCATGATTTCAGTTAATGTATTTGGACTTAGAAGCCATTGTCAAGGGGTATTTAAACTAACTGGATGTCATCAGTTGTAAGCATGTACAGTAGAATCCTGACTATTCGACAACAAATTATCTGAAAATCTGGTATAATCTGAAATGAATTTTTAGTTCTAATATTTTCCCTATATATTTTAATACCTATATTTAAAAAAATCAACTTCACTTACCGGCAGTATGTAATCTGAATATCATAGCTTATGCCTAGGTCACAAATAAAACGGGCGCCGGACGATTTCTTCCAACTTCGCCGATTCAAAGATTTCAGACATCCTCCGGGCGCCGTACGATTTCAAGACATTTTGCTCACGCAGTCACAAATCAAAGGGGCACCGGACGGCAGTTTTTTCGGAAATGCCGTGCGTGCACCTTTCATTTCAGAAAGGCACCGGACGGCACCCGGACGGACATCGGTCGGCGACCGGACGGACATCGGGCAGCAACCGGACGGCGCCCGGACGGACATCGTTCGAACTTTGAGCTTCCGTTCGGCTACCGTCCGGTCACCGAGCGTTAGCCGTACGATTTATGCTATCATTTCTATTCAACCGTTCGTTACGAACAGACGTATTGAATAATGCCTCCCAAAGGGAAAGGGAAAGGAAAAAGGACCCTCAAGGAAGGTGCACCCCCACCCTCCTACGAGTTGGACAGCGAGCGGTCACAAGTTAGCGAGACCCCGGGTGATGAAGATGACACCAGAAGAATGGAGGTTGAAGAGAAGTTAGCAGACTTTTTTGAAGAAAGGCCATTCTATTATGACCAGGCAAACCCTGACTACAAAAACAAGCGAAAGCGAAATACTGAGTTGGCGGAGTTGGCAAGAGTCATAGACCAGGGGCACACAGGTGAGTACCTCATGCCTATAATTGTTGTAAAATGAAAAACTTATTTTTCTATTATCGTTGATCAATATACCATATAATTATGAATATACAAATGTATATATGTTGTTTTGTTATTTTATTTGCAGCTGATAGCATTTGGAAGCGCTTCGTCTCCATACGCACTGATCTTGGGAAGCTTAAAAAGCAGGGCAAGTCGGGGCAAGGGGCAAAGAAATTGACGCAGCTACAAAGATGGAAGCTGCAGCGATATGCGTTCCTAGAAGCCCACATGAAGAAAACTAAAATTGTAGCAGGCCATAAAATTTTAAGCTCTTGCTGGCTAGTAATGAACCGTCGGACTCCTGATCCGGCGATAGCTAGTTCGAATCCCATCATGGACGAGATTCTTCCGTGGTCTTTAGGCGTGATTACTGGTTAGAAACCCAAGAAGTAATACTTTCTAAGCTATAACCTTGTTTCACAATCGATGTAAAATAAATGAGTCCAAAAAATAAGTTGGCTACAAGCAGAGTAGTTTAGTTGACTGTACAAAAAGGGCTGTGAGCTAAATAATTAGCAACCATTAAACAAATAAACAACTGACTCTGAAATTGAGGAATTTGTGTATAATTTTTCTAATCATATACATGTAATAATAATCTACAACCAAGACAAATCTGAAATGTCATTTTCTGTATTGAATGATTCTATCGTAAAGGCCTGTCGATGGCATTCTGTTGCCATGGGACGCTGCCGACTTCACTGCAGTAATAATGCTTCAGGTATGTCCGTAGCTGTTTTCCATCCCGCGTCTCCCTCGGACCTCTTCCAACCCTCTCCATGTCCTCCATCACACCAACGTTTCTCCATGCTCCAGGGATGACTTCTCCGTTGTCGTCCTCTTGATCCATGTCAGCATTCTGCAAGTTTGGATAACGGTCCCGCATCAGGTTGTGTAGTATCAGACAACCTTTGACAATTTTCTTTGCGTTCCTGTGTGTTGTCTGGAGTGTTGTATGGAGGCATCGAAATCTGGCAGCAAGGATTCCAAAGGCGTTTTCCACAACCCGTCTTGCTCTGGAACAGCGATAGTTAAAAATTCTTTCGTCATGGTCCAAGAAGCGATGGGGAAACGGTTTGACCAAGTAACTCCTCAGTGGAAAAGCGTCATCACCAACGATGAAGTAAGGGGTATCCCTGTCGTCTTGAGGAAGGGGCTCTGGGCGTGGCAAACCCAGTGTACCTTCACGGAGGGCTGGCTCTAAGGAGGAGCGATTGAAGACTCCACAGTCGGATGATGAACCGTTGGCACCAACATGCGCCCATAGGAACTTGTAGTCGGCATCAACCAGACCTAGCAACACGATTGAAAAGAACCCCTTATAATTATAAAACTGGCTGCCTGAATTCTTGGGTTTACGTATGGCAATGTGTTTTCCGTCGATTGCCCCGCAAGCGTGATGAAAGTTCCACCTTCTGCCAAACTTGGTTGCCACTTCTTTCCACTCATCTGGGGTTGACGGGGTTGTCATTAGCTCTTCTTGGAATTCGGCCACAATTGCATCACAAACCTCAGTCACGAAAAGCAAAATGGTGTTGTGTGCAACCCTAAAGTCAAATGCAAGACTGTGGTACGAGTTTCCTGTTGCAAGGAAACGCAGGGTGATTGCCAATTTCAATCCTGGGTCGAGGGCAGGCCGTCTTTCCTTACTCTTTGTGATACGAGGTGCTACCCTTACAAGTATTTCGTGGAACATCTCTGGCTGCATACGGAGATAAGCCTTGAAGTCTCCGCGTGACTCTCTCATTAGCTCAGCCATTAAAGTGTCATACTGTCCGAGGATGACACGCCTCTGTAGCCACGGTTTGACCCAAACAGTCCTCACTCTGCGGCCTCGCCCTGCACGCTCCTGATCGTAAACAGCAGCAGCTGCTATTAAAATTCTCTGCCTTCGGCGAGCAGCTTGCAATCTCTCTTGATGAAGGAGAAGATTCAACAGATTTTGTGGCGGTATAAGTGCCATCTTCACTTTAGAACTGATGAATTTTAATGAGGTTAGATATCAATATCCTCTTATAATATAATGATCATGTCGTCAAGGTATGTTTGCCGTCCGATCGCCGTCCGGGAAGAATTCATAAAGTCAATGCCGCCCGGCGATCTGATGGTAATCGTACGGTACCCGGACGATTATTTATAATCGAGCGGTACCCGCCCGGGCTCCGCGCGGCCTCCGTACGGCGAATAGACGGAGGCATTCCGTTCGCCGGACGATTTTGAGATGAAAGTTTTCATAAAAATCGTCCGGGCGCCGTCCGATTTCTGGAGGCATTGTCCGGTCACCGGACAGGGCCCGGACGGAGCCCGGACGATGAGTTAACGGGCTCTCTGATGGCCCAATAAATCGTCCGGTCGCAGTACAATTATAACTTTTTTCTAAACCTCGAACAGGCGCCGGACGGAGTCTTAAATTTGAACTGCCGCCATTCAAATTGAGCTGCCACCGGACGGTCGCCGTGCAGTCGCCGGACGATTGTGTCAAATTCTCCCGAAAAACTCACCGTCCGGCGGCAGTTCGTTATTTGTGACTGGGGCATTATCTGAAATAATATTTCAGATACATCAATCATGGATGGTCGAGGTTCTTCTGTACAATAAATGATTGAATTTTTTTGTTACAGAATTGAAGTCATGTGTTGGACAAAGGATTGGTTTTGGCATACATTTTAATCCTGATGAAAGAAATCAGCCTGATTTTGATGATAAAAAGCAGCAGCTTGTATTGTGTTTTGTTACCGTGGATATGCAGATAGTGTTCTTCCGTATGATGATACAGCCCCCTGGGGGATTCTATCCATTACTTGTGATGACTAAAAGTGGTATGTATAAAATACATTTTAATCTGAGGTAATGTTGTCCCGTGAATAATCATTTTTGCACATTCTCTTATTGTGTGTATTTCCATGCCTAGGAATAAAACATGCATAGTTGTAAGTGATGTAGAAATGTACCATTCTTAGACATCAGTTTATGGATACAATTCACCAAATGAACTTCTGAATAATAGTCAACTGTAAGCAAAGGTCATATTCTTCTGTAGCCTTGCTGGCCTTTGTTCACAGGTTCATTAAAAATTTTGTATTATGGAACTTCAGAATTTACTCAGCCGTGACCGTGGTCCAGTGGTTAGTGCACTGAACTTGTAACCCAGCGATCTGGGTTCGAATCCTAGTCGCGGCAGGTCGTACATTTCTATGAAAATTTGACAAAAATGTTAATTTTTCTCTATATGTGGAGAAGCTGTCGGCTCCTTGTGGAGGGGTAAATTAGTACTGGTTAGTATTCAGTCCAGGAAAACTGGTTAGTTGAACCAGTTGGCATGTATAACTGAAAAATTGTTGAAAAATGGTGTTAAACCCCAGTGACAATGTCAGAATTAACTCACAATTGGACTTGCCTAAAATATTTTGGTACCATAAATTCCATGTCTTATTTTCTTATCTGGTTATAAAAATTGATCCACAACTAGTGGTATTCAGGATTAACCCAGTACCAAAGAAAGTGTTTGTTTATTAATGTTGTATCTTATTTATTATTAACCTTTCACAGACATCTTGACCTTCTTATTGAAGAGCACATTTTTCAAGCTATGATTGGTATTAATTTTTCTGCTTCCTTTCAGCATCAATAGTAAAGTTAGATGTTGAAACAAATCGTGATTTAGGGGATGATTCTACTTGTGAACTTCTAGATAAGCTTTACCGGGAAAAACTCCCCACTGCAATTGATGCTATTGAAGAAGATCTTCATTTTAGAGGTAAAGTAGTTCTGTGTGACTATCCGTCCAATTATGATCTATAGAGTACAATAAAACTATGTATTCATGATTCAGGCCACCAGCCTATAACAAATCTTTATAACCATTTAGTTTTTTGCATAAGTTTTACTATCTCATTAACTAGGAGTTGCAGTAATTTTTTGACAAACCATTGTTCAAGAAGTAGTAGAAAATTAGATGATTTTATCACATGATTATTGACTATGGAACATATTTATGGTATCATTTCTAACTACAAAAATGTCTGCATTTTTTATCCAAAAAATGACATGAACTACGTTTTTTTTGTTAATATTTTGTACAATAATATTATAACCTCTTAGGCCACTTGAGTATTAAGACCACTTTTTGTAAAGACCACAAATTCTTTTCTGTTTTTTTTATTTTCTTCTCTATTTTAATTAGATAATGAGACCACCTCAGTGTTATTAGCTTTTGTTTGATTAAAAACTATCTTTAGTTTTAATTTTATGAACACTACATTTTTTTGAATTCAAAACCATAGAATGGCTGTAATTTGAATATTTGTTTTACTTTACAGAATTGTCATCATCAATGTTTAGAAAATCAGAGAAAGTGAATATAGATATTAAGGACACAGAGTGTGTGTTGAGTCTTCCAAAGGATGTACGAAGAATACACGCCGTTCAGTTTAACCAAAGCCTTCACCCTGAGTGTTCATATTTTTGTGCTGAAATTGTCAAACTCAGTAAGTTTGAATTAGTAAATTAGTTTTATAATCATGTCATTGTTCTCCACTCAAACTCAAATTGACAGTTTCATGTGAATACTGACCACCTGTAGATGATAACCACTCTAGCTCTCATTTATTGGTATACAGTCGGGGTTTTTTCCTTCTATAGCAGGGGCCATTTATAGGCATCTCCCCCCCTGGATAAATCTTCAAAGTCATGCAGTTTTCCCCAAAAATTCAGTTTACATCAATTTTTTCTTTCTTTTTTTTCAAAGACTGTGTTATTTTTCCTAAAATTTAAGA
Organism: Lutraria rhynchaena; assembly: GCA_008271625.1. Taxonomy (NCBI): domain Eukaryota; kingdom Metazoa; phylum Mollusca; class Bivalvia; order Venerida; family Mactridae; genus Lutraria; species Lutraria rhynchaena. The sequence goes on from VIBL01000040.1 coordinate 295,401, forward strand.
AAAAGGTCACTTCCCATATATGTAAAAAAGCCCTGACAATAGAATATGGTCATAGTGAATTCCTAAGGACCCTTTGTGGTGTCCATATTTGTCTGTATTCATAGTAATGGAATGAAGAAAGGCTTGTTTGGGAAAATGAATACTTCACTGTATCTAATTCTAAACTAAATCCAAGTTCACTACAGCCATGTTTTACTGTAATAGACCTAATAAACATCTGGCGGAATAAATCTATGTATATGTGTGAAAGAGTGACCATTGTTAACAGGTGGCTGTTATGTCTCAGAAAGCTGTCTTTCCATTGGTCTGTTTTAAGACTTGGCTCAAAATGAACCAATTAATGGCTCAGGTTTTGAAATTTATATTGTTATATTTCATTTCAGATGAAGATTCAGCTGTCAGTATTGGAGTGGCAGACTGTGCCTTCAACCTTACAAAGCATCCTGGGAAATGTGCACAGTCTACAGGATATGTTTCTAGAGAGGGAAAAATGTATAATAATGAATTATCAAACGGAAATATGGAAGGGGAGAGATTTGGTGAAGGTAAATCAACCATAATATAATCAAATCTTAAAATGGTGTATGATAAACCTTAAGTAGGGACCACTTTAATGTTAAGACCACCACTTTATTTTAGAGACCACCGCAATATAAAGATCAAAACCACAAAAAGGTGGTCTTAATATTGAGGTTTTACTTTTTAGAGTGTCATCATTTTATAAATGATCATAGTTCATAATTTTTGTAAAAAGTCTAGAACAGCTGGTCTTCAAGATTAGTGTAAAGGAAGGATACTGTTAATGATTTTTTTGTGAAGAGCAGAAAACAAAGGGAGACAATTAATGTCACAATATTTGGACAAAAATATGTCTTCTTTTGAAAACTGACACTGTATCTCTTCATTCTTCCTATTGCTGTGAGCAGTTAAGAATATTTCATTGATTTTGTATTTCTAATAGGTGACACTGTGGGAGTTCAAGTGAAAACATTCAATGATCAGGGATATTCAGTTGTATTGTTCATAAAAAATGATCGACCAATAGGAACACGGTATATTACCACAGAAGATGGAGAAATATATCCTACTATTTCTTTATGTGGTAATGGATATGATGTTGTTATTAGAGTATTTTGGCAAAATAGACTTTCACAGGGTCCTAGTTTTAGATTTATTGTAAGTATTTAGTTTTTGTAGCTTTTATGTCATGTACAAAACTTAGGTGAAGATTAATGATTGAAGTAATCTGGTCTTACTGCAATATATACAAAAATTGAAAGTGATGGTATCTATTCTAAGGCATTTCTACGATAAAAATTTTAAATACTATTCAAAAGTATGCAATTTTCATAATGTTTTTGTTGCCATTTGACTGTTGCAGCCTTAGATATGTTTTAATTTTGGTAAAAATTGTCTTAGCCAATTTTGGAGAAATTAACAGACAATCAGTTCCTTATTTCATTATGATCTCTTCCAAATGTAGCCATTATAATCCCAACCGCTCTTTTACTGTGTAAATGTCCTGGTAATGATCAGTGCTGTTGAAAAATTCTAACAAGTGCAGATTAGAGGGGTTCTACTCGATCTATGATCACCATATTTAAATTTGTTCAGCTAACTTGGACTCATTACATTTGCACTATCAGAATTTTAGGCTCATTTTATATGAGGATCATGACTACAAGTAGATGAGGCCAGAAAAAATAGTTATGTTTATGATTACTTGACCCACCATAATTAATCTTTTGTATGAAAATATTTAGGGATGATTCATACATCCAAAGTATGTGAGGTATGTTAGAAAAATAAGTAGAATAGAAGTTTTTCAACCTACCTACCCTATTTTTTGTCAAGTGACTAGCGACATGACCGTTTTTTGCTAGCTTGATGTAAATTCTTTTTAGGGTAATCTGGAACATTGGTGTGTACCAAAAGATTGTCAGATAGACAGTGATACATACACATTGAGTGTCAATGACCATCTTAAACCCATACCAGTACAGTGTCCACAAAGTTTAAATGAATGTGAGTACTAACTCTAGGAGTTATAATACTTGATATTTTATTTCATGAGATTTTGTTTCTTGAGATTTCATTTTTTGAGATTTTCATACTTACAAATTTCTGAAATTATTTTTATTTCACTGAATAGATTGCAGGTTTTCAGAAATGATAGGGATGCTAAACAAAGTCTCGATATTTTGCCATGGCTTAAATTTTAAATCACCTGTATTCATGGTTAAAAGTTTTTGGAATTTTCGAGAACTTCCAGTTTTCTCAGGTGGTTTCCTACTGGTTTTTCTAGTAGCCACTGCACAGAGGTAAAGATTTTCGTTGTTTTGAAATTTTTCAACTTTAGCCCATGTGTATTGTTCTATATTTCAGTTTTCAACCATTTTGAAATTCGGGTTATTGATGAGTTTGGTGAAAATCATCCCCCACCTCCTTTGATTGCACTGACGGCTGCCGCAGTTGGAGATAAAGCAAAAAGATCCAATTTTATCCTGGATTATCTCAGGTTTTGGGCAGTTGGTGAAGGTATTTGGTTTGTGACATTTTACAAAAAACATTTTATGTGAATTTTTAGCTATTAAGATCAGTCTGTATGTGGCATCCATTGTCAGGCATCCACACTGTTGCTAACACCCAAGAGGTCACAGTTTTGATTTGATCTTCATTTAACTTTGTTAGAATGTTTGTCTTAATGATACCTTGGACAAGTTCAAACATAGGCATTTTGCTGGCTGTACCTTTTGGTGTTTTGCTTAATTTAACACAGTTTAATTGAAATACAGATTTATTGTCCTTATGTACTTCTGAGAACTTTGAACTTTCTGTTTAGACCCTACTTTTGCCTTGGAAACTCACTGAAAACTCATAGGCTGAATAAAGACCAAAAATTTTAAATGAAGGATTTATGTTTCTCTGTCTTTGGTTGCTGTATTTCACAGGCTTTATTGCTTAAGTACAAAGAATACTTTGACTATTTGTTATCTTTTCAGCGGAAGATTCCGTAAAAGTTGGTGATCTTGTTGGTTGGGGAATGTTTATACCACCATCAGAGGCTGAGAAACCAGAGAGATTTGTAATATGTTATCTTACTATAAATCGTAACATTGCCCTGACTCGGGTAATGATTGAACCACCTGGTGGACTTTATCCTATGGTTGTCCTTCCGGTTGATGGTAAGTCAGCATGAATATAGTGATATCTGTTATGTTGTAGAACTCTTTTTCTCTTACTTATTCCTCTGAATATTGACTTTATGTCTTCATTAAAGAAAGCATTCAGACCTCAGGACTTTCTCTTTGTTGTCCTGCAAAATATATGCTACTTCGAGTTTTAGAACTGATCTTTATATTCATATGTGATGTTACTTTGGTTTTAGACTATAAATTAACAAATAAAAAAATTGTGCCTGAGGCTATAAACTTGAGATAGGTCTCCTGCTCATTCTAAATTTTATGTTTTCAATGTTCTCAAATGTATTTTTGACAAGATGAGAAAATATTTTCAAACAATATTTTGTGCACAGTAAAATTAATTAAATTCTATATATGACAAACACACAAAATGGATTTGAAATAAGTTGAGCATGAAAAGAATATTTATACTATGAGATTGAACTCAAGTTTTATAAGCTCTAACCCGGGTTCTCTAGCTTTTACAGTTAAGGCTCCTAATTTCTAAAAGAAAGACAATTACTGATATAGCGGAAACAAACAGAGATTTTATGTCATGTAAAAATGCAAAGAAAAGAGAAATGAAGTGTTTGATATGATGAATGTTCAAAGAAATACACACACATTTTTATTAGCATTACTGAACTAGTAAGGACTTTTCTCTTTATTTATTTGAAAAGAGTTATTTTTCATATTCATAAAAAAGTGTAGGTTCAGTATGAAAACTAGGGCTCAATCGGTTATAAAATAATCAGATACTATTTGGATAACCTGTCAAGCATTCTTTGAGATGTATATTTTTCAATTTTTATTTGCAGTCAACCGAGTCAAGTTTGAATTTTCTGCAATACACATTACAGAGCACCCTCTTACAGAAGAATTAGTGGACTCTCTTCTCTCAGAGGCAAAGGACGTCTACGAACGCGAGCAGGAATTTTTACGTAATAATCCGAACAAGGATATTGATGACTTTGAAATCAATAAGTCTGACTTATTAAAAACGTTACCTAAAAAAGTTGATAAACAGTCTGATGCTAATGGTGGTTCACTAACTAGTCCGAAGCTACACAATGTAGTTATGAAGGCTAAAGGTGTCGAAAGTGTTCATAAAGCTGTGAAACATTACAGGGAAAACACTAATAGTAAATCAAAAGCTTGTGTAATTTTATGATTTGGTTTAATGCCTAGAAATTTTAGCTTGATTTATGCTCAAACTGTGAATATGATTCAGTTGATGTGTGGAATTTGAAAGAAAATAATTACCCTTCTGTATAATGTGGTTTTGGCAGTTCCAGAATGTCTGAAATAATACATGAATGGCCATCAGGAATGGTTAGAAAAGGTTTTAGCATTGGCTGTATCAAATGGTCAGGATCAAGGATTTTTATTTTGGAAGTTGCTATTTTTATGTTCAAAAGGCAATTTGGGATGGCCAAGAATGTTATATGATTAGCAGTCCTCACTGTTTGGTGAAGAATACTATGTAGATATAATTTAAGATAACAAGAACTTTTTAGAACTGGCAATCCCAGATGGACTGAAGCATGGCTGTAATTTCAAACCCCAAATTGACAGTATGCTTGACAGTTGAAGAATATAGGAACTTAACAAGGAATTATTTTATGGACTTATTTCAAGTGTCTATACTCTATAAACATACACAATTAATAGTTGCAGACTGATTCAGCCCAGACTAATATCTTTTTTACTTAAAATGTGTTAAAAGAATATTCATTGATTCATCTTGTATTTATGTTATTATCTTTCTTTCGTCATCTACACATCTGCTTAATGTATGATCTTCCTGTCATTTGTAAGAACTTCGTTTTAGGATATTTTGGTTCTTGTATAATTTTACATTTACCTCTTGCAATGCTTTACTTGCCCATCTACGATGTCCTTTTTTTCAGGGGAACCATATTTGCTGGCAAATTAGTCCTGCCCAAATCTATATGCTGTGAATTTAAATGACAAAAGTAAACTAATTGTTAAGATGCCATCCTGAAAGGCAAGTGTCTGATTGCTTCCTTTGAGTTCAGATTTAAATTGACCAATGAAAGTGCTCAATTGTTAGGATGGTCTTGGTACTAAGGCTGAGATTTAATTATGTGCTCAATGTTTATATTGTTACAGCTTTGTTGTGTTTGAATTGTCTTGTGAAGATACTTATATAGAGAATTTATTACTTTATACTTATATTTCAATGTATAATGCACTTTAGTCTTTGTAACTGGTATGTGTGGAGCATGTCAGAACCCTTGGTTATATATCTTGAGATCAGTCTCTGATCTAAAATCTCAATTTTACTCTCCAAGTATTCTGATTGAAATGATATCACTGTTGTATGTTTCACTTCATCTTAAGATTTCCTTAATCAACCCTGTGTAAAACACATTTTTTTCATCCAAAATAGTGTTGTATCTTATACATAGGGGTTGGGTCGAACTCAATCCATTTTTTCCAGAACCAAGTCACTTTGAATTTTATTTGTTTCCTTGAGATTGTATCTGTTTTATGGCATACTGAAATAGAGGAAATATGTCTCATAATGTTATAATGCTAACAAATTAATGAACAAATTTCCATAATTGTATCTTTCATATTGATCTTGAAAACATTATAACACAAAATCAAAATTCTAGTTTTTTAGGCTAATTGCATGTTTTATTACCTTGGACCGAGGAATTGAGTTTTGTCAAACTTGAGATCATTATCTTTGCTCAAAATTCGATTTTATTCTGAATATTTTATCTGTAATATAGATACTGAAGTTGTATTTTAGTGAAGTTTTCAGTTTTAAATTATCAATCATGCAGTTTTGTATGGATAATGTAATATAATCTGAATTCACTAGAGACCATGTAAAAATAGGATTAAGTTTGAGACTGTTTTCAAGTTTGTAACCTGATGTGGAAAATATGGCTAAAATCAGATAAATAGATTTTTCTATAATTTGAACAAAATTTATGTAAAACGCCAAGGAATATGTTTTTATATAAATAGGAGTTTAATTAAATAAAGAAGTTTATGTTTAAGTTCTTATTTCCTGGCCTCACAGCCACTTATTTATATGCCTTGATACTGATGTATTATGGGACATTTTCTGTGATATTATGAATGTGATATTTAATGTATGATACTATTGTTACTAGATATTAGTGAATTTTGAGTTATATTTCGTGTATAATATTGCGTATAACATTTACTGTTGTTTGTTGACAGAAATTTCTTTGCTATTTTGCAAGTTTGACATTTAGTTCAATGTATATCTTTAGTAAGAAAGAACAAATTATTTTTTGCTGATAGTGTAATTGTTTACTAATAAATATTTCATTTTTAGTTAAAGGTACATTCCTTATTAACCATATCTCAATGTCATAACCAAAAGACTAGACCAAACATTGACCAATCAAAAAGCTGCTTACAAATTGAACTATTATGTATGTGAAGAACAAGCATTACCATTAGTCAATTCAGTTTTCATCAAGTTTGAAATAACCAATGGAATGGTTGTATTGGATAATACTGGAAACAGCTCTAGTTTAGACTGATTTATTGGTAGATCAATGGAATTTTACTGATGTGCATGTCCAATTAAAAACGAATCAAAGTTATAAATGCAATTATAACTAAACCACTTAGTTTTGTTCATATAAGTATGCAATATGTTTTTAATGGTAGGAATGTAATAATTTACCAGTTTTATGTTCTGTTTAGGTAGCACATATTTTTTCTCTTTGTTTTTTTTTTAGATATTGTGATGATGAATTTTGTTAATCTTTTATTGTTGCAGTATTTTTTGCCAATTGCTTACATGACAATCATGAGGAATACTAGGTTATATATTAGGTTTGCTATCATGTATCAACCCTGTTAACAATCTTTTATAAACATTGTCTTACCAATTGTGCACAATTTTTTTGTACATGATCAATATCTACCTAGATTACACCTTACTTTATTTTTATGGAAGTCTCATTTATGAATTATTAAGAAAAACAAAAAGAACTACCAAATATTCTCCAATAAATGCTGTCCAAAACTGATGTCCCCCATAACTTTGAGAAATCAGAAAATTTTGACACATTATTATTCATATGCTTTAGTTATTCTTCAAATTTTATTTAAAGCATTCAATATTTTTAATTGATAAATTGTCAAATGAAAATAAAATAAAATGCAATGCACTTGGGGTGTTTTTTTAGAGATTATTCAATGACATGATTTTGATTATTTTTATTTAACTCCAGCTATGAAGTTTGTGTCAAGAGTTGACAAATCTGTTATGACAAAGTTATTAAATGCACATAGAAAGTTGCAAAACTATAGACATTATAATGATTTGCTCAATGTAATTTTTATGATCGAACTTGCTGTACTGTTAGCTATGATGAATCAATATCTTGTTGTTTCAGAAACCAAAAGTTATCATTTGGAAATTCATTCATTCATGGCTTGAATTTGATATTTAATCTGTCATATTTTGTAAAATTATAAAAGTATTATTAATATATATGTGAATGTTTGTATTCTATTCCTTAGTTATACCTGAAGTATGTGCATTAAAATTGTATTTGTAAGCATAATTTATTTTTAATATGATTATACTAGTATTAGAAAAAATGTGTTTCAATTTATGATTTTATCATTATTTTTGTTGTATATTTCCAGCATTATGGGGTATTTATGTATAGAAACAGGTGAATAGTTACAACATTATGGGGTATTCATTTTTAGAAAACAGGATTAATTAAGCCACACAATTTTCAAGTCAGAAGAATTCATCCTGTACATATGAGTCACCTTATGCAGAGAAAATATGGTCTTTATGTAAAGTTGACCTTTATTTTAGGTAAATTTGGTCTTTTGTATTAATAACTATGGCCATAATGATGGCTTTTGGTGGACTTTATTTACAGGTGGATTTTAACTCAGGTTTCACTGATGTTTGGGAGTAAAACATTTTCCTGTTAATTGAATTTATAAGTATTTTTATTGCAATATATTTGTACTACTTGTGTACATGTAATATGTTTTAATAATGTACGATTCTTATTTGTAAATATAACTCTTGTGAACTTCTTGTTTTGAGAACATAGATTTTCATAATAAATTCATAGATAGTTTAAACTGCTGGCAGTTATAATAAAAATTTACAAATTTATTTTTACAAGTCAAACTTCATAATTCGATCATTATCTGGGTAAGGCTTAACTTGTACTTTGTGTCAAGTTGTGTTTTTATAATAATGATGTGACATATTGTGTTAGCATTATGATAGACTTGTAAATGGTACCAGTAAATTAATTCCTGTTTTCATTGCATAATTATTTATACTCATTTTTAAACTTATTGTAAACCTATTAAACACTAATTCATTTTATGAGTTTATTTTGTATTGATGTATTAATAAATTGTATATTGTTACATTGCTCTATCATTTTTGTGTATTTTTTAACTTATATAGTTTTTGTATAAAATGTGTGACACGTGGGGTTTTTGTATCAGGAAAAAATCAGCATTCAAAAATTAAATTTTGATAATAAAATTTGTATTTTTTGTATAGTCAAACCTTCTGTAGGGGATACATATTTCCATAATACACAGGTGGTCTCTATTTAAACTGTTGCTTGTTATTATCTGTTCATTTATAGCTTATCTGTTTTTGAGGAAAAAGTTGAGCCGTTGTGATCACTGCAGCATCGTTATTGTCATGCAAAAACTTTAATGTAGCCTATTATAAAACTCTTGGAATACTTGAATATCATGACAAGGCACAGTTGCTAAACCAGGGGCCTTATTCTGAAAGCTATATTTTTAGAGTTATGCCCCTTTATAACTCACTTTTTTGTCAAAATTGCTCATTTAATAGAATAATGTAAAACAGAGGAGCATTGGCACCTCTCAATGGAGCTTCTGTTAGTTTGTGCTTTGGAACAGCCTTTATTCACAGGTAGTCTTTAAATCCAGTTTTATTTCATTGTAGAATTTATTGCCATGAGATGCTTTTCAGGATCATTAATTTATTTAAAAAAAGGACTTTTTACTGTTTAATATTTCTTTTCCGAGTATGTAGATTAGAAAAATGATAAATTCTCACTCTGCCGGTTCTGATTTGTCCATGTGTGTTATTCAATGAAATTAACCATGTGATAAAAATGTCTACAATATTTTATGTTTGCACTATGTAACAATTTCAACCATTTTCATTTCATTAGTAACCATTTGAATAAATTTTTCACTTGAGTGTAACTCACTCCAAATATAATAAATAAGAATTTTTATATGCCATACCGCACTTTTTTGTTTCACTAAAATGGATAGGAACAAAAGTTTCTTTTGGACTTAGTGATATCTGAGTATGCACACAAACCAAGTTTGAACTGTTTTACATAATTTTTATCACCATATAGAGTCGCATGCTATATTTTATACATTGTTAGACCTTATATAGCTTCCTTCGAAAAAGTAAGACAACATCAGTATGTGTATAATATCCACTTTTTAGGCTGCTTTTGTATTTTCTTCTATACTGCAATATGATAATGAGACCATGTCAATATTAAGATCACTTCATTACAAAGACCACTTCTTTTTGGAACAGTTTTCAAAATTCCTCTGCGCCCAATTGTATAAACATTGGTTAACTTTAACCAAGTGGTTAATTTAACCCAAGGTTAAATTTAACCATTTTGGTTTACTAACCATTAAAAATCATTTAAACATTTAAGAAGAGCTGCCATTTGGTACAATTACCGTTTATGTTAATATTTAACCAGCATATTGGACTTGGGTTAGATTTATTTGAGTTTTCACAAAAATAACAACTTAAACAAAATTTTCTACAACAGCTAACCGACAATTTAACCAAAATTTGAACCAAAACTCTGATTTAACCCAGGGGTTAAAGTTCATACAATTGGGTGCTGATGTTTAAACCTGAAAATGTGACCACTTCAATATTAAGATAAGGACAGTTTGGTCACAAAGGTGGTCTAAACTTTTATATGCATGCTTAAGCAAGATGCTCTTAATTGGCTAAACAATTGTTTTCCCTAATTGAAAATCTTATGGACATCATGGTATAATCTTGGTCACAAAGTTGATATCATAGCACTGTGCCTTACTGATAAGCGAGTCCCAGAATGTGTCTCTTTATCATCTAAATGAAACTATGATTGTTTAACCTGTAAATCTTTGCAATAAAAATTACTAAAAACCTTGCAAAGGTGTTGTCGTCTTTGTAACTTAAATCATGATTTTGCAGTAACTGAAATCATGAGGGTAGCATGAAATAACAAAGAAAACACAAAAATCAATTTTTATTTCATGGAAATAACAAAGTGGTCCAAAATCAACAAATAAAACAACTATTTCTGAAAACCAAGGTTTACATATAATAACATACATAATGGTTAACATACAAGTACATTGCTTTTGCCAGAATATCTACTTAACTACATAATAAATAGCTCCTGTAATTGTATGCAAAAATCAACCAAACCTGTCAACAAAGACCATCAAGGAGAGATAAGAAATTTGGCCTCAATGTACAGGTGCTCTTTTATCAGAGATTAATTTGTATTACTACCAATTAATGTGCCCGAAAGAATAATTTCTCCATATGGTGGCCCTTATTCACAGGTGGCTGTTAACTCTGGTTAAACTGTAAGGTACGTGATTTAGGACAGAAATGGGTGATGTGATAGGACAGTCATTTATAAATCAATGCATTTAACAGTGTTCTAAATGCTTACTTCCTAAATACAAAAGAATGGTATAGAAAATAAAATCCTTATAAATCATAAACCAAAACTTTCATTTTTTCAATCTGACCCTAAGCCCCTGCCAACACTTAAATATTTTATTCTGTATGTCCCCTATAAGAGCACTTTCAGCTTGCCCCTATTCCAATAAAAACTAATCTCTAAGTTCTGGTCCAGAACAAATAGAAAACATCAAAAAGAAGAAGAATTTTCATTTCCATTCAAAATAATCAAGTGTTCAAAATAAATACACAAAACAAACTCAAAGACTCTTGTTGCTAATGTGTGAAATGTGTGTCATAGTTTAACGATATGCTTTGTATACAATATGTTGCAACCTTCATCTAACAACCAGATAACCCATGCACCAAATAAATACAAAATTGCACGTGAGTATGAAAAACAACACAGATTAGGCCACCCTTGAAAAATGAATGATTTACAGTTATGCCACCGACTAATTCAAAAATCCCCCAATCAAAGTCCTTTTAATGATTTTCAATTCATAATAACAACCATTTTAAGAACAAGCAAATTTACAAAACAATTGCACACTTACCTACCTGTTTTTAAAAGTTTGGATAGCATAACTGCAAACCAACATTTTTTTAAAGATGGCTTTCAATGAACCATCATCAAGTTGCGCAATGAAAATTACCGCAAGGTTTAAAGTTTTCCAGAATTTTCTGGACCTTACCGGTTTTTACTGTTTCTGCAGCACCGAGGTTAAGATTTCAATTTTTTTTAATATTCAACTTTTAACCATGTAAACATAGCAGTAAGCTGGGTGCATTTATTAGTGAACATTTGGTATGTATGTTTCATTACCATGTTTGTTCAGTGACCTTGAAGACTGGTCCTTCAATAAACGAAACAGAATAACCATCTTCAATAAAGAAAAACATGGACCTTTGACAACCACAACTACATAATATGTAAGTATCAATGATGAATTACATAGAAAACATTGTAACTGATACATGTGACATATGCATACACTGATATTTTCAAAGCTAGAATGATTATTTAATTAGTAAAAATAATATACTGACTTTTCTATAGCAATGATCACAGAGAACTATATTACCACTAAATACACCCACCGTTTCATTGAACCACAAAGCAAGTTATGTCAATGCCAAAAAATTCTAGGTAGTGTTCATAAATACTTACCTTAGCTAATACAGCAATGTTTAAACACATATATACTGCCAATGGCATATAAATAAGGTATTTACTTTTATCAGCAAGCACAAAGGAGTAAGCACTATTGCAAGACTTTAACAATATTTCATTAAGTGCATAGAGCGGTGTGTTTTTTCAAAGTCTCAAAAGTGCTAATATAGCTGTCTATGAAACAGCCCTGTGGCCATCAAAGTCAAGTATTATCTGTTCAAAAGTGGTCTTCAGTACATGTTTTTATTTCTACATTTATTTTAACCAAAATTTCTATTTATCCTATTATTTGAATTATTTTTTTTTAAAATTTATTAATGTACAACGCTATTGAATATGTTCAGATAATAGGTGTGTTTACTGTTTAACTGAACTTTTTCTGCAATTCAACCAATAAGAAGAAAACACAGATAATGTAATATATAGTTAATTAAATGCACAGGCATATTTTTTTATATATCATAATATATAGTTAATGGAATGCACAGGTATATTTTTTTATATATCATAATATATAGGTGTTACCACGGACATGATATAACAGAGACATTCAATTATATTCATACAAACACAGAAGTAACCAAACAGAAGGAATATTAAATTAACTTTTTCAGAAACTTAAGAACAATTACAGTAACAGATCACACAAATTTGCCGGCACATGAATACTTATCACATAAAATTGAAACTCACACAAATTCAATACACAAACATTTACACTTTAGGAACCTTATTCACAAAAAGTTGTTTTGGGGCTTGTTTAGAACTTTAACATTTAACTTTTTAATTTTGACTGTTCTTTACTTAGACCAATCAATCTTAAAAGTCCTGAACTTTGACCTTCTCATTTTTTGGACTAGTCTTGAACTTTGACCTTTATTTATATTTTATCATACCAGCGTTTACCTTCAGTTTATTTTTTCAGGCCATTCTTGAAGTTATCTATTAAAATATTTGTTTTTACTTGCCTAGTCCAACTTCGACCAAATTTCACACATTCAACTTATTACGTTTGAAAATAAGGAAACAACTAGTTATGGCAAATGTGGAACAACATCAGATCAAATCAAATCAAATCACAAAGGAATAAATAATTGAGTATTATTATTACATCTGGAACTTCCATACTAAGGTCCAGCAGCCTTACTCCAAGTATTGTCAAAATTAGTACAACTTAAATAGGAAGTCATACTCAACAAATGAAAAAAATATGTCTTCAAAAGGAATGTTTACACAGGTAAATGCAAAAATCACGTTTTTTAAGTAGGTGGGGTTTATGTCTGTAGTCAACAGTTTTTAAGAAGATATTAACTAAATACTGGCAGGCGTAGATCAATGAAATGAGCCATTGAAAAGGTAAAGAATTAAAATATTTAGGAGAACATGGAATCATTTTTATTAGTTATGTTTTCAAACCAACTTATCTCTTGGTGTACAGGCAAAATCTGACAATGAAAACCACTTTAAAATCTAAACTCAGACTGGTTTCTTCATGAATCAGAAATTGATCAATGAAAACTTGAATTATTGGACTGGTTTGAAAAATCTATTTATATCTGATCAGTATTGTGGTATAACAATCAGGTCACAGTCTAAATGCCATGGTAGGTAGGTAAGTAGGTATGTATGTATGTAGGTAGGTAGGTAGGTAGGTAGGTAATGTTAACCAGCTAACATGTCTGAAACAGACATAATTATACTTATGTACATATAATTTGCACGAACAAGGAGGATAGATAAAGTATAATAATGTTATAATCTACTAGTAAACAGACACATCCATGATACAATGGTCACCCAATTGTAAGCACAGTTTGCATGTATTAAAATTTTGCTCTCTTATAGCAATGAATGCACAGTCTTCTGATAGAGTTGGCATCTTCAAATTTACATCACCAATTTAGATAATAAATCAGTTAACTATAGTTAAACCTGCATATGCAACAAATCCTTCAAGAGGCAATAAAAATAATAATCTATAACTTTTTTGATGGTGTCATTTTTACAACATAACACAGCTATGATGTCACTTTTCACATTATCACACAGCAATGGTGTCATTTCATACACCATAACACAGGAATGGTGTCATTTTACATTAAAGCAAGAATTACAAAAAACCACAATGACAATGCCTACAATGAAATCCAGGTACCTGAATGAACACTGACACACAAACAGAATGGTATATTTATAAATGCACTTGGCCAGAAAAAAGTTTTGTTTTCAATTACCTGACCAATCCTATTTTTTCTAACATCAAAATCCAAAACATTTTGCGAAAGAAAGTTTTGTGACCTACTTACCCTATTTTGGTCAATCAAGTAATCGAAAATATCACTATTTTTTCTGGCCTTCTTTGAATAGAAGGATATTATGAATTTAAGCATTATAACATATTATAAGTAACCAATATGATATACATGAATTTATGCCATACAACAAACACAATCAAAATCACTACAACCACCAGTCCCTCTTATAGCTTATAGCTGTTTTTTTTCAAAATCTTTTTTTTTTCTTGATCTTAAACAAAATGGTCTCAACCTGGTACAACAGTCAAATTCACATATCCATATATACATAGATACATAGGTAATAGAATAAATGTAGAATATACTGCCATATACGTGATAACACATATCAGCGCAATTAATCACAAGGAGTACACAAGGAACAAAATTATAATACCTGTGATATTGTGATAAATAATTCTGACAAACTACTAGTATTACTTTGTCATTTTAAGTTATCAGATATATATATGTCCAGACAAATAATAACTACCTTGATTTTTTTCAATCCAGTACTTAGTGAAATATAGAATTTTACCATTTTGAGTAACCAGATCAACAACTCAGTGACTGAATATAATTAACTTAATAAACAATGTTTTTTGCCTACAAATTTTGCAGTATGTAATAGGTTTTCAATTTTCATTTTGCACAAATTTATCAGATTTTAAAGAAGGGAAAATTGAAAAATTTATAGCAGCAGATAATTATCATAGAAAATCCTGCACACAAGTTGAAATGATGTGTAATGGTCAATTTCCATCAATTAAGGTAGATGAAAATTCTTTGGATGTTGGCTTAGTGCCTCTACATGGAAATGTTATTTTTTTATTTGTGAACACATTTAACAAGAATTTGGTCCTTAATCATAACAGAGATAGCCTTTATCACTATCACCTGCCTTAAAACTGGATTTCTGACAATCCTACCTCAGGAAAATTGTAGGGATCTTATGATCAATAAGGGACCAGACTCCTCAATCAGGGATAATATTTAGGCTATTTCAACCATGATATCTTTCTTCAGTGTGCATTTCCTTCAAGCTAAATTCTTAAAAATCCTTACTTTACAATTTTGTTTCATCTTCGAGTTCTTTTTTATGCTATACGAGGTCCTCCAAAAGTTTCCCTTGATGCCATGGTGATAAAAAAATCATGGTGTTTGCAATGTGATATGTGACACTCCTGAGGAACACAATGGCAGAAAAATGTTTAGAAAAAAAACCAGACATATACATGTGTATGTGAAGCAGTACAACTAAGATGTGTTCTCGTTAAACAATTTGTCAAAATTGTCCAGTAACAATAGTGCAAATGTGTTCACGTGGCCCATTGTATTCAATGAAGCCTGCCCTCGTGGCCAGATGAGATTTGGTCCAAAACAAATAGCTAAATTCTGCGTAGTCATCTTATTCTTTTCACAGTGAGCTGCCACCTGAAAAAAATGTAAAATACAAAGTAGTATGGGGTTATTAAGTAATCAAATTGGTTAAACATATTTATAAGCCCCAGTCAGTAGCAGTGAATATGAAAGACAACATTCCATGAATGACAGAGGACTGACTTGAAAACATTATGGAATGGACAAGATTTCAATAGCCCTAAATATATATTGACATTTTTCTACTATAAATAATGAAGGAATTTTATCAGACATGAAGGCCAGAAACGTGGACAGAGGGGTAAATAATTTGATTACTTAAAATGTTAATATCAAATGGTACATTAGTGAAACATACTTATAAGCTAATACAACAGAGAATATCTTTCAGGTTTTATAACTAAACTATTTAAAAAAAACAAAAGCACTTTTATACAGCATAATGAAATCACTTGAATTTAAAAATCTCATTAAGGTATTTCATGTGAATTTTTAAAAAATAAAGCTTTGATTCCTAACCAATAAACATGGTGCATTCGTATTACCTCTGTCAGTAAATCCAGAATGTATTTCAACACTTGGTAATTATCTTCAGGTAACTCCTCATTCAACATTCTCTTGGCTTGTAAAATCTGCTCATCTTTCTCTTGTCCTATCGGAAATATAAACATTTAATTATTCAGTGTTTCAAAATTATAAATATGTAATTAGTCAGTGCTTCAAAATTATAAATATGTAATTAGTCAGTGTTTAAACGACATTTTCCAAAACTACTTCTTAACTGATATGCATTTATGAACAGTTTCAAACATCACAAGCGCATAAGGGAGTTTCTATGGTAATAATGCATCTCAATATGTAACATATCTTTCTACTCCTATCTTTCTACTCTTAACATATACACATGTACTATATCTAAAGCGTCCTAGCAATACATATTCAGCAAAAGCAATAAAAATACGTCTAGTCAAATCACAGCAGTTATTTAACAATGGTTCAATAGTCCAACAGTTACTTTCTGGACTTTAATATTTTTTAGTGTTTGAGAGTGTTTTGAATTCTGCAAAATTGATGTGAAAACAAGAGGTAGTCCCCAGTTATTCAGTTTTGCATGAAGAGTCACCATGTTGTAAAACCCATTACTGTAAGCAGGCAAATGCCTCATGCATGAAAAACAATAGTAGCTATGCATACCATGTAATCTTATGATAGGGTCGTACAACTCAAATGTTAAAATAGGTTCTTTTAATTCTCCAAGGAATGTTTTCAGAGTAACTGCTGCTATGGTAACATCATTAAACTCTTCAAAGTTGGCAACTTCACCATCATTCAATCTCTTTTGTACTGTCTTCAAATGAGCAGCATTGGCTGTGCGACGGAATATTCCTACAGAATCTAGGGCTGATATATTTAAAAAAAATTGCTTAAATCAAAATAAAAAAATTAAAGCTGCCAAAATACTATTTGCACTATTTCAGGGCAAAAGTTGGCATAAAATTTACACTGTCTTCAGAAAATTCATTTGACCGAGCAAAATCACTATTACTTCAGATGCTTCAGATAACCTATGCTATGCTTCAATTAGTTGCAGTTTTTGAGAACACTTGAGAAGTTAGATTTCATTTTGTATGAGTACAAGAGTCTAAAAATGCAATCAGACTTTCTGAATTGTCTCGAAAATTTCAAGAGAGTGGAGCATAGTTCAGGTATAAGAACTATTTTGGAAAAGAAAACCTGAAAACATCTAAACCACTGGCCTATTATTATAAAAATTAATATCTTGTTGAACATGTTTTAACATGTTTTAAGTTTGAAGTCACATAGTTCACCACACCATATATTACAACACTTCTACTTACCATGACCACGAAGGAATTCTACTGTCTGCTGGACAACTGGTGGGATAACTTGATCATAATTAGCTTTTATCCTATAGAAATAAATACAATACACATACTTTTACACTCATGTCAATGTAAATGATTATTTTTGTACACTGCATAGCTAATTTAAGTAACAGAATATACAATGAATTAATGTGAAATATGAAGTACAAGTTGTGGATAAATAACAGAGTTTGTGTAAGCACAAAACCAACAGATTCAAACATTTTACCGTAAAAGTCCATTAATGATGCTAATAAATAAATTATACAATATTGCCATACAAAAAGAAAATAATAAAAGGGCACATCAGGAATATCTCATCTGATCATTTTGGATAAAATCAATTTCTTCAAATTTGTTGCAGAAATGTTTACAGTTTAATGTTGTCATAAGAGCTGTTCCAGGTGTGACCTTTTATTTTTTATATATCAACATGAAACTGTAAATATTTCGGCAAGAAATATTTAAAGAAATTATTTGTACCCAAAAAGATCTGATGAGATCAATGAACTATAAATCTTATCAATTAAGGAAACTCTTCATACAGAAAAGCAACAGAATGATGAACGAAACTTAATATTCTAAACTTACAAAACCGTTTTCAGAACTCATTATGATACACATAAATGTAAATTGATATTCTACTACTATTCAGTGAGTCTACTGTTACTTACAAAACCATGATTCATTTTGCATAATTTGATTCAAAAATGAGAACATAGAATTTTAGTCAAATGGTCTGATTTTTAAAGAAGCCTTTCAGATTTTTTTTCAGATGCACTGGATATCCTTTCAAGACATGATATGCATTTACTGCAGTTTGGGTCAATAAAAAAGCCATCAGTCAAAGAGGAAACAAGAAACAGTTTACTGAGTGGAAACCATCGTCCTATTTATAGTAAGAGTGACCTTGACGACAGACCCCAACTGATACAATGGGCCAAGCAGGATCTCCCATAAAGCTTTTCAGCCATCCGACCAACGATATACCCGAACTTTGATGAAAACCTAGCAAAAATAAGTCCCTTGTCTAAGCTACGGATATATGATAATTGAAACATCTTACACGGATAAAGATACTCCGAACTGCTGAGTTTTCAATGAACTGTTGTTGCGTTTCATATTACCTTCATACGGATATGTCGGTTCTTGAGCAGGCAATATTTTGGCATCATATCTGAAAGAAACAAACAAGTATTACATTTTATATATAGAGAGAGTTAAACTTGAGTTAAAGACAACAATTTAACAGAGACAATCTTAATTCAAAGAAAAGTATAGAAATACCGTGACATTAAAGACACCTTTGCAACTAATGAAAGTCAGTTATTGATGTATATATGCGGTCTCATTATCAAGCTGAAATACTAAACAGGTGTGTATCACAGCAAAGTGCCAAAACGTCACATTTAGAATTTGATAAATTTAATGTAAAATTTACTCTTTCAAGTGGAACTCTTCAAGTGATTAAAGATGCATGCCCATAATCATGTCAATCAGTTGCTATAGTAATAAATACATGTATAATGAAAATTCCTCCTCTCAAAAGGAATAATTGTAAAGTGAAGAATTCACACTGATATGCAAATACTTGTTGAAAGTGCACAGAAAAATTATATTACATAAAAAAGATACAGAGACAGTCAGGTTAATTCTGGATCATCCCTCATATAATTTTCAAAAAATTCATGAAACATTTTCATTAAAATGAAGAAAAATGCGTTTCTTACTCTAAAACTTGAGGTGGAATATTAAGTTGATCAACGTTTAGATGTGCCTCCAACTCATGTAGATAATTCACATACATGACTTTACGACCAAATTTTATACTGAAAATAAAACATTACAGCAATAGATTTTACAATGATTTATTTCCTTTAACACACCCATTGTTATATCATACATACTGATTCAGAGAAAAATAGATATGATGAAGCTATTATTCAGGTCCATAAGAATTCACCATAACTGTGTTCTACTGTAATAATGTCAGCTACATCAAAACCTCAATATCAAGACAACTCAGGGTGTCATGAAAAAATGGTGGTTTTCAACATCAAGTTGGTGTGTAAAAGAAATGGTCTTTATATTGAACTGATCTAATATTGACGAGATCCCTCTGTGAGGTTTTATTGCATATAATTTAGGATATTAACACAACTATCCTATAACGTATTTACAAACATCTGTTCTCACATTGTGATTTTTTTCTTGAGTTAACTATTTTCATTTTTATTAAATTTAATAACAAAATTTAATTTATGTATATGAACAGTACTCAAAACTGGCCAAGCATCTGAGTCAAATATGCAACCTTTCTAATTGAAATCAGTGCAATATAAAACATGACAAATTCTATCAATCTCAAAACTATATTGAGATTAATCTCATATGAGACCATTAAGTAACATTTGGTAATCAAAGCCTTTCAGTTTCAAGTGCATTAGAAAGAATTGTTGTTAATGACTGTGACATAATAAAAGAATTTAGCTTCGTAAATGAAAAAAAAATATTTCACCATTTAAAATCCCAAAATGTTATCAAATGCCGTAAAATTTATGTTATTGACCCGACAATAATGTGAAGCAACAATTGCATGCTGGGAAGATAACAGAAACCATGTTAGGAGAATACAGTTTTAGATACGGTACAATCAAAAATTTAAAAACAGATGGCTTTATCTTGAAACTGAATCAAGTAAACAAACTGTAGCTGACAATAATAACATTGCAATCATTCCTGCCATCAAATACATAGTAATAGTTTGTCACAAAACTATAAGGCTATGATCAAGATTCTAGATGTCTTTGTCTCACTTAATTGAGCATTGATTTCTACTGAGCTAAGGAAGATAATTCATTGCAAAAAGGTTTGACAAACATTTCAATGCAATCTGCTAGATACAAGAGAAATATATCATCATACACAAATATGTTTATAATAAAAGCAGAAGAACATGTACATAAATAAATAAGAAATATAAAATAAGCTGTAAAACATACATGCATTGTACTTATACACTATTTGATGACATCAGAAGCTTACAAAATCTATTTATAGTCTACGTCATGACCTCATAATTCTATTAATACACTATTGAATACTTCAGAAGCCTAGCAACAGATCTATGGTTATATTTACGAAAAAAATATTCCATTTCAAACACACCACCAACAAAAATGTGAAAAAATAAAATGTAGCCAACTGCTACATTAAAATACTTCTCAAAAATATTGTAAAAAGATTCAAATTCCATTCACTAGGATCAATTTGATTAATTAAAAATGATACTTAATTCTGAACTAATGTTTTGAGCAAATTATAGATTGACAATTGGCTGTATCAAAATAAAGGATAATAGTTAATACAGAATATTCCATACATCCTGCTTATAGACATGTACAAACAAATACAAGACTGGTAGATGTAAACATTCTAGGCCTGTGACCAGCACAGGAACTTGACACAACAGTTTGATTGGAACAGAAAACCTGGCATGAAGCCACAAATCTCTTGAGTTTGGATACCATTCTAAAACCTCACCGTCTGATTGGTCGGTTCTGGCTGGATTATTCAAATAAGCCAATCAGAAAAAATGCATTATTTAATCAACCAATGGGAAAACAGCATTTGGTGTCAAGAATTACAATTGTTTGTCTGTTTTAAAGCAAAATCAATTAAATATGGGTCAAGCACCTGTGGGAAGTTAAAAGAACTGCAGACCAAAAAGTGATAAAATAAACATGAATTAGTAAATTATTATGAACTATTTCAGAAAATATATCATACCTTCTACGCAGACACACAGGAATTTGTGGCAAAATTTCCAAGAGAAAATTAGTATTGAACAGGAATGATATCAATTTATTCTACAGAAACAACGACAATGGTTCTATGATTCATTGGGTAGAAATGTGATAAAAATCAAACTGATTTTTTTTAAATCATGCACAAGATCAGTAAAGAAAAACTAAATCTTTAATAACATGCTGGTGTTCATTGAATTGTCGAAAAATCATGTGTAACATTTTGAAAATTAAAGTACATACAACGAAGTGTCCAGTAAATCATATACTATTTAAATAGAATTTTGTGACCTATATAAAACAAACAAGTATCACAAATGTTCTGAAGACTTAAATTATGAATGGTAAAATCAGTATCTGTTTATCTGTTACCTTGTTTTTTAATTTTGATATAATTTCAATTTAAAAGCAAAAGAAATAGAGAGTAGACACTCAAGAAAGACTTCACCTCACAAAAGAACGTAATAAATTAAATTCATGAAATTTGGGACTGGTTAAAATATCTATATCTATAATACATGAGATGAAATAGGGAAATTTTAGGGATAGAGTCATTCACCTGATGATTGGCTTAAAAATGTTCCACAATATCCTTATAAAGTTTGTTGGATGCACCAAATACAATGCCTTTAAATTCTTTTTGAACCTGGAATGAAAAAGTACAATTCTTCATAAACAGTGCAACCTCTGTAGAGCCGACCTCTCTTGAGCAACAACCTCCCTTCAACAACGGCATGATTTTTCCACTGTACGATTTAAATATTAATTTAACCTCTCTGGAGCAACAACTTCTCAACAACATAATTTTGCTTCTCTCAAAGGTTGTTGCTTTGGCGAGGTTGCACTGTACTGGAAAAGAAAAATTTCAAGCAAAGTATAAAGCGTAAATTTTGAAGCAGCATGATAAGGACATTAATTATACAAAACACATATCTACGCCTCAAAATTACTTCAAACAAGAAACAAGGCAATGCCAGGAAACCAGATATTGCAATAGTTTATCAACCAGAAACTGCTTTCCTATATATAATAGACAGACATTAACCCCACATCGCATGAAACTTGGTATTCATAAACCCCTATTGGTAACAATAGGTCTATCTAAACTTAATTTATCAAACAGATATCAATAGTTAGATGTAGGGCATTAACAGGGCCATTACCCTATTTTAATAAATTTACTGAAAACCTGGTCAAAACTACAGATCCCTGATTAAGCAATATTTTCATTGCAAATTCTTTGGAGAAGTGGACCAACAGAAAGTAAACTGGAGCGTGTTCATAATATGCTTCAAATAACATTACATTTAATTTGACATGCTGGTAAAACAGAAGACAAGACTTACTTTCTGTCTAGTTCTCTGTACACTTGAACCATCCAGAAGAGATTGGGCTTATTTTTACTTGTCATACCTTGATGAAAGTAAACAAAAACGTATTCCACCTCCACATACTGATCCAACGTCATCTTCATAAACCTGAAGCATAACAAATTCTTAAGATCTAATATGATCTACAATCAACAAACACCTACTGTCTTATGGTTCCTTGTTGATTTTTTTTTAAATTGAGAGGTAACTTTTTGCACAAATGTTTTAGACATGTATGTACTATTTATGTGTAATGATGTTGCAAAAATGTTCACAGTTCACCACTTTCTGGAAAAAAGGTAAGTTGCACGCGTAAATCATGTTTCTTTCTCAATATAATAAATAATTGACTATTGGTATTTACTGAGATCTTCCTTTCTGGGAAAGGTACAGATAAACAGACAGAGCTTGTGGTTCATCAAGGATCCTTACTGGCTTTGACATTCATGCATACAGATATAAAAGGGGCTTAATAGTTAAAACTCATTAAAAGTGAGGAAGACTTTGACATCATGTGCATTTACTAGATAATCTAATCATGGACTTCACTTGGTGGTTGTGAAAATTTTATGAGGAGACTATGATTCAAGTTATATACGACTACCAGTTCATTTGCCTAGTTTTCCTGGACTGTATATTAACCAGTACCAACTTACCCCTCCACAAGGAGCCGGCAACTTCTCTATGTATGGAGGAAAATTGACATTTTTTTGTCAAAATTTTCATAGAAGGGTGTGACCGGGATTCGAACTCGGACGTCCGGGTTACAAGTTTAGCACACTAACCACTCGACCACGTCTGCAGCCCACAGACTTGAGCTACCCGCACTTAAAAAACGGGATAGCGATTGGTCGCTGTTTAGAGGGGTGGAAAGTTTTAATCATGGAGCGAAATGCTGATTTCAAAGGCAAAATATGACTAGAAAGCGTTCTAAAATAGCATATTTTTATACCATTAAATCTACTGTCAAGTGCACTGCATTAATATTTATTGCACAGGCATTTGAGAAGATCACTTACCCCCCCCTCCCCCGTATACCCCCTCAGATATTCAGATTTACATATTTCACAAAATATGATATTATCCAATCAGCAGAAATCTTCAGAAAAATTACACCCTTGTTAAATTCTGATTAAACATCTTTATATCTTATGTCTCATTAGGAGTACCATACTTACTCAAACAGTCTTTGATGATTCATGTCTTTTTTAGGAGGTAATTTGCACGCTGAGAATACAATAACTTTTCTACCATATGTATCGTCCCCAGCGACCTCAATAATTCCATGTCTCGCAATGTCATGGTAATCTCCCAAATCGCCTGTTTCATCTTCATCCTAAACATAAATTTCACTGAAGAAATTATTATACAAACATTTAAACAAGAAATAAATTCATATAGTAGCAATAAATAAAATATTTTGAATAAACTTTATGAATCTTGTCCATGGTAAGTTATAAAATGAGTTTTAAAAAACAAACCTGTGAACAAAGGCCATCAAAAGTAAAATTGGGGCCTTTCTCCTAAATTGTTTCCAGGGCCTTTTTCCCGAAAATTGGGAAGAGGCCTTAGCGGTTCATTTTACGATATTCTACCGCAGCTTTCGGCCGAATTGGGAAAAGATACACCAATTAAGCAACAACTGGTCCGGACTTCTCCTAATTGGGAAATGAGGCTTTTGCAATTGGGAAGTCTTCGAATATTGGCCCCTATAATAGAAGGAAAAAAGGCCCTGTGGTCTTATTTTATTTTAATACTTACAATAGGGTTTCCTATCTCTTCTTCAAAATTCTCATCGATCAAACCATCTGATGTGATTGAACAGAACGGTGCACTACCATCACTGCTGTTCCGGGAAAACTCTGTAATTATAAAACATTAAACAATGACCATTTTAAAAAATGTTAAAAATGTTTAAATGTGTCCATGATTGAAGTACACTCAAAGAGCAATAAAACAAAACACTAGCCTACGGCAGATTTTGACAAATTTACATTCAAGAAGGAAAATATACTTCAATCCTCATTCAAAGAAAATTTCTTTATCACCAAAATATTCCCAACTAAAAAGTCTTTAATCAGACAGAAACAGTTAATGAACAAATGGTGCTGTATTCTTTTAAAACAGCAACACTAAATTATGTTTGTTTCCAATCTACTTCAATGTTTGAGTTAAAATCCATTAAACGATATTTCAATACATCAATTCACATATTTATAATTAATTATACAAACTTGTATTTTGGGATCCAGCCATCTTTCTGTATAAAATACGTAATAACCTAGCTCAATCAAAACGAGGAAACATTTTTCGTAATAAAACTATGCAAATTTGCACTATGTTATGAGTTATGAAATGAACACAATTGCCACATAGATTAATTCATTTCAGAATTTAAAATCAATTAGGGAAGTTTAAATCGCATACCAAATTTGATAAGTAATTTTAAGGACTTAAGGTATGCCAGAAGATTAGGTAATATCTAAACCTGAATATTTAGAACAATATATAGCAAATTATGACATACAGGGCTGCCAACAGTGAAAAGAAAAAAGAGGAAAATTCACCGGGGGTCAAGGGTGACGCATAGGTCCTCTTGCAGGTCCAGGGCAGAGTCCTGGTGGGGGACCAGGAGGCGAAGCCCACGGAAGCTCCAAATATTTCACTTTTTCAGACTGGTTCAGAATGAATTTCCTGACATACTATGAAATATGCATACAATCAAGAGTAAAAATACACCAGGCCTTCAAGATGATTTTGAATAGGCCTGGCATTTCGAATGAGCACATTCTGAAAGAGCACATTTAAATTGTTTACAACACATACCTACTATAATTGTACCAAAGACAGTATTGATGCTGTAAAATTGGACCTATTACATCGTAAAAAGTCCTAGATCTTATTCTAAAATGCAATGATCTACACAAAGCGTACTATCCGTCGTAATAGGTCATGCAAAAATTAAATAGCTCGAAAGAATGTTTTTTTTTGCAAATGCTGATGACCGTATTAAGTAGGGAGATTCCATATAATCCCATAAACACTAATCTTAGCTGTTATCTGATGAATACTAGTGGTTATAATCTACTGATCTTAGCAGTAATCGGATGAATAATAGCGATATATAATCTACTGAGAAAAATCAGGAGTGCCAGGTTAGTACTATCAGGCTATACAGACTATGCCAATAAATAAAATGAGTACAGTTAAATCTGTGAGTAATGGTCACGAGGAAGAAAAATAAATATTAAAATGGTCCTGTGTATTGATAAGACAGAGAGATAAAACTAAATAATACTAAAAATACATAAACATTTCAAATTAAACCAAAGGTCAAAGATATCTAGACACCTTATATGATATCAGTGGGATGTATGAGCAAAATATTATACTGATATGTGAACTGCATTACAAAATAATACCCCCCCCTTTCCCCCCTTTTATCAATTATATCAGTTAATTAACCAGAATAACACTAATTAATACATGTAACATTTTCATATAGTTTCTGTTTGGTTTTGAATTGTCTTGTGAAGATATTAAGAATTCATTACTTTATACTTATATTTCAATGTACAATAGATCTTTGTCTTTGATATTTGTAACTGGTATGTGTGGAGCATGTCAGGACCCATGGTTATAAATCTTGAGATCAGTCTCTGATCTCAAATCTCAATTTTTCTCTCCAAGTATTCTGATTGAAATGATATCAATGTTGTATGTTTCACTGCATTTTAAGATTTCCTTAATCAACCCTGTATAACTCCCATGTTTTTTCATCCAAAATCGTGTTGTATCTTATACGTAGGTGTTGGGTAGAACTCAATCCATTTTTTCCAGAATCAGGTCACATTGAATTTTGTATGCTTCCTAGAGATGATATCTATTTAATGATGTATTGAAACCAGAAGAAATATGTCTTTCATAATGTTATGCTGACAAATTAATGAACAAATTTTCGTAATTGTATCTTTCATATTGAACTTGAAAACATTATAATACAAAATTAAAATGATACTTTTGAGGTTAATTGCATGTTGTATTACCTTGGACCTAGGAATTGAGTTTTGTCAAACTTGAGATCATTGTCTTTGCTCAAAATTTCATCTGTAATATAGATACTGAAGTTGTATTCAGAGTGACATTTTCAGTTTTAAATTATCGATAAAAGGAATTATAATTATTGCATATCACAGCATATAATTATTATATTGAATAGAATGATGTCAAACGGAGGAGAATTGAACAGCCTTTATTCACAGGTAGCCTTTAAATCAAGTTTTATTTTATTGTATAATTTATTGCCAAGGAGTGCTTTTCAGGATCACTAATTTATTTAAAAAAGGACTTTTTACTGTTTATTATTTCTTTTCTGAGTATGTAGATAAAAAAAATGATAACTTCTCACCGCTTCGTGCCTGAAACCATCAAAATAATTTGTTGCCTGTTCATAAATTGGATGTTATTTGTCCGTGTGTGTCATTCAATACAACTAACCATGTGGTAAAAATGTCAACAATATATTATGTCTGCACTATGTAACAATTTCAACCAATTTCATTTTATTAGTAACCATTTGAGTCAATTTTTCACTTGAGTGTAACTCACTCCAAATGTAATAAGTAAGAATTTATATCTGCCATACTGTACTTTTTTGTTTCACTAAAATGGATAGGAACAAAAGCTTCTTTTGGACTTAGTGATGCCTTAGTATGCACACAAACCAAGTTTGAACTGTTTTACATAATTTATATCACAATATAGAGTCGCATGCTGTATTTCATACATTGTTAGACATTATATAGCTACCTTCGAAAAAGTAAGACAACGTCAGTATGTGTATAACATCCACTTTTTAGGCTGCTTTTGTATTTTCTTCCATACTTCAATATTATAATGAGACCATGTCAATATTAAGATCACTTCATTACAAAGGCCACTTCTTTTTGGAACAGTTTTCAAAATTCCTCTGCGCCCAATTGTATAAACATTGGTTAATTTTAACCAAGTGGTTAATTTAACCCAAGGTAAAATTTAACCATTTTGGTTTACTAACCATTAAAAATCATTTAAACATTTAAGAAGAGCTGCCGTTTGGTACAAGTTACCGTTTATGTTAATATTTAACCAGCATATTGGACTTGGGTTAGATTTATTTGAGTTTTAACAAAAATAACTACTTAAACAAAATTTTCTACAACAGCTAACCGACAATTTAACCAAAATTTGAACCAAAACTCTGATTTAACCCAGTGGTTAAAGTTCATACAATTGGGTGCTGATGTTTAAACCTGAAAATGTGACCACTTCAATATTAAGATAAGGCCAGTTTGGTCACAAAGGTGGTCTAAACTTTTATATGCATGCTTAAGCAAGATGCTCTTAATTGGCTAAACAATTGTTTTCCCTAATTGAAAATCTTATGGACATCATGGTATAATCTTGGTCACAAAGTTGATATCATAGCACTATGCCTTACTTATAAGTGAGTCCCATAATGTGTCTCTTTATCATCTAAATGAAACTACGATTGTTTAACTTGTAAATCTTTGCAATAAAAATTACTAAAAACCTTGCAAAAGTGTTGTCGTCTTTTTAACTTAAATCATGATTTTGCAGTATCTGAAATCATGAGGGTAGCATAAAATAACAAAGAAAACACAAAAATCAATTTTTATTTCATGGAAATAACAAAGTGGTCCAAAATCAACAAATAAAACAACTATTTCTGAAAACCAAGGTTTACATATAATAACATACATAATGGTTAACATACAAGTACATTGCTTTTGCCAGAATAACTTCTTAACTACATAATAAATAGCTCCTGTAATTGTATGCAAAAATCAACCAAACCTGTAAACAAAGACCATCAAAGAGTGATAAGAAATGTGGCCTCGATGTACAGGTGCACTTTTATCAGAGATTAATTTGTATTACTACCAATTAATGTGCCCGAAAGAATAATTTCTCCATATGGTGGCCCTTATTCACAGGCTGTTAACTCTGGTTAAACTGTAAGGTACGTGATTTAGGGCATAAATGGGTGATGTGATAGGACGGTCATTTATAAATCAATGCATTTAACAGAGTTCTAAATGCTTACTTCCAAAATTCAAAAGAATGGTATAGAAAATAAAATCCTATTAAATCATAAACCAAAACTTTCATTTTTTCAATCTGACCCTAAGCCCCTGCCAACACTTAAATATTTTATTCTGTATGTCCCCTATAACTGCTACAGAGCACTTTCAGCTTGCCCCTATTCCAATAAAAACTAATTTCTAAGTTCTGGTCCAGAACAAATAGAAAACATCAAAAAGAAGAAGAATTTTCATTTCCATTCAAAATAATCAAGTGTTCAAAATAAAATACACAAAACAAACTCAAAGACTCTTGTTACTAATGTTTTGAAATGTGTGTCATAGTTTAACGATATGCTTTGTATACAATATGTTGCAACCTTCATCTAACTACCAGATAACCCATGCACCAAATAAATACAAGATTGCACGTGAGTATGAAAAACAATACAGATTAGGCCTTCCTTGAAAAATGAATGATTTACAGTTATGCCACCAACTAATTCAAAAATCCCCCAATCAAAGTCCTTTTAGTGATTTTCAATTCATAATAACAACCATTTTAAGAACAAGCAAATTTACAAAAAGTTTGGATAGCGTAACTGCAAACCAACATTTTTTAAAGATGGCTTTCAATGAACCATCATCAAGTTGTGCAATCAAAATTACCGCAAGGTTAAAAGTTTTCCGGAATTTTCTGGACCTTACCGGTTTTTACTGTTTCTGCAGCACCGAGGTTAACATTTCCATTTTTTTAAAATTTCAACTTTCAACCATGTAAACATAGCAGTAAGCTGGATGCATTTATTAGTGAACATTTGGTATGTATGTTTCATTACCATGTTTGTTCAGTGACCTTGAAGACTGGTCCTTCAATAAACGAAACAGAATAACCATCTTCAATAAAGAAAAACATGGACCTTTGACAACCACAACTACATAATATGTAAGTATCAATGATGAATTACATAGCAAACATTGTAACTGATACATGTGACATATGCATACACTGATATTTTCAAAGCTAGAATGATTATTTAATTAGTGAAAATAATATACTGACTTTTCTATAGCAATGATCACAGAGTACTATATTACCACTAAATACACCCACCGTTTCATTGAACCACAAAGCAAGTTATGTCAATGCCAAAAAAAATCTAGGTAGTGTTCCATAAATACTTACCTTAGCTAATACATCAATGTTTAAACACATATATACTGCCAATGGCATATAAATAAGGTATTTACTTTTATCAGCAAGCACAAAGGAGTAAGCACTATTGCAAGACTTTAACAATATTCCATTAAGTGCATAGAGCGGTGTGTTTTTTCAAAGTCTCAAAAGTGCTAATATAGCTGTCTATGAAACAGCCCTGTGGCCATCAAAGTCAAGTATTATCTGTTCAAAAGTGGTCTTCAGTACATGTTTTTATTTCTACATTTATTTTAACCAAAATTTCTATTTATCCTATTATTTGAATTATTTTTTTTTAAAATTTATTAATGTACAACGCTATTGAATATGTTCAGATAATAGGTGTGTTTACTGTTTAACTGAACTTTTTCTGCAATTCAACCAATAAGAAGAAAACACAGATAATGTAATATATAGTTAATTAAATGCACAGGCATATTTTTTTATATATCATAATATATAGTTAATGGAATGCACAGGTATATGTTTTTATATATCATAATATATAGGTGTTACCAGGGACATGATATAACAGAGACATTCAATTATATTCATACAAACACAGAAGTAACCAAACAGAAGGAATATTAAATTAACTTTTTGCAGAAACTTAAGAACAATTACAGTAATAGTTCACACAAGTTTGCCAGCACATGAGTACTTATCACATAAAATTGAAACTCACACAAATTCAATACACAAACATTTACACTTTAGGAACCTTTTTCACAAAAAGTTGTTTTTGGGCTTGCTTAGAACTTTAATCCTTTTAATTTTGACTGTTCTTTACTTAGACCAATCAATCTTAAAAGTCCTGAACTTTGACCTTCTTATTTTTCGGACTAGTCTTGAACTTTGACCTTTATTTATATTTTATCATACCAGCTTTTACCTTCAGTTTATTTTTTCAGGCCATTCTTGAAGTTATCTATTAAAATATTTGTTTTTACTTGCCTAGTCCAACTTTGACCAAATTTCACACATTCAACTTAACACGTTTATAAATAAGGAAACCACTAGTTTTGGCAAATGAGGAACAACATCAGATCAAACTCAAATCACAAAAGAATAAATAATTGAGTATTATTATTACATCTGGAACTTCCATACTAAGGTCCAGCAGCCTTACTCCAAGTATTGTCAAAATTAGTACGTACAACTTAAATAGGAAGTCATACTCAACAAATGAAAAAAATATGTCTTTAAAAGAAATGTTTACACAGGTAAATACAAAAATTATATTTTAGGAGTAGGTGGGGTTAATGTCTGTAGTCAACAGTTTTAAAAAAATATTAACTAAGTACTGACAGGCATAGATCAATGGAATAAGCCATTGAAAAGGTAAAGAATTAAAATATTCAGGAGAATATGGAATAATTTTTATTAGTTATGTTTTCAAACCAACTTATCTCTTGGTGTACAGGTAAAATTTGACAATGAAAACCACTTTAAAATCTAAACTCTGACTGGTTTCTTCATGGCATAAATCAGAAATTGATCAATGAAAACTTGCATTATTGGACTGGTTTGAAAAATTTATTTATATCAGATCAGCATTGTGGTATAACATTCAGGTCACAGTCTAAATGTCATGGTAGGTAGGTAAGTAGGTATGTATGTATGTATGTATGTATGTATGTAGGTATGTATGTATGTATGTGGGTAGGTAGGTAATGTTAACCAGCTTACATGTTTGAAACAGATATAATTATACTTATGTACATATTATTTGCACGAACAAGGAGGATAGATAAAGTATGATAATGTTATAATCTACTAGTAAACAGACACATCCATGATACAATGGTCACCCAATTGTAAGCACAGTTTGCATGTATTAAAATTTTGCTCTCTTATAGCAATGAATGATCAGTCTTCTGATAGAGTTGGCATCTTCAAATTTACATCACCAATTTAGATAATGAATCAGTTAACTATAGTTAAACCTGCATATGAAAACCACAGGCAACAAATCTTTCAAGAGGCAATAAAAACAATAATCTATAACTTTTTTGATGGTGTCATTTTTACAACATAACAGAGCTATGATGTCACTTTTCACATTGTCACACAGCAATGGCGTCATTTCATATACCATAACACAGGAATGGTGTCATTTTACATTAAAGCAAGAATTACAAAAAAAAACACAATGACAATGTCTAAAATGAAATCCAAGTACCTGAATGAACACTGACACACAAACAGAATGGTACATTTATAAATGCACTTGGCCAGAAAAAAATAGTTTTGTTTCCAGTTACCTGTCCGACCCTATTTTTTCTAACAACAAATCCAAAACATTTCGACCAATTGTAGTATTATACACGAATATATAGGACTCATTGTGCCTAAAAAATACAAAAGATATGTTTTGAAAAATAAAAGTAGAAAAGAATGTTTTGCGACCTACCTACCCTATTTTATTCAATCAAGTAATCGAAAATATCACTATTTTTTTCTGGCATTTTTTTGAATAGAAGGATATTATGAATTTAAGCATTATAACATATTAAAAGTAACCAATATGATATACATGAACTTATGCCATACAACAGACACAATCAAAGTCAATACAATCACCAGTCCCTCTTACAGCTGTTTTTTTTTAATCTTTTTTTTTTCTTGATCTTACACAAAATGGTCTCAACCTGGTACAACAGTCAAATTCACGTATCAATATATACATAGGTAATAGAATAAATGTAGAATACACTGCCATAAACATGATAGCACTTATCAGCGCAATTAATCACAAGGAGTACACAAGTAACAAAATTGTAATACCTGTGATATTGTGATAAATAATTCTGAGAAACTACTAGTATTACATTGCCATTCTGCAACTTAAGTAATCAGATATATATATGTCAAGACAAATAATAACTACCTTGATTTGTTTCAATCCAGTACTCAGTGAAACATAGAATTTTACCATTTTGAGTAACCAGATCAACAACTCAGTGACTGAATATAATTAACTTAATAAACAATGTTTTTTGCCTACAAATTTTGCAGAAGGTAATAGGTTTTCAATTTTCATTTTGCGCAAATTTATCAGATTTTTAACAACGGAAAATTGAGAAGTTTATAGAAGCAGATAATTACCATAGAAAATCCTGCACACATATTAAAATGATGTGTAATGGTCAATTTCCATCAATTAAGGTGGATGAAAATTCTTTGGATGTTGGCTTAGTGCCTCTACATGGAAATGTTATTTTTTTATTTGTGAACACATTTAACAAGAATTTGGCCCTTAATCATAACAGAGATAGTCTTTATCACTATCACCTGCCTTAAAACTGGATTTCTGACAATCCTACCTCAGGAAAATTGTAGGGATCTTATGATCAATAAGGGACCAGACTCCTCAATCAGGGATAATATTTAGGCTATTTCAACCATGATATCTTTCTTCAGAATGCATTTCCTTCAAGCTAAATTCTTAAAAATCCTTACTTTACATTTTTTTTCATCTTCAAGGTCTTTTTTTATGCTGTACGAGGTCCTCCAAAAGTTTTTCTTGATGCCATGGTGATAAAAAAATCATGGTGTTTGCAATGTGATATGTGACTCTCCTGAGGAACACAAAGGCAGAAAAATGGTTAGAAAAAAAACCCAGACATATACACATGTATGTGAAGCAGTACAACTAAGATGTGTTCTCATTAAACAATTTGTCAAAATTGTCCAGTAACAATAGTGCAAATGTGTTCACATAGCCCATTGTATTCAATGAAGCCTGCCCTCGTGGCCAGATGAGATTTGGTCCAAAACAAATAGCTAAATTCTGCGTAGTCATCTTATTCTTTTCACAGTGAGCTGCCACCTGAAAAAATGTAAAATACAAGTAGTATGGAGTTATTAAGTAATCAACTTGGTTAAACATATTTATAAGTCCCAGTCAGTATCAGTGAATATGAAAGACATTTCATGAATGACAGAGGACTGACTTGAAAACATTATGGGATGGACAAGATTTTAATAGCTCACAATATATATTGACATAAATCTACTATAAACAATGAAAGGAATTTTATTTGACATGAAGGCCAGAAATTCTTGAACTTTTACCAGGCATTATTAAAATTTTTGCCAAAGGACTGAAGTCTTTCACATTGATGGCAATATATACAAAACAAAACTTTACAACCAAACATACACACTGTATGATGATTCAATACCATAGTTAAACAGTTCACAATTTATATAAATACTTCATCATGAAGACAGAGGGATAAATAATTTGATTACTTAAAATGTTAATATCAAATGGTACATTAGTGAAACATAATTCTCAATTAATACAGCAGATAATATCTTTCAGGTTTTAACACATAAACTATTTTTTAAAAACAAAAACACATTTATACAGCATAACCAAATCACTTGAATTTAAAAATCTCACTAAGGTATTTCATGTGAATTTCTAAAAATAAAGCTTTGATTCTTAACCAATAAACATGGTGCATTCATATTACCTCTGTCAGTAAATCTAGAATGTATTTCAACACTTGGTAATTATCTTCAGGTAACTCCTCATTCAACATTCTCTTGGCTTGTAAAATCTGCTCATCTTTCTCTTGTCCTGTCAAAAACATTAACATTCAATTAGTCAGTGTTTCAAAATCATACATATTTAATGACTCAAAGTTTGAATATGTAATTAGTCAGTGTTTCAAAATCCTAAATTGTTCAGTGCTTCAAAATTACAAGTATGTATATGAAATTAGTCAGTGTTTAAACAACATGAATATGTTATTTGTCAGTGTTTCAATGGCATCTAAATGGTAAAATTTACATTTTTCAAACCTACTTTTTAACTGATATGCATTTATGAACAGTTTCAAACATCATAAGCACATAAGGGAGTTTCTATGGTAATAATGCATCTCATATCTTTCTACTCCTATCTTAATATATATATGTACTATACCTTAAGTGTCCTAGCAATACATATTCAGCAAAAGCAATATAAGACATATCTATTCAAATTACAGGAGTTAACAATGAAACAAAGAATTTAACAATGATTCAATAGTCCAACAGTTACTCTCTGGACTTTAATATTGTTTAGTGTTTGAGAGTGTTTTGAATTCTGCAAAATTGATGTGAAAACAAGAAGTAGTCCCATGTTATTCGGTTTTGCAGGAAGAGTCACAATTTTGTAAAACCCATTATACTGTAAGCAGGCAAATGCCTCATACATGAAAAACAATAGTAGCTATGAATACCATGTAATCTTATGATAGGATCGTACAACTCAAATGTTAAAATAGGTTCTTTTAATTCTCTAAGGAATGTTTTCAGAGCAACTGCTGCTATGGTAACATCATTAAACTCTTCAAAGTTGACAACTTCGCCATCATTCAATCTCTTTTGTACTTTCTTCAAATGAGCAGCATTGGCTGTGCGACGGAATATTCCCTCAGAATCTAGGGCTGAAATATTCAAAGTTTTGCTTAAATTAAGATAAAAAAATCAAAGTTTCCAAAATTTTATCTTCACTATTTCAGGTCAAAAGTTGTCTTAAATTTACTTCTGTCAGAAAATTTGACCAAGCATAAGTCATCATTACTTAAGATTACTTCTCGTACCTATGCCATGTTCCAATTAGTTGCAGGTTTTGAGAACACTCGGGAAGTTGGATTGTATTTTGTATGGATACAAGTAGTGGTGTTCCGATTGTCGCTAATAATCGAAAATCAATCGAAAAGATTGACGTCGCCGACAATCGAGTCGAATTTACGAAGTCGCCGACGTTTTTCGTAGTTTTTTTATCCCTATGGTCTTTTTTCTTCTTTGGGTTAATTGTTTGCGATCCGAGTCATCAGGCGCACGTATGAAGTACATGAATAAGCGTTCTTGGATACGGAGCAATTCTAGTCAAACAGTTTGAAGTAACAGTTATTATTGATATTAAGAGTTATTATTTGTTTCACATTTGTTAACTATTGTTCAACTGTTTTATCTCAAAGTATAGTTTTGTTCCAGTAAAGTTATAGTTCTTCAGACTTCTTCTTAGTGCCATATTCTTCTGTATAGAACTAAGTTCACTAATTAAACTTATTTCAGACAGTGAACCTCTTAACCTGAATATATTTAGAAATTAGAACTGAAAGGTCCGTTGCTGAACGCCTGAAATGTTTGAATCCTTCACAATGCAACAGGCAGGCTAATTAGCTCAATGCACATATCAACTAATAAAACAATAACAAAAGCCTAAATACAGAAGTAGGCTGAAAGCATTTATTACAAGAAGTAACAACTGTAAAACAAACAATACAATTCGCATTGGGAAAATAATCGATTATAATCGATAATCGATTGGTTGGGACAAACCGATAATCGATTATGATTTTGTCATCCGATTCCAATCACTAGATACAAGAGTCTCAAAATGCAATCAAACTGTATGCATTACCCCAAAAAACTACAACAGACTGGAGCATAGTTCAGGTACAAGAACAATTCGGGCAAATGAAACATGAAAACGTCTAAATCAATGGTTTAATAACATAAATATCTTGCTTAGGGCATTGAATAAAGTGATTTTTTCCACACCTAAAAATGGCTTATTAGTATGAATATTTTGCTTAAGGCGTTGATTAAAGTGATTTTTCCCCAAGTTTTAAGTTTGGAGTCATATAGTTTCCCACACTTAGCATATATTACGACACTTTTACTTACCATGACCACGAAGGAACTCCACTGTCTGCTGGACAACCGGTGGGATAACTTGATTGTAGTTAGCTTTTATCCTATAGAAAAAAATACAACATATATACTTTCACATTAATGCCAAAGTAAAGGATTATTTGTGAACACTGTATTGCCAGTTGAAGTAAAGAAAAATGTAAAATCAATTAATTAATTTGAAATATGAAATACAAGTTGTGAAGAAACAGAGCTTGTGTTTGCATAAAAAAACATCAGATTCAAACATTTTGCCATGAAAGTCCATTAATGATGCTATTAACAAATTATACAATACATTAAAACATGATAATGAGACCACCCTTGGGACCCAAAAAAATCTGTTGCAATAATGAGGCAGTCTAATGATCAAGTTGAATAAAAGGGGTTATTGAAAGCCAAACTGAAAAAAGTAGTTGTTATAACAAGGTAGTCATAATATTGAGGTGTTTGCTATGTGAGGTTTAACTGTATTGTCACATAAAAAGTGAAAAGGTCACATTTGGAACAGTTCTTGTGTCAATATAAAACTGTAAAAACTTCTGCATCGATTATTTGAAAGTAATAATTTTATCCAAGAAGGTCAAAAGAGATCAATTAATGATAAAACAGTCCTTTTAAGTAAACTTTCCATACACAAAAGTAATGATGCATGAAGCTTAATTATCTAAACTTACTTGTTTTATTGATACATCATGATATTTATAAATGAAAAATTGATGTTCTAGCTACTATTCAGGGAACCTGCTGTTATCAACAAGACCAGTATTCAGCTTGCAAAATTTGATTCAAAATTGAGAAAATAGACTTATAGTCAAATGGTTGAAGCATATTTTACTTTCTGTTCAAAGTCTCAAAACCTTTTTGTTTGAAAACTCATCTAAGGATGCCATTTTTAGACATGATATACATTTATGGTGGCTTGGGTCAATAAAAAGCCATCAGGCAAAGAGGAAACAAGAAATAGTTCACTGAGTGGAAACCGTTGTCTTATATTTCGTAAAAGTGGCCTTGACCTTGACAAGATACAACACCAAGCAGGGTCTACCATAAAGCCTTTTCAGCCCATCTGAACAATGACATACCCAAACATTGTTGAAAGTCCAGTAAAAATAAGTCCCTTGTCTAAGCTAAGGATATATGATAATTGTTACATCTTACATAGATAAAGATACTCCAAACTGCTGAGTTTTCAATGAACTGTTGTTGCGTTCCATATCACCTTCATACGGATATGTCGGTTTTTGAGCAGACAATATCTTGGCATTATATCTGAAAGAAACAAACAAGTATTACATTTTATATAAAGAGAGAGAGTTAAACTTGAGCTAAACACAACAAGTTAACAGAGACAACCTCAATTTAAAGAAATATAGAAAAAATGACATTAAAGTCACCTTTGTAACCAAAGAAAGTCTTTATGTATTTATGAAGTCTCATTATCAAGTTGAAATACTAAACAGCGCCCAATTGTATAAACATTGGTTAACTTTAACCAAATGGTTAATTTAACCCAAGATTAATTTTAACCATTTTGGTTTACTAACCATTAAAAAATCATTAAAACAGTTAAAAAGGGCTGCCATTTTGGTCCTGGTTACCATTTATGTTAAGATTTAACAGCATCTTAGATTTGGGCAAGATTTATTTGAGCTTCAACAAAAACAAAATTTGGTTAAACTTAAAGAAAATTTTCTACAACAGCTAACCGACAATTTAACCAAAACTTTTAACCAAAACTCTGATTTAACCCAGTGGTTAAAGTTAACCAATGTTTATACAATTGGGTGCAGGTATTTATCACAGCGCAGTGCCAAACATCTCATTTAGAATTTGATAAATCTAATGTAAAATTTACTCTTTCAAGTGATTAAAGATGCATGCCTATAATATAGTAATAAATACATGTATAATGAAAATTCCTCTACTCAAAAGGGATAATTGTAAAGGTGAATAATTCACACTGATATGCATATACTTGTTGAAAAATGCATAAAAAAGATACAGAGGCAATCAGGTTAAATCTGGATCATCCCTCATATAATTTTAAAAAATTTCATGGAAAATTTTCAGTAAAATGAAGAAAAATATGTTTCTTACTGTAAAACTAGAGGTGGAACTTTAAGTTGATCAAAGTGTAGATGCGCCTTCAACTCATGTAGATAATTCACATACATGACTTTACGACCAAATTTTGCACTGAAAATAAAACCTCACAACATTCAAAGTTACAATGATTTAAGAGCCAAGTACAGTAAACACTATTATAGTAAACTCTGATACAGTGAAGAATAGGGTACATAAGTAAAGTATGTCCTCTAACACACCCTTTGTATTATCATACAAACTGATACAGAGAAAAATGCATATGATGAATTATTATTCAGGTCCATAGGAATTCACCATAACTGAGTTCTACTGTAATAATGTCAGCTATATCAAAACCTCAATATCAAGAAAACTCCTGGTGCTATGAAAAGGTCTACAAATTATAGTAGTCTCAACATCAAGTTGTAATATAGAAAAAATGTAGACCACCAGTCTGAATATACATGATCTTTATAATCGGGTGGTTCTAATATTGGTGTGGTCCCTCTGTGAGGTATTATGTACTATATAATTTAAGATATTAACACATTTATTATATTACACATTTACAAGCATCTGCTTACACAAACATATCTCAGAAACTCAGAAATGAATAAATAGCTTATAACAAAATAATTCTAACATTGTGAGTCAATTTTTAACACTTTCATAAATAATTATTTATAGTAAATATATGAACAGTACACAAAACTGGCAAAGCACCTGAGTCAAATATGCAACCTTTCTAATTGAATCAGTGCAATATAAAACTTGACAAATTCTATCTCAAAAAATACTGCATGTTGAGATTAATCTCATATGAGACCATTTAGTAACATATTGTAATCAAAGTCTTTGAGATCCATGTGCATAGGAATAAATTGTTGTTAATGACTGTGCATAAAAAAGAATTCGGCTTCTTAACAAAAAAAGTAATTTATTTCACCATTTAAAATCCCAGAATGTCATCCAAAGCTGTAAAATTTATGTTATTGACTCTACAATAATGTGAAGCAACAATTGCATGCTGGGAAGATAATGAGAGAACCAAGGTTTGGAGAATACAGTTTTGGATACTGCGCAATCAAAATTTTAAAGCACATATTATCTGACATAACAACAGATAGAAGCCAAAATCATAGCATGAGGATTATAACCATTATTTTGAACACACACACAGTAATGGAATAAACCCTGGCTCTAAATTTCTCATGTACTTCTATTATTAATAATCACCAAAGGTTTTACAGCAGGCTTTCAGACACCATAGGACTGATTGCCAGTCATTCCGTAACAAAAACTTGATGTTATTTTAGATTGAATGAAAATTTGTCAAATCTGCTACATATATTTGTATAACATGTCAGATAACCTATAATAAGCCTTCAAAAGGCACAGTGCAAAATAGAGACATGAATCTGTATCAATTCAAACAGAAATAAAATACAGGCAGTAAGAACAGAGTGCAACTGAAGTGGGTTGTCTAAAATTGAAATATCATATTAATTCACTACATACTGAATATGGACAAGAGTGCCTAACTGTCATAAAATACCCCTGTCAAAATTATCCAATGAAGAATGGATGGGAACTATTCAACTTAGAGAGTGAAAAAGGTATACTAAATAATTTTTGGCTAAATCAGGGGCCATAATTCATGTGTGTCATGGGCGATTTTGCTGGTTATCAAACTTAGCTGAGACATTATGCCCATAAACATTTTAACCAAGTTTGATGAAGACAGAATGGGAACTGTTCTATAGAGAGGGACAACTACTGTTTGACATCACTCACCCTCCCATTGCGGGCGTCAACAGGGTGTATTAAAATGGCAACTGGGAGATTCACTGGGGCAAATTGAAACAGTCAGAATTGTGAAATAACGTTACTAACCTCTGAGTATTTCTAATACACACATTCCAATCAGTTTTACACCAAGAAGTGGTTCATTTTACTTGTTCCCAGCTTAGAGCAAAATCTATATTTTTTTACTTGTTTTCAGTTTAATGTAGGGTTCTAATAAGCATAAATGCAACTAAAGCTGTGAGAGTCAAGTGACAGATTTTTAAGGCAAGTGATCGACCAACATTTGACAAAGGGTGATCAAGGTATAACGCTGAATTCAAATAATTATATAGTGTTTCAGTCACCTATCAGAACTAGTTATGAAAATCTGATAAAAAAATACAACTAATGACAATGATAGTTGAACAATAGTAGGAAAATAATGAAATGTGGGGAATGACTTCAAAATGAAAACATGGCAGAACAATCATTGGAATCAACCACTAAATCAGGGTATTTCTATTGATAGGCCATTGTTTTAGATATTCATGTATTCTATCATAAAGGCTAAAAACTTCCTGAGTGTTCTCACTGCACAGGTATAAGAAGTTATCGTAAGTCACTGGGCAAGAAAAGGATACATGAAAACATTTAAAACAGTGGCAAATCAAACGAGATACTTTGATTAAGCAGTGATTTTTTTTAATTTCAAAACTACCTGTGGCTTTCTGAAGGGGTAAATGTAGTGCGATAAATCAGAAAAAGGGGATATTTGAAAAAATATCACTTGTTTAAAAAGCATTTTTAGGGAAAGTATGACTTTTTGGGGCTAGGTGAAATAAATATATGAAATAAATACATATACAAAAAAAAAAAAAATTGTTAAGGGATTGAATTGAGTGATTCTTTCCACCATGTTTTCATTTCAGAGTCATGAGATTCCCGATATTGATTAAAATATAATCCAAATACCATGAGAGTAAAAAGATATGTAAAAAAACAAATCAAAGAATTAGTTCATGTGACTCATATATCACAATACCAAATAAGGTCAATATTAAAACTGTCAAACTCACCTACTATAGAATTATATGAATGACATTATGAAAATAAAATACATTTTATCAATGAAGGTAAATTGAATAACGTTGAAAAATCACCAAAACCACCCACAAACATACACACTCAAATTGACACGATACTCCAGAATTAAAACAAGTCATAGAAGTCATACAAAAGTACAGTAAAACCAAACTTAACAGCTACCTATGAATAAAGTTCACCATGTGTAAAAAGGTCACCCTGAAGCACAAATGGATATGATAGACTTAATAAACCACCAAATAAAGGTAATTTTTTATCCCCATTTGGTGGCCTTTATCCACAGGCTTGACTGCATTTATAAAGAGTAAAATCGTGTGCTCAGTAGAGTCAGATACAAAAGCTAAAAAAAACTTAAGTAGGTGCAGAACTTGCTGACTCAAAATAGAACTTTCAGATTTTGTTTTCAAAAATTATCTATTAACACTATTAAACTCATTTTGCAACAAACCCTAAAATATTAGATTCAGAAATTCTGTTTAAACCTTCAAACCAAACATTTTCTTTCTTTTTTGGTTTTATTTCCTTTATTGTAGTTGGTTTAATGTCACACCTACAGCCAGGGTCATATGACAACTGCTAGAACCTTAAATAGCAAAGATAGACACTGGACAAACAACTTAGTTGAACCATCAAACTTCAGTAAGATCTGATCAGCTTTCTCATGTATGATTTTTTTTACGACTCATGAGGAATTCTTTAATCATACGAGTACATAGTCCCAATAGATGGTTTCATCTTGGAACTAAAAATCAAATAAACAAACTGTAGCTGACAGTAATACATAATATTGCAATCATTCCTGCCATCGAATAATTAGTAATAGTAATAATGAAGCCTTCACAATACTTAGGAGTCATAATGATATTATAATAACAACTATAAGTCTATGATCAAGATTCTAGATGTCTTTGTCTCACTTTGTTGTGCATTAATTTCTACTAAGCTAAGGGAGATAATTCATTGCAAAAAGTTTGACAAAAATTTCAATGTAATGTGCTAGATACAAGAGAAATATAACATCATATACAAATATGTTTATCATAAAATCAGAAGAACAAGTACGTAAATAAATACGAAATTTAAAATAAGCAGTAAAACATACAAGTATTTGACTTATACACTAAAATGAGTTTACAAAATCTATTTAAAAGCTACTTCATGACTTCATAAGCCTGAAATTCTATTAATACACTATTGAATACTTCAGAAGCCTAACAACAGATCTATGGTTATATACTAGTAATGAACAAAATATTCCATTTCAAACACACCACTAACAAAAATGTGAAAAAAATCAAATGTAGACAACTCCTACATCAGACAAAATACTTTTCAAAAATATTGTAAAAAGATTCAAATTTCATTAACTAGGATCCCATTTGATTAGTAAAAAATGATACTGAAAATTAGCAAATTATAGATTGACTGGAACAATTATTTTCTGTAATTATATGCTTGGAATCAATTTTATATCATACCTAATCAAAATGCAGCAAACTGTAATTGAGTACAATTGGCTATATCAAAATAAAGGATAATAGTTAATACTGAATATTCCATACATCCTGCTTATAGACATGTACAAATAAATACAAGGCAGGTAGATGTAAACATTCTAGGCCTGTGAACAGCACAGGAACTTGACACAACAGTTTGACTGGAACAGAAACCCTGGCCTGAAGCCATAAATCTCTTGAGTTTAGATACAACTATAAAACCCCATCATCTAATTGGTCAGTTCTGGCTGCATTATTTTAATAAGCCAATCAGACAAATTGCATTATTAAATCAACCAATGGGAAAACAGCATTTGTTGACTGGTCTTCAAAGCCAAGAATTACAATTTTTGTCTTTTTTAAAGTAAAATCA
Source organism: Lutraria rhynchaena (assembly GCA_008271625.1). Lineage (NCBI taxonomy): Eukaryota > Metazoa > Mollusca > Bivalvia > Venerida > Mactridae > Lutraria > Lutraria rhynchaena. The sequence continues at coordinate 339,087 of VIBL01000040.1, forward strand.
ATCAAATATGTGTCAAGCACCTGTGGGAAGTAAAGAACTGCAGACCAAAAAGTGTTAGAATAAACATAAATTAGTAAATTATTATGAACTATTTCAGAAAATACAACATACCTTCTATGCAGACACACAGGAGTTTGTGGCAAAATTACCAAGAGAAAATTAGTATTGAACAGAAATGATATCAATTTATTCTACAGAAACAACAACAATGGTTCTATGATTCACTGGGTAAAAATGTGATAAAAATCAAACTGATTTTTTCAAATCATGCACAAGATCAGTAAAGAAAAACTAAATCTTTAATAACATGCTGGTGTTTATTGAATTGTGAAAAAAATCATGTGTAACATTTTGAAAATTAAAGTACATGCAACAGTGTTGTAATGGCAATTCTTTTCCACAAAGTCCAATAAGTAATGTATTATTTAAATAGGATTTTATGAGAACTATAAAACAAACAAATGAAAGAAAGTTCTGAAGACTTAAATTATGAATGTTAAAATCTGTATCTGTTTTTTTTCTTCGCTTTTTAACTCCATTGTTGACTGAATTCAAATTTTGATATAATTTTAATTCAAAAGCAAAAGAGACAGAGAGTAGAGAATCAAGAAAAACTTCACCTTGCAAAACAACGTAATAAATTAAATTCATGAAATTTAGGACTGGTTAAAAATATCTGAATCTACAATACATGAAATGAAATAGGGAAATTTAGGGATAGAGTCACTCACCTGATGATTGGCTTAAAAATGTTCCACAATATCCTTATAAAGTTTGTTGGATGCACAAGATACAATGCCTTTAAATTCTTTTTGTACCTGGAATAAAAAATATACAATCCTTCATACACTTTCCGGAGCAGCACTCTGTTGAACAACAACCACCCTTCAGCAACATAATTTTGCTTCTCCGAAAGGGTGTTGCTTTGGAGAGGTTGCACTGTATTGAAAAAAGGAAACTTTCAAGCAAAGTATAAAAAGAAGTTTTGAAGGATATATTATACAAGACCCATATCTACACCTCAATATAACTTCAAACAAGAAACAAGGCAATGCCAGGAAACCAGATATTGCAATAGTGTGTCATTCAGAAACTGTTTTCCTACATTTAGTAATAGAGACCTCAACCCCAGATCTCCCAAATGCATTCCCAAGCTTGGTATTCATAAACCCCTATTGGGTAGCAATAGGTCTATCTAAACTTAATTTATCAAAAAGAAATCAATAGTTAGATGTAGGACACTAACAAGGCCAATACCCAATTGTAATAATTTGCTAAAACCCTGGTCAAAGCTACAGGTTAGGCAATATTTACATTGTAAATTGTTTTGAGATGTGGACCAACAGAAAGTAAACTGAAGCCTGTTCATAATATGCTTCCAATAACATTACATTTAACTTGACATGCAGGTAAAATTAAAGACAAGACCTACTTTCTATCTAGTTCTCTGTACACTTGAACCATCCAGGAAAGTTTGGGCTTATTTTTACTCGTCATACCTTGATGAAAGTAGACAATAACATAATCCACCTCTACATACTGATCCAATGTCATCTTCATAAACCTGAAACATGACAAACTCTTTAAGTATAATATGATTAACAATCAACAAAACATCTAATGTCTTATGGTTCCTTGTTGAATATTTTTTTTAATGGAGTGGTAACTTTCTGCACGTATATTTTAAGATATGCATGTACTTTTTACGTGTAATGATATTGCAAAAATGTATACGGTTCACTACTTTTTGGAAAAAAGGTAAGTTGCACATGTAAATCAAGTTTCTTTCTAAAGATCATAAATACTTGATTATTTGTATTTGAAAATACATGCCAGGGGGCATTAGAAGCTTTGATTAGGATTCAAGCCAAAATAATAAAGACCATAATGGATGTAATATGGAAAAAAGTACAGATAGCCAAACAGAACTTGTGGCTCAGCAAGGTTCATTAATGGCTTGACATAAATGCATATAGATGTAAATGGGGCTGAATTATAAAACCCCTTAAAAGTGAGGAAGACTTTGTCATCATGTGTATTTACTAGATAATCTGAATGATGGACTTCACTTGGTGACTGTGAAAATTTTATGAGGAGACTTATGATTCAAAGGGAGATAATCATCCAGGAGCTGGCAACTTCACCACATATGGAGAAAAATTTTTTTTGTCAAATTTTCATAGGAAGGTATGACCTGCTGCGACCTGGATTCGAACCGGTATCCGCACAAACCACTTGAACTTCCTGCACTCAAAAAACAGGGTAGTGATTGGTCGTTGTTTAGAGGGGTGAAAATTTTATGTCATGGAGCAAAATGACCATTTCAAGGGCAGAATATGACTAGAAAGCAATCTAAAAATAAAATAACTGGGAGTACCATTACATATACTGGAAAGTGCACTGCAGCAACATTTATTGCACAAGCAATTGAAAAGAACACTTACCCCCCCTATACCCCCTCAGATATTCTCAACAGATTTACACGTTTCACAAAAATGACCCCATGATTATCCAATCTGCAGAAATCTTCCGAAAAATTACACCCCTGTTAAAAACTGACTAAACATCTCGATATCTTATACTTATTAAGAGTATCATACTCACTCAAGCAGTCTTTGATGGTTCAAGTCCGTTTTAGGAGGTAATTTGCACGCTGAGAATACAATAACTTTTCTACCATACATATCGTCCCCAGCAACCTCAATAATTCCATGTCTTGCAATGTCATGGTAATCTCCCAAATCGTCTGTTTCATCTTCATCCTTCACATAAATTTCATTGAGGAAATATTACACAAACATTTAAACAAAAAATAAATTCATACAGTTATTATAAATAAAATATTTTGAATAAATTTTATGAATCCTGTCCATGGTAAGTTATAAAAAATTAGTTTTAAAAAACAAACCTGTGAACAAAGGCCATCAAAAGTAAAACAGGGATGAGACCTTAGCCTTTCTTTGGGGAATTCAAGTGCAATTTTCAGCCAAATTGGGAAAAGGTTGACTGACTTTCAAGATACATCTATAAATAACAACTGACCTGGTACTTCACCAAATTGGTAAAAAGAGGCTTTTTGCAACTGGAAAGTCACCAAATGTTGGCCTCTATATTAGAGGGAAAAAAAGGCCCTGAGGTCCTAATTTATTTTATTACTTACAATAGGTTTTCCTATCTCCTCTTCAAAGTCTTCATCGATCAAACCATCTGGTGTGATTGAACCACCACGGAATGGTGCACTACCATCACTGCTGTTGCGGGAAAGCTCTGTAATTATAAACCATTAAACAAATATCATTTTAAAAATGTTAAAAATGATTTAAAAATATGTCAATGATTGAAGTACTCAAAAAGAACAGTAAAACACAGCACTAGCCTATGGCAGAGTTTGCCAAATTTATATTCAAGAAGGAAAATATATATTTTCATCCTCATTCAAAGAAAATTTCTTTATCACCAAAATACACCCAACCAAAAAGTCTTTAATCAGACAGAAACAATTAATGACCAAAAAGAGCTGTATTTTTTTTAAAACAGCGACATTAAATGTGTTTGTATCCAATCCACTTCAATGTTTGAGTAAAAATCCATTACATGATATTTCAATACATCAATTCACATATTTATAATTAATTATACAAACTTGTATTTTTGGGCCCACCTGTTTTTCTATATAAAATACGTAATATCCAAGCACAATCAAAACGAGAAAACATTTTTCTTAATAAAACTATGCAAATTTGCACTATGTTATGAACATGAACACAATTTGCTACATCAAGTTATTAATTTCAGGGTTTTAAAACGATGTGGGAAGTTAAAGTCACATAATAAATTTGATTAGTAAATTCAAGGACTTGGTCAATGGTCAATTAGAAGATTAGCTAGGTGCGTTAGTAGCTGAACATGAATATTCTATTTAGTTTGCAGTACAATGATAAACATGCATTTCAAACAAAAAAAAAATGCATCAATACTCAAGATACTGCAATTAGGACATAGTTATACAAATGCAATATTCATAAATGCACTGAGTAAAGAGTAAAAATACACCAGGCCCTCAAGATGATTTTTACCAAGCCTAGCATTTCAAATGAGCACATTCTCAAGAGGACAATTAAACTGTTTACAATACATACATGCTATAATTTTACCACATACATTATTGATGTTGCAAAATTGGACTTAATACATAGTAAAAAGTCTTAGATCTTGTTCTAAAATGCAACGATCTACATTGATTACCAGACCAGATGTCCGGCAGTCGGGCATGAGTTACAGCATTTTTCACTTATTTATAATATATTTGGTCGGACATAAATTTTATTTTTGCCAGACCAAATGTCAGGCAGTTTTCAGCAGTTTCGAGAAGCCTGCAATCGGATGAATAATCACAATTATAACTGACAGAATCTAGAGAAAAATCAGGAGTACCAGGTAAGTACTGTCAGACTATACAGGTTAAACCAAAGAATAAATTGAGTACAGTCAAACCTGTGAGCAATGGTCACCATAGGAAGAAAATAAATATTAGAATAGCCCTGAGTATTAATATGACAGAGAGATAAAACTAAATAATAAAGAAAATATTTCAACTTAAACCACATATAATTAAATAGTACATATTATATCAGTGGGATGTAGAGTACATATGTGAACTGAATTACCAATTAATAACCCATCTTTTATCAATTATATTAATTGATTAACAGAGCAACACTAACTAACACCTGTTGTTACCTTTATCAACCAAACAGTGACCATATGGTCACTGTTTGGTTAATAAAGGTCAGTACTTTTTCATAATTTGGTTTACGAAACTAGCAATCCATTTTTTCCAAAAAGTATCATTAAAAATATGATAATTATTGATTATGAATTCAACAAGCAGAGAACAGTATGGCACAATTGGTAACATATTTATTCATGACATGACTACTATTTGGTATAAATCAAATGATGTATGATTATCAGCCAATCAAATACTGGAATACTGAAACTATAATTTTATACTAATCCTATTCAAAACTTTCAATAAAAATATTAAGGCATAACAATATTGGTGTATTATTATTTTTTATCACTCTGACAGGTAAATAAGGCTAAACAAAAATAGCCATGTTTAGGGTTACTTGACTAAAATTATCATGACAGGTAGGTTAAAAACATACGTTATGTGAAGTATAAGGTAGGTTTCATTCCCAAATATGTTCTACTTTGGATTTTGCCATAAACTTAAGGGATTGTGCAAAACATAAGGTCTGTCTGTTAACAGTAAGCACAACTGTTTTTTCTGGCTTAACCAATGGGTGAATATGAGTTGGCATTCCTCACAAGTGACTATTGCTCCACCATTGACTGTACTATGACCTTTATTTTAGTCTAATGCTGCATAAATTAATAGTAATATATAAAGATATTCTGCATATACACAAACTAATGTGTTGCCTGGAATACAAACATATAAATAAGCTAAATAACTTAGCATCAAAGACATTAAATAAAAAAAATAAACGCATATAAATATATTCAAAAGCTATATAAGGCAGTATTTTAAACACAGTATTACTAAAGATTAAGAGCTGTTCTATAGTACAAAATGTTATAAATGAAAATTTACAAAGCTACTTAACTGGACAAAAACAAAATGTGCAGTGCAATCAATGATAAAAAGAAACACCTAATTTAACACATCTAATATAAATGCTATCTGAATGTTAAGGGAGCATAAAAAACAGAATCTGTAAAGTGACAATGTATATACTAATCACTTATCATTTTTTATCACTAGGAGTTCACTATGTGCCTGATTCTCCATCATGAGTGAGTCAAGAACATATAACAATAAATGGGGCCTCATAGTCCTAAAGGGCCAGTCAAACTGTTGACCTATTTTGATTCATTTCTAAAATTATCAAAATCCTAAAAAGATGCATACACTATGTTCATGTTAGATGAAGACCTAAGCTCTGAAATTCTAACATTTCTGTGTTAAGTAACACAGCATGATTCACAAGACAATTAATAGAAACAGACCATAGAAGATGTGCAAAAAATTAACACTATTAATTAATTTCACATTAGCTCCACTTAAGTTTGACATAGTAATGTTCATAATGTATAGAATGTTAATAAGGAGGTTAAAGATTAGAACAAATAAACAAGGTCCAACTAAATAAGTACAAAGCAACAATGGACTTGGCAAAGCACTTTAAGTGGCAATTAGTCAAAAGTATTCATATCATATTCAAGTGTACGTATACAACTTATTCATACAAAAGAAACACTCATAACAAGATGCATGCCAAACAGGAGATATTGGAGGCATGCACTAGTCAATTATTTCTTTCCTTTTCTGAAAACAGCAAGAAATTCTAGCAGCACAGCCCTAGAACAATCATTTACAATAAGCCTAACTTGTAGAGAGCCCCATCCATGAGTGCAATTCATCAAGTAAGGACCCTCCATGAGGTCCCTCCATCTAAGTAAGCCCCTCTAACAGTAGCCCTCACCTACAGTAAGGCCCTCTTCCCAGTAAGCCTAACCCATAAGTCTTGCCCATCATGTAAGCCTCTCCAATGTTCCGGTACCCACAATTCCCAATCTTTTGGTTTAAATCAACATAATGTTACATTTTCAATGTAAGGCTGAGTATATAAATAATAAGCTCATCTTAATATTTGATCACTTCTCACAGGCCATAATCACACTAAGAGGCTAAAATTTGTAGCTAAAAATAGCATCATGTGCATTTATGCATTTAAATATTTCTATTTCCACAAAAGGAAATTTAGTCAAACTATTTCAGTATTATATGTCCTATCTATGGTTTGAAAGGAAAATTATGCTCCAGTTTTGTTCACAAATATCAAACATGTCATTTTGATAAATTTATTACTATCACTAGTAACAACCACGAGATAATTTGATAAACAAGAATTTATTGTTCGCTATGTTTAGTGACCACATTTTAGGGTTGACACACTGTTGAATGATGAAATAAATGAATAAGGAATAAATCCCTAATGAATGCCACACTCTAGACAACATCCCACCCATTTTGAGAAAAGTTAAAAAAAATGATTTGGCATTAATTCTTTGAAAATCACTTAAATTATATCCTTTGCATTCCAAAATTGATCAAACACTTCACACAGCAAAAAAGTATTGTGAAAAATGCAATTATATACCCCAAGCACATTTATTTAGGAATATTTAGTAATTACAGGCAAAAATTCTTTACACTATAACCACACAAGGCATTCTTCAGGAAATAATTGGTTATCAGAAATTAATGATAATCTGTTACAATAATGATGGTTTTGGTACCAGACTGTTGTAATTCTCCCTAATCATACCATAACTAACTTAATTTACAACAGTTTAGTATAAAAACTTAAGTTTAATACAGTTTCTACAATTTCCCTAAAGCCCAAAGTCGGACACATATGAAAATAATTCAAAGCATAATGGAATTAATAAATCTTAGTAAGAGTTATTGCCACTAAATTAAAATTAGAGATCAAAATATTTGACATTTGCAAGTAATAAAAGCTACAGATCTTTTAATATTGCGGTGACTGTATTATGATTCTGTATCTACAAGTAGGATTTATACATCCAAAGATGACAATTGATATGAATATTGCTCTTAAGTTATGAACATGAAATTATACTGAAAGTTTCAAATTCTTCAAAGAAATTCTTGACAGATTATGACTACATGTTTTGGCAAGACAAAAAGATTTGGCAGTAAGGGTGAAATTAAAAAAATACTTTGTTTGCCTTCTACCGACCCTAAATTTTAAGAGAGGGTTGGTCGGATGGGAAAAATATATCATTCTATTCAGAGAATATTCCTTTTATATTAAACATGAAAACATGGACGCACAAAGTTATCGTCAAAGGAGGCTTTTCAGACACCATTATGTCCGTCAGACACTTGTTGAACCCCGATGTTTATCTTAAGTCTAAATGATTGCAATCATTTTTTTTTTCAACCTAAAGTGAGATAAAGCATGGAAATTTCTTATTGGCGAAAATATGAAAATAAATAAAAATATGTTTTAAATTTTGGCAATTAAATTATTTGAGTCAGTGTTTTTTTATAGTTGGTCGGTAAAGGGCAAACAAACTTAATTTTAATTTAAGAGCCTAAGAGTGTTTTTTTTAAATTATGAATATTAAAGGATAAAGTTCATAAATGTCATAAAAGAAACACTGGGATCTGTAGCTTTTTAAACATACTAAATGTGAATAATTATTATATAAATACATGCCTAGAATATAATTGTTATAAATCGTGCCTATTATATACAAATGATACCTAAACCGTGAGTACTGCACACTATAAGCATACCTGTTCCAATATCCCAATTCAGGACAGGCTTATCAGGGGAGCCAACTCCAGCAGAACTTACCTCCCCTTAATGAATAAAATAAAAATCAAAACTAAATAATACAATAATGACATGCTTCGTGATAATACATATACAAATAACACAAAATAATGATTAAATAATTATTATACAAAAACATAAACATCAATGGAAGCCACAAAAAAGCCCTCAAAAACTTAATTCAGTGACCATTTTAATACTAAGACTACCTCATAATAAAGATCACTTATTTTTATCTGTTTCTACAAATATCAATCTGATAATAAGAACACATTAATATCAATATCAATTTGTCCAATATGGTGGTCTTATTACTGTGGTGCACCTTGTTGAGTATCAAACATGGAGTAAAAAGATGATATTTAGCTGTTAACAGTACAAAGATTTTCAACCTAGTTACAATGAACAGAAAGCATTTTCATACCTCATTGTGAGAAATTCAAATAAAATCATGGTAAAACCACAATGTTGTCTAATGTTGTTCATTTAAATGTATTTAAATAAAGCTGAATTTTAAAGCGAAATTATGACTATGAATCGCTGTTTTTTATTTCTACATACTAAAGTGTCTTTATTATAGTTTGATTTGACCTCTATATTCTGCACTACTGCATTTTGACATATGTATTAAATTGTATAGTGAATTATAACAATAAACTTTATGCTTAAGTCAAATAATAAATATGCTGCTCTATTCTGTTTAAGATATCTTTGATCTCGGTATAATTGTTGTAAGGAAAAACATGTTTTTGCAAAAATGTGATAAACAATCCAATTAAGATATTTTGCAATAAATTACCCTGCAAATGCAAACAAAATTATTAACTGTATCATATTGCCGAGCGATTTTCTTGTCATGTGACCTTCAAACAGGTGGATCACCATATGTTTATAAATCAATACCACAAACACTGTCATATCTGAGGTTATTATACAATTATGTTGTGACTACATACTGCTTGAGAGAAAAGTTTCACAGATAGAATATATATAGGCAAACACAAATATTTAGAGAACATTTAAAGCTAACTTCAGTTTAGGCTCAGCCTCAAAATTACACAAATAGACTCCTGTATATTTTTAATTTGAATATAAATACAATTTTGAAACGACATGGAAATAAAATAAGTGAACATGCAAGTTAAATACATAATAATTGTATTTGTTCTAATAATAATAGAGAGATCATTTTAAAATCTTTATTTTAAAATTAAGATATATAACATAGCACTTTGAACACCAATTATTTATGTTGCATAACATGTAAATTTAATTCATTATCTTTCAATCCAAACCTAATTTTTAATTATCAAGTAAAGTGAAACCACAAACTGAAAAGCTATGGATATACATTTGGACTTGAACACCATAATTTTCAAATGCAAGCATCTGATTGGTCGATTTCGAGCTCCAGATTAAAAACTGACCAATAGTAATGATGTAGTCTGAGACTAGTCTCAGACCAAACAAAAAATATAAGCAACTTATTACAAACAATAATCATCCTGAAATCAATCAATACTAGCAAAATAATTAATAATTAACATAAAACAGCAGTGAAGCAGTGAAACAAATCATATAAATTCAGACTAGTACATGTACAACAATTAATGCCAGAGGGTACCAAAGATGACTTTCATCAACTGATAAGCATGCAGGTTTGAACATTATCACATGCAAACCCAGCAGTAATCATTCTATCACCATAAAAATGACAAATTACCTTCTAACTCAGCCTCAAGGTCCAGCTCAGCTGCGTATGAAAACAAAACATTTCAAAAATGCACTTGACGCTAAATAAATAATATCACACGACTAATTCCAAACATTAAAATATCTATACCAATACACAAGATCATGCAGGTCTTAAGAATTGATAATACATGTTGTAAATGGCAATTAATATATACTTGAAATAAAGAGGACATTTCCACTGCTAGGCTAGTTAGGAACAACATCACTCAGAACATTACAGTCAAAGTCATAACTGAACTTAATGTAAATTGGGTCCAAGTTTATAAAACTCAAAATCAATTTCTGAACTCCACTCTCATTTGTGTTCTCAACCTCTATAAGACCAATAAGCTTGTTTGTAATATGTGAAAGCCAATAATTATACTCATAAGTCTGTGTGAACACGTAAAAATTTTTTACAGAAACACAAAATTGAGATTTGAACTGGAAGACCAATTTCAAGTTTTATAACAACATACATTAGGGTCATATATATGGAAAAAATTGAGATGAATTTGTTGCTATAAAAAAATAACAATTTAGCTACAACAAAAACGTTTTATTTTTCAAACAAGCTAACTATGAACATGCATATAAATTGTCAAAGACGGTTTTGTCATTTTCTGATTTTGCTTTTTTTGCAAATGTAACAACGAAAGGTCGAAAATTTGTTCCACTCTTTAAAATAGGGGTAAGTAATACAATGACCAAGTAGTCTTCCAAACATAACCTAATCTTAGTTAAAATGGACAAATAACTGTTACTTATATATATCGTGGAAACCACAGAAATGTTCGAAAAATGCCACTCACCCTTCAGAATGGACTTAGCTGATCTTTGATCATTAACAGGTCGTTACTGGACTATACCTGTTTGTACATTAAAAACTAGCCATGGTTTGAATATTCGTACAGTATTCAAATTTTGATTGTTGTATGAAATGAAAATCATTTTTAGTTTGACTATTTTGGGGCTCATTCAAGTTATTGTCATTATGCACATATTCTGCTTAAACAGCACCATACTTTGTAGAATTTTTAACATATACAATACCATAAAACCATTATGAGTCTACATAAATGACGACAAGATGTCGGTCCTCCAGTAAATTTTTGGATGAGGTCTTTTAAAAATTGAATAATCAAAATTCTTTTGGTTTTAAGTGAAGATTTAGTACAAAAAACTGTGGGCCAGTAATATTTTGTCTGGTTAAGTAATGTTTTCAAGTTTGTCAGTCCATTGTTCCAATTACTGTTCAATGTTATTTTTGCATTGTGATAGTATCAATTCTTAAGACACATGCATAAATTTGAAATTATTTCACATGTAATCAAGAAAAAACACCCACAGGCATTCAGTCACAAATCATAGTAACAAAATGTCAAAAAATAAAATATAATAAATTGTTCATTGACCATTCACAGATCTAATCTAATACACACTACATGTAATGATGTATATATTAACACAGTCAATCCTGTGGTAAGAGACCACAGACTGGAGAAGGGAAAGTGGTCTTCTAAAACAGGTAGATGGTTTTCAGTAAAATCACAGGTACATAAATTATGCAAGCATCAACTTCATATTCAATCCATATCTTTGATTGTAATTACATGCAAGCTAATAGGAAACAGAATATTGAAAAAGGATGGTCCTCTTGCAGTTATAATAAACATCAGGTAATCAAACACATGTGTATACAATAAAACTTCACTCAAACACCACCTCACTATTGTATGAACTCAGACCACTTTTAATACATTCTCAATATTTCAACTTGATAATGCAGCTTTTTTTGGAAGGGGAGGACAGCTTTGGGCCCGAAATATGGCCCACCATCCCATCTGAAAAGCATGTTTTTCCATTATAATCATCAAAAATTCTCATTCAGTAGAATTTTATTTCTCTTGAATACATCTTTGATAAATATTCATTAAATTGATCTGTAGAATAGCTCTTTAAATTCTAACTAAAAAATGAAATGCCAAAATTTTAGTACAATGTACCACAGATATTGAAGAAAAATATCAAATACATTATGGGCCACGAACATAACACACACAGAATGCTAAACACTAAAAATATATGTACAAAAATGGTTTAACTGCAATCAAAATATTCAACACTTCAAACACCACCAAAGTGGTACAGGTATATACAGTAGAACCTCTATAATCCTAACAGATCAGGGTAAAACCCAAATTAAGCCTAAACAAATAAGGTTTATCTGTCGGGTAACCGGAAATAAACCTTTCTTTAGGCCTAACAGAGATTTCTGGGTAACAAATGTATGCTATTTTCAGCAATAAAACAAAAAAAGGTTTTTATGACAGACCTTAAATTTGTTTGGATTTCCAGGTGACGGGGGGGGGGGGGGTGTTGGATTAGAGAGTTTCTACATAGGTTTTACGAAGTCCAACAAACTTACCTTCTTTAGCTGCCAATTCTAATCCTCCTTCATCAAACTCAAGTTCTGGATCTTGGAAATCAGATGATGGTGTCTCTAGAAAAACAAAAAAATTTACATATGATATAAGATCAGATAGATAACAATTTAATTAACTATCTCGATGATTCATCTCATTGCATTGTAATTAGAGTATTACTATTCATCCATTTATCTGTGTTTCTTTTTAACAAGAAGAGGAGAAGCAAACAATGCCAGAAAATATTCAAATGGAAATCTATATTAGCAAAAATATCATAATTATAAATTTGCTAAGCAGATTATAAAAATATGAGTTGTAAGAGTTTGAGTCAAAGAAAAAATGAAATTTATAATTCTTCGCCAGTACTAACATAAGTACTAACAGCATTCCTTTACTAAGCCATTTCAAAGAATATAAATTCTCCTTACTTATAGCATGGTAAAGATTTTGCATACAGGTATAATTAGTGTTTATGACTTTAATGAAATTCTGCATGAAAGAATCATTTTCATCAACTTTACTTGCAATTAATTATATCATATTTGACCAATGTACATGTATTATGTTTTATACTCATGTGACTGTGTAATAATCCAAATTTGATAGCTTTTGTGTAGATCCAGGTCTTATAAGTGCACAAAACAATTAACACAGTCTCCAATCCACTGTATTATACATTTTGTCTATCTTTACATACCACATAGAGCACTCTTACAGAAAGTGTGAATTTATGAATCATAAAAGTGTAGGACATTAAATTACTGAATCAATTCATTAATGATATTTTTTTCTCCCTTTGCATACATGCATAAGTATGGAACAAAGTTCAAGTTTGTATTATTTTGCACAATATATCAGTCATATTAATTCATGATACAAGCCACTTACATCTTGATTATGAGATGTGACCCAAGGCATATTATTACTATTAGGTCATAGCAATTAATAGGCTATATATAGTAACTGACGGGTTACTTAACTACGAAGGATTTGTACAGACAATTTATAATATTTGTATGAACGGACAAGCAAATGTTCTAATATATAAGTACCACACCCTCCTTCTCAAAGAGCAGAAATAGAGAAAGCGTGAACCACGGTGTCTAGAGGTAGACCACCAGGTTTCAATGTTGTGGGTTCAAACCACGCCTCAGGTGGGATATAACTACGAATTTCACACTCCCTAAAAATAGGTGCAAGTACTGGTTAGATTCAGTAAGCTGTCAGTAGTACTTGAAAGAGTTGTGTAGGGTCCATGGAAAAAACAGAAAACACTTAATAACTGGAAAACACAAAAATATTTTTTATTATATATGGATTATAATGCACAAATATGCATTGAAATGCATATTCTATTACTAAATACAAATTAAAATTTAATATTTTCATTCTAATACACAGTCAAAAGGAATTTTTGAAGAACCATTTGTTGGCCGAAATTTGGTGTCTGAAAATCGTATACTTCATGTTGGGAATGTATGTCAAGTTATCAAATATATTGTATTTAATGTTGCAACATTGATTCAACAAAAACTACATAGACTGTACATGATAATCCTGTACAGAATTACCCCTTTTTACCAAAAGAAACTGACATGTACATGAATACTGAATCAGATCTTTGTTTAGTAACATAGTTTGGTGCCAATATGAATATGGCCCTGTTCCACCCTCTTTCTCACATTTTTCCCAGGTGAAAGAAAAATCTGTCACCAAATTTAATCACACAGTGGGTAATTTACATGCATATACAACATGACAAACACAATTTTAATGTTATTTAAATACCTTGAATTTAGAATGATTAAAATAATAATTCTCACCAAAATCATCCCCGTCAACACTGTGCTGGAATTCCAATTCAGAAGGCCGATCGTTTTCAGCCATATTCTTTGCCGTTATAATCGCAATAACAAAATCAATCCCTTCAAAATCACTGACAAATTAACACTGACAGTTGTCAATTAATGGTTTATGAGTCAACAACGTAAACAAGAAATATATCAACAGAATTCAGCGGTTAGTCATACCATTGTCACTGAAACTTTTGCCAAATGAAGGCAGACTTCAGAGAACTCAAATGCACAATGCCAACGGTTGCACATGCAATAATTTATTCGTTAAGTCAATCTTTTTGTTCAATGCAGTAAAGCTAATTTACTACGAATTTCTGTGGCTTGTGGGAGGAAGTTGACAAGTCTCACGGTGTACGTAAAATAATTTCATTACGTGAGAATCACTAAGGTCTAGGATGCACACTACTAAATTTTTACTTCACCATTTAGCAATAATGATAGTGTTTGAATTGGAATTACATATTTGAAGTTTTGTGGTGTTATAGGGCAGAGGGAATTCAAAAATTTCCTGATTAATGTACAGAATTTTCCCCAGAATTCTTATAAAATGCCATTGATTAATAATTATATGTCATTGCATAACAAATTTTCATGGTATTAACATTGATCCCTGACAAAACATACAAATAATACCTTAGAGTTATGTAATGAACAATATAATAAATATATCTTCAGTATTTTGGTCTGTACTTATCTCAATATTTCATCTTCGATCATAATTTTTAATATATTCTCTATTTTTTAGATTCAATTGTTCTTGTTCTAACTTCAATGAATCAGTTGACATAAATTTACAACTAGAAGTTGATCTACATTTTTATGACCAGCAACCTTTAGAAATGTTAATTTACAATGGCTTCGTATATATGTGTCCATAATTCATTCTTCAGATGCATTAGTTGTAAGTTGATAGAACTGAGGCTCCTAGACAATCAATCATTAGTACCTAAATTCTCTATGCAACTGGCAACTTAACCTCAGCAGAGACTCTACATTACATGTGAAATAGTAACGTAGAGTCCCTGACCTCAGTAAAGAGAAGAATCAGGTTTATAATTATTTCATTTCAGAGTGTTATAGTAAATTGGGAGCAAGAAAAATCTGTGGTCCTAACCAGGGATTGAACCCAGGACTTCTAGCACTGTAGGCAGACACTCAACCATGTTGCTAAAGAGTTAACCCAACAGCAAGGCTGTTGAAAGCGGCCTATATTCCTATAATCACTTCACTCCAACCCCTTTTACTTATTAGAGCTGACCAGCTCTCCAGTTTGATGGAGGTAATAATCAGACAATCTCAAAGTTTTCATTAGAAGAAAAGAAAACAAACACAAGTTACTGCAATTTATTAGAAACTATTTAATTGGACGGAAATTCAAAAATCATAATTTATAAAAAATATAGTAACAATATTTTAATATATTTAACTTTGTGAACTTCGAACTATCAACAACAAATAAAATATTATGACATTTTATTTTTAAACAATTTGAGGAACAAATTTATTAAACCAAGTTCTTTATTTCTTTCACACGGAAAGACACACAGTAATTCATTACAATAATGATGTTGTCATAAGGTTCGACATATTGTTACCTGGATCTATGATGTCATAAACAGGAATGATGATGTCACAACTGTACAGATGACATCACTGACGGGATAGATGACATCACCACCAGTATAGATGACGTAATCAATAGTACAGATGACATCATTATCTAATTGAAGATGTAACTAAACCAAAACAAATAAGCAAAAGAAAAAAGAAAATTTTCTTCAATCACTGAATTACACAACACATTATACAGGAACATAAATATAATACTTAAAGTGTATAGAAAAAGTAAGAGAAAAAAACTGAAAGACAGAAAAAACAAAAATAGAGTCAAACAAAACGGAGAGCAAAAAACAACCTTCACAAACTATTAAAGATTTCATTATAGCTACAAATCTACTTAACTTGAACACAATAGAAGAAATGCAAAACAAAAATTAATGCAATCAACACTGATGTTTAATCATTGCTGAGTTCTTTGAAAATAACAGATGCAATTACACACACATACACTTCACCAGAGTCCATGAGTATAAAAATTGAGATTTGTCTCCAAACTAAAACCTCATTATTTTTCTAAATACATTCAAATATGTCAACAAAGGCCAACAAACATAAAAAAATGTCCTCAATGTACTACTGAGTCTTGTTTCATAGACATATCTTGTCTAACAATGCACATTTTACACTTAAAGATCTTGCCTCTGGTATACAATTCAATGTCATTTTCCTTTGAAAACTGACAAGGAAACAACAAAATCAATTGAATAAAACATTTTTTCTTTACAAGCCTTTGTTTAGTTTTTAAAAAAAAATCTATCATACCAAAGATATGTCAACGATGTGGGCCCATGGCTTTTATTTGGACATTTTTTGCTCTGTTTTATCAATAAATGTATTCCAAAAATGCAAGATGAAGGTAACCCAGGTTACACTGCATTTTAAAGTCAATGCTGAAGAGATTATGAAGTTGATAACAAAATGTTCAGTACATTACAAATCAAAAGCAAAAAACTCAATTGAAAGCATTTAATACCCTTAAAATATTAGGGTTTAATGTCACACCAACAGTCAGGGCCACTTGGTGACTTCCAACAGCTTTAACAGAGGAGGAAAATCCCAAGTGTGCAGCAGAGTAGAACCAACATTCCATAAGCCAGCTGGACAGCCTCCTCACATGTGCAATTGGTCTGATCCTGGTTGGGATTTGAACTCTCAGTGGTGAGGAGCTAGTGACCAAGAGTCAGAGGCCATAACCACTCAAGTAAGGAGGCCCCTATTAGTGTAATATTGTATAGTATATAAACTGTATATACTGTAGAATAAACAAAAATAAGCAGAGAATAATCTTAAGCTTTGAGGGAAAAAACAATCTCAATTTTTATAATTTCATGCACAGAGGTCAAAATGTGATCTAATATAACATATGATAATGAACAAGCTTGATCTATGAATGAATGAACATTTTGTAATAACATTAACAATTAACAAAATTACCCTGAAGAAACTACAAATAACCATTAATATCAATATTATACAGTTTTCAAGTGCATTTTTAAATTAATTTTATGAAATATGTTTTACAAAAACAAAATTTTAATAATACTACAAAAATTATTAAACAAAATAAAGAAGGTTATCTAAAGTACTTGAAATCTTGATCAATAAAGGCAATGAGATGGTTACTTCCTTAGCATTAACACCACATAAAGCAGCTACATCTTGCTGTAACATCTTTTTGAAAGGGTGTTTAGTAGTAACCTTCCACAAAAAGACATTTTTAAGACTTGTTGTAAATGTTTTAGGACAAATATGGAATATTCTTGACTTATTTAAAAAAAACACGAATAATGTAAAAAAAGATACAATATATCTGACAAAACAAAATGAAATCCTCAGTCATATTAGCAGATCACAAAAGCAATTTAGCCAAACTGTGACACATTTCTACACAAAGATACAACCTCATTGCAATAAAAAAATATATTATGCAAACAACCAATAACAAAACGTATTTGTATATATAGATAAAACACAAAAAAACTAAATGTCAGTTGTAGATGACGTAAATTTACATTAGAATCCAAAGTATTGAATACAAAATTATCCATTCTCTACAGGAAGTGACTTATTTAAACCATGTACAAGCCACTATCCAATATAAACAGTACAAGTTTAATGAGCTAAATTGACCTTTGCAAGGTTGGAACATATAACTTCAAAGTTAAGCGGCGAAAACTTCATCCTCAACACAATAACCAGTATATCCCTTGCACTTATTTTTTTTTTAGTACATACAAAAAATCCATTGGACATTAGAACATACATTAAAATGGAATGACATACAGAAAAAACTGTGTACAAGCAATTACTAAATGCCTTCCCATTAGGGGTAAAAAATAACAACCAGAACAAAAAATATCATTTGTAGCAGCACCATTTTAGTTTTAACAAGTTACAGTATAATACTAGCACAAAATGGTAACAACTTACACAGTTGTGACAGGCAAATTTGGTCAATTCTTGTGTCTAAAATTTGAGGATTGTGCACACAATACAAAAATGAAACTTATCACCACCAGTTTAACAAAATCATGAAATACTGTTACACACTGATGATTAAAGATCAATAAAAATGCAAAGGTAACAGTATTCAACTCAAAAGTAAAAACACTTTACCACTAAAAAATCTGAAAGGGTCGAGAAAAATTAGAAACATATGGTACGACATAAATAGCTTTTTTAATGCTCATTGTAGCAAGTATCATCCGAAAAAATCATTAATCATGCTTACCTTTTCAATTAAAAATAAAAACAAAAAAAAAACATAGATAAACACCAAGTTCAAACATGAACATAACACACTCTAGTACATGTATTACATTATCTAGAACATTAAAATTTGGAAGTAAAAGGGACTCAACTCCAGATTGGCAAACAGAAAATCATGTCTCTGGATGAATCAATCATTTTTTTTAACATTACATCAACAGCCAGGGTTATTTGGCCAATTTTCCAGCTTATATAATAAACAGCAAAAATATCATTGATACACATTTTTAATATACAGTAAAACATGGTTATAGTGAAATACAAATCTGGAGCCTAGTCCCATAAATGGAATGAACATTTAACTACCCAATCATAAGTACATTTTACAATCTATTGTCACAAAGATTTAAGATTTATATTTTGATTTAATGTACAGAAACTTTCCACTCAGAACATCCTCCCCATCCAAAAAATCTATGCTGCCTTTACGTCGATGTTCCACAGCGAACACAGGGTTATGTTTGATCAGGTAGTGTTCTAACGTATCCCAGCCTCCACCAACTCGCACCATCAAATGACGATTTTGTAACAACTGCAATAAAATTTGAAGAAAGGTAATAAAATGTATGATTGACTTGAGTGAATTGTATAATTGTATGATTGACTTGAAGTCAATCCACAATATTCCTTCAATAATTCTTCTCTGCTTAATTATAAAACAGTACTTCGTTTATTTTGTATTTGTAAAACGATACATAGGCCGTTGGGTGTAGTTTCATTCACATATGTAAGCTATGACAGCACTTTCTACACCTACATAAAATTGATGCATTTGCTAAGATTTGTCAATGCCATACGACACCCATGTATGATTATGTATGAAAATTAAGTAGAAAATGATAATTATGACACACTTTAAACTTTTGTAAAATTTGATCGGTTGGACCTCTTGACATGAATAGAGCAATACTGATGTTAGAGACTCTGAAGAATTTGATTGGCTTAATAAGATCCTGGTCTGATAATAGACCAATAACAAGGCTGCATTCTGCACAACAAAATTGCGAATAAATCGGAACACTTGCAAAAAATACATTTAACTGACTAACATCATTTTGTACATGTATGCACAGCAATACGTTGAGAAAAATATAAGGTTTTCACATAACAGAACATCTACAATATCAAGCACTTGTTTGTTCTTTGGAAATTCTTTTTTTTATTCATAAGCAAAAGCAAATCGCTGATGCCAAATGCAGCAAAAATATAGATACTTATCAATTTACAGATTCAAATTTATTTAAATATATGTTTCAGATGATGACAAAATTGTTATAAAGATTTTGCCAAACACTGCCTCCAAAAACAATGTAGCACAGGAGGTTATAAAACTGTCTCTAAGCTCAAATCTAAATATCATTCTTGAAGTATTTCTGTCGAAAAGATACTGCTATTTAAAAAATACATATACAGCTCAAATATGCTGATAGAATAAAGTATAATTAAAATCATTATTGTTTTATCAAAGTCAGTTTGGTAATATTCAAAGACAAAATAAGAAATTTGAGCTTCGAGACTGACCTCAAGTTGTACAACTTTAAACCCAGTTCAACAAAACTTGAGAATCAACAACAACAACGTTTTTCATCTCTTGACAGATATGAATTCAAAATTTCATAATTTTGTATGGTGGATTTAACATCGCACCAACAGCCATGGGGACACTTTCTAGGTTTTTAATAGTGGAGGAAGACACCAGTCAAATACCTGGGTAGAACCACACCACCAACCTTCTATAAACTGTCTTCACAGCTTCCTCACATGTAAAATTTCAACTCACAGAGGTGAGAAGCTAACACACAGTTGCCCCATTTTCATGTAAAGGGGGGGGGAGTGATAATTGGGTAAGAAATGTAACTCATTAAATGCCAACAATTAAGTATCAATAAATAGAATCCAACAAAACTCCTCTAGCAACATCCCTTACCATTTCCCTGCTAGAATTCTTGAATGCCTAATTAATGATAAACACAGAAATTTCTTCTCTTTTCTTTGTCAAAATCCATTATCTTATAACCTATTGTATCACAATTGTTACAGGTCTATACCAAGTACATGTCATAATTCTGCTGTGGTTTATATTAAAAACCTTCACAACTACACAATTTTCATACAATATACAATTTCATACAACTGCAATTCAGTAGAATGATTAAAATCCAGTTTTATGCATATACACACTTTAGCTAAACCCTTCAAAGTGTAGTTGCATTTAAAAAATCCAATATTTAAATAGCAAGTTTTAGTATTGTGGAAATTGATATTGAAATGCACATGAGTGGCAAACTATATTTCAAATTAACATGAAGTCATTAGAACAAGATGTATAAAAAAGATGCAGATATTTTTTAAATCTCACTTCACTCGGAGCAAATTTAACTAAATACTGAGCAAAATGGATAAAATCACTCAGCAGTACATAAATTTTGTACATACAAGTTATCCCTTGCTTAAGTTGGGGTGATATATGTCAGGTTATAAATAAAATCAACATACCCTTATAATTACAGCTTTCCCAAATACCATATACATGCCTTCCCGTATTCTAGTTACATGTTCCGAACACTTACATTTTGCTGCCATCTTGCGTACCTACAATTAATGATACGTTATTAATTTCTTTACAAAATGTCCAAATTATATATATGTATGTATAATACAATTATACAAACATTGTCAATAATATAAATAGTAAATGCACAAATATTGTTTTTATCAACTGCCATACCCTCTACCAACTACATAAATTTTCTGGGTATTTCATTAACAATGATTCATTTTATGAAAGTTTAAACAAAAAATACCCACCTCTTGATCCAGATTGAGAGGTCTAGATCGTGCGGAGACTGGTTTTGCTTTAGGTGGGGGTGGCGATGGTGTCTCTTCTTCTTTTTCAAGTTCTTTTTCAATCTTGATAATACTAGGTGGCTCTAATCCAAACTTGTAACCTATACGAGCTAACTCAAGTAACGTTGTGATAACCTGTCTCTCAGATTTGTGTGAAACTGTAATTTGTGAATATTACCATAAACAACGAGTGGTATGTACAGAACTAATAATGGATTTATAATGCATAGCAAAGAATATAACACATATCCTACTTAATTGTTTGATTTTTATAAGTAAGTGCCCTGAAAAAAGTCACAATGTCCTGGTAGGTAAATATCATTTTTAATAGATCAACATATTAACTTCAACCAAACTTCATACTTAAAATGTATTGTTTCTCAATGCGTAAAATAAAATGTACAGTATAATGCAGCTATAGTGAACTCAGATATAGTGAAGAACTGGATACAGTGAAGCATTTATTTTCCCTTGAATATGCCTTACATTATTTTTGGTTACGGATATAGTGAAATATGGATACAATAAAGTAACTGTTCGGGTAATCAGGAATTCACTATAAAAGTGTCTTATTGCACCATTGAACTATACCAATGTAAGTAAACTTCATATCACTTATCATTTCAAAGCAATTAAAACATAAAGTTGAGTTTGTTTTCCCATCCATATGTATAATATTGGTTACAAATGTTGTAATTCATTGATATATGTATGTATATTTATAAGAAATGAATACTGTTTAAACTAATGCACAATGTCATAAAATAAATTTGATTTTTGTTTTATGACTTTACTTTAGACAAAAATGTATATATACTGAGTGGTTGGAAGTGGAAGTGGTTGAAATTGAATTCAAACTTTAGTACAGCATTGCCAATAATAAATTAATCCATGTCATGCATTCAAGCAAACAAAAATTGTGAACATACAAGTTCTCTTTACGATATCATAAGTATGATGTGACAATGTAGTGAGAAGAAGAACAAATACATCTTCTTTTAAATAAGTTAAGGATTCAGGGTTCAACTTATGTACCGATTCCTAGTTAAAAATGAGGTTCACAAATTTCGCCCTGTACCTTCAAAATAGTAAGAAATACATGTAGATTTTCTACAAATACATACACCTCCCTTATTGTGTCAAATATTAGAAATACGGATTCAAAAAGTGCATTGAAACGGATTTGCTTCAAGGACCCAATTTTATTGCAAAGTCCATTGCATAGTGCAATTCAGCTAAGTGTTATAGAATATTTTGGGATGCTAAAGTTATAAGTGCTGAATCAGTTGACTCCAAATCAATGATAGGTTGTATCAACATGGAGTCTTAAAATTAATCAATAGTGAAGCTGCATTCAAAGACAGGTCTCCGAAGTATGAAAATGATAGCAACTTAAGTCAGTGATATCAAAAATGCTAAATACAATAGTCAGTTCAATCACCACATCATTCAAACATGCTTTTAAAGTGCATTTTTTACCTGCATATATACTGTAATAGCAGAAAAAGAAGTAGCTGAAATATTGATTATTATTGTTTCAAACTATAGTTCAGGTCACACATTATAATATATTAATACAGAGGGGTTCTTATGTTCCAATTAGCAAAGAGGACAATTTGTGATTTCCTGCAAAATAGTAAAATTACTTTATTAGGAAAACTGTATCTATGGTCATAGTTGGTATATAGGAGGGGTGCATGGTATGTTTGATTAGGTCTCTGTAAGTTTAAAGATATTTAAATATGCATATTTAAAAAAGCCTGCATACGGAATTATTAAACATTAATTAAAATGACTTTTTCGTATATGAATAGGTATGAAATGATGTATTCAGGATGACCTTACCCAAATCTTCAGATTCAAACAAGCAATCATCTTGCATGCCAAATGATTTTCCCCACTTCAGAAAACTAGCAGAATTATCCCTAGCAAACCAACTTCCAGATTGTGCATTTCTCTTACACTTTAAGTGAACTTTTGGAATTTCCTGTAAAACCATACCAGACAATTACTAATATTTTTAACATAATGAACAATAACTGTGGTATCTGCAAAATCATAAGAAATAGAGTAAGATTCATCAAGATGTTTCTATTATTAGGACTTACAGAACTAACACAATTGTTTTGCTTACACCTAAAACAACCCCTATCTAATTCAGATTTGGTAAATTATCATTTCCAAGAAAAACTAGTTTTTCTATTACAGTGAAAAGAAAATCTAAGGAAAAATTAAATTCTCTTTTCATTTATTTATTGACCTGGGATACAGTAAAATATAAAGCATTTTCAAAAGTTTAATCTTAAATAAATTATGAACAGTTACCTCTGTGCATTTTCCTTCTTTAACACACTCCTCTGCCTTTTTATGAATCACGTTGGCCAAATCACATATATACACACCATTATCTAACACATCCATGAAATTATCAGCACTCACATCAATCCCTACAATAAGTAATTCATAAAAAATTATTTTACAAACAATTTCATAGAACATTAGAAATTGAGATAGCAGTTAGTGAAACATGATTTTTATTCAAAGCAGTTGGTATATTGACTTAAACAGATGATGAAGACCACATGTTTATCACTATAAGTGAAACCACAGATCTTGAAGACATTTACCCTTATTAAAATGAAATTATTACTCTAATCAGCATCTTTCTGACTCCATCAGTAATAATTACACAAATGACTCAAATTAAACTTATCTTTTATCTTGTCACGTATTTTTGCCTTGCACATGGAAATTATTAGCACAATATTGATAATAAGTACTGTTACATAATCTCAGTGCACTACAGAGTTGTCTACCTTTTATGTTACTAAACTGTCATACTTGTAGGCTTATCAGCACTCTTGATACTGGGCTCTCTCCATATAGTCACACCCTCACTTATATATTTGCAGTGGAATAAATTGGTAGTCAGAATTTAGCCCATCATTCTTGTTATACACCAATAACATAACAGGTACAATAACTTTTGTATGTATTTAAGATGGGTCTATAGGGTTATTGTTTCATGTTTACAGAATGGTAATACCTAATGTTTTCGCAATCCAGTCAGCAAGGTCTTCTTTTAGTGGACCTAAACTTTCTTCTTGCAATGCTAAACTCTTCTGATGAAGAGCATCTTCCTCTTGCTCAGTAGATGGACTCTGATCCATTGGTTCTGACATGCTTGAGAAAAAAAATATCATTCAATTGATAGTCTAGTTCAAACAATAGCCAAGATAAACTTGTTTAAACAAACAATTCTGAAATCTTAGTTAATTCAACTTAGGTTTAATTTTAGCTTCAATCTTAGCTTAATCCTAATTTATAAGATGAGGCCTAGGTAAAAATCTAACAAATATTGTGCAAGTTTTCTAATGTCTTAAGCATGTAAGTATGGCATGTTGCTTCCTTACATCTTCTTAAAACCTAAAAAACGTCTAAAGCTGTCTGACAAAATATCATCAAATTCCCATAAGGGTACAAGTTCATCTATGATTTGTGAACCTATTCCTGCCAATTTGACATTGAACTGGTTAAAAAAATTATTGGTCTAAACCATAATTGAGGGGCAGAGCTCTACACTATCAGACAAAATAAGCTGCTGGTGAGGAGGGATGCTTGTCAACTAACAAAGCTAAATTAAAGACATAGTATGTGATAGGTTTGTTTTTAAGAATTAAGTTTCCCTTCAGATTGACTTGTTATTTTAATACTGTTCATTTTGTATGGGGACTGAAGAGTACTTTTTACTTTTATTGTGTGATATTTGGTTAGAAGTTATCACTTTGTCAACTGGTCAGTGATTGGTTGAATCATGGAGATTTGATTTTTAGAAGGGAAATAATTCACTTCAGTCATTACGTTTGTGGAGAAAACATCTCTTTGATTTTGTCTAAATAATTATGTTGAATGTGATTGGGATATATTGTAATAATAATAAAATAGTTTAGATCCTTTAATTAATCGATGATGAGATCGATATTACACATTTTAGTTTCATTAGACAGTTAGCTAATTTGTTAGCATTAGCCAATCAACGATTTTGTTAATCATTAGCCAATCACGTTGATTGTAACATGCAGCACTAGGTACATAAAGCTGGTGATTGTATAATTTTAGTGAGTCTGTGAGGAGCTTCCGTGGTGTTAAGACGTGAAATATTGATGTAGCAGCTACAAGTTTAACTCTTAGAGTTTATAGGACAATAAAGACAATATCCTAAATTACAGTTTTGCTCAGAATTGGATATTGTTTGAGTTGTCATTCAATTTGGGTGGTTGAACACTTTCTAAATTGCAGTGTATACTCAGACCTGAGAGTGATTTGGCCATCCCAAGTATACATATTGAGAAGCAGTTAATGTCTCGGGACTAACTAAGTTGCAGTGTATACTCAGAATTGTCAGCCTCAAGCATTAACGTTCATTAAATTGACACAGGCTGGGACTGTTAAACATAGGTACAGTGCGAAGTGATTTAAATTAATTATCAACCATCAAATCTGTGATAGTTTTATATTGATTATTGCATTGCCCACTGATTATTTTTAATCAAGAGATAATATAGTGTTTTATTTTTGTAAATATACTAATCATTTATTTCAATCAGAAGCAAGGAAGCTTGAGGAAAATTATATCATAGTATAGTTCATCATTTTTATTCATTAATGTTGTCATACATTATTATAAAAAAAAATACTCGGCCCAAAAATAGGTTACAATATGATGGTTTGACAACTTCTTTGTTCTTGTATCTAGATTATCTTAAAAGCTTGATTTAGCGTCATTCATTCATACATTTTCTTGATAATTGTAAGTTCAGTAAAAAGATTACATTTTACCAGTTTCATACTTGATCTCAAAATGGCAGAATTCCTATTAAATGATCTTCTTAAGTTAAATATTTATTTAACACTTAAATTTCTGCCCAATGTTTTCACCACTTTGTTATCATTTAACTTTTAGATCTACCAGTAAACTAACAGCCATCACAGAGTTAGTGTATACGTGGAGTGTGAGCAGTACCCAATACTGGTGAGTGTAATGTATGGATGTCACTTGTAATTTATGCTCTTCTGTTTGTTTGTATGATTTACTTATTGTGTCATATCATGATTGCATGGCTACTAGCTGTATTTATCTTTATATTGTTAAGTAAAATCTACATACTATAATTATTGTTTACATGGTATCACTTTATGTACCTGATTTAAATGTATCATAATATTTATTACTGTGTATTTTTTCAATTGCAGGTCACATTGTTATCATCATTATTGTCTTCATCACCATCATCATCATTGATTAATTTTATGAACATTAAATTGTGAAATATGAACTCCCAACTTTTCTTACTTGGTAGTCAAACTCGGTGTTTATTCAACTATAAAATAATCTCTGGTCATCTAAATATACAGTAGGTCGCCATTTGTAAACAATGCCTGTTTAAAGAACAGTATCCGGAATTTAGATACACTGGTTTCCGTTCCATGTTGCAGTGCACCATAGGTCTCAGTACAGCCAGAGACAACGGGAACCAGTTTAACGCTGTCATACCAATCGGCAATCCTCGGCTAACTCCTCTTCGCTCCATACTAACTCAAAGTCGAGAGACATCCGAGCAGTTCCGAGTGGTCATACTGTGAAGGGAGATTACCTCTACATATAATTAGCATTTTTACCGTACTAGTTACGTCCCTTAACAAATATTTGGTTAATTTGATCTTGCTAATTCTTGTTTATCGACATGGTCACAATCCGTTATCCTTTAAATAAGAAGTTGGTATAATAGCTGGTACATGTACTTGACCTTCTAAGATAATAATGCACCAAATTCAGTTCTTTCAAATTCATTTATATACAAGAGTACTTAGCAATAAATTCACTTCGCATATCCACGATGAATTATTTATATATATATTTTTAAGATAATAATGCACCAAATTCAGTTCTTTCAAATTCATTTATATACAAGAGTACTTAGCAATAAATTCACTTCGCATATCCACGATGAATTATTTATATTTGCCTTGAGGCCATTCATAAATTAATTATTTAGATTTTTTTTCAAAAAAAGTTGAAATAACGAATTTTACCATTTGCTATATCGTACATTAATAAATAACCAGTGTTTATTTGTCTGGAAGAACAATTTATTATCCAAAACTAGTCACTGATGGACGCACGCTGGCTGTACGTGTCCAATACTAAGACAGCAAAATAACAAACATAGCAAAGTCTGCGGCCTATCTGTATAAATTGAACGTTACTCCCGAAAGTGTTAGACACACCAAAACATTAAAATCAGCGATGAACACTACTGCTGTAGAGCTAATTTTTTTTCTCGCCAAATGAAACAACAAACAATGTCTGTCAGAAACTCAATCGCCCTGTTATAGAGCACGGATTAAAACCATAAGCGTAATTTGTTGCATCATCTAAAACCCGTGCAGTTCAGCCTTTGACAATCCTTTACAGATGGTGAGCGGAAAAAAATAGTCTTCACACCATTTTTTTGAAAATAGCAGAGCTTCCGATATACCACACCAATTCCAAATGCCACTTCTACAACAATACTGTGGTCATGCCGACGAAACTACTAACACATATGACAGACCTATGTATTGGTATTAATCATGTTCAGTGCAGAAATAAAATCCGAGACTGAAGACCGAACTCAGGTTTTATAACCTCGAACCCTGCGCTTGATCTTTATTCTGCTTCAAGCTCAAGAAACAGACCGAAATGTCCGTTGTTGTACATTTGAAAATTGGTATTTTATGCGTTTTTTTTTCAAAGCAACTCTCTGCAGAGATTATATCAGCCAGTAACACATTTTGCATAGATGTCCTTGATTCCGGTTTGCTCCAGAACGATAATACACTAACTGTGAGCAGAGAAAAGACCATACGTGTCAAGTCACACGCATTGCGCGTGTGTCACACGCATTTGAGTCTTGAATCACGCTCACACACTTAGTTGTCAAGAACACACGCATATTAAAAATATTGTCCTCTAAAAAAATAAAAATGCAAGTTACAAATGTATTTTGAACAGTAGACTATGAGCGTGTCTGCTTTGCATAAAAATCGAAAATTTCCGTATGTAAACAAGTGTCTGTATTCTCATTTCAGCGGTAACCGTGCGCTCAGCCAGTTTTACTGATTACGTCATGCGAAACGGTGCTACCGTACATTTTACATGCTGAATTAGCTATATTTCTGAAGCTTCCAGAAAGCCTTGCGACCCCCAGCTTTCAAAAATCACACACCTGAAGCCAGTGGACCCCTGACAGTTATGAAAGACCGGTCCCTAAAACAAGCACTGGTTTCTTGAAAATTAGATTGCCATCGAGTTGAGAGGTCTGCAAGTTGTCTTACATACAACCAGCCTTTGACAAGCTTAATGCGGCATGGTGTTGTAAACTACATGAATTTATTTTTCTTAGATTAATAAAAATAAATATTTTGATTCCGTAGTGGGATGAAATGTAAAACAATACTGAAGAACGTGTAGTTAAGTTTATTTTTTATAAATGAATAGAACTATTTAAACAAAATGACTGATAAATTGTACTTCACATAGTTTGTGTCATTTTTTAAAGAGATAATCACTTTATCTTCGTATAAAAACATCGCTCAAAATCAGTAAAAGGTATTCACAGCAAGATCTGTATATAATTCTGTCAAACGAATCATATTTCGTCATAAAACCACTAGATTTCGATTCTACTCGGAGTTTTGTATTCAATTTCAGATACACTATAAACAGCATATATCCGGATACTACTTTATACCAACAGCATCATATTCTGTTTGAAACGTACATTAATCATTCTTCAACATCTCACGTGATCAAAGTACCGATGAAGTCTCTTGGCGTAATGCTTGCCTGAAGTAAAAAAAAAAAAAAAAACGCCATGAAAGTAAACGAAGCTTCCTGTACCTATCTGTAGATCTACGCCAATATAATGTTAGTCAATAGAATGGCCTGGGCGTAAAATTTTCATTTTAATGAATACGTCTCTTCCTGATTAGACAATTGGTATGTGCAAGTGTGATGGTACGAATTAGTTAGGGTATGGTAAAACAGCCAATATATGCGCACCTATTATTTAATTTCTACGCGTATAATTAACATAAGAGTAAACTGTATAAACTAAAAAAAAACAAGTATTTGAATTCAACATGGGAATAAGTCAACCCGATATTTCACGAGAAGTCGATCGGGATTATAGCTTACCCATAATTCTGCACTAAAAATTTAATGGCGTTTCCGACTACTCGGCTGTTTTCGTTGAATGGATAGTATCGCGTTAGTGCTTGGATAAAATTACTTCTAACTATGGCATCAGTGAGACGAAACCTGGCTTGTGATTGTGTTGACGTGTAAAGCTGCAAGTAAAGTACGAATTTGTGACATTTAGTCATTTCGTTTTTTTTCTTTTCATATAACCAACTGCAAAAGTAACATTTTTGTGAAATACAATGGCTATGTCAGGTAAGATAAAATATGAACAAATACATGTAAATAGATAAGACAAATTTATGTAAATAGATAAAATCCTGCTAAAATGACTTGTCGTAGCATTAACTTCCGCGATACTGTCAAGGGAGATAATTCACTATTTGGATTTTGATTTAACCAAAGATTACATACAAACATTTCATAATTGTATATCCTTATCATCATTAAATTCATCATTATAGTCATCAGCTCGCTATCTACTGAGCATAAAATAAGATTACTGACGTAATTCGCTGCTTGGAGGTTTAGTACAATAAAATAAAATAACTAATGGGGTAAATTTTTAACTTGAGTTGGATTTCCCCAAAACTATGGGTTTTCTATTACGTACCACCCCATCTTCTCTGGAGAATAAAATAATCACGGTCTCGTTGCAGGAGGAAGAATGTTTTCCCCATTTCTTCTGTTGTCCGAGAAAATACGCAAAGTATTGCGCTTCACGATATCTCTGACGCATGTTGTAATTCGTTGCACTGTAAATAAGCAATCGACAGACTGATATTAATAGCATATCAATACACACACATGGCTTTCATTTGACCCTTAAAACAACAGTTTGACTCTTGAGATCAGTAAAATAAATATTTTGACTCTTGAGAATATGTACCAAAGGGTCAAATTTACAATAAAATTTGAAGGAAATTTTGTTGACGCTTCAAATTATCATCACCCAAAGGTTATTTTTGACCCTCAACTGTTGACGTCTAGTGAAAACCCTGTACACACATATACACATATACGAACGAACGAACTGACTAACAGACGAATGAACGAACTTATCAATATTTCTAATCGGTTATAGTCCACTCATTAAATTATTGTGATAAATCTTTGATCATGAGTTAATATTAAAAACCGATTCGAAAATATGTAGTCGTTACAATAAGCAAGTCTGAATTGAAGGGGCTGTTAAGTGAGGTTTTGCTGTGAATACGGTAAAACGTATTAGTGTTAGCATAGCGATTTATAAATACACTCAAACCAAAGAATAAAGGTCACACTTAGGAAAGACAGAATGTGGCCTTTATTGACAGATGACCTTTATTCGGAGGTCAGTTGGTACTAAATAATCAGTGACTATTTTTCAAAGAATGATCTTTATTCACGGGGTCTTTATTCAGTGGTGGTTGCAAACACACTGACAGTATACTTTTATTTTTGTTATTTCTTGTTTAATCACCAATGCATGATGACTTCACTTCATTAAAATTTCATTGCAAAATACTTTTGACAATAAAAAATCCGTGAACTTTTTGAACGCCCCTCATACATTACTTACTTGACAGTTCGATATCTATGCATTTTCGGCATGACGGCGACCATCACCATAAACCCTTTACGTCTGCTCGCACGTGGACCGGAAGCGTAACATGGCACGGTAGTCTCATTGTAAATGGCCTTGACGGCATTGTCAATAGCATCAGCTGTAAAACAGTTTACACTTGATATGGAGATTACATTTGGGAGAGCCGCGGCTGTGGTCCAGTGGTTAGTGAGCTGGACTTGCAGCCCGGAGATCCGGGTTCGAATCCCGGTCGCGGCAGGTCATACCCTTCCATGAATTTGACAAAAATGTCGATTTTCCTCCATATGTGGGGAAGTTGCCGGCTCCTTGTTGAAGGGTAAGTTAGTACTGGTTAGTATACAGTCCAGGAAAACTGGTTAGGTGAACCGGTCGCCGTATATAACTGAAAAATTGTTGAAAAACGGCGTTAAACCCCAATACAACAACAACATTTGGGAGTCAGAGGATAAAACATTTGAGATCTTCCAGATTAATTTCTTGTTTTCTTTCTGAACATTTTTTCTGGCCAATTTATCGGACATTATTTTTATTAGTAATACATGTAATTAGCTAAAATCTGTTTCAGCATTTCAGGTCAAATTTCGTATCTATAATAAAAAAACAAGGGCCTTTACCACAGAGGTTGATCTCAAGTTTCATGTTCTCGGACCCGGGAAAAGGTCGTGATACTGAGATATTCTCCTAATCAAACTTGAATATGGCAGAAATGTAGAGAATTAGTTCGTGAAGAGGTGGTCTTTGTAACGAGGTTGTCTTAATATATAAAATGTATGGACTCTTGAGTGATTTTTGCTGAGCATTTATATTCATTAAGCTGTGCGTCTGTTATTCTTTTTTCCGATAATGAATATAGTTAGTTATTTCCAGATTTTCGTACCTACAAAGTTATTAATCAGATGTACATAGTTGTGTGTGTTTACGTTGTTTTAGACATACAGTGCAACCTCTCCAGAGTGGCCCTCTCTTGAGCAACAACCTCCTTTCAACAACAACATGATTTTTCCCCACTGTACGATTTAACTCTTAATTGAACCTCTCTAGAGCAATAACCTTTCAACAACAACATAATTTTGCATCTCCAATAGGATGTTGCTTAGAGAGGTTGCACTGTAGTTTCTGATATAGAGTTACGAACAAAATAAATAAAATATATAATTATCAAATGAATATAATTACCGTCGGCTACATCCAGAATGCCGGCCGGGTCACATACAAAGGAAGGGTTCTGTCGGCCACAATTTCTGGGCATAGTTATGGGATCAGGGAAATTCCTGACAGTCCAATTTTGACGCTGACCCCAAATTGGTCCAATACACATGCAAAACAGGGCTACGAGTAAATACTGCATTTCTGAAAAGAGATTCACTTACGTGTACGTTCATGATAACAAGAATTTAGCTGTGTCAGTGTTTTTGGCAATACATGTGAACAACGGCCAACAAAGGCAGAGAGAAAATATGGCGTATGAATACAACTGGTTGTTTGTTCAGGGGTTATTTGGTCTATTGTAACAATACATATGTATGTTTAAGAGTGGTCGTTGTTCACGGGTAACTGTTAACTCAGGATTATTGTATCCATATAAGTGAACAATTTTCATAAAATCAATGCCCGGGATAAAACACAACGCAAGATCTTTTATAGTCCATACTCAATTCTCATACTTTGGTGGATTAAAATAATGCAAATACAGTGCAACCTCCCCCGAACGGCCATCTTTTGAACAACAACCTGCTTTCAACAAACAGCTTGATTTTTTCCAACGGTAAGATAAAACTACATGTATTAATTTACAAAAACCTCTCAACAAAAAACATGATTTTGCTTTTTTCAAAATGTGTTGCTTTGAAGAGGTTGCACTGTATGATCATTTCTCCCACATCGACAGTATGGTGGAGGACATGGTGCAAAACTAACCAAAAATGGTCATACATGTAATTAAAACAGATATCTCTTATTTCGAAAATTTTGGGAAAAGTGTTTGAGCAGACAATAAAAGATATTTGTGTCATTTTTGTAGGTCATTAATATACAGAAGAACACAGTTACAGTGAATCCCTGGGGACATGAAGCAATAGTTTACTATATCCATATTTCACTTATCCATTTCATTGAAATACTGATAATATTTGTAAGGGAAAATACTTCACAGTAACCGATTTTTCATTAGTTTCGAATTCATTAATTTATTAAATAACCGTTTTATACTGTACAGTAAAAATCACAGTATAGTCCTGAGAGACCAAAATTATTGATTTTATAATGAGGTGGTTTCATTATCAAGTCGAAAGAATGTGATTTTATTCATTTATTAGAGTGATCACAGTGCATGTGATTTTACTGCGCTGAGAAAAAGTTGCAGAGTTATCAGGCATTTCATTGTCTTTATAAGCCATTGTGTAAGTACTTGTAAAAACACAAAAATCCTAAGTAGATAAGACATTTCACACCCATCAGATGCGGAGCGACATCACTGAATACATTTGGTCGAGTATTTACTTATGTTTTCACCTCTTTACAAATATGTTATTAGTTTTACCATCACCACACTCCGCAATAGTGCACGATCGTAATATTCTACGTACTAGAATTGCGCTGGCATACCAACAATATGAGTCACTCAAGAATAAGAAACAAAGAACAGTCGAATGTTTGGAGGGACGGGGGTGTGGTGAGATTGCGGGACCGATGGGGGACGGAATTTAGAGAGGTAGGGATGAAATAGAGAGGTAGAAGAGAGACAAGTTGCCGGAGAAAATGGCGCGAGAGACGAGATGAGATGATATGATGTCAAGAGGGGTTGTGAAAGGGATAGAAAGGGGGACGGGATGGGAGTAAATGAAAGGAGTGTGAGGCAAGAGGATGATGGTAGAGCCCGAGAGAGAAGGATGGGTGTCAGGCGGAGGAATAAAGGACATGAAGGACGAGACAATAGAAAACAGTTTGAATTATAAATATTTTGGGTCAATCCCATATTTCAGGCCAGTTTCAAGAATAAATTTCCTAGGAATGGTAATGATTACAATTTTGGGATAAAAATAAAACAATTGGGTATGAGTTACTATTACGGACATTTTGTCCAATTTAATGGAATCTGTGATGAAAAATGCGGAAACTACCGTTTGTTAACATATTCGACAACATTTGCTTGACAACGGACTGATACAAAATATTTATACTGAAAAGCCACGGACATCATTTAAAGTAGGGGTATAATTTAACTGATGTTTTAAGTAAAAATATTACAGAAAAAAAACTGAAGAGAGCAGTCATAAATATATACAAAACAAAAAACATAACAAACTTACCTGTATCAAATCTTAGCAAAATATTCCGACTTTTCTACCTAAATATACTATAGGAATTCCTAAGCATACGTTATTACTAACACAACCTGAATAAACACACTCCTTCTGCTTCAACCAATTATCCGTGAAGGATCTCAGCTTCTGTGTATCACATATAAGCTTTACTGATAAGCCCTCAGGCTTGTACACACGGAATGAATAATAAAAAAGTCGGTAGGTAGGTAGATCTACCGTGTATGCATATAAGACCTGCATAATCTGAATCTCGATCAAATCTTATCATCAAATGGTTTGTACCACGGAAGAATCAAATAGAACCTATGAAGAAAAAAACATGTGAAACTAGAAATAACAGTCACCTGTAACTAGACCCCATCTGTGAATATGGATCGTCTGTGAATAGATATCAACTGTAAATAGAGACTTTCTTAAATATAGACTACCTGTGAATATAGACCACCTGTGTATAGACACTATCTGTGAGTAGAGATTACCCGTGAATATAGACCACCTGCGAAATGAGATCAGCAATGAATAGATACTAACCGTGAATAGAGGTCACCTGTGAACTGTGGTCAGGGTTATTGCCACATTTTTGGTATATTAGACCAAATAAATCTCCGATTCAGGCCAGCATTGCACAACGGTCATATTCCCCCCCGCCCTTCTGTGGCCTCCATTCACTTGTTTAAATGTGGAGGACAAATGGATTCACTTAGGGACTAATTAATTCAGACATAAACAATTACAATTGTAGCAGCGGCAACAACAACAACAACAACAACAGCACAGCAGCAATTAAATTGAAATGTCGAAAATCATGCCAACAGTGCATACGTCTTATGTTATGATTAATCTGTCAATTGAAATGGATTAATTCTTGGTGAGTGAAAATTGTTCTTCATCGCTAATTCTAAAATTCAACAGGTCACAAATAAATGAAGCTGTATATAACATTGTCAACACTTACTTCAATGACTGAATATTAAGTCCTTCGTGTTGTGTTTTGTACTGTCTAGAGGCATAACAACATGAGTTGGATTTAATATACGTATACATTTAGCCGCACTTTTCTATAAAACCGCTATAAAGCATTCCGATTTTATTAGTTACAAGTGGTAAAGGATATTCAAATGGTCGGAGATTATATGACTAAAGAACTTGCATTCCGTTATAGACACATACTTGAGTTATTTTTATTTCATAAAAAGGCTTTCGAAAATATAGTTACCACGACACTTATGCATTTGTACTCATTATTTCGACGTTAATCACATAATTTTAGTTTATTCGACAAGACATCCCTGTCATTGTTTTTGTTGAAGTTGAGATGATACTTTGATATGATAATTATGACAATAGTAATAATAAGAAGATGAATAACAAATTTATTCGTTAATTTTTAATATATTATAATAATATTAATAACACGTGTAGTAGCAATGATAAGAATGAAGATGATGATGATGATGATGATAATGATAATAATACTGATTATTAATTATGTTCTCAGTAGGAGAATAAAATTATTTCTTACTTTTCATCATGACTATCACAGCAAAGCGACCAAATCGTTGCGAGGCGCAGTAATTGGCATTCAACGTGTAATAGTGCGGTCAGTAAAAGGGAAGCAACTCAATCTCTAAAATACCAACACATTTTGAAGATATAGGAGTTATCTGCCGTTACTATCATGTGCGACAATTTTGTACCAAGAACTGGATTAATCGATGATGTTACCTCCGTTGAAAATCAATCGATAAGCTACTACGCGATAACACTCGCTCAAGTTTATGTATACAGATTAAATCTGTAAATATCTTTAAACTCACTATAACGTGTTAATTGGTAAATGACAAATAAGTTCCACATATGGCATTGTAGATGAAATCATTTCCTTTCAAATGGTGTAATTTATTTCAAAATAAAAAATAAAAGCAAGCTAAAATTGACAAACAATTTATCAGTTGCTAATAAAGCTCCACATTGGAAACTTGAGAGAAAATCTTCGTCCGTAAAATAAAAAAATGAGCATCTTGTACAGTTTTGATGAACCGTAACACTATGCAGCCATCAGTCAATATGAGTATTTTGATGTATTTGCAATAAGAATAGATAAAATGGATAAAATAAAATGACGTTGTATGAAACAATTATACATATGTGTATAATGGTCTCAGCTAGTATATGAACTAATGTAAAGTATACTGCTTATAAACAAGTAGGCTTCAGTCATTGAAATTTTAAAACTCTTTGGGATTAAAAAGGGGCGACTACTCCAACAGTTTATGCGCGATAAACACATACTTGTATTGTGTCTTTAATAGAGCAGTTGTGTATTTTGTAAGCGTAATTATGCTGCAGTCACATGACAAATGTCATGAACAGACAAGTAAACAGTGGTTTAAACAATTGATATATACTCAGTATAAAAAGAAGCGCAATTTATATACATTTATACAATTTACCAGTATACAGTCAAGTGAAATACAGCATAACGCAGATATTAAGACCACATATAAGGCTATGACATGACGAATCCGTAATGTGTACATAAAGACTCCTCTAATGTATAATCATCGAAAAATGTTTTTCAATGATGAATTAATGCAAGCGTTCATGAAAACGAAAGAATAAAGCCATTATAAGGGATACATAACCCTTTCTAATTATTCTGTTGTACAAATTGCTTTCCTATAGCCTTGCTTATCTCTGTTAAAACATGATGAAATACGTCCGTGGCAATTATACTTAAATTTCTTGAGTAAACGCAATATTAATCATTAGCAGCTCAGCAACCGGACTCGCCCAAGACAGAGCATTGTGTGGAAACCTGTATCTGCTTGTCACGTGTCTGTTCGCTAATGTTGGACTACATATTTTGTGACGATGTATGCTTCGATTAAAAAAACAATATATATAGAAATAATATATATATTACTGATATATATAATCTACATTAAAAATATTTTATGGCTTGTCTCAGTGAAATAGTCTGGTAGAATTACCCTCTTTACACATAATTTTAATAGCCTACACTTAGCAATAACGTCTCGTTTCGCTGAACACAACTGGCCAGCATTCACCCTTTTGAATGCGTAACGCGATAGTCAATAATTCCACGTTATTACTTTCGAAACGCGTGAAATATTTATTATAAATGTACCGATCAAATATGGATGAGTATAAATACCGGTCGATCCGAAAAATACAGTCCTTATAATGAGGTCTCCTTAATATCGGAGCGTTTCTTTTCTATGCGCCATTAATATGTACAGAAAAGATGTTTTCGAAGTTGGAATTAATCAATATTTTTGTTTAACGCTATTCGCTCAAAATTAATAAATGTTAATCATTTCATTTTATGTTCAGTCTAGATATAAAACGTAATAAGTTATATAGCGCGTCCCTTTTGTTCCTTAGTATACACGTATGTGCATTGTCTTAATAAGATATAACGTAACATCAATTACATGTATAATGAGGGTATTATAAACGCTATTGTCATTAACCAAACTAGTTTTTGACAAATTACTACAAATTATTTTACGGTTTATGTCTAAATGTAGACAGAGAAATGATAAAATGCAACCAAGCTTGATTTAGCTACACAACCTGTAAATAAAGACCGCCATGTGAATAAAGTCATCTTTTGGCTCACACTTATTGAAACACAGATAAAATACATTTCAGAATAAACGCCACCAGTACAAAAAGGGTCACTGTATCCCTTTTGTGTAGTACTTGATGACAGGTTTTACTATACTCAAAGGTAGCGTCGAATATGCATAAATTATTTTCGACTGGATTTTATTTTATACCAACGTCCAGCCGAACACGCTCTATTTAACGAGAGGAAGTGAAGAATTTTGTAAACCAGTCGAGAAATTAGCGTTCTCATAAATGATCCGGAATACTTGACTTTAACGTATGACCAACGAGCTAATAAAATATATTTGTTTTTGTTTTAACGAGAATTTAAAGCGTTGAACGGAGAATACAGGAAGGATTTTTGAATTAGACTTCAGTGTTTACGGACGTTTATTTAGTGTGAAATGTGTGGATCAAGTTTTCTTAGGATGAAAAAATAGTTTAAAATATTTATTATATTGATGAAAGATAAGACTGAACAAATAAGCTCGTTAGTTTTGATCGTTTTATAAATGTAAACTGACATGATTTCTTACGCTAATCAGCTGTTTTTCATGAATTTTATATTTCAATAACACGAAACTCAGTTTTGTAGAATTCTTCGTTTTTGTCAAAATATGAAATTCATGACGATTATGTTTTATCAGGATTAATCATTTTAAACGCGTAAATTTAAAAAAAGTATCAGATTTTTATGCGTTTCTTTTAACATAAACGTGCTGTCTTTTTGCAATCAAGTATTTTATTAGTTGAAAAGAGTGTTAACTCAATAATTTGTTTCAAATTTAGGACATTAGGCAACATTATTTTTAACACGATTATTAAAGATCTTCTTGTTTAAGTGCAGTATGTCAAATTTTG
This sequence comes from Lutraria rhynchaena, assembly GCA_008271625.1. Lineage (NCBI taxonomy): Eukaryota > Metazoa > Mollusca > Bivalvia > Venerida > Mactridae > Lutraria > Lutraria rhynchaena. The sequence goes on from VIBL01000040.1 coordinate 378,391, forward strand.
AATCCACTCGCCGCATATGTAACGTTACAAATCTTAACTTGTTGATATATGTATGTGCTAACAGTTAGTTAATGAATCTTCACAATAGGCATATAGTGTTGGAATACTAGACGCGTATGTAAGATCAAGGGGCGGCGTCAAGTTACATAAAATATATTACAGTCAAATGAGGAGGTTATTTTTCAAAAGCACATAAAGAAATCTACATTTCAAAGCCGTTTTAAGTGATTTTTATGCAAAGTCATAGAAACACTCGGTACTCATTGCTTTATATTCATAATTTGTGTTAAATGTAAAAAAAGGTTAATAATCGGATCGTCCTGATCAAAGTGTAAAGATAAGGTTTATTGATCGATCATGTAAATAATTGCGCGGGCAAAGTACACACCAAGTTATAAAGCATTAATGTCATAAGCATTGTACAAGTAACCAGTACAGTGTACCGAGAGCGTAAGTGGAGCTTTAGGCTGCTAGTTCAGTCGACCACTTTCAATTCAATTCAATATTAAGCAATATACTCTCTCTATATCGATTCGAAAAGCGAGATAGACACCGGGGCGAGAAGAGAATGAAAACAAAGAAACGATCATGTACAATTTTAAGTTCATTGACAGACAAGTTATACACTGAATGACTGAATATTTCAAGACACTGGATGGTTCTTTTCGTCTCTCTCTCTCTCACTCTCTCTCTCTCTCTCTCTACAGTAACAGTTTCGGATATTTAGCGAAGGATATGCATGCATCTCAGGCAAGCAGAATCTCAGGATAGTAGTGTACTGTATGTGACATGTGCGTGAGTTATTACACGTTCGTGTTACAGTATAATAAAAGTGAAAAACAAAAACTTACATTTGTGGCCAGTGATTACGACGTGTCTTAGAAACACAGAAACAAGCATTGTGTACGCCGTGTCTTAAGGATTAATTGATTCCCTCGATCACGTTAAAGATGGTGACTAATGTTTAAGGATCATCACAAGGATTATTTCTAGGTTCTGCATAATTTGATATAAAACTTCTACACAATCATGGGTAAGTACTTATTTTTTCTTCAGTCTCAGCCATACTGTATTATTGTTTTCAGTATCTATGAATCCACCACCATACTGTAGCTATGTAGATACGCTCGTATCAGCAACCTATATTTATAGATTATAACGGGATTTTCCGTGTACATACATTAATCAGTACATATATGCAATACATTACACATATACAAGTACACATATAGTGAAAATTATTACAATAACTGAAATTTGTCATAAGCAAATCCTTGACCCTAATTGTATAATTTAACACTTATTTTGCATAAGTATTGATTAATAAGACCTTGGTGTGAAAACAGGAAACTTCTTACATTGAATATCAAGCATACTCAGCAAGTACTTCCCTTGTGAATTGACTTCATCATGAAATAAATATTGTGTCTAACCCATATGCATTTCAAAGTAAACAATTATGGACGAAAGAGAGAGGTTGATAAAACCAAAGCAAGGTATGAGTTTTTGACATTTGATTGATAATCTATCGAATGGTTGATTGATTAATAATTGATTTAATGGAAGATTGATTAAGTGAATATTGCTTATTGATCGAATGATTGATATTTAATTTATGGATTTATTGCAGGCTTGCTGGCTTCATTGACTGATTTATTAATTGTTTGATCGATTAATCATTCGATTAATTAATTAATTGATTGGTTGGTTGATCGATCGATCTGTTACATAATCCGTAGTCTAATTGTTTGGTTTTTATTTAATTAACTGCTGTTAGGATTTGAACCAGATATAAACCTTGTGCGACTAACCTCAGAACAAGGGTCACTGTGAATGTTTAACATATAGAGCCTTTATGCAGAGTTGGCCTTTAAAGTTTCTGGTCTATTATATCAGGACATAAGTGTGTGGTTATATGTAGCCTGTATTCATATGGCGGCCTTTATGCGCAGATGGACGTTAAAATAGGTTTCACTGTAAGAGCAACCATGATCTTAAAAGTGTAAGGATACAGACTTCTGTATGAACAACGGCCACCCTTTATTTTACATCTGTCGAGTTTATAGAGCACCTTTACCTCTAGATAAAGACCAACTGTTCATAGGAGCCATATTCCCCCGCTTCTTACATAGGTTTGACTACCACAACTTAATTAAATTACTTAATTGTATAGTTGTTAATCATACAAGGCAATATTTGAACATGTGAGCGGGATAATAAATCTATTCGAACTTAAAGCTATGGAAATTGAGATTCATTAATTCGTAAGTGATGAATGTCTATAAATTAGACACCGCATGTGAACACATGTCACCATATATATTCATTCTCTCATATGCTATGAAGTTTGAAATTATATATTTTTCTATTCTAGTAATTTTCTAACCATATGTGACGTAGATAATTATTTTTTTATCTCTGTGTTTTGATGTACATGTATACTTTCATATGTCAACAGTACGATGTTTTTATAAGGTAGAATACAGTAAAACCTCGATATTAAGATCACTTTTGAGAGCAAATAAATATAGTCCTAATATTTAATTTGTTTATTGTTCAAATTGACATGCAGCAAAAATATTGAAAACCAGTTGGAAAATAGGTGGTCTTTATAATGAGGTGGTTCTTGTTTTGAAGTTAGCACCAAGAGAAATTTTGATTGTTTTTATAATTGGTTTGATTCTACAGAAAACAAATTATCATATACATTTAAGCATGCTTGGGAAATTTGAAAATACGTATAAGAGTAGGAGACGTATACATTTTTTAATTCATGAAATGTAAAACTAATCTTCAGTCTTATTTTATAACGGCTTATACAGTTTTGAATTCATCTTCATGTAAAATACTACAAGGTTAAAACTTGATATTTTTCTCTATCTAAATGTTTAATGTGCTGTAGTGTTAGATATAACGTATGCCTTGAAAAAGTTTAATTTGTTTTTCTAACCTCGGGGGATTCTTAATTGACGGGGACTTTACATATTCACTTTTTATAATCTTAACCGCTTGTAATTCAGAATCTACGGCAATAATTGCCAGGTCTTAAGTTTACAAAGATATTTGAATATCAGTCTGCTTAATTAATCTGTTAACGATACACATATTGTCACATTTCTATCGGGTTAGCTTGAAGTATGCCGTTGCATATTCGTAACCGTTTGTTGATCAAAAAACACGGCCAACGTAAACCCACTAAGAACCAGTTCTATCCAGATTTATCCGAATAAAGCAGGTCGGTCACTGTTCGAGTTTTTAATAAGAGATAATACAATGCCAACTGAAAAAAGTTGATACCGCGCTTTGTAAGCGGTTAACAATGATTTTATTCCTAATTTAATAGTCATTACCGTCGAGAAATTGATTTTCAAATGATTAAATGAGTGACAGAAACGAAAATGAATATATTTGATTCGTTTTATTAAATGAATTGATCAGTGACGCTTTCTCTCCACGTTATGAATTACAAACTCATGATTTATAAAACATTTACGAAATACATCTTTATGTTTGAACTTACATATGCATTGGTATATAAGAAAGATTTTGTTAAACTTGTGGTGGTTTATGATTTTTCAATGACAAATAGCGTAGAGACTTCAGTCTGGATCGACAGAATTTTTGTAAAGATAACATACAGGGGGTCACTTTAAGTTTGTAGTTTCATTCATAACTATTACTTTTGTTAATTTGATAGATATGAAACTACTGCGCATTTAGGTTAAAACCCATTTACCAAATACTCTGCCGTGTTGCCTTACTTAATAGGCTTTCCAGTTGGTCGATTTCATAAATGAATTCGGAAGGGACATCCTCTCGGACGGAGCCAGATAAAAAAAATGTCTCGCCGTCACAAACAGTTTAATTGGATGGACGATCTACTGTGTAACTGACACGCTAGATTTTTTTCTGAGGGCCTTAATGAATACAGTAAAACCCCCACTGAGGACCTCTTCGTTATTTAGACACTCTATGATAACACATATCTACGGATCGGTTCTTTTCATTTCTGCTTAATTTAAGTTTGAAAAATGAGACCACCTTCTCATGGTCCGAAAGGTGATTTTAATATCGAGATCTCCTGTATCGTAAATGTAATAAATGTACAAAGAATTTAAAACCCCGATACGCACTCCATTTACCTTTTAATCAATTCCAAATCAAATGAAAACATTTCTGAATTTTCATAAGTTTAATGGAGCTGTTTTGTTCACTTGCTTTCCGAAACTGAATAAAAGTAGTATCAGACGGATCCTGTTAAAACAGTAAAATTGTTATGGCTAAAACAATGGTCATTTTCAGAGGTACCTGACCAAACCAATTAGGTTATGTAGGTAGAAAAACTTTTCTTTACATTTTTTTCTAAACACCTGTGAGAATACGAAGTACGATTCGTTCCCAAATATTTTCGTATTTCGGATTTTGTCGTTATAAACTTTAAGATCGGCGGGATTAACCGTGAGTGCGACTTTCTTTCTGGTTTAAGGCATTTACTATACACTCAGCAAATCGTTGCAATTTGAGTCTTATCGTTAAGTTTCGCACCGCAATGTCTTTTTGTGAAAAAACATCTGTTAAAGGCTAAAATTTCTCGTAGCTATCTTGTTACTTAAAATGTGAACTTAAGCTATATCTTATCATCAGTTTTTATGAAATGGACTCACTTTGCACGGTGAAATTTAAATAGTTACGGTTAAACTCTTGAATCTAGAGTAGACTCGTGTTTAATCTTAGTAACTTAGTCGTGAGGCGATTAAATAACTCACACGATAAGTAGTCAATGTTAGTCGTATGAGATCTGTACAATTGACGGAGAACCTTGACCTTTCATGTCTTATCAATGCCGTCTTTGACATCACAAAAATGTACGAAGCTTTTATGAACCATAATCATATTTGTTCTATGTTATCCCGAACATTTAATTACATCTAGGTTTCCATGTATAGTATGGTCCACGCTTAAATCGTGTTTTGATGAAATTTGGATTTTATGATTTTCTCTGAGGTAATTAACAATGACTCCAATTTTGCAACTGCATAATTTCTTTGGAATGGAAAAAATGGAATTTCTTTGTTTGTCCTTTGCCATCTGATGGTTTATGTTTCATATTTTAAATAGTTTTTCATTGTATCTAAACCGTTTAGAAGGGCGAATGTACAAGGATAATGCAACATGAATTAAGCTGCTTGTAATGAGCACATTAATTTCGGACCAATTTTCTATATTTCAACTCGGTAATGAGACCACCTCATCGTTAATACCGTTCGATTGTGGTCCAAAAAGTGATCTTAAATATCGATATTTTACTGTATGGGCGGAAACTGTATGTTTTGGACTTGTTGATGGAGTCACTAGATAGGATTGAAAATGCTTTGTCTGAAGTACTTGTAATTTTATCTACAGAAAACCCCATTTAGCGACGACATCAATATTAAGACTTCATTATAATGACGGTTCAATTTTCGGTGTTAAAATTGATAACGACACCACCCCGATTTTATGCCTGATTTGTTTGGTCACAGCAATGATCATAATGTTGAGGTTTAACAGCATTTGACCCAAATGCTTGTCTCGATTTAACACGTGTACAGATATTACAAAGAACAAATCAAATACGAGTAACGTTTTATACACAGCGAAGATCTTCCGATGAGGTCAAAGTAATTGATCGGATGATGAAACGATTGTTCATATTGCATAATTTGTAACAAGCGGACCGAAAATATGAGACATTGAGGGTATTATTAAATATAGCAGGGTTATTGTTATAAGAACCATTTAATGTTTTCAAAATAATTCAATTGATTGATAAGATAAAAAAGAAAGTTCGCTTGAATTGAGCCAGATTAATGAATACGACTTCATAGTGACTCAAATACAATATGCACAAAACCTCTAAATTGATTGTTTTATCGAATGTGTATACTCACAAGAGGTACACAATTTTCTTTATACTAACCGTAATTAACTGAATTTTGCGAGTGTATTTTAGAGGCTCAGAAATCTAATGACATCTGCCTTACGCGCGTGGACCTCTCCCTGTCTGCTTAATTCCATAAAGAGAGCTTTAGTTCTACCGGCCTCGGCAACTTTATCTTTGCTGTCAGGAGGTCGCTATTTACAGGCTTTCCTTGACACAGATTTTATCTGTTGTCCCATCTTTTAGTTTGAACCTTTGCATTTCGTTCGGATTTTATGAAACAGCTGTCTTAAACAGCTTAAATTTAGCACCATCAATGACGTCTCTCTGTTAACAACTTGAACACGTACCACATTTAAGGACTTTGAAGACAACGCGACTAAATCTCGTCCGCGGCGAGACTGTCTCCCACAATATTAGGATTAGTGTACAGGCTCTGTACCTTTAGATCCCTAGTTAAGTCCCATCTGGTTTAGTATTTAACAGTATGTACATTAAGAACTTTTCTATGATTATTGAAGAGTTCTAAATGCTCAGAGAAACATCATGGATTATTTCTTACAGGACATTGTAGGTTCATTTCGTCTCGCTTGGTGTGTTGATGTCATTGTAAGTTTCGCTTTTGCTAAGTCTGTTCAGAATAATATTAGATTTAAACATTCCGTTCTCTTGAAGTTGCGTTTATTTGTGAAGTTCCCTGGAATATTAAGAAGAGATTGTGTGTTTTGGCGCAGTGTGCCTTATTGGAAATCCAACATTTGTCAATATTGTATGTATTCCTAAAATATCAATAGGAAATCTTGGTGTTTAGAATGCAAAAAGCAAGAATATTGTCTGTTCAATATTCGAAGACTGAAAACCAATACACGCGATATAAATATTAACTTGTGAACATTTTGATTAATTCAAGTGGAGTCTATCCATTAAGTATGATCACCTGTTTGCCGTTGACTCTAACCACTTGTACCATTATAAGTAAAAACAGTGCTGTGCTGACAACCGAGTATCGAAATTAATCACTCTATTCCATTGATGCTAATTCATTTGGTACCCGGCGTTCAGGCATGCTTACGAGGACACGGAGTCAATTAACTATAAACGATACAAAAAGATAATTGTCATTGTCTATTGGGAGACATGTATGATATTACGGTTAAAAAGATATATGATGCTATATCTTCTATGTTGCAGGTTCGACCTTGTCTTCGAAGAAGCCAAAACGATTGGAGAGTGTGTCGGACCAACTGCTGCCGCCACCTACACCAACCGATCTAAGCCAGTCAAAGCCAAGTACGCCGAACACCATGGCGGACCCACAAATTGTTCCAAGAGAATACAAAAGGAGATGGTTTATGCTTCTGTTATTCGTTGCCTATTCATTCAGTAATGCATACCAGTGGATCCATCTAAATATTATTGGAAATTTAATAATGAGATATTACAACGAAAGTCTTCCGGGAGATTCGTTTCAACAGGAGACTGCTATAGATTGGCTGTCAATGATTTACATGCTCGCGTACATCCCTCTTATATTTCCAGCAACTTGGCTCTTGGACAAGAAAGGTTTGAGAATTAACCTTTTGTGTGGCGCATTTTTAAACGCACTGGGGGCGTGGCTTAAGTGTGCCTGTCTCTCACCTGATAGGTTTGGTGTTTTGATGTTTGCGCAGACTATATGCGCCATTGCGCAGATATTTATTTTGGGCATTCCGGCACAGTTGGCTGCTGTATGGTTTGGACCGGATCAGGTTTCTACAGCTACTTCCATCGGGGTTTTTGGAAACCAGGTAAGAAAATCACAAGGGAAATTTACTAGTAAGGGTTGAAACCCATAACTGTTGAACTGGACGGCGGAGCTCGAATCTCTTCGGAGATGGAATTTCTGCACGTCTTTACTACATTTGAAAAAAGTATAAAGTTTGATTAGTTATATAAAAAATATTAAACCGTGTCTTGAATCCGTGATTACGGTACAAAAACTGCTCGGTAACCTAGGATAGGTCATAGCATATTTTTAACAATTTGAATAATAACATTTGTAGTCATAAATTCGACCATTAAATTTGTGCTGACTCTACTAATCTGTCTAATTACGAAGTTTATAAACATACCACCGGTTTTAGTGTAAGAATACATACATTTTTCCTCAACAATGGCGGTGATTTCTCTCTAGCATTCCTTTTATTCTATGACAAATAAAACTTACTTGCGTGTAATCACATATCAAAACTATCTGACCTAGACATATTAACTTGAACAAAGGATATTATTATGAAACTGTTTAAAGAAGTCGTGAGGGAAAGCGTGTTAGCAAGCAAAACAATACAATACTTGCTGCGGTAGTAAATTTCAGCTTGTAAAATTACTAGCTAAAAGTCTCATCCATATTATTATTATGTATTTCTGTGGTGTTATTTCCTCAAAGGCTCAAGGCTTACTGGAATTCAGAATTAAGTATATAAAACATATACAAATAGCTAGGATTTACATGAGCGCAATTTACAGGAGGCTGTCCCAGGTCTTCAGAAAAGTTACGGGACAAGTTCAAATCCCAATATTTGACGTTTAAAGTGAATGGCACAGATACGCCGAAATGCAATTTCTCTGTTTAGTTTGTTAACGCTATTATAGAAGAACACGGTTAAACTGAATTCCAGGGTACCCGAATCATTACTTTAATTTATGCTTATTTCAGTTTATTCGCCATTTTGTGATAGAGGGCTTTGTCGGGGAATTGTAACTGCAGTGTCCGATTCTTCACGTTATTCGAATTAAATATAACATACATGTTTCACTGTAATGCAGTTCCGTGTCTGTTAAATAATTGTTAAACTCCTGTTGTTCTATTTCATCACACAACCATTAGGCCATACGAGTATGTTGTTTAAAAGATTAAACAAATGACGATGCATTGTCATATATTTACGTCTGTCATGCAGAAAATGAATCACAGATAAATTACCCCAATGTTTACACGGTACAGTAATGACAGCTGAACAATTGGTAATACAAACAATACTGTATATAACGGTCATCAAGGGGAGATAAATGGTATTTATGCTCAGCTGGTCTTAATTTCGAGGTCTATTTGGTATATAATATTAATAAAGGTGTGTTTAATGAGACTTTTGTGTTCATACTGTCCGTTGTTCATAGGTGGTCGTTACTCAGTTTTGCCTGTGTTTCAGTCTGAACTACTTGGATTTACAATCAAAGCATTGTGGGTAGTTTTATTGTAGGAAATATGTTTATCAATAAAAGAGATGATTAAAAACTTGTATGCGTCGTTAGGGATCTTAACATGCTCAGCCGGTCACCAGTATTTGAGTTTTAGTGTTTGCTAAGGCATGGCCAGAAGGCTTTCAATTCTAATTCTGAATTTTTAAGTCATAACACTCATATATATCGAGGTGTTGCTGTATTTACTTTCCTCATAAGGTTAGTTATTAGCATTGAATTGAAACTTGACAAGAGATAATGCAAAGTCGGTGAAAAAAAATTGTTCTAATTTGCATAAAATGCACATGACTGTTCGTAGCAACAGAATAGCCGTTGCCAGTCTTAAAGCGAAGTAAAAAATCGCAGTGCGAGCTAAGTACCGTTAAATTTGTGAACAGAAATACAAGAGAGAAAAGGAAAACTGTTGCCTTTATACACAGTTGGTCTGATCTAAAATAAGTTGTACATATAGTTATACGAGTAATAAGATGGTCGTTGAAATGGATAAGTCGCAAAGCGAGATATTGCTGTATTAATGTTTGAAGTGAGATATTTGTTTTTATATTGCTCTGAATTGTCTGAGGATTCATTAACTTACGGGTTTAAATATCATGCGTATGTTCTATGTTGAAATTCGTGTCATATTCTAGTAACGTGCCTTTTTGTCACAAATGAAAATCACGCGTGGAAGGACTATTTTACGATTTTTCCTTATCATAAATGTCTGTGAAATAACTACAAGTTATAGAGATGGCGTGTTTGCAGATAAAGAAAAGTACGGTCTTGTTTGATTGCCATTCACATGAAAATATGTTATATTACAGTCAAGTCCGCGTGAGCGACCTCCGAATACAACGAACCCATTTATTTAACGACCCATATAAATTGCAATCCTATTTCAGTTACAGTGAGTTTGAGAGCAATGATCAATTATCAATACAGTAAAACTCCATTTGTAGACCTTTTTAATATGAAGACTCCCCCCATTATAAGAATAATTTGTTTTGGAATTTTTGTCAGTTTTGGTTGAACGAAGCTTTCAGAACTTCCTGTACTTATATTTTTAGTGGTGCGACATTAAACTCAAGTGAAAAAAAGTTATTGATGACGTAATTTTGTTTTTAACAGGTTGGATGCGCCGCTGGTTTTCTCATTCCGTCATTGCTGGTACCAGACAGTGACGACCTTTCAGAATTAGGGCGTGACCTTGGAAAAATGTTTTATATAGGAGCTGGTGTTACTACCGCACTCTTTATCATTATCATTGTTGGTGAGTACGATATAAGTTATATTACATGCATCTCTTGTTACATTTGCGAACTAAAAAGAACTGAAGATACTAAATCGAAGGTCATTTATTCCCTCCCTTGGATCAACATATGTGGGAAAATTCACATTAATTTTAGGGAGAAACTGGTTAATATTGGTTGAGTATCCGGAGGAACTTGTTTGGTCACCTTTAACACACAAGCAGAATTGTATTGGGCAGTGCCGTAGCCAGACCCTTACTTGAACCGTGGCAATCTGGTGGTGGTGGTGGGGGGTCCGGGCATGCTCCCCCGGAATTTTGTTTACTAAAACCTGCCATTTATCCCCATCACATTTTAACCGAGGCTTAAGTGTAGATACGGCGGTGTTGAATATCCAAACAATTGCCCAAATTAAAACGCGGCCAAAGTTAATTGAATCGAAAAATCATATACTTCAATGTAACATTAACTCAACTACAACAAAACTCGTCAAATTCTGTAAATGTCATTACAGTATCGTGCATTATTATTACAAATAATTTGCAGCTTCAATTCTAGGAGGGAAATTTGATAGGAGTCTTACAGTAAAGAATCCTGTAAACAGTGATAGAAATATAAATAATTGATCTGTGTAATTCGTGAAGTTGTAAGATTGAACTGCTGTTGAGAATTCTCCAGACATCTTTGAGAGATATGCTGTGAAAATATTGGACACTGCTCTTTTTTGGTGTTCATTGGCGTTCGATGTTTACTGCAGTGTGCTATGCAAAACATGAATACCAGACACAGTGGCTGTCTTCGTCAAGGAATATATGCCTATCAATGTCTCGAACATATATCACTGGAGAATTAAACATTTTTCATTACTTTTCTCGATTTATGATCATTGCTGTTGAGCCGGGCAATATATTAAGCCTGAATTTATATGTCTATGTGCGCCAGTTATTAGGCTTACATGTATTATGTGACTATAATACAATGTAGTTAAAAACCTTTACGTGCATACGTGGTTTAATAAACGAATGCCTTTTGTCTATGGGAGTTATAAGGGGTTATTATGGACAGCTTTACGATAAGATAACCACGAGTAAGTAGGTCAGTGGCTCATAAAATCGCATCATACAAATCGTTATAAGTATTGTCTATAAACATTTATTATTACTAGTATTAAAAAGAACTAAGACTGCATTCATTTCTAGACATTATAGTTGCTCTACAAGATGAATTTATTCTTTTATAGACCTCTGTTTAAACACTTTGTCAAAACAGATTTGAAATTTTGTTCGGAGCACCACCTTTCTCTTGTAGGTTATATACAAAAATAATAGGATCCGTAAAATGCATCTGGGTATAAAATCAAATCCCAGCTAACTACACACAACCAACGCCGTTTTATATACATTGTATATTCTTGTATTCTATCATACACGTATACTAACAAAATGCTCTAGTGCGTTACATATTATTTGTGTAAATCAGGAGCCGAGGTGATAAAACTTGAGATCGGTCTCACAGCTCAAATCTCAGTTTCTTGTTTTGGTATTTTCATCCTAATTTTGTTAAAAAAGTTTAATAATCAAACAGTATTCTATATATACAAGTCAATAAAATTTAATATGTCTACATGCATTTGCATGTATGGCAAATACACATACTGTATTTGACAGAATAAATGTACACGTAGTACATGAAGCGAAATCGAGCTGGGAGTTCGGTCTCAAGCTACAATACTTTGGACCCAGTATTTGCAACTCCCATACAAGTACTCGCAGTTTACTAAACTTTGAAATACTGGTAAGACAAACTCCAATAAAACGCTTCTTTATCGTTCCTGGGACGTTTTATAAACAGGCTAGACTTTATACTAGTACATGCACATGTATATAACCAGAAGACCATTAGGCTGTCTAACTTTTTCACCGTATAAATTATTACAGTTGTCATTGTAATACATTTAAATAAGTGCTTCCTAATGATTATAATGTATTTACGTACACGCTAATGAACAAATGCAAAATAGTATAATGTCAGCTGCCTTTAATTTATGATAGATTCACTACTTAGAGCGGTGCCATTATTTTTTCTCAAATGTTTTGTTGACATTCCTTTGAGACTAATCCAAAAAACAAACGACGTTTTAAAGTCCGTTGGCAGCCAGAAATTGCGGTCACTCTCAACGGCGTTCATGACCTTGGTTGAACCGTATTGTCAACTGAAATGACCTTCAGATAGTTGCCAAATATCAAAATAAACGGGTTATACAACTGGACTACATAACAGCCAGCATATTTTAATGCCAATTTATATACTTCAAATGTTAAAATATGTTTCGATTGTGTACTTAAGACTACATGTTTCAAAAATACGCACAACACCCAATAAAATGGCATCCAAAAGTGCTCAGTCAGATATAGTCAGACTTGTATTAACGTCCACCTGTGAATAAATGCTGCAGCTGGACCCATTTATCCAACATTGATTCTTAAATGGACAAAGAACCTTCAGAAAGGAGCAACTGTTGGGCACCAAAGTCGTGTTACCCCCTTCCTGTTTGTGGCATTTGTTTATTAGTGCGGCATCATCGAAACATTTTCCATTACAGCCAAACCTGTGAACAAATGCTATCCTTGGGAAAGACAAAACGTGGCCTTTGTTGACAGATAGCCTTTATTCGGAGGTCAGTTTAGTTCTAAATAATCAACGACAGGTTTTCAAAGAAAAGCCTTTAATCGCAGGGTGGCCTACATTCGGAGGTGGCTGCAAACACAGGTTTGACTGTATTTGTATAAATAAGTTAATGGTAAGCTTCCTTTATCTAGTTTAGTGTCAAGTTATTTCCTTGTATACTTTGTCCAATTTCAGTATTCAAAGAGAAACCACCAGTACCTCCCAGTAAGGCGCAGTTGTTGGCAGAACATAACTCAAGTGACGAAAATTACTTAAGTTCTATAAAAAATCTGTTTAGAAACCGAAATTTTGTTTTACTCACCATAACGTACGGTAAGATTCTTATTCATTGTTTTACATATTTGCACTTTAGAGAAACCGTTACAGTAAAACCTTACTTAGCGACCAATAAAATGTAAGGACCACTCCATTGTAACGACGACTTTTTTCGGACTGGTTTTTAATTTTGTCTCTGAATTTTAACTTGAAAATTAGACCACTCCTGTATAACCGTTTTATTAAGTCCCTAAGGTGGTCTTAACATCGAGGTTTTATTGTACTTATCTGAATGACCCTCATCTAATTTCTACAACTTGGTTGTCTGTGTGATAATGAATGGCCTAATTAGTATGCTGGGATCGTTCAGCGGTCAAACATACAACCTGATATCCCGGCAACACTCTTTTCAATTCAGAAATTTGATCAGTCCCGACTATAAGTGTCATTAATATGTCGAATAAATGCTACTTGAAACTTAACTGTCGTTTATAATACATGTACAGTAAATTTATACTTTGAATGTAACACTCCTATCAATAAATGTAGTTTAGTTTAAGACGGGATACCAAAAACTTCATGTAGCGTTCAAGGTCGTATAGAAGCTTTCTCCGCGTCTATTCGGAGCCATGTATAAAGGACCAGTAGTGTGTTTTACGTAAACTGGTTTCCGCGAATCTGTATTCTCAAAAGAACTTTACGTACAGCAATAAATCCATGGTACCCATGGAACGGGTACCAGTTTTACGTCCGAGGTTGCTAGGATTTACCAAGAAACGATGTTTACGTACAATGCATACAACAGAAGCAAACAAATCAAAATTCTGATAAAATCACGTGACCTTACATTGCATTTGATTGGTTAACTTCTAATTCTCTTGGCCAATTGAAACTGTGCATACTACACACATTAATATACTATAATGGTATTTTGACAGTATTTTAGAACTAGAACTATTTTGTTCAAATGTTTCTTCGCTTTTATTCACTTTCCATTTTGTTTACTTCTACATGTTGTGTCACCTCCGTGTAGGGATCAACACTGGATGTTATTATGGCATTGGAACGTTGCTAAATCCTATCATTTTGTACTACTTTCCTGTAAGTATTCAGAGGAAAGGTAAAATGAATTGGTCTCCGATAAATATAACATTTTTGTCATTTAGCCTTTTCACTTAGCGAACAGTTACCAATAGCCCCGGGCCCGTTAAATTTCACTGGAGAAACCCTCAATTTTAAGCCCACTTCCTTGAAAAAGTCACTTATTTTTAACCGGTATTCAGAATCAATATCCGATTTCATTTCACCTTCATAATGAGCCACCCCAATGCATGTATTTAGACTGGTTTTGGTCCCAAATGTTGTCTTATACCAATGTTTTATCGTACTCGACTCGAAATTTACGCCGTTCATAAAAATGCACTGACGTCAGGCTCCTACATTCTTTCCAAGAGACTAAAGAATATGTCCACACTATAATTAAAGAATTTAGACCATCCTAATTGTCATGTCTGCTCAACTGATTGGTTGGTTACAAATGCAGTCTTCAAAAATTTTTCTTGATTGAAGCATTTTGAAAATTTTTCTGTGTATTTTGTCGTATTTTACGTCTGTTTTCAGCAGTAGTTCATTTATTGGCCAATTATCATTATCAGTTTTCCCGGCTCTTTGCCTGGTCTAACCATGTTCTCGCCGCGCCTAGGGTTCAAGCTCACGAACATTCTGAGACCTGTCTACAAACCAATATATATCCACCACATCATGACCATATTAAAGCCTAGCAATTCCAACTAATTGGACGGAACTAATTGAATTACTGTTCACTTGATTATTAGGATATTATGTGACATGGTCGTTGTTATTTCCATTCACCTCAGCTGTTTCTGCTGGAGTAACAGGAGAGTCAAAACAATCTTAAGCATACTAAACGATAAAGACATGAAATTAAATATAAAATGCCACAAGAAACGGTTATTTTATATTTATATAGATGTATTTAAATAAGACATCAACCAGGGTCAACCAATTGTGTTTTGGTAGAGATAGTCAATAGTAAATGGATTTGTTTGAATGAAATATACATAACCGAATCTTAACACGCGAAGAAAAACTATTAAGATGAGATTGGAGTAAAGAAAAATAATGTAACTTAATTCTATTTTTATGAGTCTGGAGTTCCCGTTGTCTCATATATCTGAATAGTTCCAGTCTGTTACAATGTTTTTATTTCAAAAGCATGAGGTTCATGCATAATTCATGGTTTATCAGCGTAGAACTACGTTTATGACAGTTTTCCAAAGCACAAACTAAACTAATATTTTAATGCTGATTTCAGAAGTGAGTCGATTTAAAGACTGCTCCAGTTTCCAACCAATCAAATGCTAGAAATCTAGAGCATACATGACACACTTCTCATCTGAACATAAACTAGCAGCCCAATAACCCATTTAATGTTCAACATGCTCAAAGCAAGCCTGTTCATAAGCAATATACAATCAACTTATGACAGACCCTATTTTTTGACGCTAAACCCAGTTTATAACGGCAAAATCCTAAGTACCAACATATTTGGTATTTATTCTCAAATGGTTGGAAAAAAATAAAAAAGGGAAAGTTTTTAGACATACCCCCCAAATTGTTTGGGTAAAGTACCCAAAATTCGACTATTTTTCTTGCCTCATTTTCTACGAAAATAAAACATGGTCTTGCTTATATTCATATATGTTTTCTTAAAATCGTAAACATTTATTGTTTCTATCTATATTCATATCTTGGATTCATCCATTTTCTTTCAAAGGGACACCAGGAAAGTGCAGGACAGGTCGGTCTTACGTTAGTCTTAGCAGGGGTAGTTGGATCAGTGGTGGCCGGGGTATGGTTAGATAGAACGAAAACATTTAAGTAAGTACATGTATTTTATTTTAGCCAATTACAACCGCTATACTAGTCACTTGCGCTGTCGCATGCTTAGTTATTCGTACATGTCCAGGAATATCTCATATTCTAACATGTGCAATTTTTAATGAAATCTAGATAAGAAATTCAGCCTTTTATCTATTAACGCTAACTGAAGTTTGTCATGTATTGAAACTGATTCAAATTGTCCGATTTATGACATTTATTATAGTCTGTATATGCAAATCAGTTTTCTCTTACAAGAAAATATTCTGATTAAACCTGATACTTTGGTCCACAGTATAATTCGTCTGTGTACTTTTACGAAATAAGGTTGCCTTGGCAGCAAAATCAGCACCAAAGTATATGCTGCGTATATTTATTGCCTCAAAATATATCATACAAGGCCACATATACACTTGCATTATATTATGTTTCAAGCATCGTGTAGCAAAATATAAAGTTGCAGAAAGAGGTAGTATGATTAATACGGTTTTCGGATAGACAGGCAAACGGACGGACTGTAAAAAGTGTAGCATGTACTTTAAACAGTTCTGCATTTTCTATGATATTGCATTTCGTATGTTTCATTTTCAGACCTACAACAGTAGGAATATATTTTCTTTCCATGATTGGTATGGTAGTATTTACTTTCACCTTGGATGTTGGTTTAATTTGGGTGGTTTTCTTAACTGCTGGTGGGCTTGGGTAAGTGCAGTTTAACCCAGTTTTACTTGTTACGTTTTGATGACGTCATTTACATTATTGTAGTCATCAACGGTGACAATTTTGAATATGTTGGTAGAAAAACGTTGAAAGTGTAACAAATGTACTCAGTGGCGTAAAACAATGTTATTTGTCATAGATCAACGGACACGAAAAGCGTTACAAGTGTGCGAAATGGCATAATGTTTTGGTTGTTGTTTACGGTGAAAATTGAGAATGTTTTAGAAGAGGCGCATGGAAAGTGTGATATTGTATCGGTAGTTGTCGACAGAGAAAATAGAGAATATTTTGCAGAAGACTGCAATCCGAATGCACATTACCTCCTAATGTTTTGGTAGTTGTAGATCGTGATATTGGTGTTCGCTGTTCACTGTATTTTTGATTTAATGCCTTGCTGAAACAATTGTTGTGACGTTCAAATTTTAGCAGCTAGCATCAAAACAAATATTGCGATTATTTCAAAATTATTCAATGTATTTTCCTTTTGTGAATAATTTATTCACTCATAGATTAGTGTCGTCTAAAACCCAGAACTTAGCGCGGTGAATGACTCCTGGGAAAGTATTGATTTAAAATTCATTATTGTTGAAAAAGTAATATTGTGCTCGTAAATTTTTTTTGGGGGGGGGATGAATTGGTGGAATTTCTAGGCTATCATATAGAACCTTTTGTACAATCATGTCATTTTTACGGCATACCACTTCTATAAAAGTACGTTCATTAGCTATTTTGCCTCCTTGGTTGAGTTGTTATGGTCACTGAATAATAATCACTTGCTCTTCATCCCCGTGAGTAGTATCCCACACGTGACCAGACTAATTTCAACAGTGAGAAAGCTGTCCAGCTAGCATACGGAAGGTCAATGGTTTAACCAATGTGTACGCCTGGGGTCTTCCTCCAACGTTTAAGTTGGAAAAGTCAACAAATGACCCCTGGCTGTTGATGTAACCCTAGTCAAATAATGCTGCATTGACTATTACAAGATAAACATGAAATGCTTGAATCTATGCTACTTTATTTCAGATTTTTCATGACAGGGTATTTACCTGTTGGATTTGAGTTTGCCGCTGAAATAACGTACCCTGAATCTGAAGGGACTTCATCCGGACTCCTCAATGCCTCAGCACAGGTAACAATCGGAACATCTCGGCAATTTGTGTGAAAATTCCTTTATCTTCTTTTAAGATTTTGATATTTCGATGAATGATTGATTTCAATGAGATTGTGTTTTCCACTTATTTGCTGAAGACACCGACAGGACTTAAACCGATATTTTTCATTGATATCTTCGCAATGAGTATTTTGCTTTTTGCCATGTAATACTTTTTCATCGACAATAGGAATTGCTGATTGGTCATTTTCCTTGATCATTTTCAGACATTTGGAATTATTTTGACCATTGGTATGCGGGCTTTACTCAACCGTGTTAGTGTGTTATCAGCCAATCTCACGGTATCAGCTGTTCTTTTTGTTGGTACAGTTATAACAGGTAATATATCAGCACAGTAAAACCTCACTAAGTGGCCACTTCACTATAAAGACCAACTCATTATTACGACCACTTACATTCGTATCCGTTTTCAATATTTCATAAATACAGTTAAACTTGTATTTGCGACCACCTCTGAATAAAAACCATCCTGTGAGTAAAAACCATTCATTAAAAACCGTTACTGATTACTGATTATTTAGAAAAAATTGACCTCTGAATAAAGGCCATCTGTCAATAAAGGCCATATTCTGTCTTTCCTAAGGGTGGCCTTTGTACACAAGTTTGACTGTACACTTGTTATGCTTGTGAATTAACAAAGCAATTACGTTCCATTTTAAATGTCGACTTTGTTTTCATTTTTACCGAAATCTGCGCATCAATTTACAGGCTAGCGCTTTTCTACCGTAATTTGAAGCTTCACTAAACGAACTTATTCGCTGCAGAAAGTATTGATCCGTCACATGTTGCGCACATCTTTGATCAAATATAATATATCTGAAAATGCTGCAGACAGTTGCTTACATAATTCGATTCCATTGTCTATTTTTTTCATATTTTGCGGTGATGTATTCGTTTGAATTTTTACGACAGTGACTGCTGTTGGCGTAATTTAGTGCAGTTTGTCATGACATAAATTTTCACATGGATTGTAAAGCAAAAAAAAAATACTGCCTGACTTTATCTCATATACCAGCCGGTACACTCCCCTAATGGTGTCATTAAGAGGAATCAATTAATGACTCTTTTGACCTCTGAAAGGTCGGGTTTTATCCTAACGTACCATTATTTCTTAATTTTGTTGTTTTATTGTTGTTCTTTTAAATTTGATATCAATAAATATAAGAAACTTATCGAATAAGTTTCCGAATAGCACTTACTAACAATGTGCGTCACGAAATAATCCACTTTCAGACTTCAAGAATATCGAACATCCATTGAACAGCCAATTTTAAGATCTATATCTTCAGCGGTAAAACGACTTTCTTACGGCGAAGTTTTTGACTGACTTACTTATTCATCGTCATACAGTCTAAGATGCAAGATAGTAGCGTATTTCACAGATGTTGGTCGAACCAGGGCTCGGAATCTGAAAACTCGAATCTGCAAAATATGACAAAGCCTTCATCGATTTCTGCCTTTTTTCATGCGCACTCTAAAACTTGAGAGATCTGCATCCTTTAAGCTGATTATTCATTCTTTCAACGCTCTTTGCCTAATAAATGTTAATTTATATCTCAAACGGGCATTGTTTGATGTGCAGAGCTAATTAGAACCATTAAATTAGGGGATAAAACGCTCACATGTCACAGTCTTAATGGAGAAATTGTCACGTGACTCATTAGTCGAAACGACTCTTTTGTTTCCACATCAAGACCTCAGGGAGTGAAATGTTCACTTGAATTATTCTTGTTTCTTAGCATCTTTAATCTGGTGTTTATTGGCAGTGAGTGGATACAGTCTGACCTGTACTTACTGCCACCTGTAAATAGAGGCCATGCGGCTGTAAAACATCCTTAAAACATTCTTATTTCCAATACAGCATTAATTTTGCTGTACTTATGAATTTTTATCATGTTCATTCTCCTTTTGTTGTTGTTTTTCTAGTTGTATTTTCATACATACGTATGTATTATGCATAGTAAAACCTCGGCTGTTTGACAACCAATTATCCGAATACCTGGTATTATCCGAAATAGATCCATGGTTCCGAATTTGTCCCTATGCATTTTAAGAACGAAGAACCGTGCTATACAACTAGTTTTGGAATTTACGAATCTCTGCACCTAATCGTATAAACATTGGTTAGATTTAACCACTGAGTTATATTCTAGGGTAGGTTAAAATGAACTAGAAACAAAATGGCTGACTTTGTTTACTAGACGCGGGACGACCTCGGCAAATCGAATGAGTAAACTGACGAACTGAGGCTCTTGACGAATTCTCTGTCAATACAGACTTGGGAAACTATTTCTGGTCAAATTTAATTAAATTAAATATAAGTTTATGCAACTACTTAACCCAAAAAATAAAAGTAACTTCCACTTTAACCCAGTGATTAAATGTTACCAGTGTTTATACGATTGGGTGGTCGGGTGTTATTCTAACACATTATTTGATCCCTACAATCACTTATACACGTACATGTATTTTCACTACTATTATCCGTATATGAACTTAATATTTTTTTCTCATATTTTCGATGTTTTATGTTAGTATACTTATTCTGATTTGATATCATGCATTAAATTACATTTTGATTGTGGCAAATTTTAATAATTTTTAATAAAGTCTTTTCTGTTATGTTCTGCTTAATTTAAACTCCAAGTAAGAGTCCACTAATATACAGCTTTTAAGGGTTTCGCACGAAAAGTTGTCTTTAAAGACAAACTTGATTGAATGTCTACCTGGTAACTTTGTAATTACGGCGGATCTCAATGGAAGATTCTAACCTTAATTATCTTTTCTTCATTTTTGTAGAGAAATGAAAGTCACCTGCCGCCTCCATCCCGCTGTTTGCCAATAGTTAATAACTTAAAATGATACAAATAGCGTTCAGGAAATAATACGTTCCTCACACAAATTTCTGCAAAGCGCTATACAGTTATGTCCCTTTACAAAGTTAATTCTGAATTCAGAGGCAAATATTTGTTTTTATGGGAAGCAGTGTCACCTGCACAGCTGAAAAGAGAAAAAATATTGGATTAACCTTTTTCAACAATAAATCTTTCCACGAGTAAAATCTTTAAATGATTCGACTATTCCATTACCTATTTAATCCAAATTCTTGCTGTTTATGAAAATGAAATAAAATCGAATACGACATGTTACAAAAAATAACAGGCGTGTATTGCATTTTGAAATGTTTAAGAGACAGTTCATAACTTGTGTGAACATTCTTTCTGGCAAAGGCTTTTTACGGTTCTAATTATTTCCCGGTTACGGGTTCATATAAAAAGTTCTCTTCTTACTTTTTCAGCATTCATTAAAGCAGATTACAGGCGTCAGGAAGCAGGAAAACGGGTAAGTGTTAGATGGTTGTACAGTCTCTATAGTACCAACGTGTTTTTTGTCACAGTTAATTACTGATTGATTGAATTGAGTTCATTTTTTGTTGTGATTAACAAAGAGACGTACTTCTACGGCTTACTATTTGTACGTACGTTCGCTTACAATCTATGATTTTCAAAAATTCGCAATTCGAATCTTGAACTGCGTTTCGCTTACTATCTATGATTTTCAAGAATTCGGTTGTATAAAGTTGGAACGCAGTTCGCAGTTCGCAATTCGAATCGCGTTCAAACTTTATATACAACAACCCGAGAATTCGTGCTGTTTGGGATAATGTATTCTGTATTTATAAAGCATTTAATTTTTAACTCGTATATAATAGGACCATCAAGAATACATTCGTCAGAATAAGTTTGATGCATTTTGGAAAGAATCTCCGATATAGGCCTTAGGTCTGGTT
Source organism: Lutraria rhynchaena (assembly GCA_008271625.1). NCBI lineage: Eukaryota > Metazoa > Mollusca > Bivalvia > Venerida > Mactridae > Lutraria > Lutraria rhynchaena. Next base: position 400,305 of record VIBL01000040.1, read on the forward strand.
TTCAGGGGTTATTTTAACATTATTTATTATTATGTACTGTATTGAATTTATTGATAAAAGATTAATTGTTGTATATAATTTAATTGTGTTCACAGTCACTCAATACTGGGCTACTTCTAGTTTCGTACGTCTGATGAATTAGAATGTTTATAATTTGTGGTAAGATGTCAAACGCTGCTTACAGTAATGTACTGTTTTAACCACAAATGTATTTTAATGTCGTGATATGTGCTAAATGCTTTAATTATGCACTATAAACTATGTTGAAATACTTCAAATCGTGTTTAGTTGATTCACTTAAACATGTCATGCAATGAAAATTAATGCAACAAAATTTAGAGAGTTTTGTCAAGGATAAACACATAAATTTATTGAAAAGAATTCTTAAGACACTAAATGCAGTGCATTTTCATGAGTACATTTTTATGGGTTCTTTGGGTATTCTAAGGGTTTCGATGGGAAATTTTAGGGATTTGATTATTTAGGGGCTCGATAAAAATGATACTTTATTGTGTTCAATGAAAAAATTTAAGGGTCTTTATACCTAGTTTTAATGATGTGTTGACTAAAGGGTTTGAATTTGGTGCTCATTTGTGGTGCTACATGAAAAATATAGGGGTTTTCAGGAGTACATTTTGCGATTTGATGATTTCAAGTTTCGATTGGATGAGGACTTAGGGAATATGGTTTAAAGTTTAAAAGACACAGTCGGTAATTGATTGTTGAGTTAAGAGTTAAGAGATGGGGATTTTAGGGACTCGGTATAAAACCTTAAGACGTGGAGCAGTATCTTTAGTGAATCGTTCATTTAAGGGTTTCGGCCAATATTTTAAAAGAAGCCTCGATGGGCAATTACAGTTATTTTTTATGAGTCCGATAGGATGATGGTGATTTCAGAGATATGTTGTGAATTTAAAGGGTGTGTAGGTGAATTATTTTAGTCATTTCATCGTTGGGATATTGAATTTAATCGTTGAAACTGTAAGGTAAATCATTCCACTCAGCGGGTTTAAATTACAATAGCATCTATATAACTATTATGGGTTCAAAATAAAATTCAAATGTTAATTCATGTTTTAAGGATTTGCTTATTTTTCTGTTGTTGCTTTTGATATTTCATTTCCTGATGTTTGTAAGTCGCATTTCTTAAGCAAAAGCGGTCACGATTAATGTTTGTACATGTATGTCCATTAGTATTTTAATTGTAAATTATGTTTTCTATATAGAATTGTTTAATGACATACACTCTTTTATCTGTACGTAGTTTATGTTGTTTTTTCAACCATAGTTAACAGCAAGCTTGGTGGAGATTGCGATTTTATCCAAAAAGTTCTCAATTTAAACCATTATATATGTAATTCACCAAGATTTTCGCATATCTTTTTAATTTGTATAAAATTAAGCTATATTACTTCCTCTGTTTTAAAATTTGATTAAATATTTGAATTAAAGTTTCAGTTTACAAGCATTTAATAATACTTGTCGGGATCTCTTATATAATAAACGTTGTTGGAATGGTTCGACTTACTGTTGTGTACAGCAAAACCACTCACAATCCTTACGGCCTAAAACACTTTATTTTTAGAGAGATTTTTGCATGAGGGGGAGTTCTGTATAATGCACACAAACCCTCGATCATTTTACCAATTTACTACGTGTAGTACCAACAAAAGTTGGAGGCCCACGTCTATATTCGGACCTGTTTGAAATTCGGATAAGTAGGACATCGGATTAGAGGGGATCTCGGAATAAGATTGTTTTCAATTCAGTCAGTCAACAAATTCGTACTACGTCGGGGCGTTTATTAGGCAATACTCGGTACTCGAAAATTTTGAACTTTTAGGAATTGTATTAAAACCTAAAAAAAAAATTATACAAATAGGAATTTGAAAGTTTTTAAAAAAGGTTTGTTCGTTTTTGGATAACAAAATGTTTAATCATGTCAGTGACAAAACATGTGAATTGAAGAATTGAGTGGTGAAATGTCGACCATTATCTTTAAATTCACATTAAATAAAAATATAAAACACGATTAATTGACATAACATATAAATTGAAAAATTATGTTGTTTATATATAAAGTGTATTCAAATATATAAAAAAGTAACGTAAAACGTAGTTATATTGAACTCGGATGTAGTAAAGAATCAGATACCATGAAGTTACTAGTTTTCCCGGACCAGGTCCATTTATGTTCTAATGCAATGATTAAGGCGAAATATGGATGTAATTAACGAAACATTAGGGCCCACAAGAATTCACTATGACTGTGTTCTACTGTGTATTCTGATTCCTAAATACACATATATATAATGTACGTAATATCTCACTTGACCTCACCAATGTTAAAACCAAAAAATATGAACCGGCGCGAAGGCTGCGTGTTCCTAATTCGTGTATAGAATGTCAGAGTCAGTACATCTCGGCATAGAGTTTAAATATCATTTGTATAAAATTGGAAGCCGCGGCCGTGGTCCAATGGTTAGTGCGCTGGACTTGGAATCGGGAGATCCTGGTTCGAATCCCGGTCGCGGCAGGTCATACCCTTCCATGAAAATTTGACAAAATGTCTATTTTCCTTCACATGTGAAGAAGTTGCCGGCTCCTTTTGGAAGGGTTAGTTAGTACTGGTTGGTATATAGTCCAGGATAACTGGTTAGGTGAACAGGTCGCCGTATATAACTGAAAATTTATTGAAAAACGGCGTTAAACCCCAGTGACAATAAGTCACATAAAAACAAAACAAATAAAATTGGAATGCTGTGCGCAATACGCAGTTCACGATTCTACCGATTCGAACCACAAATTGAAAACCGCGTTTCAACTACAGTGTGTATATGCAACCTGACATATCGATTTATCCAAATTTATGAGTGATAGAGTTATCTTCAGCTATTCCAGTCATAATTATTTTGTTTTATTGTCTTTTAAAGGTGGTTGAATATTTAGACCAAGTTAGCTTTGATGTGAATAATACTGAAGAGAAGAATGCGACGACAGATGACGATAAAAGTGACAAATTTTAGTTTCATTCGGACTTTTTCGTCGACCGGAGAAATATGAAACTTATCCGATCGGAAAAGCCCAAGATCTTCCAAACATTTTGATATTTCATTATTTTAATATTTTTCATGATTTCATATGCTTCAACTTGCACGTTGTCTATGCACGCCTATTTTTGTCATTAGTGCTTGTGAATTTGCTTCTCATGTTTGATACTTCTTGTTTAAAAGATATTAAAAATATCAAAATAGAATGTCCGCGTGAATGGCACTCAAAAAATTAAAATGTTGTAATATGGTAAAATACAGTAACACACCTCGATTCTGAACTTTTATGTAATAATTTGTTCAGATTTGAGAGGTCTTTGTATTTTAAAGGTTTGTGTACACTCGTAATTATTTTTAACACTTCAGCTTAACATTAAAGCTGTACTTTCGGGACCGACTTCTGTGGTCGGATTGGAGAGGTTTTTGGATAATGGGGTTCGGATAAGACAAATTCCAGAGTACTTGTCATTTGTGCTACACGTTGCGTATATGTATTATCTTTGTTATATACTAGTAAGTGTTATGGCTATGTTAGATTGTGTATGTTTTAAAGTGAGACATCTTACGTGTAATATCCTGTCATGTTCTAGGAAGAAGATGACTGGGTTTTATAATTTTGAGTTTTAAGTTACGTGATGTCATTTTAATTGAACCATATTGAATATGCCCCCAAATAACGCGATTTTCTTTGAAGTACCGTCAACCAGATAGCAGATAGAATATGTCCAAGTGGGCCTATGTACTCGAGTGGCTAGGGTCTTGGACAAGTAATAAAGCTGAGAGTTCAACCCCCCCCCGCAAGGGACCATTTTTTACATGTAAAGAAGCTGTCCAACTAGTTTACTGACGCTAGAAAAGCCGCTAAATGACACGTGACATTTAATCCCTCACAAAAAGAACCCATTCTGTGAAAAGTGGCCAATCTTCCGATTACATGATCACATTCATTGATACATCAGACCGAAAAAAAAAAACGCTGATTACATGCTCTGCTTATAAGTCTTCTTTCTCTATTTGACGGCCGTTATCACAGGGTTGACAGAGTATTTTGATTTGTTTTGTAAGGCATTTGGATGTTTTGTCGTTATTTTCAAGTTTTGCTCTTTAATTGTGATGTACATAACCCATATGTATGATAATTATTCATCTCATTGACTTAACCGTGATGTTTTATGATTTGCTAGTAAATCTTCTTTTTGTGTATGAACCATGGGTCTTTCATTCGTTAGTCAAGCAATGATCTTACGGCTCTTACGATGGTTTATCAACAATTTAACCCTCTAACAGGTCCGCAACGTTAATCCTTTACCCAGGATACGAATCATAAAGTATTTATACAAGACGTGTAATTTTTACCTCATATTTTTTAAAATTGATGTAAAAATGTCTTTTTGCAAACTGTATCTTTATTGCAAGAAATAATACATTTTTATCGTACTTTTGTTCGATATTTTTCGATTCCCTCATCACAAGTACATGTTTAAGTTTGGAGATACAGTGCAACCTCTCCAAAGCGGCCCTCTCTAGAGCAACACCCACTCAACAACATAAATTTCTTCTCTAAAAAAGGGTGTGGCTTTGGAAAGGTAGAACCAACAGTCAGGTCTGTTCTGCTGTGAACTAAAACTACCAGATAAATACAAAATTTATAGGAATAGGCCAGTAATGGTTGCATTAAGTTGGAACGCATTTTGCTACTCAAAGTTTGCAATACAAAAACCGTATTAGATGAAAATCACATACTTAAAACATTGTCTCTCTTGATACACTATCCAACCTGAGTTGGGTTTTTTTGGTATGAAATGTTTATTCTACTCCTGTATGCTCTGTGAAATTTACTATTTGCTATCGAATTTGGTTTGAAATTCGCTGGTGAATATGCAAATTTCGAAACGTGTGATTTCCCTAGCAAAAATTCTAAACTTGAATTACATCTTTCCTCTAATGTTTTGAGTCGCAAACTTTTAGTTAAAACACGATTCGGAACTTTAACCCATCGGGTTTTTGGCAACTGAGGTCCCATAGTATAATTTAGTTTGAAATTCTTGGTTTTAATAGCCCCCCCCCAAAAAAAAATAATTGTGATCTTCATCTATAATAGTTTTTGAATAGCGAACTGCGAATTGCGAACTGCATCCCAACCATTACTGAATATCATTTGGTGAATATCTTTAAACAGTGTGTAATCTTAGAATTTGGGTTTTATATATTGTATTTGAAGTACTTTTATCGTTATGTAAGTGTATTTAACTGATACCACAGATAAAGCCGCAATAAAGGAGAGCGCCACCTATGTACAACCTCATGTTCTATCATAAGGTCACAAACAAATTTCTCTGGGTGATTTGGAAACAAATCATGCAATACGATTCACTTGACACAAGTTTTTTCATAACAAACACGGGTGAATGTTTTGACAGAATATTATTTGTATATACTTTGTGGTTTAACATACCCAGATAACAATATATAATCAAACAATTGTGCGTAAATATAAATAACAAAAATAATAACAAGAAGCAATATGTCACTGACCTACCTAGTATGGTATTTCATAAGTGAATAGCTCTAGGTAGTTTAATAGTATAGCGATAACCAGTAATTCACATTTATTCCTTCATCATAGTCATTCTCACGACAGTCACAATTTAACGACCACGTCACTATTTTGCGCAATGTCTTTAACCCCACCAGTTCAGTTCTATCCAATATGAGATGCATGTACACTGATGTCTAGATTTTAATTTATAAAACCTACAGAGACTGTAGCAGAATATTACAGAGTATTAAGAGACTTCTGGACTGTATTCTTACCAGTACTAACTTACACTTCCACAAGGAGCCGGCAAAAGGTATGACCTGCCGCGACCGGGATTTAGGCGACCTAAAGGAAAGAAACTATGGCATACATACTGTATATTTACCGTTGGACTTCAGTCAGGGTTGGGTGTGTTTTATTCTAACAATTAATGCGTTTCTTTACAATATGATTTCTAATCTTTAACACTGGTAGACTGAATGTGTTGATATATCGGTGAAAAACGTAGAAACACAACACATTCGTACGCATGTAGTTTATCACTAACACATGTTGAACCAAATGTGATTTAAACGCACACAGCCTAAATTGGCTTTAAATTAAAAAAAAAGAATTAACCCAAGGTTTCCAACACTGTAATCAAAATGTCCGAAAAGCATATTATGGGTATAACATCGTTTATACAGTTTGTGGACATCTTAATAAATAGTATGGAAATATGGTTCGGCTTACTTAATTACATAGAACGGTACTGTGTTACTAATTCTATGAATCTTTCCTAAATAATTAAATGTTTGTAAACGGAGCAGATGTCTTGTAACATAGAATTAACTCAGAAACACCCGAGTTTTCCTTTTCAAAGCAATATTACTATCTAGTATTGTAAGCAAGAACACCTTAAAGTTGCAGTTTATTCCCTTTAAAGGCGTTTCTTTCAATTGTTGGCTTTATTATGTCTACAGGTGACGTGGGAAATCTAGTTAACCACAGAAATCCCCATTAAAGCTTTTTTTGACATCTTTCGACTTTATCTCAAACATTTTTACGACTAAATGAACTTTTTAATCCATGTCGTATATAGGAAAGCTCGGCACATGCGCACTGTGTCTCCGATGGATTTTCTGATCAATATTTTTATAATTTTGTTCATTGAAGGATATGTACGAAATGTTTGAACTGTCCTTATATATAATTGTTGACCACAAAACACTGTTAAAGCCATTTTAAGCTGAGTAAACATTTTATGTAAATATAAGAATTATTGAGTTGAACTTCCACTATTTGCCATCTTTTTTTTACGAAAATAAGTTCTGTTAGACTTCACAAAAAGGGGAATGAAAAATGTTTAGAAAATTAAGCTTGAAATGTAAATCGTGAGAAATATACCGGAATTTATTACCAGCGCATGAGAAGAACACAACGCAACTAGAAGAAGAGCAGAAGACGACACGAGAACACAAAACAGAAAATACACACACGTATAATAATTTAACGTATTGCAAAGGAATTGAATTCTATTGAAGAATAGACTTCACACATAGATTTATCACACATACTAAAACATGACGCTTTTGTAATGCACCTTACGAAGATCGTTGTTATTCAAGAGTCTATCTTCTATTCTCAATGAAAAGTTTTTATTTCTAGACTCAATGCACGCTTTACAGTACCTCTCTCCCAACACGTCACATGTTTGTCTCGTCATATTTGTGCGGTCATCTGTCGTGGAACTACATGTAGTATTTTGACTATTCCTCAGTGACCATGTTTTAGAATATATCTCATTAACGTATTGTCTATGACACTCTCCGCACGTGAAACACTGATTATACACATCCGGGACGTAAAGTTCATCCCGTGCAAATCGTTCGCGCGGTCCTGTTTGTCTACGGACTTCCGCTATGTATTTCTTTTCACGCAAGCTTCTTGAATCATGGACCGTTTCCTTCATTCGATTTGATGTATCTATGGGTGGCAGAACAATAGTGTTCTCATGAACCAGTCTGTTGTACCATTTCTGAAAGTCGGGCTGATATAGTCCGATGGCTTCGTCTGGCAATGGGCGCGGACTGGTTTTCTTAACGGGTAGAATGTTGTTGCCAACACCTGGCGTAAGCCAAAGTTTTCTTTTGAAATTCAAAGCTTCATTATATTTTTGGCTGTATTCGAACAAATTCTTAAACTTTGGACATTTAACGACCGGTAATCCATTGACACTTTTCTGTTCGAATTCTGCTTTTTCAGATAAGGCCGGCGTCCACAGACGTGAGTAATATTCATGAGGTTTGGCCGGTAAAGAACCACCTAACTGAACAATTCGTGGAGCCACTTCCTTTCTGCCAATAACAGGTTTTTCTTTTTTCTGTCCTATCTTGGATACGTTCATGTTTTAGTTCTGAAATAATAAACAATTTTTTTCAGGTAATTGTATGGAAATTTATGTATACGAATTATGTCGATAAAACGTGAGTATTTGATTTCGCACGCTGCATAAACATTGTTCCAGCTCAGTATTTCAATTTTGCACGACAGACAGATGACCAATCGGGTTTTTTTTGGTCATCTACCAGGTCCTTTCCTACTCCACAAACAAGGGACCTCCGTGGTCGAGTGGTTATTGTCTCTGACTAGTAATCACTAGCCACCAGCACTCTTACTTCGAATCAAACTCAAGACCAGGCAGATTTCACATGCGGGTGCTAACCAGCTAGCTTACGGACGGTCGTTGGCTCTGGTCTTCTGACACCTCGGGTCTTCTGCCACTGCTAAAGCTGGTAAGTCACCAAAGGACCCTAGCTGTTGGTGCGACATTAAACTACAGTGAAAGAAATCGCCGTGCAGCTGGAAAGTTTTCAATATTGAAAAATAGAGGTGAACCAGAAATTGGATAAAATAATATTAAGATAAGTTAGCACGAAGACTGGGGTAAGATAATATGAAGCGATCAACGAGTTTAATAAAATCAATACTGATTCAACATGGTACCAAGTTCTATTCATCACTTTAAGACTTTTATAGAGCTTAGATTAAAGATTGCCCTGTTTGCAACTGTTACAACACAACAGGATTAATGTTGTAGCTGAAGGACTTACAGATATCTAATATATGACTTAGCTCAACCATCAAAGCTGAATTGTTAGTAGATCTAAATCCGGGATGATTGAAAGCAAAATTTAAACTATCAGACCCTCCTACTGTCGATGGAAGTTTACAACAAGCATTAATTTTCAATGCATCTGGATTATTTGTTTGTTTGAGGTTTAAGAATGACGACGTTCAGTTTTATACGATAGCGCTGTTCAAGCTAGTGCTCCAGGATTGTTATCCAGTCTACGAGCATTTTCATTCTCCATTTTGTTCCGTCATAAGTGATTTCCCCACACAGTATAAATCAGAGGTCGTGAACAAATACAACATGCATATTGATTCGCCAATTGTTACCAAAATGTTCGGCAAAAATTCGTGACTCATCAGGTTGTGAAATCACGAAATAATGGGGTATTAAAGCATGTATTCACTGATATGAAGTTTTTTGTCAATATGTATTATATATGTTATATCTTGTAGGCCTCCATAATATCTGACATTGCATCGAACGTCGCCTTCGATTACATTTTGTTACATTCTCATAAGACGCGACATACCAAGTCATTAGCGACACTTTAGGAGCTGATTAAACCAGATTAGATTTTAGATAATCCATGGTGTCATGAAATAAACATAAATACATTAATGTAACCATATTAGTCATGGGAGCTTAGTTATAGATTGTGTATAAAATTTCTTCTGGGTTTGTACATCTTTTTGATTCTAACAGTTTTGACTTTCCGAGAGCTTCATGGTCGAATGGTTGAACTCCCTGACTAGTAATCACTAGCCTCTCACCACTGCCAGTTCGAATACCACCCTTGACCAGACTATTTTCACAGTGCCAGTTAAGAGCCTGAAAGGTCGCCATGTGACCCTGGCTGCTGGAGCGGCCTTCAACCTAACTAAAAATTATTGTACCTGTCTCGGACATTATACATCCCCTTTAGATGTCAATACAAGTATTGAGATTGATAATGGCCGATAAATTACTCTCAAGAGTATGAGAAAATGTTGATAACTTTCAAGATCACAGTTTATAGATTTGAGTCAGTCCGTCTTTTATACAAGTATAAAGTTTTGACAAGTTATTTTCCAATTGATTTATTCATTATTTTTTTCGAAATAAAGACAAATATCATTTTTTCCATTTGCTGTAATCTATATATTGAGTGGGCTATTCAATGAAAAAAAGCTATTCAGTGAAACCTCAAATAGCGATCATCTCAATATTACGACCACCTTGCTATAACGCTCACTTATTTTAGGGCCGGTCTTCAATAACTACCCTATAATTAATAATAGACCATCTCATTACAATGACTCACTTTTTGGTCCCCAAGATGGTCTCATTACCGAGCTTTTTGTGCACATATTTTTTTATAATTACGAGCTGGGAGATGTTTAACAAGCTAGCAAACTTGGGTTAGTGTTAAGTAAAAATAATTTTTTGTACGCTTTTAGAAATGTAATTAACTTTATCTATTGGGCTTTTCGTGAAGTTTAATTTGTTTAACCTTGTTTATTTTGCATTGATTCCGAAAATAGTTTTTACGGCACGTACTTCTATTAATTATTATCGGCATCCTGGGTTACATACGCGTGTAATGAAATATGTAGACTTAAACCGTCAGGGGGAGATCTGGAGTTTCACGTCATACCACCAGCCAGGGTCATTATAGGCTACTTTTCAACTTTGATAGCGTAGGAAGGCCCCTAGCTTACACCTGGGTAGAAGTACCGACCTTCTGTAAGCTGGCTGGACAGCTTCCTCACATTGGAAATTTGTCCGGTTCCGAGTGGGATTCGAACTCGCAGGGATGAGTGGCTTATGATTACAGGTCAGAGACTATAGCCACGCGACCACGGATAACCCTCGGGGGGGGAACAGAAATACAGTAAAACCGCGATAAAAACTAAAATAATTCTTAAAACTAAGGTGGTCTCTTTATCAAGTCAAAATATAGAAAATAGTTTTGAAAACAGATACCAAATAGGTGGTCTTATTAGTCAGATGGTCTACATATTGAGGTGATTGCTGTTAGTGAGGTATCTTTCAATAGTCTGTGTGCATAGTTAATACTCGCGTGACTTTGTGAAATAATAGCTTCACAGTGATGGGATTCCTTAACGTTTATAAGTATCATTTAATTGCATAAATTTTAATTTTATGTCTACTACAATTTAATACCGATACGATAAAACATTTTAAAGGTAATATGCTTTTGAAATCAATGTTTAAATGGTTAATATCTTTTATGACCCAGTTTTTGTCAGATAATGCTATTCATAAACTGAAACTGTCATTTTATATAGATTTTCTAACGATTTTCTAAAACTAAAGTAATACTTATTTTGAAAAATTAACGAAATTCACAATGAAAACACTGATTTAAGTTAAAATGACACAACAAGCAATTCAACGATCGATGGATGTTTTTTTCTCTGGAACAGCCAGAGTCATTAGGCGATTTTCCAGTCTAAATTTGGACAGAGCCACCGACCTTCTATAAGCTGGACAGCTTTTTCACGTATGAAATTTGGTCTCGGGTGGGATTCAAACTCGGTTGTTTTTTCAAGAATAACCAAAAGACCAGTAAAAGAAGGTTATACCAGCATAGAAGAATTATGGCCTTTACATAAAATAAGCTTGTATTAAGAGACCTCATTATAACCTTTATAATAAATAATAAATAAATATAAATGTTAAAACGTAAGCGGCAACACGCAGACTGCCTAAATTCTGACTGGAGTGTATCATTATTTCATTTTTCATTCACAAATTCATTATTATGTAATTTATTAATAACTGTTTTTTTGTGTTAATATCATGTTATCAAACAGCTAAGGAACAAAATAACTTACCGTTATTTTTTCATATCTCTTAGTATGTCTTAATAACGCATGTTTAAAATCTCATTTCAGTCACTTGATATTTAAATCCTGCACGCGTCAATTTTGTGAACTAATAATGAACTTTATGCTTCATGTACACTTCAAATACATAATCGTTCATACGTATGTTGTAATTCAACACTGCTAAAGGCTAGACGACGAACATACACTCCATTGGCCGAATCTTAATCTATGTAATTCGATTTCAGCCCGACTAAATTGTTGAATACAATTTTGCACCTCGTGTATTAAATGTCGCCAATAAAATGCGTAATTCGACTTCGCTGTGCACGTTTATAATCGGACAAAATCTTTAAAAGTCAAACGATTAATTTTGTATATGAATAATTTTTCGCCAGTTTAAACTTCCATCAATATTGATTCAAAGTTGAGGCAAACTAATTGGACGTGTGAAAACTATGTTGATAAAAATAACCCCAAGTTATACCTAATGGTACCAAGAGAAATCGAACTTGGCGGTTTATCGATTTAACTATAAATTATACTTACATAGGAAAAGTCAATAAAGTTAGCAGTCATTAATCACGTAATTTGAATAATTATCCTTTCTAGCGAATTCGTATGCAACAATTTTCGTCAGATAAGTCGCCTTTATAAATGTCAACTTCCTATGATAATCAATATAGCACTCGCAACGCGCCGATAAGCCCACAATCTACATACGGGGCTTTATAAACTATTTTTGATAACGGTTAAGTACCCACTTAAGGTGTAAGCATGTTGTTACAATTTTCGACTTTATACAAATATTAGTGTGACATGTGTATTCATAGGAACTTGAATAAATTTGACAGAAGGTTAAGTAATTAAAAACATTTATCGAAAGATTTGCAAAGAATTTAAAAGAAAATAAAACACATATATATGAATACTTATCTTTCTTTTGTCGCATAAAATATTTTTGTAAAAATATTTTGCCTAATTATTATTGTAGCAATAATGAATTACCTGCTGCAGATCGAACAAACAGAGCCCATTTTAACACTGAATTTATTATTTTTGTAAATATTTTGGCAAAAATATTGACAGTCAATATTTGCCGGGTATCGTCGAAGATATAACTCTGTCCACGTGACACAAGATTGTGTTAAAACGAATTAATAATAAAATCAACAATGCATACCAAAAGTAGATGTTCATTAAATCCATTCAACATTTCGACCATGAAATTTGGTCCTTAGTTTATGGAAATGTTATCACGGAAACTCCGTAAAGCAATGGTGCATTAAAATGAATATAGTACGTTACATCAATTATAAATTAAACAATTATCGTCGTCTTTGAGGTGTTTTCTTAATTAATGTATAGTGTAATCAACTTGCAAACATCAGATACTGAAGAAAACACGTGTTGTTAATGAATCAAAGACTTTGTTAAGTGTACACATGAATCAAACATTTAGAACTTGGTAAAAGCGATCAGACGCTTATAAATATCCATCGATGGTTTCATGTACAATCACGATGCAAGTGATGTTTACAGTCTCTCTTGTATTTGATGCCACATCCGCAACTTACGGACGTTAACAAAGATTTATAAAACATATCAGTGTGTTATATTATTCTCTTTATATACGAGGAAATAAATAACTAGCAACACTTAATGCTGAAGTTTTGTGCATTTCTACCCCGTGTTAATGATAGAGGTTATGGAAATTTAATAGACGGTAGTATGATTTCAGTTCGTTAACGGAAACAGCCTACTTTATCCTTCGCACGTGTGCATAAGGGCATAAATTATAGAATCCAACTTTTCAACATTTATTTCCAGTTTGCAGCAGTTTTCGGAAACAATGGCAAAGCTTCTGCGTATTATGAGACTTTTGTACTGGACGGCTGCAGACTGTAACGTAGAGTTGAGAGGTAATAGGATGTGTGTGGTGGGCAAACAATATATTACAACATTTAGAAAATTTAAACGACAGTTCAATAGATATGCCTTGATTAAGGGGTTGGGTCGAGTGATTATTACGTTATATTTTATTAGTCACGTGATACCCCACATTTAATCCTATACAGTCAAATATGTTCGAAGACAATTAATGTTTGGATTACATCTACGTTTACTTAACTTTAACGGTCTCAACTCCTTGTTTTAGATTATCTTCCAAATGATAGGTTGAAAAAAATAAACGTAGGATGTATCAGTGATATACTGGCTTCTTTATTTAAAAAAATATCATGTTTCCAAACATAGAAATAATTCTATGATACACGTTTTATTAAAATGAATTATCCTCTTCTTCTATTTTTTTTTATTGAATTCACCAAGGTGTCAACAAATCCGTTATCTATGAATGATACGAAACGAAGTGGAAGTCGGAAAGTTTTCAATATCATGATTTATAGTTACCTTTTTGATGTAAAGTTCATTTAATAACTCTGTCATTTGGTCGAAGTTCAAGATAAAAGGAGAGAGGGGAAGTTATAGGGTAAATACTTCCAATCGTGTGATTAACTTCTCGTATAAAGAGTCTTAAATGGATTTATTTGAGACTTAGAGAAGTGACAGATAAAGAATCAAATTACTTTTGGAACCACACAAGGTGTAATACCATCCCCGTCATTATCATAGTTTTATTAATTTCAACCTAAAAACGCGGAATTTATTACCGTTAACCAATACACTGCAGCATGGTTCATTCGAAACGATCTCATCCGGATATCTTTCCAATCCAAATAAATTCTTCTGACCGGGCTTGTCTTAGTGATGTGTCAATGTTCTAGTGGTTATGTCAAACCGAGTGATGGATATTGAAACTTTCATTTATGAAAACTTGTCAATTTTTGATTTTCTACTGAAGTGTGTCAAAAGAACTCTTCATTTAAATCTTGAATAAACTTGTACCAAAGTCTGTGAAGCTATCTATGACAAGTCTCATATACACTTATTATAATATTAAGTTCTGATCATTTTTTTTATCTAAACAGTATACTTGTTATTATGAAATGTTATAAGGGCAACTTGGAAGACATGGTTGGTGTATAAGTTAATACCCAGAGAAGTAATTATATAGAAGACCATAAATTGAAAAAAGATATTCTACAAATTTAAAGCGGTGAACACAATGGAACTTCCATTATCAAAACACTCTATAATGCGGAAATAACATTAATCCAGAAAAAATGCAGGCACCAAGTCTTTACTATGTAAATACAAAACTAACATATTTTTGTCTAAGAACCCTTCCAATCTGTATCTTACCCCGGTTCGGAAAAGTTCGATTAAGATGTTCGAGGTTTCAGCCTCATGTTATTAAAAAGGTATTCAATTATTTATATCCACATCAACTGTTTCGAAAAAAACACTGTGTCTATAACAAACTAAATTATGTTGCAATACAACAGCATGCAAGTATTTCAGAAGTAAATGAGAATATGAAAAGCGTATTTTACAATGTATTGATTTTTTTCTTAGTCCTTGATTTTAATGGACATAATGTGTAATTTTAGTCAATACATAAAATTCTTCACCAAAATAAAAATAAACACCACAGTAAGTACAATATTTGTTGTTATTTCTTACAGTTTGAATGTTGCAGGTAATCATTATAGCCGAGGTAATAGTAACCTTTTATTAATACATTGTATTTTGATCGCATGCCGTATTTATTAGAAAAAGTTCATTGGTTTAATCGGCATATAATGTCATTAATCATTTACAAATATTTTTAATGTCAAGATGGCCAAGACAACAATTTGTACAAGAAATATTCACACATAGATATAAAGATGTTCGATATTTTCGACTGATTCGACAAGCAATTCATTCAATACAGTTCTGATGCATTTGTAATTGTTACAATTTACCAGTTCAACAATGGCTTTAAGAGAATATAGCTGGTTAAAAATTTTCAAATTGGCAAAAACACCAACAAGAGAGATACTGTCAGAACACTAACCTGCTTGTTGATCGTCAACTGTATTCGAAGTATCTGATAATGAACAAATAAGACATCAATAATTATTTATACTGTAAAATTGGTTGTGTCTTTGTCCCTTACAACCATATATTATGATTGTACTTATTTTTTAATTATCTACGAACGATCAATACAACAATAATGACAAAAGGCTTAAAACGGCTATTGGCACATTTTACAAAGGACATGTACTTAGGATTCATTGGAAATCATTTCCGACGAAGTTTAAATCGGTAAGTTACGCTTATTTCTTGAAGCATGAAGACACAAAGGGAAAATGGTGACCGCTTCCACCTCCAAATATATGTTACATGTGGTATCCGAAATAGAACACTTTGATTGACAGATCATGAAATTTTCCCACTGACCAATCGTAAGGACTGTTCTTAAATCATATTGGTTATCAACATTTGGTGAAGAATATCTGACCAATCTTGACGGTCGTTACATGTATCACACCGCATCTGCATGATTGTGGACAATCGGCAATCCTCGGCTAACTCCGCTTCGCTCCATACAAACCTCGGATGTGATTGGTGGAGGAATATGCATCAAATCGATGCATTTGTCCGCCGGAACTGCCTTCTCACTCAATTGTTCTACGCGTAAAGATGGCCGATGACAGTGACTTCTTTGAAGCTTTGCAGTTTGCTAAAGATTGTGTTCATGTTGACTTCGATTTAAAAGTTAAACAGATCCTGACATTGAAATCTTTGTACGACGGATTTGTACGACAACCATTTTTAGCGCTATTTGGCAACGAGGTTGAAAGTAGTCCCAATGGATGCCATCGTATTACGTCCGAGGTCAATGTCGAGTGTGAGAGACATCCTGGTAGTTCCGAGTGTGATTGTGGAACTATTCACGTTCGTGTGGTTATAAAATAATTACAATATGGTTATACTGATCTCGCTTATTGTGAGACATCGAAAAAGTGATCCGGTTGATAGCTGTTCAGATTTATAAATATCTTGCTAATTATATGCATTTCAGATATTAATGACCATATTTGGAACCAAATGAAATGGTCCTAATGATGAAATGGTCTCATTATCAAGTTCAAATACCAAGTCAATATCAAAACCGGTCCAAAAAAGTAGCTGTTATGATTTATTATTGTTATGAAGTGGTTGTTAAATGAAGCGTTACTATAATTAATGTATGGTAACCTTTATAGTCCCTAATACTGGCCAATTTATAAACCGTATAGTCCGCAATGTGTGAAATAAAGTACATAAAACTGTCATGTAGTTTCCCACTTAATTGAACGACTTTGCAGGAACTTAACCCCCACATTGACATGAGGGAATCAAAATTATGAAAATTTACTAACAAGCCACTTTAAGAGGTTTGTTGCTTTACTGAGAAGATGAAACTAAAGTTCAGCTTAATATATAATTATGTGTCTACTGGCCGTGTATTTCTGTACCGTACCTGAAGACGTAAGCAAGTCAGTAATAAAGACAAAAATGATATTAAATCACGTTTTTTACGTTTTATTTTAATTACTACGAGTAATATGGAATTTTCAGATCTCATTTTTTATCTTGAGTTAATCCTTTTAAACTGTCAATAATAATTGCCTTATGACATGTATCATTTTTTTTTAAAAAAAAAGAATAGTCAATCGCGTCTTTTATGGTTATCTCCCTTCGATGAGGAAAATCCGGATCAAACCTCCAATAAAAAAATTCCTGGTTTCGTTACTATTTTTAGCCGTGGGAAAACCCACGATGGATTCTGGCTTTACCTTTCTTTCAGGATGAAAATATCGGTAACCAGCAATCGGATAATTTGTTTATGGGAATAATAAAAAAAGTTTCGAACATACGTTTACGTGTTCATTTTATGTGCATTGTAAGCCGCTAGTTATAACATTTGTGTATTTATAAACTACTTGAACATGCGTGTATTCATGTAAACTTTGCGGTGAAAATCTAGTACAGTGAAACGTATGAAAATCGGTTAAGGATAAAACACTCGTTTAAAAGTTGACATATTTAATATTTAAAACCATCTGGAGTGTATATGTATTTTGCATAACTTATTAAACCGTAAGTTTGTGTTTATTTTTAGATTAATATTACTCTCGTGTAAACGGATATGTTTGATTTTTGTTGTCTTATTGTCGAGGTTTTCCTTTGGTTCATTTTTCATTGTTTTGAACGTTTATTGGGTTTCAATATTTGTTGTATACAGCGTATATTATTTGTACGAAACTCAGTAGAATTTTATTGTTCTAAATTTCAGTTAAACATCTATTCATGGACAAATCTCAACTTGTATGGCACATTTAACCTTAAACAATATGCCATCTGGTTTTTGAAGATTGTTCGAATGTCATTTGTAAGATGTTTAATACAAAACCTCCCAAATATGTATTGTTGACATATTCTCTATGTTTGGAATTAATATCTGAGATAATATCATCTATTAAAAATTTAATTGACATGAAATGTATGACAAATCCTAAGGGATTATGAAGGGGGCGAACTGGAGATATGGTGTCCATTTCATAGCCAAGACAGCTGCTTGTAACTCAAAATTATTTATTGGTCTTCATTTCAGACATTTATTTTTAACAGTTGATAATATATCCCAAAATCGCATGTATTACTTTCATTTTCAATTATGAAGTAGTAGTATTTACAGCAGCTAAGATATGTGTGTATGAAACGGACCTTTGATCTGTAAGAATGCAATGGTTTAGGACACCTAACGTGGGTCTACTTAGGATTTTTTCCAGGAAAGTTTAAATTCATTTGTACGACAGAACGGAAATTGCGCAATTTCCCGTGGACTGGTTCATCTTGATTGGATTATGTTGTATTCCATAATTAGTTAGCACTTGAAATATATTAAGATTTCGATAAAGAGAGAAATGTCCACAAAATTAGCATGTCACGCCGAAATGCTGCATTTTAGAATACTATTTACCGCATTATAAAGTAGGTCTGTGTTTGGTACACTCATCAGATGTTACATTTGTTAACTGTGATTTTGCTGTCTCGGGAATTTTGTTATCCAGTTAACAGACACACTTCATACTACAGCACATGATTCATGCTTGATAAACAATATTGGATTCAAATCCGCCTTTTTATAAATTTACGATCACAGTTTTGGTTCGTTGAGTGATAATAAATCAATTGAATAATTTTACGACTGGTTACTACGCTGTTAAAACGGCTTAATCAAGTCAGTAAATCTGAGTAATTCCTCTTGTTTAATGCTATTTACTTACATATCACTTTTTCCTTCACAAAAGCTAAATTTACATGTATCAATTTGGTGTTAATACTTCCAACAAATCATAGGCTGAATACGTTATTAAACATATTAATTGATTTATATCTTTTGCGTGAAGTTCTCAACATATCTGACTGACCAATAGAGACAAAGATTTTTTTATCTTTCATTCCTTTTCAATTCTCGAGGACCAATATAAACCCATTTAAGGGATAAGACTTTCACAACCCTTCAATTTACAATAAATAATTTCCCTATAAGTAAAGCGTTACTAACATCAAGTAATTATCATATTCACTGACACGATCTTAATTTTCTTCCTGAATGTCACAGGGACGTCTTAAGCAATAAGTGAATAATATTCAATGCATTTACAGTTAGAAAATTTGGATATCCAAACAACAGAAGAGTGAAAATATCCCTTCCACAAGAAGCCGGAAACTTCTTCACATATGAAGGAAAATCGACATTTTTGTCAATTTTTCATAGAAAGGTATGACCTGCCACGACCGGGATTCGATCCCGGATCTCCGGGTTACAAGTCTAACGCACTAACCCCTGGATCACGGCAGCAGCCTCCTATCCGTCCTTTACGTGGACATAACCATAATTTAATATCCGTAAAAGGTTCTTTTCATCATTCAACTGCACACATTGCATAAATCAAACCACTGAGGGGACTGTGGTTGTCTGGCTTTGCAGTGTTTTAAGTTCTGTCTGAAATTTAATAATATACAGTTCCCTCAAATCCCTTCTATGCTAACATTGGCAAAAAAACAAACATGCATATAGACAGGCTTATTAGTGTATCTCGATGTAAGATGCAAGAAATTGACATTCAAGGCTGCCTTCAATCCTTATTTAATGTTTTCTGTATTTCAATGTCATAGCATTCTATCAAATGGAAAGAATGCGTTATATATAAAACAATACTTGATATATGATATATAAGCATTGGTATACAAACATAAAGTTAATAATAAATACAAAGTTGCAAACAAAAATAGTTACAATATGTGTTACTTCTTTTTACATACAGCTGCATATGGCAAACATATTGTTGTAAATGTTCAACATCACACCATGTTTCTCCACAGATAATGATTATAATGGTATAAGCCATGAATCATTTCGAAATATCTTTTGAAATCAAAATGTGACAATGTCACGATGTTCTAAAAAAACAAAATAAATACAGACGCCCTGCTATTGTCTCTGTTATTTTCGTTATTTGGCTAAATTATACTGAACTATTTTGTCAGCATTTATTTGAACTACACCTTTGCGCCATTCTTAATTTTGGCGTGGTCTCATTATTAAGTTGAAATATGGAAGGATTATTGAAAACCGTGACGAAATAACCATTATTTAGGTGATCTAAATGTCATAGTGTGCGCTAAAAGATGTTTTAGTATGATTCCGAGTTCGAATACAAAATGAGGTTGTGTGTCTCTATTACAATATGACTAAAGATCGTACATTCGAAGTCACATGGTCCATTCCCATAATTATAATGATCATTGACGGTCATTTAGAATATTTTAATACTAACTGACTGGCACCACTGTTTAAACGGTTTGCCATTAGGTTGACGTTAAAACAGGGCAGATACATGATTTTTGGTGGGGGGGAAGTCTAGATATTTATATAGAATATGGACACAATCAGCAAGTAACTGACGTGTTTACTGAGGCTTGCCAGTTTTTAGAGGGGCCCGTAATCCGCACTTGTTATAATATCGTCTTTATTAATTGAAGCTACATATTTTGGTTTCTAAATTTTCTAGGTAAGCCCCATAATAACTAGTACATAACAGAAGTAGTTTCAAAAAAGACACCAAACTTTTACCATCTGGAAATGCGTGAAGTTCATTATCATTAAATATCTTTCATTGTTTGTTGCGATAGTAAGGTTTCTAGGGGGGATTCTATCCAGAAAATCAATCACTAACGTTAAGTCATGTACATAATTTATAGTAAGAGTTCAATTAAAAGATTCGTTTGAATTAAGTAAAATAAGCTAACAATAGAACCAAGAAATTTTAACAATTGGAGCCACCTGATTGACTTAAAATGTAGGGCAAATATTGAAAATATTTATGTATCATACTGTTAAATTCATATACTGCATAGATAATGCTTCGACAATTTGTTGACTAAGTTTAACTTTTACTTTTGCCCCCTATGCTTGAAATGGTTTATGTATTGATTAGAAGAATATACGTTAACGTTATTTAATGTTTTTAACCAATAGCAAAAAAGTATCTTGCGACTTGTAAGGAGTCCTGACCAAAACGTGTCTGTAATTAAATACATGTATATGATGAAAGTCTTTTGGGCATTAAAAAATATCAAATACTTACGCACCTTGATCGAGTAATCAACAGTACTCATGACTTTCCTCTACTGTCAGACAGAGTAAAGTAAACAGGGTACATTTTACAAATAAAAGTTGTAAAAGATAATCGATCTGACGGCATTCAAAGATTTAATACTCTTAAACCAATGACCTTCTTCTGCGGTATCATTTTGTGTGATATCTTTTTTCAGGTATAATCTGCGTACAATGATGATCATTACAAATCCTGGATTTTTGATCTTGTGCAATTAGAGTAACATTTTTATCAGATATTACTCTTAATTGATCGTATCCATTCTATAAAAATGGATCATCAACATGTTAAGGATCCAATTAAACATGATGAAGAAATGGACGATTTTGATGTAAACTTTGACGATACTTTCATCGGCAGAGAGGCAGAAATTGAAGACTTAAAGGCGCATTGGAAAACACATAAAATATTTGGACTATTTGGGCTGAGATCTATTGGTAAATCTAGATTGGTGCTTGAATTTCTTGGCGGCTTTAAGAAGAACACATTCGAACTACTTCGTGTGGATGTTGGATTAATTAATGATGCTAATAAGTTGTATACGAATCTGTGTGCTTTGCTCAAGCAAGAACCAGATCTGGAAGACTTGCAATCTGGCAATTGGATGAATCATATTGCCAGTTCTATAAATGCTGTAAACGGAAAACGTTTCGTTATATTCTTTGACAACACTGAAGATTGCCAGGATTTGAGAGGTCCTGAAGCAAGGGATGCCTTTCTAAGTCTTCTAACGTGTTTGACAAGACAATGTCACTATATTAAAATATTCATTACCTCAACCACACGGATTCAGCTAGCGCAGTTGCGGAAAGTCTATTTTAGCTTAGAACTAAAAGCTTTACCATCTGTACAAGCGAGGAAACTCCTTAGACACGCCGCTGAAGGCATTGATTTAGGAGAGTGTGAGGATAACATTATCAAACTCAGTGAAGGTTTACCATTGTTGCTCTTGATGATTGGCTCAGAGCTAACTGAAAATGGGGGTATGATTACACCTAAGGACATGGTGGAATTACTTGTAAAAGGCCGGCTTAATGCATTGAGTCGGGAGTATTATCCACCAGAGGATCGTGTAGGTAAGGTTTATTTTAAATCATGTTGGAAATGAAGTTTGAATGTTTCGATAAACACGCGGGATGATCAACTTGAAATCATATTATTTTAAGATAAAGGTCAGGTAATTAGTTAAAATTATTTTAGAAAATCGAAGCTTTCTTTTCAAGTGCATTAAAACTTACTTAAAATACAAACCTGGTGCCGCATGGAGAATGTAAATACGTTCTGGAAGATTTTGGACCTCCATAAAGCCACGGGCGAAAGCAAAAATTTAGTTCTGCAGAGTTAAGTCAATGAAATGTCCAAAATATGTATATAAGTGTTAGTATAGTTTTTATTTCCTTTTGAAATATCATACTGTTTTTGTATAAATTAGCTAATGTTCTTTTTACAGCTGATGTTTATAAGAAGTTTATCGATCGTTTGGAACCTCTCTATAAAGACTATTTAACAACACTAGAATACATACCCGGGACATTCACCGCCGAACATGCTCGGGATTTATTGGGTATGTCTGCTCGTGTCTTGTGTTTATACTAAATGGTTATGGTTCTGAAATACGGGATGTCAAATAGATAACATAACTTAGTTGTGTTCAGCATGTTGTCCATATATATGATTTATTCTTAATCCTTCAAGATAGCGTAGCGTAATTTGGTCAGATTAACGGTTTATCGGTCGTTTTTTTTAAAGATCGCTGTCCCCTAGCATTCGGCTGTATATAATTTTGCTATGGCTGGTTATATTTTCTGCAAAATACTATAATACGGTAAAGCACAGTTATAGTAAACCCGGATATAGGGAAGAATCTGATACAGTGAAGCATTTGATTTAACAAGCCTTTGATTAATATCATTGTTTTGGATATACATGCATTAAATTTGCATATAATGAAGCAGTTATTCGGAATCCCCATGAATTCGCTTATAACAGTGTTCTACTGCACAGAAATAGTTGAATGATGATAAATTGGTATGTGTTTGATACTCAGCGTGTATCACAAGTTATTTAGAGTAATAAATGAAAAAAATATATTATGATTGGAATTGTACTCTTAATTGGATAGATCCATTCCTTTTACCGCTCTTGATATGACATTGCAAGCAGTGATTATCTTTTTTTGTACGATGTCAATAATTCGCCTACTCTTGTCTCGGGTTGATGTATTTAATTATAATGTTTTCTGCTCAACTTTTTCAAGGACACGAGTCCGTCGCCATGGTAAAAGACAAGGTACTTATCTATCACAGAAGACGTCACATGGTAGATTACAATCCAGATTCGAAACGCTTCAGTATTCAAGGAATTTTACGAGAGTGCGTTAGTACATTCTTCGCCGTAAAGAACATTCCAGGTAGACCTTATTTTTTGGTTGTTTGGTTTTTGTTTTTATTACCACCCAGTGCTCTCAATGCTATACGGTCTAACCTGTGTTTGCGGCTACTTCCGAATACAGGCCATTCTTTAAAAAAACCATCATTGATTATTCAGAACGAAATGACCTACAAATAAAGGTCACCTGTCAATAAGGCCACGCTTTGTCTTTCCCAAGGGTGGCCTTTGTTCACAGGTTTGACAGTAATTGAATTCAGATAAGATAACAGTGGTAAGCCATCCTAAGCATTTGAATGCCACACTTTTGGTGTCCACGTAAAACTAAATTAAAAGATAAAGGTAAACCTCACCTAGCGACCATTTCACCGCTATAATGTCAAGACCTAAATGTCAAGGCTTTACTGCACATAAAATCTGGATATTCAATTATGGTTAGACCACACCAAACAATTTTGTTTATCAGAATAATTCAATCCCTTTGTACATTCTTCAGATATCGACTGCCATACTTCTAGGCGTCCGGTGCAAAACAAAAACAAAAATTTTTGGAGTTTATTTTGACCATCACACAACTGTCAAATAAGGCATCTTTTTGGCTGCATTGTCAACATGAGTTGGCGTGCTTACATTCACCATAGCAACAAAAGCAGATCTTACTCCATGTACACTCATTAACCAAAAATATGTATGATCAACATAGTTAGCATTATTACTTTATATTACATTTAAATCTCTTGTAGCATGTAGAGGACCGTTTTTAATATATTTCAGATATACGGACCAAATATTGTAAGATATTCTCAAACGTGATGAAAAACATTTCACAGCGACTGGGAACAGTCGAATACACAAAGGCTCTGTCGGAATTCTCCGTCGAGCAACCAAATCTACAGAAATTATTAACAGAAGTACGATACACAAGTCAAGATACGTATCGCTTCTTCATTGAGATGGCAACTAGCTGTACAGAGCTGATTGAAAGATTTATGGCTGGTATGTTCAAAACGTGTTATTACAAAGGCTTTCATGTTGTGCTCTTTTTCAATGCAGTCATAAGCTAGAAATATCTTAAAGACGTTTTTTGGTTAAGCAAATAATATTAGTATGTAGTTAGAAGAGGTTTAGAGTAGAATAGAGATAAAATAGTTTGACATCCATGAACATTTCGAGCATAGAAAGTGACGTCATTTGGAGAGATAATGCTATAAGCAAATCAGCTGGCGGTATGTCCGGAATAAAAAGTAAAAACGGATTCCCAACAATAAGTTCAGAGTAATTTCTTGTGTTTGTCCAAACAATCTTGATCGTACACTTGGTGATCTCAGTTGGTAGAGCGCTGACCCTTTTGTGCGAGAACCATATGGGACGCATGTTTCTGTGTAGCATTTCACTAGTGTTACGGTCTTTTTGGCCCAATTCTGAGACAAGCATAACACCAAAGCTTCGTTAATTTTCCCAAAATAGGTGATGGCGATGCTTTCTACCAGTGTTGTCTGAAAGCTACAGAAATGTATGGACAAGACATGGATAGGGCCGCAGTGAACCTTGCAGTTGGTAGCATGTACACGAATACAAAGGTAAACGTGGTATTATGTGCTGTATTGTCTAATGTTTAGGATTAATAGTTCGATTGTGCTGAAAGAAATGTTGGCTGAATTTTTAAAATCATATAACAATCAATTAATTAATTGACACACTTTTAAATTCAATGTCTTTTTATGTAAGTGAAAACGTAAGATGTTAATTATTACTTTTTCAAGAATGACTTCCCCTAGGTAGTACTCGTTATGTTTCACCACAGGTACTTCTACTATTGCAGTTATTGACCGTGAAAGAAAGCAGCAAGATTTTTAGTAATGTTTTTTTCCAACAGTTATCCAGTTTATCTCTCATAACAAAAGTTGGACATGACATGTGTGAGATCATTTCGCGGAAAGTTGACAGAATTATATAATTCTGTATAAAAGAACATAGAATATACCCAAGCCCTATTTTCAGTTATGACCTCTTGAGGTTTTGCTATAATTTATACTTATACATCATAAATACAATGATATAATGTACATTTGAATCAGTTATGGTCCAAACTATTTTGAAAACTACAAATGAGTTGTTTTCCCATTCATTGTGTTACGCGTCTTAATTAATATCAATTAATACCTAATATTATTAACTAAATATACACATATTTACTTCGACAAACTTTTACTGCCAAACGTATTAACATTGGGAACCATTGAAGCGAGAGAGGATGGCTTTTATTTCCAGTAGGTCTTTATTCAGACGTTTATGTAGTCTTTTTATTTACAGTTACAAATACAAGATAAAGAATGGGATTTGTTAACATTGTCACGTTTACTCATTTTATTGTACCTTTGTGCATATCTTTTCCAACAGGGCCCAGGACATGACGGATTTCATGTATGAAACTAACCCCTAGTACTATCCCCCATGCTTATTGTTTGTCAATGCTTTTTTATGTGTTTCTACCTATTATTACGCTAGACAGATATTGGCAAAATGTCAAGAGTTTCTGCAAGTATATCGGATAGGTGTTCATTTATTAGATATTTCTTTTACATATGCTCTTTTCAATGCTTCTCCTGCAAACTGTGCTAGATGGATGTTTTCAAAATGCCGGTGTTTGTTAATTAGTATGGATTGAAGTTTAATGTCTGTTACTTGTTTTAGCCAAGTTTAAAATATTGAAATAACCAAAGATCACCCACTTTCCGATTGTTTGTTCTGTAAGCTTTGGTTTAAACATGGGTTGATCTGCGCTTTGTTTTTGTTAGATGTTGACAAAATGTCGAGGCCTTTCCAGTTCCAGTCTGTTACATGAATTATCTACCAGTCTATTAACTGTTCAATATTATTCTAATCAACCGTATTTTAACTCCAAATTAACTTGCAAGATTTTGACAAATTGTCGATATTTAGCTTCCCGTTGATTATTACCTAGAGTTTTGCTAGAGTTTCGTTAGTCTTATCAAATGCCTATTTAGCTAGAGTACCACTTGATAATGTATCTGAGTGTGGATAGAAAAGCATATCTAGATTATCCGATGTGCATTTTTGACCATTTCAAACTTCATTCTAAATACCACGTATATGTGCTTTTATCATTATCTCGTTTCTCGTAATGGGTAATTTAAAACGGTACCTTAGATACAACGTGTCGGGATTGGTACAAACAAAGCAAAGTATTATAGTAAAACATTTCTCTATTTCTAGAGTACATAAAATGTGGCTATTTTATAGCCCACTTATTTTCAATGTTTTGAATGTAACCTATACGTACAGTAAAACCTCGCATTGCGACCGCCTCAATATTACGACAACCTTGTTATAACGACCACATATGTTCGGACCGGCTTTCAATAACGCCCTCATACTTCAACTTGATAATGAGACCATCTCATTATTACGACCGATTTTTGGGGTCCCAAAGGTTGTCTCAATATCAGAGTTTTACTGTATAATGTGTTCGACTTCATATTTTTGTAAAATTAAGAAAAAATATTTCCTGCTTTGCTTCGAAATTAACAATACAAACATCAATTGCATAAATAAAAATGTATGACATCATTATTTTCTTATATTACTTGTAAATGTATCAACTTAAGTTTTGTCATTTAAAAATCATTTAGGGAAATTTGGTACACGGAGAGCTCAACTATGAGTCCGCATTGTCGGTCCTGGAACAAAACGGGCACTCTCTTCAGTTAGCTACTGCTTATCAGCGAATGGGCTGGAACATGCTCCAACAAGCTAAAAATTCAGAGGCAATCAGGTATGAGACATTTTATTTAAATTGATTGATATATAGGAAGCTTACAGAAGGTCGGTGATTCTAAACAGGTGAAAGTATGTGGTATTCCGCTACTATTAAAGCTGGAACATTAAACTCTAGTGATACAATTATAGGAATATTAATCTGGTTTCATGTTTAAATTAGGTCTGTTGTTTCGTATGATGGAATTGTGGTGTTATTATTTTCATTTTTTAATAGTAATAATCTATTTACAAAAATTCTATCCAATTTCATGTTCTGGCTCTAACTTCCACCTTCTGTCTTGTTATTGAAACCCAGTCATGTTGCCGAAGAGACAATGTTCTATTTTCCCTCTTGTATCGTTTTCATATTTTTCCGCTGTATTCTTCAAAATATCCTATTTCCAGGATTGTTTCTGTTTAAGCCTTGCCTCTATCTAGTAGCTCGTCTTGCCTTGACGTATAAAAGAACATATGGGGCGGGTGAGTGTCGTCCACAATAGTTGTCCATTCTCTGAGTAGAACAGTCACCACCCTATCTTCACCGGATAATTTTGATGGACGTATTTGTGACGGTAAAGCACGCTTGTAAAAGGTTTCAAAACTTTTTTGCGGCAGTTCTTAATTACTAAATATTTCTTTACAGCTTTTTTCAGAAGTCACTTGCAATATCGGCGGTGTCAGGTAAGGAATACGAGCTAATTGCTCTCCAGTCTTTGAGTAGTATGGGAGTAACACTGACTGTGTTAGGTACGTAAATACCAGTCTTTACGTCGTATTATTCGCCAGATAGAACCTATTATGTTCTGTTCTGTTCTGTTCTGTTCTGTTCTGTTCTGTTCTGTTCTGTTCCGTTCCGTTCCGTTCCGTTCCGTTCCGTTCTAAGTTCCCGAATGTTAATCAATATAATTTAAAAGATTTACTAGCAAGTTGTACAGAAATGTCTGCTGATAGAAAATTGTCTATTTTTATATACGTGGAATTTGTATTAATCAATCGAATTCCATTTTATTTTCAAACGTATGTCGAAAGACGATATACAAGTTGAAATATACACAAAAAATTGGCTACAAATTTACTTTGAGAAAGTCAAGGAATACTTGCATTAGCTGTGGTCATGAAGCTTTGATATAAAGGGGCAAATGACTGATGTTACTTCGAGCATAACACTTATTTATTTTATTCAGAATTTGTTTGTTTTATTCATCTAGGTAAGTTTGATGATGCCAAAAGATACCACTTTGCCTGCTTAGAAAAACGGAAGCAGGTTCAAGGTGAAAATCATCCTTCCGTTGGATCAACGCTTAATAATATTGGTATAATGTACACTCAGATGGAAGACCACGAAAGGGCATTGAAGTACTACAAACAGGGACTTGAGATAAAAAGAAAGTCTAATGCACCCGTTATGGCACTTGTGTTTTCACTAAGTAACACAGCAAGTCTCTCCATGGTGGTCGGAAACTATTCTGAAGCGCATGAGCTATTAGATGAAGCGCTGAGAAAATTAAATGAACAGACCGTGCAGCATAAGGATGCGGTAGCTAACACTTACGACACTAAAGGAAAGGTTTACTTATGCGAGAGAAACTACGATTCCGCGGCCATTATGTTCCAGAAAGCTCTTGAACTTCGTCAAGAAATAGCATCTGATAACATGCCTTATATGGAGACTCTAGTGGATCTTGCTAAGGTTCATAGATACTTGGGTAATGAAAACGAAAGTTTGAAAATGTCTAAAAAAGCTCTAAAACTGAAGGATAAAGCAATCAAAGCTATGCCACAGAATTCGTTCATTGTCGAATGTCTTGAATGTGTCGCTGAAATTTATAAAATGAAGGAAAATTCTCTTGAAAAATATCGCGACACGCTTGTCAAAATTGAATTTGAATTACTTCGATTGGAATGTGTATACGCGAGTCAAAGTAACGGACGTGGGATGGAAAGAATACGAGACAAAATGGTTGATGTAAAGCGTAAACTGAAGCAATGTCAGGACTGTGAAGAATAAACGTTTGGGCCTGTACATATATTAGGAATATACATTTGATCTGAATCAATGATAACAATAAATATGAAATTATCTATCGGTGATATATTCAATAATTATGTACGTCTTATAGTAGGCTATAAGCTAGTGTTTTCATACACACATAAAATCATAACATAAAGTTATCAAAGTATATACATTTGTAAATAATTACTAATCAAATTGGCTGCATTCAGCAGGTATTATAAATACAGTCCTGTTGTGGTCATTGGTAAATGCTTGTATAGCTATAAAATACAGTATTAAAGTACAGCATGCAAAAGTTGGTATGAAAAGTATACGATATACATGTACAACTGTATATACATTGTATTATATAGCAATTTAACCTAGTCATAAAAAATTATCCATGGTCGAGTGGTTATGGTCTTTGACTAGTAAACACTAGCCCCTCACCGCTGTGAGTTCGAATCACATTCAGTAGTCACATGTGGGGACGCTGTCTGGCTAGCTTACGGAAGGTCGGTGGTTCTAACAAGACATATGTCTGTGGTCTATCTCCACCGTTAAAGCTGGAAAGTCACCAAAATGACACCAGCTGTTGATGCTATATTAAACCCCAGTAAAAAAAATTATCAACTGTGATATAAAAATTGTAAACAAAAAGTCCTTGCCATATTTTTTTGCTTTGTATTACAGCAACTGTTTTAAATGCGGATATGTGTTTAGGTTTTGGTTAATTTGTAATAAATTTTTATATTTTACTTCTTTATGCTTGTTCGTCTTTTTAACTGTGATTACAACTACTCGGTTAGATGTTTTAGTGCCGTATGACAACCATTTCAATTACACACAACACTCAAATTTATGAATAAATTTCAGAAAGGAAGCTTACAATATTCTTGACAAAACATTGACGGTCATTTTTCTGCAATGTCTTATGTCATTTACATGAATCTGCACGTAGTGTACAATAAATTGACTCATGCACACGATTAGCTGGAAACAAAGTTCAAGCAGAATGAAAAATGTCATGAAATACTTTTATTGCACACTATTTACTGTAATTATTAACAATTTGGAACGAAAAATTGCAACCAGTAACTTGTTGTGAATGCAATGTCCATGTTGTTCCTAGAATTGTTCAACACTCCCACATACTTTGTCTAATTACATTCAAAATATATCAAGGGAGTTTAGCATAAATAACAAAAGATCGATTTATGCGTGCGTTCCTCCTGGTCCATAAAAAGCAAAAATTCATGGCGTTCAACAGCCAGGAATTCGTTGATCACAACAAAGAGTCGGAAAAAGGCGACGATAACGGGATGAAGGGAGACCACCGAAATGTATACATTGACTCAATTAATAAACTGGTTCCCGTTGACTCTGGTGCACTGCAACATGGAACGGGGACCAATTTATTCAATTCATTGCACTAATCAAGGGAGAATACTCTTACAGCGCTAATTAAAGCGAAATGATATGATATTTCTCTATTCAATTTTTTACCAATAATTATCAAATGTCAAATTTAGCTTTTCATTACAAGCAGCCTATGAAGAAGAATAACAATAATCATCCATCTATTGGACTGGTATGGTGTTTTTTTCGCTGGTGATCGTGGATTCGATTCATCAACGCGCCGTACTAAGACCGTTGTAAAGATACTAGTCTCAGCGTACGGTCTCCTTGATTTTAGCCTCTAAACTTATTTAACTGGTTCCCGTTGATTGCGGTTGCCTCTCTTTTACTGCAACATGAAACGGAGACCAGTTTAAAAGTTATAAGAACAAGACTAAAACCCAAGAGTCCGTACCTTGCAGAACAAGTAGCTATTTTTCTGCTTTCGGACTGACAGGATTTTTTCTGGTAGGTTTGATACCTGTTTAATGTGTGAGTGCATAACCTTATAACACAATTATCTTAGTTTCGAAACACTTCAATCGACACAATCTCCTAGGACTTGTTGCCTTCAGAGCGTAATATCTATGATGATATATCTAACAAGTCCTTTTTATAAAACCACGTATCCTGATAAGCATTAAACTGGTCCCCGTTCCATGTTGCAGCGCATCAAATGCTCTTTACAACCAGAGTCAACGGGAACCAGTTTAGATAAACATCTTACTTCGATTATCTCAAAATATAATGATAGCTACAAAATATTCTTTCAAATGTTTTTATTTTCTTCACCATCTTACCAGTCTCCGTTTTTTGCTGTATTCTTGAAAAGAATTGCCAGATCAATCAATGTTGGTGGGTTTGAGTTTTTATGTGTGTGTTTGGTAGCTGCTTAGTCAGTGTCGTATATTTGATTTTGTTTTCTTCTGACATTTCTGTGAATCTGTTTTTAATTTTGTTCTACATTACTACATTAAGTCTGAAGACGTGACATAATAAAGTCTTGATAAAACAACTTGTCGCGGCAGTGATTACGTCATTAAAATTGTCTTTTGTAACTATTAGTATTTTTCTTACTAGATTGACAATCGTCAGGATGAAGCGAATCCCTCTAGGTAGAGCCTGAAGTCCATGTGATAAAACTTGAGATTGGTTTCCGTACTCAAATTTCATATTTTGCCTTTTGATATTCTACATTAATCATGATGAAGATATGATGGTATAAATGACACATTATTTTACCTGAACAAGCATTTGGGCATCATACAGCTGAACATCTTTTCAACCAAAATACATTGACAGTTGAAGTGAGATTTGAGCTCGGAGGCTGTTCTCAAGTTTTGTTTGTGTTCATACGCGTTTATGAATCAAATTGGAAATCATCTTGGTACATATTTTAGGGCTTGTTGAGTTTAAAGGTTTTAGCAGGATTTTATGGACGAATTTCTTAATATACCTTAATGTATAACATTGAATATGACAATAAATACTTTCCGGGAACATGATAGATATTTTGGTGATAATTACCACAAATATCACCGAAATAATGGTACTTTGATGACTATGAATCAACTATGCTTTTCCCCAAGGATCGTACTTCATACAACCAAGCATAATTTAAAAGAATTTCCCCTAGCTATTAATTGAATCCGTAAATTTCCATTTATAATATAATAGAACGCCTCGTGACAGTTTTCCGAATAATACCGGATAGAGAATTTTAAGTACTGTAAACAGCGTACCCCCCCCCCTCTGTGTTACATCGAAGTTTCAATACACAGAAAATCTCAATAATTTTAAACCCCTTTTTCCAATCTTTATCTATGTGCTGCATAGTTTGTGAGCAATTAAATAACAATTAAAAATACTTGATCATCGATTTACGTATAAAACAATAAATAATTGTCAAGGTTTATGTTAACCCACTACATGTTTCGTTCTACTTGACATAGTAAATATGATACGGTTATGTGGGCGACTAGCTATCAATGGTGTTTTCCCCATTTGCTCACACTCGGTAATTATGAGGTAAACATCGGTTAACCAATCACGCATTAATGTATGTGCTATAAATAACTTCATTGAAATTAATTAACATAAATTATACAAACGGGTAATTTGTGAATTCTAAATGAAGGATCGGAATGATAATATCAAAACAGAAATAAAAGTGCTTCTTGATTATTAATTCATTGAATGATAGCCGATCAAAATATATATTTTTAGAACGCGGAAGTAATGATCGGTTTCTCTGTTTCAAGTGTAGTCCTGTGTGAGACATTTATACTAAAGTAGTTGTTATAATGGTATAAGAGTATTACTCGACTGAGCTGTGCGAAGTATTTTCTGATTAATTAATTAATCGATTAATGACAATTAACTGGTTAATTTGGTCTGTGAAAAGAGCTAATGTTTGTGTTAATGTACAGTGCTTAATTAATCAATTAATTAGACATATTACTAGATTGGAAGTATCAGTTTGGTTGAAATAAACACAGACAGGGACATACAATATGGATTATAATTTAAACATAGCAGAGTCCTGTGAATGGGATTTTGTAGGAAGAAGAAAGGAGTTGTTAAGTCTTGAAAGGGCATATGCCAGCCACCGACTGTTTGGTATCTTTGGTATCAGGTCAGTGGGAAAATCAAGACTGGTTCAAGAATATCTGAGATCACGAGAACAACGTGTTATTCATATTGAACTTAAATATATTGATTCCCTCAGCATGTTATATTCACATATATGTGCTCTCATTGACGATAAGCCGTACAATCAAGCTGTTGACTCTCATCGGTGGATCTCACATTTGGTCACTGCTATAGCAAGACTTTCTGTTGAATCAGAAATTGTGATGAACTTTGACAATGCTGAGGATGCGATAGAAGGCCGGTTTGGTGACAACCTTTTGTCGTTGATAACGTATATTCTAAAAAATTGTGGAAACGTGAAAGTGTTCATATCATCCACAACACGAATACAACTCAGCCAACTTAAAAAAATGTTCTTCAGTCTTGAACTTCTCCCACTAACAAACCATGAATCTAAAGAGTTGCTGCGAATAGTCGCGCCTGATATTGATCTGGGTGAATTCGGTGATGCGATTGTAAACCTCAGCGAAGGACTGCCACTTGTGTTGCTAATGATAGGGTCCAATCTGAAGGAAGACGATGGTTTGATAACACCTGAAGATATGGTTGAGCTTCTTGTCAAATGCAGATTGGAAACTTTGAGCAATGAATTTTATCCACAGGAAGATCGTGTTGGTAAGTCATTTATTGTATAATCTGACAGGCATACATTTCAAGAATATTTGATACCTAAAAAAACAGTGGGTATTAGTGTTTAACTTATTTTTTACATTAATTGTGGCATCTAGTTATATGATGTTATGGCCACTTATGGAAAGTCGTTCCTCAGACAAGCACTTAAAACATTTGAAATTGTAAGAAAAGTTTGAATTTTCGAATAAAAAAATAAATAGATTTTGACTGAGTCATAAAAACAAAGCAAGACCGCTTTGTTCATCTCAGTGCATACATTTATAACTAAGAAAGTGTGACTTTAATGAATCCCATTTTAATCCAGTTTGAATCATAATATAAAGTGTAGTTTAATATCAGCATAATAAGGACGAATTCTCTATGAACTTCTGAGACCATTCTTTTAACAGTGAGTGGATAGGTGGACATTTTTGATAACGTTTTATGCTTATACTAAAAAAAAACCGGAAAGCTGGAATAAAGAATGAGAAAATATTTTATCAAAATCGCTAACGTTTTAGGCTCGGGTTATTTCTGACTGAGTCTCATGACTGCATATCAACATTTTTAAGGATCCCTCAGATATCTGTTCTATCCTGTATGTCAAATTCTGAATAATCTCCCAATTAATCTCAACTAACTACCTCCATTCACACTGATCACAATTTGACACTTTTAGTTGTACGGCAGACCAAATTACCCCTCTGTTTATAAATGAACATTTCTCCATACCCTGTGTGGATTTGTTCTACGATTATACTGCATATATATATATATATGTCACATGTTTGACTTTCAGGTGATGTCTACCGACATTTCGTTTTAAGACTTTCTGATGAATTCCAGACCTATTTGACGGAACTGGATTATATTCCTGGAACATTTAACGCCAAAGAAGCAAGTGGCCTATTAGGTATATCAATACTTCTTCCATACAGATCTTTGCTTATGATATTTATGTCGTCGGTTTTCAATAGTTTCTGTTTATCTTGTCGATAAGACCGCTTTAATAAGAAGACTATTTCTTGGGTCCCAAAAGTGACTTTTAGTATCTTAGTATCAAGGTTTATAGACCTGATATCAAAAAGGGGGAGGAGATAAACACATACCAGCCAACAAATCTTCCGGGTTTGTGCAGCAATTCATTCCCGAACAACGCGCACCTGATTCCCCCCTTCATTTAGGATGAAATTTTGATAACAAAGTAGATCAATCTTGCTGATAAAATATGTCAAGACAAACCCGGAATTTCTCATTAATACTTGTGTAAAAGTTGTCGTTAGTTTACCTAGGAACTGATGTTTTTCTATCTGCCGTTGGCTGTACAGTGCAACCTCTCCAAGGCAACACCCTTTAGGAGAAGCAAAATTATGTTGTTGTTGAGAGGTTGTTGCTCTAGAGAGGTTAAATTAATAGTTATATCGTAGAGTGGGTAAAATCATGCTGTTCTTGAAGGGAGGTTGTTGCTCAAGAGAGGGTTGCTCTAGAAAGGTAGCACTGTACCTTACTCTTAAATCACCTAAATTTAGTTTAATTTCTCAAAATGTTATATTAATTTCGTGATTGGGATTAATTTCAAACCGAAAATAGCGAGTCTTTTTTAGACCATAATTTGAAACCTTCAAATTCTTAGAATAACATTTATATTAAAAATATATTAATACTTCCTTGTGCTATGTAATCATGTAAAATTTTCAAAATAAAAAAAAATGTAATGCTTTGTTTGTAAGATTCTATGAAGAATTTCTTAAAACTGTCTGTCACGTTTTGTAAATGTCATGATAAACGTTTAAATGTTATAGTTTAAGTGTTAGATAACAGTGCACTGGATATGTAAACATGTACATTAACACTATCATGTACACAGACATACAGTACAACACGGTTATAGTGAACCCAGTAACTACTGTATTATATTCATATTTCATCCTATCTATAACAATGAAACATAGAAGGGTATAACAAAGATACTTTACTGAGTCAGATTCTTCAAAATATCCAATTTCACTTCACTCGTGCTTCATGTACATGCTTTTATCCCCAGTATTATACAATTGACTGCAGTTAAACCTGTAAACAAAGGCCATCAAATGAAGAAGGCAAAATAACCTTTATATAAAATAAGCACGTATCAAAGAGAGGCCGTTATTCGCAGGTGGTAATCAGCTCAGACTTTTCTGTACAACCGTTAAGTACAGACACTGACAAGTTTGACTGTTTAATGAGTGAACAGTTACTTATTTGTGATGATTCAATTCTTGTTCTGTCAAACCTTGTAATCAAGGCTAGCAAAGGCTTTGTGAAGAGTATGAATCTTTATGCATAGTTGACCATTATTTATAGTTCAGTAACGTCCTTGATATCAATAAGAGTGTATTAAATAATCATTGTTCTCCTGGTGGCTTTAATTCACGGGTAGCCGTTAAATAAGGTTTGACTCTAAAACAATGTTGTAAATTTGTCGTACATTTCTTCATATAAATAGCTGCAGAAGGATCCGAGTCTCAGGCATTGACTAAATTGAATGTCCTGCTGCCAATTAGACGCAGGCACATATTGAACTATGACCCCGATGCTGGGCGTTTTAATATACAGGGAATTCTTCGAGAGGTCATCAAAGCAACATTTGCCATTAAAGATTTACCCGGTAAGGTTATATGTTTCTTTCAACAACGACCTGTTTTTTTTCTTTTAAGGAAGTAAAGTATCATTATTAAGTTAATATGATATCTTTGTGTTGTTTTGTAATTCAATTACATGTATTTGTTTTGTATTTTGAACATGGCTACATGTTATTCATCTGTCATTACGCTGGTATCCCAATTTACTAACCACAAGCATGGCACTTCATGTATGCCACAGATGCTTAAAATTGTCCTAGTCCGACCATCTTTCTTTTATCACAATGTAAAACAATTATTAACATTTTTACTCTATCTGAGTCTACAAAACTGCTTACATTGTGTAAATATTTATCTTAAACATGTTTGAAAATATAACGTAGTTGACACTGAAAAAAACTTGGCAAAGTCATGGTTATTTCATAGACCTGTCAACAAGATCATATAGAAGATGCGGAAGAAATATGTAAGGATCTGTTTACTGGTAAGAGTGTGCTAAGTTATTCAACCTTGAATTTTATTCATTTGTTGATTGTGTATCTGAACAGAATTGAGGAAGAAATATTGTGAAGTGTTTACTGAGGTGATGGGGAATATATCTGACAAAATGGGAACTTCAGAATACGCCACAGCATTGTCCGAATACGCCGCAGAACAACCTAACTTAATCAAGCTTCTGAAAGATGTTGAATTCTCTCAGCCAGACACGTACCATTTCTTCATAGAAATTGCCTCATGTTACACCCAGCTCATCGAGCGATTTATGCCTGGTAAAATAAACAATTCCAAAACTGCTTAAACTCGTCTCATCATCTTCAATCTCTATTATCATTATCATAACCATCATTAACATCTACACCATCGTCACCATCAACATCACCATTTTCTTCATCACCATCATCAACATCTTCTTCTAGTCCTTCTTCCACATAAACATGATTTTAATACTCAAACTTGAAAGTGGATGATCTATTTCTAGCAATTCAGAAGAAAGCTGGGAATACCTCGGACACGATTTCGAGTTTAACGAAATATCTAACCAAATGATAGGCGGATTTAAAATGATTAATGATTTCGATATCAAGCAAGTGATATTTTATACATTACGAAAACATGGTATACCACAATAAGGTAATAAGGACACCAAATATATACACATGTATATATTTAAATTCAAGACTTTTCAGCAATGCACGTAACAGAAACTGCGAGAATTGTAAAATATTCACAATTTACATAAATATAAGTTTGATTGTTTTATATACACCTTTGGCAAGAATGAATACTTATGAATGTTTATAGAAATTTTCATTACTCATTTCTTCAGCGGAGAGTGATACGTTTTACCAGCAATGTCTGAGACTGTCAGAGATGTATGACAGGATGGGTGATAAGGCAAAGGTCCACTTAGCAGTTGGAAGCATGGCGACAAACACTAAGGTAGGAGAGCCTGAGTAAATTACAGTAGAATTTTAATATAATATAGCAAGAAAACACGTCACAAAATACTGTACCAATACACCAATAACCCAGACAAACCTCGTTATTTCCATCTTAAACGGTAGAGAAACACTCAAGGTCTACAGTTGGGTAGAACAAGCAACCATTCGTAAACTAGCCTAGCTGGACAGCTTCCTCACATGTGAATTTTGTCTGATTCGAACTAACAGAAGTGAGTGACTAGCGATTGTGGTCTGGGACCACAACAATGCAACCATAGACGCCCCCTCCGCATTACTACGTTTTATGATTATGTATTTTCTATTTACGATAAAGGGTGATCTAATTGCTGGAGAGAAGAATTACAAGGAAGCATTAGAAGTGTTAGAGGATACCGAAGTAGAAGTTGACTCGCCAAATGTTTCACCAGCTGCAGTATTAGATAACAAACTGCCTTTAGCAACCGCTTATCAAAGAATTGGTTGGAATATGCATAAACAGGGAAGAAATGAAGAAGCGGTGAAGTAAATATTTTTATTGTAGTTTACTTGAAGTAAATGATTTCATAGATTTTTTCTATTATTGTCCTTGATCAAAAAATGATAAAACGTGTTGAATCATTTCTGCTCTATCTCTACATTAACGGGAAAGTTCGATACTTGAACCTGCTGTTAATGAATGGGGGAAACAAAACGATATGAATTATATATGCATTTCCGTTTTTTGATATCTGTTATTGATGTTTATTTTTATATTACTAATGCATTAGTATGTTAAGAGATAAGAAATTAAAACACCGTTAAAATTTGTATAATTAATTGAAAGTGGCGCGCGATTAAATAAGCGATATTATTGTAAGTCAAGTTTCGTAAAATTCTTCTGTCTCTACAGTTATAACTTTCTGTTTGAAATTAATAAAAATAAAGTAAAATAAACGTATCTCATTGAAATCTATGAGTTCATTACTATAGTGGCTCTTATTGTAGTACGGTAAAAGATCGCATTTTGGGACAAAACGGATTTGCATCAATGCTAAGACAATTTTCTTATCAAGTTCAAACGGGGGAAAAGTCTGAGAATAAGTATAGTCGTTGTAATGCGGCGGTGTTGATATTGGAGTGTTAACTTAGTGGGGTTTTACGGTACTGCCTTACCACCCTTACCCACGTCCAAATAATGCTGATGTCATACAAAGTGGGGATCCCTATATGATATTAAAAACATACAGTAATAAATGAAAACTAATTTCAGATACTACAAACAATCTTTGAAGATTTCTGTGTACGGTGGTAAAGAGTTCGAGTCACTAGCCATGCAGTCATTCAGTAGTATGGGAATAGCTCTCACTTTTCTCGGTGAGTCAGCTCTTACACTAACGCTATCATTAGATGCCTTTATCACGTGTGATTATTTCACATGTTATTTATCACGTTTCGCTTGATCACGTGTTATTTATTTACATTGCAGTAACATGCGACCGTTTTTGTGATATGATTTATTTTGTACGAGGCCAGAAAAAAATAGTCGAGTTTACGGTTACACGACCGATTCGATGTTTTGGCGCCGACCCTAAAGTTTCTAAACAAACCCAAAGTATGAAAATATTTAAAACAAATCAGAAAAGGTTTCCGACTAACCACCCTAATTTTTTGGCCAAGTAACTTTTTTTGCAAACTCGATTATTTGTCTAGCCTAAGCGTGTAAAAGTATACAGTTACAATTATAAGTACTTTATGGCGGTTGTAAACTTGACAACCAGCTAAAATCTACATAATACTCCACCAATCAAAGCTAAGCAAGCCTGGACTAAGCATCTGTCTTGCAGTGACAATTTCACCGAAAAGATTTCAGCACGCATACACTATTCATGAACGGAAACTGACAATTGCTAACTGAGTGAAGATCAAAACCTCACTTAGCAACCACGTCAAAACCATGACTACCTATCATAACAACCTAAAATTTTCTTTCCAGTTTTCAATATTTCCGATTAGTATAAAATTTATCTTTTTCAAATTTATTATGATACAACTTCAACATCAAGACCTTTTCTTTTGGTTTTATTGGTGGACTTAACTCCGGGATTTTTATCTACCGATAAAATATATTTGATCTAAGACGGTACCCCTCGGGAAAATTGTTAGCCCCTCGTATATTTCCGTGTGTTGAGTGGGTGGTGAATTCTTTGAATTCTTTGAATGAGTTTTTGTTTTGGTTTCTTATCTATTATAGCCATTCATGACTAATCCATTGTGATATAATGTTGGCGCAAGCTACAATGACATTCTGAAAGTACTTAATACGTAATTGTCTGTCCTCTTGTTGTAATTAAACACAATCCCATGATAATACATCACGTCATTATGATAAAAGTTATCAATCGACTGTTGTACGAATAATAGTTTCAAGTATCATTCATGTGTTTTCCGTTCAAACATGAATATGGACATTCATTGTATGTTTTGTAGGTTATAAACAATTACCTACGTTCTGAATTTTAAACTCTCCATTTGAATACTGATATTATAGCGAATTCCTGGAAACCCGAATAATTATTTTAATTTTATTCATATTTCACTACATCCATAACCATGGAGAAAAGAACGGCGTGTAAGGGAACAATAATACATGTACTTATGTGTATTCGATTTTTCACTGTATCTAAGTTCATTATAATCGTATTTTCCTGTATTCAGTTTCTTAAAGGTGTAAGCATTATCACAAACTTCAGTAGTAAAGTAAACTTCTATGCATCTAATCAGTCTGAAAACTGTTTAAAGCTGTATAGAATATTTTCTCCCTCTGTTCGCTTCATTATGATCCCAAATCACCAAAATTTATTTCATTTCTCAAATTGATTTCTGGTATGTATAGATGAGTTTTCAAGCCGAAAGTAAAGGATCTATTATTAGACATTGCACGGAAGCGCTACATTACATATTGAAATTTTCACACACACCCCCCTACCAAAAAACAACAACAGCAACAACATAATAGAATTTGGTTAATAAAAGGTTTCCTTTGTAGTTATTATTCCTTTGAAGAATCATAGAAAAATATTTGAGAAAAACAGTTCTGCTTGTTATATTTTATATGAAATGATGATGTCACGTGACATTAATCTTAATCAATCTTAATAATTGCAGGACATTTTGAACGAGCCGAGAAGTACCACGTAGCTTGTTTGGAGAGGCGGGAAGCCATCTTGGGAAGGAATCACCCTTTTGTTGGGGCTTCTATCAATAATTTAGCTTTACTCCTGCAGCAGAAAGGGGATTCGGAAAGAGCACTAGTATATCACAGAAAGGCCCTCGAAATAAAGCGAAACAATAACGCTCCTGTGATATCTTTAATTTCTTCTCTGAGTAACGTAGCCAATGCATACAACGCATTAAGTAATTTCGATGATGCTCACTCTTTACTAGATGAAGCATTTAATCTCATGGCTGCACAGGGTGAGATTCAAATGAAAGACGCCGAAGCACTGCTTTATAACACAAGAGGTAAAGTTTATGCAAAAGCAGGAAATCTTGCAGAGGCAAAAGCTGCTTTTGAGAGAACAATTCAATTGAGTCAAGAGATTTGTTTGCATGGCTTTCTATTCATGAAGCGTTTGTTGAACCTAGCTGAAGTGCTAGAGAGGCAGGGTGATTATACAGGGTGTCTTTGGCTAACGGGAGAAGCTCTTAAGTTCAAAGATGAGACAATTAAGCGCCTTCCTCATAACGATATCGTTACAAACTGTCTACAGTGTATGGCACGTGTTTACCGAGCGACAGACGATCGTTTGAATTACGTTCAAAAACTTTACGAAGTAGAATCAGAGTGTCTGAGACGTGAACGTGCATGCCTTGGCAGTAACCTTTATCAAAAACTAGAAGAAATACACAACATCCTTGAAGATGTACGAAGGAAAATGCAACATTTGAGCATATAGATTATGACAAGATGTTAATGTTCATATATACTTAAAGAGGCCGGGCTATAGAGATAAACTCTGGACTAGATAGATTGTCATATCTCGCTCATTTATCACGAATTTCATTCAATAATCTGTGACGTTAAGCATGAACAGATAATTTAGCTCGTCAAACGGGAAAGGTCGGTAAAGGCAAATATGGAGACATGTCGAGTACTGAAGCAGCGTGTATTCATATGAAACGGGAGTTGTATTGAAGTGCTGTAAGTGGGTGTATGTATATGCTTAAGGGTTGTGATTAGGTTCGAAATCTGAAAGATCCTTTCCTTTGATAGTACAGTATAACCTTACTTAGCGACCACCTCATATGACCACCTTGTTATAACGACACTTATTTTCAGACAGGCTTTCAGTGACTCTTCCATAATTAAACTTGATAATGCGACCACATCATTATTTAGACCTATTTGTCTCAGTATTGAGGTTTTGTTTTCATTATTAAAAACATGATACTATTAATGTGTATCAATGTTTATTCACTAAAACACATGCTGGAGTCTGAGAATGTATAAACTGAAATATAGTGTCACGCTGCAAAAATGTATTATAAAGCTGAACTTCATAGTTCTATGCTTTCTGGCATTATGTGTCTTGTTCATGAAATGAAAATTAACAGTTTTGATTGACGCTTTCAGTGGCTTTTTAAGTTTTATTGTAATGATTATTTCCAATGCAAAGTTTGCTGCCTTTAAAGGGATACCGATTAAACATCGGTTATATTAGATATTATGTTTACTGACTGGTGGCATTAAATTAAATGTAACAATCTTAATAATAACCAGGGGACGTCAAATGAAAAAAATATGAAGCTCATAGAAGCACGTACTTTTTGAAAGGTGTCACCGGTAACCTGGACTAAACCTTACTGTTCTGTGTATATACATGTTTGCAGAATACAATATATTAGCTTGGTTTTGAAAACAAAAATGATATTCATATGTACATAGTTATATGTTTTGTATTTTTCATGTATTGTACGAAAATGTGATGTGATAATTTCACCTTAAATACAATCATATTAAGACATCTTCTTTGTTATTACATGTATTTAAATTTAAATATTTGGTGTAATTATTAAGTTTCATATAACAGAAAACACATGATAAGTTTGCCTCGTACAGTCGGCATTGTGCAGATTGTTGTGCCAAGATTATCCGTCCATTTGTACGAGCACCTGCCCACTAAAACTTTGTTATACGGATTGGATTTCATCCATTAGTACGAGCACCTGCCCACTAAAACTTTGTTATACGGATTGGATTTCATCCATTAGTACGAGCACCTGCCCACTAAAACTTTGTTATACGGATTGGATTTCATCCATTTGTACGAGCACCTGCCCACTAAAACTTTGTTATACGGATTGGATTTCATCCATTTGTACGAGCA
Organism: Lutraria rhynchaena; assembly: GCA_008271625.1. Taxonomy (NCBI): domain Eukaryota; kingdom Metazoa; phylum Mollusca; class Bivalvia; order Venerida; family Mactridae; genus Lutraria; species Lutraria rhynchaena. Next base: position 443,712 of record VIBL01000040.1, read on the forward strand.
CCTGCCCACTAAAACTTTGTTATACGGATTGGATTTCATCCATTTGTACGAGCACCTGCCCACTAAAACTTTGTTATACGGATTGGATTTCATCCATTTGTACGAGCACCTGCCCACTAAAACTTTGTTATACGGATTGGATTTCATCCATTTCTCGCATGGTTTGAAATAGCAACATTTTGTTTGAATAATATTATGTTTTCAGAATAAATACAGTGCAATCTCTCCAAAGCAACACCTTTTTGGAGAAGCAAAATTATGTTGCTTTTTGAGAGGTTGTTGCTCTAGAGATGTTAAATTAATAGTTAAACCGTACAGTGGGTAAAAATCATGTTGTTGTTGAAGGGAGTTTGTTGCACAAGAGAGGGTCGCTCTGGAGGCTTTGAACTATAGTGGTTCCGGATTTTGTATGAAAATAATGAAATTGAAACATATAGATTATTGAAATCAGGATAATGAACAAATAAAAGTTATTTTAGTTTCTGTCGATAGAGTTTGTAGGTTTTTTATCTAGAATAACCGCCTCAAAACGGTTGCATTTGATTGAATGTTCCTGAGTAGATATATGATATTGACCAATCATGAAGCTAGATGATATTGACTGGCGTACAAACTATATCTTGAATTGTTCTTCAACTGTAACAACACTTTTGTTCTTTGTTCAGTTTGGCTTCATTTCAGAGTTAGTGTTCTACATAGTTGTGTATTATTGTACCGCTTTTGTAACTTCAGTAAATCATAAATTAATATGATTAATAGCTTTATTCAGATCTTTAAAAAATCCAACAGTAAGCATTGAAAATTAAACAATTCTAAGTGTGAATTTGAACTAAGTTTCCGCTTCTGCAATTGTTGTTGAAACTAAACGACCTTTAAACTACAAGCGACAATTAAATAACCTTTGTCCATGACTTACATGAAGAGGAATAATTAGTCGCATATTGTCAGACCTTAGCAAAGTGTCTACTGAGTGGAGAGAGGAAATCTTGACTTAAGATCACTGTTGATCTTTTTACTTTGATGTATATTTGGTCTACTATATCAATAAATGTGGGCTAAGCAAAGGTCTTCGTTTTCCTGGTGTCTTTTATTTTACGGCGGTCTTTCACCCAGGTGCCACTTTATTTAAAATTACAAAGACTGGTTTTTATTAGCAATCTTACAGGATTACAGGATAACAAAAAAAATAACAAAAATCAGCAACACCCGGTGTTATGTTATGAATTTTGTTGTTTTGCGTTTTTTATCTATTGTCATCAGTACATCCGATATATAACGGTGGGCAATAGAAATAGCATACGTTTTATTAGTTCAATACCTTAAAACATCATAGTGAAACTATAGCTGAAGCGATGAATAGCGCATAAATAGAACCAAGAACAAATGAATATTTACAGACATTCTTAATTTTCAGTTTCATTTGTTTGGTCAGTTCTTTATTATTTAAGCTTATATCAATTTTGCTCTTCACAACCCCGATGAATGTCTATCAAGAATAAGATGCTTTTGTTAAAAAAAATCTGGCGCTATTTTCCTTTGAATTATTCCGATATAGATATCGAAGTCTGATTAAAGGGAGAGAATAAGAAGATCTTTCAGATTTGTTCTACTATGTACTATGGAGTTACTTCCCTTGGTTATATTATGTAACCTTAAAGTATTATATAAATCGTACTTTTAGTGTTAACAATGAAAAGAGGAACTAGACAGGACTGCAATATCATCCAGCTATATCACGCAGCTCACAATGATAGACTTAACATTTCGTAGTTTATTTTTCAACGTGCAAGTACCACTTCTGCATCATAAAGTCACAAAGAACTAACTGTAATCAAAATTAATCTACCTATGTCGGTTTTATGTGGCTTATTGTCACTGGTGTTTAACACTGTTTTTCGACAATTTTTCAGTTATGTACGGCGATTGGTTCACCTAATCAGTTTTCCTGGACTGTAAACTAACCAGTACTAACTTACCCTTCCACAAGCAGCCGGCAACTTTTCCACATATGGAGGAAAATCGACATTTTGTCAAATTTCATAGAAGGATTTGACCTGCCGCAACTGGGATTCGAACCCTGATCGTTAACTATTTGAATATAAGTATAATATTATCCAAGGCTATCGCTGAATCACGTGATGCACGTGAAGAAACGGGAAGTCACTCGCGGAGAACATGGTCAATATTGATATACAATCCGGGAAGAACACTGGTTAGATTAATTTGCTCGCCGTACGTAACTGAAATATTTTGTTTAAAAAAACATACTTAAAAACCAGAAAAAGAATACAAATTTATTACTAATACTTCAATACATTACTTTTATTGTACAATTATGCCAAGGGAGCCTTCTCAAATACTGTAGTTACATATTCATATCTTAATATGTTCCTTGACAACTGTCTGTCACGTGATAGTCATGTGGCGTGGGAGTAAACTGACCTAGTTTTCCATGGAACAAGAACTTAAGTTCAAAAGTCTGCAATTCAAAAGTTGAAACTTCGAACAAAATTGTTAATTTTAGTCAACTGCTAATCGCTTGTTTATAAATAAAACACAACATTTTACAAAACAGCAATTAAAATGGAAATGACAACGGCGGGTTGATGTTTCTGAGTGTACCAATCGATATCAATAAAGTTTATATATATACCACTGGGTTTCTGAAAATATTGAGTTTAATGGCCAGTACGATATGCTTGAGAAAGTAAATATCAAACACCATACATGGGGAATAGTTTAAAATAATAGTTACAGCGACTGACGAAACGCTCCTCTAGAAATGCAATGTTTAATACACCCGGACCTAAATATCCACTAGAGATTTTAAACACTCAGTATTTGAATATTAACACTTGACCATTCAAAACGTACCAATCAACCATATTTGATCAGCAGAGTCAAAATGCTACACAGGATTTAAAATTGTTATGTACAAAAATGCGCACGAGAGTTGACTTCGTCCATATTTCCGCGCACCTGCACGTGACGTCAGTAATGTTTCTGAAGACGACACTGTCTTAAGCATAGTTATAAAAACATTTTGTCTGCAAGCGTGTAAAGGCATTAATAAACATTTATCAGCTTAATTGGCATTAATTATTGAAAAAATTGATCTTCCTTGGCTTATGAATCCTATACAGGCTACCAACATGCTTAGTATTGCTTCTCTTTTGTGAAATTCTTTGATACTTCGCCCTGACAGCAGACATATCCAGGTAGTCCGGTTCCACGTAAATATTTTCAAGGTCTTTGTAAGCCGACATTTCTCGGTGATAATTATTCACATGCTCCACATTCGCCTTAATTATATGGTCGTTTGTCGTAACTTCCATCGGACGGTGAATGTTAAGATGTTCCTCTGTAGCATTAGATCTACCGTGCTGAGCGGTCCCGGCAGTATGAACGTCTACAATATTAACTCGATCGGAAAGTTCGTTAATTGCTTCGAAGACGTCTACTTTTTCTTTATCTCCAGCGTCATCGCGGAGAAGCAAGTTTTTGTAAATGCGCCCTTGCGCTACATTTACTGTGTGGTAAATATGATTGCTTTCATCGAACACTTTAAGTTCTTCTGCGCTCATAGCATTTGCCACATCTGTATGTTGCTTGTTATCAGCTCTATCGTCGTTCCGTTTGCCCAAATCGTCATAGCCGGTTGGTTTTTCCTTTGACAAATCATTACTTTTGATGAAGAGTATGCGCTGACTACGTGGTCGTCGCCTAAAAATGTAGTAAACACAATTATTCATTAATCATGAAAAACGTTTTATTGTAGTATTTAATAATCTGACTCGCGACCGTAAATTCAAGGAGAAAAACAATCTCATGGGTTGAGTTATCGACAATATTTGTGTACAAAAACTAATAAATCAATCGGAATTTAGAAACCACAGTCAAACAAAGGTTAACGACTACTTGTGAATTACAAATGCTCTTAAACAGCGGCCTTTCCGAATACAACAGACAGAATAATCCTCTGAATAAAAGCCTCGGTGGTAATTGTTCACAAATTTGACGGCTTTCCTTCAACTGCAAATTACATGCATGAGTCTCAACGGGGCTTACGCCAATCATCGTGATATATTAATATGGCCAAGGGAGGGATTCGATTCCTATCACTGGCGTTATTCTACGGCATCGTTGAATCCCCCCTCCCAATAAAAAAACATGATGTTAGTATTGGTTTCAAGGCAAACATCTATTTCAGCCTTCGGCCAAAATTGTGTGAACTTGCTTCAAAGTCGACACTTAAGTTTGAATTAACTTTTTTGTATAAAAAGCAATAAATGCTTTGTTTATATATTCGGCAAATTAATGTTCGGTAAACCCTCAATTAATAAATGCTTCAATACAACGACAACCGCATTACAAATACCGATCATTTATGATTGGGCCAGTTTCTTCCAAAAATAAATAGTCAACTTTAATAAGAGCACCTCAATATTGAGGCCAGATCTGAATATCACGGGGTCACTGAAAATAGAAAATAACTCGCCTGTAAAGTCGAATCAGTATAAACGGAAGACATACGAGCAGCAACGCAAGTATTGTTGATAAAACAATTACAACTATAATTTGATATTGGGCATCATCTGGAAAAATAAGTACAAAAATTAGATTCTTCACTAAAGAGATGTATTTAAAACTGATTAAGCTAAAAAAATGTCGTTGTGTTTGCGGTTATTTGGAAACTTTTTCTATTTTCTGAGCACATCTTTCGTACTTTAGAACTTAATGGTAAAATATAAGGTCGGTCGGGTAACCGTAAACACAACATTTTTTCTGGCCCTGTGAAAGTAGTAGTTTTTTATATAGTCAAAGAAGGCATTAGTGATCGGCAACTCCTTTCAATTGAACGATTATTAATCAAGCATAATCAAATTTTGAATGTGTTATAATTTTAATGTTTTAATGCAATGTTTGTTCACCAAAGCTAGATATTAGGGTCTTCAGATATGATAGGCTCTATACAGGAGTGATAGTCAAGTAGCAGAAATGTACTACAATCCAGTTTAATCAACTATACTACGGTGCTATATTTTCATATTGCTAAAATGTCAACCAAATTAAATTGTATGAAATGATAAAAGAATAGTGAGGATTTATTAATTTTCGTTTTTTGCTTCGGGTTCCTTTCGTTTCAACAATATTTCAGCTGTTTAACGACTGACAGTCCATCAGTGCTCCTGGATTTTTTAAATTGTATGAACCTTGTTCTCCACAAGCCTACTGTCGATGTCTCCATACAAATCACTTTAATCAATTGCGGAGGACGAATCACAATGTCTTCAATCAATTCGTCACAGGGAGCAAGTGCCGCGCAAATGGTTCGAACTCACGAGCTGGTGGCCAATAGACCTGAAGCTTTACATATTGAGCAAAGAGTAAGATAAAAGTAAAATAATGAAGAGAACGTGTTAAGTTTACCGCTTTTGGTTGCCTCTTTACTCGATGTAGTGGTTTCCATTTCATGTGCTTTGTATTCTAGATCACTGTCATCAACACCTTGGAGATATTTGAAAAGAATGCGCGATCTTTTTGGTAAAGTTCCGTTGAATAAAGAATAATTACTTTAGATAAGCCCAAATTACATGATTGATCACTGTAGTGTTCGCGACAATGTTTAGGTATGCTTGTCGGGTAGTCCCAATCAATTATATTACATGTCCCGCGCGAGAATCAACAAGTCACACATTTATGGTCCCTTTTAACTTTTCGAAAATATTTGAAATCAAATCTATGACGTGTACTTCAGTTGATTAATGTATTTCAATACATAAGGTTTTCAATTTTACATTTTCATTCTTCATAACAAACTGTTTCTCCTCTTGATCCTTGTTCTAAAATTCTAATTTTGATAAGACGTAAAAAGTTCCTGTTTTTTTGTCGCCAATATTTTCATTTTCATGTGAACTGTACCTCCGAACTGAAAAACATATCCAGTATAAACTCAAATAGCGATCACATCAATATTACGACCATCTTGTTATAACGACCACTATTCAATAACATATTCACATAACGGCTTTCGATAACATCCCTGAAAGTCAATTTGATAATAAGACCACCTCATTATCACGACATATGGTGGTCTTATACTCGAGGTTTTACTGCAGATTGGAACAAATAATTAGAAAATTTACTTATGATTTTCATTTTTTTAACATGGACAACTCGCGATTATCAAATAATCAAATAACTACCGATAATGACCAAAAAAATGAGACAAAATTTACACCAGAATAGTTCTAAAGACTTACCATATCAGCAAAACAAATATTTTAATCAAAGCATTCGTCCATGTTTGAACCATTTGTGTTAATGATCATGTGCTGAATAATGTATTGTTAGATGAGGAGTTCAATCCGTATTGTATTATGTGAAGCCGGACATTTAACTGTTGGTGAGACTTATGTTGGTTGACTAATGGTGACTGTTTTACCAATAGTGTGGATGTTTTGAACATTTGCGACTTGGCATACTTTTCTTTGAACCATTATTCATGTTACGGAAATAAAAATTGTACACAAACATCAGCGAAACAACCCTGAATAAACTTCTATTGTAGGCACAATATGCGCGTACATTGAACATACATGTATAAACATTAACATATACTGGACATGTGGACGAATTTTTATTCATCAATTACATAATTATTAAAATGCCATTTTATTTAAGATTAAAAAATGACATCTACATTTTTCTGTAAGGCCATACCAAATCGTATCTATATTTAAAAACATAAATAAAAAACGTATTGTAATAATGAATATTTGATATCTTGAAAAACTTTTATTGAACCATTACATGCTGAAACGACTGCTTTGTATCAATACGCCTTCCAGTCGTCATAATTGATCAATATTATGCTTTTGTTTTGATTTATAAAATGAAGCATATTTGTTGTCATTGGGTGACTGTTTGAACTTTTGATAGAAGCTAATATTTTGTTGCAATTAAGCAGGAAATTTGTGTTTTTTACTGAGGTACTTGTTTGTTTTTTCCGGATAGCTAGATAGGTTTTTGAACCTCGATGTTACGCTAAACATAGACGCGATTTGGTATGGCATAAGATATAAAAAACAATCGATTGAGTCTATGTTGATATAAAGGCTTTTATACATTTTTATTAAATTTTATTATACACGTGGTAAAAAAGGGTGACCGGGTATGAAAGCTGATTTGTGTACAGATTATATCAATAGGATTTCAGTTATATGAGGCTGGCAGTTGACCTAATTAGTATTCCTTGGGTACTAAAAAAAATACAAACCCGTACCTCCGTATATCAAGCGTTAATGACAACTTATTATGATGTGAATAACGTATGAGAATTAAACTATCAGTCTGCACAGAGTAAGACTGTGTGTACACTTACAGTAAAACCTTGATATCAAGACCACCTTTCGGACCGATGAATCGGCCTTAATATTAAGGTAATCTCTTTATCAAGTTGAAATGTAAAGGTAATGTTAACTACTGGTTAAAATATTAGTTGTTATTACAATGGCGTGATTTTTAAGATAGGTGCATAATAGTTCCCATGCAGTTACTAATGGTGTGTTTTTCATAAAATCTTTCTGTGTCAACTTCACGCGTGAACCGTTCAAGAATTTATAATACCGTCTGTTTATGAAAATAAGAGAAACTTTTAGCCTTTACTTAATGCAAAACAAAAATATGCCAAACTCAAATTTTGCAAATATTAAATATTTTAAATATAGTACGTTAAGTACAAGAAATATGTTTTAATATCGTAGTTCAACAGCTGGTGATATGCTGTTTTTTTTTATTTACGCAGAATTACGGCATATGAAAGTTACGTATCTCAGGAATGTAACTTGTGATAGTTTTGAAAAGCGCGGAGATTCAGTGCTGTCAGCACTTTGATTATACTGAAGTGGTCGGTAGGTTGTTTTTATTATGATAGCATAAGATGCCTTCATTATTTAAAGATGTTTTTGCATATCATGTAACAAAATATAACATACCGGTGTAATGTATATTGAAATATGGGCGAAAGAAAATGAATGAATCCGTATGAAAAGTGATCTAGTTAAGATATTGGTATTAGTAGCATTTGGTCATTGACTTGTATGAGGCTGTATGCTGCACACGTGACATAAATAAGTTTGCGCAATCTGAAATCATATTGATACACATTTTTTTTTCATTGAAGTTTAACGTCACACCAACAACTAAGGTCATTCGGGGACTTTCCAGTTTTAATGTAGGAGGTAGACCCCACGCTTATACAATGGTAGAACCACCGACCTTCCGTAAGCTAGCTAGACAGCTTTCTCACATGTGAACTTTAGTCCCGAGATATTTAAACTCACAGCGGTGAGGGGCTAGTGCGGAATACAAGTCAGAGACTATAACCACTCGATCACGGAGGCCCCTGTATATTGATACGCAATGCAATAAAAACTAACATGGGATGACAGATTTTTATGACTTAGAACAACATAATTAGCGTATCGTAGAGTATCTATAAACCAACACGTTCTCATATGAAATATATCTTGGTTCGTGCACACTTGAATAGTAATTATAAAGTGTTAGAGATTAACCGGAATATATATACATGACTGTATATAACTAACATGCACACAAATAAATATACTCGTACAATGCATAACACAGTGCTGAGAATAAACGTGATTGTACAAATAAGTACTTAACCTTTGGTCAAGGAAAAGTGCAATCAATACATTATCCATTACATTGTCCTAATGTAACGTAAAAGTGCTGTAACTAAATGATACTGCTTATATTTCTATGATTTCTATGCCTTTGCAGTTACTTCATAATATTCCGACCGATACATGTAAACAGTTTTAAATCTTTTTGAATAAGTTTATCATTTACTAAATATTTCTTAACGCTAGCACTTTTTTTAAATCTTCATGTTTAGTACCAAATATTATAATACATGTATCATCTTTTATTGTCTAGATTATATATGTCAATTGTCTATGTTTTATTTACTTTATTACTATGCTGTCTTGTCGGTAAATAGTTATTCATAGCTAATGTTTATTGTTATACTATGTGCTGACTATAAATAAGCATTTTTATCTTGTATCTTATCTATTACATTATATGCATGACATATCATGAAGTTTAAATGCTTCTTGTAATGATAAATACAGTGCAACTAGGACAATATGGTATAAACTCAACACTAATAATTTTTGCATAATAAGAGACTTATTTGAAAAAAACCTAATTGGAATGACAATTGAACGAATTATATAAGACGTATGCATGCATGATTATATAATAAAAGTATCAAACAGTATCAAAGAAGTATCAACAGATTTATTTAATGTTTTGCGTACATTGCGTTACTCCGTAAAACCTGGGACCTGTGTATATTGGTCCCAGGTAAAACCAGGGACTGATCCGGTTATGACCATATTCAACTCTATGAGTAACATTTTAAGATGTATCGGTTCATATGTCATCAATCCATATGCAGGAGTTCTTGTGATGACAAAGATATGTTTGCAGACATTTTGCTTTGCAAACACGGACCAAATCCGGTTGAATAAATTTTACTTCAAACCATTCAAGGGAGACTATTCGTACTAAACAACAACAACAACAACAAACGAAAAATTGCAAAATGTCAGGAAGTGCTTTGCCTGCTCTTCCTCCACAGCTGAAACAAATCCAGCATTATTTGAAGACTGCAACAGAACACGACAAAAGGGATCCAATTGTGGCCTACTACTGTAAGATTTCGAATTTATAATTCATTTTCATATATGTATATTTATTCGGATAAGTACGATATTCGGATAATGATAATATTTTACTCAAAAATGAATTGTTGCGTTTTTTGTGAATTAGTTAGTTAGCATTTGCAAAATTTGCCGTACATTTGTTCATTAGTCACCATAGAAATGTGTCATTACCATTAATCAAGAAAATATCAGTATGCTGTTTTCATATGACTCATAGTCAGTTTTATGAGACATCTGACTTGTTTGAAATGTAATATGACGGTTTTCCCCTCTCACAATTTGCACCAAAGCAACTTGTCCCATTTTAGTTACACTCGCCCAAACATATTTTAATGTTGGAAATCTATATGTATTTTATTCAATATTCTAAATCTAATTAATAAATTAGGAAAGTGAAATAATTGTCAAATTGATTTTTAATTACCACTTTTTATTATTCGCATCAAACATTATTCTATTGTTCATTGAATGTTGAGGTCTTTACTCCATGGTTTATTTTGATAAACTCTTCTTAAAGTAAATGCTATAAAACCACTTCTTAAACTTTGACCTGATAGTTCTGTTCTAGAGTTGTAAAATACTAAATTCACAAGTCCATGTGACATTTTTACTCTCCAATGTATTCTGAATAATTATCTCTTACTCTACACTTAAATCAATTATAAGAGTTTAATTCACCTGAAATGAATTTCAGTTGCATCACACTTATTAAATAGTAATTGTTTATTACAGTGACTTGTGTATATGAACAGCATCTTTTTTTCTTAATAAACATCATAGAAATTAGTTTTTTAACATCCGGTCCAATGGGCCTATAAGTTACTTATCAATTGCACAAGAATATAGTAATCAACTAGGAATATATTAATATCAATAATAGTGTACGAGTAAATTACACAATTTTTTTATTTTCACGGGGCTTAACACCATTTTTCAACAATTTTTCAGTTATATATAACAGTCGGTTCACCTAACCAGTTTTCCTGGAATGTATACTAACCGGAACTAACTTACCCTTCCTGAAGGAGCCGGCAACTTCTCCACATATAGTGGAAAATTGACATTTTTTTTTATGGAAGGGTAAAAGTAAAAGTTTGTTTTGTAAATAATAACCCAATGCAGTGATTGGGAAAGGCATGCGCCATAGTCACATTAAAATTTAAAATGTCACATTGTCTTTGGCAACTGATGTGCCTGTGGCACATTCTTATGTTTTCAATCCTTTTGTGTATGAAATGAAGTGAGTACAATGTAAATACTGCTGCTCTGCGTCATCTGATCCTTAATGCAATTCTTTCCTTTTGCAAAAGCAAACACCTAATGATAGACGCTCTGTGTCATCTGAGGCTTTATGTTAATTTTTTCTTTATGCAACAAGCACCTAGCAGATAGACACTTACAAATAGTTCTGAAAACAATTTTGATTGCTACCCAGTTATCGCTACATGAAAATGTCACATTGGCATAGCAGCAGATAAGTTTTCTCAGTGAATTGGGTATTACTCCATCATTTCATTTCGAATTGGGTATTTGCTAAATAATATTGGGTTTCCTGAAACCTGTTAGTCTATGATTTTTATATCCATTGGAATTAATGCTCTTACTTATAAAGTCTAAACTGTACACATTTGTTTGTTTTTTGAACTGCATCGCTACAACGTTTGTCCGAGACTATGAGGAACGACTGACAGACTATATGCATGTATATTCATGAAAATTAGTTTCGATACGCATCATTAATATTTTAATTGGGTATTTTGCTTTTGTAATTGCTTTTTGATACGCTTCTAGAATAGTTTCAATTGAGTATTTTGTAAATTTAATTGAGTAAATACGCAAATACGCAGCTGATCTGTTGCTCTGCATTGGTTTTCAAAATGTCACACTGATTTTGCATCCAAAAAGGCCATTGTCCCATTAAGAAATTTTTTTCCCGATCACTGCCCATGTAATTTTTACCTGCACACTGTCAGACTTTTGTTTATCTGGAAATATTGATTATGTTTAAATTTTCTACTCCAGGTAGACTTTTTGCTCTGCAGAATGGAATGGAAATTGACAAAAAGACTCCAGCTTGTCGTACATTCTTTGTTGCACTGATGGATTATCTAGAAAAGGTTTTTGTTTGTGAATTATTTATATTAAAAATACAATTCATTCATTAGGCAAAAGTTTGCTTGCATAAAATTCTTTTAGAATGTTAAATCATATTTTTATTTTGCAAAGTAATTGATCTATCGTTGCTTTTATTATGTTTCTGAACAACTATAAGGGCATAATTTTGGTATTAACAATACTTGTACAATTTAATTAAACTTGGGCTGTTGTGGATTGAAATGGTATCAACATCAATGATTTTTTCAGCCAATCTTTTATCAATACACATTCTTAAACTTTGATATTTTGACCAAAAATATGATAGAAACTAATACGTACACTCAAACTTGTGTTTGCAGCCACCTCTGAATAAAGACCAACCTGTGAATAAAGGCCATTTTTTAGAAAAATTGTTGCTGATTATTTAAAACAAACTGACCTCCGAATAGAGGCAATTTGTCAATAAAGGTCACATTTTGTCTTTCCCAAGGGTGGCCTTTGTTGACAGGCTTGACTGTACATTTTTGCATGAATTTTGAAGAGAAAAAGCTTCGTTTTGGGATCTTGCATCGGTGTTTTGATAATGAAACTATTGAAAAGGAAATAATTTTGACATTTTATTTCCTCTGAAGTACATCAGGGGAAATTTATTTTTGTTATACTTACGTACTGAAATATACAAAGCATGAAACATTATTGGCCAGTTTATTTTAGAGTACATGTTGATAAATCAAAATTTTGATTTCCGGATATATTAATATTGTCAAAAAACTGAATCAATCATTCAATGACAGCCCTAAATTAAGTCCAGTTTGATCATGTCTTGGTCAGTATTAATATTGTTACAGGTGAAGAAGGAGATGGATGCTGAAGCTATTCACAATGAAGTTGTTGGACAAGCACATATGGAAAATTATGCTCTAAAAGTATTTCTTTATGCTGACAATGAAGACAGAGCTGCTAGGTTTAACAAGTAAGGCTTTGGTAACATGTAACATGATTATGTATTCTATCATGAATTAGAGGTGATGGGATATCAGTCTATGCATAACACTCCAAGAAGTTGTCAGTCATCTTACCGACAAATATGTATTGAATGGTGATAATGCTAATAGGTCATCTTTTGTCTATCTGAATCCTTTTTTCAGTTACGACTGGGAAAATGGCAGATTCTGCATGGACTTGGATGTATATGGCCCTAAATGTGTACTTTTGCCTCACCCGCTGTATTTCTTATAAATCCCTAATTCACTCAACACTTACTTGGCAATTTTTAAGTTGTCTTTACTATCTTCCAAATACTAATATTATCGAAATATGTCATACTACCGATTTGAATACAGGTGTCTGTAAAAATATGTTTGATTGTTGTATCTCTCTTTCACTTCATTTCACCCTTGATTCCTTCAATCACTGGAAAACCTTGTTTTTGAGGTCGCAGTTTTGATTGGATCTTCACCAAACTGTGTCAAAATGATTGTCTTAATGATATCTTTGTTGGGCTCGAACATGGGTCTTCTGGGGTCAAAAACCAAGTCACCAGTTCAAATCACTGGAATACCTTGTTAACCCTCTAGTAGCCACAGTTTTTATTGGATCTTCCTCAAACTTCGACAGAATGTTTGTATTATTGATGAACAGGTTTGAACATGGGTCAACTTAGATTAAAAACTAGGTCACCAGGTCAAATCACAAGAAAACCATAGAAGTTGCAATCTTTACTCAGGTGAGCAAAAAGGGCCATCTTGGCCCTCTTGTTATGGTATTGACACATCACAAACGTCCAGTGTAGTGGAAATAAAACACTCACTAAAAGCTAAAAGCTGTTGATTTTCATACAATACAAGCTTCAGCCACACAACGTTTTTCTAATTTCCTTGTACAAATTATTTCTTGATTTTGATGTATTGTTTGTTTTTTTTTCTCACAGGAATGTTGTAAAGTCTTTCTACACAGCTGGTATGTTGTTTGACACTCTGTCTGTATTTGGAGAGCTCGGAGAAGATGTGAGTTTTAACATGAACAATCATTCTCATTTCAGTCAACTAAGATATTCAGTGTTCATATCTAATTCAGATGTTAAAGAGATGTAAAAGTGTCCGTGGATATATTCTTATACTATTGTCCTTAATTAGTTTTATTTCGTTGGAGTTTAACGTTGCACCAACAGCTAGGGTCATGTGGTAACTTTCCAGAATTAATGGTGGAGGAAGACCTCAGACTTACACTTAGGTAGACCTGCCGACCGTCTGTGAGCAGCTTCCTCCAGTCTATACGAAATATGTTGGTCCATCGGTCCGTACTGATAAAAATCATGAAGGATCGGTAATTTTCACATCAATGCCGGTCCTGCTGACGGCCAAAAAATAATGAGGAGTCCAAAGATGTATTTCTTTATTAAATTGCTAAATTTTGCAAGAAAGACGATCGAAAATGTCTTTCAGCTCCTCGCAGGTATATTTATCTTTGTATTTGTTTACTACGACACCAGACAGTGTAACTCGCAACGCAGCATTTTATTTATGTGTTTCATAGATGGTACAGTACTCTTACATCGTCCTATTGCTTATTTTTTGTGGTAAAAATAATTAACAAACCATTTGTTGTGAATGAAAACCAAAATTAAGACAACAATAATTTTACTGACAAAAATTGGTCAATTAGATTTTTTTTTTGATCTTTGTTCAAATTTGATCTAGTTTCGTTTTAAATCCTTTTGTAGGTTAAATAAAATTTATAAAGTAATGTATTTTGCTATGTTCCTGGATTGGTCCTGTTTCTGAAAAAAAAATGTTTATCTACTTAGAGAAGTAATGAAACTATTGGAAGGAGAATAAGAATGTTGAAGAAAGTGTATTATTAGTGTGTATTAGGAAAAATGCTGATAAGTAATAATTTACTTGTGAGTACAATAAGATGTTAAAGGGTAGCTGTTTCTTTTTATCACCATAATGCTTGGCATAAAAAACATATTTGTTTTCGATAACAATTTATTAGAACTTTTCGTACCGACAAATTTTCTCCTGGGTAGACAGGTTTTCTGTCTTTGTCTTCCTGGCTGACCGATAGATTTTGGATCCTTTTGTATAGACTGATCCTCACATGTGAAGTTGGGTCACAGCGGTGAGGGGCTAGTGATTACAAGTCAGAGAACCTTAATTAGTATCTTGAGCATGCCAATCCTTACTTTTTATGTCAGCTAATGAAATCAGGAGATGATTGATAGATTGCGGGTTCAATACGCTGAACTAGCATTTAGTTCTTTCATGACAGTTTCATTGGAGACATATATGTATGAAGTGTAAAATGAAATGTTCCTGGTTTCCTCAAACCTGACCGACCCTATCTTTTCTGCCAACCCTAGACTTTTTCTATCTTGGTCAATTTTTTTCTTGACAATATTTTTTTTATGATCATATGAACTATGTTTCCGAACATACTAAAATGCATTTTAAACAAAGTTTTGCTGACCTACTTGTTGTATAATTTTACATTGTTAATGGAAATATTGGAAATATATTATTTTGGAGTGTTACTTTAAACATTGAATTTTTGTTCCATTTTGTTCCCACACCTGATTCTTATATCACATCAGAAAAGTGTCAGCTGTTTGGTATGGAGGAACAGGTATGCACTATTTGAGTGCCTCTGAGGCATTGTTAGGTTGACAGACTGGTATACAACTACCTAAACTTCTGTTAATAATCTGTTCAACCAAATACAAAAAGTCTAGGTATATGCCTTGAAGGACTAGTTTTCTGTTTCGTGTTACTATATCAAAAAATGACATTTTAACACTTAAAAATTAGCCATCTGCCTGACATTAGGATCAAGTAAACTTTATTTGGAGGGGAATTAGAATTCCCCTAAGCCAGCAAATTAAAGAGAAAATTAAATTTTGCTATCTGATGCTAAAAACTTGTCTTCACACTTTTAGACATCAGTGTTGAAATTGTAATATTTCTGTCTGACTTCTTACTTCATATCAAGCTATATATGTATGTAAGGTTATACAGTAAAACTTTGATATAGAGACCTGTGGGACCCAAAAAATTGGTCCTAATAATAATAAGGTGGTCTCATTATCAAGTTGAATTATATGGGATTTATTGTAAGATGGTCCAAAATAAATGTCCTTTATAAAAAGTTGGTTGTAATATTGAGGTGGTCACATTTTTAGGTTTTATTGTATATGTGTATAAAGTTATTACCAAAGTGATAATTGTTGCATTGTCATTCTAATCTATAAATAAGTACATTTTGATGTTGTTTAGATTGACAAGAACAGAAAGTATGCTAAATGGAAAGCAGCTTATATTCACAAATGTTTAAAGAATGGAGAGACTCCAATCCCAGGCCCTCAGAGAGAAGAGGGTGAAGGTTAGTTTTGTTTGATTCATTTTTCTTGTAGTTGCTGGATTTAATTTTTTCTTTATGTGACTTATTGTCACTGGGGTTTAACACCGTTTTTCAACAATTTTTCTGTTATATAAAGCGACCAGTTCACCTAACCAGTTTTCCTGGACTGTATACTAACCAGTACTAACCTACCCTTCCACAATGAGCTGGCAGCTTCTCCACATATGGAGGAAAATCAACATTCTTGTCAAATTTTCATAGCAACCGGGATTCAAACCTGGATCTTCAGGTTACAAGTCCAGCGCACTAACCACTGGACCATGGCCGCAGCAATGGATTTAAAGTCACACCAATAGCTAGGGTCATATACCAACTCTCTCAACTTTAAATGGTGGAAGAAGACCCCAGGTGTACACCTGGCTATAATCATGGATCCTCTTCCTCACAGTGAAATTAGTGTCCATGTTTCGCAAGCATCTACAAAACACTGATTATCCAAAACATGTACAATTGATAGCTGACAATCCCCCTCAAAAAGGAATGAAAGATGTATTTGTTCGAACTAAAATGCCTTTTCCTATTTTATTGCATTATTGATACAATAATATATAGGTCAAAAAGGTAAAACTTGCACTCTGGTGTATAATTCTATTAATCTGTTTAAAAATACAAGTCTTTGGTCAGGATCACTCCAACAGGTAAAGAATCCATATTGTATGGTCATTTTTTTATTTATTTAGAATGCTTTCTTTAGTATATTTTATCTTACAAGTCTTTATCTTTTAACCATTTAAGATTGTAACATTTTCTTTTATCTTTAAAATTTGGATTTTGATACAATTGATAAATGCATGTTGATTTTTATATACAGAGGGGGATGAGGTTGGTGCTGGACCCATTGGATTTGAACAACCTGGGCCATCTCAACAACCTTATGTGCCCCCACCTGGACCTTCTCAACCACCCAACATACCCCAGCCAGGGCCTACATCATTCCAGCCAGGCTCATCTTCAAGTTCATTAAATCTACCTGGGGCCAATCAGTCTCCTGGAGATGCTCCTACTGGTGCCCATGCTCCTCCGAGCACACCACAGGAGCCACAGAACCATGGTAAACCAGCTGTACCACAAGCCACATACAACACAGATTGGAAACCACCCGCAAATGGTATTCAGAGTAATTTCTTAACAATTTTTGTGTTCATTGCTTAAAGAAACAATATCCACCTGTTTAATCCAGTAGTTTATAGTAACTCCAGAACTTTTTCTTTGCTAAGTTGATTAAATGTTAAAATGAGATTTGATAATGGAGTCTCAATAATTAGTTATTATTATACAACAGCATTTATTACACTTTTTAGTCTTAGTTAAAGTAGTACTTGCAGGATTAGCTCAATTGGTAGAGCATCTGACTTGCAAGCAGGAGGTCGTGGGTCCAAGCCCCGCATCAGGTTTTTTGCTTTCCTTCTTCCTATTACGTAACATTCTTAAATTGATGGTATTGAAATGCTTTGTGTTGATATATGTATCCATCCATACTTACCTCTAAATTCATCTTCATTAAATCTTCTTTGGGGCCACTCAATCCCCTTCAGATGCCCCAATGGTTCACATGTTTATCGGAGCTCATGGCTAGAGCCACCTAAGCATTTTAATGGCTACTTGACTAAATAGATTTGGGTGGTTTGGTGGAAAACTTTCCTTTTTAATTTTTTTGTCTAAACATATCTTTTGTACTTTGGAGTCACAATTTGTCTACAAATATCATTGTACTTTGTTTTTTTTTCATCAGCACCAAACAAAGGGTCTAGTCATGGTAACCATAGGCACAACTATTTTTTTCTGGCCTTACCCCCTAGACATATTTCACAAAAGTAAAAAAGTTCTTAATATGAGTATTTTTTATTGAATTGAACTGGTTATATACTTTTTTACAGGTGGTGCACAGCTTACTCCCCAACAGTACCAGAAAGCTATGAAGTATTGTAAATACGCCAGTAGTGCATTACAGTACGAAGATTCTAACACAGCCATAGATAATCTGTCAAAAGCTTTGAAGCTATTAACGACTGGAAATGACAGCTAAACTGTGATATAAATGTTCATTATTGTAAAAAAATGTGTATATAGTTACTCAGTGTAATGAATGGGGTTTTTTAGACTCTTAGACTCAAGTTATGTGATGAAACATTTGATTGCTATTCATTGAATTGATTATATAAGAAAATTTTCTCACATATTTGATAAGTACAGTAAAACATTGATAATGAGACCACCTTTGGGACCCCAGAAATAGGTCATAATGATGAGGTGGTCTGAATATCAAGTGGAATTTATAGGAGAGTTACTGAAAGATGGTCCCAAAATGAGCAGTTGTTATAATAAGGTGGTCATATTATATATTGAGGTGGCTGCAATGTGAGATTTTACTGTCAATGTAATATAAATGTAGACATTATGCCTTCGAAACTTTAGTACAATGTTGTTTGCACAATTAGCAAAATAGATTTGACAAATTTTTAAAAAGAAAAATTACAAGCCTTTGTCACAGAATGTAATGTCTTTTATACCCAGTTGTTATGAGTATATTTTCCTTACTTTTTTATACACTGTTTTACGTTAGTGTTGTCTTTGTATTAAATCTGTCTTGTTTCTTGTGATACATGTTCACTAGTTATATGATTTTATTTGTTGTCTTAATATAAACCATTTACTAGATTCAGCATACATTAAAAATGTTGTGTGTTTTTTTTCCATTTATAGTCATAACCATTAGCAACCACTTTGTGAATGTTAGGTCACCAAGTATTCTAATGCCATTGTATTGAATACGTTTTTATCAAAATGATAGACTTGATGTATCTCTGACTGAAGACTAACACCGCTTTAAAGCCATATTTCTTTTCATCCTTTTTGGCCTTTGTTCATAGATTTTACTGCTTACACTTCTAAGACTAGTAGCCTTAATACAAGATATTTGAGTTCATTTTATAAAATTTCTATGATTCATATCTCTTTTTCATAAGTATGCTGATTTTGAATACAGTAAGATTATATACGTGTATTAATCTGTAATATGTTGGAATGTAAATCTGAGGTGGAATAAAGCTCTGATCTTAGTTTATGTATTCCTAAGTTACATGAAGTATTTCAAACTAGTTCTTAACATTGACTCATTTAATTTTCACTTTCAGTGTATGTTTCAACAAATTCACACATTTGTAATTTCTTGGTGACTAAGCTATGATTAGACAAACAGTCAGAATCCTAATGTGTCACATTTATGATGTAGAACCACTGAACCGCCCCATAATGTCACTGTATATGTATTTTTATTATTAAAAAATAGATTAATTAATGACTAAAATTGATATACAGAAGTATGAATCATTGAGAAAGAAGTCTACTTTATGATGTAACTGTTGTAAATACTTATACCTTGTATCTGTATGGATGTTAATGTGATTATGCCAGAAAGAAAAATATATTTGTTTCCAAAAATTTCTCAGAAAGAAATGGTCAATTGGAAGGTATCATATTCACCTAAATACCTATTATGAAACAAAGCTAAAATGTTGATACTTGTAGGACGGATTTTTACTAGTTTTACAGTAAAGAGTTAGACATGATAGCAGAAAATGTGTCCACCAAAAGCGGAAACAAATATACTTTTTGTTTCATCATGTGAATTACGCTTGATGTAATTTATTACCTTAAAATCAAATCAACTGCATGTAGATTTAGCATCACTTGTTTTTGCTTATAAGCCATCATTAGCATCACTTGTTTTTGCTTATAAGCCATCACTAATGACTATATGATCTTATCAGTGTATTTGGATTCAAATCTTATTTTTCTGAAAAGGGACATGACTCTCGATTAGCATCTGAAAATTGCTGTAATAAAAATATAGAAAAATCATTCTTAGGTTTTAATGTTATTCATAAATGTTTGAATTTTATTTTTGCTTTGTTGACTGAAAATATAGTAAAGTAGTAGAAAAATTCAAGCACTATTATGGCATATATCTGTAGCATGACAATCATTAAGAATGATTTCTACATGATTAAACACCAACGCAAATGTTGTAGTAAAGAAACATGACGTTTAAATCCTTGATGCACCTGAATTTTACTTTAATTAACCAGATTTTTTGAAGGAAAAATGCTTGTTATTAATTTGACGAATAATGGCTGGCAGGTGGACGGGAGTCCACAATTTCTTCTGAGCACAACTTCCACAAAGGATTCTGACAAAACTTTCACATAATCAACATCATTAAGTACCCCCGCGCATACTTCGGGGTTTTGTGATTCAATCACTTTTTACAGAATTATGGCCCTTTGTTTATTTTGTGCAAATGTAATATTCTGTGTGCAACTTCGTATAAAAACCTGGTTGTGTGACAGTTTTTGTCATCTTCTTACTGTTATCAAATGAAAGTAGTTCTCAGATTTCAAAAAAATCTGATGTCTTGTCCCTTTAACAAGAAAGATTCAACTTCTTCCACTGAATGAGCCATATTGTTATTACTTGAAGCTATCTATGTGTGACAAATAAAACAATTAATAGTATTGCATGCTTATATTATTTTTTAACAGTTGTTCATCATTTTCCTACAAAATGTTTTAATGAGTATTGTGCAGTTTTTATGGACTGCCTCTATTCCAGTACTTTGATTTATCACATTGGAATTGTTTTAGTAATGATATTTACAAAAAGTGCTCTCATTGGACAAATAAATCAACACTGAAATTAATAAGAAACATTTGATGACAAAAAAACACAATGGATAACATTTTATGTTGATACATTTTAATGATGACAGAACCCTTTTCACTTTGTTTTGGTGGCCTTAGTTCAAAGGTCTGTTATATTTTGTTATTACTTGTATGAACATTTTATGCACCTAATTTTAATGACAAAATAATATACATTGTAAATAATGTGTAACTGTAGTAAACGATCACCTGTGAACAAAAGTCACTTTTTAGTACTGTACACATTTATCAGTGTATCCAACCAAATTATGAACACAATATAACCTCAATATTTAGGCTACAAAATACATGGTCATAATATTGAGTTTGTCTTTTTAAATACATATAGTTGAAGTACAGACGATATATTAAAAACAGTTTCTATCCCTTTTTTGGCCTCTTCACTGTTTTGAAAATATGACAAGTATGCAGTAGTTGAAACATTTTACATATAGTTTATAATAATTTTAGTTTGTATTTCTTGTACCACAAAAAATCCACACTTTGGTCTGAAACATAGTGTTCCTGTTGGTTACTCTGTCACTTTGTGAATGTTTTACAATGCTGAGATATTTTGCAAAATTTAGATTGGATAGAAAGTTTGACTCTAGTTATAGAATCCCTGGCCGTATTGTCACAGTTGCGCTTAACCCTAAGTTCAGGGATCTTTTATTGATCCAATGACTTCTTGTTACACCATTTGGACTCAAATTCTTAATAACACTGTCACAGCTTCAATATTCAGACATCAGAATTTTACACTTTGTAACACCAGTTCAATGCACTCTAAAATCCAATCCATTATAATGTTCGTCACTTATATGTTGAGAACATCATTAGCACTTAGCACAGGGAGGAAGATGTCTGCCGCATGTGAAGTTGTGGTGCTAAAGAGGCACCCTATACCATATCGTTAGCATTTTAATCCCATTTGACAGCTTTTGGTTTAAGTAAGAGTGAAAGCTGCGGAATACTTTGCAATTTATGTTACGAAAACGAAAAATAAAACAGGCAAATGTATCGCATGACATTATTTTCTAATGTTTCATTATGTTCATAGCCTACTTTGAATTTTATCTGGGCACTGAAAACGGCATTTTTTATGTAAATTTCATAAAATAAAAATACAGCTTTTGAAACAGCATGGAAGAAAATGAACGAAATTATAATTAAGAATAAAAAGATCATAGATTAATTTTCACATATTTGAAAATTTTAAGAAGCAATTCTTTTGGGTTCACAAATCATCACTATTAACAACACAGTCATGACGAAGGTCGAAACAGAAAGCAGTATCAGCATTGTAGATGGTAGACTTGATTGTCCCTGACAAAGAAAAAAAAACAAGGTTCTCAAGTTCATCTAAACACCAGGAAATTATCAATGAAAAAACTACAAGTATATATATAAAATACTTATGCAGTCCTTGTATATTACTGAATATATTTTAGGGTAACAGACATTTATTCGCAGACAGACAGTAAAACGGACGGGGGGCAGGTATAAAATGCAGACACATTGCACAGACTATATAGCATTAGAGGGAATACACAGACAATAAAGATATAGAGGGATATTTGCCGATATACAGGCGTGAGAGACCAATTAATAAAGATTATTGTTAGTGTTGATTATAAAAGTTTTCTTATGGTAAAAAGGGTTATGAAATGTTCTTTTTAACATTTTTTTAAAAAATCAAAGTATCATCATTTGTTTAATAAAGATAGTGATAGATTATGAAGTTATTCTTATGGAAAAATATCGAATGTATCTTATTTGTTTGATAAAAAGGTGATAGAAAACGATTTATCTCAACTTAATTTCATCAGTAATTAGCAGCAACCAGTGAATGGTTGTAGACTTTATAAACAAATGTACTGAACATGATGTTCTCAGCTTTGCGTTATATTCAGACCAAATATATCGAGGATACAAAGTTGAATAAATATACTGTAAAATCTTAATAATGAAATCACATTCAGGAGGCGAAAAAATCGGTCATTATAACGAGGTGGTCTCAATATCAAGTTGAATTATAGGGCAGTTATTGGAAGTTGGTCTGAAAACGTGTGATTGTTACAATAAGGTGGTCGTAATATTGAGATGGTCTTAGTTTGAGGTTTTACGGTACATGCATATGTCACAAGACTGTTTCCAAATATTTTTTCTTTTAATGTAATCTGAATAAAAACGTTTTGTGAAATCATGTGCAAAATTTGGCTGGATACATATGTATATTTGAAATGAAAGTGGGAATGTCTATTTTCGGTGCAGTATGTACCGTTTGGCCTTCACCTGCCTTAATATTGTCGGCATCCTCCAAATTCATCTTTTTCACCTGTAACGCAATGTTATATTTCAGAAAAAAAACTTAAACTACGCATGTATAGCATAGGTCAGAGATGTCAGGTTTGATATTTGGTAGAAGCAAAAATTAGCAGTAAAATAGGCGAACTATGGCCTCTCTTTAGCACAAATCAAATAAACCTCTGAATAAAGGCCAGTCGTGAGTAAAGGCCAGTTGTGAAAAAGGTCAATCGTGAATAAAGGCCAGTTGTGAAAAAAGGTCAATCATGAATAAAGGTCAGTTGTGAAAAAAGGTCAACCGTGAATAAAGGTCAGTTGTGAAAAAGGTCAATCGTGAATAAAGGCTAGTTGTGAAAAGTCAATCGTGAATAAAGGCCAGTTGTGAAAAAAGGTCAATCGTGAATAAAGGCCAGTTGTGAACAAAGGTGAGATGTGAATGAAGGCCAATCATAAATAAAATGCAAGGTGTGAATAAAGGCCAAACGTGAATAAAGGCCAGATGAGAATAAAAGTCAATCAAAAATAAAGGCCAGACGTGAATAAAGGCCAGTTTTATCTGATACAATCCGCGGCTTTTGTTTTCCAGGTTGACTGTATAAATCACTATATCATATCTGTCTTTATACCAGAATATAGTATGCCTACATGCTTGAAACATACATTTTACATAATATTAGTTAGGGGGCAGGCAGAAAAATATTTCTTATGTAACAGATATTTGCTATTTCTATTAATGAAAAACGGAATGCACTAAAACGAGCGTACACGTAGGATGCTATATTGATAATACTTTTATAATAATAGTTTCATTTTTAATCTAAAAAGCTTACCATAAATCAGCGATATGTCAAATTTTGGTTGATTCATTGGAGGATTCTAAGACTGGTTGATTAATGAAGATAATAAAATTTAAGGTCGCTTATATATCATCTAAGACTGAACACTTCGGAAAATTATATTTGCCTTTGTCATCAGCTGTTTTTTTTAAAGAAAGCTTGTGCGTATTTTAAATAATTATGAATTTTTGATTTAATAAAAGAAATTAAAATCCTCAGGTGGATTTTTTTAGCACAATCTGAAAAATTAATGTAACGACAAAAACACACCTAAGTAACGCCAAGTCAAGTAAAATTTATTTTGAATTACAAATGCATGTATCATATTGTTGTTGTTATTTAAGAATAAATTTTGATTTGTTCTGAGAAAAGTGTGCAACCCGTAAGACGATCTTAACGCCGTTTTCATAAAATGTACCAACTTTTTCCAGAGTTGTTATCTTGTCAAAGGATTTAATGATAGGAACGGTAAATACGGGTTTTATGCACTTAACATTCACAAGTGCGCGTGACGTGTTATAAAAATTGTAAAAAGTGCCATTTAGAAATATGTGAACACGTGAGACACATATTTCTATACATGTACATACATGGAAGAAGGGCTGACTATTATACTCGTTTGCTCTCTTAGGATTCTCAAGACGCTGTTAATACACTGGGTGGGGTAATTTTTTTTAATAAAATATAGTCTATACTCACATTTTTAAAAGGTATTTTTATATCTGAACTGTTGCTGAAGGTGGAATAATCGCCTTCATTTGCTTAAAATATTCAAATATTAATATAAGTATTAAAACATGATATATGAAAAGATCATTTCCAACTTGAAAAAAACCCCACAAATTTCAACTATTCTACTGATTTCCTAAAAATGCGAATAACTATTTTTTATTTGTAAGATCCAAATTTAGATAAGACTCAAACACTTTTTAGTATCACACATTTTAAGATCTGGAACTTTAAATTCAATGAAGCAAAATATACTTATCAAATGTTTCAGTTTATTAAAATACATAATTGAGTCTATTAAACCTCGCCTCCAGGAAAATCCCATAGGGGATTCGGTCGAATTTTATGTACTAGTGATTAAGTTGCATGTTGCATGAAATTTCGTTCTAAATGAAACAAAATATTTGAAATATCTCACTTTTGATTCTTGTAAATCCAATACCTTAATTTTACTAAAGTTTATGGACAGATAAAGCCAGATTGATTCCTTGATGTCTGTCAAATTGTAGTTCAAAGAAAATTATTGTTGAAACTTTACGTTATATTTTACTTACTGCTAACACTGTTTGCTTGGCATCTTTTATGGACTTCCAATATAAACTGAACCAATACAAATACAATGTAATACACGATAACCACATACTGGGCGTACTCGTTGACTTTAGCTTTGCTAAGATGTATCCCAAGAAAAACAGTTATTACTGAAAAATATAAACAAAGTCTTTAGAAAAGACCCCACTGAAAGCACACGGGAGCATTTTGAACGCCCTTTTTATCATATATTATATTCTATACCAAAATAAAATTGGAACTCTTTTGAACACCCCTATTATCGCATGTTATAATCTTTGCCTTGTCAGATTCGGAACACTTTAGTACACCCCTCTTGATGCATGTTATAACCAATACTACGATTGTATCACAATACAGTAACTTTTAAACAACCCTCATGTCGCGTGTAATACCTAATGAATAGGATTTTATAAACAGAACAAGAAATTCAAACAATTGCAACGAAATAAGCGAAGTTTGTGCGAGCCATAAATGGATAGAGGAATCTTTCAAATGGGACTCTAATTCGAAAACTTTCACCCGAGGACAGTAGTCGGTTCACAATTTTATTCAGTACACAATGTATAGCTGGGTGATATAATGATTACTGGTTGCGTGTTATAACGTTGTACAGTTAAACCTGTGTTTGCCACCATCTCCGAAAAAAGCCCACCCTGTGAATAAAGACCATTCTTTGAAAAACCGTTACTGATATTAAGAACAAACTGACCTCCGAATAAAGGCCGTCTATAGATAAGGGCCAAATTTTGTCTTTCCCAAGAGTGGCCTTTGTTCACAGGTTTGACTATTAATATTATCCAGAAATCGACCTATCCCGAACGAATTCATTTATCCGGCATTTTCAGGTTTTAGAGATTTCACATGCTAACTATCGTACTTATCCCTTCTGCAATAATATACTGAGATTAAAATTAAAATTGGCCTCGGAGAACTGTTCTCAAGTTTTATAATCTCGGGGCCTGAAGTTAGGTGAGTTAACTAGAGATTAATCACCCTTACGCAATACAGAAGTCAAAATGAACGTACCTGCTAACAAGTGGGCCACAGTTCCGACAGTAAAATGTGCCCAGTTAAATAGTGGACGACTTCTGTGATCAGGTGATGGTCGAAATATCGCCATCAGAGGCTGAAAATAGATTAAGCGTAGTTTTCAACGAATTACAGAGCCTCAACAATGACAGGAGTATATTTTCTGATTCTTTACGATAAAATACTGATGATGTCGGAAGTCATTTAGTAAGGTGTACAAAACTTTTCCCATGACGTGGTTAATAAAAAGACCAACCCTGTATTTTAGCATGTTACATGCATTTGTCTTATATTTGTTTGCGTTGTAATGACGCTCTTCTATTTATGAATGAATTCATTGTATTACTGGCACTTTTATGAAAAATATGCGGCAAAATGGTGATACACGTAGTCTTATATACAAAAAAGCATGCAGCAAATTTCAATGTAAAAGGAATTGACTTTATTGTCATAGAACGTATCCAGTACCAGGATTGAGATCTTACTTTGATTTTATGATAAATAAAAAGAGAACTGGTCTTAGTACGTACATTTGCTAAAGCCAGTACAGTTACTACTATTCCCAAGTATGGATGTGCTTTCGTGTATTCCATTCCAGCTCGAACCGATGTTATCTGTGAATGAAACCAAATTAAACAACTAGAACTCGTATCCATATAAGAAGTTCTCCATAAATAATGTAAGTCAATCACTTAGACTTATATACAGCATTTGTTTTTCATTGTTATTATTATTACCATATAGAAATTTTAACTAGCTTCCGGCGTTTTAACTTGATTAAGTGGACGTGTGGAAAAGTCTCCTAGAAAGATGTACACTTTCTGGTCAAGCCTTAGCCACTGTTTTAAAGGGGAATCTTAAAAATAACGTAATAATTTGACATACGGAAGCACAGGACTGTTGAAAGAGAAATCCAAATTAAGAGAGTTTGGCGTCGAGGCATCCAAACTGATTTGTCTCCCTTCTCTGAATGACGAAAGGGAAACGCTGGACCTTGTTCAAAAGATAATGGACAGGCTTTAAAAGAAATAAAATGCTGTTAATCAGGCATTAACAACAACACTAAAATGTACGAACAAACACAATACCTTTTGGAAGCCTCCATTTTCATAAAACACAAAGACCATTGCACTTATAACGCATAGTACCACACTACACATCAATGTCCGATGAATCTGATTAAAAAATTAATAGCATAATAATTGCGACTTGATACAGTTAAAGACGTTTTATAAACTTACGTTGGAAGTGTAAAGAAGGTTCTTGATGAAATATATCTTTGTAAAGACAGGATTTTGATAGAAAAGAACATTACTGGTTCTTGGAGTAACTTGGTCACCGTTTCTTATAGATCTTTGGTACACATTTAACACAAATTATGGTACATTTAATTAATTATATTAAATCGACTTGTTTAGTACCAATGTCAAATCTCATGTTATATAAATACATTGGTGTGATAAGTTATGCTTTACATAATTATTCCTTCTGTGAGAATATTGAATTTATAAAATCCTAGACAAAACAAAAGTACAATGTATAATACAATATTTAAACTACATTCTACATTAGATATTGTCAAATCCCATTTGGATTGGTTTCATATAACCATAGGAAAGCTGCCTTGACATTGTTTTTTACGTCCTTGACCAATACCAAATAAATTATATACTTAATATAAGCTTTGAGACTGACATATGTTTAATTATCAGTTAGAATCTTTTTATACAGCTGCAAAATGATGACCACCAAATTAATTCCTTTGAAATCCTACATAGTCCATACTAAATGTCGTGCGAAAAGACGCATAAGTCAAAGTTATTACTGGATGGAACTAATTTATTTAATGTTGAAGGATTTAATTTTTTTATGACATGGTTTAGTCTGACATTAAACTGCACGTGTCCGTATGTAACATGAGGGATGACGATTTATGCAACAAAGATCTATTTTTACTAGATCAATATTATACCACAATCTGAAAAATATTTATACCGCCGAACTTGGCCAGTTGGGAGCTTCAATTACTGATAAAACCACTGATTTATAATCTACAGGTAACCAACATTGTCCTAAAGTGACATTGTTAAAATGCTATGGTGCAACAGAGTTGGTATTTATTATTATCATTTCTCAATAACCATACAACACCAATAGTGCTATAAAGTACATGTCTTTTATCATCTACTGGTGAACATGTATATCATTTTATGTATTACTGCAGTAAAACCTCGGTAATGAGAAACTTCGGGACCCGAAAAATCGGTCATAATGAGGTGGTTTCATTATCAAGTTGAATTATAGGGGTGTTATTGAAAGCCGGTCCGAAAATAAGTGGCCGTAATAACAAGGTAGTCGTACTATTGAGACGGTCGCTGTGTGAGGTCTTACTGTACTATTAAGTATGACTAAATTTCATAATGTATTTGCATTACATTACATTATTTGACATTTTCATGTTACTGAAAATGTCCAAATCTCAATAAAGCCATGAATATCAATTCTACCACATTTCCATTGTTGGTCGTTTTACTTATCATAACCATTTCTTTGAGCATACTAGTATTTCAATTCAAATATAATTCTCATTTATAAGTTTTCTATATGTAAGAAATGTTTTGATATACTTGGCATCCTGTAGCAAGGGAGCATCTAAAACGAACAAAATTCTTTCTCTTAACCGGACATAATTTTCCTTTGACACCTATGAAAAAATGATAATATGGTCACTTAATAAAATAGGAACTCTGAGAAGATTTGACCTCTGAAGCGACTTGAATTTATCACCCATTTAGGTAAAAATATGCATCACTTACCACAAACCAGTATTTCACGTTACACATCAGTTTACTCTGCATCATGTCTTTACAATGTCTTGCAGCAACTACACCGATTGTAGACAATAATATCCAGGCTACAACCATGAGTGATCCTACAGAATAATAAGCATATTATGCAGAGAAGTTCCGCTAATTAAGACCTTCTTCACGTTCTGAAAAAAAGTCTTCATGGCGAGTCGGTCTTAATATAGCGAGTCAGTCTATCGATGTGCTACATTAGAAAATTAATATTTGTTTTAGTAGTTCGAGTATTTGTTACTGTGAAAGATACAAAGATTATACAGAATACAAAAAGAGTTAGAATCAGAAAATATGAAGACCTTGCAAAACATACTCATAACCTGATAAGAAATTAATACGCATGTAAATTGGCCTGAGATTTGCAATTATCTTAATAATACATCATGTAGGCATTGAACTTAACAAGAATATAGATAAATATGCGTATGAGTATTTATTATGCAACAGAAGCTCCTAAGAAAGTAACATTCCTGATTTTACTAGGTCTATAGACGATAATGGTGACGGACTACATTTTCGGCGTAAGAACATGGTCTGCATGACATTTAAGTGCATGCGTCCGTATGTAACATGTAGGATGACGATTTATGCAACAAATGTCTGCTCTTACTAAATCTATAGTATACCACAATCTGCAAAATATTTATACCGCCGAACTTCGCTTGATGGAAGCTTCAATTACTGATAAAACCAGTTTAGAAGTTAACCAGTTAAAATCGGTTTAGATAGGCAGGCAGGCAGGCAGGCAGGCAGGCAGGCAGGCAGGCAGGCAGGCAGGCAGGCAGGCAGGCAGGCAGGCAGGCAGGCAGGCAGGCAGGCAGGCAGGCAGGCAGGCAGGCAGGCAGGCAGGCAGGCAGGCAGGCAGGCAGGCAGGCAGGCAGGCAGGCAGGCAGGCAGGCAGGCAGGCAGGCAGGCAGGCAGGCAGGCAGGCAGGCAGGCAGGCAGGCAGGCAGGCAGGCAGGCAGGCAGGCAGGCAGGCAGACAGACAGACAGACAGATAGATTTATTTCGGCAGTTAGCGCAAATAATGGTACATGAAAAACACAATTTATCAAGAAATCCGTGACCATGCGCGCTAGCAACATGGATGACACAAAAAAGAGCAAGCCCTTTTTTTCTGGTTTCGTATGCTTATAGGGCTAAAGTCTCCCTTATTTGATGTCTCTACATTTGCCTGATAAGTTGATACGTCACGATACTGACCAAATAATTCTAATTCACCAACCATTTGTCCTAAGTCCCAATGTTTCTTCGGAACTAAGTGAACATATACTAGTATGCAGTTTTCCCATAATTTACAAAAACTTGAATCCACTATTGACATACTGCATAGGTTGTCACATAGAATGCACAATTATAGGAGAAACCAATCGGTCTCTTGTAGTATTGTGTCCTTCGTACGCGACTGTAGTTGTCCGTAAGTTACGGAAACACCCGATTCATGTCGAGTGCAATATATGTTTTTGGTCTATAAAACGAACCTACCATGGAGTTTAATGAGTGTTGAGGCCGAGTCAGATTCTTTGGCCACACCAGCTTTTAGAAAATTAATTTTGCTGGAACTTCTCACTGGTAAGTCTGTATGTTGCTCTTTTATGCCTTGATGGAAGAAAGAAAATTAAATTCTGATCAAGCTGATTACGACCGTTAATTCATTATTTGTGCGTAATATTTTGCGATCACAATTTTGCAAAAATAAAGAATTATGTTTGAGCTTTGTGTCTGGGATGAAATATTCATTTGAAAAACAGCAAAGCGATGATTTGAAATGTTTATTATTTGCAGTTAACTCTAATGGAGTTCATGAGAGACTTTTTCACGTGAAGTCATAATAATACAATATACGAATGCATATTCTTCATACTAGTATACTAATCTTATTTTATTCCCCTTTTCCTTTTTACTTAAGTTGACTTTACAGTAAAACCTCGACAATGAGGCCACCTTCGATCGTAATATTGGGTTGGTGTCGATGTGAGGTTTTACTGTAGCTGGTAATGAATCCTAATGTAAGATTATGCCACTTCTGTTCACTTGAATGTTTTTTCAACAAATACTTTACCTTGTGATAAAGGCCCTTGTGCAATTTGTAGATACATTTCATCTGACATGCTCCTATAATGGTCCATGTTGTCCATGTTATTTTGTCGCATAAAAGAAAATGAGATTTTATCAGCGTTCAATGACGCTCGCATGTTCGAAAGACCGACTGTAGTCTGAAATATACGAGATGCACATTTTTTGATTTACCCAAGTACAAACAATGTATGGACTTTGATGTGTTATTATATATTATTACAGTAGAACACAGTTGTGGCGAATTCGAATATAGTAACGAATCGGATAAGTAAAGTAATGTATTTACTTTTCCCCGAACATGTCTTCATCATATTTTATTGTAATAGATAAAGTGTTAAATGGATGTAATGATATTATTGTTTGAGTCCGCAGAAATTCACTATAAACGTGATCTACTGTATATAAGATATGGGCTAAATGTTTGCTTGGGTTCCATTATAAAACAAACCTGTGAACAAAGACCACCGTAGGAAAAGACATATTGTGGCCTTTATTGGCAGATGGCCTTTATTCAGAGGTCAATATGTTCTAAATAATTAGTGACGGTTTTTCAAAGAATGGCCTTTATTCACAGGGTGGTACTTACAAGAAGGTGGCCGCAAACACAAGTTTGACTGTAAAACTCTAACAGAAATACAACTAGTCTAAGTAGGATGAATTCAATTTCATTCTAAGCTTTCTGTATATGAATTATTTACTTTACTACTCAATAATTTACCCAATCATTGCACGTTAACCCCGTGCTAAAGGCTTTGAATAGAGGCCACCTGTCCGTTTGAACCGGATTTTCATTATCGTTACAAACACTTGCGGTTCCTAACGGTTTATAATCTCCTATAAAAATCACACATTTACTAAGTTCACACGTAGTGAGTTGAAATTCACGGCGTTTCGGCTTGGAATATTTGTACGTCGTCAGAGTGGTAAGATAAAAATGTGAAATGTGTGAAGTACTTACTTCTTTATATAACATGTTTGAATGGCCATCATTATAGGAGGATTGCAGTGATGTACCGCTCGCTTGTAACAGACATGCCACCACGTCTGTTCCATCCTGTAATGTAAAACCAGTTTCATAAAGTTCTGGATGTATGTAAGCAAAAACTTCTCATTGATTATTTCCCGTAGTGGACCATCGTTCAGTGTCGAAAACATGCCATATGTTGATGAATATTTAAGAAACAAAGACCATTTATCATGTCCATTTTATCAACCAGACACGTCTTATGTCTTGTGAATTACCACAAAGTAAATATAGAGTTAATAAAATGAAAATAACAAATCGTACGGCTAAGCTAGAAAAATAGAATTTCAACAAAAACATTGGTAAAAATAATACTGTTAATGGAAGTAATTCAATGTTTGGAGTTTTTGTGAATAGTTGTACATCTTAAACGCTTGGAGACCTTAATTATAACAGTATAGGATTTTATTCATCCCATCAACAGATTAACATTCAATAATTGAATATACGGCAAAATATTGTATAACTGCACTTCATAACTACTTCAATATTTGAAAGAATATGATATAAATGTATCAATTTTAACCCTTGGCCTTATAATACGACTTTTGAAAAAAATGTGGCGAAAGAAGCCATTGTTTGTAATGAGTGATGATTTATCTTGCCACAATGTTTTCCACTTAATCAGGGAGAAATTACTCTATTTTCTTAAATAAATTGATGTTATGTATATTAGCTTTGATTTTGGAAGAGTCCAAAATATACTATGCCTCCTCATTCCCAAATCCACATGTTTTCTCACCAGCGTTCAATATGTGCTACATTTCGACATGATAAAGATATCACCTCTATAATTCTTTTGTGCATAAAGTGGCCTTAATATCAAGGTTCGACTGTATTGTATAATATGATAAACAGTTTAGATGCAGAATTCAAGACTTGAGCAGTAAATAAACACATTCTGCAAAGGTCAGTCAACAAGAAGACTTTGAAATGACTAGAATGATTTACTGAATAAAGAAATGATTAATGTAATTTCATCTTATTGACAAGAATGGTGCTTATATGCACAAAACCAAGTTTGTTGTGATTAAAATAAATCGCTAAGGTCTTATTCGTAATCTTAACACGGACGTATGGTTCACTTTTTACTTTAAAACTGTGAAAGTCATAGGTGGAGATAATTTGAACTCAAGATCAATAAGTTTGAGGCTGCCAAATTGAACAAAATGTACTTTCACCAACATTACGGTGTCCAGTAAGCGCCTCTGCGTTTTATTGCAAAATGCGATGATCGCGCAAGGCTTAAATTTCGAGTTGGAAAATGATGGGGACGTAAACGATTTCCGAAATAAAAAATTGAACCAACCATATTTTTTGTAGGGCCAAATCCTACAGCCACCCACGAATTGCTGGAAGACTCCACTTTCATCTCAACTTCAAAATGTGTCACATCATCACCGTTGGTTTCACCTTTTTGCCACTTGACCAGATACTTGCAACCGTTTGGACAGTCCGGAAAACATCCTTTAGTCTTTCCACATTCTGTATCCCACACGATATCATTAGACGAAGGCTGAAAGGAGTGATATTGGAGACAATAGGAGATGTTTTGAACTGTAATTATTAATTTAATATGTTCCGCTTGGTCTACGTGGATCTTAAGTCAGACCAACTGCGGGTACAGTAAAACATGGTTACAGTGAACTTGGATAAAGTGAAGCTTCGGATATAGCGAAGCAATTATTTTCCATCGACCAAATGGATAAAGTAATATTTGGATATTGAAAAGTAAATATTCGGCTCCTCCGAATTTCATTTTAACCATGTTCAACTGTATGGTGTTTTCATGAATTACAATGCTTGGGTGATTTATTCAGTAATAAGCGTTTTTTATGCAATTGTAGCTAGTCTCAAGTATATTCAATCACTAGACTTCTCAACGAAAATAGACAAACTGTTAAAAAGTTCATTCCGATTTTTAAAACATATAAAATGATATCTCTACAAACTTGCCAAAAATCGAATAAATTGTCTGACCCAGTAACATTTAAGAATATTGATCTTTTCCCCCATTTCACCCCACAATCTATCAAAATATGTTGAATAAAAAATCTATCCATTAAAATATATTGAATAAGAAATCCATCGTTGCAAACCACAAGTCAATTTTCTTAACAAAATCCGCTGAAATCTTTTGCACTTAAAATGGTAAATTCTTATATAAGAATAAGTTTTCGTAAAACTTTATTCCAAAACAATAAGTGTTAATACAAAATATAATGTCTTATGTCTTATTTCGATTCAAGGAATACAATTTCTGTGAGTTTAATGCGATTTGTCGCGATGTTGTTATTGTAGGTCTGTTTTAATGTGCTTTTAAAGATTATTTTATGCTAACTTAAATAATGATGTAATTTGATGGGTATTTTTACGTTCTATTCGTTCCAATGTGTTGTCAAAATCTTATACATAGCATTATTTCTACACATTACATTAAACGAATTGTATAATTAAATTCGAGACATCATACAATATAGAGTACAAAGTACTTTGTTTGGCAGGGTTTCTGGTGCAAATACATTACTCATTCTTCCACACAGATCTTGTCAACTAACCTATTTTAACCATCTGAAGACTATTAGGTTGTCAGTTTATGTATAACACCATATCTTGAGTAGACTGGTAATGTTTGTTTTCCATTTAACATGTAAATTTAGCAATATATACCATGTTCCCTGTAACCATCCCAAAAATCTAGGGTCAGTAGTTCGTCAGGATTTTTTCCATATCATGTCCTATATTTTTATTACGTTCGGAGAGTTCATGTGACAATGAAAATGTACAACAATCAGTATGATGTCTTAGACTTGAATGTATCACATGTATTCTGTGCAAAAACTGGTGACAAACGTTTAATTCATGATGAAACACAAAGCGACTGCGTGATTTTATTTTGTTTTTACAAGTGTGAAATTGGTCTGCGTGAATACTTGTCGAATAAACAGGTAAAATAACGTACCGTTGTTGACATTATTTCCGGTGTACTTGTGTGCATTTCGGTGCCTGTGATTGGTTCAACTGTTGAAACGTCAGAGCAGTTGGAAGAAGCGGGGTTTTCTTGGCAAAAATCAGTTATATTATCTGAGTATATTCCTAACCAAAACCGACTTACATCGTATGACTCTACCACCGTCAATCTGAAGAAAAAATAAGTGAAATTATGAATAATTATTTCAATTTTTTTCGTATAATATAATTTCTGTAACTCTGGAAACACCAACCATATCAAAGTGATTTCAGGAAATAACAGAATTAAGATGTATGATAAGTTTTATTGATGCTTCATTTACCTCAGTAACTGTTTTTTGTCTTTTTTCTTCCTATATGTGGTTTACAATGTCTACAGTAAAACCGCGTTATGAAGACCACTTCTTGGACCAACGAAGCCAGTTCTAACCTTGAGATGGTCTTATTATTGGGTTGAATTATAGAAGAAAGATTGAAATTCAATCCGAAAAAAGGTCGTTATAATCAGATAGACGGTCTTGATATTCAAGCTGTCTAATCTTGGACATGCAGTAGGAATGTGTGTAAGAAGGAAAACCCTTTTCAAGCGACCCTCGGTAGGTCTATTTTCCATAATTAAGATTTCCTTATGGCAAACTGGCGTTCTGAATCTTTGAGTACCTCCTTTGATTCCATGTGCGAAATAAATCAAATTACGATACAATGTTTGTTTGAAATCAATATATATATGCAAAACATTCAAGCGGCGTTTGAAATTAAAATGTACTTTAAATTTAGAAATAAGGACGTCGACGATAGACAACAGTATTTCATCACCGCATACTAAGCATTTGCTGCTGACTTTTCACGCTTACATTAGAATATAATCAACTACTAACACCTGCTGTGGAATGTACTTGCAAAATTATGCGTCGATGAATGGTTCAGTGTAAACACAATTCTAGCATCCAAATGATCTCAAATTACGCAAAAATCGTCAGAAAATACGTGGTAAGTGAATAAAACGGACTGTCAACAAAACAAAGAGTATTTATCTTTTTATTTGTCTATGAACAAGGATTCCATCTCGTCTCATTTTGGTCTATCATGATATTTCCTGTTACTAAACTCGGACAATTCAATTGGTCAATTGTTGTCACGTGATGTTTATGCGACTGATAATTCAAAACCATTTAACAGCATGACTGACGTAATTGATTCGACTAGTGTTGGAACATATTACATTACCTAAAGTACACGTCACCCTGTGACATTTCAGGCGCCTGCCACGTGAAGCTGACGCTCGTTTTGTTGCTATTATCGCTGTGAGTGAGTCCCTGTTTATATTTCTAAAATAAAAACATGTATAACAGAAAATATCCGCTCTTTCAATATTATCAGCCTTCTGATTAATGCAATCAGCTAAGTGCCAAAACATTTCTACATTTAGATTACCATGCTTCAAAGACCATAGTTTTATTTTCAATTCTGGAATTAGCAAACCAATTCAACCTCTGATTTCAACGCTACCCCTAATAATTACCTGATATTTGATCTGCCAGGCTTAGGTGGTTTTTATGGAGTGGCACGGCTTAACTTTATTGGAAAACAGACTATATCCCTCTCCAAAAATCCCGAACTATTATTTACATGAACCGGTAAAAGTAACCTGGGTCTGTTTTTCATGTTGTCAATGCCAGATGATGAATTATGTGGACCTTTATTCAAAGGTTCGTTTTATATATGCATGTGTAAAGAACTGAACACAACTGGCTTTATTCATAGATAATAAAACCGGATATGACATTACCAGTATCTTAACTATGGATTATATCAATTTGAAAAACAAAAATATGGAACAAAACAGCTGTTAAAACTAGCATGCACATTCTAGCTAATGAAACATACGGATGTTTCCAAAATCTTGCTTGGTTTGCGGAGAGCGGCATTCACAATTTTACTGCCATCTAAGAATTCTATCTTCCTTTAATTATCAACGACCAACTAACATCGGACATTGTAAGTTCATGGTTAGGGCGGATCGTTCTTTTTTAGCAATACATAATTTGATAAAACAAATGATTCTTGATTCAATTCAGTTCATGATCTCTAATGATCAGATTCGTTAGAGGTTGGTAAATCAGTAGCCTGCCGTAGGTGCGGTATTAATGGTAGGAAAAAAATAACATTGTTCTTCGATCAGGCCCTACAGCCAAACCTGTAAACAGTTAGCACAGACTGAAAAGATAAAACCAGGTCTTCATGTTCAGTCGAACTTTATATGCACATGCTTATTCAGTCTACTCTCGGTTAATGTTTGCTTAAAAGTGACATTCCTGGTGAGGCCTTCTTTAACAAGTAACTGTTAACTCAGGTCTGAGAATATAACTATTGCCATCTTTGATAACTAACGGAATTGTTAAAGATTCACACTGTGGTAATGTCATAGAAGTCGAACAATTATAAGTAAGGAAAAATAGCAAAGCGGTATAGTTAATATATGTACAGTAGAACACAGTTAAAGTGGATTTCTGGGGACCAACATTTACCTGATTTTATCTATATATGTATTTTATAATGTTCATAGCAATGAGAAATGAAAGGGCATGATTGGGGAAGACTGGACACTTCAAAGTGTCCAATTCTTCACTTTCTCCGTGTTCACTATAGCTATATTTTACTGTATACAATGTTCATGTATATAAGTGGATTTGCATCGATAGATCGCTTAATTAAATGTGTCATTCCCTCGCGTTGATTACTGTACCGACTTCAGCTATTGTTATAGACAGATACAGTAAACTAATGAATCGTTCCGACTTTAAACTAACAAAAGTTCAATATGGCCTTGGAGAAACGTACAACTATGTAACGAGTAGTTGATATAGCACGACTGTTTTATCAGGTCAAAATAAACTGTTTAATACACAAAAAGAACAATACAAATAACAGCTTTGTCCAAAAGCGCTTGCGATCCTTTCCAGAATTTTAAGTTAGTCGGGTATCTATAGTTATCTCAGTTATGTCTAAGATGTTCGGAGATATTCTATACCACATTTTTATCAATTATGTGATATGATTCACGGTTATAAACTCACTCATGAAATCTGCTGATTGTAGTTACTACTCCCCTCCAGTAGACGTTCAAACCAAGCTTACGCAACATTATTCATTATAAAAGATATAAAAAGTACTTACGGCACCACAGTTCGTATGTGTATTGTTGTCAGTGACAATGAATTCTCCAACGGGTGATGTCGAGGAACCGTCCACCAATCGAGCTTCCAGTAAAATTCCACGAAATTCAACCCCATTTGGAGAATATATTTTCCCTGTAATATAAATTTGCAAGAACAGGTTGGAGTAAAACCTGCGCTAGTACGGTGACAGCGCCTAGCAATTACGCATGCAACTGCTTTGCAATGGGGTTACCAAAGCACAGTAAAAAGGTTACTCGAATTATTATGATGAATTAATTTTGATTATATCGAGCTAATAATATTGTTAAAGACATTTGCAAGAATTTCCCCATTAATTAATAATTCTTAACTAAATATGGCAGTACACAACTAACTGGTCATGTTAAACCAAGCAATAGAATGTACGACCGATTGCGAAGTATTGGATTAGAATCTGTTCAAGATAACTGTAAATCTATGACAATTTACAAAGACATTGTCAAGTGACAGTAGGAAGTTCTAGATGGTTCCTTAACTACATTCATTGAATTAACTGTCTAATTCAACATCATTTATGAAAATGTTTCAGCTTTATCATCCAAGCATATTGGTTCGTTACCTTCCTGTTCAAACTTGTACCACATTATTCAGTACAACATATGTCATAACTAGTATCCCCTTAGTACACGTACAAAAATCAGGGGTAGGTAACAATTGACCGTAGATGTTACAGTAAAGCACGTTTATAATGAACTTGGATATCATGAACTAGGGAATAAAAAGAAACAATTTTTCTCCGACCTTGCCCTTCTTCATTTCTGTGGAATTGATATGTAGCGAAATTTAAATACAGTGTAGTAAATATACGGGTCCCGAGAAATTCAGTATACTCGTTTTGTACTGTATAAATCTGTAAAATCAACCATTTCACTATTTTTTCTTCTATGGGGTTTAATGTCGCATCAACAGCCAGAGTCCTTTAGTACCGTAAGTATGACAGACCTTCAGTAAGTACGCTGGACAGGTTCCTCCCAAGCGGAAGTAGGTCCGGTATGGATTCGAACTAACAACGTTGAGGGGCTAATAAGTACTTTTCAGAGACCATACTTGACCACGCAGGCCTCCATTTCGTCATTAATTATAATAATAAAAACAAACGTTTGCCAGAAAAATGCATCTGAAATCATCACATATGTACCTTATTTCTTGCATCAGCTTTATTTCAAATACTTTTTTAGTGTAGTAAAACACCACGTAGCGGTAATTCAATACTAAGACCGATTCATTACAACTGCTATTTGTTTTCGGACCTTTTTTTCTTCCATAAATCAACTTGCCAATGAGACCAGGTCAATAATATGGCCATTTCTTTTTGTACGAAAGGCTGTAATAATATATACCTATGAAAATATATTTTAGTGTGAGATTATTCAAATGGCAATTATGTCTGCTAATTGTAATTTATTGCATTTCTTTTAGATTAATTTGTTTCTTTATAAACTAATTATTATGTACTTGTCTTGTCTCCACCTACAATGTCATCATTTGACATTTGAAAAAAAACTTTCATCAGAGAGTAATCAGAACACGCGTCTTTAGGTGAAGAACATTTTTGTTCTTGATGTCATACATTGCATTTGAAAGCCAAACGTGTTACGCTTTTATTTAAATAACTTTTCGATAACTTATGTCAACCATTTTCTCGAAAATTTTACGCACTCCATTATATCCATATTTTACTACATCAATGGCATAAAATAAGGCGTGTTCGAGGGAAAACAAATACTTTACAGTATCCGATTATTCACAGTATCCGAGTTCAATGTTTTGCAATAGCAAACAAGGTTTTTCAAATTTACATGATTAATGCTTTACACTGTTCAAAGAGGTCTGTTGCTAAACACGCAATCATGAGCTGTTCAATGGCTTCATCAATCAAACATTGCAAGAATGGCAAAGTGTGACCGTAGACTTTTATTCAGAGGTTAATTTTGTCTGTCATATATATAGTCAAACCTGTGTTTTCGGCCACCTCCGAATAAAGACTACCCTGTCAATAAAGGTCATTCTTTGAAAATCTGTCACTGATTATTTAGAACAAATTGACCTCTGAATAAAGGCCATCTGACAATAAAGGCCACGTTTTGTCTTTCCCAAAGGTTGCCTTTGTTCACAGGTTTGATTGTAGAAAAAAATATTGTTGAAAGCGATATTTGCTCTCATTGTAAGTTTTTATACTGACAGTCATTAATTCACTTAACTCAGGTCAGACTGTATATAATTGTATTTATTACTAGGACGAACAAATTCAGCTAAATCGATCCAAATAGGAAACGCATGCCTTCTGGGAGATGCATTTTACAATTTATCCATACATGTCTGAGTGAACTACAATAAACAACAATATTTAATCATCATGCGCTTTGCCTGTAATTTGGACTGTTAATCAAGAGGTTACGTTTTCGAAATCTGGGTCTGAGGTAATGGAATTTGTGATTAGTCTCCAAGCATAAATCTTGCATTTGTACTCAACTTTTTTCAGACCGACATGTACATTTGCCGCATGGAAGCAAGTAGATACTTTGATTAGTTGAATTGTGTACAGAGTTAAGTCTGAAAATTGCATTATCTAATAAAAGTTATCGAATTATCAAAAACATAACATTGAGAATTGAACTGGGAGCCCGATCTCATGTGTTTTAGCCATGTCATTTGGAAGAGGACCTGATTTTCAAACATATTTCCTTCGACTCCATATGAACGGTTAACGTGGCGAAGCTGTCAGCTGATGAGTAAGTGAGCCGGGAACTCCTAAGGTCTGAAAGTTTACCTAAGATCACGTGTTTGGTAAATTGCCTGTCGAGCATGACCGAACTGTCGGTGAGTGGTATTAAAACCAAAATGTGGTACCTGTTATTTTCTCTCCTGGTGTGTATGCCGTTTGTGAGACTTTAATTTCAAATGGGGCGTTTCCTGATGTCGTGGTTGGAGGGTGGTTAGGTACCATATCCTGACATGCATCCAAAGGAGCTCCGGATGGGTAGCCATGACAACTTTGGAGTAAAACCAAGGCAACAAGAGGGAAAATATAGATTAGACATCGAGCCTGAAATGTTGCCATATACATGTACAATAATTTAATTTGATTTGACGTAGGTTTGACAAAACTGTTAACGTATTGTTCCACTATTTTGCATCGGACGTCAAAGTATAAATCTTATTCGCATTCTTTCAGTGTGGCCGTAATTTTGAACATATGACTTTCATAAAACATGACAGATATTCTGTTTAACTAAAATACCGAATAACAGATTTTAACCTGCCCCAAAACCGCGACGTACTTTTACTAAGTAATGATATGATATTATGATATTAAGAATAGAATGATACCAAATATCTTATATCTACAAATATAATAAGCTCAAAATATAATAATCATAACAAGAGATAACTACGTACCATGGCTGACCTTTGCTTTAAAGAAATTTGTAGTCCTTTTTATGTTTTTTTTTTATAAAATAAGTCAACAAAGCAAGATCACACACTGTCTAATTTTATTTCAGCCACAATTACGGCGGCTTATTTAAATTCGGATGGCAGTGATATGTTATCTAGTCAGAACATATCGTGACCAGGCCACTCAAAGATAATTCATTGGTGTTGATGTACGGGGGTATGTGTGTTGATGTACAGGGTATACACATGGAATAATTTCCCCGCGACGGACAAAATAATGGTATATTTTAGTCGTTTAGCGTAGAGCAACGTGTGTTCAGAATATGCGCTTTGCTCTGCTAAAGGTCATACATCATTTTGCATATATTTTAAAAATCTACCAATATTTCATTTCTTTAATAGTGCATAAAAAGGGATGTGGTGATTTCTTAGCTATCATATAATGTTATCTTAAATCACAGTTATGTCATTTTACAAACTTCTAAACGAAGTAATTCAACCATCATAGCATTGCCACCTGCAATCTATAACATCCCGAGCTGACACTTACCCTTATGGCATAATTATGTTTTTTTCCTGAGACGCACAAAAACGACCCCGTTTACCACTGTACAGTAAAAAGTAAAATAAAGTATTTAATTTATTCTTACAAAATTTCCAAAGTAATCAGAATGTAAGTTAAATGTGTTGTACACAGTATCAGACATTTTATTGGGGGTAAAAAGGAGGACTTGGTGTCTCATTATCAATTTAAAATAACGATGATATATTGAACAACGGCTCAAAATTAAATGGTCGTTTTACCAAGATGATTTCAGTATTTTAGTGTTCACTGAGTGAGGTTTTGCTGTATATTTGTTAGTAAAAATCTACTGTTTAAACGTTTGCGAGAAACTCACTTCCTCGAAGAAATCACTTGATACCTAAGTGTACGTAACTGTGTTATACCTTCGCGCTCAAAATAGACACCTTGATTCAAATTTGGATATAATTTATATCCAGCTTTTTTTTAAGGCGATTTGACTGAGGCATTGGATTTACTGAAATCGCATACAAATACATGCATCGCAAGTTAGCATGTACTACCAGATTGCAATCGAAAATGTGAAAAATTACGATGTGATTTTCAGGAATCTCATGTTTTACAGCGCCTTCCTCCCTAAAACACCAATCTGGGTAGAGGAGTTCTGGATATACATGTATATACGTCTTGAGAAAATTGGAGTTTATGTCAAGCATTTTCCTCAAAATGTCGCTGAACTAAAGAATTAGTCTTCATGAAGGCACGTAGAAACGATTCTATTAATTTTATGACTTACACCTTTCTTGATCAAAATCTGAATATCTACCTTTAGGTGTTAAAGTTCTCAATATCTCAAGTTATCAATGGATTATAACATTAATGAGAACAGCCGCATGATACAATCATTTGTATAACCAGTGAACATCTATTATTATCAAACTGAGTTTAATCTAGACCCGACAATGTCGATACGATAAAATAAGTCATAAAATGGGTTCATAGGTCATTAATATCAGATTAAACATAAGTAAATTATATTCGGTTAAAACTAATATTTTAGTTATGCAAGCTTTAGTCCGGGGATACTCAGGCCAATATTAAAGACTATTGCATTCATACTTCAAAGCACCTTTATCGTACACCGAGTGTCTTACGTTGGACCTATGATATGACCGCGGTTAAAATGTCGTAAGACACGTTGATAAAACAGGACCCTGGCTCTTTTTATTTTTTTTGAATGCATTATTACAGTCCGAGAACCACAAAATAGTGATTCCGTTTCTCAGAATGACAACTGGTACTTTTAATTTTCAAACCACAAGAAACGCGTTATTTTATTGGCAAGTGGTAAAATAAAATAGTGTTACATTGTGCGTACAGTTAAATAACACATTTTTTTAATTACTTGGATAAGTATCGAAAGTTTGTTTCGCGATCTGTTCATCTGTATTGGTCTTGCGATGATGAAGACACTCTCTTTGTTATTAGCAATCAATTCGTACAGTCACGCCTTTTGTAACAGTATTTACAAAACTTGATTAAAGATGAGCTTGTTCGTCTAGCTCTACGGATAAAGCACGCTGATAGAAATTTTGACCAAGACATTGCGAGTTCGGAGCAATTTCGAGGCTGATGTTTCTTCAAGAACATTAGACTAAAATATAATTGCAGTCAGTCAAGCGTTCCCCGCCACCGTTGAACGTATTAACAACGTCAGTGGTCGCACACTTACGTCATTACAAGCGGGAGCCGGTAGGTATTAATAGACCTTCTAGAAGCGCTGATAAAATTAACGATCCACCCTAATAAAATACAGTTGAACCTTATGCAAACAGAACGCAAAGATAACTTTATGTTTTAAAGTGACAACATACAGTAAAACCTCACTTAGCAAGCGCTTTGATATCAAGACCACCTAATTGAAACGACCAGTTATGTCTGGACAGATGTTTGATATTTCCTCGTTGTATTTCCACCATTTAACTTTATTTTTATATATAAAACATGCATGTATAATATTTTTTAAAGTCATAAGTGTGATCTTAACATTGAAGTTTTACTGTACAACCAAGTGTCACGGCCACAAAAAATGAGTTCGTTTTATGTTTCATGTCTTCTACATCGTCACAATTTACTTAACTATCGCTCGCTCTCCGCAAATCTGCTCTCTGACACTGGAGCGATATTGGTAATAAATTATGGCTTGGTGTGATAGCACAGAGACCAGTCTTGTATCACATGGTACGAAAACTTCACAGAGAATGTATATAAATATGAAATTCAATCATTGATGACTGTTGGACTTCTTGTAGCCGTCACATCAAAACTATGCATTCTAATGGACTTCGTGAAGTTATAACTTTATTGCAAATAATTCTCCACGTGAAGGCATTGTT
Organism: Lutraria rhynchaena; assembly: GCA_008271625.1. Lineage (NCBI taxonomy): Eukaryota > Metazoa > Mollusca > Bivalvia > Venerida > Mactridae > Lutraria > Lutraria rhynchaena. The sequence goes on from VIBL01000040.1 coordinate 488,627, forward strand.
TAAAATTCCGATGCCAGACGCAATTAATAATAATCCCATGGAGAATATTATGATAGAACGTGAGTAAATTCTTCATTTTGTGAATTGATAAAAATATTTTTGAAAGGTTTCTGTTTAACAATAGATAGACAGGACAAGTGATGGTTATTATCATGGTCAATGATTATTACAAAAACTTAGAGAACACTTATTTAACACATAATTGTTCAATTTATAGCGTGCGTATCATTAGGTTTTTTGAATTATAAGGTAAAACAAATCCATATACGATTATATTCAATTTTTCAGCGTCAGACTTTAATTTACTTTGAAAACTTAACATCACAAAATCAGAATACAGATCACAGTTGAATCTCAATTTGTAAAACCTAATCTTGAAATTCCTTAGTTATTTTCAGATGTAGGCATTTTTTAAAAAAAATCTTTTTAACTTATTTAATTGATCATGTTTTATGCAAACTAATGGCACATTAGTGAAAGATTTGTGTAATCTGTAAATTGGTTCCAATAATTAGCATACGAACTAAGCTAAAATTACAAAATTAAAATATTTTTGTAGTATTATGATAATATCGGTTTTATTCACATATAAAATAATGTTCACTTCAAAACTAGCAGCATTTCCACGTTTATGAAATATATATATATATATATATATGTGTGTGTGTGTGTTCATTTGGTTACTGCTGATTTTCGTGAAAATTAAATTTCATTTAAAAAATCATTATTTCCGGTAACCCTGTTTTACAAAGTTTCTATACTTTTTCCATGTTGGTCGTTTTTGCTATATTTTCTTTTTCATATAAAGTATACCAGAGAACATATTTTTTCTGTTTTCACACCATAAGAAGTGTGATGTCTCCCTTTAGCACTGTTGGTCTGTTTTTCAGTATTTTGGTTTGTTGTTTCGAGTATGACTTCTGAGTTTTTACAAAATAAAAAATATCAGCCGCCAATCAACGTTTCATTTACACCATAAGAAGTGTGATGTCTCTCTTTAGCACTGTTGGTCTGTTTTTCAGTATTTTGGTTTGTTGTTTCGAGTTTGACTTCTGATTTTTTACAAAATAAAAAATATCAGCCGCCAATCAACGTTTCATTTACATTTACAAATCAAAAATGATATACCGAATAAATACACAAAGCGACCACATCAATATTAAGCGTTAAGGACCACTTTTATATACATTGTACTTACTTTATTTAACTTTATTATATAGGGATTCACCCCTATATGCATGTGGCTGCATTGAAACCGCTGATCATTTCTTGCTTCAATGTCCACTTTATTCGAACGTTCGTGCTTCATTTCTGTCAGGCTTATCCTGTCCTCTCACAACTTCCAATCTTCTAAATGGCTATGATAGGGTCTCCATCCCCGAGAACGAGTCTATAATAACTGGCGTCCAGAGATATATTATAGCGACAAAGCGATTTACTACGTTCTGTTAGATTGGCTGTCAGGCCTTCTAAAGGGGTCCACGTACCATTGAGCATCTTTTTTCTCCTCTTTTTCCTTTTTTTTAAATTTAATAAAGAAACTACTAATTTAGCTTATTTATTAAAAGTTAATATATCCCTGAAACAACTCTTTTAATATCGACTAATTCATTTTTAAGCACTGCATAGTCCTCCACATTTACTCATGCACTAAGAGCTCCTGGCCATAAAAAATAATTTCACAATTTAAAAATCAAAAAGGAAAGGAATTAATATAAGTGTCGCTATGACCTTGTTTTCCAATCCGAAGCATAATTATGTATATATCAACAAAATTTTGTATATGTTTTTTGTTTTCCTCATTGCTTAAAATAAATTTTAAATCAACTTTATTATACTTACTTTATTCAACTTATAACTTAATGAAAAACCATTAAGATTAAGCGGGGGTTTTATGGCCTAATATGTGGCCTCAGTATCGAGATTTTACCGTTGTTTTGTACCAACAACATTGACAAACATTACATAATTACAAACACCTACAAATTTAAATGAAAATGGCAGTGTAGATTTACAACAATTATAGAAAAGCCTCACGGCTTTGTTTAGAACAGTCAGTTACCGATAATAGTCAAGTGTTTTGAGTTAGGCAGTTGCGACAATTCAGATTTCTTGTACATGTTATAAAACCAGCCATTCTATAAAAGGTAAAGATTCCAGAATAAAGCGGATAGTTTAAATATTACGGGTTTTGCTCTAAGTTCCGTTTCCAACAGTTCCCTTTTAATATTTACCAAACATGGGCACAATATATCGCCCATAGTATTTTTTAAATTACGGACAATGATTCAGCAACAAATAAACAATTACGACGTTGATCTTTTCCGCTTCCTAATTTGAATAGATCCTATCCAGTTTTGACGGGCGTATATAGTAACAGTATGGCACCCTTCTTAATTTACCACCACTCCTTTACATTCATCTTCCTCATCCTATTTCTTTTAAACGTGTAACATTGTTTACGCATGTATTTTGATCTTAGATTTTTTTTTCGTGCCTTTCCCCTTTTCTTCACTTTGAGCATACAGCACTAGATATTGTTGGCTTTTTAGTCACGAAACAGAGGTAGATAAACAATTCTTTAAACTTAGGATCAAACAGCTGATAAATTTCGGATAAATCAATTATATGGTCGGTCAAAAAAGTGATATACCGCTAGAAAGAGTCTGGTTGTGAAACCAGTGCGTTAGAAATAGTGAACAGAAAGACGGCCATTGAATGAATTGCATGTAAATACTATTCGCAATGTTCGCTTCAATGAAGTGAGGTGACAAATTAGCTGGAACTCCCACTAAAGTCTTTATTCTGAACATCGCAGCTCAACACAGCAGTCTCGAAAAGATATTGTCCACTACAAGACAAAGGCACGGGTACAATTAATGTACACTCCTTTTGCAGTTGTATACAGATATTTTATGACATGTGAAAAGCTAATTAAAATACTGCAGCATATCTGTAGACTCATGGCGCACAGTGATAGGGCTAGTTATAGAATTTCTAATTTGTGATTAAAATCGTGATTTAATTCATGATCTAATTAATAAATTCGTGATCTTATTTGTGATCTTATTCACGGTCTAATTCTACGTACAGGGCTTATGCATAAGCGCCATTTATAAGGTGTAAGACGCAATAAGATTCCAAATGTAGAATTATTAGGAAGAAGTCTAACCATTTTGATTACACACCGACGCGCAAACAACATGAATATACATCGAGGCTAAACTGAAATAGCGTAATTAATTCTTCATACATGTACACGTATTGTTCTGTGACATTAATTAGTAACGATTTTTTTATTCAAAGCACTCCATATCTGGAAGTATTTCGCCTCAGGGTTTGTCTTTAAGTTGAAAAAGAAATGGAAATGACTGACCACCATACAATGGTATTCAACGTTTCAAATCTAGTTCCAACCACAGCTCTTAGGAAATTCCAACTTCATTTCGGAAGAAGGAAAAAGAACGCGCCTCAAAAATAATATGAACGATAGGCCGGCAGATCTTTTTTCAAAGAAAAGATCTACAACAATTATAGAAAAGCCTCACGACTTTGTTTAGAACAGTCAGTTACCGATAATAGTCAAGTGTTTTGAGTTAGGCAGTTGCGACAATTCAGCATTCTTGTACATGTTATAAAACCAGCCATTCTATAAATGGAAAAGACTCCAGTATAAACGCGGATAGTTCAAATATTACGGGTTCTAAGTTCCGTTTCCAACAGTTCCCTTTCAATATTTACCAAACATGGGCAAAATATCTCGCCCATGGTATTTTTGAATTACGGACACTGATTCAGCAACAAAATAAACAATAGTGACGTAGATATTTTCCGCTTCCTAATTTGAATAGATCTTATCCAATTTTGACGGGCGTATTTAGTAACAGTATGACACCCTTTTTAATTTACCACCACACCTTTACATTCATCTTCCTCATCCAATTAAATTTTTCACCAGTCTTGCTGTACTGCAGATTATCTGACCCTTAATTTTCTTTTCACCTCTTTGGTAATGATCTGTTTTATAAAAATCCATTACAAATTATATCACGTATCTATGTTTTCTCCGCTTTTTTCAGAATTCGAACCTAGTTTCTCACCAGGTGAACAGTTCAACGATTTCGATCAAGACGTTATAGAAACGATAGAAGACGCACCAGAACAAGGAATTGATATACGTGGTCTGTATGCTACACTAAAAGAACATCCCAATTTAATGGATCAGCGACTAAGTATAGGTCAATTACCCCCACCACTTCCACAGACAGATAAAACGTATGAGCTGCATCGTTCTTATGAAGTATGTATTTTTAATGATTTCTATTCGTCGAATGAAATGCGAAAAGAATTGCTGTGCATATGTCATGTCTTACATATATTCTTCCAAATATGTATAGAAATTATCAATCAAAAGTAGTTAAATTTGCTATATATATGTATATTATTGATGACGTTCTTCATTTTCTGTTCAATATTACAGAATGTACTCTATGAACGGCCAAAGAATACATTTAACAATGTGAAATACATGTACATGCTATGCTTTATGCAGGGGTTCCGACTAGTCAGTAGAATACCTCATGTACTCTTGCCCGGTGCACTTTTAGAGAGGATTTCAATCTATTAAGGGCCAATCGTTTGAGGACGGCCTTAGCATACTGACGCATACATATATATGTACCAGTGCTAAATGTATAAAAATGCACACTGAGCTGCTTAACAAAATGACATCAATACAGAAAGATTTCTGGGGGCATTTTAGTCTTGATATCCATTGCAACTAGAATTGTTTACTTCTTTTTGTCTTAATAGACATTACATAATTTTCAGTATGTCGAAATACCACCCATACCACAGGGAGGACAACAGAGACACGCCTTATCCCTCCCTCCTAAAGTAAACAACAAAAAAAACTGAAACGGCCGTCTTTATAAGGGCTTCCCAATCGAATAAGGCATACAATGTACAATATACATTCATATTTTTTTGCTTACAGAAACGGTCAACAGAATTCGATATAGGTCTTGCTCAACCAAGCTGCCCCTTTAGAACAGAATGGGTTAGACTACGATATGCCAGGGATATCAACAATACAAGAGTAGAGGTCTTTCAACCTAGCGATAATTCCAACTGGTATCAATGGTTCTACACAGTATCATGTGATTACGAAACATTGTTTAGTGAGAACGAGAATTGTCCATTCTGCTGCCGAGCTACGAATACAAGAAGGTTTGAATAAAGATATATTTGAAATTTCAATAAGTCGAGATTAAAAATATGCATGCTAAGTATGTGTTTAAGATTTGTGTGAATCTCTTTGGAACTGGTTGAAAGTAATTACATTTAAAAAAAGAACTAGTGTGTATTCAAGATATGAAATGAATACAATGTAATTAATTTATGGTACGTCGTCTTCATTCAATTAATATGAGAAAGCCGTCTTATGATTTTGCAAGCATGAAAACGATTCGTATATCAAGAAAAATAGTCGTGTTGACGGTTACCCGAACGACCCCGTTTTTTTGGCACCGACGGTAAAATTTCTAGCAGCAAAATTGCTAATTATGAAAATATTTTGGTAAAAAGGTACCTTCAATATACGAAAGGTATGTTTAGAATGAAAACAAGATAGGAAAAGGGTCTTTTTCGACATACCCACCCTATTTTAATACAATGTTTAATGATAATATCCCGACAAACGTTGCAATATAATGATGTATCATGCTTTACTTAATTCTTTTAATCAGACTATTTCTAAATTATTTACTTGTCCAATTCTTAAAATATAATAACTGAATTCTGATCACAGTTTTGAATGGTCTATAAAATATGAGTATTACTAAATAAATTTCGTATTAACTGTATTGTCATGGAATACTATTATCGTACAGCCATGTTCGTACCAGACGTATCACCACTATCAAATTTGTTATTAAAATAAATACGTTTTCTTTCCTTGCCACTTTCCACAAGACTTCGGCAAAATCATGTGGATATGTAGAACATATGAGTTCTAGAATTATTCGTACACCATGTCCTATGCGCTGCGTAGTAGGCGTGGCTACAGCCGGTGGGCGCGGTGAGCACACCCACAATATTCTCGTTCAGTTGTAAGAAGTGTCATTATTCCGTAACCTTTAGCTCCGTATTTTTGCATATGGTGTGTCCAATGAAGTCGTCTACTTGGTATTGGACCGATGAAAGACGAGGGTATGTTTATTTGCTTGAATCAACTAGATTTGTTTTTTGCCAAAATCCAAAGTATAAATCATACTTATTAAAGGCCAGTTAAATAAAAGACTTTACAATGTACATAAACTAAATCGTTCTTTTATATCAAAATGTTTCAACACATGAATAATCAATGGAATTCTTCTGACTTTTATCAATGCACTATAAGTATAAAACCTATTTGATGTCATGAAAAAAACATCTTAAAAATATTTTTCAAAACAACAAGCATAATACAACATACAATTTGAACAAAATTTCAGCTGTTGTCTCAATCTAAATCAATTAGGAGCTGACAAAGAATATTGCAACGTTTGTCTGGTACATACAATGTATGTTGTCACCATTTTTCTTTTTATTTTCACTTATTTATCAGGTACTCATCTCGATGCTTATCAAGGAAATCATACGTTATGGCCTTCATACGGCGTGCGCCGACACAAGATTATGACTGGGGGTACATACAGATCGATTCCAGCTGTAACTGCGCAATATTACCAAAACATTAGTGATATGTCTACACAGTAAAAGAAAGCATGTGACACGCAGAACGTGTGTCATCAGCGACATACTTCAAAGAAATGTCCCGATATATTGCAGAGCAGATACCACGTGCGGCTGATATGCGATTATCTTAAAATATCCAACTACGCGTATAGTTTTAGGTTCAATACTTCTTTTTAAAGTGCATACTTTTATATTCAAATACGATCAGCAACTATACCAATATGAATATGTGGGAAATTAGCACGTATATTATTCTACGATAAAACATATTATCTGTTCAATTTTACTTCCCCGATCGTAACGTATCAATTATAATAGAAACGACGTCAGGAAAGTCTGGTGTAATACTGTAAGGCAATATTCTAGAACCGGCTAAAAATGTAGTAATTTCTGTAGACGGGTAAAAAGAGTATAAATGCTAATTAATGTTGTGGTTAGAGAACGAATCCATTCTGATTTATTAGAACATAATGAAATATGGACACGAGTTCGGCAACGAGGATCGAGTAAAAATCACGTGACATAATTTTTGCCAAGCCGAACTCGTATTGTAGCAACTGATAATGATATGGGAAAGTGTTTATCATTTTTTTAATTTTAGGCATTTTGTTCATTTTACAATCATGCATTCAATAAAAATAAAAATATCAACGGACCAATGTGTTCTATTTTATGTCATTTTTACTTCTAATTAAAATGTTTTATATTCTTCTCTTTTTATATACCCGTCTTGACTTGACGTATTATTGGAACTCCCGCAGCGGGCGGGCTGCCTACATTATAGTTGTCCGCTCTCTAAGTTGTACATTTCCCATTAAATCTTTAACGAAGTTGGCCAATATGTCAAAACGTTGGCAATGTTCGATAATTAGCAATTTGTCCCTGCACTCTAGAATTATAGACCCTGATTAAGCAAAAAAGTGATTGAATAGATATTGTCATCCAATATTTACCAGACATTGATGACAGGCGTGACAGTTTTATGTGACAATTTTGCACTCCCGTTACTTTTTGTTAAAATCGTATTCAAAATTTTAAAAGTTAATGTAGCATTTTTTCAGGTATAAGTGAACATCATATTCTATTATTCAGACGTTCCCAAGCAAACAGAACTCATTATTTTTGGAAATTCTTGGCGTAAAATACGTCAGTCTTAAAATATATGATAACATCAGAAAACGATGCCGACAGCCGGCAAATGATTCTTCTGTAAGCTTAAAAAGTGATATAGATCTAGAATAATTCTGAGTGTCATGAATTTATCCACTTTCATATTGCTGGCTATAAAGTCACCCCAACAGCCATGATCGTATGGCGAGTTATCCATTTTTTTAGGAAGATGCACAATGCTATTACCCCACAAGTGTTTGATTTCTATAATCAAAGATTTACCTTCATAAACAGGAATTTTGTGTTTGTTTTGTTGTTGTTGTTTTTTGTACATGTACTATGTTATGGTCAAAGAGACCTGCACTGGAATGAATTATAACGACGTATAGTGAACAAGCTATTAGCATTAAAAACTGTTACATCAACTGGTTTACGTGAATTTCAAATTTGGTATGAAATATTGGAGCTAACTGAATGCAAGCCTTGAATTTACGTGAAACTGTATACGATGCTATTGATAAATTATTGATTTTTGTTAGGTGATTTCATACAAATGAACGACAAATCGTAAAAAAAAACGTACTGAATATTAAAGCATGTGGAACATAGACAGCTAGTTTTGTCGTCTGACGAAATTCGAAAATAATACCACAACTTTCACTCTCATTTTTCAAAGATACAATGATAAAGATACTAGTAAAATAGTGATGTCTGTCACTCAAAAAATCAATATCTCAACTTTTAAAGCCACAGTACTCTGGTTTTACAATTTCATGATAGTAAAAATAAATTATCGAAAAAATGAAGAAAAGTGATTTCTGTGGTTAAATTCGCCATTTTAACACTTATTTTCTGTCTAAGTTCTACAAATATACGAAGAATTTCGAACTGACTGTACAGGTTTAAACTCCTGTGGCTTTGCTACGGACGATGCCAGGGTGGTACCCTCTAGGAGGCTGTGGTTTGTCCTCCATTTTTTGAGAAGTCTCATGTGTAGGGTTGGGGGATGGTAGTATATAGAGAAAGGTTGATTTTTATTTGTTTTTCAAAGAAATCTATTCTTATATGTATTCTGGTTTGGAAACTCACCTAAAACGCATTATGGCTGAAAATCATACTGTTGGGTTTAAGATCGGCTTCCAGTTAAGGGGAAAATTGAAAAAAATAAGTCATGCAGTTTCAATTACTCTATCATTTTTATTTGCATTTGTATTTTTCGTGTCAGGTATTCCAGCAGGTGTATATCGAGGAAATCCTACGTCATGACTTACATACGTCGTTCTCCAACAGAAGATGTCGAGTTGGGTTATATTCAGTTGGACTCTGGATGTAGTTGTGCCTTATTTCCGAGAAACTGAATTGTACCACGTGATTTAGTTATTTACCACGTGATTTTGTTACTCCAGTGTCATGATATCTCTAATAAATGTTCTGTTTCAAATGTATTTCTTTATTGGCATGACATCTTGTGAAAGTGTCAATTGTATTTTTGAAGTGACATGACATCTTGTGAAAGTGTCAATTGTATTTTTGAAGTGACATGACATCTTGTGAAAGTGTCAATTGTATTTTTGAAGTGACATGACATCTTGTGAAAGTGTCAATTGTATTTTTGAAGTGACATGACATCTTGTGAAAGTGTCAATTGTATTTTTGAAGTGACATGACATCTTGTGAAAGTGTCAATTGTATTTTTGAAGTGACTTGACTTCTTGGTGACACTTCTAATGCTGTATGTGTATCTTCACTGACTAAATAGAAGAAAAAAACGAATGTCAGCAACAAGAAAAAAAATTGGGTACAATATATTTTGTGACTTTTTTCAAGTTATAATTCCAAATTTTATTTTTCGACATTAGATGATCGCATTAAATAACCGTTGAAAAAATGTGCGTTCCTTTTGTGAAAGCAAAATCCGCCTGTAAGACCCTCCTATTGACAAAACTAAGTAGAAAAAGTTGACGCTCAAAGATAAACAACTGAAGAATTTTATTTCAGATTTTACGTCAGGCCCAGTTTTGACAAAATTTTAGTGATCTACCAGCAGGCAATCAACATAGCCAGTATTCCTGGATTCTGTATCAGTATTCTACATGTTTTCCGCAAATACACTCCCCCACACACCCAAACACGAAGAAGTGTGTCATTCCTAAGACATTGTGAGATGTGCATTTCCTATTAACTCATAAATCTAGCTTAGATCTATGATTTCTTTCAAAAACAAGTTCATTACAACAATCCCTGAAATTAAGCCACATGCTTATGCCTAGTCGCTCCAAAACAATTCTTGACGTCGGATGTACTTAACGCTTATTAGAAACATCATACAACCTTCTTCATCCAAGGACGCCAACGTGAACTACGCAATAATCTATATTGTAATTGAATACTTTTTGCTCTCGGGTTTAACGTCAAACCAACAGCCAGGGTTGTTTCGCAACTTTTATAGAATAACAGTGGCTGGAGACCTGAGGCATACACCTGAGTTAAACTACTGACCATCCGCAAGCTTGTTGGATAGATTTATCACTTGTGAAATTTGGTTTCGTATAGGATTCCTACTCATAGTGGTGAGTGGCTTGTGAATATTAGTCAGTAGTCAGAAACCATTCCCACTCGACCACGGAAGCCCCCTAATTACTAGAAATCAAGGCATCAAATTGTCTATAAAACAGGAAATTCATGAAATATAAACGATTGTCTTGCATACATTCACGTCTTTCATCAATATTCATTATTTTAGCTCGGTGATCAATATCATTGGCTAAGCGAACTGTCCGCAGTACTTAGCTAGAATACTCGGTTGATGAACAGTGTAAACACCACACTATCGAAATCGTAAATATGTCATAGAACAGAATGAGTCTTGAACTATTCTAAGCTACGTTTTTGAGTCATCAGCACCAAGTTGTTGCGACTTTCATGCGGCTTGTAATATGTCAGCTCGTGCTACCCGCACACATTCGTCAATTTGTTAAGACGTCGTTGTGATTAATATTTAAGCGGATAACGTTGTTCATCCGAAAACTATACAAGAATCTCCTTTGTGAAGAGTTTGATTGTCTCCCTTATGTGAAGAAATGTTGCGCATTACGAACTACCGAAATCGTCTCTAATAAAGCGCTTATAAAACCATCCTCAAAAATGTTGGCTTTCAGAGACGCGATCAAAACTTTTATCAAAGCGTAGGTAGGTACTCATGTTCCTCTTTCTTTCTGCCACCATTGCAAATTATCCTTGCACTGAATACAAAAAAAGACCAAATGAATAAAGAACGCAAGGAAATTGTCTAAGTTGCTACAAACTACTTGGGTCGGGTGATTTTTCAATGAGTTAATCGCTAAACTACAAACTGACATTTGTTTCAAGGATGGTCTTATAAAATATTATACCAGCAAATATACTACGAAACATGTTTTAAAGGTAAAATCACAATATTATACCGTTTCCTAGGTAACGGTTTTTTTTTGTGCGCGAACAATTACACTGTAGTACGAGATATCGCTGGGGTTTTTTGGTTCCATATATAAGCAGGTTTAATTATGCAAGATTCATCTTTTATATGAAGTATATCTCGACAGAATTAGTTACATTGTCTTAACATAATTGTATACATACGTACAACCATGTAATTATATGCATGTAATATATAATGCTGCGTTCAAAAAAGACATGTTATATCTAGCACATCATAAATATAAATACAAGTTTACGTTAAAACAGTTGCAAATAATATTAGAAAAAATACTTCACAATAGCGGTACAAACAGTACACGTGGTAATAAAAATATTAAACATTATCATTCTCAGAAAGAAACAAATATGAAGTAAAGACATACAAAATATTAATTATTCTCGAAGAATTATTTTATGGTGCCTAGGAATTTCTGGAAGCGGTTATAACACACAGGACTATCTGTCAAAACATAACAGTCCGTTCCTTCGTCCGTTCGTTCGTTCGTCCGTCCATCCGCTCGTTTGTTTTATTGTATGTGTTTCATGTTCTTCAAAAGTATATCAGTTATGAACAGTCGCCAGATCTAAAGATCTGAATCCAGTTTATGGGTCAATTACCAGAACAAACTTGTCCCCTCCGTATTCTGATATGCGGGTACTTTCCCATAATGATGAATTAGACGTGGGAGGCAATTGAGCCTTAATAAAACTTTTTCAATCAAATGTTTTTGGGGGAATAGGTCATTAAAATAGCGAGTATAACTGTGGTCCTGGGTTCCATCTATATCATAGACATATTAAAGCTAAGCTAGCAGTTTTTAACTTAAAATCTTGCCATTGGTACGCATTTCAGACAAATGACTTTAACAGTTAGCGAAACACCCCGGCCCTAACGAACAATAAAATACAATATTATATTTTATACAAGTACGGATTGTCTTGATTTTTAAGTTGAAGAGCAAATAACCTTAGCTAAGATGAGTCTGTTAAACGGGACCTGGCTATTAAAATATGGGTTTATGGCTTACGATTGTATAGCAATGATTGTTTGTCTTCATGCGACTTATTGTCACTGGGGCTTAACGCCGTTTTTCAACAATTTTTCAGTTATATACGGCGACCGGTTCACCCATCCAGTTTTCCTGAACTGTATATTAACCAGTCATAACTTATCCTTCCATAAGGAGCCGGCAACTTCTCCACATACGGAGGAAAATCGACATTTTTTGTCAAACTACAAGACCAGCGCACGAACCACTGGACCACGGTCGCGGTCCTTATAGTTTATGACTGTATAGCAATGAACATGTTATTTAATGAGCATGTTCTAAATGTTCAAGTATGTTCTAAATAAAATGACCATGACTGCTTAACAATCACCCATTAACCTCAGCAATGAAATACAACATGAAGAGGTCCGATAATAGAAGTCCAATGTTTAAGTAGCTTTTCTTAGCTCTGTTTACCAATTTAATCATCGAAATACCAGTCACGTGTATAAACATGTGTTTCGTACTTAATTAATGCGTACTTATGAACATAATTACGACTATTAAAACAAGAAACGCCAGAAATGTTTGCGATAACGTTGTTATAATATTGAGTGTGATGTAGTGTGGGGATGGTACATCTGTGACTGTGTTGTTAATCATTTAGGTTATAGGTTGACATTGGTAAGATCATAATAATTGCCCTATTTTAAGGCCAAACGTGCTGATAAAATGATGTTGTTCTTATTTTAACGATAGCGTTTGAGTGCGATAATGAATTCACTTCCGATATTTAACTCAGTAAGGCCAACAAAAAATTGTCGCGTTTACTGTCACCCGATTGCCGCTACTTTTTATTTAATTTGAATACTCCAAGAAAGAAAAATAGACATTTCCTGTAATTCGTGAGAGAAAACGTTCTCCCCAGCGGAAACATTTTCATTTTTTTCAAGCTATGATAATAAAAAAATAAAATTCAAGATAGTCATTGCTAGAAAGAAATAAAAAGAAGTCGAAAATGGAGTTCTTATCTATTTTTTTTTCAATGACTTAATTTAAAAAAAACACACTTATAGTATAAGTTAAGCTAATCTCTTCTATAAAAATGAAATTCAGTTTGGGTGACCATAGTAAAGACTTTAGCGAGAGGGAAAATGACCTTTGCACTCGTTCTTGAATTCTACTGCGCCTAAAAACAGAGAAACAAACAAAAATGTCCATCACTGTGTTGGCTTAAGTAATTCTTAACACTTAATATGAGCCCGTGTCATTGTTTACACAAGTGTCTAAATAATTGACAGTCATAAACACGTTTCGGTACATGCGACCTCTTAAGTCCGAGTTATGAAACATTGTTTACTATTTATTAAACCTAGTAACACGTCACTGTTCTGCATTGTCCAGTAAGTGTATAAATACACAAACTCACATAGACAGACATTCAGACATCTCAATAAAACGAGTCACAGAAGTTTTATACCATACTGAGCTTGACAAAAAATGAATTCCGTTGTAAGGATCGTTGTACTGGCCGCATTGGTTGGAATATGTCATGGACAAGTTGTTTCATGGGGAGAATGCCCGAATGTGGACGTTCAACCGAACTTCAAAATAAAACAGGTACGTTTCGTTGTGTTGTAGTTAGTTTTTACTGGTATTTATTTAAACAAAGACATACGTGTAAATTATATGTATGTCAGGATATGATTCTTAAAGTTTGTGTAATATTTTACAAAAACTTTAAAGCGCAGAAAACTGAATTGATCACGGAAGGAAATAATCAAATTATGGTTCAGTTTTACAGAAAAACCGTTTTATTTAAAAAATGAATATTTGTCAACACTTAAATTGTTTGTGGACGACAGTTTTTTTTGTTGTTGTTAACATGCGTAAAAATGATGAAAAAAACTATGAATATATGAAAAAAACTCACTTAGCTGCCATTTTTAATTTACGAATACCTCATTAATACGATTTCTTATTTTCCAGTCGGATTTCAATGCTCTTGCATGCATTCCAGCTCAATTATTAGACCCTTAATTATAAGATATTTAGAACTTCTTTTTCAAGTCTTAAAGGTGGATTTAGAATCCAGGTTTCACTGTAAATGTATCTTTTTCACACTATGGACTTTATTCACAGGTGCATGATTTGTATTATAAATTATTCATAATAATAGGGTCCATTTATTACTTATACTGTTTCATGAATTTGCACTTCTTGCGGCGCTAATTTAGCGGTCACTCAATATTTTCAGTACATGGGCAGATGGTACGAGATGGAAAGATTCTTCGCAATATTCCAGTTTCTAACAGACTGTGTCACAGCTGATTATGAGCTTCAAAAAAATAACATGGTCTCCGTCAATAATACGGGATACAGCAAAGTGTAAGTTTTCTCCCAGACGCTTTAGTAGTGTCCTTGTGATCATGATCATCCTAGACGCATGTTCTGACATTGAATGATGTATTATTATAAAGTAACGTGGAGGCCCGATATTTGATTTTTTTGTCGCCGTCCTTGAACAATTGTATACAATTACCCAGATTTGACCATTTCTTCCCTTACTCCGCCTGCTCTAAGCCAATCAGAAAGGAGAATGATAAAAGTGGCAGACAAAAAACTCAAAAGGGTCTCCTACGGGGCACATCATCCGCCATGTTTTTGTCGGGTTATCTCTTTGTATAATTGACATGCTTTGTTAATGTATGAAGCTCGAAACTCCTGGGGGTAAACAATATTTCGATTATTTCACTCAAAAACATTAGCTTGTACTGTTCAGAAACGAGTCTATGTCTACAAAAAGAAGATTTTAATTTGATGAATATAAAGACATGAATGCTAGTTTAATTCACCGTGAAATCCTTTGTTTCCTCTGAATGCGATACTTCGATATTTTAGTTTTGTGTTTTACAAATGCTCTTTTGGGGCATTTTTATACAGTAATTTTTTACATATGCTCTTTTGGGGCAGTTTATCGTCGTTAAATGGTCCCCGTTTCAAGTCCCATGTCATGCAGTGCACCAAAGGACGTTGTCTCTGTACAACCAGAGTCAACGGGAACCAGTTTAATATCGTCGTAAATATAGAATGTGTTGCAAACTCTCAATAAGAAATGAAACCAGAAATGAAATCTCTTGGAAATCTTTATTCAATATTCTATTCTTAGCTCTTATACTTGGCTGAACGGCAATTCCAAGCATTTTTAGAAATGCTAATATTTGTATATGGCTTATTGTTACTGGGGTTTAATGCTGTTTTTCAACAATTTTTCAGTTATATACGGCGACCGGTTCACCTAACCTGTTTTCCTGGACTTTATACTAACCAGTACTAACTTACCCTTCCACAAGGAACCGGCAACTTCACCTCATATGGAGGAAAATCGACATTTTGTCAAATTTTCATAGAAGGGTATGACCTGCCGCAACTTGATATTTGACCCATCTTTGGACTAGAATAAAAATTATTATAATATTGAGATTTTTTTCACTAAAAAGCTCAATATAAATGATTGATAGATTAAATAGTTTTTACAATGTGAGGATCGTAATATCTCTATGTGGGTTTTTAGTGTATATATCCGCTGTTACATTTTCATCATAGAAATTTGTCAGATTCTGGAGGAGGTCGAAATTAGAACTGTTTAAAATCCCAAGAATAGTAATTTTATCAATTATCTCTTAATGCGCTATGCTTTTAAAACGCACGACCAGGAAATAATTATGGTAATTTACCCACGTTTTATTAAATAAACTAATAGATTATTATTACATTTTTATACATAAGCTAAAACTAATTTACGAGGCCCATGGTTTCTTCCTTCATAATTATGTTAAAAATATCTGATCACATTAGTTATCACTTATCATTCCAAGGACGTTACATGCAGGGGACAAGTTAATAGGTTCTAAGTACTACAATTAACACTGTTTCAGGCATTTGACCGCCGAAAGGTTCGCGTAAATAAAACAACACAAATGCTTTTGTTTCGGTGAAAAATCCCGTATTTTCATAGTAATTGTGATTTGTGAGTAACTGGGTATAATTCCATATTTCAGGAAACGTGACTACACAACAGCTATTGGAGAAGCCAAAGTGATGGACAAAAAAGAAAAAGCAAAACTCGGAGTGAAGTTTTTCAGTAGTGAGTACATTTTTTGTGTAAGATGAAATTGTAAAACTAACCTAATGGGACACGACTCGTATTATGATTAGTTACTATTTTATGTTTTATATACAATAAAATTGGGACGAAAACGATCTAAATACTGCATTCGTATTGACGTAACACGAGGAAACACGAGGTAACACGAGGAAACACGAGGTAACATGAGGAAATACATATTCTGAAAATCGGTCCAATAATAAGCGTTCGTTGTGATGAAATTGTCTTGATGTTGAAGTGTCGTTGAAGGGATTATTGTATAATATCTGTTCAATTCGATAAATTCAGGTTCATCGTTTGAATCTCAGGGTATTGAACCAAACGACGAGTTTTCACATTTACAAGTTACAGTATACATAGCAAGCATGGTGAACCTGAATTAATTGAAAATGGTATTTTATATCTGCAGCCCGATCGACATTAAGGTTATTCGTACTATTTTATACAACACCAAGAGGCTGCTTCTTATGGTAAAATATGTGGTTCTTCTATGCAACGAGCATGTTCTATTTTTCATAAGAAACCAGACAACATCGCGAAAAGTAAAGCTCAATATCAGGTGTTACGTATTTTTTGGTCCGAGCGGTGTTTTTATATAATGTATGACAACAATAACAAATAAAAATGATGAACTGTGCTATGATAAGCTTCCTTGTTTCTGATTGAAATAAATAATTAATATATTTAAGAACATGAAATACTACGTGAACTCTTGATAATAAATGATCAGTGGACAATGTAAAAATCAATGTACAATAATAACAGGTTTGATGGACTAATGACTAATTTAAATATCACTTCGCACTATACTTACATTTAACAATCGTAGCCTGTGTCAATTTAATGCACGTTAATGGTTGAAACTGACAATTCTGAGTATACACTGCTACTTAGTCAGTCCCGAGACATTAATTGCTTCAAAGGGTATATACTTGGGATGGCCAAATCACTCTCAGGTCTGAGTATACACTGCATTTTAGAAAGTGTTCAACCACCCAAATTGAATGACAACTCGAACAACGAACAACATCAAATTCTGAGCAACGCTGCAACACCACGGAGGCTCTTCACATACTCACCAAAATTATACAATTACCTGCTTTATATACTCAATGTTGCATGTAACAATCAACCTGATTGGCTAAGTCTTTGATTGGCTAATGGTTAATGAATTGACTAATTGTCTAACGAAATTAAAATTTGAACTATCGTTGTCATCATCAATTAATTAAAAGATCTGAGCTATTTTCTTTACAAAAGTTAGATACGGGTAAATATGAGCAAGATTTGTCAGCAACAAATTATTTTTTAAGCCGAACTCAGGGCTTCAAGCCGAAATGCAGGGCATCTTAATCATTCAAAAATACTGAATTACGAATAATGACATGGTTTAGCGTACAAATACAATACAACTGGTATTAAGAGACCACCAGAAAGGAATCGTGGCCACGTATACAATAAAAATAGTTCAGACTTTAATATCACGAACTGGAACTGAAAAATGCGATCTTTCCATGCAAGTGATAGCGTGATGTAAGTTGTCATGCGAGAATGTTTAAACCGTACTTATTCTAACATTTTGTTTTCTTTTGCTAATAGTTCTGATCAATACATCTACATTCTTTATTTCAGAGCAACCATATGGAGATTACTGGGTGTTGTCTACTGATTATAACTCGTACTCAGTTGTTTGGTCATGTACAGAAAGAACATTTTGGCCCTTTGGCAAATGGAATACACGTAAGTTAATATAATGTTGTCATCAGCTTTTAATGGTTCGCTAATGCATTTGAAAGCTCAGTCAGTCGAGCGCTGGGCTACTAATTTGGGGAATCAAAAAACGTTAACTTGTTATAATTTGTTATTTGAACATAGACAAGAAGAATGTTCGGTAGAAAATGTTTTCGGAAATTATTAAACTAAAAACGGTTAATTGTGGAAAATATTAACTTTTACAACGGAGAAGGGATATCTGTGGCTTCAAATGGCGGGAAGTGGTGAATGGAAGCATGGAGTGGACCGACCCTAGTGCCCTGCCGAATGCGTCCTATTTTTTCTGTTTTTTCATTCAGAGCTTCAAGTAAATATGAATTCTTTTTTAAAAAATAAACCAACACTCAATGTTCATTATGTGTATTCTTTTGTAGAGTTTGCTTGGATTTTGACCAGAAAGCCGGAAGGAATTCCAGATTCAGAAAGGAATAAATTAATTACTATGCTGGACAATTATGGAATAAAAAGTTACAAGTTTTCCAGGACAAAACAGACCAACTGTCCGGGACGTTAATACTCTGTTATTTTACTTACTCATCTAACAATGCATCATTTTCTGTTTTGCATGTTGAGCATGTAAATGTAGTTCATTTCATTTTAAGTATAATATAAAAAATGTCAAAAAATATTGGACCAGCTTCCGGAAAAGGAAGGAATTAAGAATACATGTATAAGGATTCAGCTGACAGAAATCCATGCGAACTCTAGATTTGTTATTTAATTATAGTAATTGATTTAGGCATTTCACAATCAGTAGCGGCATTTATGAAAATGTAATTCAATTTTCTCATGAATACGTAAAAACATTTGTGATTGTGTGAATCGGAGTACCGCTTTTAACTAACAAGCTTAGTTGAATATATAAATGGTATACGCACTCATCACATAAAGGCGCGAAGTGAGTTACTACCTGTAGTAATTCAATGAACGTAAAATACAATGAAGGATCTTATCATTGCATTTATTAATGAAATCACTGAATTAAGTCGGGAGAACTTTTAAGTACATGAGTACTTAAGTAAACATAATATCACATCTTACATTCCAGGAAAATGAGCAAAATGTTTCATAGTTCGAACCATTACAGTTAGCTTTAAACACAATATCTTATAGCAGTTTTATTGCATAACACAACAAATCATGTGTGTACAGTGGTCAGTTATTTCTTTTCTCTACATACATTTACATTAACGTATTTACATTATATTTTATATGTTGTCTCTTTGCAATAAAAACGAGGTTTATAATATAATACTTCTTTTTTTTCTCCTCCAATATATGAATAAAAACACAATTTCAACGGATATATTGTACAGTTCGCTTACAATATACAAAAACATGACTGACTATTGAACGGCGACGATAGGTGCCGCACACTTTATTTCAAATCGTTCTCTCAGTACTTTGATGATTTATAAAACGGTCAAAAAATCGGACAACGAGCATGGTGTCACGCTCAAATACACATAGAGCAAAAATGAAATACTGTATACAAACAACGCAGTTAAATATAATCGATACTGGTTTACATTTTGAAATCAGTTAGTGTGGTTAACCACCGTGACGATAAACCTGTTTGGTTTCAGACCTTTAGTAAACATACGAACATCAAAAAACACACACACAACCATCGCGTTTATTAACGTTCATTCCAGTTCCTAGGATGGATATTTTTATTAAGATCAGCATAGTGGTCTCATTCTTCGGACTATCTCATGGTCAAGTTATTACACGCGGTGGGTGTCCACAAGTGAACGTTCAGCCGAACTTCGATTTGAACCAAGTAAGTAACTACACTCCGCTATAGCTTACCTGTTTGGTTTTTTTTTACTTTATAAACACAATCTTTATATATTTTAGTGGTTCAATGTTTCATGTGATACTCCTATTAAGTTGGTGTTGAAAAATCAAAACAGGGCTTTAATGGTAAGAAAACTGTCCAGCTAGCCCATGAAAGGTCGGGGGCCGCGCCCGTGGTCCAGTGGTTAGTGCGCTGGACTTGTGACCCGGAGACCCGAGTTCGGATCCTGGTCGCGACAGGTCATACCCTTCTATGAAAATTCGAAAAATGTCCATTTTTCTCCATATGAGGAGAAGTTGCCGGCTCCTTGTGGAAGGGTAAGTTAGTACTGATTAGTATACAGTCCAAGAAAACTGGTTAGGTGAACCGGTCGCAGTATATAACTGAAAAAATGTTGGAAAAGGGCGTTAAACCCCAGTGACAATAAGTCACATAGAACAAACAAGTCTGAAAGGTCGGTGGTCCCACCTAAATGTTCGCCTGGGGTCCTCCTCCACCGTCAAAGCTGGAAAAGTCTACAGATGACCCTGACTGTTGGTACGACCGTAAACCCTTAGCGGAAAAATGAATGTCGTCATGTATTGACATATATAACATGTATGGTTTTACTGAATGAATACTTTTTAAATAAATAATGCGTGCTGGTTCAATGATGCTGCACTATCAGCTAGATTTAGACAAAGTCAAACAGGTCCTGCGAAATAAATCTTTTGCGATACGCATATCATTAGGCGTGAGTGTACGATTAAAATACTGATTTCACAACCCGGTCGTGACCTTGTAAACGCTTCAGTTAACATCAGCTTCAAACATTGTATATTGACTGTTCGGACGAAATATAGAAGAACATTATTCGAAACACCTTACTTCCACTATAAAAACATATTAACTTTCTTTAGCATCTATGAAGTATACACTGAAACATCGGCATCAAGTCCAGCTTCGTGACCAAAACAAGCGTGAGCTATATTTTCTGGGTTGTCTGCTCAGATCTTCCGTTCCTCTAAGCCTCACTGTTCTAATTGAATTTTTAACGATAATGTTTGCAATTAAAAAGTCTTTAATTTTACAGGTGTCCATATTGGATTTTTATGGTAGAATAGTTCATTATAATTATCATATTTACTTAAATGGTAAATCGGTTAAAATGTTACATTGTCGTTTACTACATGCTTATATTTTAAGATGTATTCAACAATAAGATACAAGCCTGCCATGTTTCAATGAATTTTAGCTCGATAATGCAAATTAAAGTCGAACCAACTTTAAAAATGTTTGGTGCATTCGCAGATACATATGTTTCGTTAACATTTTTTCCAGTACATTGGAAAATGGTACGAAATTGAGAAATTCTTCGCCATATTTCAAGCTTTCTCTGACTGTACAACAGCAGAATACACTCTGCAACCATTTGGCACAGTGATCGTCAATAACACAGGATTCAGTGACCTGTAAGTATTTTTGTCAGTACTCGGCAAAACTATTGATCTTGAAGTTGAGTGGCTATGGTCTTTAACTAGTAACCACTAGCGCCTCACGGCTGTGACCTGAATCCCACCCAGGACCAGACAAATTCACATGTGAGGAAACTGTCCAGCTAGCTTATGGAAGATCGATGGTACTACACCGGTGTACGAAAGGGGGTCTTCTTCTACTATTAAATCTGGAATAAACGCCAAATGACCGCAGCTGTGGGTGCGATGTTATCCCTAGTGAAAAATGTAATCATTTTTATTCTTAAGTTCCATCGTAAGATTGCGTCATTGCCACTCCGTTTGTGTTCAGTTACAATACAACCAGCCTTCGGGACAATACATGGATTTAATTCTAAGATGGTATCATTATTGAGCTGAAATCCAAAAGAAATAAAGAAAACTGGTTCGGAAATGAATGATTGTCAATAATGCATAGATTTTAACATTAAAATGGTCGCTTTGTAGGTTTCTGTTGTAGCTCCCATGTGAGGGACGATTCGTTTCAATTTTATTCAGAATTAATGCTAAGTGTATTACACGTCCGAATATTGTGTTATACTTGTACATGTGTGACTGCGACCGTGGTCCAGTGGCTAGTGGATTGGATTTGTAACCTGGCGATCCGGGTTCAAATCCCGGTCGCGGCAGGTCATTCCCTTCCAAATTGAAACAAGTCTTCCTTGATGTCGTCGTTTATTGACTAGGTTACAATTTGAATGAGTAAAATGAAAAAATCTAACTGTGATTTATCGAGAAGTGATTCATCAGTAGATATAGTACCTGTTTATAGTATGATAGCACAGCAAAACCTTGATTACGAAACCATCTTCGGGACCCCAAAAATCGTCGTTATTATGAGTTGGTCTCATTGTCAGGTTTCATTATATGGGAGTCATTGAAAGCCGGTCCGAAAAAAAGTGGTCGTTACAGAAAGGTGTTCTTAATATTGAGGTGGTCGCTATGTAAGGTTTTACTGTACTTGAATGTATAATCATTATGAAGATACTTAGTGCTATAGTTTGTCATCTTCAGGTATACTGGCAGCTCAAATGCCATTGGTCAAGCCAAATTGATGTCTAACACAGAACCGGCTAAACTTGGTGTCAAATTTTTTGATGGTAAGTATAACGTTATTTGTAAAAACAATTCTAATTTTCTATGCCTTAGGTCTAAATCTAACGACTCATAAGCTTGTGTCTTATTCTGACGATATATTAATCATTTCGGAAATTTGACTAGAGTTATAACATCATATGTCATCGGTATACTGGATTTGACTAACGTACCAGTTTGTAAGGGAATGTGGTTGCCTAGGGAACTGCTAGAGTATGTACTAGTTGATATCATCTCAGGAGCGCTTATCTGTTCACCATACATAACAGCAATAGTTTTATTAACCATATTCACACCGTCATCGTATCCCCTAAATGTGATCATAGTTGTGTTGCATACGACAAGTTTAAATGCATTATTATTTTTTATGAGGTACATAAAATATATGCATAAGTTCGCTCCTTCTTTGTTCCTTTCTGCTCTGCACTGCTCTGCTCTTCCCTGCTCTACCCTGTTCTACTCTGTTCTGCCCATCGTTTCAGCGCTACATTTTGCGCGTTCTATTTTGCTATGCTCTTTCTTCTGTTCTGTTCTGTTCGTCTCATAATTAATAAAATAATTTTCACAAGGAATTCAAATATTTGTAATGTATTATGTGGCAAGTATGGTTTATTTATGGACGCGACAGCCACGCGATAGCTCTTACCGACTTACTGATTACATGTGACTTACTGGTCACATGCGTGTCGTATACGTTACCAATGGTTATAAGTTTAATACGAAATTGTCACGTCTATTAAAGCCATTCACTTTCCATACGTAGATTATGCGGTACAAAAGTCAAAAGCATGCGAAAGGTCTGAGACATTTAACCATACACTGTTATTTATATTGATCGATGTGGAGGCCATTATGAGCAATAATAAACTATGAAAGCAGTACCACTTCACCAACCATCCCTTCACACATATATCCTTTGTTACAATTAACTTTAGTGGTATCACATGAAGCGTAGCCCCGCCCATATGTGCGTACCGCCTTGGAAAACAGAAGGGCAAAACTATCTTTCACTCACATAAATTAGGGTACACCTAGTCTGCTGCCAAGTCGCGTAAGTGGTTACTTACTAGCATCTTAGTGGAACATTTGCAGTAATGTAGTTTATCTTTATTTTTAGGTCAACCATTTGGAGATTATTGGGTTTTGTCCACTGATTATAACACACACTCATTAGTATGGTCCTGCACTGAGGTTTCTCTCGGATTTCTAGGAAAACTGAACACACGTAAGTCAATGTACATAATATACTAGGGCCCGTTTCATAGACATATCTTAGTTAAGATTTGCAGCTTTTTAGACATAGAAATCTGGCTACACCTGTTAGTAAATAAAACGTATTTACCTTATTGGTTTTTAAGGAAATATTGTCAATTGTTTAAGGTAAAAGTCTGAACTGTCTACCGTTAGCAAGAATTTTAATTTTAAAAAGTGCTATCTTACCTAAGAAACAGTCCCGTGTACTGAACGTGCAGGTGGGGGGGCTTGATTAAAGTGACCTTGTCGGGGCTGGGTTGGACTGTATCTCGTATAATTTAACATGTGCGAAAGTAAGTTGAATAGCGCAACATTGTAGACCTATGGTCCGTATTTTACTACTATTATTTCAGTTTTCATTGAGTTATTGACCTTTGTTAAGATAAGCTAACTACATGTATATACCATGTAATATATAGTAATCATACCGCATTCCCTTTTAAGTGAAGTCATGTTGAATTTGAGTTTTCACAAACAATGCATAATGCAAGAACATCATTAGTTAAATCTAAAAAGAGGACATTTTTTCTTTAATATTCTACCTGCTATAATAATTAAAACCGATGTCACGAAGAACGATTTTTCGCCTTTTTATCTTGATATGGACCAAGAAAAAGTAAAAAATGAGAAAAAAATAGAAAAATGAGTTTCCAGTTTTGAATTATTTTTTCGTTCTTCCTCTGGAGATTAGAAGTTAGGTTTATTTCCGTATTTGTGTCTATTACAGAATTTGCGTGGATGTTAAGTAGAAGTCCAGAAGGTGTTCCTGAAAGCAAGAAAAAAGAGCTATTTACAATGCTGGACAATTATGGAATCGATACAACGAGATTTTCTTCAACAAGACAAACAAAGTGTCCAGGACGATAATTACTACACGCACGATGTTATGAAGGGCGACTAAATCTACAAATCTCGAATTACTATCTATCTATCTTCTATATTGTCAAACCCCTGGGAACTTACACTTGACGCTCGTCATTAGACTAGGTTAACTTGAAAGGAAGTTAGAAAATAAAGTATAATTTGACAAAGTGGGTAAAAATTTATTAAAACAGAGCTGGTTGAATTAGGGAGCCACATGTTCAATCCAGCTTACAGAGAGACTCAACTCCTGGCCAAACATGCGGACAAAATCTGATGGTAAAGCATTCCAGCGGATAATGGTTTTCTGTTGTCAACATTGGCCTTCTTTTTCTCCTTATCTAAGTTAGTTGTTTTTTCAAATATGTGATAATGGCATTTAAACATACCCAACTCTTGACTGACACCATTTTAATGAAATCTTACAAAAATCACATGAAGTGTTTGTAATTCACAAATGATTTAATAATATTTCATGCGCAGGAAAATGACCACAAACTGAATTTTAGCGTACCCCGATATTTAGACCACCTTCGGGACCCGCAAAATCCGTCGAAAATATAATATGGTATCAAGCTGAATTATTGGGGAATTATTGAAAGCCGGCCCGAAAATAAGTGGTCGTTATAACAAGGTGGTCGTAAAAATGAGGTGGTCGCTGTGTGTAGGTTTACTGTATTTCTATTGTTTGACTAATGGTTACTTGTTTTTTTCTTCTACAAATCTAAAGAACTGAACAAGTTTTATCGTAAATAAAAACATTTAAATCACTGAAATCCCTTCAACTTATTTTCTATCGTAATTACCAACATAAGCACGTAGCTTCCGGATTATGAAAAGCCACCGAGGTGGAAGTCATGTGCCTTAGAAATTTTATTGTTATTTGTATATGATTATATTGATTGTTTCTTTAAAACGAGAATATAGTAACGCAATGATATAAACAGTGATTAGAACTTGTATACTAAAACTAACATAATTAAAATGTACACAGATATTCTGTTCGTTTGTATCTTTGTATATACTTTTTTGTTCAATGTTTAAGGAATGATAAATACTAGTACTTCCATGGTATTTCATGGTTGATAAAATATACGCAGGAGCGCAATAAGTAATGCTCAGCGAATCACAAGTGAATTGAGGATTCGCGATTTTATCCATTACGTCAGTTCAAACCTCAAAAAATAAAGCTACGCGCTATCTATCAAATAGCTACATGAGCAACATTTTCAATACGTTGTTAGATTTTGCTTCTCTCTATTAGCGAGTCTTCCGTGACGTCGTTGGTTATTATAATTGCTAAGTTACAATTGGATGGGTAAAGTAGAACAGCCATCCATGTTTTATCATAGAATAATAAATAGATTTATTTTCCATGTGTGAACTTGACAATGATGCTGATCGTGTTAAAAATGTCCAATGTACATACGCAATATTGTTTTTCTTCGGTAAATAAAATTATTTCTGAATGTAATGCTTCTTTTGTTGTTTTCTCTGAAAATAAGCGGCCGTGGTAATGTGGTGGTTGTAATATTGAGGTGGTCGCTGTGTAAGGTTTAATTCATGCATTATGATTTAATTATGATGACCTCTGTTCCAGAAAACTGAAAAAATATTAATGAATTCCACAACCCCGAAAACAATGGACTTCATCTCGGTTTGAATTTTAAAACCATTTCATTACTATAAGGAAGGACTGGGGATTTGTGCTACAAACTGCCAAAATAATAAAACATGGACAAATTGAAACGGCAAGAACAATAATTTTGTCCTCGACATTACCTTACAGTCAAGTATTTCATAATTACATTTCCGTGCTACCCATAATCATATGCAGTGATAATATTTTAGACCTACATACAAGGTTTCACGCATTGATTTATAATTGTACTCATGGCTTATTATAATATAAAGGATAAGTATTTAAAAACACAAGCGCTAAGCTACAATATGTGAGAATTCTATAACAATCTGATTCTGATACTAAAGACAATAATAATTAACCACACTGTGGTATGATCTGTGCTGAAGTCATTTGACACGGTTATGGACAACTAGTTTTATATTCTGTGTATCTGCACTCGTTAATTTACTTATACTCATGTTGCATTCATGAAAAGTGGGAGTCATTGGGCACTATCTGTGGGATTCATGAAAATTGGGAGTCATTGGACACTATCTGTGTGATTCATGAAAATTGGGAGTCATTGGACACTATCTGTGTGACTCATGAAAATTGGGAGTCATTGGACACTATCTGTTGGGATTCATGAAAATTGGGAGTCATTGGACACTATCTGTGTGATTCATGAAAATTGAGAGTCATTGGACACTATCTGTGTCGTTCATGAAAATTGGGAGTCATTGGACACTATCTGTGTGGTTCATGAAAATTGGGAGTCATTGGACACTACCTATGTGGTTAAAATAGCATAGGTTATCTAAGGCGTTTTAGAATGTACGCATCACTCAATCTTTAAATAAATCACATCTCGTGAATAATGCCTGTTAAAAATCAACACTGCAAAAATGATTCTAACGGATAATCTTTTGGCAGATAGACCATTTTTACAGACAGATTAACATTAAAAATCTGTTTTGGCTTAGTCCATTAATCCGATATAAATCCGAAGTCCTAATTGAAAGTATAAACTACATACCAACACACATGTAGATTTATTTAACACAATCGAACAAAGATTCATAAATTGTAATGTAGTTAGAACAAAACGAATACCTTTAAAAGTTTTGTTGTAATTTAACTAGAAAAATGTTGGAAACGTAAAACGGGAGGACTTTGGAAACTAACAGGAATATATCATAGGTGGCGAAATTGTAAGTACCGTTCAGACTGTAATTTGCGGAGTTTTCGATACTGAACCTTTTTAAGTGGACCGTATTTTCTTGGTTTACTATGATAACTAATTGCGTCATTTCCGTAGTTAAAATCTATTTAATTACGCAACTATCTAGGAATGTGGACTTTAAAAAAAAAGGTGTTACATGTTCATTTGAGATAGTAAAATAAGATTTTCAAAGTGTTATCCAATCTGATGGAATAAATCGTTAAGATGAAATACTTATTCATGCAGTATTTTTAAATAACTCTTTATAATAAATAAGTATTTCACACGAAATTTGACCGCCTAACACATAATATGAAGTTTTGATTCGCGGAGTTACGGACGCTGTAATTTTTCTAGTGTGGAAATATTGACTCCATTAGATATTGAGTAAAATGATTATATTACAATTGAAATGAATGGAAATTGAACAGTGAAACCCCAGAAAACCGGACATCCCGAAAACCGGAATCTCCTGAAAATCGGAGGATCTTTCAAGTCCATTTTTTTCTCTTTTTTTCATATTTTTATCTCACGGAACGATGTTTTTTCCGGACATGTTTTTCTGCCAATACCATTTACGATCATACTCCTGCATCCAAATCGTCATCTGAAAGAAAAGTATTTCTTTATTAACTTTGCAACCTCTCTAGTACGAACCAGTATACAATGTATTTCAAAATCCTCGCTATTCTTAAAACATGACTTGCTTCGTAAAATTCTAGGCCGTTTAGTACTGTTGAAACACCTTCCCGATCCGGAGCATCCCTAATCCGGAACATCCGTAATCCTAAACAAAATTCAGACTTTCAGGTTAAGTCACTTCGTGTCTCCCTATATGTGAGGGTACTAAAAGATTTGAAGTGAACTTTACCATGCATAGAAATATAAGGATATTCTCATTAATTATCAATTATCAATTTTATTTTCCCAATAGATGATATCTGCTCCCGCAACTTTTAGACCACGAGAAGCTCGAAGACCAAGTTTGAGCGTGACGGAAGCTTCATTTGACCGTAGGCATTCCGTAGATTTCCGTACAGGCATTCCCATAGGTGGTCCAAAACTTACAGTACAACCGACATGGAACCCTAAAGAAGCGGCCTCTAATGATCAAAATAGAGCGCAAGCGAAAAATGTCATCGATGGAAAGTAAGTAAATCATAGAAAGCTCAACTTTGTCCATAAAACCATAATCTAGAGTGGCAGGAAGTCTTCATTCGGTATGGTCAGATACAGTAATAAACGGTTATAGTAATCTTTGATATAGTGAAGAACCTGATCCGCCGTTTTAATGCTATGGATATAGAGAAATACAGACTTACTAAGTAATTAATTGGCTCTCCAGGAATTATGTATAGACATGTTCTACAACATATAAGAAATGAAAATTAATAATCTTTGAAACAGGTTAGAGTGCTGTAAGGCAAAAACGCTTTAATTTATATCGTACTTCGACATTTCCAGTGGTGTATGTTTTCTTCTTGCATGGAACTTGATTCAGTTCATTTGTACTCAAAGCAATATACATGTGTATATATATTGTATTCAAGATAAGTTAGGTTGTGTAACTAGAATAGCTCGTCAATCTAAATATATATGAACTGTCTTATTCTTCTGAAGAAACTTAACATCGTTGAAGCGATAACCGCCATTGTCGAGAATATATCTTACCACTGGAATCTTGAAATGTTAAGTTCAAGAATTAATTGTTACACAAACGTAGACACCGATATTCATAAGTTCACGGAAAAGAAATATATTCAATGTTAAAACGTGAATTCCATGTTAAAAGAGGACAATTCTGACATTCTGTCTAATGTTTTCTAAGATGTTACTCATGTGCAAAGCCTAACCAAAGTAGTTGGGATTACTTCAAAACCTCGAAACTCTTAAAAATAAATATAATGTATTACCTTTCTGATTAATCTTCAATATGGAGATCATCTTTGAGATACGAACATTGGTGTGTTCTTTTATCAACTTCAAACATAGAGAAAATACTGAAAACCGGTCCAAAAAGTTTGCATAATAATATGGCTGACGTAATATTCACGAGTTCGTCATGTGAGAGTTTGTTAGAACTGTAGACGCTTGATTCTGTTCTAATATTCAGAACAACTTTGGTATCTTAAACACGAGCGGATGAATAATGTTAATCATGCTACAAAGGGGTCTTTCATCATTTCCAAAAGCTGTAAAATATATAATTCCTGAAGGACATACCATTTATAAATTCAACAAAAATTGGCCTTAGAATGTAACATTGCAACATCAATCCAAGTTTATTGTATAGTTTGATGTGAGTAGTCACTATCATGGCTAGATTACGATCGGTTGGGTAAAATGGAAAAGCCACAAATTATATTAATTTTCTATATATCTTTGTTGGCAAGTTGCGGATTGTGTTAAAATGATGATGTATTGTTTTCAGGACATTGTATTCAATTAAAAAGGAACACATTGCGAGTCGTGACATGAGCTTCGTCTACAATCCACCGTCAAACCAAAATGTTCCTACGTGCGTGAATGTAGAACATCTTGTGGAGAAGAATTACATTATAAACAGTAGGTTATCTAATGCCACTCCAGAGAAGTTTCCAACGGTGATCATGAAAAGGTTTCATAGGGTCTCTGGAAATCCTAACGCTATGGCATATAGGATGCCGCGTCCACCCACAAGGGACAAATTTCAAGAGGTATATTATTTTATGCTTTAGGCAGTATACTTGGCAGTAGTACCATAGTATCTCTAACATATTTATAGAATTCTCTCGACATAATTGAATATCCTTTACAAGTTATTATATGTCCAAGAATAAAATGAAGTAAAAAAGAAAAACAATGGTACTATTGCTAAACTATAAGGAGTACATATGTCGCATTTTAACTTTACAACATCAGGTTTTGTGTTAAGAGACTACCTTTCCTCTTAATAAAGGATCGACTAAATGTATACACTATTTATCTCACAGTGTATTATGTATATTTAAATATCTAGATACAGCACGTGTCATGTATGTATTGGTACATGTATTTGGTATATTGCATAATTGGTTTACTTACCCAAATCAAATAGGTATCTTCAGTATCTGTTGCTTTAATCAATAATTGTCGCATATAATGGAATTATATGGCCTTTGCTATAACATCGGGGATTTGTACAAGTATTAAACATTATTGATTACTATAAGTAACGTCTTTTGTGAGTCAGTTGTAATTTGGATAATAACACTGGAATGGTAGTGAAATGCAACGTCAGAAAATAATTCACTCTGTATGCAAATATGATAATTAACGTCTCTTATCGTACATTTTTATGGTGAAACTAAGCAACGTTTTGCTGCTACAGCACCGATGCTTGGATCAATAAATGTATCAACGTCGTAATATTCTAATTTATAAATAATTGTAAACATCATATATTGACACATGTAACAGTTATATTGACGAATACTTTACACATTCAGTCTGGTTAAAAACAGTTTAATTTCAACAGCAATCCTGTGTTTCTTCCCTTTCAGGTCGTGGAAGGCATAAAGCGGGAACCAAGCATTGTACAGATCGCAAAATTCCCGTCATTACAGGAACCAGTACATTGTTCTATTTCGGACGAATTTTGCGAAATACTCGGACCAAGCGCTTGTCAGAACTGCATTGAAAATACAAACCGCCACATTGGTGAACAACTTCAAGACATGGTATTCCCAACTATTGACATAACCTCGAAAAAACTGATCGCTCCTATCCTGAACAAGATGCTCGTCGATGGACATAAGCGCCAAGTGCGACGTCGACGCATGCGCGATTTAGAGTATGAACTTCCTCCACAATTGGCGATGCTAAGTCGTAGTGAAAGTCATTTGTCACAGAGCACATGTGTAAGATGTCGTAAACCTATTAAGGAGGTGAAGAAATTAAAACTTGCAGGAAATCATAGGAATGTCAAAAATGAAAGACTTTTAAATGGTCCAGAAACACGATTTAGGTAAATATTTCAGAACCCGGAAAGAGCAATATTTGTGCTTGGTATTCTATTACGGTTATAACACTATGCAAGGACTCTACATTACATGTAACGTAGAGTCTCTGTATTATGGTAAGGGTACATCATTATTCAACTGTTTTTGTTATTTGTTAATATATATTCATAAAACCATGTTTGTTTGATGGAAGCAAATAAATATAGTAACGTGTACGTCTTCTTTTATTTGGATGAAAAAACAAATAATGGTGTTTATAGGCAACTGCGATTGATATGTTACGTTTCAAAAACCTTATTCTTACAAGTATATCTCTACATGCGCCCATATATATATGTGTGTGTGTGTCACTCTGCATCTATATCTGGTCATATCGTTTAATGCACATGCATAAAGGACAAGAAGCATTGTAAGCCTGTATTCTCCCCAGTGGATACATATTCATGTAAATAGCAAACAATAAAGCCAATCAACTACATCACATACCACCAAATGAAATATACGCATACGTTTATCACCAATCCTAGTTTGAGATTCCTTACCCAATGTTCTGAAAAAATATGTCGGTGTCTTGTTGGCAGTTTTTAAAGCGGAGGATGAATGTTTTGCAGGAAGTCCACGTAGGAGATCTGCGGTTTATTATAAATACAGAATTGATGTTTTCGTGTATGTAACAACCATGGTGAATAATGTGAATAGTTTTGCAGAGTCTATAAAGGATGCAACAGAAACAGATGGTGCAATATCAGGAATTAGAAAACACGTCATATATGAGCTATATAAGTGTGGCAATATTGTCCAGTTATCCAGGGACGCATGTCGAAATGCACCTTGTAAAGAAACGGACACAAGTTACGTCGAGTCCGCCCCTCTCACTGGATCTGCCTACGTCATAGTACAATAGCAAATGAAGCAAATTTTTTACATTCTTGAGTTAAAATAACATGCTGTTAGCAAACAAAATTCACAGTAAAGCCCAAATGTTAGGACCATCTTCAAGATCAAAAGAAATGGTCTTACTGTTGAGCCAGTCTCATTATCAAGTCCACCACAACAGAAAATATTGAAAACCATCCTGAAAAATAAGTCGTAACAATAAGTTATGTATTGTAAGTAGTCTTATCATTATAGTGGCTGATAAGTGAGGTGTCATAGTAGATTTAAATAAAAGAACCAGTGATACGTGTATGTGAAATGATTCATTTATAATTTAGCAAGTTTGGGCAAATTTAATTATTCACTGTCGTTTTCCTTGTTGAAAAAAAATAAATTGAGAAAATACACAGTAATTACATGTAGACATGTAGGAGTATTTTTTAAATTCAAAATTACATGTATTTGCCATGCATTTTTCAGAACAGAAAGTTTGAAATCGACTGTGCATCTTGTAGTTTTCAAATAGTAAATAGAATAATAAGACTGAAATACACTATTTGAAGTAGAAATATAAAAATAATTTTGTTAAATTCTCAAGTAAATAATTCAAGTAAATAACTGGAGTTTAAAATTGTATTTTTCTTTAGCGTAAATTATAGAATGCGGCCGCGGCCATGGTCCAGTGGATATAATGCACTGGAGATACGGGTTTGAATCACGGTTGCAGCAGGTCATACCTTTCTAGGAAAATTTGACAAAAATGTTCATTTTCCTCCATATGTGGAGACGTTGCTGGCTCCTTGTGGAAGGGTAAGTTAGTACTGGTTAGTATACAGTCCAGCAAATCTGGTTAGGTGAACTGGTCGCCGTATATAACTGAAAAATTGTTGAAAAATGGCGTTAAGCCCCAGTGACAATATGTCACATAAAAACAAAAAAGATTAAAGAATGAAAACAATTTATGGCTATTATTTCTATAAACCTCAAAAAGTAAAGTCAAGGAATGTAAACTCTATTATTTAGTCAAGACAAATTAAGGTAAACAAGGAATTATCAATAATTTCAATGTAGGCTTTTATTTCGAGAGAGTACACAGTCAAGAAACATTTGTACATGTACATGCAACATACATTTACAATGTGCATAAACCTACATCAAAATAATATACCAACATGTGTACACATAATATATTATGTATAATGCATTATGTTTAAAATAACACGCATTATACTGTATGTAAATTATATAGTGTAAAATATATTAGATGTTACATTCAAACTTTTTGTTATCACATTTTTACACATTACAATTTGTATAACTTCCTATGAATACAATCATAAACACATATTCTAAATGAAAATTACCACAAAAAAGAAATAGAATGCCAGTCAGACAATGGCAATGTTAGGAAGCATTTGTGTAGCTAGATAAGTGTCAGAAATGATCTTTTCAAGCATAAACTCATACAATATGATCATGATATGTGTTTCAAATGGAAAACTTGACTAAAATAGGAGTCAACAGAATGTATACTAGTATATACCAATTTAAAGCCTGCATATACGCAAGTATGCAACTGAGTCCATATCATTTTCCCCCAAAAAGTAATGTGGGCTATAAATTAATCAGGGATGGTAAAATGGCTTTAATAAGAAATTAAAATCAATCAGATTCATGGGGTTAAACTAGCTGCTTTCAGAACACAACATATTCTTGAATCCACTTCAAATTAGCCTGGGTATGCTCCCCGTAGCTATTCTAACTATGACAAAGACATGCAAGCAATAGTAACCAGAATTTTGCCTCTATGCAATATTTTGCAAAGGATAAATACCCTACCCGTCAATTATCATACAGTGGCAAAATTAATGTCCTACTTTAAAGGGGCAACTGTCCACTTTATCAAAAATTTAACACAGGGGTAAATGTGCTACATTAACAAGCCTGTTTTCAATGCCATAGTTGAGAATCTTTGTTAAATTCATAAGTTTTGTGGAAAATATATATCATATTGCGTATAAAATCCTTATTTCAACTGCTATAACCTACCAAGGCAAGGTCACATATTATCAATTATTAGTAATTTACTATGCAAATTTACACAACTCAACTTACTATTTCTAGAAATGAATCAGATATTATCTCTCAGACTATACCAGGTGCAACAGACATTGATTCAATTAGAATAACTACTTAAATCAAATGTTTTGTCAGAATACCACTAAATTTCCAAGATTAAAATGAAATAATACGAGAGTTGTAAAACAGTCAAATATATTTCAATCAATCAAAATAAATTCCCCCAACACTTAACTACAGACAGAGAACAGTTAACAAAGTCAATAATTTTGTCTGTAATTTTGATATGCACAACAGAAAACACTCCATTTACAATGAAATTGTGAAACTAAATACCTCTTTCACCAAAGAATATCATTACAATGTCATCATTATTTTAAGGAATGAATGTCTCTGTTTTTAGAAAATTATATAAAATAGATGTCTATATATTTAGAAACATACATTGTATATATATATATACACTACATATTATATCTATTTTTAGAAACTTATATATATCTGAATAACAGGAATAATTTTGGCAATAAATCGTAGTTTTACAAACAGTAAGTGTTGATGGAACATTGCCCAGGAAATGGAGACGCTACAACTAAATTATCATGCAACATATCTTTTAAAAAATGTTCAACCAATGGTTAGTTTATAAAGCATCATTGTCATTAATATTACCCAACCGGAATTTCATATTTGTTTCATTATGGTATGGTTATGTTTCTTTAGATTTTATGCAAAAATGTATCTGAAATTATTATAGTAACAAGTCCTCTATTTTAATTGGATTTGTGTGAATTTGGCTTTAATATTGTTTATCACAAACCAGCTATACCGTATAATATGACATTATTGTTTATCAAAACAGCTGCCATCTCTTACATGATGAATGAGTCCAGTCAGAAGTGGCAGACAAATGACTTCTTATGCAATACATATCCTCAATAAAACAAAATTGTCAAAGAGAAATACATGCCTTGCTGAGGCATGGAACATTCAACCTTTCACAACTCATTTCATCACATCATTGAATGAGATAAAAGGCCAAAGAAACTAGTAACGAATCTTCCATGGTACAAACAGGCACTTCCTGTTTCTTAGCAAAATGTTGTACTCTTTGGTGTCATGTGGAAATACTGTTATGACGTAGGCATAGTAACAGAGGTTTACAGTTATATACAGCTTACTCATGTAAAAATACTGATTTTATAAATCATCGATAGTTTGGTTCAAAAATACATGTATTCGTTGCTTTTCTTAAACTGAGCACTGAAAAGCAGGCCCCAAGGTTATAAAACTTGAGAACAGTCTTACAGCTTAAATCTCAATTACATATTCAGGTCAATTATGCTGTCAGAATAATGTATCAATAATATCATTATTTTCTGATCATAATTAACAATGAACATTAAAAAAAACAAGCTATGAGATTTGAACTTGGAATGTCAAGTTTTGTAACCTTGGACCCAGTTTATGTAACCAGTATTTCTGGATCCTGCGTCAGTACTCATCTTGTTCTCTGCAAGCCACAGCTAAATTCTCCTTTGAATCGCTCAAATCAATATTGGAGGACAAATGGACATGACTCTACGTTTACATCCAAAATGTTATTGAGAACATCCATGGTGCCCAGGTTTCGAAGACTTAATGCAAGTCCTCTTCAACTTAGTGGGTGGGGCACATCAGTGTTTACCCTACTTACAAAACATGGCAATTAGATAATTACAGTCACAACTTGGTTAATGACCATCTGTGAACAAAGGTCATGCTTACAGGTATAACACACTGCATGGATTAATACAATAAGAAAAGTTGACTTTTAACTACACTAGTCAAAGCTGCCTTAAAATGGGCCAAACTCAACAAAACATTTCTATGCATCAATTGATATCACTGCATCATTCAGAGAAAGCGACAAAATAGTGGAAATAATTAAAAAGGGATACATTATACTTTTTTATTTTTCCAGTATTTAGTACATAAGACATTTATAAAAAATAGTACCCTAGCAACAAAAACATTTTTCAGACAATTAAGCCTATCAACAAACCATCCTTATTTTCATCTCTTTTCTAAGTAGCAATTGTCTTAAAAACATTCACATTATCAATGTAATAGCTTCATAAAATATCCATTATTAGCCAAAGACAATCAATATGTGCAAAAGTATGATATTCTTCAGGCTAATTCATTATGTATCACATGTAAGCAATCATAAAAAATCTCCATTGGTACTTTCTGCCAAATAAATCATATCTTGCCAGTTAATTTGATTTACTTGAAAAGATGATTTCTAAAAAGAGCTCTTTTCTTGAATATTTAGGATATGTATATTTCTTAGTAATTAGTAAAGTATAACCCTGTGAACCAAATTCCTTCCGGACTAGGCCAAAAGTCTGGTTTTCTGAGAACTCTATTTTTCAGAGAATTATTGATTATAGAAGAAAAAAATGGGACTTGAAAAATCGTCCGGTTTTCAGGGAGTCTGGTTTTCAGGGGTTTTGCTGTACAAAAAAACAGTCACTTTTGAAATTAAATATGGTAAACCATGCTGAGGGTCCATTTAAGGACCATCACATTTTAAATAACTGCATAATTGCGGACAAGTTTTTACAACCCACACGACAATGTCAACTATGTAGTGTCAGTTCTCCTCCATCATCCAATAAAGTTCAAAATAAGAGAGCTATTTAAAACTTTTCAAGTGAGAACTGTCACAGACAAAATGGAATTATTCAACCAATCAAAATCTACAGATCACTTTGATTGATTAACAAATCAAAAAATTTATTTACCCATCAAATTCAATGGATTAATGGACTGACCAACCAAAATATGTACATTATCAAATTGACAAATCAGAAATCCATTGAACAATAATTCACCAATCAAATTCCATGGATATTTCAATTGATCTATAAATTATATGGATAATTAGTATCACCAAATTAATCAAGCGATCCGGACAGTATATTCAATAAACTCAACAGATGGTAATTATTTAAATGGTGTGCAAATAAAGTCATGTATTGATCATTTTTGAACTAGAAAGAAATCAACCATTTTATTCAAATTCATCCGACAAGATTTGAATTAATTTCCCATCTTTATTCAAGGTCAGAAAGTATTAGCATTAGCCTCAAAAACATGTTTTACGTATAAGTACATATCTTATGTCAAATTATTTTGTACAGACATTTATAAAAGCAACAACTTCCGCAACAAGATTGAAATCAAATTCGGTTTAATGTTTTATTCATTAATGTAGATATATGATACTTGAATTTGAATGTAAAAGCTTTATAACATAATCTATGCCAAAGCCAACTTAACAATTGCTTGGCAACTGCATGTCAACATGTCACAAAAGAAATGACTTCCTGAAAATGAGATATATGCAAAGTACAATAGCCAGAATGCTAAAGTTAAAATATATATTTATTTATTCAAAGACAATAGTACAAAATCATGTTATAGAATGAAATCTTAACAAACAAAAAATGGTACAACTTTTCAAATCATACATTGTACAATGAAATAATCATACATAAAAGTATTTTCATTTGCATATGATATGACAAAATATAACATCACATGCAACAAAAACACAAATAAAACATACATAAATTTGCTGTAACTGTATGTTTAAGTTCGATGACTTGGCTAAGCAATATTCATGACTCATACCATGAACTGATCCAAAAGTACAATCATGCAAATAGAAGTTCCTTTTCTACATAAATCATGGAATAATACTCAAACTGAATTTAAATCAGAGAGTGGTTCAAAATTCTACACAAAATTTGAATAAATTTAAGTTCACACTAAGGACTAAACCTTTTTTGAGAAACATGGTAACGTAGTCATCATTGTATAACTTTCACATCTTCACCTCAAGGTAGTGCACACATCATACTTATGTACTTTTATTGAGATACCACTTTATAAAAATAACAGAACTGTTAGTGCCAAGAAAGCTTATTTTTAATTGTCAAAAAAATATTCTGTAAAAGAAAAGTAAATACCGAACACAATTTAAAAAGTCATTAATGAATTGCTACATAGAACAAAAACTAGTAAAAACAAGAACAGTTTATTTAGTATACAACATAATCAATTGATGAATGTAAGGTATGCAAATAGATTATTAAAATCCCAATTTTATTTGTTCTGAAGGCAATTGTCAACAATGGAAAATCACAATTACTGCTGGAGTTCAACATAATTTGCTGGAAAAAGCCCAGTACGGCCTCGACATTCTCCTCGCCACCAACCTTCATCAATCTGAACACAAAAATTAAACAATACTAATTATTATCATGTTTTTAGCACCACATAATATGAAGATCTAACATATTTGTTTTGTCTAGACAAGGCCAGTCTATCACAAAATTAAGAAAAAATTCGGACATAAGAGCTTGTAATCATGTAGGCATACATTTATCATAAGCTAAGCATCACCAAGATTTATTTTATTTGGAAACTAATCTCATTAATTAAAGCTTTACTAAACAATCTCACATCAATGACTTTTAGCTAAGGTATTGATCATAAACAGCATGCAAAAATATGTCATGGTAAGACCATTGTTTTTTCAGTCCTTTTTTTTTGCTCAGAATTTTGTGGCAAAAATCAGTTAGGAGGGAAAAAACAACTAAACATCGTCTTATCAGGGGGTGCCATTTTGGCAGGGTCCGTTAAAATAATCATTTTTGGAGGGGGTGGGTAAACAGTGGCCTAATGGTATGCCATCAAAGACTTGTTAAGTCCAATCGGCAATTAATTATTATTAGGGAGGGAGGGGTACCATACAACAGCCAATAAAACTTACAAGCATGATTTTCCAATTTATATAAATTTAGGGGTGTGACTGGTCACTGATCAGCGGGGAGATAATGTTTTGCCACAGAATATGACCATAATAAAATATACATTCCCCTTTATCACCCTCTGATTTTCTCAAAAGATTTAAACTTTTCCCCAAAAATGCCCCCTATGATCTGCCAATACACAGAAAAATCACACCCCAGTATAATCTACTAAAAAAGAGTAAAACACCTACCATTTCAATATTAGTGATAATGTCATCAGGGTCAAATGTAATTTCATCATCGTCAGCTGTAAGAGAAAGAAAAAGACGAATAAGATTATTGAATTCATGCATATGTTTCTCTGATATTCAATATTTACAAGGAGAGTAATGCTTCAGTAAACCATGAGACATAGCGCAAGGTTGACATTTCTGGTGATATTTTCAATAAAATCACAAATAAAATACAGTAAATCTCAGGGTAAAGACCACCTCTGGTACCCCAAAATGATCATAATATTGAGTTGGTTCCATTATCTAATCGAAGCATAGAAGAAAATATTGAAATCTGGTAGGATATCAAATGGTCCTTATAATAAGTTTGTCCTAATACTGAACTGGTCTTATAGTGATATTTTACTGCACTGTCAATTATAACAAAGATGTGACACATATAAGCAAATTACACAATAATGTCAACTGCTATATATAGAACAATTCTAGTAGACAAAGTTCTTTTAATAGATAAGATATACCATATATATCCCAATAAACAAGTCCATATGTATTACACTCAAGAAGTTCTTCTTATAGATAAAAGATACCAGGCATATTGTAAAAAAATGTCTTCATGGTTGTAACACAAAAGAATTGTGTTATAAATATAAGATACCACGCATATCCTAATAAACATCTACAGGGATATTACACATAAAATTGAGGGAGGGTGTATTAATAAAGGGAGTAAGAGTTAGTAAAGAATATTAACATATTTTAAAAATCTTTATGCAACAAGCCACTCCCTTCCCCCAATTTTTTAATTCACATTCGAACTTCTTTGGCTTCGATAATGAAATAATTTGTTTCGAAGACTATGTACAAATAACTATACTTAGATATACATAATAAAATACCCTAAGGATGTCATCATGGGCTGACATGTAGAAGTATTAACCGAGAAAATGGTCTAAATTAATAACTAAATGTATTTGCAGGCGTGAAAATTGATATAAACATGACAAAAATACTTCCATTCCCTTATGAAAATATC
The DNA here is from genome assembly GCA_008271625.1 of Lutraria rhynchaena. NCBI lineage: Eukaryota > Metazoa > Mollusca > Bivalvia > Venerida > Mactridae > Lutraria > Lutraria rhynchaena. The sequence goes on from VIBL01000040.1 coordinate 529,220, forward strand.
AAGATAATTTTTTTCATTCCTATGGAAAATATATAGATGACAATGAGAAGATTTTCTTTCTTCAGCACCAAATAAAGTTCATTGTAAATGTACCAGGTTATATAAGAAATGGTCCTTAAGTTAATTTTCTTAATTATGTATCATCAGGGACCACTCATTAATAACGTAATCTTTCAATTAGCATGGCTACCAGCAAAAAGTACTCATGATACATTTCAATTAGGTACGTTACATGTCATTAACTGGTTTAGTAATGGTCAACAATGTGTCATTCAACTGTGGTATTGACTGGTACGAATGTAAACAAGGCTATTATTTCACATGTTTGATTAGCACAAAAATAATGATACCATCGACCTTAAGTAATAGCAAGATATTTTACTGAGCAAAGGTGGGTAGTATTGATGAGGAGAAGTATGGTTGATTAAAGTGACTAAACTCTTGTTAGACAAAATAAGATTCTTAATCAAACTTGGCTGAGATTTAGAACTTTATCATATTGCAGTTTGGTAAAGTTCGATGAGAATTGAAAACACGGAAGAAGACTGGTTGCTAATAAAATTGAAAGGCTATCAATTATCATCGAAGTGGTCAGACTGGTTATTGAATAATATATCATTGCAGTAAACCAATTTCCACATTATAAATACAACGCTGTATAAATATGGGTTTGGAAATCAATGAAGAGGCTGACATTTGTGACAAAGAATATGAAATGTTTACAGAATTAAGTGTTTTGTATACCTAAGGTACTAAACAGTAAGAATAACCTCTGATAAAGACAAGCATGTAAGATTTAGACATCATATTACATGTACCAATTTTATCACACATATTGTAACCCCAAAGTATGTAAGCAAAAATACAGACCAATACATTAAAAGCTATACACAAAATTATATCTTCTTGTAGTTATTTGGAAAAAATGAATAATACATACACAATATGATCGTAACAAAGAACCTTTATAACACAGGGCTTCACAAAATTTTTCCAGGCGACTCATCCTACAGGACGACCAGCTAAGAATTCTAATTCTACAGTAATTTCAACTCGTCCTGAGTCAATTTCTACTCATAATTATGAGTAGACAAGTGAATTTGTCAAGCCCTATAACATGGTCAGAATGTAAATAGAGGAAGATTTTGTCCCCTCTGTAAACCCTTTGGTTTGAGTACAAGATGTTTTCATAGAAATTTGTTCAAGGATCAACCTTTACAAAAACATAGCATATTCTCATGTTTGTAAATGTCTGTAGCATTTGAAAATAGCTCTTTTAATGAATACTTGAGCAAAAATACATAATGATCAAAAGCAGTCACATTAATAAAAATGCTATTTTTTTTAAAGAAACAAAGAAACTTCATTTTCTTGAACATTAAGATATGCAAATAATATTGTTTATTCATCACCGGCACTCTCAACTCTAAAAAATAATAAAAAAAAAGCATAATACAATTCTTCTGACACAATATTTAAAAATCCATGAAAAACGTGGGAACAAATTTATTCTTAAAGTTCTTAGTTCATAATTGTCATGGAAAAAATTCTGGAACTCCAGCCTAAAGAATATTTCTGATTCTAATGATAAGATATATGATGACCCTACGTAATTCAGCTATGCATACACAGATATCAGTCCCCATGTAAAAATCTAGATTTTTACCCTGCGTGAAACCCCATTTTATTTAGCTATTTGCACATCTTGAAATTTGTCCGTGAGTTCAACACTTTTTTATTTAATTATCAGTACATTTTGATATTTGTCCCAGAGTTAAATACTTTTTTTGTTTAACTATTGGTACAGTTTGATATTTGTCTGTGTGTGAAACACTTTTTATTCAACTACCTGACTCCTTTATTTTTTCATTCCGTGCAAAACTCTTTTTATTCAACAATTTGAACTTTTTCATTTTTTACCCCGAGTGAAACATGTTCTTTCCTTGCATTATCCAAGCCAATACCATAGAACTTTGTAAAATACAATATATCACTACCAAGGAGTGTACACCCACACTGATATATAATGGGATGTCAAGATAAATGTCCTAAATCACTTTTCCAAATAATTTACATATATTCTAATGAATATAAAAGTTCATGTCATTTCAACAAGGAAGTAGATAAAGTGTGATGTATGGAATATATACCATACTGTTTCCAAATACTTCCCCATGGGGGGGGTGAGGGTAGCAATTTCTAAAAGTGGAGGAAGTGCCAAATAGAACTGCTGTAGTCAGCATAAATGGTTTCCATACACTGAAACATTGGCAATTACAATCTCAATAAGCCTAATGTGCAGTAATGTAGGTGTTTAAATTCAATTGGCAATAAATTTTGTGAACTTGTGATTAAAATTTATTGATTTACTCATCTCCTATGGATTTTATAAAGCTCTTATGGACATAACTATTCATCCAGGTAAGATTTACTATCATAAAAAAGTAAGAAGTTGCCAATTAGAGGAGAGCACCAACTGGAAACAATAAGGTACCCACAAGGAGTTTTTTCGAACACAAAAATACAGTCAAACGTGTCAACAAAAAAACAACCAGAGAAGGAAATATGGCCTTTAAACACAGCTGACCTTAAATCAGAGATGTAATTTCTTTATCAAATCATTAAGATGTAGTGTTTAAAAGAATTATTCTTTTTCACAAGTGGTCTTAATTCAGAAATGACAGTTAAGTCAAGTTCATGTGAAATTTCATTTCTATATTTGCACATTATTAAGCTATTCTTCACATGTTTATTTCACATAAATTTATTCCATCTCATAAGACAACATGAAAGATATATACTATTCAAAACCTAGAATACCCCCGACACATTTCCACATTAAACATTTAATTAGAAACTTGATTTGCGTGTGATGCTCACTTTATTTTAGATCAATTTCCAAGGAGTCAGTGAGCCATTAACGATTTTGGCAACACACAAACCAACTAGATTTATGTGTTAAAAAATTAACACATCTACTACTTCCAATTAAAAAAATTCAACATTGAACCAGAGGGCAATAGAAGTTTCATTGAGTGTATATATACATAATGCATGTCAAAGATAACAAGAAAGTACATTCTAACATTAAGATCATCTTTAGAACACAAGAAAAAATGGGTCTTGATACTGAAACAGTCACTAAGTGAGATTTCACTGTAAAGTACATCTTTTATATAAACAAGAGCTCTGTAATTTTTTAAACAAATTAATTCAAGAGTGTTATACATATCTGTGCACACCAATGAGTCATAGAGATAGATTCACAAGCAGAAATAACTGAACTGCAACAGTAAAATAGTATTCAGAATGTTCCAAAACACCCAAATTCCACCCAAAAAAATATAAAATGAAAATACACAGTTAATTGATATATTTACAATAGATTACTTATGAATCTCTGCGTCATTTTTTATTTAACTATCTAGAGTATTGCTACAGTTGATTTTCAAAAAAAAGTGCTAGGAAATGAGCACAAAAACTGAACCCCTTTATCTACCATGTACTACATAAAAACTTGAATACTTTGATTTGAGGGCAAAGACTTGAGTGCTGAATTTGAGTGCTAAGATTTAAAATTTCCTGTGAGTGTACTCACTTGCTTGATAGTCATAAAGAGCGATAGCAGTAGTTCCAGATGCTCCAGACTGATCTGGTGTTTCCATGGTAACAACACCAGGGTCATCTGAAGCTGCATCAGCTGGCTGACTGTCATATTGTTCCTAAAGTCAGAACAGAACAAGAAATTACATTCCTTATGAGCAAAAGGCTAAGACAATAAATAAACATCCCTAAAAATAAATCAATTATCCCTGTTCTGATGGTGCTAGACTTGATAATTATGGGTCATGAAAATGAGGACCCCACTTGCATGATCAGTCCCTTTCTCACTTTAGTATATTAATTATTGTACCAAATATTTATTTCAGCAAGACAGATGATTATGATTACTGACGACATTTTAAGCCACTTTTTTCATTAAATACATGTTGTATGACATTGGTAAAAAGAGTTGAAATGACCCCCTCACTTATAACACACAATTAACAGTTTTACTGTACACACCTGTGGTGCATAGTCATCTTCATGTTGTTGCTGCTGTTGTTCTTCTTGTTGGTACTGTTGTTGGGGTACCTCCTCTTCCTCCTCTTGTTGTTGTTGCTGCTGTGAATAATCTTCTTCAGGCTTTTAAATAAAAACCAAACAAATGTGAACAATGTGGAAAATTTTTTTTAAGAATATTTTAATCAAGTCCTGTAAGGATTAGAGCATAGAGTGCATGTTTATCTGTTTTTTAACAGCCCATGTGACAGCTATGGTATTTCAGAGCCACCCCAGAGAGAGGGGAGGACATACAGGAAATCAGGCATATATATCCCTAATCTTTACAATCAGACCTTCCAGTTCTTTTATCATTCTTGGTGTAAAGCACCAATACATGTCTCCTCTGCCTCCGGTGATTTTCTAAACACACTCCTAGGTTCAGTATTTGAGTGGGCACACTGAAAAACGTCCCTGAAATATCGAAAGCAGGAGCCAGGTTTTGAACCTAGATGTTGCGATTGGTAATCCACATGTTACAAGTAGACCATCGTCCCATCCCCAAAAAGACTGTAACCTCTAGACATGCCATGTAAAATGACAGACATAGGCCATAATGCAATCACAATAGAACAGTAGTTATGCATCTTGACATCATATGAGCTTAAATGTTGCAGCTAACAGCTTCTAATTCAGGTACTGGTAAGTAAGTTGCGGCTAACAGAAAGCGGGTGAACAGGTGAGAACTGGAAAGTAATCTCAGAGCTATGATAAGGTCAACTGTCCACTATTAATATAAGTTAAGGTCACCTAATCAACCCTATTGTTTGGTACCTACCCAAGACAAGCAAAATCCAAAAGTACAAAAATATTTTGGGATGAATTGTACCTCATATTCTTACAGGTATTTATAAAAGTAGTACTCCGCAGAATGGCACCAATGTTCGTCTGTTTTACATGTTCAAGACTGGGGCACATGCACAAACCATGCACAAACACTTAGCAAAATATGGCAGCATCACACATAATAATCATTTAGATATTGACATGAAAATCAATGATAAGGCTTTGAATTCTTCAACTCAGAACTTACCATATAATTAGGCTAAAAAATTGTCATGTTTGGAGCTACCAAAAAAAAACTAGTAGGTAAGTAGGTCAGAAAATTTTCATTTTATTTTTTTCTTTCATACTTTTTGTAAGAATATGAGGTACAATTAATGTCCAAACATTTTGGCAATTTGCCATTACAAACTAGGGTGAGCTCCGATAAATATGATTGGTTGGGTAACCATAAACATGGCTGTTTTTTTTCTGGCCTTACCTGTGTATCTTCATAGGTTGGTTGTTCCTCCACCTCTTGTTCTTCCTTCCATCTCTCTGCATCTAATCGTTCCTGAAAATTGATAATAATCACACTGTAGAATTGCAATCATTATGCTTATGATAATTATAAAATATTTATGTTTCACCCAAGAAAAAATGCATTGGATTTTTCATCAATACTTTGGGAAGAATGGTGGAGAGCAGTTTTTCTTTTTTTTCATTCATATTTTTCCCAAGAAAAAATGTATTTCCTTTTTCATTAATATTTAAGAAGAATGGTGGAGAGCGGTTCTTCATTTTTTTTGTTCATGTTTTCCCAAGACAAAAAATGCATTTATTTTTTCATCAATATTTTTGGAAGAATGGTGGACAGCAGTTTTTTTTCATTTTTATAGCAGCCCCCCCCCCCAAAAATATTTGACCTTTGACATATTAATTGAAAATGTCTAAAGATTGTGTAAATAGAAACATTACTAAAACTATCTGACATTTTATCAAATTATTCATTACATTCTATATTAGATAAACTCCTAAAAATTATTTTCATTATCAATATTCCAGTTGAGTCACATGTGAAATACGCAAAATCAAAATATAATTACAAAATAATTTTAAAGACATTTAATCATGTTGTTACTAGGCTTCAGACTTCATGGACATCATAACATTATAAACAGATAAAATTCCACATCAAATCCAAATTGCATAAATGTTTTAACAACCTTTTCCCGAGCCTCAGACTCCTTTCGTTCTCTCTCTTCTGCTGCTTGTCGACTCTTCTTAACAAACTCTGCTTGTTTTTTGGCATCATCTCCTTGTTGAGCAGCAAAGTTTTCAAATCTAGCTTTCAAATTTTTAGCACCTTCTGAACCTATAAACACAAAAAAATACGTTATGAAAACCTTCAGGGTATTACACATTTCACCATGCTAAATCCAATCCAGTAGTAATAGTAACCGACAAGCCCATACAGTCTTGCAATGGGGCTGGTGAGGTTGGCTAATGGTAACATACTTGACTACCAATCAAAAGGTGAGGCTTCAAGATCCTGATTCAGGTTTCAGATATTTCAAGGAATTTTTTCAGTGTCCCCACTCCACTACTGAGCCCAGCACTGTGTTTAGAAATTCACAGGAAGTGGGTGAGTTAATCGATGTTTGACATCTGGCACAATAAAGAACCAGGAGGTCTATTTAAAAAGAGTAGAAATATATATATGTTCTCCTACGTCTACTCCCTTTTCTCTGTGGAGGCTCTGAAATGGGCCATTAAACAACATAAAAGTCATGAAATGATATACTTGGACATTGGTCAGCTAGAAATAATGAAGCACTGACCAAATGGGATGGTCGACTTATAGAGAAATTATACCTTTATTTGAAGGTTGAACAATTCCTCACAAATGGTTTTACTCTTCTGTATCAGAATCAATTTTGCTTTCAAAAAGGAAAAAGCTAACTTCTCCACATGAAACACTATTATCAGCAGTATAGGCAGTGATTTTTTTCTGTCTTTGTTTGGGTCTGGTAAACGGACACTTCCCAATAGAAAATAAAGACATTTTTTCCCAATTCCCAACCTAAAAGTTCCCAATTATGGCATCACACCATGCATTTTTTCTTAATTGGACCAGACTTGGATCCTTTCCCAAAATTGCAAGAAAAATTATTGGGCGAACAAATGGCATCAGACATAGTGTCGTCAACCAAATAGTTGAAGAAAACATGTGCAGTGCCCAGGGCTTTAACTCAGGATCCATAAACCTAAAGCTTTTGCAACTGAGCATAGCAAGTGGGCAAGACAATAGGTTGTAGCAAGTTAAAACAATTACATAAGATATAAAACTTACTGGAATCCACTTTTGTTTTCGTGTACGATGAAGATACACCTTTCATATCATCAAATGAACCTGCAGACTGTAGATGAAAGAGAAAGAAAATTGTCTTAAAAGGAGAACCAAGAAATTTAAAAAAAATTTGAGTGGAATAATCAAACTATTTTACTATGATGAAAAGTGATTTAAGTGACTAGTGATTTTATTTATGCTCTATAACTTCTCCCAGAGCTAGTAATCAGTTCTTGTGCCCTTTTGAAGGTATGGTGAAGACATGATTTTAACTGTGTCCAGGGTGGAACTTGAACCCATGACAATCAAATCAAGGGTTTGATGCTCTACCCTAGACCAAAAAACACACCCTTGTCTTGCTTTTGTAAGATGTTATTACCAATGTGTGACATCTTTATGATGTAATTTCTGTAACAAAAATGTCTGCTAATCAGAACGTGGCTAGGCATCAGACCACTAAAACACTTACATCATCTTTTCTGTCTGCTTGAACACCATATTTTCCTCCAAAACCTTTTGAATAATCTGAAAATCAATACCCTAAAGCATCAGTCATGCAGTAAAAATAGAAAGTAATATGACAGACATTTATATTATAAGCAGAATTTTCATGAAGATCAACTACGTGCAGCACCGTGAATCTGTAAAGGTACCCCAGATTGACGTCAGAAAATCATAATAATGAAAACATGTGAAAGGGTACTTTTAACAGTTTGGTACAAAGTCATAAATGCTAATTCTTTGCTATTTTGTGAATAAGGAAGTATAGAAAAGCCAATTTCAATTTTTCTCTCTAGGGTTTAATGATGCAACCAACAGCCAAGGTCATATTGGCGACTTTTCCAGCTTTAATGGTGGACAAAGACCCCAAGCCTAAGGAGAACCACTGACTTTCTATAACCTAACTGGACGGCTTCCTCATTGACCTTTTTCAAAATGTCTATGCCTTGAAGGAGGTATCTTATATGTGTCAAATGAAAAATGACGTAATAAAAATCTCTTTTATGTAACAACAGAAATGTCAGAGCTTGCACACTTCTATGTAAGAATGGATGAATTAATGAAAGTCCCATTTATGTAATAACAGAAATGTCAGTGCCCGCACACTTCTCTGTAAGAATGGATGAATTAATAAAAGTCCCATTTATGTAATAACAGAAATGTCAGTGCCCGCACACTTCTATGTAAGAATGGATGAATTAATAAAAGTCCCATTTATGTAATAACAGAAATGTCAGTGCCCGCACATTTATTAGTAAAAGTTGTTATGAAATCTTCAAGGTTACATAAGTCCAATTAAGGGAAGGTAACAGAGCATCAAAATTGGTATACCTTACAGTACAGTATCATTTGAAGATTTAAAAAGGGAGATAACTGTATACACGGTATCTATGTTCGTGTTCTGTGTTCTTCTAGTTATCATTTGAAATGTGTCTTATTTATTTTGTCATTTTGATATTTTTTACATATACTAAATACATCTTCTATCAGACATTAGGTATTTTTCCTGCTAAAGTAATTCATCCATTGTTTTGAATGTAAACTAAAAAATACTTACACTTATCAAAACTTGTGACTCATAAATATTGATAGTAACTTTTCATTACCGAAATCAACCAATTAGACTCACAAGTCAATTCAGATATACACTCTAGTTTAATACAGTTCTAAAAAATGTCCCAATGTCACCAAACTAGGTTTTCAACAGTTTATTGGGCAGAAACTGTTTTCCAATTTTTAATGATAGTGCCAATGGCAGTGATGCTAAAACACTAATACAATCCCAAACTAAGTATCCATAACAACTTGCTACATACCAAGTTTGGCAGCAACAGGTCAATCTAAAAGAAATTATCAAACAAAAACCAATTGTCTCCTGAATGAAGACATAACCCCAGTCTAATAACAAGATTTTTAAACAGAATTGAAAAGCTGATTAAAAATGGTTAATGCAGCATTATGTTACCTTTTTGTGATTCGTGTAATTCTAATTTTTCTTGATGTTCATAACCAACAGCCGACTGGTCCTTCCTGTCCTTCTGTACACCATATTTACCGCCAAATCCCTTGGAATAATCTGTAATTACAAAAAAAGTCATAAGGCCAAAAAGATACCTGGTCCCCACTAACTTCCCAAAAAATATAGGGTCATCAGAGTTTTTTCAAATACAAGTTTTATTTTGGAAATATAGTTCGTATGAAAATGATAATAATGGAAACCAAAAACCTGACCAGACGGGAAAAATTTAGGGTCAACAGAAAAAAACAGGATTTGTCAGGCTAGCAAAAACCAGAAACTTGCTATATACATTAACAAATTAACAAATTGCATGTTTGAGGGGTGGACCAAATATTGTTAAGCACAGTGCTGACTTTAACATGTCTTGGAGTTGTCAATTAGTATTTAATCATAAAATCTCAAAAACTGCATAGATATAGTTCTTATTGCAAATCATACTGGAACCAAAAAATTCAAAGTAATACAAGGGTATAATGGATTACTGATCAGAGAGAAACAATTTGTTGTCACAGAATGGAATACGACCAGAATGTGTTTTAAAAATAAGAAAAAGGACAGAAACAAGTGCCAATTATTTTTTATGGCAATCGTCAGCATTTGTTCAACAAGTGTATGAGGAAAATGGGCTCACCCCAATCCCTCGAACATCCCCTTACATAACCCCATGCTCCAAATACCCCCTCATATTTTCTCGACAGATTTATTAATTTCACAAAAAATAAATGCCATGATCATTCGTTCAGTGAAAATCCTTTGATCACATTATTGATTATATAATTTCAAGCAACAACACATAGATTTCAGACGTGAACAAAAAAAATTGACTTTTGACCTTTTTGACTTTCATGCTTCTCTAGCTTCTCCTGATGGTCCCAGCCCACAGCTGATTGGTCCTTCCTGTCCGTCTGTACACCATACTTCCCACCAAAACCTTTGGAATAATCTGTTGAAACAATATTAAGATAAAAATCAGACAAAGGAATCATATCACTGGACTAGTTGAAAAAGGATAAAACAGATGTTTGTATTAACTAAATCACTGAGGGTGTATTATTTTACAAACCTTTTTTTCAGTTTACTGAGATTGATTGAAGCAGCATAGATCGATAGAAGATTTTCAGACACACAGGATATAAGTTATTAAATAATTGAGGATTAGTCAGGATTTATTTATTTTTTTCTCCAGAACAATGGGGGTCATTAGTTAAGGAATATTTAGTACAAACAGTATTCTCAATTCACAACAGGGAAGTTGAGTTCTTTTTTCTCAGCATAAATGTTATGAGAACAATTCATACTTATTTTATACCATATTGTATGGTAAAATCATGACATTCAATAGCACTATGTACATAACGAAATGTGAAAACTGTACTAGAAGATATAAAATAAAAGTCTATAATAGACACATTTTTTTTGTCAGAATACTTGGTCTTAAGTAAATACTTCGTATTTTGTAAAATTGACATCTCAATGTATACAAGTCTGCATTTCTGAAAACAGGATTTAAACAAGTCTAGCACATCCATCTAATTAAGCCACACCCTAATACTTTAACTTATCTAATTTATGACCCTGAACCTCAGGGAAAATGGTCAACAACTTTATCTATCTGTAAAAAGACACTTTCTTCGGATCAATATTTTCTTATACACATACCAATTAATAACAAAGAAAGCTAATTTTGTTCATTAGCTATAATGAAATTTATCATTTGTTTCAGAAATATTGTTCGAAAAAGTATAAAAAAATTGTCCTAAGGCCTAAAAAAAAGGTTTGTTTCCTCTTAACCGACCGACCCATCTTTTACCTGCCGACTCATTATTTTTTACAGCATTCAAATCTTAGTGCTATATTGTAATTTTCACAACAGTGTTGCCAATATATGAAAAAAAAACATAAAAGAAAAAAATCCCTACCTAAAGACCCATATTTTTTGGGCATATATCCGGAAACAAACCTTTTTTTGTTTAGGCCTTATATTAGAGATCATAAGATGTGGCCAACATTCTTTTACCATTCTGTCTCCAAATAAACAAAATTTACAACTCTTACAAATTACATTCAACAAGCGTAAACAGGTAACGAAACAAAAGACAAACCTTCACAAAACACAACATTTCAGAACAAAAAATAGTATTTTCTAAAACTTAATACCTGGCTAGGTCACCAAAAAATGCTCAAACCCAGCCAACAAAACTGAACATAAATGAAAAAAGTTCAGTACATACCGATTCGTTCACCAACAAGAAACTAGTCAAGGACAGAGTATATTTGTAAGATAACACAAATAAATGGATGATTTTTTAAAATAAAAATGAACATCTCAACTAAAATAACAGATTATTTCAACAGAAAAATGACAAAAATGGGATTTCAAGGCATGCCACATTTAACATCTGGGACAAAAGTTAATGCCAAACATTTTGGAGGTGGACAGCTCATATAATGTTCAACAAGACATGAAAAAGTTCAAAGTTATGCCTTGGAAAATATCTAGATGCAGAATGATTAGAAGAAAAGGATAAATACAGACGTCTCCATTCATTAAAGGGATCCATAATTAATTCATTAAATGATCTACAAACAATTTGTTAATGTCAAACTAATCAATTTATAAGACCTAAGGTTATAATATTAATAGTTAATTCATCCACAAAGGTTATTTGATATGTAGTTCACCGTTTTCAGAGCAAAAAGTTCTATTAATTACTGAATTAATTACTTTATTAATGAGTAATTAAGAAAACATAATAAGCAAACACATTTTTAATGCTGAACTGTGAGGCTTGCTAGCCTGAAGTTTATGCATAAGTTTTCTTCTATATTTTGTACTACAAAGTCCAGTTATTAAAACCGGGATAAGACTAGCAGCTCCATTCACAATTTCAGCTTCATCGTATTTCAGACCAAAATGTTAGCCATATATATGCAATATATATACTGAAGTGAACATGTACATTTCTTAATTCATATTCATACATAAAATACTGGTTCATATTATACTAATTAATGTTGTAATACAAGAAACACATAACTGAGATCTGAGCTCAGAGATCAATCTCATCTTTCATACAATTGAACCAAAGTAAGTCTGAAACAATATCGAAGATTTCATGGGGAAAAAATATGTCTTGGTTATTTTGCAGAGTCTGTAACAAGAAATTATGTTGCACTGAACCCCATAAAACTAATCTAAACTCCAAAACTAGCTGTATAATCATAATTACTGATCACTGAGTACAAAAACATGTAACTCTGAGGGTTGAGTGCAAAACATCGTAACTCAGAGATTGCAATGAAACACTTGCATGTTGCACCAAAGTCTTAAATATATTTGTACAATAATAAAATTACTAGCTATACTACAATATCATTTTAACAGACAACTTAAACACAAAAAAATTTTGGCACTAAATTATCTATTTCCTTTTTTTCATAAGGAGTTGCAAAATAAATCAATAAAAATAAAAGCACAAAAAATCATTCTAAAAAGCAAAATTAATAAATTAGCATGTAGGAATAAATTTTCACTAAGCACAAAAACTCAGTGTGGGGAATCAGATGACTTTGAAACAAAAACATGGCAGAAAAAGTCAGTTGACTCAAACCCAAATATTAAGGTGTTGATATTAGTCAGCTATTGTTAGATTTCATGTCACATGCTTGGTAGGCTTGATTGCATTATGACCAATACAAAAACCTCCAAATGTCATCAAATTTTCAGAGTGTTCTAGAAACCTTGAAAACTACAGCAAAATGGAAAAAATTCAGGCACAAAAAGTAACAGGAGTCAGTGAATAAATAATAAGATAAATGAAAACTTGTAAAATAATCAATAGAAATGCCACAATTTAGGGGTTAAAGCCCAGAGATTTTTTTCTGCCTTTTTCATATCCGGGTCACTGTTCCTCACACGGTCACTGATTATCATAATCAACAAAAATGACTAGCTTGTATCATTCAAAAGCAAATATTATTAGTGACGAGACCATATCAAACACCTAGCATGCTATCAAACACACGTACAATCACAACAGGCATTGTACCTATTTGACTTTCATGTTTTTCTACTTTTTCTAAATGATCCCAGCCGTACGCTGATTTGTCTTTACGATCCGTTTGAATACCAAACTTTCCACCGAAACCTTTGGAATAATCTGCATCAGGAGGACAAACACCATTTAATTGTAATTTTCCAAATAGGGGGACAGATACCAATAAATTGAAATAAAAAAATGGAGGACAAACATTAATAAATTGTGAAGAACAAAATGGAGAAAGACACCATTAATTTGTAATTTCCCAGAGGACAGACATCACTCAATTTTTAAGAATACAACTTCTGGCAATGGGGTTCAATGTCAAATATGCATCACTGCAATGATAACTTCAATACTTAGCAATATCCGAAAGTCAGTAACAATTAGATGGTTTTTATAACATGGATCTTAGGAGAAAATGGAATCATGGAAATTAGAAATTTGTCATATTCTAAGCACTATGCAATAATTACAAAAACACCATAATAAACAGCCAATTAACAGGCTTTGCAAAAATATATCTCATTGTTACAAGTACAGATTATCACCAGTTGAAATCAATGCCATACATATTTTCCAATGAGTAAAACTTAATTGAAAATTCAGCTTCATAGGATGAACAATAACCAACTTTTGGCACAAAAATTTGCTGTATATAATTAAAATATAGCTGTACATAAATTAATAAGCCTTGGTAAAAAAGAAGCACTGTAAATACATATATTTCACAACATAAAATGGTCAACTCCAAATCAGTAAAATGCAGCATGTGGGCTAGTTTGTTGTTAGGATGCCATGTATTGGTATATACAGATGGCCACAAAGACCAAAAACATATCTATCACATACATATATACTATAAAACAAAACGTCTGAAACAGCTCTTCAGAATGAAGATTTGACCTAAAGATAAAAGTTGTAAGAATGTTGTTCAGTTAATCATTTTAACTTAATATCAATTTAACCATATATAGTAAACTCTTGGTCAGATTTCAAGGTTAGAAAAAGGTGACTACTTTATCAAACTGATAAATCTTCATCGCAACTGAACAATACACAGCAAATTTCAAAACAAACAATACAATAATTTTGACTTCAGCAGTGTGTTAACAAGACACAACCTTTAACAATATTTTTTACCAATTGTTTTTGTTTGTCTGAGGTTTGAGAAAAAAAATTTAATGGATTATGCTTGCATAACATTTGTGAGAAAAATCTAGTTAATGGTGTATGTTTTGCTAAGTATAGAGTGAAAAAATACTGTTTATGGATTATGATTGCCTAACGTGTGAAAAAATAAGAGTTTATGGATTATGTTTGTCTAACCTTTTTGTGATTCATGTTGTTCTAATTTTTCTTGATGATCCCAGCCTACAGCTGATTTATCCTTTCTGTCTGCTTGTACTCCATATTTACCACCAAAACCTTTGGAGTAATCTGTGTCAATAAAAGAAAGGAATTTACATAAATTTTATGAATTAGTTTTCCCAAATGCAGTGATGGCTAATTTAAACTATTTTAATTCAACTATTTATACCAATATTTCTGTATTCATATTTAGTTGGACCAGAGAACAATAGTCATGTTTATGGTTACCTGACTGACCATATTTTTGAACTGACCCAAAAGTTTCTAACAGCAAAATCCAAAGTATGAAAATATGTGGAGATGAGTCATGCCTTGTTTTCTCATATAGGTGTTAGAAAAAAATGTTAGATTTTTTTTCCATCTAATTTACACATTTTCTTGTCCAGTAACCCAAACAATGACCATTTTAGTCTAGTATTATCAACAAAAACAGCATATATGAATAATACTAAACTTTTAAATATGTTTTCTTGAAAATTTTTCATGATTATTTGTCTAGCCAATATGGATTTATGTAAGCTTTAGTGAGGTTTAGACCTGTCCCACTATACTAAGAGTGCCCAGCATTTACCAATCCAACACATCACTAATCACAAAAGGGTGTCACAATTAACATGATAATAATTATCACAATCATTGTACAACATCAACAATAAAGTTCTGTTCCTTAAGATATTAAGCTCATGATGTCTAAAATAATTATCTCAAAATAGAGCGGAAAACTTTGGGAACGTGTATATTTTTCATAGGTTTCTATGATAAAAAATGATTTACAACGTGACTTTTCAAAAACTATGACAGTCCTGTAAGTTATTGTCTAGTGTTAATAGCCAATGTTTCAAACATTTAAGAAAAAAAGATCCATTTTTAATGAAATATTTTTACTATTTTTTTTATTTTTAACAAGGTCAACAACTCTTTATTTAATTATTCAGAGTAAAGAAATAAAGGTAATAGGGCAATACTATTTTTATAATATCAACATATTTCAGTAGCCTTGTGCAGATATGTAAAAAAAGTACAATGTTATGAATATAATACCTTAATGAAATTAGAAATAAAATGAAATATGGGAAAACATTGAGACAGTACAATAACGTATATACAACACGATACAAAAATACCTGTCTGAGATTCGTGTTTTTCTAACTTTTCTTGATATTCCCAGCCGACGGCTGCTTTGTCCATGTTTTCCTTTTGAATGCCGTATTTACCTCCAAAACCCTTAGAATAATCTATTATACACAGGGGTTAAGTAAGAATTACATAAACAAGTGCAAGGTGAAAGATATACGTAAACAGATAAGTAAATATGTAACAGTGAAAAGATACATAAGTCTGGTTTTATAGTGTGGATAAGATGCATGTAAAGTTCCCCCTTTTACACAAATAAGCATAGAACTATTTTTTGTAACACAGGAGAAATTAACAAGCAAGGACACAGAGGAAATATAAATGATTCATTCATTTATTCATCAAGATTCCAAAAAGAGTTATATTTTCACTGGAATTAAAACTTTTCACCAATAGCCAGGGTCACTCAGCAACTTTCCAGTTTTAACAAAGGAGGAAAACTACAAGCTTATACCTGGATAGAACCACTGACTTTTCGTACGTTAGCTGAACAGCAGATTATCAATTATTAAAGCAGAGCATCCATATAGCATTAATTAACCTTACTAATTTAGCTAATTAATGATAAGCTGTAGGTACAATAGAAGAAAATGACTTCTCTTTAAGAACTCAATATCTTAGGATAAGTCAATATACTCAAAATTTAATTCTTGCTCCCAACTTATTTTGGTCAAATAAATACATATATACCTCAGTAAACAACTGAATTGATTTCACTAAATCAAAGATACAGTAAGATTATTTTTATTAACTAACAAGATTTCATTTTGACACATGAATGAGATGTGGAATCCTAAAATGAATCAATCAAGAGATATTCAGTCCAAGCTTCGTATAATTCTCAGTCAGCTGAGAAAAAGTGAACATCTTTGTTAGCAACATTTTTTAATTAACACCTTCAGACAAAATTTTGATACATTTAACAGATGTCAAAATCCATAGGAATGACTTATCAATTAGATAATTTTTGATAACACATTCTTTCATGAATTCTTGCACAGTAATTATAAAGACATGACACTGATCATAGCCGAACAGTATTTCAAATTTGATTTTTTCAACCTTATCATGGCCCTCTTTTAACAATGTCAGAACTCTGTACAATGGCCCTTAATCCCATGATGCTTCTCTAAGAGTGACAGATTACATGTAAGATAAATATAAATACAATGGAGTATAGGTCTATAATAGCATATGTCCCAGGAGTGTAGAATGGTTTTCATACAGCCAGTAGGTTCCCAAAAGTAAGAGGGAGGTATGTGGGTTCCTCCCAGTAGGACGCAAAAGTGCAACCCGCCTTGTGGGAAAAAGTAGCCAGCAAGAATGCTCAAATAGCCAGTTGATTTTTCCAGCTTCTGGCTCATTTCTACACCCCTGATGACACAGATATGGTTGAACAAAAAACTAACCTTTCTGTGATTCATGTTTTGCCATTTGTTCCTGGTGTTCCCAACCCACAGCAGATTGATCTTTCCTGTCCTTCTGTACGCCATATTTTCCTCCAAATCCAGTGGAATAATCTTAAAGAAGAATTCAAAAGCTTAATAAAAACAGGCTACAATCCTAATCAAACACAACGCTAATCTTCATCATTTTATAAGCAACTGACAAATAAGAAATTTCTTATCTCCTTTTTTTTTTAATTTCCTTTTGAAATTCAAAATCTTGATTTAACATTTCTGTATGTACTCATTTCATTTTCAATCCATTTTAAAATAGAACAAATTATAATATAATTGACAGAATGAAGCCTGACATAACGTTTGGATGAGATTTTAAAAAGACAATCATATGCACAATGGTTTACTTTGAGCCGTACAGAAGTAAAACAATACCTTTTTGGGAAGCGTGTTTATCTGTTTTTCCTTCATACTCATAACCAACAGCAGCCTAAAATATTAATGCAAGAGCTTCAAATACATACACAGCTACAATATTCTATCGGAAATGTTTAAGATGAATTCATAGTCTGCTATGCTGATGAAGTTATACATTTTGTGACGGTATGTTTTGGCAAATTTTAACAGTTATACATTATCAAATTATATTAATTCTTAAACCAAACCATATACTTGCAATATAACCTCCATACCATATTAACTTTAAAATTCAATGACGAAAGCGATATCAGCAGATTTCAAAGACTAGTTATTTGAAGTTACCACTAACTGCCATAAAGAAGATCAAAATGTTACTTTATTTTCATTCACATATGGTTTCCTACCATTTCTCTTATTTCAGTTAACTTACTTTATCCCTTCTGTCTGATTGGACACCATACTTTCCTCCAAACCCTTTGGCAGCATCAGTCTGACTTGCATGCTTCGATAATTCCGCCTGGTACTCCGAGCCAACGGCGGACTGATTAGTAAGGAATAAACACATATACAATCAACATACATTCATACATTCAGGAGTCTTCATATTCAAAAATCAAAACAACATGCATTTTTAAAGGGACTAAACTTATGATTTCAAGTTGTTCTTTTTCAAAATCAACATACTTTTTTCATTCGATAGTAATTCTTACCAGTAGTAAGACTGAGGTTAATTCAGGATTGAACACTCTTTACTAACTCTCTGCATAAGTAGATGGAACATCGTATTGTAACAAGATCATACTACCACAGAGAAGACTATGACCCCTTGGGACCAGGGAAAAAAGTTCAGTTTCTGGATTACCAACATACCAATGTCAACCATTGGCATTAAGTGCATTATATTTTTGAGGTTTACTCTATTTCAATATACAATGAACTTTGCCAAAGTCACATATCATATATGACAGATACAAAACAAATTATGTTTTATTTTGATGAGTTTTCATTATCAAAATGATCCAACTGAAGCCTTGAGTAAAGTCCCTTTAATGCAGCATAATATGAGCATTCAACAAAAAGTAGATAAACAAGACATAACGATATAATTCTGCACAACTAAACATTTTAGCATTCACACGACAAGACTTTACAAAACAAACATTGAACAAGTTGAGTTATATGTTCAATATACAAAATGGTTTAAATCACTCCGCATTGTTTAATGCACATATGTACCAATGCCTAATGGTTTGTGATGAATCCCTCCAGGGCATTGGATTTTACAGACTCTTTCAATTTGTCGAGTTCTTTTTTAATGATTTTGGATACATAGCGTTTTATTTAAACTACTTGGTTAACAAATTTTGTAGGAAATGACTCCATTGTCTTTTCAGTTGTTTTTCAATATAAAAACTGAAGTGGTTCTAAAACATTAAACTAGACAAGACACAAACATTATCTTGAAATCAGTAGATTGCCAAGACATTCAAGGGACTATAAATAGTTATACAATTATTTTTTAATTTTTTATTGTACATGTCGTTGTGTTGCTTGATACGCACATTTGTTTCAGAATATAAAAAAAAACATTTCATGAATTCATGTGTTAAATACTTGGACTTTGTTCAATGACAAAAATGACTGACACAGTCTAGTAATGTTTATTTTTTTCAAAGTGCACTTACATATTTTATTTTTCACACACAAACATTGTGTTTATTTATTATATCAACAGCCTAATTTTATTTTCAACAGATCACTGAGAAAACTGAACAAAACAAAAAATAGGACTAAACAAATTGCAGACCAACATAAAAAAGCCTTCACATTCTTCAAGCTACATGTAGTAACTGATCAAAATGCATCAGTTAACAAAGAATTCCATGGGTTAACAATATTCGACAATCAAATGACTGACACAGTCCAGTAATGCTTATTTTTTTCAAAGTGCACTTTCATATTTTATTTTTCACACACAAACATTGTTTATTATATCAACAACCTAATTTTATTTTCAACAGATCACTGAGAAAACTGAACAAAACAAAAAATAGGACTAAACAAATGCAGACCAACATAAAAAAGCCTTCACATTCTTCACGCTACATGTAGTAACTGATCAAAATGCATTAGTTAACAAAGCATTCCATGGGTTAACAATATTGGACAATCAAATGTAAATCAACCTATTTCGAACAAGCTGAGAACAAATAAAAAATTCTTCTACGAGGCCAAGTAAAATGTGAGTCAATTTCCTGTCCTACTCGTAATAAATAGCTCAAGTCTCAAGTGTTGATAACAACTTGGTACAGTATGCAAATTTAAGTAAAAATGAAGTGTTTCTTTTAACAAAATATAGCCTCATCATTTTTGAGACAGAATACAGAAAACAAACCATATTTATTTGGCCTTATACAAAACAATGCAAAATGTTAATGTAACTTACTACAATTAATACTTTATTCTCACACTCAAACATCAAGTTAATTAGTTATTTTCCTGATTCACAAATTGCACAGCGTATTACATCTTAACTAATATATTCAGTTCATATTTAAAAAAAACATCAAAGTAAAAAAAAAATGTAGTTTAGTAAGAAAAATTCTTGGAATTGATTAATAAATACAGGCATTTCAATATAACTCAAAATCAATATTTTTGGCTGCTGCATTTAATATGGATACAAATATAAAACAATACTTAATTATTTTCATCACAGTAACAGTGACATAAAAGCTTTATTTTGCTTTTATTATTATTATTTTCAGATTTATACACTGCAGAAAAAGGGCCTAACCAGTGATCATGGGTTGCCAAACAATGCTAACCCATTTTTCCAAAAGATATTGGCAACTTGATTATGCAAATAATAAATGATTTTGTTTTAAGATAAAAAAGCCAAAATATGAAAATATCTGCATTAAAATAATGAATTAAAATATTGAATTTGAGTCAATATTGATGTTTTTGTTTACTACAGTACCTGTTAATTTTTGCACTTAAGAAAGATTATGACTTACACTGTCCATGCGATCCTTCTGTACCCCAAATTTTCCTCCATATCCATAAGATGCCTTAGGTCCACTCTCTAATTCCTTTTTTTTAACATCTTTATAATCCTTTTGCACATTTTCTCTCAAGTCTGACATTCTTAAAGTTAGAAGAACATAGCAGGTATTTCAGTTGGTTAGAAATTATTCATAAAATATTGAAACACTGAATAAAGCTGAAAAAAATGGTGAAACATGACCGCATCAAGTTCCCTTTAATTTCTGGTGGTTAATAGTAAGATTCTCAAATAAAATTAACAAAAATATACAAAACAACAAATGTTTTATAACTTCTGTACCATCAGATTAAACTAGAACCATACAAGACTCAAACAATTTTGATGTGCTGACAAAGTTTCACTATTGATGCAATAACTTGAAATACTTCAAATCATACAACAGTTGTCATTACAGCATTGTATTTCAACAGATCAGACTTTATGTTTAAAGTATGACAAGTCAGAAAAATCACACCCTTGTAAGTGTATAATGCTTAAAAATTTTAAATATTCACTTTATTGAGGACTGATGTCCAGACCCTTCAACAGTTTTAGCACCCCATCTTTGTTGCTCTTCACTAATATCATTCTGTAAGCAAATATAAAATTACATCTTTTACACGAACGTATCGATAGTTATATGCACTGATGTGATCACAGTCAAGTAAGATCTAAGCTACAATGACGTATGCCATAGAATAAAATAGTATATATGCTTTATGCATAATGTCAAGTTTAACACAAAAATGAACTGCATTACAACTTCCTTGTATTTAATAACAGTAATATTTCAGGAATTACTACCGAATACATCCTAAAACACCTAAAATTTGAACATGGGAAATATAATCTATACATACATATACACATTATATAACTAAAGAACCTATGATCTACAGATGTATCCTGTTACTGTTAGACTCGTATATTCACAAATTAAAATTAAAATACTGGTCACTATGATGGGATGTATCTCCTTTGAGCATATGCAGCATATGGATTTCAACTCATTTAAGTGTGTACTGACACTTTATTTTTTTAGTTTCCTACCTCAAAGTCAGCCTCAGTTTCCCAGTCATCATCATCATCTGCAGTTGGTGCAGCAACCTTTACACCTGCTTGAGCTTTCCACATTTTCCCTGACAGTATTCAAAACAATGTAAATGCATTATTTCCTAGCAGAGATTGTTTGTAATTTTGCCAATCTAAATACAAGAAAAATACTTTCTTTTGTACAAATAAAATAGCCAACCCTAAAGAAGTAATATCAATATATGATTCCAAGAGATGAGCATCATGTTTCACTTCAGAAACATCAAACTGCAATTTACATAGTCGTCTCAATCTAAATTTTATCTATCGCCACATTTAGTAAAAAATGAAACAGTATGTAAATGAAAAGTAACCAAGGCCAAACTTTAAATATGACAAATGACATTCCTGATAGATCGTTATTATGTCACATATACATGACTCACTTCGTCCGGTCAAGAATGCGTATCCGGGCACTATTACAGTATTCATACGCCCATTGTTTTACATCAAATCATTGTTAGTATACAAAACGCAAGAAATTCATTCCATTGTTTTTTAATACACGTATAGCGTATACAATGCAAAACAAAATACTTACAATGTTGTTTAAAAAGTCAAAAATCTACTAAACTTCCTACAAAACCTAGCTCGGCTTCCTGCTTCCGGTTTCAGGTTACACAACACTAAATCACCCAAGGTTAGCGGTTGAGGTAAATAAATTTTACAGCGAGTATTTGTAAAAAAGATCATATACGATGATGTAGAATGTATTTACGTAATCAAGATGACCATGTTTCAACAATTTTATCAGATGCAAATAATGTTTAGAAAAGTAACCATAGGTAGGCCTCTGTCAGAAAGGTTTTGAGCCCTGAGTAAAGCGCACATTCCCTGAGACCACTTGGTTGAAGACATTGCATTTTGTATCATAAGCCCTCCACCACAAATCTTAGTGATTCATGTGATTCTGTTGCTTGAATAGAACAAGGTTAATACTAGTACAGAATCCAGGAAAACTGTCCGTTTGTATTTTTCTGGAAAACTGTTGAAAACAGGTGTAAAACCCACAAAAGGTTACTTATGTTATAAAGTAATATCATAGCAATTCTATTCGAGAGACCTGATTTTATCATTTTTATGAACGCGGATTTTTTTAATTAGTCCTGATAATGACTCTTCATAAATTTCCCAATCATTTTTCAGGTCACTCCCCACAGAATACTATATCTCATTTACAAATCCTCGATTACTACGGGCTGTGAATTGTATTAGATTGGATTGCTCGCAAATTGTATATTATCAACACAATACTACACAGCGAAATATCTCACTAAAACAATTTGTAGTGTTCTAATTGATAACTTAATCGAAATTAATATTGTTTGGTGTTAATACTACTCATTGAACTTCACTCATCCCACACTAACCGCCATCCTTTACTCATTGAACAGTGATCATAATACTCATTATTACTCGGCAATACTCAGTAAAATTTACATATTGAAATGCGTAGAATTCACTTGTAATAACTGAAATAAAATTACTCATTGAACAATCACACAAGTATTCCCCTTTCCTCTTGCCATGGTCAGCTCTTCGTAGTGCTCTCTTGTGAATTTCTTTGACTCATATACTAGGCTACTGCGCTTGGGCAGATTTTTATAAGGCCATTATTCCTGAAGCATAATCTTGCAGTGTCTCCTCTCTTGCAGAGGCGGGATACCTGTAAGTTGTTCAATAAAGCGGTACAAACTGTATACAGAAAACATAAGAACGTGTTAGTTTATACTTGTTTATTGGTTGATTTACATTGTTTCTACTCTAAGGACTATATCTAGATCTGGTACATGGCACGTATGCATTCTATTTAGACCACGCCAACAATTGCATACTTGGTTAGGAGAGACTGCACGAGCACAGTTGATCAAAATATTTTACCTACTAATAGTTAGTTCATTCATATCATCACGTATGTTTCATCTGTATGTATAAAACGCACTGGTGTATTTTCGTTTATGTTCAATTCCGAATGGCGTAAAGCATAATTCGCGTGGTATCAATATAGGCCAAATAATATTTTTATATCTCAGACTTGTCTCCCTTATTTCGTGGCCTAATAATTTTTGATGATTTAAAAATATTATAATGAACTCAATACACAACGTATATAATTCTTAAAAACGTAAAATATACCAGTTTCCGTGTGTTTATCGAGATGGCATGCCGACCTGAGTAAAATCAAATAAAATTGCATGGGATAGACTACGTAGAATGTTATTACAACTTTTAACTAAACATCAAAGGTAAACCATACGAAATAATGTGGCCATAATTTCACGTTCAGTTGAACACATAAAGTATGCAATCGTTTGGAACGTTAAACACAATTTGTTTCGTTTACAAAAAATGTATCTTTATTTATATGCATCTACTGACAAGCGATATGTATTCAACTGTGAAAATATTTCATTTTTGTCAATGATGTTTCAGACAGGAACGTATAAATTTCATCATGCAAATGTCGGAAATAATTAGCATTCCGTGATAGTTTCTTCCCGGTTTTGTGCGAGCATTTGTTCCCAGGATGTGTTTATGGAAATTATCAAATATTCTTCTGCTGTCTGGATCCTTTTCGTACGGTAAATAACGATATATTTTATATATGTATCATAATACTATATGTACATATCACAAATACTCCCATTATTGTCGTAAAATACCTATTTATTTTAAAAACGTATCAGTTATATGCCTGTTGCTTATCATGAGTTGTTTCATCCTCAATATAAGAATAGTAAATTCTAATATATAATAATATGCAAGTGTTCACGTTTATATAACTATACTAATATTATACTAATAAAGTAAATATCATTTTGCAATATTTATCAGACTCGAAAAGCCGCGACCGTGGTCCAGTGGTTAGTGCGCTGGACTTGTAACCCGGAGATCCGGGTTTAAATCCCGGTCGCGACTGGTCATACCCTTCTATGAAAATTTGACAAAAATTTCGATTTTTCTCCGTATATGGAGAAGTTGCCGGCAGATGCAGTTATCTCTCACATAGATCGGCTAAACTTTTATTAAAATGACTAACTAGTCTTACTAGCTATATAGTCTTAGCTAAACGACCAAACGTTCTAAACCAGATCACAAAAGGTTTTCGGGAGTAAACAATTAAATACTGGAAAAAAGAATACAAAAACATGTGGTCTTTATGAAGTAGTTGTATGCATGTATAGTGACACACAACATTTTCACTCTTGAGAAAGGGTCTTTATTAGTTAAAGGGACGTTTAATAGAGAATATTCGGTAGTCGTACCTGGAATAAGGCAAAATACAAGTAGTGCACCTACAAACCAATTTCTCTTGTTTCGTTCGCCTGCATAGCTCAAGGAAGAGTGCGTTAGGTATACGGAACTCTGGTTCGTGAGCTCGAAACCTCGGGGCGCGGCACGTAAAACATGTGACGATTTAGTTGGAGACATTATATCTGTGGCCATTCGTTCTCTATCAATGATTCGAGTGATTCATCAGGAAAAGTTGGCGGGTACTTGTGGAGAACGAGGTTAATACTGCCACATAACGATGAACGACAAATAGGTTAACTGACCACTATTATACAGCTGAGATAGGCCTATTGTTGAAAACCGGCATCTGTCTTCAAATATAAACACACTGCTACAGCATATTGTTTTTTTTTCATTGTCTCTAAATAATTATTTCGCAAAAAATATGTAGTTGGATGTCTATGTTTATTCCGGATTTATGGAAAAAAACTGCGGTAATTGTAAAAGCCAAACTACTGACTGTGCTGTGAATCGTGATTTCAAGTTGTATGATTATGCGTGTCATATTTTATATAATTTGAAGTATCGTTATGTCAATATATGTGTATTAAAACTGTATAATGTTTGATAATTTAATGTCAAAGGCCACATCAAATTACAATTAATTATCCTCCGTAACTTTTATAATACAACTTATGAAGTTATATGCATAAAATGGCAAACGTCATAATGAATGCATAGATACAGAAAAAAAACTCAAGTGAGACTTAATATATTTTTACCTGTCAGTTTACAAGTATAGTGGAACCTCAAATAGCGACCATCTCAACATAACGACCACTTAGTTATAGCGACACCTTATTTTCGGACCGGCATCCAATAACTCCCTTATAATTCAGCTTGATGAGAGCACCTTCGGGACCCAAAAAAATGGGTCGTAATTATGAAATGGTCTCATTAGGGGGAGTTAGGGGAAGCCGGTCCGATAAAAAGAGGTCGTTATAACAAGGTGGTCGTAACATTGAGGTTTTACTGTACTCGTAAACTCATAGGCAAAAATAAATTAAGCCTCACTTGAAGTAACAATCATAATGTGTGAGTCACTGTAATCAAAATCCCATTATGTTCAAATGTGTATTGATATATATCCAAGCTGTACCAGTTTAAATGGGTGGAGAAGTTAGTTGTTGACAAAGGTTCATTTTCCCAGCCTTTCTATCGTTCATTTTTTCTTGTTTTTTTTTGTTTGCTTGTTTCGAAAGCAAATTGCTGCCATTTTAAAGTAGTTTTATTGAGATAAATAATGTCTGCACGTAAATGGTACACGTGAAACCACACTAAGAGAACACTTCAATACATTTATTAAGACTCTAAGACATCACTAATACCAGTTATATTTCGACCAAATTTTCAACTTTTCTTTTATTGGAAACGGGTCCGAAAACAGGAGGTCTACATAATAAGGTGGTCTTGCTGTTTTGCTGGTCACTGTGTGAGGTCTTAAAACACACGTTCTCTTTGATCTTTTTCAGCGCTCGGTGATTGGTCAGAATGGAACGAGTGGTCATCGTGTTCGGCGCCATGCGGAACGGGTGTCCAGAATCGCACAAGACAATGCGCGGAAATATCTGATAGTACTGTCAGCTGTAATGGTGAAAATACTGAATTCATGGAGTGCAACTCAACAATCTGTCCCGGTAAATATACAGTAGAACACGGCTAAAGTGAACTTAATGGAACCCGAATAGTTATTTTATTATCCATAACTCTGTATATTCATAACAATGATAGACCTGCTCTGAGAAAATAAATACTTCACTATATCTGACTCTTCATTATAAAAGAGTGCATTATAACCATGTTTTAATATACAGTCAAGGGAAAATTAATGCTTAGCTGGTCATTATTCAGATGTGTCTTTGGTCTGTTTTAGGTATTAGTCTGTGTATGTGCCAAAGCATGATGGCTATGATCGTTATTTACAGGTGGTCATCGGCTTAATTGCGTCTGAACATTTTTATGGATTAATAAGATAATTCTGCAAGCTTTCAAATTTATATGATACACAATCCACAATAATCGAGTCGGACATTTTTTATTTATGAGAAAATGCAATATTTTGAATACATAACTTATATTTGGTATTATTATGACCCTTTTTCACAGAAAATTCGGTTTTTGTTAGGGAGAGAGAAGGGATGCACAAACCGTATTCAAATATTCAAGGTGTAATTAATGATGCATTTCTTGTACACATGTACAATTCACCTTTTCAGTCTTACCTACCCACAATGTTGTCATATGATTCTGTTTAATATGTGAATGTAAGAATACAGCAGTGACTGTAACATGTTTTTGACCTCTTGAACATTTGGATATGTTTTGTTTCGGTCAATGACACTAGAGTATCAATGAACTGCAGTACGTGTCATAATAAGCCAATGTAATTGAAGATAATTTGAAACTTTATGTAAACATCAAAACATGAGCAATGTACAAGTATTCCACTACACTGCATGGCGAGATCGTAATAGCGAGGTCACATTCGCATTTCTATTCTCAGTGATAACAAAATAGATACGACTAATTTTATTTTCACTGGGGTTAAATATCGTACCGACGGTCAGGGTCATTTATGCGGCTTTTCCAGCTTAACGATGGAGAAAGACCCAAGTCGTATTTCTGGGTTGAAGTACGGAACTTCCTTTGGCTAGCTGGACAGTTTTCACACATGTGAACTTTGTCTGGGTCCGAGGGATACGATTTAACCTGTCTAGGAAGACTCCAATTGACAGTATTTTTTATTGCAGGTGGTCTTTATTTAAATGTTGAAAAAAAAAACAAATGTTTGTAATAGAAATGAAGCAGTTGGTCTTAAAAAGCCATGTTGTCTGTATCAACAGATGGTCCTTAGAACATATTTAACTGTATTGTTAAAATGAGTAAATGTAATATGAACTAGAGAAAATTAATAATTGAAATCTATTAAACACTTGATTGGACCATTGCAAATATCCATCCTACAGATTGAACCTAAAAATAAGTGACTTTGTATTTTCTTCATTTCAGGAACAGAAACAGACTCTTGTAAGTATTTCAACATTATAGCATATTTATACAATATATCATGCAATACTTTCTCTCAACATCTTATTTGAATATTAAAGTACTATTGAACAAA
The DNA here is from genome assembly GCA_008271625.1 of Lutraria rhynchaena. Classification (NCBI taxonomy): domain Eukaryota; kingdom Metazoa; phylum Mollusca; class Bivalvia; order Venerida; family Mactridae; genus Lutraria; species Lutraria rhynchaena. Next base: position 557,374 of record VIBL01000040.1, read on the forward strand.
ACAAAACGAAGAAGGGAAGCCACGACAATGTTATCAACCAATTAATGAAGTATGTCAAATCTCGTTCAATTAACAATTGGTTTCTGTAGAAACACCATTAACAACAGATATATATTAAATCATTGCATAATCTTAATGACAAGAAGTTAATCAAAATAGGGTAAGTGTTGAATTAGATAAAATACAACAATCTGAAGAAGTCAAAGCTAATTCTTTAAAATCATTATCTTGAAATAATTTATTTCGAGACAAAGAAACGTACACATTTCATCTACCATACATACTTGCCCAATTAAGCTGTTTATGGCTATTTAACTTGTTTTTGTCATAATTATGTAAACATAACGATGTAATCAATGAAAGATTCGACTGTGATCTAATATTCTATGCTTCAGATGTGTATTTTTGTTCTATTTAAGGAAAGTTATTTTCCCCCATTAAAACCAGTTTTCCTTTGATGAAATACCCATTATGCATGTTCCACCAGCATTACTTTTCTGACAGACATGAGAAAGCACTTACCGTATATGTAATTCAAAGACTCATTCAGTCAAACCTGAGTTATCGCCCATTCCCCTATTACACAATGGACACTATATCAATGTCTATGATAAATTATACAACCGGAATCAGGAAACCAAGTTATTGGTTCGTATATGCAGTCAAACCCGTGGAAAATGGCCATCATTGTGAAAGACAAAATGTGACCTTTAATGACAGATTCGGCAGACTTTGTTCTAATAATCAATGATGTTTTTTTTTCTAAGTATGACCTTTATTCACAATTGTTCTTTAATCGGAGGTGACTGAAAAAAGGTTTGACTGTATATATATTTGCACTTTGTATGTTGCGATGATTGCCTGCCTTTGTAATGTATGTGAAATCATAGGCATGTATAATGCTATAACTATAAATATTGACGACTTATTATCTCTCTTTGGCGGCCATTGTTCACAAGCTTGACCACATTTTCATTTTGTGTTATTTCAGCGAGGGGAAACATTGTCATCGGTGTTGTGGTAGGTGGAGCCCTTTGTATACTCATCCTCATCGCCATTATCTTAACAAGACATGGGAGGTAAGCATTAAGTTCAAATACATGTACAGTAAAACCTTCTTTAGCGACCGCTCCAAAATCAAGACCCCTCATTATGATTATCATAGTTCTGCGGAACGGATCTTAAAATTTCCCACGTATTTCAACCTGACAATCAAGCTGTCTTAATATTGAACTCGGGAATTTTGTCCAAAAGGTGGTCGTAATATCGAAGTTTTGCTTCTTATTCTTGTCAATCTGTTCATGCCTATTACACACTAGCGTCAAAAGAACACCGCGTGAAATTTACATATGAGTGTATCGTACATTTGTTCGTTGAAGGATTATTTACATATCGTAGTTTGTGGTTAACGAGCCATTTTGTAAGATGATTAATTTCTGAAAAGTTTAATTAAATAATTTTATCTTTCAAAGCCTTTATATTACAAATCCGACGGTAATATTTTAATTAACTCTGCACGTCGCTTCAGATTTTGAATACACAGTGTGATGTATACCTGTAGACTGGTGGATTATGCGTTAAAAGCGTCACTTTATATGCGCTATTTTACGACCGGACTTGAGTTAACGGCCATCAGGATTCGAGGTTATAAAACTTGAGACCGGGTCGCAGCAGATCATACTCTTCTATGAAAATTTGACAGAATTGTCGATTTTCCTCCATAAGTGGAGAATTTGCCGGCTTCTTGTGGAAGGGTAAGTTAGTACTGGTTAGTATACAGTCCAGGAAAACTGGGTAGGTGAACCGGTCGCCGTATGTAACTGAAAATTGTTGAAACACGGCGTTAAACCCAAGTGACAAAAAGTCACATAAAACTAACAAACAAAAAAAATAGTGTCGGCCTGGTAACTGTAAACACGTATACTTTTTCTGGCCTCATGAAATTTTAATTCTCTGAAGAAAACACACAGAATAATCAATTTCTCACGCAGATGTAAATTAATGCCGTCAAAGATTCAATATTAGGATAAATAAGTGAATCTGTCATTACTAATGGTATCGTATGACACCCTTGTCATATTTTTTTCTTTCACCGTAAATACATTCATTTCAAATCCACTTTTAACATGCCTGATAAGTTGCTAATGAGACCGTAAACATGATTAATATTACAAAGAATTTCAAAGCGTTTTGATTAAAACGATCATTGGATTGTAATCCGAATACACTAAACGCTAATTAGGCGTAAAATTTCCCAGTTTCTGCTGACCTCGATCATATTATTTTCTGACCTGCTCCTAGATCCAGCCAATATTATCATTTTTATATGATCTGTATCTCCGAACTTAAAACTATATATAAATAAAACTTCTGCCGACTAACGGACCCTATACTATTTATGCTAGTGAAGATTTATGGTATTTATTGTTTTGCCATCCGGAACATCCATAAGATAAGAAAGATAATTACTGACCCTAAAATAGCCAATCACAGTGCAGTATTCTGAGTATGCTCTAAAACTTCAGCTTGAGTACTTCCAGTGCAGAGAAATAACTAGGAACTTATTCAAATGAAAAAAAATAGTTACATAGAAGACAGTGTTGGTGATTTTATGCGTAATTCCATTTCATTATGATTTTCTAATAGCAAAGTAAATGCTACACCAAGTTCATTAATTTTAAACTAATTTCTTATACTTTTGTTTGTTTTTCTTACTGGTGTATTGGTAGCTTTATACATCAATATCAGGTCTAAATTAATTGCAGGCGTTTGAAAGGAAACAAGAAATTTAATCCAACTAAACCAGAGAACAAGGTAACAGATGATGCTAATGAAGACACTATGGATTCAAAACTTGATTATCAAAACGAATCACAGTTTGAACCTAGCTTCATTAGGGAAATTGCGACCGACAGTGGTGAAAAATATGTGGTCGTAGATCCAGATCAAGTTTATTTTAAACAAAAATCTACAACAGTTAACGAAATAGTAACGATTGAAAACAATGAAGATGAAATAGAGGAAGATCAAACTTCATTAAATTTGGAACACCGAACTGGAGAAGTTGTACCTAATCCTTTATATGAAGAACAAGCTGATGTAAACGATAGTGTAGTTTTAAACAATGTTCAAAGTGGTTTATTTCATCAACATCCAAGATTAAATACAACGATTGATAATCCCGCCTTTATCGAAGAAGTCGACGAGAAGCTTGAAGACGATAAAGAATCAGTACTTGAAAATCATTTAGTTCCACACGAAGGAGAAGTTGAAGATATCGATAATAATTCAGTGAATGTTGTAGACGAGCCATTTGAATCTGATCTTGATTCAATGCAAGAGCATAGCAACATTCTTAACACAGATCCTGAAAATGACTCAAATACATTAAATAGTGATCTGCATGATGCCGATCTAACTGTTGACACGGACCTAGACTCTCTTGAAGAAGAAAATAATCCAGTTTTTCTAGATCCTTTTGATGCTCTTGATATAATTCAACGAGCTTCACCCTATCTATTTGGTGATAAAAATGAAGTTATAATACCCGAGATGCCAATAGTGGAAGAGATATTCATGGACGATATAGTTGAAGTAGAAGACGAGTTTTTTCATGAGATTGAAACTGATTCTGAAAATTATTTCAAAAATGACTCGTGCAGTACGGACGATGACACTGAAACAGAATTTAACAATGAATCTTTAGATAGTGATGACACTATACGATTAAGTGAGGACGAGTCTAGCGATGGTGCCAACAGTGTTGTGTATGCGGAGATCGACAGTGTATATGATGATAAAATAAATGATGCTAGAAGAGGATTGGGAGAATATGTCTGAATAGTGGTAAAAACTGCCAAATCGTATTTTAACGCTCTGAGATGCGAACAAATGATCAATGCATATTATAGATAATTTAATGTCTTCTAAAGAGGGCGATGGACTTCTCTGATGACAAATCAGTAAAAGTGAAAATCCTCGCTATTGCAAACCATACACTGAACTTTTTCGGATGTTTTCCCATTTCGGTAGATTTAATTAAAAAATGTACTTTGTAAAGTGAAAAAGCGTCGTAGAAAATAAATATGTTTTGTGTATTGACTGTGAAAAATAAATACATTTATCACACACCTGTGCAACTTTTTACAGTGCCATAAAAATGATATTGCACACTGCGCAATAACTATGCTAATGATTCTAATGTGTGACTGTGGTGATGTAAATAGTTAATGATCATAAGCTGGTTATTTGATCTCGTAAAACATAGGTGTGTGATAATTAGAATATAAAATTCGTGTTTGTGCAGTATTGAATGCGTGGAACCCGTTTAATAACATCATAATAAAATTTATGACGCTCCCCAAAGCTCCCATTACATGGTGATATTTAACTCGTTTCATATATTCAATACTACTCAAACACACATTCAATATCCTCCATTTATAGGTTCATTTATATATTATTTAATAATATATTCACATTCCATTAATAGCACTGACTTTTCTGCGGAGTATGCCTAGTTAACGTTTTCATGCAAAGAAATCAAATCGCATGATTGCAACAATACTCCCATGAAGAAGTTGATATTGTTTTGTCATATATTTCTACCATGTAGTAACATGAATTCATTAGATGTTGATAACAGAAATAATGAAACCCGTATAGTACAATATTTGTACTTTATTTAATTACTGGACACTTATTAAATATTTGTAATGAATCTAACAAAACGATGTGAATTGCTATTTTTTGCATACACGTATACATTAAATATGTTCATTGTATAAAACGCTATGCAAATATTCAGCATGCTAGGTGTTTTATTTTACATTTGTTTAACCCACGTGACCTCATGAGTATATATGAACTATGAATTGATGAGTCAAAAAGACTGACTCATTCGTTATGCAGAGCATTGACTGTTGGTCGATTGGTCGGGGTTCAGGATTCCGGTGTGGTGCGTGATTTTTGTGATAATTAGACTGAAAATATTCTATTCGAATTGACTTGCTCCCCCCACCTCTAAATCTTAAATTATAAGATAAAGCATACAGCTTCTTAAAGAAAGTGACAGATCGTGGTACGTTATCCATGAACATCTTAAGCCTACCGACCGCCGTTCATAAAACTGAGATACTGTTGGTATATACGAACAAACGGACGGACAGACTGACGGACGGATGGACGGATAAAACGGCTGGTAAGTGATAAGTACGCTATCTATGACAGATAAATTATTAATTAACGGCGTATAATACAAAACAAACGTACAAGAAAAACTTACTCAAGTTTCGGTTGTTGCATAGAACCATCGTGATTGTTTCCCCTAACTGAAATTGATGTGCTTATTTTAAGCAAAGTAATTGTATTGATGTCACGGTTAAGATTGCTGTGGAAATATTAATTCTTCTTCGACGTGGAAGTCCATTAAATATTTTGATAAATCTGACTGACTAAGATTATTCTAGTCTTGTTTGCGTACCCGAGTTTGCAAAATAAGCTAAAATAAACGCAGGCATATGATAGGGGGTAATCACCATTTGTCGTTGGTCAAAATCGTCATGGCATGGAGGATATGCTTAATGTTGGGAAAGTTTCGTTTCATTTTGTCGTGCGTCCCGCGTCCCGGACGCATAGATTTCGCTCGGGACGTAAATATTTTGAAAATGAGCGTCCCTGGGACCCATACATTTTGAATTCAAAATGAAACACTGGACCCATTGGTTTCAGCTTGGGACGCATTGTTTTCAAAAATGTGCGTCCCATGGACCCATACATTTTGGATTCAAAATGAAACACTGGGAAACATGATAATGCTGTGGAAAGTGAAAACGCAACTACTGGTAAGCTATCGTTAAACCTTTCAAAAGACGCCAAAATACAAATCATAATTCGTAACACAAACTTTACTGAACGTTTAGGGATGCCGCGTGATAACTGATGCAATTAACTCGGAACTAATCATATCATACAAGTTTTAGTCATGTTGTTATGCGTCCGATGCAATTTTAACAATTTCAGACGCCCCACAAGTTAGCTTGAGTGTTCCGTACAAACTATTTTGTGTTACATAAATTCTCCTGAATTTTCTATAGCAACACCTATTGGTACGAGAATGGCTAATGATGTTGATGATGTTCTTGATGCTATTTATAGCCCGGTCGATAATGGTGAAAAAGTTGTTCATGGTGATGATGAATATTTCAGTGGAAGAATATTGGGGATATATTGAAAAAATGGTATCCTGGCAAATCATAAAGGTTGATGTTATACAATATGATTTCCTACGGTTAAATTCATTGTGCTGATCAGTTAAATGTAGTGTTTTCGGTACGTTGACCTATGAGAAGAAACCTTTTACTTCACGCTTGGCGACAATTACTCACCCGTAAGACTAAGTATTAAATTGCGGAAAAATTGACTTTCAATTATTGATATAAAGTGTCAAGATTCCAAGCCTACGTAAGGTTTATATTGCATGAATTATAATGGCGTTGATATGTTATTTATATTGAATCAATTGTTGTTCATAGTTGGGCGTTATTATTCTTAGTGAAAATGAGTTTCACTACTATTTATTGCAGAAAGAGATGAATTAAATTTGAAACATGTGTAATGCAGTGATACTGTGGGTAAATTGACTAAGTTGAAACTCTATTCTCCTTGGAGATTACGTGAAATAAACCTTCTATAAAGTCATACAATAAAACAAGTGCCGAACTAGTTTAGTATGGTTTTGTTTGTTAAAACAAGTATAAATACGGGTATAAATGTACAGCAAGCGACTTTTGTGCACAATTGTACAATCCTTAATAAGCAAACCATGAATCGTCTTATACAGTCGCTCTAACCACTATTACATGTTACTGTCATATACAGTTATAGCCATACACAATTATAATGAACACTAATATAATCATACACAGCTATAGCCATACAGAGTTATAACCATACAGTTACAGACATACACAATTATAACCATACACAGACTTTACAGTTATAGACAGTATCCGTTTCTCTACCTAATGGTCCAAACATTTTCCAAGTAGTATAGTAATTGAGCGTGTCTGGGCCACCCCACTCGGGAACTAGGTCACTAGGTCACTAGCACACTTTGTGACGTCATCAGTGACGTCATCAGTGACGTCATCATTTGGGAATTCCCCTAAAAAAAAATATAAAAAATAGTTAAAAATATATAGGGCCCCCCCCACACCCGCACCCTAGGTATGTGACGTCATCAGTGACGTCATCATTTTGGGAATTCTTCAAAAATAAACCTTAAAAATTTCAAATTGCAAAATTGCAAAATTTCAAAATTTCAAAAAATGTAAAATTTCAAAAGTGCAAAATTTCAAAATTTCAAAAATGCAAAATTTCAAAAATGCAAAATTTCAAATTTTCAAAATTGCAAAATTTCAAAATTTCAAAATTGCAAAATTTTAAAATTTCAAAAATTTCAAAATTTCAAAAAATGTAAAATTTCAAAAAATGCAAAAATGCAAAATTTCAAAATGCAAAATTTCAAAAATGCAAAATTTGAAAATTTCAAAATTTCAAAAAAAATGCAAAATTTCAAAATTTTAAAATTTCAAAAATTTCAAAATTTCAAAAAATGTAAAATTTCAAAAAAATGCAAAAATGCAAAATTTCAAAATGCAAAATTTCAAAAATGCAAAATTTGAAAATTTCAAAATTTCAAAAAAATGCAAAATTTCAAAATTTCAAAAATACAAAATTTCAAAATTTCAAAAATGTAAAATTTAAAAAAAAAAAGCAAAATTTCAAAATTTCGAAATTTCAAAAAATGCGAAATTTCAAAAAATTTCAAAAATGCAAAATTTTGAAAATGTCAAAATTTCAAAAATGCAAAATTTCAAAAATGCAAAAATGTGATGTTTTTGAAATTTTGAAAAATTGACATATTTTCAGGGGTATTTCAGAAATGTGAAATTTTTTAAATAAAAAATGAAAAAATAAAAAATTTTAAAATTGTGAAATTTTTACATGAAAAAATAAAAAAAATGTTTCATATAAAATGGAGTCATTTTCCAATTTGCTCGCTTCGACAGGTGTCATTTTTTAATATATTAAAATTGATTTTTTTAAAAATGGGCGAAAAAAAAATTTGTACAAAGTGCAATGAATATAAATATTTATATGAATATGATAAAGCAAGCGGTAGGTTCATGGGTGTTAAATCTTCATGCAAGCAATGTAACAAACCTATGAAACGAAAACATTATCAAAATAATAAAGAAAAATACAAAAAAGCATATCAAGAATTTATACTTAGAAATCCAAATTATCGATATGAATATTATTTTTGAAAAAAGAATTATACATAATTAAAAATTATTCCTTAAAAAATGGGAACAGAAAATTCGTTTAGGGATCTTATTATTGAAAGAAATATTGATGATATCGACGAAGAGGATATAATCAAATATATAAATTTATTAAAAGATAAAATAGTTATCAATCGATTTCCTTTGAAAATAAAAATAACAATAACAAGTGAATTTTCAACACCTATAGCATTTGATATAATAGAAAGTCATTATTCTCATCCTGTTCAAGTTATTCTATCGCAAAATAATATATCTGCATTTTATGAAAGTTTGATAGATAAATTTGAATCTTGGATAGATGAATTTCAAGAAAGAGGATCTGGTTTTGTTTTTAGAAATATTAAAAGTGTAAAAGTAAAACTGTACAAATTTAGTAATCAAAATGCATCATCTTATATTCCACTTCAATTTAAATCTAGTAATATTATTAATGTTAAAAATATAAATGATAATAAATGTTTCCTGTGGTCCATATTATCAAAGTTATATCCCGCTTCCGATCATAAATATAGAATATCCAAATATATAGAATATGAAAATAGAATTAATATGCATGGAATTGAATACCCTGTTAAAATAAACGATATTCCCAAAATAGAACGTTTAAATAATCTAAGTATAAATGTATTTGCATTGGAGAATCAAACAAATAAACAATCTTTATATCCGGTTTATATTTCAAATATAGAAAGTGAAAATATAATCGATCTATTATATATTGAAAGCGATGAAAATACACATTATTGTTTAATTAAAGATTTGGATAGTTTCAAATATGATAATAATAAACATAAATCATTTACATGTAGAAATTGTTTACAAGGATTTCAAAGGGCTGATACATTGGCAAAACATATAGAAATATGTTATTGTAAGAAACCATGTAGAACGATTATGCCACAAAAAGAAAAAAATATTCTTAAATTTAAAAATTATCATTTTAAAAATAAATTACCATTTGTTATATATTGTGATTTTGAATCAAATAATATTCCAATGATTACAAATAAACCAAACCCTAACGAATCATATATAAATCCAATATTTAAACAAGAAATAAATAGTTATGGAATATATGTTAAATCTGATTATCCTGAAATATATAAATCACAATATTTTTCATACATTGGTGATGATGTAACAGAAAAATATGTAAAAAAAATAATGGAGATATTCAATAAAATAAATTACAATATATATCTTAATGAACAGAAAAAACCAAAATTACATACATACGAAGAAAAAAAAATCAGGAAGCAACCAATTGTTATATATGTGGAGTTGAATTTTCCGATATTAAAATACGTGAACATTGTCATTATTCAGGTAAATATCGTGGGGCTTCATGTCAATCATGTAATACCAAAGATGGCAAATCTTCCAAATTAATTCCTGTATTTTTTCATAATGGTTCCAATTACGATTTCCATTTTATAATTGAAGAATTGATGAAATATGAAGATAAATATAATAAAGTAAAACTACTTTCCAAAAATTCAGAAGAATATATTTCTATAGAATATGGATCGTATTATAAAAAATTAAGATTTCTGGATTCATATAGATTTATGTTAAAAGGGTTATCAGATATTGCAAAATCAATGGATAAATTTCCTATTTTGGAAAGTGAATTTGATGGAAATATTTCTCTACTAAAACAAAAAGGATTCTACCCATATGAATACGTAGATTCTATAGAAAAATTAAAAGATTTTAAATTACCAGATATTAATAAATTTTATTCAACAATTACACAAAAAACAATTACAGAAGAAGAATATAAACATGCACAGAGGGTCTGGGAACATTACGATTGTAAAAAATTACTAGACTATCATAATTTATATCTCAAAACAGATGTTCTTATATTAGCAGATGCATTTGAAAATTTTAGAAATTTCTTTTTAAAATATCATGAAATAGATCCATGTTATTGTTATTCAGCTCCTGGATTGACTTGGCAATGTGGTTTAAAATATACAAATATAGAATTGGAATTATTAACTGATGTTGATATGTTGCAAATGTTTGAAAATGGAATAAGGGGTGGATTTTCTGGTGTTCTAGGTCCTAGATATATCAAATCTTTCAATAAATACACACCCAACTATCATGGTGATGGAAATAGAATATTAGATGAAAATGAAAAAAATCAATGTTTGGAAATAATAAAAAATGGTGGAAATTTTAATGAATTCTTCGAAGAAAAATATTTATTATACCTAGATGCAAATAATTTATATGGTTGGGCAATGTCACAATCCTTACCAACTAAAAATTTTAAATGGGAAAACGATCCCGATTATTATTTAAATATACCGGATGGCAGAGGATGTATATTAGAATGTGATTTAGAATATTCAAATAATTGTAAATTTAAAACTAGAAATTATCCATTGGCACCGGAAAAGATGAATATAAATAAAGAAGAATTATCTCCTTATCAATTAAATTTACTAGGAGACAAACCTGTAAGTAAAGAAAAAAAATTATTTTTAACATTATATGATAAAAATAAATATATTATCCATCATAGTATTTTAAAATATTATATTAAACTTGGTATGAAAGTTACTAAGGTATATAGAACAATATCATTTGAAGAATCAAATTGGTTGGCTAAATATATTAACTTCAATACTGAACAAAGAACAAAATCAAAATCGGTTTTCGAAAAAGATTTATGGAAATTAATGAATAATAGTTTCTATGGAAAAACTTTAGAAAATATCAGAGGTAGAAGTGAAATTATTTTATCTACTAATAGAGATGAAGTACAAAAATATATAAATAAACCAAATTTCAAAGATTCAATAATATTCAATGATAACTTTGTTGCAATTGAAAATAATATTACATCTATTAAATTTAATAAACCTATTTATTTGGGAATGTGTATATTAGATTATTCCAAATTATTAATGTATCAATTTTACTATAATGTTGTAAATGAATTATGGCCAAAAAATGAACTTGTTGCAAGTGATTCAGTTTTAGGAGATACTCCATTGATACTAAGATATAAAAATAAAATATATATTGATAAAATAGAAAATATTACTGATGAATATGAATATTCAAATGGCAAATTTTACCACAAACCAAATAATAATATTGAAGTTTGGACCAGCGATGGATTTTCTAAAATAAAAACTGTAATTAAACATGAAACAAATAAAGAAATATTCAGAGTTGTTACATCATTGGGATTTGTTGATGTTACCGAAGATCATTCGTTGATCAGAGATACCGGTGAAATTATTAAACCTAAAGATTTAACATTGAATACAAATCTTCTATTTAATGATAATTATAAAGAAAATTTAAATCCACCTTTAAAACGAGATTTTTTAAAATTAGAACCAAAAACATTGGAAGAAAAAAAAGCATTTATCGAAGGTTTCTTTTTGGCAGATGGATCAAGTGGAATTTATAAATATAAACGTGGAACACAATATTCTTGGAGTTTATCCAACAAAGATTTGAATCTTTTAAATAAATGTTTAGAATATTGCAAAGAAATATATTCAATAACCGATTTCAAAATAACAAATTACACAATACCAACCGGTGATATGTATAAAATCATTCCAAAAGGAAATTATAAAATAATGGTAGAAAAATTTGAAAAATTTTATACCAATGAACGTGAAAAATATATTCCATATAAAATTTTAAATAAAGATTATAATTACAGATTATTTTTCTTCAGAGGATTTTATCAAGGAGACGGTTATAAAAAAGGAAAGGATTCCGCATTTCGTTTTACTCAAAAATCCAAAATTACAGTTTCATGTTTGCATTATATTATAACATCTCTAGGTTATAATTGTAATATAAATACTTGTAATATTAGACCTGATATATTTTACTTATATATAACTAAAAAAAAACAATCCGCTAATATAAAAAAAATAATACCATTAGGAAAACAAAAACAAATAGTTTATGATTTATCAACTGAAACTGAAAATTTCAACTGTGGATTCCCTTTGATCATTCATAATACCGATAGCGTTTTCATATCAATTAAAACTGAAGATATTTACGATGATATGAAAAAAATACAAGATCATTTGGATACATCCGAATATCCAACAGATCATCCTTTATATTCGGAAAAAAATAAAAAAGTAATCGGAAAATTCAAAGATGAGTTGAATGGAAAAATTATGAATGAAATAGTTTTTTTGAGAAGTAAAGCATATTCCTATACATTATCAGATTCAAGTGAAGAAAAAAAATTGAAAGGAATTGGAAAAACTACAATTAAAAATATATAAAATTCAACGATTATAAAGATTGTCTATTTAATAGTAAAAATAAAATAAATAAAATGTATACCATGAATTCAAAAAACCATAATATGTACATTAATGAAGTAAATAAAATAAGTATGACACCATTTGATGATAAAAGATATATATGCGACAATGGAATATTTACATATCCTTATGGAAATGATTCATTATATTTTATTTAATTTCCAAGCAATAAATCCGGTTATTGCCATACCAACAACAACAAATGTAATCTCTCTATTTTTCTGATCTTCTGTTGGTGTATAAAAATCATTTAATACGGGTTTAGGTGGTAATGATGGTAATTGTTTCCCAGTTAAAAAATAATATTGTTTCATTGCTTGATCGGCATTATCGAATGTCTGTTCCGAATGTTGTTCTTTTTTAATTTTTTCATTTATAAAATCCAATCTCTCTATCCGTTTTTTATTCCATTCTGATTGCGCTGCCTCTAAATGCTCCATCGCTAGATCATGTCGTTTTCTTTCTTCGTCACTATTTCTACCCATATGTGAAAATAAATAATTACTACCTGAAAATGCCAACGCATTCGTTATTGCACCACCAACCATCATCGCTACTGCACTTGCCATTTTATTATAAATTTTATATGTTATATACACAGTTTTATTTCATAATATCAGCAGGTATAATACCTTGTTTAACCAACATATCTTTAGTTGCCATTGCAAGTAATATATCAATTGTTAACATACCAATATCGGCCATATTAAAATCTACTTTTGGTGGTTGTCTTCTCAATATTTTTCTTTCCAATTCTGCATATCCTACTACTAATATAGTTTGTACTCCAGCATGATATAACATGTTAACAATTTGTTTTCCATCCGTTGCCATTTTTTAAGGATATTTTTACTGTTTTCATTTTTACAAAATAAATGGATCAATGGTTTCATTTTTTGGTTTATGTTGCGGAACATGTGGAACATGTGACACATGTAACTGTTTTTGATTTTTAAATATGTATGCAATCACTCCTATTCCTACAATTCCAACAAGACATAGTGGTAAATAATTTTTATGAACATTTATCTTTCCAACAATTGGTACTTTAGGATCGTTATCATCGGAATCATCTTTTGTTATTGAAGAAGATAATTTTAATTTTATATTTTCTTTTTCCATTTTTTCATATTCTTTATTTTTTTGTTCAATTTTAGCTTTTCTGGCTTCAGCAGATTTTTTACCAGCTATAACTCGTTTTGGATTTTTTTCTTTAACTGGTACTGTAAATTCATTATCTTTTTCAGTTGCCATTTTTTACTGGTAAATTTTTCATGATTCATAGGCTGAATTAGATAATTATAGTTCTTTCATTGCCTACAGTTTGTTCATGTATTAAAGTTATATATGTCCCTCATTTCGTCCAGTATTTGATTCGGCTACATCACTATCTTTTTCTGCAAAATCAACATGTTTCGCTGTTGTTAATAATGCAGTAAATGGCGCAAGAAACATTCCATATCTGTAATATAATTCACAGCATGCACTATTCAATGCAATATTAACAAATGGATCTTCTTCAAGGTCCTCAATTAGTTTTGGCGGATTAATAACATTTAAATATTTTGATATACCTAAAACATATAAATTTATAAATGAATTCCCTAATGTTTTTGTCATAATAGCACCTAATCTACTTTCATATTTACAATATAATTTAATTATTTGTTCCGGTTTCATTGCATCGATATCTGAAATTGAAAAATCTTTTCCCAAATACTGTTTACCTTTTCCCCCAGCAACAATTGATGATAACCTATTGCGTTTTGATTGTATTACATTATCATCAATAACAATATTTTCACTGGTACCATTAAGTATTTCCTTTGCCTCCATTTTTAAGAATAAATTTTTAAGTTTTAAATATTCGTTTTTTATTTTCAAATATTCGCATACCATATAACCAATTATAGATAATATGGATAAATTTGTTGCAATGGTTAATATTTCTAAGATCATTTTTTAAGTTTCATTTTACATGTAACATGTACCATTTTACATGTAACGTGTACCATCTGATAGAAGTATCTGAGAATTGCTATGTAGTATATGAGAATTGCTACGTAGTATCTAAGAATTACCATACGTATATTTTAGAAGTTACTAGTAATACTTGAACATTATATGTATTTCTGACTATTTCTGTATATTGTTGAAATATCAGAAAAAATTACATGCATCATTTATCTTATTAAATTTTAATCGACTATCCAATAATCGGTTGGTTGATCAGTTTTCAAAATTAATTTTCTATGTTTCTTCTGTTTCAACAATTCTTTTATTTCTCTGCGATCTGCAACAGATTCAATAACATCATTTTCACGTAAACAATCATCAAAACTATCACGATCTTTCATATAAAATACACATAACCATTTTGTTTGCTCACGTAAATCTTTGAGAACCGAATTATATCTTTGTGAAATTACCCATACAAATTGTTGTGCATGTCTACCAGAAAAAGCTAATTCGGACAGCATATCCCTTTTTTTGTTAATTCTTTTGTAGCACTACAATCATCAATTATGTATAAAGTTGGTTCACCTGCATATTTATTAAAAAATATTCGTAATAATTCTTGTAATTTTTCTTTACCATTATCTATAGGATTAACAAATTTAATATTTTTTGTTTTTGGTTTTTTTATATCACATATCCATGAACGATTTTTATAAGCAATGTTCCATTGTATGGTAGGACAAAGAACTATAATATATTTGAACACACCTCTATATTCATTTTCCAATAAATCTAACACAAATTCAGTTTTCCCACAACCAGTTTGTCCACAAATAATTGCACAGTGTGGATATTTAGGTAGTTCCATTTTTTAAGTTTCAAATTTTCATGTTACATTAATAACTAACTTCTTTAAATCTACCATCTTCAAAATTAATTTGTGCATCTTGTATAACAAATAGATAAATATTTATTGGTTCATCAGCACCAGATTCTTTAGTTATTTGTATTGTGATACCTTCTGATGCATTTTCAATTCTTCTTCCTGAACCATGTAGCGAATTATCATCCGTTGAACGTAAATCTAACCATAATGCATAATTGTCTGTTAGATATTTATCCAATGTTGTATTAGTGAAAAATAAATCTTTAGCCACTATATTTGTTTCCTTATTTTGTTTTGAATTCAAAGCAAAGAATTTATTTATTTCGTCCCATTGTTGATATGTTTTCATTCCTTGGCTGTATAGTTGATTTGGTACTCCTTCTATTGTCATTTCTACTTTTGTTATTTCTGGATTGAAATATGTTTCAGTTGAAGTTCTATCTGGATCTTCAAATAACATCAAAATACCTTTCATACTTCTGGCTGGAACATTTAAATTGATATTCCATAGTGTATCAGATTTATTTTTAGTTATTTTCCTGTGTCTAAGTATTCTATCATATAAAATAACCATTTTACCATCTACTTGATTTCTTATTTGTCTAGCTAAATTAATATCGGAAACAACATCAAATTCCAAACAAATATTTTTAATGGTATACGAAGCTGACGTATCACTTGATTTAATTACTTTGTTATAATCATTGAATGTAAGTTCATATTCAAGTCTATCTCCCAATCCTGCTTGATAAAATGGCATATGCGTTTCTAATAATTCAAAATCAAGTGGAATGCAAAATCTGTTTCCGTATGCTTTTGCAACTGCTTCATCTTCTCTATCCGATGAAGCATCACCAGATCCAATTCTATGTTTTAACATGTTATCTTTGCCAATACCTTGGTATGCCATATTTGTACGTTCTGTAGGAGTTTTCCACAAATCAACATAACAATGATAAACGTCACTATCATCAATTGACATCACTTCATTTCCTGATATTCGTATTGTTGTTTTCTTAATTATAGCTCGTCCAATATTTTGATATATCGTTGCATTTGCATCTTTGTCACTTTTGATTTCAATTTCAAATGCCAATCTGGCTGTACCTGGTACGATAACATCATTACTACTTAAATTAGGAAATCTCACCAGCAGCTGTTGATTTTGATCAATGGTTGATGGATTATTGGTTATTACAACACTTTGACGAATTCCTCTTATACCACGTGGTTCTCTTATTTTTCTGTACGGATTTAATTTATTTCCAAATGTCGACATTTTTTTTTCTCTTTTTTTTTAAGGTAAAATTTTACATATTAAAATGGAAAAATTTAAATTTAATAATGAATGCAGATATCCTCATGGTGGTGTATTTAACAAAAAACTAATGAATATTGTAAATCAATCCATTGTTATTTCATCAGATTGGAAAAGTTTCAATATTAATTTCCCAAATATATTTGAAAAATATACATTACCACGTGTGGCATCAAATGAAATAGTACAACGTTGGAGAACTGATTGGATGCAATTTTGGCAAAACCAATTAAATTTTGCAATATGGTGTTCTACTACAGGATGTGGAATTGATTTTAATAATCATTTAAAAGCTGGCGGATTAACTGGTTCGTTATTCGTGTTCCATGTTTACTACCAGATAAGAAGAATATTATTTGAAATGTCCGTAGCACTGCCACAAAATAAAAATTGGAATGCATTTGACAACAGTTACGATCGAAGTTCTTATGAACGAATATGCACAGAATTTAATGTAGATCCAAATACAGATTGGAGACATAGAAACGGCCTTGGAACCATATATACTACGAGTCACGGTGCTTGGAAACGAACTGATTTTAGACATGACAATTCGTCACAACATATTATTCACAGTACAGAATCAGAACTAGATTCAAATACCATGACATTTGGACCAGAAATTCCAGGTGGCAGACATTGTGGCATTTCATCATGCGAATATTTACCACCGAAAAAAATTCATATTGATTATATTCAACAAAAAAATGATTCTGATATTTGGACCACATTCGTACTTGATACATCAAAAGGTTTTACTAGAGCCGGAATTGAACGCATCAATGAATCAATAAGAACGTATTGTTGGTCCATACTTGGTTCACAATCTCAAACAAGAACAGATATACTTGGAACAGGAACAGCCTTCGATGCACAGAAACAATTTCTAGTTAATGTTGATGATGCAATAAATGGTCCGGTAGATTTACCAAGTCAAATTACAAGATATCAAAACACACTAAAATATGCACGCAGTAAAGTTGATTATGTTTATGGAATAGGATTATACATGTCCCCTAGCGATATGGAATTACAAATTGGTACTATAACAGATTACAATAACGAAATAGTAGTTGCTACAGATAAACAAAAATTAGGAAAAAATATTAGTATCAACGATATACCAGTTCCACATAAATCACATATTGAATTAAAAGGCACAACAACAAAAAAATCTATTCCTGAACCAAAAATAGATGTACCTGTAAAAATTAAAAAATTTGACGATGAACATGAAGATAATAAAACGGCAATCATTGTTGGATCTATTGCATTTGGAATTATATTTTTTATTTTTTACAGCGGTAAATATTAAGCCAATAACCAAAATAAGCATTGCCCATAAATTATTTCCAAACCAGTTTATAACTTTACCAGTTGACGATAATAGCCATGATACTATAGCTCCAATTATACCAGGTATAGCTGCAGCCAATTTTTCAGATAATTTTATTAATAATTTACCTATTTTTTTTAGTTGTTTTTGTATCCAATCTTTTATTCCGTTATTATGTGGCGATGGCGGTGGTGTTGGAGATGCAGTAGGAATAATTGTATCAACGATTACGCCGATTATCATTCCAAATGCAGTTAAAATACTGACAATTGTAATTCCTTGTTCTCTGAATAATGTTTTAATTCTATCGGCTAATGTTGTATCTTCATTTAATATTTTATGTATAGTTTCCTTGATTCTGTTAATCTGAGTGCGCAATCTATCTCTATTAATTTCAATTACTTCAAGTCTTGAACTTCTTTCAAGTTCCAAATCTCTTATTCTATTTTCAATTCTATTTATTTGAAATTCATCGTTGTCTGATTTTGCTTGTGCCAATTTTTCTTTTTCTTTTGCCAAATCTTTATTTGTTTCAGCTAATTTTACCAATTCATTTGCAATTTCTTCTTTTACACTGGTCATAGCTTTAAGGATACCATCCATTTCTCTCTTTGTCATATCGGTTTGTGTAGCAGTTGTAGTTTCAATGGTTCTACTAAAAGATGTTTCTGTTCCAGCTATTTCCGAATATGATGTTTCTATTTCTTTCACTGCAGTTTCAGCTGCATTGGGTATGTCGGTCATTGTAATATTATCAACATCAGGTAGGTTATTTTCTGTATTTTGTAATTTTGCAACGGCCTGTGCTGATAATGGTTTAGTTGTAGATAAATAATTATCCAATTTCAGTAAGTCTCTAACTTTATCCGTTCCAATTTTTTGTTCTAAAGTTTTCAAGTTTATAAAACTACCACCCCTTTTGGATGTAATTTGAATTTTTTTATTTTCAACATTTAAAAATAGCGTTTTATTATCTGATCCAAGTTCAAAGTTTGTAATATCGATATATTCTGGTTCTAATCCATATTTTTCTTTTATCATATTGTAATATTTTTCAACTATAGATTTTTTCTGTTCTAGAATTAATTTCGTTCTTGTATCATCGTCAGTATGCATATCTTCAATATGAACACTTTGATTTTGTATAATTCTATTAAATTCATCATTTGCAGGCATATCATCTTCTTCATCATAATCATAATTATCTTTATCAAATAAATCATTATAGTCAAAATCCATTCCACCTTCAGCCATTTTTAAACCTATTTTTTTTTCCTTAAAAAATGTATCATACAATTTCCAATATTGATAAGACAATTAACTTACAACAATATATAGATAACAAATCTGGCAATAAGAAAATTGGATTGAAGAATTTTACCTATACTATAGGTTGGTATAATATTTTTCGTGAAACCGTTATAGTAAAAACTTTCGACAATGCAACTAATGAATATACTTTTGATGATGGATTTTATAGTATGCAAGATGTAATAAATGGATTCGAAAAGTTAAAAATTGATTTAACGGTTGAAATGAAAACTGGTATAGCAACTGTTTCCCATCGTAATAATCAAAAATTTAGAATAGCTTCTGGTCTTTCGCGAATATTAGGTATTGAAAATAGAAATTGGATACAAGGTTCATTAACCGGTTACAGGCCAGTAGATTTTGCACCGTATAAACAACTATATATTCATATTGAGCAGATAAATAGCACATATAATTTCTTTGATGGTGCTCCAAGTAATATTCTTGCTGTTGTTCCCGTTGAAAATAAATCGTTTGGTGATATCGTTCATACACGTTTTAGTAATCCAGAATACAAACAATTGATACATGGTAATATTTCAGAATTAAGTATAAGTGTTCGTGATGATAGTGGACATAAAATATATAATAATGGATTACCAATTAGTTGTGTACTAGAAATTATATAATTTTCCCTTGAAAATGAGTATATTTGGTGTTAAAAATAATACACATACACTTGAAGATATAAATAATAGGATAATACGAACGGAAAAAAAACTTGAAAATATAAAATCAAGTATTACAATAACTGCCGAATCAAAAGGTTCGTTATTTAATGGTAAGATATTTTCATTCGGAAATGGTGCCAGAGAAAAAAGTGTTGGTTATGTTGTAATGAAACGTGGTTATATTACTGGTATTGGACTATCGAGTGAAAAGAAAACAGGTGAAATACAAATTGGTGTATTGGTGAATGGAATAATTTTAAAAGGATATGAGATTACTTTGAATACAGAACAAAGAAAATATAATAATTTCGATAGTCCATTTTTAGTTGAAGCAGGAAGTGTTATTAATTTTATTAGTATGAAGTCCAATGGAACTGCAGTTAATACTATTGCATCATTATTATTTGAATTCAAAAAATATCTTTAAAAATGAAGCAACCTACTGCCCCAAATTTATATCCAGAATTACCTGTTGAAGATGGTCAGAATTACAGATTAATGAAAATATCAGAGATTGAGAAAACATTAATTGATGAGAGAGATACTCGCAAATCATTATACAAGAAATATAAACGTGGAATTAATATTACTGATGGTGTTGATACTAGTCTAATATCAACATCTGTTATTTTAGCAGGTATTGGTTTAACGGTTCCAATTATGCTACCGTTTGAAATTGCTGCTGTTGTTTGTGGAAGTTTAGGTATTTTTGTCAAAATTATCAGACGTAAATTACAATCAAAAACACAAAAACATTATGAGATTAAAACTATTGCTGATAGTAAATTGAATAGTATAAATAATTTAATTTCTAGAGCATTGTCAAATGGACAAATATCCGAAGATGAATTTAAATTGATTTTGAGTGAATTGGATAAATATAATAAATTGAAAGATAGTATACATTCAAAACAAACTGGAATAAGTGAAGTAGATATGAAAAAACTAATTGAAGAAGGAAAAGCACAGGCTTTAACCGAATTAAAAAAAAAATAGGAAATGTTTAATTTTATTCAATAAAATTATAATAAAAAATGATCCTCCACCAAAATATAAAAGTTAATTATAAAGTACCATGTTCCATGTATCGTGTATCATATCGCATTTTTTAATTTTCTTATTTTGTGATAATCTGAATTTCTTAACATAAATTCTTGATATGCTTGTTTGTATTTTTCTTTGTTATTTTTTTAATAAAACAATTTTAATATATAAAAAAATGGAATATCCAAAAATTTATTGTTTGCGTTGTAAAAAACATACTGAAAATGATTCGGTCGAACAAGTAACATCGACTAATAATAGACAAATGTTAAAAGCTAAATGTTCCGAATGTGGATCCAATAAAAATAGATTTATTGCTGGTCTAACAAACAAATTAGCAGATGAATTACATCATAAAGTTATAAAAAAATTTCACAAAAGACGTGTTTATGTTCATTCGATAGATCAAACATGGACAGTTGATTTGGTAGATATGCAACAATATTCAAAACAAAATAAACACTATAAATATTTATTAGCAGTTATAGATATTTTTAGTAAATATGGTTGGTTGATTCCATTAAAAAATAAAACTGGATCAACGGTAAGCGGTGCATTTGAAATATTATTCAAAGACAGAAAACCAATGTATATTTGGTCAGATAAAGGATCTGAATTTTATAATCGACAAGTGAAAGAATTGTTAAAAGATAATAATATAAAGTTATATTCAACTGAGAATGAAGAAAAATCCAGTGTAGTAGAACGATGGATAGGAACAATGAAACAACGTATGTTTAAATATTTTACTGCTCATGAAACTACTAAATATTATGATGTATTGGATGAATTAGTTAATAATTATAATAATACAGTTCATTCTTCAATTAAAATGACACCTGTTGACGCAAGTAAATCAGAAAATGAATCAACTGTACATGAAAATTTATATCCAGAAAAAAATGATATAACTAAAAAACCTAAATTTAAAATTGGTGATAGAGTTAGAATAGCAAAAATAAAAGGTAAATTTGAAAAAGGTTATACTACTCGTTGGAGAAAAGAAATATTTGTAATTGAAGAAGTTTTGAATACCGACCCTGTTACTTATAAAATAAAAGATTTAAATAATGAAGAGATTAGAGGTAGTTTTTATGAACAAGAATTACAAATTACTGAATTTTAGATTATATATTTCCAAGAATACGTTATTTTTATATAACTTTCAGCTTCAATCGTAAATTGCAAATCATCGATCTCCGGATAAATAAAAAGGAACACATCACGATCTAAATCAAGAGTAAATTCTTCCATTTTATCTTTTTCAATGTATTCAATTCCTGCATCACGGTCATTTGTAATACTTATCCATTTTAAAATAAATCTTTTTATATTACCTTTGGTTATTAGTTTTATTTCAAATTTATATCTTCCTTGTTTTTTAATTTTAAAACCTCTCAATATTGTTCCTAGTCTGATTTCAAAATTTTGATTTGGAAACACGTAATCTGTATATTTTACAATAGGAGAATAAGTAAGACCAAATAAAGCGAATAAGTCATTCGTTTCAACAGTTTGGATTAATTCCTTTGTTTTCAATCTATATTGTGTTGGAATTCCTATTGATTTGGATAAAATGTTTACTTCTTGTACTCTGTTGTTATAAAAATCAAACACAGGTATTTCATATAATGCTTTATCAAGTTTCGATATTTTTCTTCTTAATTTTTTATTATCATTTACTAAATTCAATACAACGCCACCAATATCAGTTATTTGTTTGGGTAAAATATTTTTAGTTAAATCATCTATATTAGCTATGTTATTTTCAAAAATAACATGTTTCTCATTTTGATTTACAATTTTATCTTGTAACTCAATTATTATTTTTTCGTTTTGTTTGAAGCTATCGTTCAATTGTTTACGAATTTCAGTTTCAGTTTCTAATGTTTTTTTAATAACTTTGATGTCTTCGAGATCATAGTCTGAAATTACGTTTTGAATTTTCCTAAAAACAAATCTTCTGGAAACTGCATCATCTGGTCTACTTGGACTTCCCAAATTAATTATCGCATTTCCATCCATATCTAATTGTCTACGTTGTATATCGTTTCTTTTATTTTTTCCAATTCCGAAGATACTCATTTTTTTATATGTAAAATTTTTCATGCTTCATGTTTTATTTTTTTCATGTAAAATTTTGCATTTTGCATTTTTGAAATTTTTGCATTTTTTCATGTAAATTTTGAAATTTTGCATTTTTGAAATTTTGCATTTTTAAAATTTTGAAATTTTGCATTTTTGAAATTTTGCATTTTTGAAATTTTGAAAGTGTGAAATTTTACATTTTTGAAATTTTCAAATTTTCGAATTTTGCATTTTAGAAATTTTGCAATTTTGCAATTTTGAAATTTGAAATTTTGAAATTTGAAATTTTTAAGGTTTATTTTTGAAGAATTCCCAAAATGATGACGTCACTGATGACGTCACATACCTAGGGTGCGGGTGTGGGGGGGGCCCTATATATTTTTAACTATTTTTTATATTTTTTTTTAGGGGAATTCCCAAATGATGACGTCACTGATGACGTCACTGATGACGTCACAAAGTGTGCTAGTGACCTAGTGACCTAGTTCCCGAGTGGGGTGGCCCAGACACGCTCAATTACTATACTACTTTTCCAAACTCTCAAACTCGAAGCTGTTACTTATCTCCATCTCGGCTAAATATCACTTTCCCCGGGAAAAAAGAAAAAAAGCAATATATATAATACCATGCATATAAAGGAGGGGCGTATACAGGATTTTTGCGACGGGGTGGGGCAAAGTCTAGGTGTTTATGTAAATTATGGGCACAATCACTTTTATGCTTGCCAGATTTTAGAAGGGCTACAAGCCGGCACCGCTCCCCTAAATTCACCCTGGTAAAATCTCATTACAATCAACAGGAAATATAAGTTATACAACAAGTTGATTGCACTCGTCCTCCCTGCCTTGTGACTAAATCAACAAAATTACGCGAAGTGACGAAATAAGTGACGTCATGTATCCATTTATGACGACATATTGAAAAGCTTTGAGAATTAACCTAACGAAGCACAGTACTCGATGCGTCTTTGCAGTGCCAGATTGGCCCAGAATAAAAAAGAAAACCACAGCGTCTGATATAAGATATATCGGTAAAACAAACCCCTGAAGATCTAAGTAAGTGTTGCTTACCATTGTAAATAGACAGAGCATTTGATTATTTATGAACTTTTTGTACCAATACGATTATATCAAATGACTACCTGATTAAGAAAAAAAGCATAAAACTCGTGTCCTTGAAGGTGATCTTAGTTAAGGTATTGATTTGAAACGGGTCCCAAATCTGCAAATCACTGAAACGAATTCAAACCTTGATATTCACCAAACAGGGTTTATAGTACATGTATTAAATTTTCTTTGGTGTAACATAATAGTATAACTTCCTTTCAGACTGAATGTTGCGTGTTATCAATTATTTACAAAAAAAACAAACTAATTAACGTTATAGGACATCCGGGAGAAATTCCACTTATGTTTTTCAATCGAATGTAACAAAAAGCAATTAAGCACAAACGGATCTCACACTTATATATATATATCATTGTTCATAACCCGTGGCTAGGTGTGAGATCCGTTTGTGCTTAATATATTAAGGACTGCAGTAACCTGTTCATGATAATACTAATACAATACTACAGAATGAGTCTGAACAATTCATGACACAGCCATCATTTTGTCAATGCTTCTTTTTAAGATCAAATCCGAAAGTTACTTTTATGTTCCATTACTGAATAAAAATACAAAATTTGATCACAATTAATGGAATGGTATATATCCTTATTTTCAAGAATGTTGTAGAACGGAAAATATTAAAGTGTAGTTACTTTTGTAACATGTCGCAAACTATTTAAGACTTTCAAAAGGTACATGGTGGTCAATGCATAAAACCACAAGTTAACCTCGGCTGACTACGCTATTATGACAATCAACTGAAAACAGGTTCCATTAGTCGTAAAAACATATCCCTTTACACATGCTAATGTGGGCCTGGATGATGCTGAGGTTGTCCTTGATGCAACAAAATTCAATATGCATATTTTCAATGTTCATCTAAATGAAAGTATATCTTGAGGATTTCAGTTTTACAGCCGGCTACACTTAGATGGTTGTTGCAACACATAAGTCCTTATACTCTTGCTCTGAAATATCAGATATTACCTAATTGCTTTCACCGGCAAATGGGTATCCAACGATGGTTTCAAATGTTGAGCCGTACGTTGAGCATCCTGAAAATGACACTAAATGATTAATGTATAAATACGATATACAAACCATGAAAATATTTTTAGCCTTTTAGTGAACTGATCAGTGTTGAGTTAGCATTGAAATTCATATCCATTCATGGTGATTGTCTTACCTATATCCTGCATCGCATGTTTCAGCTGTATTGTTATAACTTTCATAAAACAGTAATATAAATATACGCCATGACGAGGGAAATCAAGAATGTTGATATTGACATAAGATTGGAGGTATTTTTTTGTACAAACTTTGATTTCTGTTCAAGGTGGAGTCTAATTTAGGTATAATTTGTAGTGGATACTTTGTGAAATCAGCATTTCGCGCAAAACCAAAACCGAAATTTATGTATGAATAACTATTTATAATCTAAGTACTGAGAGTACTTTTGTTGACTGGTATTGCAGCATTGTGATTTCTTTCTTGATCTTATTTCAAAACACCAAGTCACTAGGAAGAATTTCATGAGTTCCCGTTTTAAAACTAATAACTAAATAGACATTGTCAGGATTATGTTTCCTATCGGGTCATGTTCAGATGTGTGATGGCAGTGGTTACTATAGCGTAGTGTGATGCAGTAACCGGCGCTCGAAGAAGCATCTTTAGTTCGAGTGACTCAAGATGTGGAGTAGTTGACAATTACATGCGGAGCCAGGTCGGTAATATTACAAAATTCAGAAACTCTGATTGGACTAACTGTCTTTCCGTATATATTACTGGTGAAATCAGGCGTTAACCCCCAAAATTAAAACCGTGAAAATAGACATTTTAGATTCCATTAAACTCATAATCATTCATTGTCAAGGAATCTCAACTGGGTATAAAAAGTCATCGATAGAGAAAATTATGAAAATTTACAGTCATACACAAACTAAGTCTTACATTGTTAAATTCATTCACAGATATAGCCATTACATAACTGCACTCATAATTAAACGATTTAAAGATATATACGTATTTAATGGTTGCCATGGCAACACATCTTAAAACAACGCAGAAAACCAGCATATATTACAAGAACAATTCCATGGAACTAAATCAAACAATAAATGGCGATTTTACTATTAAAAATCCCCTCAACGCATCCAATACCTAAACAAATATTATCACCAAGACAATTTTATGACTGAAATTAAATGAGTTTAATATGTTTGATTAACATGGTAATTTGTATATGTGTATTGCAAATATAGCCTGTTTACGTATTTTTTCCAAGCAATACCTTTTTACTCAGTATTGTTAGATATTTGAATTGGAATTTCACTAATAACATAAATTAGTGGAATAAGATCTCATTAAACAATTATGAGTAAAATAAACATGGTTGTCATTGAAACACATCTTACTATAATTTAAGACAAAATTGCTTTTTAACCATAAAATTGATCCCATTAATGTTTAAAGCACGGTAAGTATTAGTCCTGGTTGTAAGATTATGATATGCAGATACTTTTACATTGCACACTTGCTCATTTACTTTAATGAGATTCAATTATTTGTGGTAACATCAAAGGAGATATTACATTGCTTATCAGCATATATAAGAATAATACATCAAAATTCAATTCTGTGTATCGATCGTAACAAGAAACTGACTATTAAGTCAACATGAAATGTTTTCAAGACACCTAAATTCAATGCAAATAAGATAAATATAAAACAAGTAGTTGAAATGTTTTATACGCAATTACGAAATGGTCACTATGGCAACAAATTAAGAACAGTGAAAATGTATTAAAAACCAGTACACAAAAGCTTATATACAACACATGACCAGTTCAAAGCATGAAATTATTGTAAAACACATTATTCTCAAACTAAGTATTATCCAGAAAATTTCAAAAATAAAATCTCTTTTTTTTATCCTGTTTGTATAATGTAAATTATGTACATGTAATGTAAACTATTACCGATATTGTTTGACTCGAAATTTATACATTTTTTATAACTATTACTGATTACTATTTAAATAACCATAGTGACCTTCATATTACTTATTAAAACTATATGTATGTATATAGTTTTAATAAGTTACATGAACAAAATCAAATAGACAAAATATAAATATGGTTGCCATGGAAACTAATTTATGACACAATTTCCTGCTTATTAACTGAAAACGAAAGTTACAGCCATAAAACATATCAGATTAATACCTGAAACACAAAAATATCATTCATCTATTCAACTACCAGGACAAAACTATTCAGATGCAGTCTTGGAAGGACAAATATGTCAACAGAAACATCTATAACAGTTACAACCTATATCAGTTCCATTCTGTAACACTGGTGTCACACTTAACTTTGTATTCACACTTAGGTTTTGCTTCAGTAGACTTAGCACATGATGATTGATGTGTTTTTCCTCAGATGAAGCATATTCTGTCACAAACACTGCCCCAGGAGACGTAGAAGACATTCTGAAATAATACAAAATTGATGCATTAAATCATTCATCTCAGAAGGAGTAATCCTGCATATAAAACACAGCTCTCCTTATGACAAACAGTAAGGTGTGTTGGTGTGGGTATTTGACATGGCCAAAAATAAATTTTCCATTATATTTTGGGAAGACATTCCATAACTGAAAGTTAATGTTATTGCCATGAACATGTACGTTATTATAAAGATGTATAGTGATAATGTGCACACTCATTTACATTGAGTATGTATAGTTTCAAACCCAGCCAATGTCTATAAACTTAAGCATTATGGCAGAATTGGTTTCATTTCTTTAAAACATCCATATACATTATATATGTTTGACAAAAGAGGCAAAAATGATGAACAAGTTTTGAAATCTCCCCTATTTCTTATAAATATATACTTTTTAATTTTATTACCCACTAGGTAATTTTACAATCTATTACAGTGAACGTATAAAGGTAATTGATTATATTAATAACCCTATTACTGCATAATTCTTGTTTTGACTCGTACAGTTGTCCATATGTTGGGCCACATTTTTCTCCCCATTCTCCAAGTTAAGAAAATGGTGGTGGAAATCACGCTACTGCTCCCTTACCAACTGTAACACCATACTGCTCGTCATTAAGGTAAGATATCAGAGAACCTACAAATAAAAATAAAATACAATTAACAAAAAAAATAAGATACAATTAACAAAAAAAATAAAATACATTTAACAACAAAAAAAAACAATTAACAAAAAAAAAACACAATTAACAAAAAAATACAATTAACAAAAAATAAATGAAATACAATTAACAAAAAAAAATTACATTTAACAAAAAAAATACAATTAACAATTTCTCTTTTGATTGAAGAATTGTTCAACAGCAGTCATTACATAATTATGTGTACATGTTAAGTAAGTTAATCTCTACATAAGTAACTTATGAAGATGAGATTTTTCTCGTCTGTGGTGTTTAAGGTTTCAATTCATTAAAAGATTGACATTTCAAATACATGTCATGGTCCTAAAGTAAATAACAATAGCAATAACGACATTGCCGTGGACCCTTGGATTCAAACCATCCATTTCCAATGACTTGGAACTCCGTTTAACAGTTTTTTATGACACACCAAGTGCAAAAGCAAATGTTTCATGACATATACGAGTGCCATAAAATAATAACTATGCCGGTACTTTGTCCTGGAGGCATGGTTCTAGGTTCAATGTTGTAATAGTAACAGTAATTTTGATGATCGTACAATTGGAATTTAATAATTAAATCAGTTTCATCTTTTCATTTTTCTAAACAGGATTTTCTATAGTCGACAATTTCATCCCACACCGCAACATTGTTTACCGTCTTGTATGCATAAATAGACCACTAGAGGTTTCCAAGAAATAGAACATGGGCTCAAACCACTCCAGGCCGTTCATTATGTTATAAATAATAGTAGTAATAACAAAATGAGACGGGAGTAATTTATGATGTATAAAATATTGCCATTTCAGGCACAAAGATACAGTTAGACAAACCAGAAAAGGTGTCATATAATTGTCGAAAGATTATTGGAACATTCTCCGGTTTTGATCCAGATTATTATATTATTCTCATCAGCACAGAAGAGAAAATTTCAGAAACTTAAACTGCCTGAGACAAAATACTACGTACGTAAATTGTTCATATGCATAATAGATTAAAATTGTGCTATTCTATCCTTTGAATCAGTTTGTACCATATAGATCGATGTTACCATTTCTTCATCGGCATTGCCTTAATACTGTAAGACACGATTATATTTCCTGAATGATAACTCAGTCATTACAATATTTCACAACATCCATGACGGTGATTGCCTTTGATTGTAATTGTTCTGGTTCTCTGTTCTGTTCTGGCATAAATAAGCTAAATGTCATCCTAATCATTTAACTTTCCAGTAAGATGTCATAATTCAATTCAGTTTACTTCGTTTAATATTGTTGGAGTACTATCTATTAGGGAAAGCTGGAGCAATCATTTTGTTACGAATGTTTGCTGATAATTGCAAAGTATTTTATGTATTTTATTTTTGTATATATGTATTATGTATTTTCGTATTTTTCCCCTGGCGGTAAATTTGAAATTGGGCCGTAAAATCATTTCAGCTTCGCTACGCTCGGTTCCGAGGCGGTACACTCCGGGAGGCTCCATTTGATATCTTACTGTCCGAAATTCCATTAAATTTACATTCAAGCTATCGTTTTGGATGATTTTGTAAGACTGGAATTAGTTTTCAGCTTCGGTGGGATGTAGCGTTAATCTGAAACTGACTGACTTCTATGCTATTTAAAATGACTATGATATTTTAATTACTGTAAGATATCTCTTTTTTTGTAATCGGAAATAAGAGTCTTATTTACATTTGTAATCTGACCGATGGAAGTCTGAACTTCAGACCACCCACAATCATGATTGTTAGTTCTCCAATATAAGCAGTGATTTATGTTACACAAGTTCTGCTAAAATTACTGCAGCAATACCAGTTGCTAATTACGAAGAGAATGGTCAATTATGATGCTGCTAATTGTAATGTTGTTATTAACTATGAACAAGTTGCTGATAATGCCGTTGAAAATGACAACAGTTACTGTGGTGGAATATTTGATAAATATCTATTGTAGGAGTGGTATCCACACGGATTGTAAATGTATGATATCATACAATTTGAATTCCGATATTTCAGATGATTGTATTGATGAATTAAGTTTTACATAATAATGCCGCTTGTTATGCAATGCCATTATTCCGCGTTAATAACTCACAGATGAGACCTAACATGTGAAATCTAAAATTAATTTGTTTTAAATTATTGATATGTTTCAATTATTGACGTCTCGAGATTCAAACATTTATAGGGGTCATTTAGCGACTTTTAATGTGTTTAATAATCTGACATAAACATGTATATTTTGTGTTCAATTCATCATTTTTCAGTTTTGTGCATTACAGACAGAGTTGGTTTCACAGTAGAAAGACAATTTGAAACATTTAGAATGGCGCAATCTGGTTCTGTTATTTCATGTCTCTTTTTGTATTTCAAGGCTTTTCTATAAACTAAAACAATAATACAAGTGTCACTTGGTTATCATGTATTTTTATATTGTAGATATAGATAAAAATAGGATTCCTAGAAAAGGTCATGTACAAAAAATCCCATCTTCACCAAACTTTAACCTTCTCCAACCCACTCTTCCAGGCAAGACACACCCGACACACAAGGCCATACAAAAATAGTATCTATTGATCAACTAAATGAAAGGAAATGTAAAACATGGTATAGGGAAGTATTTAATTCTAGACTTGTGTATCAGTATATTCTAACATTGTTAGTATCCACAGAGCTGAAAACGTAATGCTATGTAAATTACAACTAATGTCACTACATGTGAAATTAACATAAATTCAATTAATTATAAATATTATATTGGTGTTCAACTGCAAAATGCAAAAACGTGTACGGGTAAAAATGGTCATGGATTGGCATTGATTTGTTAAAATAGTTACAAAATTCCTTCTGATTCAATGCTCAAAATAGTTGAATATGGCAATTACCACACAAAGAAAACAAGCATACACTTACAATTGAGTGTTTAATATATAAAACATGTTTCATCGCAAAAAAATCTTCCCAAACAAAGGTTTACTTTCTGAGGGTACAAAATATTAGTACACTTTACAACACTTCTAAGCGATACGTTTTTATATTGCTGCCATTTCTGATTGAATTAAATAGAATTTTATACAATGTCATGCCCCGCCTAAATAAATAAACACGGAATATTCATAATACCACGCTTCATTACCACACAATTAGCCTCAAGCCAAGGTAAGTGGCACGTGGCGCACGCCTGTCAGATAGAATATATGTACGATGAATTGACTATTAGCGCAATATAAATTATTCAATGTTCAATGTTATCAGTTATTTACTGAATACGAAAACTAATTTACATAATAGAAATGTCGGAAAATCATTTATGCTCAATCGAGTATTACTGAAACAGAAGTAAGAACAAACGCATTTCAAATTAAGACATGGATGATGAATGAGATGGATAATGATATTGAAAATCCTCGAAAAGTCTGAAGCAAGTTTGATTTATTACTTAACACCGAAAGACGCAGGAAGTAACTTCTTACAGTCCCAGAGATCAATGATAAATTATTATTAAATGGATTTATATCACAAATTACGTAAACATTCTGTAAATTGTATTATCATGAAACTAAACTTGTAAGTGAATACAAATGCCATCAAAAATCTTAAGTTTTTTTAATTAAGGAATTTCTCTACTAGAATTCTTCAGAGATGTTATTTACAAACTTCGTACTCATCGCGCTTATATTTCATTTCAGTTTTGATCCCGAAATAATTTTCCATTTACTTATTAATCTTAATAACAAAAAAATGAACGCCACGAAGAAAGTAATTTAATGTTATTTTTCACGAATAGTGTAGAGCAAAAAAAGTGTGTTACCTTCGTTATATGCCTCAAAATATTTTTGAATTTTTAACTGATACGAAGGAACATATGCGTAGACACCATATACTCTGTAAGTAAGCATTCTGGACATACTTATTAATTGTAGCATAAAACTAGATCAAAATATTGGTGTGGGGTTATTAAACATCATAGTATCTTTTGATCATTTCGACCTGCATTAGGAATGTTGCTGGATAACGTATTTGTAATCCTGAAATACGCGAGTCACACGTATGTTTAAACTGATACCTTAGAGGTTGAGAATTCTAGACGAGCTATGTAACACAATTATGCTCTTTTTGTTTACACCAACCTGTATTCAGTCAATTTTTTTTGTATATATCTATGAAACGATTTTGTTCTTTCTATAATGATCAATGTAGATTTGACTTCGTGTTCTGACTTTACAAATTGTGTCGTCTGCCAATTAAGCTGTTTTTACACTTCCGTTATTTGTAACTCGTATGTCACAATTTACATTCGAATTTCTTGTTTCTAAAGCCATTATTTCGACAACTAGAATATATTTATATAGGACAGGCGTACAATTTTATTATTACAGTTCAGAGTATATGAGTAAGGTGAACAGTTGCTTCTGCTGTGCTTCATGCGTCAGTTCACAAGTAAACCACAGCTGGCTGCACTCTTCAGATAGTCAACACAACATTTAGTTTATAGTTCGTAAAAATATGTCTCATTAACTATGTTAATGCGTCGGATTGGTTAAGTGCAAAGTGTAGACATGGATGGTGTAGAGATTGTTCATGGTGCACGAAACTATGACATTTATATTTTATAAATGTTATTTTATAAATGTTATTTTATAAGTAAAGCCCATCTTGGGAAATCAAGTTATAGTGCTAGCGGAGAGCTCGAGGAAGAACGACATCTAAGCACAATTTCTGAGCCAAAATATGTAAGTACTGTCCACAACGAAGCTTGAAGGCTGTGATTGGGGTGTTTCTTCTGAAAGGTAACAACTTCCTGATGAACTCAACTCCGCTGAACGACAAACAAATGTGGTGGCTGCAACACATGCATTCTTACACGCTTGTTCAGAGCTTCCAGATATGATCTGATTGTTGAGACCAGCAAGAGCATACCCAACAGTGGTTTCAAATGTTGTGCCGTACGCTGTGCATCCTGAAAATGGCACTCCATGATAAATATGCAAATTCAATATATACTAGTCCAACCAGTTCATACCCAAACACACAATAACATTCACCAGAGTATTTTACAAAACGTGAAACCATCCTTTCTCCGAAACAGACAAACAAGATTAACAAAAAGCAATGTTACAAGACCTGAACAAAATACAGGATAAAAAAGAATGTCGACAATACGTAAATGAGACAAAGAGAGCGAAATCTTACAGGCATTGAGGTCGAAATAGCATGAGCCAACGAAGAAAAATATCAGATAAAATATAGGCATGCCATGGGACACGCATTCACTGTTTTTTAATCTCGTCGATAACTATTGGAAAGGAGTTGACATTAAAACGAAAAAGTTCCTTACCAAGGATGCACGTGCCTGTTGTACTGTCATAGCTATACCCGGATTCACATGTTTCAGCAGGATCAGGAATGTTACAACTTTCCTATAATATATATATATATATATATATATATATATATATATATATATATATATATATATATATATATATATATATATATATATATATATATATATATATATATATATATATATAAATTGCAAAAAATGATAAAATTAATGCCATTGATTTATTAAGCACGATACAGAATACGATAAAGAACAACCATAAATCGCTATGACCAGTGATTATATACCTTTTACAAAATTATCATGATAACATTTAAAGAATGAAATTTGATACGTCATGGGTAAACCGCTACAATAGGACAATATAATACACAAAACGTTTGTTGAATTTCCTCTTTCGTTGCTAATATCCACTTGAATATCCTTTATACAATATATATATATATATTCAGGATTTGAAGCTTATTTTAGATGTTAGTCAGGGTGGATTGCCTTTTAATATAATGATTATTTTATCTTGAAGACTTTCAAGAAATGTAGTTAGTTTAAGACATTTACCAAATTAATTTCTGCGTACTGCCACCCACATCCAGATGTTATACTTGGTGTATAAACAGTATAAGTTATACATCGTTGAGACACCTGATCAAACAAATAAGAACAACAACTGTCCTCGGCACATACAATCGAACATCCTGTTAGGGACCTGACCCCATATACATCACTGATGACATCATCATCATGTTGGTAACACATGTCCTTCACAGTGAATAGGTATTCGCGATTTATTCCAAACGCTAATTCGAAATAAATCGAAACCGCCAAACACACATTTAATTTCATAAACATAACTCAATTAAGTTGCTAAAAAACCTCTTCCTTTGGGCGCTCGAACAAGACTGACAATATTCATGTTCCCAATATGTTGTGAATTATTGATAGACGAAATGTTTATATTAAACTGATTGATTATTTATATGACCAATATTATTCCGCAACGTTCTCATTCGAAGTAATAAGAACTATCAGATATTTCAAAACTTTACCAAAGTAAACTTTTCCTGTTTACACATGATTCAGTATAGTAAAATACACGTTTATTCAATTAGGAAACATAAACAGCTCTACTATTTGCCAAAGGTCACATCAAACAGAACATTTATCGACATAAAACAATGTCTCATTTATATATTCTGTCATAGATTCTTAGGAGCAAAATTACAAATATCAGCAGTATGGATAAAATTACCCGCTCATTTAGAATCATAATACGTTTTAACAGCCGAGGTAAGATGCATGAAAGATGCAATGGCATAAAAACAATTCAACATCATGATGTTGCGTTTTGGTTACAGAGTATTTTGAATAATTGCTTTTTGTTAGCTAATGTGATAAATTCTCGTCAGTCTATGTGTACATATACTTAGTGAATAGTCTTTGATTAAAATCAGTGACAGACCAAAAGGGATCGAAATATTACATTAAATACTTGTAATTTATTTGTAATCTCTGAACTAAAATCACTCCTTGCGCAACATTTTGAAACTGAGACATACCATATTATGGAATTTCATTATAGATTTCTTCTTTTCTAATATTTACAAGACTTTGTATTGGATCCTTTTGATGACATAGTTTCGGTAATTATAGCTTCGAAAAACAATTTGCAGACGCTCGGATGGAGACATTTATTTTACTGGACTTTCAAGTAGACTTTGTAATACGTTTCTTTACAGTAATGTTCTCTTTCTGTCAGCTTATTATGTACCAAGAACTAAAATTCGTCTTGTATTGTTTGTTCACTGTCTGTTCTTGCTTCGCTACAGACGGTTGCAAGGCGGTACAACTGTATTTTGTCTTCCACACTTTTGTATGGCCCTATGTGTTTAGTGCGTTTTGGTTCATTGATTAGTGGGAATGTAGTATTTTGGGGAAGATGGAATGTTTTGTAGGACTTTTTTTCTTGGAATGAAAAATACATAAATGAAATATATTTTTTAAATTATGTTAACGGTTTAATTCAGCTGATTCATCTTGTCTTGTAATGCATTTGTAATGACATATAACATCGTTACATTTGGATTCTTAATGTTTTATATCTTGTTCTGTAAAATTCATAATAGCCATCCTGCATTCCCCGTTTTCTGTTTTTTTTCAACTTCTATGGGCGTCTATAAAATACTTTTGTCTCAGGTTTCTCCTGGATTCACATCGTTTAGTTTTGGATATCAATTGAATCTATTTTATATATTAAATTATTCGGTTCATGATCTTGTATTGCGGAGGGAGTATCTATATCTAACTGTATTGTTGCTTTGCTCGTACAAATGTTTCTATGTTTGTTAACCGATTCGTCATCTGTAGTTGTTTTATAAACACCTCGACTAAATGTTCAAAATATTTCCAGTTCAACGTTTGATTTTCTCTTTATCAGCCAATCAGTGGTCTAGGATTAATTTCAACGTATTTTGATGATAAAAGTACACATTGTCGATATTGTTTGTGAATCGGTTGATTTAGTGTAGTATTACTAGAAATACAATAATTAATTTCTCTCCCTATGTACTCAACATTGTTCATCAGATTGATAGGAAGAGATGTATCAGTATATGCAAGATCAAACGTCATGTGCTACCAATGTACCTATTAAACATTCATATTAACGCACTCTTTAATGCAGAAAATCAAAGTTAACTGTTACCTTCAGTCAGATGGAAGATAAAATTCTCCAAAAATCTCAAATCCTAGTAAAAAGAATAGAATGAAAGCTCAGTCAGCGGTAACCATGTCAAATCACGTGATTGTTATTGAAAAACATGTATATAAAAAAATCTTGAAACAATTCTCTAATAAATAAAGTTTGATACATAAAGTAGACTATGATATTCAGACGTATTTTGTAAATTGTGTTTGAACTTGCTTACATCGAAATGAAGTGGAAAGAAAATCTACTATACAGTGCAGTCTCGACCCTCTCTTGAGTAACACCCTCCCTTCTACAACGCCTTAATTTTCCCATTGTACGATTTAACTCTTAAATTAACCACTCTAGAGCAACAACCTCTCCACAGGAACGTAATTTTGCTTCTCCCAAGGGGTGTTGCTTTGGAGAAGTTGCACTATATTATCAGCCGTCAGCCAGGCGGAATATATGGGAAATCAATACGGTTTTAAATTGAAATATCTGATTTACTTTATGCCCGTCATTAACATTCATAATATAATCATAATTAATTCGAGTTTGGATGATTCTCACTGAATAATTAATTAAAATTTGTCACAAAGGTAGTACAGCCTAATTAGCTTCTACGACAAGTCAATAGTCACTTTGAGGGGCTGAATAAATTTATTCCATTAATGAGTTCGGGCCATCGATAAAACTATAATTTTGTTGTTTTTATATTAGTAGTTGATATATTGATTATTGAGAACGGCTGTTACCTTTGATAATTATAAAAACATTATTATCCAGATTTTCTGCACTACCAGACCTCATTTGTCAATGAACAGATGAGTAGTTTAAATGGAAAGAGTCATTTCTATTTAACCACTTGCACGCGGTTTATATCAGGCCATACCAAATCGCGTCTATGTTTAGCGTAACATCGAGGTTTAAAAACCTATCTAGCTCTCCGGAAAAAAAACAAACAAGTGCCTCAGAAAAAAAACACAAATTTCCAACTTAATTGTCGCTAAATATTAGCTTCTATCAAAAGTTCTAACAGTCACTCAGTGAGAATAAATATGTATCATTTCTTAAATAAAAACAGAAGCATTATATTGATCGATTTTGACGACTGGAAGGCATATTGCTACAAAGCAAATCATTCGAGCATGTAATGGTCCAATAAAGATATTTCAAAAGATCAAATATTCAATATTACGATATGTTTTTTATTTGACTCAGGTGATCAAAACCTTTCCGTCCGCGGACGCTAAACACAGTTATAATTTGGCATGGCCTCAATCTGAATGCATACTAAAATGGAACGTATTCACACTCTGAGCTAAAGTTCTAAGTCTTCGTTATAAAAGGTGCCCATCTTACTAATTCTTCGAAATTTCCATCTCCTATTCACATCAAGCATTCAGTTAAAATGCTACGTGATTCTGTCATTCGGAAAAAATGCGTTTTGCAGACCGTTTGGCTCGTTAGGCATCGCTGGTTGCTGTACACAAATTCTGATTAATGAATGAGTGTTGTTTATTATGCTAAACATGACACGATTCATACTGTGAATAGATGAAAAATTTATATCTCTACTAAAAATTTTCAACGACAAAATTTATAATCATCCCCCTTTTTAAATGAATATTATGTTTTACTTTCAAATAGAATAATGACATTACTTGGTCATTTAAAATTTACAAAACCTCCATATATTATCGTTTTAGTGACATTTCAACACCACGTGTTTTTGGGTTTTTTTAGATATAAACAATGAATAACAAGGTTGAATTAGAGATCGAACGAATTTCATATGTATTTTGACACCGTAGTTAGTACAAACATCTCACTAACAAGAAATACATTGATAGCTGTTAAAATGTTTTGAACTTATGCATTATTACTACGTACAATACTTGCATATTGCAGGACCGAGATTTAGGAAATATACAGTATCCAATTAAAAAAGCTGCAGTTTCATGAATGAAATAATAACAACCCACCGTATAAATAAATATATATGTTCATTCGCGTTTATGATTGGCATTTGTAGCCTCTTAAAATATTTTTTTGCTGGCGTAGTTAGTTTGCAGACGGGTTACCAGGACATTACAGTCAAATGAACTACATTAGTAAAGATGATCAATGCCCTTGAAAAGACTAAATACATTAGTAAAGATGATCAATGCCCTTGAAAAGACTTGGGCGCTATAAAAGTCAGAAAAAATCTACAATAATTTTAACACTATCATTACCGGCTTTAAATCCCTTCACAAGCTCTTTATATATATATATATATATATATATATATAAAGCCGGTAATGACAGTGTTCAAGTTCAGTTATTTGAAAGAACAATTCATTCTTTACTGATTTTAATATACAGTAGAACCTCGATTATCCGAAATCGACGGGTCCGAAATATTATTTCGAATAATCCGAGGTAAAGGAAATCTAACCGTGTTGCATGGAAACAAAGGGAGATCAATCCCAAATAAATTATGATGAACATATAAATATATTAACAACAAAATGTATGTGCTATAACTGGTTTATGTTTATGTTTTATTTACAATGAACAATGCATTTGAATATAGATATGCACGTGCGTAACGTGAATGGTATATAGTTATTAATAGTATATCAGTTGTCAACTTGATCGGACTGTGAACACTTTAAACGATAATTTCTTACGAAAATGAAATAATATCAGTAATTAAATTTAGTAATCCATTCGAAATAAAAGGTGAATTATCTTAAAAATATCATTAAAATAAGATAATTATAATCATATCATAGCAAACAATGAATCAAACAAACAATACTTTGTGCAGTATGGTTTTATGAATTGTTGTTAGCACCTTTTGACACATTAAGGATATCCTACAATAGACAAGTCTGGTTGATCAGAGTTAATTGTCATCTTGATCTGATCTCACAATTACGACGAGTGGTTTAGTGTATGTCGAGCAAGAAGATATACTCACGCGAGCCCAGATCTTGAATGCATCGTCGCCGATAATGTTGTGGTTGTGGCCGCTCAGAGGATGCCGGCAAGATTTGAGAATAGGCCAGGCCTTGTGAAAATTAGTTTCCGGTCCCTAAATGATAAAGTTATTTTCTGCGAAACAAGATGAAACTCAAGGACACCACAGACTATAAAGATGTGTATCTTAAAAGCAGCAAGTCACATGCAGAACGATTGATAGAGCAGGATGTTGCGCAACATGCCCCACGACAGGATGCAAATGGTCGAATGAGACAACGCAGTAATGACTCCATTCCACAGAACGTCCAGTACCAGAATGGTCAATATTGGGGTCATGGGTCCATCAAGCTTTCACATTTGAATGTATATGGTTGGATGGCAAATAATCACGAACTTCGTTGTGCCCTTATAAAATCCATAGACGCGGACATTTTATCGATATGCGAAACACACTTAGTGGGCAATAACACTGTTGAAGGCGAATGGTTATGAGCGGTATGGGAACAATTGGAAAACATTCATGTCAATGCTTAAAAAGGTTCGGATGGTATAGCCTTTTTACTGAAATCATGGGTACTTGATGAATATACTGCTGAAGTCGTCGATACGAGCACACAAGGTATCATCAACTTAA
This sequence comes from Lutraria rhynchaena, assembly GCA_008271625.1. Taxonomy (NCBI): domain Eukaryota; kingdom Metazoa; phylum Mollusca; class Bivalvia; order Venerida; family Mactridae; genus Lutraria; species Lutraria rhynchaena. The sequence continues at coordinate 597,599 of VIBL01000040.1, forward strand.
CATTGTCTCATAAAATTAGTGACTATAGTATACTGGTTATCTCAGCATACTTACCACCTGAAAATTCTACACACAAAGCTTCTTTGCTCATATCTTGTCTCAGATATACTTACACAGTGACCGTGACACTATCTAGCTAGTAGCTGATTTTAATGCTAGAATAGGAAATTTGTCGGACCAACTGTCGAAGGTTGATTCGGTGCCTAGACGAGTCTCACTTGATAGCAGTGTTAATCAACTTGGTCGTGAATTGATTGATTTTCTAAATGACGCTAGATTTGCACCCTAAATGACAGATTTGGTAATAGTGATAATTATATTAGTGTATCATCAAGAGGTCGCCCGGTGATAGATTACATATGCACACCGCACACAACTTGTTCATAATTGTGTCGAACCTGTGTTAGACTATTGTTCGTCTGTTTGGGCTTCAAACAATACCAGCGATTAGACAATGTCCAACATCGTGCAATTAGATACTTTTTGGATGTCCATAAATTTGCAGTAATTGCGGCCATTACCGGTGATATTGGCTGGATTCCCAATAGATGTACACGTTGGATCAATATATACGCTTCTGGTACAGATTGGTTAAAATGGACAATGACATAATTACCAAACAAACATTCCAGCATGACGAAAGCATAGGTATGAACAATTTGTGCAGTGATATTAAGCATATTATGAACACTCTACAGACTGCCGATCATTACGAGCACAAACGTGTTGTTGACTTGAGTTTTGCTCGTACGAAGGTTGAATCATTCTTGAATCAATGATCAATGGTGAAAAACGGTTGAGAGAACCCCGAAATTACGCACGTATAAACATTTCAAATCTCAGTTTGAAACTGAAGGCTGTGTACATTTAAATCTTAGCAAATATGAACGTTCTTTGTCAGCCCAAGTTCGCTGTGGAATCTTACCCCTTCGTGTAGAGACTGGTAGATATATTGAGGGAAGCTCTTGAGCAAAAGACTCTGTCAATTCTGTGATGATAATGTGGTTGAGAATGAATTACATTTCCATATTGAGAGTTCAAAATTAATGCACAAAGACTACAGACCTTTGGCGCTATCTTAAATGATAATACTTCGGATCAATGTTTGTCTACCGAGAAGATGTGCCTGTTGTTAAATAGTCATACCAGGAAAACTGCTACATATTTGATGAAATCTTACATGATGAGGTGTAGATTACTATATTCGCCATCATAAATTAACATTCTAGTGCTTATTTACCGTTGTTTATATTACTTGTATGTATAATTATCAATACTATAGATAAGAGCAATATACATTTTAAAGGTATCTTAATTTGCAAAGCCCATTATATACATTGTGCGTTTAATTTATCATGATTTGTGAGCTTGCTAAGTTTTCGTTTTTTGATGCGATCTACAAACTAACATTTGTTTGTGTAATATCATTGTGATAGAGCTTGTACATCTATCTAATCATCCAAAGGTATGTTCTGTTTCAAAACATTTAATATTCATATTAATACGGATATTACAAGTTTAATTCCTTCTCAAAATGAAAATATATTTTCAATGCATTTTGTTAGACAAATTCAGATAAAAACATACAGTTCACCATAAACCCTCTTAATCAAAGGAACTTGTATAAGGTACTGTTAATGTAACTACTTCTTATCAGTTTAGACATTTCAGTAACCACTGTAAGCCTTTTGTGTGGCATTAATTACTCTGTCATAAAGGTCCCAATTGTTTTCCCTATGTGTCCCTGGGTAAATGTATATTGGTCTCCTGTCTTCATAGGATCTATTAGGACCGCCTTGAGTTGACACACAGTACACTGTATGAATATCAGAGTCATCAACTGGAGAGATGGTTAATGTCACTCGTGTTGTAAACATGTTTGGATGCGACTTTCTAATCTGTAAATATAATATAAAGGTAACAATTACATAGAACAAATGCCAAACAATGAATTTTTATACAGCATACCTACTTTTAAATAAGTATATGTGCATGTATGTTATAGATAACATATATTCCATACAATTGATTTAAGCGTCATTTCTTTAAAGAAGCAACTTTAGTGTCCTCTGTAATTCGCAATGTAAGGCGCTGTCAAATTAATGACAATAATGCTATGTAAAAATAACTACCGAATAAAAAACATGAAAAACTTGGCCAGTATAGTGCGGAACACTCAATAATCCCGCTTTTTTTGTGCTGATATCTAGCACAAATGTTTTAATATTTGATATAATTTCCCAGCTCAAATATCAATTTTGCGCTAACGATGTTCTAACTTATTGTGGTGGGATTATATTTCGTTTTAAACAATATTCTGTTTACTCGCCAATTGATCAAAATATTAACTATGACATATTGCAAACACTATCTTATCGGAAGGTGTACAACGGAAATGTGCTTCGAGGCCAATATCAAGCTTTATAGACACACCGGTATCTAACCCCAAATTACAAACAGTGAGAACACTATACAAGCACAAATTTTATGCCAAGCTGGTGTATTTGTCAATCGGTTAATAGATCATTAAGTGTAAATATTACAAGTATTGTCAATTACAACGTCCTGAGGACATGCACATTAGGAACACACGACTTTATTTAATTATTAACTAGAAGTAATATGTAAAATACGTAATTTACCTTGTACATTCCAGACCTGACTAGGTCTGGACCATATTCTTCATATAATCTAAGTTCTAGATAAGGCTTAGGTTTTCCTTTAGCTTTACATGATATGACAATACTTTGACTTGAGTTCTTTGACACTCCAGTTTTTGCATCATCAAACATGGCTTCTTCAAGAACAACAACTTCAGTAGTACCATTTATTGTTTGATTTCCGTTCGTCGCCCTTCAATTGAAAATTAGTTCTTATTGTCTTAGCTATGAATAAAAAATGTATTGGACTAGTATTTTAGTATTTGCTCCTTTTGTTTAGATAGAATGTATCAAAGTGATAGAATGCACTCGGACGTTGACTATTCTAGCTCAGATTTAGATATCCTACTGGCGACGCTATTGAAAGTTAACAATTGATGTATGTATTTTATCAAAAATATATTATTAAAAAGTCAAACTACATATTCGAATGAATACCTTTATATTAAATGAATAATACTCTATACTCACTATACGCTTAACAGAAAAACATCTACTAAAACCTAATACGTTTGACCTATTTCCACTGCGTATGAAAGCAGATTTATTTATTAAGATTGATATTTAATATTTTATTTTAATTTGATTTATATTATCTCTATCAAGAACATATTTAATCTATGGGCTCACTTACTGACATAAATATTTTCCCTCGGTCTGTTTTGGTTGACTTGCTGACAATGTCAACACCTTTATTTCCATGTAACTATCGGATATTACTGTTTCCGTCGCCATTTTCGTCTTCTTCCCGTTTTTCGTCATTTTGAAAACAGATGCCTTGGGTCGAGGATTGCCCATAGCAGCGCACATTAAGCTATGATTTGACGGGAACACCACTGTCTGCGCATCTATTGGAAACATACCAACTGCATTTTCTTGAACGACATTCTTTCCGTCTGGACGATATATCCGTATTAGAGGACCGTATGATATTCTCTCTACCATACTCGCATTCATGTTAATGCTGGGCATGCGTATGGAAAGTATACCACCATATTGAACATACGGTTGTCTCAGAGTTATATCCATATAGGATGTTGCGTCGTTGCGTCGCCCACCTGAGAGGCCCAGCCCGTCAGAAGTGAAATGCATTATTTCAAAGATTTTTGGCGGACTTGCGCTTGTATTAAGACCAGTAAAGAACACGTCAGCTTGCGCATGCTCGTCGAATTCTCTTGGGTCTCTGTTCATAGTACTACTGATAACAAGATCACCATCTCTTGGTGCAACAAAACTTTTGTTAATGTTTAAAAGATCAACATCTGGTTTTGCTATGCCTTGTTCTTGGCTCGTTCCTATTGACGTTATATTTAATTGCACGTTAAGGCCTTCATCATCATTATACAACCGAAACTCTAAGTTACGTATAGATCCCAAATTTACAACATCTACTGTTGAAGTGTAAACAAATGCGTCAATTGTGTCTTTAGTCCGTTGTCCGGCTGAAAACAAAACAAAATGCAAATATTTAATTCATCAGCATACATGTTATAATTGAAATATATGCTACGGTGATCGAGTTGCGCTAAACTTGGGTATCGTTAATTAAGATTTCACGGGCACCAGCAATTTGAGCAAGCTTTGTTAAGAATCATTGAACACAGAATCAAAGATTGATCTCTGATGTTTCAAAACAAAAGAACATATGCTAAATCTGACTCACCAAGGAAGTATTTTATTCGAAAATGCATTATTTTAATTGTTTGAATATAGTCAGATCACCTTTGTTTACAGCATAGTACATGAATAATATTATCATAATTAACTCAGAAATATTATCAGACATGTATGATATTTGAGCTTTTGTTCTCCATGTTTTTGTATGGGTCTGTGGATTGGATGGTTTTAGGTTTGGGGCGTAGTAAGTTTGGTGAAGCTGGGATGTTTTGTAAGTGATTTTTTTCAAGGAATTCTTGTCTTATCTACGCAAACATTTCAACTAAGTGCATTACTGAAATTGCCCCAGCGTCGATCGACACTTTGATATTGGTAAGAACAAACTCTTTTGTAAGTTTCATACAACCGCATGGAAAATACGGCGTTGAGTGCGTATCTCTTCAATGGTTTAGCGAAGTTGTCTATTTTTAATACGTATATATATATATATATCTTGATAAATAATTCGTTTTGTAGTAAAATAGTGTGTTTTATACAGTTCAGTGCTTATTATGTTTACAATAAATTACTTCATAGCACATTCCAAATACGCTCAACATTGTTTTTACTATTATACTGTAATGTTTCTATAATTTTCAATTTACGGACATCTACAAGTCGTCGGGTTAATAAGATTTGCCACTTACTGCAATTTAAAATGGGAAATATTTTACAATACTCGTCTTGTTATATACGATTTCAGTAAAACCACTATAGATAGAAGTTGGTACAGGGAAAAAAGTGTTACTATATTTACCAGTTCTCCACATTCCATCATTTCTCCGAGACACAATCCAGTCAGTTGTATGATCCGGAGTGGCTGCGTACTTAATGGAAATAGTGGTCTGGTTGTTGTAGGTACCGCTTGATTTTACAGACATCACATGCAGGGGTAGCGCACGCTTTGCCTGTTTTGTTTGTAATGAAGTGTCACATAATGATTAATTTACATGCGTACGGAATTACAAAATATACATACATTGGCGCATACACATGTTGTATCGAACCAATGAAGTTTATGTTCTTATTTTTTTTTGATAAATGAAGACGGCGGTTCAACACTGCTTCAATGTTCCTTTAGAGTGCCAAGCATTGACAGACGTATAATTATAAAAAATAACACAATATAACTGGATACATTAAAAGTACTTTTACACTTTTGAATGACTTCGTGCATTGAAATAAGTCAGAACTATTAAACACAGCATACCGGTTGTTGTGCTGGGTCAGTGGTTCGATTTTCCTGTATTTCTCGCCCACAGTCACATGTTGGCATAGACAAAGCCTTACACATCTGTTCCATACCTGACCATATCTATAATGGCAAATGGAAATCTAGTTAATCAAGTCAAACACTTTTTGGACTTGTAGATGCTGTAATAATATTACCCCCATCATAATGACCGTCCATTATCGGGTCGGCTTCATATTCAAGATAATCATTTTGATGTCAGCTTTATGCTTTTGTCGTATGATAGTCTTAATACCGAGATGTAACTAAACTTGTGAAATCAAGACGTCGTCGAAAATGATATTACCACTTCGGTAAACAAAATATGATTTCCGATACATCTTAAAAAATAACATTATCAATTTGTATAAAAAAACAAATGACCTTTTTTATCGACAATACTGAAGGAGAGGCGCATAAAGCCGTATGTGGTGATAGAGAACAGTGATGGTTATTTAAATATCGAGATAAAATTAATGGTAATTTATAGTTGCGCTAAACCTACTGAAGTGTTAATCGTTTACCGCTGTGAACATTATTTCGGAACAACTTAATCAATCAAAAGGAGAACAAATGATTTTGTCACAGGACAACTAATGGTATAGATATGCAAATGTGACACGACCTGCTGCAATCGTTTATTTTGTAACGTCAACCGTCTGTTCTGTTCTAAAACAGTGTTCAGCATACTTCGAAGTCCTTCTTTACCTTCACCGGCATCATTTGACGAAGCCGGTTGGCAATTGCTCACATCAAACTGAAACTTTGACACAATAAAGAACTATATGCATTATAATGGTTGATATATATCAAAAAGATAAAATATATCATGGACATTTGCATTTCTATAATATTCATGTATAAATTTCAGTCTATTATCGTTTTTTTTGCCTTAGCCTTAAAATTAGGCCAGATAAGTCTAACAACATTTTATTTTAATGTTGATTAATGGAAGAGCCCATTTCATTTATATATTTATCAGTTGCATGAAATTCAAGTTCAAATTAATAGTTCATTACTGTTAAGCGAAATACAATTACATATCTTGTCATTTAAATAGTGGATATCTAAATGACAATATCTGTAATTATATTTCGCTATTACGTACTTAAGTATGCTTCAAGAGACAAAAACAATTGATAACTCTTCAAATTCGCAAAATAGTAATAAATTAATAAACGACCGAAAAATGTCACGTTATTCTATTAAAACATCAATAACGGTCGTGTTAATTATATAGCGTTAACTTACCTGAACAAAGATGACAAATATCCAAACAGCTGAAATGTATTTTATGTGCTCCATACCAATGTTAATCAAAGAGTAACATGAATTTATCCTTTAATTGTTTCACGCGATATATTCACAGCTTGCACGACTATGAATCTGAACAATAAGTAACTTTCTGATTCACGATGGGTTGTTCCATTCGCATTATTTATTCCAGTTCAGTAGTTTTTAAAACGTATTAGCGTGTGTTTAATACATATATCATTAATGTATATACGTTTTATAAACAAACTTTAGTGTTTGTATACATTATATACTTATATACGATAAACGATCTGTTTTCAAGACCACAGAGCTGACTTATTCAGGAAAAGCAGGATTTCTTCAACCGATATTAAAAACAGATGTTTCAAACGTTTCAATCAGGTTCACACAATAGATACACGTAAAAGACTGGTACAAAAAGTAGTGAAAAAAGGTGAAATTTAATAGTAAGTTCAGATGTTTTTTTTCCTAAAATGTGTTCAGAACTATTACAATTATAATCATGACTGTACCGTTTACTGTTCAGATTAGAAAGTGTTCTTGTGCCTAGGCGATCTGCAGCAATACTTGAAACGATACAAATGCTTAACTATCATTATTTATGTACCACATTGCATGAATTCATTTCTCTCGGAAATCTCGGGAAACAAATATCGCCGTGTCTTTGCATCCAATATCGGCCCAATTGCCACAATGGCATCATCGTAATCTGGAGATATTTGCTGCTGGTTCAACGTTAAACCCAACAAAATCTCTTTCAACAGTGTACCTATGTCACTCGTGGCCTCTCTGTAACATAATATGCAATTACAGTCACAATTGTTAATTTTCAAATAAATGAATAATTAATCGTTGTTGCATTCGCTATACTATTAATTTACTGAAATTGTTACATAGCATGGGGCGTTCGCAGATAAGGCGTAAAAAGGTTTGTTTCCGGTTACCCGACGACCCATCTTTACCTGACAACTCAAGTTTTAAGGGCATCCAAATCTTAGTGCTATATTGTAATTTTCACAACAGTATTGCCGATATATGTAAAAAAACATAGAATAGAAAAAAACTGCCGACCCATATTGTTTTGGACATGTAACCGGAAACAAACCTTTTTTTGTTTTGGCCTGATAGCACTTAATTATTTTCATCGGTCCTTAAACAAATACGTTTTTCTACAGTTTAATCCAAATTGGTATGTAGGAAACAAAAGCAATCGTGCCCCAGGTTAAATCCGTTACTTAAAAAGCAGTCATATAAATGATCATAAAACTATGTAAAACACCAACTAAACATAAAGCTACGAGGTAATACAATTGGAGAGTAGTCTTCAATTCAAATATTATTTTTATTCTCGAGGTATTTTGGTTGGAAAGAAAACGGTGTTTAAGTCTTAAACCTGATGGAAATTAATTATATTTTGCATATTTTATATGTATAGAAAATTTCTGTTTTTATTTACTCTGTACGGTTCAGATCTTACTTGGACTGGACCATATTCATTATACAGAATAAGTTGTAGCTGTGGCCTAGAGTTTCATTTAGCTTTACACGTTAGTACAATACTTTCACTAGAGTTCTTCATCACTCCAGTTTTTGCATCATCAAACGTGGCAGGTTCAAGTATAATAACATCAGTTTTTGCATTTATTGTCTGATTTCCATTCGTCGCTCTTCAAATGAAAAATTGTCTCATTATTGTCGCCGTTTTGATTGCAAAAATCTATTATTGGTATTTGAACATTTTGTAAAAGAGACAAAATGTACTCGTATGTAGATGATGTTAATTTAGAATTTATATTTCCCAGAAGATACACCATAAGCATGTTTCAATGTTTCATGTTTCAAGAAAAGAAGATACCAAACGTTAATCAGACTAAATTATTTTGATGGCGTACGACCGCATAAGTATTTACTAACGTTGAAAAACCTAATTAACTAGTTCACGGAATTCTTTGGGGTCTCTGTTTACAATACTAGAAATGACAAGATCAGTGTATCTTGGGGCAACAAAACTTAATTTTTAAAAGATCAACATTTGGTTTTGATATATCTTGTTCTTGATTCGTTTCCATTGCCGCCCTATTTAAATTTACACTTAAACTTTCATTGTTATTGTACAATCGAAAATATATGAGACGTATGGATTCCAAATGTTATACATCCGTACTATGAGACGTATGGATTCCAAATGTAATACATCTGCTGTATGAGACGTATGGATTCCAAATGTAATACATCTGCAGTATGAGACGTATGGATTCCAAATGTAATACATCTGCAGTATGAGACGTATGGATTCCAAATGTAATACATCTGCAGTATGAGACTTATGGATTCCAAATGTTATACATCCGTACTATGGGACGTATGGATTCCAAATGTAATACATCTGCTGTATGAGACGTATGGATTCCAAATGTTATACATCCGCAGTATGAGACGTATGGATTCCAAATGTTATACATCCGCAGTAGATGTGTAAACAACTTGGTCATATGTGTCTTTCGTCCGTTTTCCAGCTTAAACAATAAACACGCTAGGATTTAACTCAATATCATATATATCATTAAACGAGTGCTATGACCGCAAAGTGACTCTTAACTGGGTAGCATTAAATTTAGCATATAGATGAAGATTTCAGGGAAATATCATTTCAATCAAATTTAGTTTAGAATCATGGAACGGTCTATCTTAGAACAAACTCGAAGCTGCAAGGTTATAGAGTTTAAGAAAAGCCTCTAATCACAATTCTTAGTTTCATTTTCGAAATATTTTGGTTGAAAGATATGGCTGTATAATGTTAGAATATATATTCTCATCAATTTTGCTTTCTGGATAATGTAAGATTGATATGATAAAGAGACAAAATATGAAATTTGATCTTTGAGAATGATCTCAAGTTTTTAATCTTGGACCTAGATTTCATCATCATACATCGCAAATAAAAGTTTTTCTAAAGATTTTATTGATATTTAATTTCTGTTTGGTGACGTCCCTCGAACGACATCTTGTTGTACGTATATTTCTCAACTTATTCGCTTGGCCAGAATATGTAGTCAAGTTGAAGATTTTAATGAACTTAATCTTATTCTTACCAAAACATCACATACGCAGTTATCGATATCATTAATAATGTAAACCATTCTGTAAACTTAAATTGTAAAACTAAACTTGTAAAAAATACAATCGCACCCAATTTTTTTAAAATCAGAAAATTTAAAATGTAATTTCTCATCGCACCGTGACGAAGGCATTTGTGAATTTATTGCCATTTCTTCATAAAGAATCCGTATGGGGATGAGACAAACAATGCTATAATCCCTAAGGCTTTCTAATTGACGCTATAACTTGATACATGACATGACAATCATGAGGTCAATTATTTCGCTTCGTACAAACTGTTGGTTTAGTTGTGTCAGGGAGATTGAAAGCTTGCTGTTGATTATTGTGATTTTTGCTTCTTGCCTTTTTTAGCCCGTCTATTAATTATTTATGCGATTTTATTTTGTTTCCCAGTGAGAGATTTGGCCCTCAAAATTGGTTTACCCCCCCCCATATAAAGCTTTGCTGCCGACTGGTCCAAGGCGATACTCCTCCAATTTGTGCACGGTACTATGAGTTATGTGGTTTTGAGTTGGGGCATTTATGGGAAGATAGTATTTGGGGAAGGTTGGGCGTTTCGTATGTGTTTTTTTTTTCAGGAATCGTGTTATTTGTGGAATTTTGAAAAACATGTGTGAAAACTTGTTTGAGGAAAATGCTTAAAATAATTAGTTCGTAATTGTAACTTAAGAGGACATGTTGACAACAATTGAAAACAGTTGAAGTCGCACACTATTTTTGATAAACGATTGAACATTAGTATATTATTTAATTAAAGATTCAGTGTTGATAATGTAGCTTTTAACTAACCTGAACGGTAACAACAAATGCCAAAATTGCTAAAATATGTTTTATGTACTCCATTCCAATGCAGATAAAATAAACAACATAAAGTTTATTCTTCAATTTTGTTATTTCACACGATGGATCCAACACAACATGAGTATCTATGAACCTGATCTACCAGTGAGCTTCTAATTGGCAGAAAGTCTGGTGTTCCATACACGTTGTTTATTCCATTTTTCTTTTAAACGAATAGGCGTGTGTTTACGTCATATCAGTTGTGGATAAACGTTTTATAAACAAACTTGAGCTGGTCCTAGTTAAATTCTGACATGAACTATCTGTTTTCAAGATCACAGAGCTAACTTGTTCAGTAGAATCATGTGTTTTTGAAATTAAAAAAGAAACTGATGTTCGAAACAATTTAAACGGATTCGCATTATTAACTACTTGAAATAAACCAGAGTCAAAACACATACACTGGAGTGCTCATTTTGGTGAGCATTCTCTTTCGTACATTGTATTTCTCGATGTTAAGCCGAAATTCCAATGAGAGTGAATACTAGCTAGTACTTATTTTACAACTTTGTTCAGAAATGTTTATCATTATAATGATAAAATTCCATTCACGGTTTAGATGTCATAAGAAAATACTTTGCTGTTGGCCTATAATAGGACGCAACTATGTCGTTATGAGATGGAAGTCATTACAGTTTAAGTAAGCATTAATAATGAAATAATAAGATTATGTACTTAACTTGTATATCATGCATGATTTTAGTCCTGTCACTCCTTTCTTTGCGTCTAGTGATCATAGAATGTGTATTAAAGCCCCTTTACTTAATGAAATGCATCTCCTTCTCGCCGTCTCCGTATAAACATTTTAGAGGCTTGTAGTGGTATTAATGTTTTTTATTTGTTGGGCATAAGTCGCACCAACATCAAGGGTCAAATATTGACTTATTCAGCTTTCAACAAGAAGAGGACCTCAGGTGTGCACCTGAGTAGAACCGCCGACTTTCTGTTACAAGCTATCTGGACAGTTTGCGCAAGTGTAAACATCTTTGGTGCGATTCAAATTCATAGTGGTGACAGGCTAGTGATTGTTAGTCAAAGATTTAAACCACGTGATGACGGCAGCCCCAGTGGTTGTATCACTAATCATGTCTGTGACCGATCGCCTCCGAAGGGAGAAACAAAATATGACCTTTATGCACAGTTGGCTATGCACTGTTTATTTGATATATGAAAAAGATGTTAATTATGCACATGCTTCACAAAAAAAACCATCAAAGAAACCGTCCTAAATGATATGCACCATTCTATTGACACATAGAAACATTTCATACGACAATTTTCCCCTATGGAACAGCCTCGTGGAGCATACCTTACTTTTGTATTTTGTCAAACAATTAAACAATTAGATGATCATGAATTGTTAATATTACTATGTGAATCATAATGCTTGACAAGACACATAAAAAGGCATATTTGAGTATGAGCTAGAAATAACAAGCAAAATATGTTACTTGCCTTGTTCGGTGCAGATTTAGTGAGACCGTATTCACTACATAATCTGAGTTTCTCTGAATTAACAAGATAGTACAATACTCTGATTTGCGTTCTTTTTCGCTCCAGTCTTTGCTTCAACGAACATGGCTGATTCATCTTTTTTTCCAGTAACGCTGGTAAAAATGCTTGATGACAGACAATTCTGAGTTATGCAATTGTACCTATGTGTGTACTTTACTCATTGTACCGAAGAAATAAGTGATCGTAAATCTTAATTTTGACTGCTTTATACACGTGTTACATGCAGATGAATATGTAGATGAATACATATTTTGATATAGTAGTCGACATGCATAATGTATAGAATTTTATTACAATGTGTAAAAAGTAGACATCGACAGTTTCGACGATTTCTATATGATTGCTATCAGTAAACTGCAGCACAATGAAAATAAATGCTTTACCAATACCTACAGACACAGTGAGCTTGTTTATCTTAAATGACAAAGTTAAAGAAATAAATCCAGGTAGCAGCAATAGTTCATTGGATAGAAATGGTACCAAAAGAACGTTTTAGTTTATACCTATTCCAAATATTTTGTTTACTTATTACACCACTTGCTTATGCCTTCAAATGTGTATAAAAAATAGTTGCTACGAAACCTTTATAGTAAACTCAGAACAATTTTATGTTCACATTTTGTTATATCTGGAATTGGCTTGTATACAGTCAATTTAGTCTGAATGAGTAACTAACCATATCTTTAAATGTCTTTTATTTCTTTCTAGATGAGCCCATAGCTCATATCAATGGGTATAATCATTCGTTTAGTGATATTCTTATCCGTTTAGACATTTTATATAACATTGTTAGCTTCCCGTGTGGCGTTAAATACCCTGTCATAAAGGTCCCAATTTTGCCGCATCAGTGTCCCTGGGTAAACGTATATAGGTCTGCTGTCCTCATAGGGCCTATTAGGACCACCTTGAGTTGACACACAGTACACTGTATGTATATCAGAGTCAGCAACTGGAGAGATGGTTAATGTCACTCGTGTTGTAAACGGATTTGGACTCGACTCTCTAAACTGCAAACATATTGCATAAAGGTAAGAGATGGATTAAGCAAATGCAAGAAATTACTACACGTATGATTATGTAAATGTTTTATCAATTCAAGATAAAACAGTGCGAGCAACAAAGCCAGTACTGACCCATAATATTAAAGCATAAAACTTTGTCTCTTCTATATAATTTAAAGAAAGCGTTTTATTTCCGTAAATTCATTATGTAAGAAGTTGTAATATTAATTATCATGGTATAAACATTAACCAAACATAAAACATGAAAATCGGCAAAAGAATGCAGAACACTCAACAAACTCAAACCTTTCTGACATGTAGCCCAGAGGTTATATAATTTGAAAGTAGTCTCAGATCAAATCTCAATTTTATTCTCGAAGTATTTTGGCTATAAAAAACTATTTGAAGTTTAAATAATACATATTCAGATGATTTCTTTCCTTACGGAATAATATATAATTAATTTCGAAATAATTAATGTCTTATCTTCATTAACTTAGACACAGCACAGTAAAAGAAAAATAATTTTAAGATTTGACCGTGGAGACCAATTTCCATTTTTGCAACACTGGACCTTAGTAACAAACACAGAAAAGTAATATATTGATTATATCAGTACTAAATACACATAATTTTACATTACTCTCGATATGAAATTTGACCTTGTTGATTGATTTTGATTTTGTCTTTGACCCTTTATGAAAACCATTACTGAACAATATATGTCGAATAGGTGCATTCCCTCTAAGATTCATTAGTGACGTTTTGAATATTTTTACATAGGAATATAAAGAATAATTCTTAACATTCACTTACTTTGTACATTCCAGATCGTACTAAGTCTGGGCCATATTCATAATACAGCTTGAGTTGTAGATTTGGCCTAGGGTTTCCCTTGGCTTTACACGATATTACAATACTTTGACTTGTGTTTTTCGTCAATCCAGTTTTTGCATCATCAAACATGGCAGGTTCAAGAACAGTAACAGCTGTTGTAGCATTTATTGTTTGATTTCCATTCGTCGCCCTTCAATTGAAAATCAGTCTTAATCACTGTCTTTGCTATGAATACAAAATTCAATTACTGTTTTTTAACTTGTCGTAAAAGTGATGTAACGTATTCGTTAGATGATGATTTTAGGTTTGATTTTTCATAAGAGACGCCTTTGAAATGTTTCAATTGTAATATGTTTTATGCAAACAAACGTAAACCAAATGCATGTAAATAACAAAGGAGATACTAAAGATTAATCAGTTCAATAGCGTGTGACCGCATAAGAATTTACTCGGCTGTTATGTAATTGATATTTGTTGCTTTTTTCATATTTTAAAAATATTTTGTTAACTTTATTATGGACTTATTAGTGGCAATTAGTGTATTCACTTACTGACATAAGTAGTGTCCTTCAGTCTCCTTTGGTTGACTTGCTGACAATGTCATTACCTTTACGTTCAAGTAATTGTCCAATATTACTGTTTCCGTCGTCATTTTTGTCTTCTTTTTCCCGTTTTTCGTCATTTTATAAACAGATACTTCTGGTCGTGGATTACCCATAGCAGCGCATATAATACTATGATTGGAAGAGAACACTATTGTTTGTGCATCTAAAGGAAAAATGCCAATCGTATTATTTTGAAAGACATTCTTTCCACCTTGGCTATATATCCGTATCAACGGACTATATAATTTTCTTTCCACAATTCCAACATCCATTTCAAAGAAGGACATGCGCACGGACAGTAAACCTCCATACTGAACAAACGGCTGTCCCAGAGTTATATTAAAATATGATATGGTGTTGTTATACTGTCCACTTTTGACGGCCAGACCGTCAGAATCGAATTGCGTTATTTGAAACATTGTTGGCGGACTTGTGCTTGTATTGAAACCAGTAAAGTGAACTTCAACATAATCAATCTGGCGGAATTCTCTTGTGTCTCTGTTAACAACGCCAGAAATAATAAGTTCTGTGTCATTTGGCGCAACAAAACTTTTATTAATTTTTAAAAAATCAGCATATGGTTTTGCTACATCTTGTTCTTGGGAAGTTTCCATTGCTGTTACATTTAACCGCACACTAAAGCTTTCTTCATTGTTGTACAACCAAAAGTCTATGTCGAGCACAGATTCTAAATGCAACACGTCGACAGTGGATGTGTAAACAACTGGGTCGTGTGTGTCTTTTGTCCTTTGTCCGGCTGAAAACAAGCATGATGCAAGATTTAACGCTGTAGCATCTATTATATAATAAAACAATAGTATTATGGTTGCAAAGTGATGCTCTACTGGATGGCGCCATTTCAAGCGAGATTTGCATAGAATTCTATGAACTAATCTTATTTTATCTAACAATACTTAAGCAAAGTTACACATATTATAAATTACTTAAATCATTCTGTAAATTTAAACAGCGTTTAAAAATGCCACACGATGGGGATTGTTCTTTGGGTTTTCTAGTCTTTCTAGTTTTTTGGTCATTCTTGACCATTTCTTTATTTTCGTTATTTCGCATTATTTTTAGTTGTTTGTATTTGAAAACAAAATGCATTGATAAAAAAACAAAATTTAAACTTAGTTATTATCATCTTCTTATGGAATCGGACCTGTGTTGAATACAATTCTGTGGCTGTTACGATCCTGATTCTGCTGCATTACATTACCATATGGCGCTGTTGTTTTGGCGATTATACTGATTTATTTCCGTTTTTACAGACATATACAGATATTACTATATTACTATTTACTATATACAATTATTAAGCCACGTGGCAAGTTTAAGTTGGAGATGTTTTACAATAATCATATTGCTAAATGCTATTCAAACAAGACTATGAAAGGTAAGAGCGGAGACTGAATAAAATAATACATACCGGTTCGCCATATTCCATCATTTTTCCATGACACAAGCCAATCAGTTGTATGATCAGGAGTAGCTGCGTACGTAATGGAGATAGTGGTCTGGTTGTTGTAGGTACCGCTTGATTTTACAGACTTCACATGCAGGGATAAGTCACGTTTTGCCTGTTTATTTGCATTAAGCAAGGAGAAATGTCACTTACGATTCTTTTACATGTGTACCGAATTACGAAATATATATTTTACTACACATACACAAGTGGTGTCGAACCATTAACATAAATTTTCAGTACTCGATCTTAAAAAAATATGATGACGGTTCAACACCGCTTCGCAAGCTTACATGATCCTTTAAATTACTAAATACAACATCTATATGATTACAAAAAAATAAAACAATGTAATTAAAATACATTAAAAATCACTTCATACTTTTTAATTAAATTCATTCTCTCTATCATGTTATGGAAGTGAGAGAACATTACATGAAATGACTTAAGGCATTGTAAAATGTGTCAGTAGTGATGTGTGTCAGTAGTTGTAAACATAACCTACCAGTGGTGGTGGTTCGGTGGTTTGATTTTCAGCTTCACAGTCACATGTTGGCATAGACAATGCTTTGCACATCTGCTCCATACCAAACCATACCTATATTGGAAAATAGAAATCCAGTTTTTTAAGTAAAATAAAATCAGACATTAAGACCACCTTTTTATAGTGACCATCCGTTATTGGACCGGTTTCAATATTACAGCTTGATTTTGGCTTTATGTTTTTGTTCTTAATATATCAATTTCGATATTACGGTAAATTTGACATAGTCAAAATCTATTCCAGTAGGAGATATAACCACTACGGTAAACAAAAATAACACGCAAATTCTGAATGATCTTTTAAAACAAACTGCAACATGAATTTGTGTAAAATGTTAGAAATGTACATTGCAATCGACAATACCGCATAAGTTTGTGGTGATACAACACAGTGATGCTTATTTCTTCCGAGTATCGTGATTCAATTAATTGCAGCAACGAGATGGAAGTTTTGTGTTCCGCTAAACCTGATGAGGTGACAACTTTTTACTGCTGGGAACACAACATTAATTTGAAACAACCAATCCATCAGAGACAGGTTTACAACAAACGATAATAATATGCAGATAACGTGACACAACCTTCTGTAATCGCTTGTTTTGTTCTAACACAGTGTTCAGCATACTTCGGAGTTCTTCTTCGTTACCTTGTCCGGCATCGGTAAACGAGGCTGGTTGGCAATCGTTCACATTAAACTGAAAATAATAACGTAATTACGAAATTTTCTAATTGTCTTTATAAGACGAAAGGGTAAAATGTAAAATGGAAAATCGCTTTTTGCAACCTTACAGAAGTAATGATGATTTTTGCTGTTCATTTTTACTGTTTCTGATATAAAATGCAATCAAACAACATATATTTATACATAGAAACTGAAATTATGCATATCATACAAGGAAAACTCAAAGAACATGCTTTTGCAATTCATTTTGAGTTATGTATTTAATGTATATTTGAGTTTGCGAAATTCTCTGTCGGACATAGGACGGTGCCCTGTTGTGAATTCTTAGTACGCTTAGGCAATTACACAGATATGCAAAACCTAAAAAACACAAATACGCATTTTAACTCTTACCACAAGTATACTATTAACTGATCTAGCAACATCTTATTTATTTGCTATGCTCAGAACCCAACTGACTATCCTTGTATTAGTTGTATGCGGTTCAAGCTGCACGTAGTTCATACCAGTCAGCGAGGCATAATTTTAGTTCCTGTCATGTAGATATTGAATACCTAATACCTATACTTGATTTTATCTCAGACAAAACAATTAGTAACCGTTGAAAGTCGCAAACTGTCTTTAATAAACGACTGAATAATATTATGTTAAATCATACTTATCATGTAATTATTACTTACCCGAACGGAGATAACAAGCACCAAAATAGCAAAACAGTCTTTAACGTACTCCATATCGAAGTTATCAAAGAAGTAACAAAGATTTTCTCATCTATCTTTTTATTTCACGCGATACTTCCATCACAACGTGCGCATATGTGAATCTGAACTACAATTGAACTTCTACTTGGCGATAGAATGTACCATACACATTGTTTATTCGAGTTCAGTAGATTTTAAAACAAATAGGCGTATGTTTAAGCTATATTGATAATGTGTATATGTTTTATAAACAACCTGTAGCGATACTGGATATAAAACATGGATATAAATGAAGCGCGTTTTCTCGAAACAAAATGAAAATATGGATTCATATAATGTAATACATGTTGTGAACTAGTATAAAAATATCATCAAGTGATCATTTTAAGTTGTATTATATTTTGTATATTGTATATTTCGGCTATTTCCGATATGAGTGAAATCTATTAATTTGTAAATTCTGATATGACTTATCTTTTTTACAAACTGTTATTTTATAATATCGTAACATACCATAACATTTTTGAAATGTAGTTGTTTACGCCTTTATCCTTCTATAGTTAACATATCGTAGGCTTATTTCTACAATCCCATTACTCAATTTTTGGCAATATTGAGATTTTGATATTATTTTTTTCGTCTCGATGAGCTCTTAACAATGATCATACTTACCTGCTTGTAGATCTATCTGTACTAGGTTAATCCCAATTCCACAGACCCGTTATTCGATTAAAGTTATTGCAGTTCAAAACGTCAAATGTGATATTCTCAAAATGGGAAAAAATGACATAAGAGTTTGTAGAAATAACCTGACGATATATGTAAAATCAACAAACTAGTAACTCAAATAACTTAAGCGTCTCTTTGTTCCAAATTTTGGCCCAATTACTACGTCTGAAACACATACATATTTTTTTTAAAAAATCGTCTGATGTAAAGACTTACAAGCAACATTTTATGAGGACGGGAGACATGAAAATATTACCTGAACGACGCTAAAAGGGATCTTTCTAGACAATACGTTAATAGAAAAATGTACGACGATAGTGCAACTATGATGTTCAATAAAATGTATATGAATACAATAGAACATGAAAACACTAGTTAGAGAATCAAACAGTAGACATTTGGGATCAGACTTATCGCTTTGTGTCGCTCATTTACATACATTAATATTTACATCCATGCATGTGTAAGTCCAATGAACTGCATAGTCAGCCTCAGTAAAAGTTTGCGTACTATTAAACAGAAATTATTACATTACATTCGACCTCCACGGAAAATGATGCTTAGTAATTTTCATTGGATCAAAACAACGGGCAGATAAACCACACGTTAAATGGTAATCTCAATTGGGTTAATTCGAGTTTTATATTTAAATTAAAACTGA
The DNA here is from genome assembly GCA_008271625.1 of Lutraria rhynchaena. Taxonomy (NCBI): domain Eukaryota; kingdom Metazoa; phylum Mollusca; class Bivalvia; order Venerida; family Mactridae; genus Lutraria; species Lutraria rhynchaena. The sequence continues at coordinate 617,120 of VIBL01000040.1, forward strand.
AATATATTTCCATATTATATTTTAAGTCCCTAGCCTGTTGGTTTTTGTAAAAGCCCTTTTATTGACATGTTCAAATACAAAATGAGTGTTATTAGTATCATCCAAAACAACAGGCAGCAGACATTGGTAAAGATCTACTAAAGGTTTGATGTTTTTATGAATTATTATTATGCACGATGTTTATACATACACAGAATTACAATGACCTGTAGGACCAATTTATGAGGATGAGAGATTTCAATTCCGTTTTGACTTTGTGCAGCGTATTAGATTCCCCCCCTCTCTCTTCACCTGTCAGATTCGTTTCATTGGCATCCTGGCAAATTATACGCTTGTTGAAAATATATCAAGTTTTGGTTCAATGCTGTGCAATGAGTATGCTTTCGACTGCTCATGAGAAAACGGCCATCTGCATGAACCAAGTAAATTGACATAACAAATAATACAATTGTTAGTGCCTAGGTCATTCTATACTATCGTTGCAATTAAAGCTTGAACTGGAACTGTTGTGTGTGTACTTGGTCACATGATTAAACATATTTTGGCACTAAATACTAATGACTCAGTTAATATTCTTTGAAGATTTAACTGTGACAAAACCATCATACTCTGAGGTTCATTATTTCAACTGATGGAGCTTTTATCAGGACCTCCTACCGGCTTTTTTGTAACCTTTAAATCGTATTCTCTTTTATACACGCACTGGTATATTTTATGTAGTTTTGAATTAGCAGTCTTAACCTTGCTTCCCATTCTACCTGTATGTACTTGAAATATATACCTATCATTTCCGCACTTTCTATATTTTGTGGACAATTTCTTATGTTTGACATATAACCATTATCCAAATACTTTCGTTATTTTCGCAGCTTTCTACATGTTGAATTCTCTTCTAATTTATGCGAGTTCTTTTTATGTTTGAATTAAACACACATGCACAACGAACGGAATTTATAAGAAATGCAAAAACTGAGTAATACAGTGCAACAGCTCTAGAGCGGCCCTCCCTTGAACAACAACCTCCCGTCAACAACAGCATGACTTTTCCCACTACGAGTTAATCATTAATTTTACCCTCTAGAGCAACAACCTCTCAGCAATAACATAATTTTGCTTCTCCCGGAGTATGTTGCCATGTACATCTTTTTCAGGATTATGTAAGAAAAAACATACAGTCGTGTAAAACTAAAAGATTCTTACAAACAGTTTTTGTCTACAAAGGTATTGATCATTATTATCTGCTAAATAAGTCTTTGTACAACCATATTCCATTGCAATAACAACATCATTTCAATACAATAATTCGACTGCAAAGGAATCCAGAAGGCAAGAATCATGGAAGTACATTATTTTCTGTTTCACTTGTAATTCTTTGGAAAAAATCCCAATTTTTTTGTTTCCACTGGCCCGGATACAAAACAATCATTCTGCCACTATCGTAAGACCTTGTAAGATCACCTTGCCTCGCCGTACAATAAACTGAGTGTATATCAGGTCCATCAGCGGGGGAGATTGTCAAAGTTACACGTGAGGTAAATCTGTTCGAATACGATCTTCTGATCTGAAAACATAATATGGCCCAGAAACCCTTTCTAATCTAATATGTTTAATATGTATGAATTAACAACTTATAAACGGACGGCCCTTGACAATATGTTTCGTTATGTTGTGGAAGAACAAATATATATGAAATATATAGGATATATAGGTACGTAGGAAATAAAGAGATCGTGATGTTGATGATGCACACATTGCATTTACTTAAGTCTGTTAGGGGTTGGGGACAGCAAAACCAAAAAAAAAAACGCACGGGGAGATAAAAATGTGAAGAGAAATAATGCAGGCACGTTGGTCAATTGAAATGCAGAATATTAAGTATGCTTTGCCTGATGAAACAGATTTAACAATTCTGTATCATTATATGTGCTAATAAGTACTGAACGAATGTTTTAACGTATTATATTTTCTGCAAATGTTTTGATTGAAGTATAGTTTATATTATAAAGTGCGTCCAGTTACTATCCAATGACTAGAGTATTTTGACAAATTATCCATTCTTCCAATTGGCTGTTGGTGCAAATCCAAAACTCAACAAAAGAAAAGAAATATGTTGTGAATATCATGACGAAGTACGAATCATAAATCAAACCAGAGCAAATAAGCCGGACACTTATAAGCTATAAGTAAAATATAATACATGTACTTACCTTGTACATATTAGATTTTGTGAGGTCAGGACCATATTCCGCATACAGTCTGAGTTCTAGATGTGGCCTGGGTTTACCTCTTGCTTTACACGATATTACAATACTTTGACTTGTATTCTTCACCACGCCGGTTTTTGCATCATCAAAAATGGCTGGTGCAAGAAAAATAACTTCAGTTGTTGCATTTATTGTCCGATTTCCATTTGCCGCCCTTGAAATAAATTTCAATTCTATAATAAGATATGTTTGCTGTTCGTACATATTTCTAATTGTCATAATTATTAAAGTGAACGAGAAAAGTTTGAATCCATAATAGCATTGTTGATAGCTTTTCTGTTAAAAACGATAGTCATACATTTTGCTGTGAGGGAATTCAAATGATGCGGTTTACTTACTGACAAATATAATTCCCATCTGTCTGCTCGGGTTGGTGTGCTAACATCACTTGTGAATTCGTGTAGCTGTCCAAAACTAGAGTTTCTGTATCCATTTGTACCTTCTTCCCGTCTTTCGTCATCTTCCAGACTGAAACTTCTGGTCTTGGATTGCCCATAGATGCGCACATCAAATTTGTATGTGATGGGAAAATCAACGTTTGGCTGCTCAGAGGAAATAAACCAAACATGTTTTTCTCAACAACAAAATTTCCATCTTGTGGATATATGTGTATGACTCGTCCGTGGAATAATCTGTGTACTAAATGTGACGTGTCGTTCTGGAGTATACTATAAAAAAGTATACCACCATATTGTGCATACTCTTGCATAATATATATTGATACATTATATCTTTCGGCAATTACATGATCATACATTACATTCAGACCTTTAGAATACATGTTTAATCTAAATGTTGTTGGAGGGCTTGCGCTTGTATTGAGACCAACAAAGAATACATTTTGGTAGACATCAATGATGGTGAAAATTACAACACCATCTATAATCACATCAGTGTCGTTTGTAGCCACAACAGTTGTATTGTTTATTTGCATATAATCAGCGTCTGGTCGTTTGACATCTTCTTCATGTTCTGAATCCACTGCAGTTAAATTTAGGTCTATTTTTGTGTATTCATGATCATTATACAACTGAAAATTCATACTTAGTAGAGTTTCCACGAATGAAACATTTATAGTTGAAGTGTAAACGACTGGATCGTTAATATCTTGCACTCTTTGCCCAGCTGAAATAACATGATGAAACTTAAGTTGGACAACAACATAGTTGAAAATGGTTTCATTTAATTCAACATCAATATATCAGTAGTTTGACGATTTCTTAGATTTGAACATACATTTACTAGACTAACTGTGGTCTTTTGAATTATAAACTCCTTGATCCATAACTGTACTTTTATAAATAAAATTATAAAGTGTAAATCAGTCATAGTATAAGTGTGGTGGCAAAATAACAAGAGATGGGTAGAGTCCGATAGACTACAAGACTAAACGAAAACAAAATACATATTTCTTAGAGGAAGGATTCCATCTGTTCTAAATGTTCCTGGGTTCGCAACCAGTACTTACCTTGTTCTCAACAAGTAACAGTCAACCTCTCCAAATGAATCATCAGATGTGGTGGAAAATATGCAAAATGCAATGCCTAACTCGTGTACAATGATATTATACCAACCACTTCTCAATATGGCCATGCTACCTCTGAAACCCGTCCATTCTGTCGTGTGTTCCGGAGTTGCAACATATCTTATTGAGATAGATGTTTGATTCATCATAGTACCACTTGATTTTATAGACATCACATACAAGGATGGAGGACCCTCCCTCTGTTTTGTTCGCGATGAAAACAGAAATGCCACATTATAATATAAATACAAAAGTATGTCACTGTCCAAAGAAAGCATGGTAACACTGAAGCCTCTATTAGTATATATGTTCAATCCATTTTTGTTAATCCGAGCCATATAAGTGATATGTGTTCTTATAATTTTTCATCTAAGCCATATTAGTGATGTGTTATCCTTTAATTTTTCATCTAAGTTATATTAGTGATATAGTATATTATAATTTCTCGTCTAAGCCATTTTGACAATATATTTCCTTATAATGTATGGGTATTAGTCAATACAATTGGCATGGCAGATCGAACGGGTTACGATGTGCACAATTTGTAAAACATTGGTTAATTTAACCACTGGGTAAAAGTTCAGGTTAAATTCAGAAGTTTACCAAGAGTTAACCAGGAACAATATGGATGAAGCTAAATAATCTAAATACTACTGACGTATAAACAAACGAAATGAGGACCTTGTCGATTTCTCTGCCAATTTTCTTATTTGGTTGTATTTAGCTAAAGTTCTATACAATCACTTTAACAAGCTTTAACCCGAAATTCAATTAAATATCAGCTGTAACGAGATACATGTCGATCCAGTCGGCATTTGGGAGAAAAAGCGACCAATTTTTCAGGCATTAAATTTTATATCAAAACAATTGTTTCTACCTGAGCGGTCCGCGAAAATCTATCAATTCTTAACAAAATCTCAAAAAATAATTGAACATATCTATACTAAAGAATCTCGTGACCTTTAACGAACTCAAAGTTATACCAGACAGAAAGGATTTTTTAAACTAAAATAATTAAACTTGGAGTTAAGGGTAACGATGGTTTGTTTATTCAGCTATTCATATTTATGCAAACAGAAGCATCCATTTGTGTAAAAGCATGAAGCTTCACTTTCACGTTAGAAATAGTGGTTAAGCGTACCCGTGTTGGTGGGTCAGTGGTTTTATTTTCTGCCGTGTCTTGTCCACAGTCACATGTTGGCATGGATAAAGCCTTACACATCTGCTGCATACCAAACCATACCTGTTGATGATATATTATTTGTATTCTAAATATGATAAACCTTCGAACACAAATAAATTATGTGAATCAAGTAGTTTTTATTCACAATTAATCCACAGATAGACATTTGTACTGAACGAGCACAAATGAAAAGGAAATAACTGGTGTAAATAAACTTTAGATATGTGTTACTGTAGAGCCGTAAATTTAACTGAAAAATTATCACTAATTACAAAAGTAGGCATCCTATCAAATATTAGTATAAAAACATTATTAATAAGTGGGATGTATATAGTGTTCCCATGTCCGCGTGTGTGTTACTGGGTTCTGGCCCATAATTCTACCATCAGTAATTGGACTCTAAATATATTTTGCCCAAATGATCACACTAACGGGACGACGTGTCATGTCTAAAAACCACGTAGCAAGTGTCAGGGTAAAGGTCACAGCGGTTCTGCGCATATTCACCATGGTATAAATTTGCCCCATTTGTAAAGAAACTATTGTGTTTACGATAGGTGATTACAATCATTAATAATGGTGCAAGACTATCCGGGTTCAAAATTCCGGTCGCGGCAGGTTGTATCCTTCTTTTGAAAATTAACAAAAGTGTCGATTTTCCTCCATATATGGAGAAGTTGTCGGTTCCTTGTGGAAGGCTTATCTAGTTCTGGTTAGAATACAGTCCAAGAAAACTGGATAGGTGAACTGGTTGCCGTATATAATTGGAGAATTATTGAAAACGACGCTAACCCAGTGAAAAAATATGCAAGAAACGCAACCTGTTGTAATCGCTTGTTTTGTAATGTTAAACGTCTGTTTTGTTCCAACACCGTGTTCAGCATACTTCGAAGTTCTATCGCAGTTGGATCATCAGTGTCAGCAGAGAATTGTTGGCAACTGTTGATATCGAACTGGAATTGAATTAAGTTAATAAAAATCCACTATCGATACAGCTTAAGGGATTCAACATTTTGAAGTTCGTACGATTTAATGTTGATACAGTAGCAATTTCTATTGATGTAGTAAAATATGTTAAAAGAATCAATGATACTTAATGAATACACTCGGTAACTGATGTTTTTATTCAGCTAATGATACACTCTTTAGTGTGCACCCTTTTTAGTAGAGCGAGTCTGAAGATACGCTAAATACTAAATAAATTGCTTAATTCGGCCAATAGTTATTTTATCATTTTTTGAAATCCTGGGGACCAGAATAATTACTGCATTATGTCCATATTTCGTTATATCTATACAAAATCACTAGCGGCGTGTTCTTGGAAAAGGTAAACATTTCACGGCATCCGATTTTCTCCTATATTCGAGCTCACTATAACCGTGACTTACATATTTAAGAGCATCACTGCCAAATTATGATAACAGGAACGGTTTTTAGTTGTTATATCATTGTATATATCATGTTTGATGATTTTTGAATTTTGAATTAATCTACCACACTAAAGCGAACCAACGAAACATCACGTGGAACAAGGCAACTGGATTCTGTCTGCAAACTATTCAACCATTCAGTTTTAACAAGTACGTAAATCTAAATAAATTACGAAATTAAGATTATTCTATGAAACAGCAAGATAGAGATACTCGAAAACACTGTAGTTTTAATCATTTCTATCAATGAATATATTTTTCAATTATCATTTGCCAAAAAGATACGTCTGAGTCTTTACATTGAGGAGTGTAAAATTACCGATGTTTTTTGTTTTCTAGAACGATATAACCAATAAAATATTAGACTTTTATTCTAAAAAAACATACAGTTTACAATATTTAGCAAATGAAAACCTGTTGGTCAGAATTTGTATATTCGGTAACTGCCAAAAAAAGTAATAAATGCGTATGTGAATGAGTTACTTTTTTGATTTTGTCAACCCTCGTTCCAAAATCAGCTGAATTGTTACTTCCGAATGTGAGCTTAACAGTTTGCACAATAAACTAACGCATAATTTTATTCATAATTATTATGTACATGTCGATATAATTCAACTTACTATATATACATGTTAACAGTTTCGATAAAAATATAAAAACATCACCTGCATTAGTATTGTTTTTTCTGTGCGTATAAAATTAAGCAAAGTTTTTAACTTGCCTGAAAAACAGCAACAAACAATAAGACGGCCAAACTTCTTTTCGCGTTCTCCATGTTATAAAAATATTCTCCAAGGATATTCTGCTTTTCTGATTCCCATTCAGTTCATTAACAACACAACCGATTGGCAGAACTGTGTATTCGCCAAATTATAAAATCTACAGAAGCTACGCATACGTAAAACTGTACTTGGCTGATAAAATATTCGGAGCTAAAGCAAGGATCTTTATATATATGAGTAATATCTCCGTATGTTTTAATTTTCAGCGCAGCATCTAGAAATAAAACCGGCTCAAATTTCAAAACTTCATAAACGTGGTATTCAATGATTGTTTTTCATCTGCCTTTGTGTCAATAAACATACATCCATTTGTTTGTACTGAATTCTGCTAAATACCTTTCGGTCCTTATGGAATTTATTTTTTGATATTACAAGATATAAACAAGTTATTAGCCACCATATGTCTACGAACAAAGCGAAATCAACTGCTAAGTGCGCCACTTGATGTACTAAGCAAGGATATTAGGCTAATGACATTAGTTGTATTCTGAGCAATCGCCTCATAGAAAACAAAGTATTAAGTTCAATGGATTTCGAATATACACCTTCGCGAACTACATCCTGACGTTTATTATCAAGTTCACTGGATGGTCAACATTGTATTTTTTCATCTTTCAAAGTCCGCTCTGTTATAATGGATTGAAAAAAATGCCCCTAAATCGTTTCGTACGTTCTATGTAAACATCGAACATCGAGATTGGAATAACATAAACTTTTATCAAAATCATACCACTGAGAAAACTGTTGTCGACGGGTTCGCTGTATTCTAAAAATATACTGAAATATATTGACATAATTACACATAGCGTGTTGATTAATCAAAATCGCGCAATTAAGCCTTCAGGTATTCAGAAAAAGCTATCGCGTCGTCACATTGTAAAGAATACTTATTATTTCATAATTTTGAATACAGTCGCACTTATCCGTGGTACGTATTGTGATGTCAACCAATCGAGATTGATTTATGGGACATTTTTCAAAACTACATACCTGAACGCAAACAGTGCTTACTTCAATAGATAAACATGTTTTCTTGCTTTCCAACGAACACCTTTGATGCACATAAGCGAAATACATTGAAACAACAAAATATCGCTTGGTACGCAACTGTTTTGAACGAACACTGGAAAATGATGCAAAGAAATCCTGTCGTCTGATTGGTTGAAAGTATCCGACTTACGGTTGTAGCCAATCAGCAAGCGGCGATTTATTCAGTACGGGCTGGCGCAGCCTAAAATTAGTATGGATTCTTTCGTGTTGAGCGTTGAGCGATATTTTGTCGATATATTGTTTTTTCAGTCCATATCAAAGCGGCTCGTCGGAAAGCAAGAAAACGTGTTTATCTATTGAAATAAGCATGTTTGCGTTCAGAAATGGAGTTCTGATAAGAAAATCGACCTGGTACTGTTTTATAGTGTATGCCTATTGAGGACGTCGAAAATTACATGTGTCAAAATTATTGTAGATTTGGCAAAATTTTGGGCTGTGTTTCTTTTGTTTTGTGGAATTTCGTCAAATAAAAAGTCTTGACGCATTGATAAAACCCTCCTGCTGTCAACCACGGGAAGAAAATAGTTATCTGGCCGTTTTTTGGCAGATCAGCATGAGTGATTAGCATGCCTGTTGAATTAAGGTTGTATACCTTCCCTTTTTATTAGGACTAAGTAGCCTATTGAGCTAAAATTTGTTTTTTTTTTGTCAAATACCTGCGCATGTATCCTAATAAATGCCAACTGACTTCCGATTACATTTCGTACCTGAACTATGTTCAAATCACTATCACATCACCGCCGTGAGTTCGAATCCCACCCAAGACTATATATCACATTTCGAGAAGCTGCCCGGCTAGCTTACGGAAGGTCGGTGATTATACCCAAGCTTACGCCTGGAGTCATCCTCAACCGTTCAAGCTGGAAAAGTCCTTGAACAGCAATGTTTCTTGGTGTGACGTTAAACCTCGGCGAAAAAATCAATAGAACTACATGTACTTTGATTTACAGATTGAGTCGAATGTTTCTTAGCGCCATGTATTCCTTTCGTAGTGTAGTGATTTCCTACACTAGTAAACAAACCTTGAATTATTTATGGTATATACCTTTGATGAGGTAACACTTTGTAATTGCTTGAACGCAGGTGATCAGATGGTGAAATCGGTATTGTTAGATAATAAACTATTGCTTAAAAACATACGCAAGTAAAACTTTTGAGCAAATTCAATATATTTATTCCTGAATACACCAGAAAAGAATGCGATTTAGACTATTCTATATTTAATGAATTCTTATCTCTATAATTCGATGCATTGTATGTACATCTAAAGTAAAACATGTAAACAAAGGACACCCTTAAGAAAGACAAAATATGACATTCATTGAATGATGAGTTCAGTTCAGTTTGTTCTAAATACAGTGTAACCTCTCCAGAGCAGCCCTCTCTTAAGCAACAACCTCTTTTCAACAGCATCATGATTGTTCCCACTGTATGATTTAACTATAAAATTAACCTCTCTATAGCAACAACCATATCTCAACAACAGCATAATTATGCTTCTCCAAAAGGGTGTTGCTTTGGAAAGGTCGCACTGTACTAGTAATCAATGACTTTATTCTCAGGGAGGCTACAAACGCAGGTATAGCTGTATTTCCACATTTCTACACTACCTACCATTGTCATTCACACTTGTATCATATCTTTGTTTCAATTCCATCACAACATAAAGAAACTACTTTGTTCGATTATTTTGATTTAACATGTAAATGATGCACATCAGTTTCCATTTCAAGCAGATTGGGCTGCGTCACGAACGCGTCCATAAAGTTCCCAGTTATTTTCTTTCTCTTGACCCGGGTAAACGTCAATCAGTCGACTAACTTCATACGCTCCGTTAGCGCTACCTTGACTTGACATGCAATACACAGAATGTACATCCGGATCATCGATTGGCGAGATTGTTAAAGTTACACTAGAAGTAAACCTGTTGGGATCTGATCTCCAAATCTGTAAATATAAATGTAAGATGCTTGAAATTAACTTATTGCCGATTCTCTTTGTATCACAGTATGGTTATATGTGAAACTTTGTTTTTATTCCTCTGTTTGAGATAGTTACGGTCAAACAATAGTTATCATTACCCGACCGACCCTTTATAAGCGCAGACCCTAAAGTTTCTAACACCAAAATCCGAAGCATGAACATATTTGCTGACAAACCGTACCTACAAAATATTACAGCCATGTTTAGAAAACACAGAATAAATTCAAGGCCTCCTTGCCTTGCTATCTGGTCAAGTAACCGTTAATATTAACATTTTCTGGCCTTTTTCATTTTTCATGCTTCAAATAACTGATATTTCGTTTTACAATTTCAACAGACTTTGTACATCACATATTATACATGTTTGCCCGATACGAGTGTACTGCCTTGAAGCATTCATTTGGCAGTGGAAATAGAGATCATGTGTGTTTGTTTTATGACGTTACGCTTTCCATAGCATGATTGACATCAGCAGTGTTTCACTGACCTTGTACATTCCTGATTTGGTAAGATCTGGACCATATTCATCATATAGTCTTAGTTGTAGATGTGGCTTAGGTTTACCTCTGGCTTTGCAAGATATTGCGATAGTTTGACTCGAATTCTTTGTGATCCCAGTAACCGTATCATCAAACACGGCTGGTTCAAGAACGATAACTTCGGTTGGAGCGTCTATTGTCTGATTACCATTTGTCGCCCTTTAATTGAAAGACTAACGAAAAGTTTAACGAGGTGGTAATGCATGCGAACCTCGAAGTTTTAAGCATAACATTTAACAGTATCATAATTTCACTTACATGCTACGAAAAGGATTAAGTTAGTTTTAACTTTAATAATAGCATATGTTTGGCATGAACAGAAAGCAAAGACCTATTCACCGATAACATCTATTATAATTTATTTTATAATGATACGGTTTTCTTTAACTATATTAACAAAGTGATCCTCTTTAGTGTTAGACTGTATAGTAATTTAATTAATCACTAACCTACAAACATATCGTCCCTCGGTCTGCTTTGGCTGATTTGCTGACATTGTCATCACCTTCATGTTCATGTAACTGTCCAGAATGACAGTTTCTGTTGCCATTTCTATCTTCTTTCCACCACTGGTCATTTTCCAAACGGATACATCAGGTCTTGGATTACCCATGGCTGCACATATTACACTTTGACTTGGTGGGAATATTATTGTTTGTCTAGCCAATGGAAATACACCAATGGTATTATTCGGAACAACGTTGTTGCCGTCTGGAGAATATATCTTAATAAATGGACCGTAGAATAATTCCTCGACCATACCTGTCATTGAATCACGGTAGGGCATGCGCACAGTAAGAATCCCACCATATTGTACATATGGGTATCTAAGTGTAATATCCATAGTCGATGTTGTGTCAGTACGCCTTCCACCAGTAAGACCGAGACCCTCCGAATTAAAGTTCATTATTTCAAAGATGGCTGGTGGACTTGCACTTGTATTAAGACCAGTAAAGAATACTTCCACAAAGGCAAGCTCATGGAATTCTTTTGCGTTCTTATTTACTATACCAGTTATGTTAAGATCTGTGTCACTAGGAGCTATGAAGCTAGTGTTAATTTTTAAAAGGTCCACAGCTGGCGGTATCACGGTTTGTTCTTTTTTTATCTCTAGTTCCGTTATATTCAGTCGTATGTTAACACTTTCATCATCATTATATAACCGGAAATACATCTGACTCATTGTTCCCAATTGTGAAACATCTACTGTTGAAGTGTATATGCCTGGATCATTTACATCCTGAACTCTCTGTCCAGCTGAAATTATACATCAGTATTTGTATTTCCAAACTGATCTTAAAAGTAAGAACATTCATGTTCAGTTTATTGAATAGCATTGTTAATTCAATATACTGTATAAAAGGTTAATTATCTTGTAAAACAGTTCGCTTTCGAACCTCGTGATAGTGGCTTGTCAATTTCAAGCCGTAATCAAAAACTCAGAATAGAGAAGTGTCTGCTGAAAAAAGAGATCTTCGGATTTCTGAAGACACACAAGGAATTGAATGATTGCGATTTAATTTTCTATCTAAAACAAAGTGTATCTTTGCTAATACCTGTTCTCCACATTCCTCCATTTCGTCTTAGACCAATCCATTCAGTCGTGTGATCGAGGGTTGCAGCATAAGTGACGGAGATGGGAGTAGGATCAATATTGGCACCGTCTGATTTTATAGACATTACTTGCAATGGTAAAACATTTTTCGTTTTAAGAGATTCTGTTTTTGCAGCAGTTGGTTTTGTTAGCTGAAACAAGATACTCACTAATAAACAAGATTGCGTGAGATTTTGGTATATAAGGATTGACAAACGACGCACATGTTGCATCTTATTAGGATTGATACATATGGAAATAGATAAAAAAAAGTTATAACAAGTTTCACATGAAAACAATGTTGAACATTGCATTTTTGCATTTCAATATGTGTAAGTTGACATTTCAATTTACAAACATTTTACCACGGGATTATATAGGTCATTGAAAAGTGTTCACGTGAATATTATCTTTGACAGAACTACCTAAATATGCGCAATCTACAGAAAACATGCATTAACAAACAAGACACTTTTTATTGGATATGGGAACTTATTAAAGTTTAGCATGTATACTCTCTGTGTTTGTTATAAACGGTGGGCAGTTTTCCTGAACGATTATTCCGGGTTTTCCTCCCGTATTAACAAATCCCCTCACTCAATATGCAACTTAACCGCCCCATATAATGGGTGAATCCCTGAATCCCAGATTTCAGACAAACGACATTTGGTGTAATGCATTTGTATGATTGTCATTGAACATAGATCAGGAAAAGATTACTAAAAACCAAACCCAAACAAATTATCCCGCCTTCCCCAAAACATTACATTCCCCCAAACTCTCCAACCCAAATCCCGCTCAGCACCCAGGACCGAATACAAAATGGAAGACATAACACAGTATCCCGGAGGTTACAGCGTCGGAACAAAGGTAAAAGGGATACAATACATTTGCCTCTTCAGGTTTTTGAACTCACCAACTCGCTATCACCAGATATGTACAATTTGGCCGCATGTTTACTGTTTGACCTTTACACATTATCAAAAGTTCAAATTCTACTCTATTTGAATAGTTTCCCTGTTGTATAAAACCTGTTTTGTTATAAAATGTGAAGTATTTCTCACGATTTCACTTGACATAAACTTGTACGAGTATACTTGACATTGGTATAACACGACATTCCATTTTTCACTTTGAAAGTATATGTTTTGCAATTCGTGAAATTCAATTCAGTATTTACCTTCATTCATCTTTACATGTCTTATAATACAGTAGAACACGGTATTAATAGTCCTGTTGATCCGAGTACTTATTTCATTATATCAAAATTTCACTAGAGGTTTGTATATCTATTACATTGAATCAAAGAAGACTATGTAGAGAAAAAAATATTATTTCGCATTATCCGGTACTTCACTCAATCCGAGACCACTATAATCATGCTTAACTGTACTCTTCTAAAACTGGCCTAGATAACTATAAAGACATCTGGTATCATTTTAATTTCCAGAATTATTCGGTACTGAAAAAACGCAGTCCAAATACTTTAATCATCCATTCAACGACCTTGACTGTTTAAACGCCTGAATTTACTTGCACAAACAGATGTTGTTTGTTACGTGCATTGCATGTAAACATCGACTGACTCAAAATTGCAACTTTTTGAAATTATCTAATGAATCAGCTTGGTAATTGTAGTACTAAATATATTCAGCCCGATGGATTAGAACAAACCCGACACCCACAAAACTTATGAACATCACAATCATCCCCCCAAATAACTTGCGGGGAGGGTAACACATTAACACTGCCTCCGGAAACCAATTAAATAAAAAAATGAAGTAAGGGTTATATGTGTGTGGAAGGGGATGTAAATAGCGTACTGGCGATGGTAATGTCGATGGAAAAACATTGGTGTCCACATGTTCTTGACTTTGCCCTTGACCTTGGCCACAATCGCACGTGGGACTTTTCAGTGCCTTGCACATCTGTTGCATTCCAAGCCAAACCTATAATAATTAACAAATTTTCATCATTAAAATTAATTCATTACGGCCATCCAGTTTGTTCAAAGTCATAAAGACATTTCACTTGAATGTACTGAAATACTGGTGGCTAGGAGTTGCAGTATTTTGATAAATTACACATGTATTCTTTTTACGCGTTAAATGTTTGATACAACATTTAGTATGAAATATGCACTAACAGCAGTGCAAGGGAATATGAAGATGATTTTTTTTGGTAAAACAGCGATCATGTTTTTTTCTTTGTGAACAATGGTATGTATTCAGTTTTAACGGAACAAGAAATGTCAGCTTGTTTACAATAAACACAAATGTCAGGAAGGCAGTAATAAAGCCGTTAATGTCGCTATTATGAAGCAATAAATGCTATTATAACATATAAACACTGTGTTATGTATTATAAAAGAACATCAAAAAGAATGGTATGAACACTCGTCTGCTTCGGACAAATAATGAACGGCAAATGTGAATAAAACAGAATAAGGGCCTGGTACAATTCGTAAGCATTTTAGTGCTCGCTAATAAACATGCTACATAAAGTATCATAAAAATAGATTTAACAATGAATGACAATGCTGATATTTGTATAAACCACGTGTCTACCTGTTGTAAACGATTGTTTTGTAACGTTAAACGTCTATTCTGCTCCAACACATTGTTCAGCATATTACGTAGATCAATGTCTTTACTTTGAACAGCATTGTTACTTGTAACTTGTTGGCAACTGACGCTATCAAACTGAAAATATCAAAAACACAACGAATTATATACTTCTGGACCCGTAAAGTGGACATTACAATACATAAATATATAATGGTACATTTCAAAATACGAACAAACGTATTAATTACGTAAATAAATTTGAACGTTTGAACTATGCCAAAAAGTGTTCAGCTTGTTGTTAATTTTTGATTGACAGCTTACGCCACGGTAAAATGGCAATGTCCACAGGACGTATTTTTCGCAAAATCTTATCAGACTATATTTTGTTTGGTTTACATCTGTTATTAACATTTTCGGTGAGTAGTTCGAGCCAACAACTCCTATATAAGCAACTGATACAAATCATTTCCTATACACCAAGAAACCTTTCTCACAAGCAATCAAATTCTTCAAATAAAATGACTTTAATCACATCTTCCGAGTAAAATCCACAGCGTTTGGGTCCTTAATCTATGACCTCAAAAGGAGCATAATATATAAAATCAACAAAGCCAATACATGTAGACGGTAGAATGATAAATATCTATCTACTTAGATAATCAATACCGAATTTCCGAATTTGAAATTCTTGTTCATCATTTTATTAGATTATAAATAAGTTCTCTAATGTCATATTTATAATTATCTCGGATCGCGGCCGTGGTCCAGTGTTTAGTGCGCTGGACTTGTAACCCGGAGATCAGGGTTCAAATCCCGGTCGCGGCAGGTCATACCCTTGTATAAAAATTTGACAAAAAATGTCGATTTTCCGCCATATGTGGAGAAGTTGCCTGCTCCTTGTGGAAGGGTAAGTTAGTACTGGTTAGTATACAGTCCAGAAAAACTTGTTAAGCGAGCCGGTCGCCGTATATAACTGAAAAATTGTTGAAAACGGCGTTAAACCCCAGTGACAATAAGTCACATAAAAACAAAACAAATGTGATTATCTCAGCCGTACATAAACGTCTTGGATTTTAACTAAATATGGACGTCACACAACCTGTTAAACAAATAGCATCTGAACAAGGATAATTAAGTTGAAAATGACAAAAAAAACAAGGCCTCTTCTAAACATGGCGTATTGGGACAAATTAGGAATGTCGATTGACGTGAAATATGCGACAAGCTGCTACCTAATCATGTTTCACACATTGAAAATTGTAAATTTTTTCATATTTGTTTATAGGGGATGTAAGTTTGACAGTTTAAACACAATCTGCATTGAATTATTCGCTTTATTACTACATTTGTATATTTTATTGTAACAAAGATAGAATACGGACGAGGTTTGTAACAATATGATCATGAATCTAACCACTCCATCAAATCGTTAAATGTTTAATGCGGTGTTATTACACAAATTATGTGTATCCGTGATAAATTGTAAGTTCACATTATCCTGTCAAAGTACTCTCATCAACGTCAACTTTTTCTACCACACGATGGCAACATTGCTATTTTTGTGTAGTAATTTAGTCTCTGTTGTTACTTAATGCACATGAAATAGGACTATAGATCAGTATACCTTTATTTTTGGCAATTTTTTTGTTGGATGTCTTCAAATAAATCATAATGTATACACAGTGCAACCTCTCCAAAGCAGCACCCTTTGGGAGAAACAAAATTATGTCGTTGTTGAGAGATTGGTGCTATGGAGAAGTTAAGTTGATAATTAAATCGTACAGTGGGAAAAACATGCTGTCGTTAAAGAGAGGTTGTCCCGCAAGAGGGTCGCTCTAGAGACGTTGCATTGTACGTATATATGTAAATGTGACAAATGAACATTTTATCGTTTGTATTCCCTTTTTGAAGCATGATCGTTCCGGTTTTGCAAATTTATATTTCAATAAGCTTTGAGATTTGTACACACACAATTCCCCCAATATGCTGTATGCTATGTTTGTATAGTGCATTATGTCCATTTAAGTGAATTCAAGGCAAAATATGTATTGACATTATCATAAACCCCAACAATTTGGCGGTAATTAACATTCTAATGTAAAGAAATTAAAGCGCATTGGCATAAAACGTTATAAAATACGAGCGCCTGATTAGCTTACAGGCTTGTTTAAATAATCGTATAATTTCTATATCATCCAATAAGCATAAATTACGTAAACTCCAGTTTTGTGTTCGCGTTATTTTAACCAAAACAAATATGTAAAACAAATTATATGAATGGTCTTAGGTACATTCTTCACATCTTGAAAGTCTGGCGCGGTAGTGAAGAATTTAGTTCTTACTCGATTTGCTCATTAATTAATACCGTATGCCTGGTAAAACAATCACGCTCCCTTTCATTTTCCCGCTATAAAAACAACCACTGACGGCAACATTGTTTTTCATATATTCATTTAACTATATGAATGTAACCATTCAGTGCCGTAGCCAGACCCATATTTGAACCTAGGCAATCTAGGGACTCCGGGGGCATGCTCCCACTGATTGTTTTTGCTAAAACCCTTTTTTTCCCCAATTACCTACACAAATTACGCGCCTCGGTGTGCCTCAGTGAAGCAACGGTGGTGCCATTATATTTTTATGTTTATGAATAATATTTAAGTTACATGATTTTGAATGATATGGATAATTGAATGTATAATTAAAAAAACGACATACATTGCGACAAAAATGATATGATGTTTAACAGAGATTTCACCTTTATCAATGAACTTTATTCAACTGTTTTATTTATTTCATTATTTTATTAGTGAATCCCAAATTACACTTGTTATTACATCTTATCAATAATATATTTGTAAATGTAGATAAGAAAAGGATTCATAGAAAATCCCATGTACAAAAAATTACACCTGCCCTAAAATTATACTTTCCTCCTAAACCCATCAACCCAAGCCACACACAAAAAATAGAGGACAAAGCACAGATTCTCGGAGCGAACCGCCTTACGAAATACATATGTACGTAATAATTGAAAAAAAACGCTCTAAGTTTTATGGCCTAGGTTATGCTGGGTGAATTTTTTGTTTCCCTATGTGGTACAATAAATTCTTAACGATTTATGTATTGTAACAATCTCCTACATGCATTAATTACGACACTGTACAATATGATCCTATTTAGTTTTGTGAAGCGCAAATATATTACGACTTTTTACATTTGCAAGATCGTTGTTTGAATAAAACAGAGTTTTCAGGTAGGCGCGTTCATATTTGTTACTGATTCACAGATATGGACATGCTATTGTTCAAATGTATGAAATATTATTTTCCAATACATGGAATTATGTATCCGCCATTGGTATAATTCAAAACTAACTCACTTGGAAAATAGCAACAAATGCCAAAACTGCTGAAATTCTTTTTATATACTCCATTCTAACGTTTAACACGAAGAATTCGTAAGTTTAATATCCATCTAATAACTTCCCTGATGATGAAGAAGCACACCACACAACCAGCAAACTAGTGTTTATATGAAATTCTGAATTAACTGTGAACTGCTCTCGTCTTTATTTATAATAGTATCAAATATGCCATAAAATATCCGTCACTGGTTGTCCTTACTGCGGTTGTCTCAAGTCACAATGTACATTGCCCTATCTGTTATTTATACAACACATACATAATAAACTGATTATTATATTTTTACGTTTCTCTTCACATAAAGTGCATCGTTTGACATTTCAGCCTTGTCATATTTTTTCATGTAATGATAGACTACTTGTCAACATTTATTTGTACGTTGTTTTGGTTTTTGACTGTAAGTTGACTGTAAGATAATACATTAATGTTTTTAGGCGGAGATGTATTTTGACTACCATAAATGCTTTTGCCTAACTCCGGTGTAAAAGTTATGAGCTAACAATCATTAGTTATTATACCAAGACAAAAATGAACAGAAACTTGTTTAGACGTACATGCTGAACTTAAGCAACAAAGATAGCAAGCAGCACATATAGCACATTTCGTCGCATCCCGAAATCAACCAAAATGATTTTGGAATCACCGTAAAACTACTGAGTAAAAATGTCGCGTCACTAAAAGAAAATCTATAGATAAGATAATTATTGACGACGAAACGGAAAAATAAAATTAGACTAAAGGTTATAATTTTAAACAGGATATTTAAAAACGTCATGAATATGTGACAACAGTAAAAGTGGCGGCTTATAGGAACTTTCATGTTTGACCAGCTTCAAGAATGCGGTCCCATGTTTCCTTTTTCATTAGTATGGTCTGCGCATTAAGTAAATGCATCGATTTTCAGCATATCAATCTGAAGAGACAATTTTAGCGTAAATGCAACATTTCATATACCAGTTTGTTGATTTTTAATATTCCAATCGCTGTTGTGATAGAACTTGTAATTGGCAGATGTTGTTGCCGATTTTAAACCGGCCTAATATTTTCAATCATGACATTAAACATATTTGGTAATTTTGGTTTTCAAATTTGGTAACACAGATAATAATATAGTATTTCTTTCATTTTATTATCTTGCAAGAATTATTTTTGCTTACATTCCCAATTCAGAGTGGCTCTGTTCGTATTATTCGTATCAAGATCGTCGGTTGCCAAGATTAGTGACGGAATTGGAAGGCATAATGTTCATCATCATTTTGACGGCCTTTCCCAAGCACAAACATGCCCTGCTCCTAGATCATTGTAATTTTGTTGACGTTATACATACCGTATCTAGATCTATACGCGCACAATTTTGTTATACAAATGTGTGTGTCAATGGGTTGACGCTATTCAAGCTGATTACAATGTATCATCAATTTTCTATGTCTGTAGAATCGTATGAGAATGCATCGGCCGCCATAAGAAACGCTGTGACATTTCGACAGTCTTTAGTTTCACATGATTTGTTACCCTTCGTGTGAGTATTAGCTCGCCTGCACACGAAATCCTCGTGGTGCGACGTGCATTGTCAACAATAATTTCAAATGAAATCTCAGAAACCACGGATTGATCAACGAATGGTCCTCTACCAGAACTGGCCCTGCCCCGTGGGGTTGTTTTACAAAGATTATATAAAATCTTCTTGGCCAACAGCGTATGGCATAAAGTTTAAATATTCAGTACATAATGTTGTCCACTGGTTCTTTACTAAAACAGAGCTATTTTTGTTCTTTTCTCGAAATTGGTTCTGCCTTATGTTTTTGTAAAGCAATTACATTTGCATATCGTAATTTGACAATGTAATTCTCATATTAATTGAAAAATAAAACAACAAATATGAAATAAATGCAACCTAGCGTTAATAAATATTACAATCTACATGAATATATTTGATAGCAAGACAAGCAACAATCTTCAACATAATAGATAGTAGGCATCGTAGATCTGTTCCATCACAAACTTTTTTGTTAATACCTTTTTTAGTTTTGTTTTGTTTCGACATATACCCATTAGCATGATTCTTTTTTCAAAAATTTAATGGTAGAAAAGTAAAATAAAATGACAACAAAGAAATATCATGCTTCTGATGCACCGGTCCACATGTAACCAAACCAACTTCCTACGTATAAACATACAACAGTCAACATTACTCGGATAGTGTTATTACATGAAGTAAGAAATGATAGTTTGAAAATTGTGTCTCTTAATGTTCTACCTGACCATAAACTGTACTGATTGTCTTGGCTACAAACCAAACATTTTTCTTTGAGGCTCCTTTCTTGTCGTATCCGCCATTTTAACACTCATGTGGTCAAGCTATGGTCACGTTAAGATGTGTGATGGCACTGGTTATTGAACAGCAATAAATCAAAGCTACACAAATGTTATAGCAGTTTGCAGAAGAGCAAAACACGCCTAACGATTATCTCTGATCAGCATCTAATGAACTGCTACTTTTCCTGACATTCAAGTTTCTAGTTCACCGTACAGAGTTCAAACAATTAAAGTTATTTTTACTTATCACCCTTCCTGTCCTACAATTTCTGTAAGATTATAATATAGTTCCCAATTGTCCCGCTCAAAGCCAGGGAAAATGTCAATAACTTTGCTGACGTCATGTGACATATTTGGCTCACCTTGTCGGGAGAAACAATATACTTGGTGTATATCAGTGTCATTGGCTGATATCGTTAATGTTACTCGAGATGAATACTTGTTCGAACCAAATCTCCGAACCTATAAATATATGTTCAATCTGCGTATTAGATACTTACACACTTATACAAATATAATCATTTGAATTGCTAGTCTTATTAAATGATACAAAGAAATGACGCTCTCTTGATCGTTATGCTGTTTTGTCCTGTTTTTATTGTATATTTTTGTGTTGGGTGGGTTAAGTTTATTGTGCGTGTTTTTTCCTCATCCATACATACAGTCCTCAGGGAACCAGATAAAACATGAACAAGTTACAACAAGCTCTCCTGATCATGTCGATGGCACATTTATCTTATACAAGAATATATTTAATAATTCACATTTATCTAGCATTCATTCAAAAGTTTTAGACTTTTGGATTAAACTTCTTTTAATAGTAAATACAAAATTTCCATTTGCGAGATAATTAGCCGCGAACAGGCGAACGATGCGAAAGTAAAGTACAAGCTTACCTTGTACATACCAGTCTTTGTAAGGTCCGGACCATATTCAGAGTACAGTCTAAGTTCTAGATGCGGTTTAGGTTTTCCTGTAGCTTTACACGAAATGACAATACTCTCACTGGTATTCTTTGTCACTCCAGTTTTTGATTCGTCAAACACTGCCGGTTTAGCAACGATAACATCAGTGGGAGCATCTATTGTATTGAAACCATTTGACGCCCTAGAATGAAGAAACTTCAGTATCTTGTTACATACAATATGTATTGATTACCTACCCATTCTTTAGTTATTAATATAACATTCAAAATGATTCCTGAAAAAAAATATACCCCTAAGAATACTACCATCCTCAAAACACATCAAACCCATGCAATAATGGATAACAACCCCCCCAGAGGGTCACGCCTTTGAATGGGCTGAACCAAAGTTACAAAAGTTAACACAAGTTTTTTGGGCCCAACCTTGTATTTAGCCTCGGGAAACAAACAAATGCATAATAAATAATTGACATATGCAAAAAATAAAAAAAACAGAACAATGGACAACAAGCATAAATAAATGGATTGAACTTTTTCAATCAAAACCAAGGAAACAAAATAAGTGACGTCATGAATCGAGTTATGACGTAATAGTGGAAAGTTATTAAATTTTGATGGTTTATACAATCGCTTGTTAGCTATATTAAAGAAAGAACAAAAAGTGAGGACAAAAACAATTACGACCAAAGGCAAACCTGACACAAAACCACGTTCCCAGTTCTATAAGATGTTTATGGAGAAATTTTTCATGCATTTGACCACTGTACAATGAAAATGGTTGTAAAAATGATTGATTAAATTCAGATTAAATAAGTTATGCACTGCCAAACATATAGAAATAAAAGTCACTGTTCAGATTATTATTAAATTCAAGCTTAAGCAGTTTGTAAAAATATCTCCGTACAATTCTGTTCGGGAAATTCTTTGAGTATAAAAAGATTTTAAATTGTAATTGTTTAACTAACAAGTTGACTATCACGAAAATAAAATCTAGAGAATATAATAGGAAATATTACCAGATCAATATTTTTATCAGATTTACCATTCAACCATAGAGTACAATATTTGTTTTCAAATTAAATAAATACTACGATTACTTGCCGACATATGTATTTTCCTTCAGTGTGCTTCGGTGATTTAAAAAGCTTTGTCATCACTACTCCTGTTGTGTAGTTGTCTGAAAGCAGAGTTTCTGTTGACATTTGTATTTGTTTCTTGTTTTTTCTTATTTTCCAAACAGTTATATCCGGTTTGGGGTTGCCAATAGCAAAGCATGCTATGCTTAGACTCGAAGATGTTGTTATAGTCTCCGATGGTACTGGATATATGCCCATGGTTTTACTAGGAATGACTTCATTGCTATCTGGTGGATAAATCTTTAAGATCGGCCCGTAGGACAACTCCGTCCACAAAGTGGATTTTATGTCATGATAGTTCATGTTAACGCCCAAGAAGCCACCAAATTGTGCACATGGAAATCTGACAGTTACATTTAAAATTGAAGTTGTGTTAGTGTGATTTGCTATTGCCAAACTAAGGCATCCGGTGTGCTGAAATTCATATAAAGATTCAAACATGACAGGAGGATTGGTACTTGTATTGACTCCAGTAAAAGATACCTGAAAGAAGTCGATGTCATTGTATTCAAGTGGCATTATACCAAACATGGTGAGATCAGTGTCTCTGGGAGACGCAAATGTTGTGTTCATTTGTAGAAGACCTCTGACTGGTGTATTCACGTCCCTTTCCTGTTTCGTCTCGATTTCGGTAAGATTCAAACGTATACGTAAGTTTTCATCATCATTATTCAACCGGAAGTAAAGGACACGAAAATTCCTTAACCCTTCTACGTTCATGGTTGAAATGTACACGCTTGGATCATAATCACTTCGTACTTTCTGTCCAGCTGAAAAAAGCGAACAAGTTTTTAATACATTGCCAGTACATGTTTGTCTGAATGCAGCATAAATTCTTACACTCTGTGTGTGTTTTTGTCCTATATGTTAAGTATTTTATTTTCCATAAAACGGAGAAATTTAAGAAAGGCACAAAAAAACTGTCCTACAAACAGGTTTATCATTACGGGCTGAGCAATACGATAAAATATATTTATACAATGCAATCAAAATATTTTTGCATATACCATACCAGTTCTGACCGTTCCCTGTAATTCATTATAACCAATCCAATATGTAGAGTGATCAGGGGTGGCCATGTAAGTCACGGCTATTGGGGTTGGATCCACATTAATCCCACCTGACTTAATGGACAACACTTTTAGTGACGCGGATTTCGACTGTGGGAATTGTGTTGGTAGTGTAACTGAACTTGGTGGCTGAAAATATACATAACAATTCAAATATATTGAACAACGCAGACTTTAGCTTCAATTTCTTTCATAATACTACTGTATTTCTTTGATTATATTGATTGCAAAAAATGATTTACGGATGCATCAGTTTAGACAATATATATATGTACTAGTGAACTTATTAAATATGGCATACCGTGGATGTCGGAGTAGATAGGGAAATATTTTGTTGTTGATTCTGACCTCCTTCACAGTCACATGTTGGCATTGAGAGAGCCTTACACACCTTCTGCATTCCAAACCATACCTTTAATAAGGAATAACGCACCATGAGTATCATAATCGTTCATCAATACAAAAATACAAATAGTTAGCTAATGAGAAAAGATATAACAATAATTTGAACTTGACTCTCTTGCATAATAATGATAAAGTCTACATTATGCATGCAGACCCTGGACAAAAAAAATAAAAGATATCCGGTCGATCTAATTACCGCAGGATACCGCAGGACACCTCAGAAGGACTTACAACGGTATTAAACACACATACCGACCTATAAAATAGCTTATTTAGAATAATGTTAATGTTAATACTGGCGTAAATACATTTTATGCAATTTATAAATACAGAGTTGTCGTTCGTTCACATTTACATACTTATTGATTGAGTCTAGATCCCTATCCAAACCAATGTGATATAGCTTTTTAATTGTTTAATGCAAACCAAGATTATATAACAATGTATATGAATTATATCATATGATATTGTTATTGTTCATAAAAAACATATACACTCGGACATATAATAGTCTCAGATTTGATTAATTGATTTGGATAAGGACAGGTCCTAAGAAATAAATTAATTTCAAGTAGTAATATCATAATTACCATAGATTTTGCTTATACATAAAGTTTGTATTTCAACAATAAGTGGGAGTAACCTTTAATCATTGCAAACTGGTATAATTTTTGAGCACGAAATGTCAATACTCTTTGTATGTCATGTATCTCGTGAAACATTGTTTTGGTGATTTTTAACAAGATAAACCAGTAAAATCAATTAATGGAATTTTCAATTGATTTTTGAAGATATATCAATTCATGTTCATGATATTGTTTCATCATGTTGAAAAATGGTACTCCTCGGGGAACGGAAATTTCTTTAACAATATAGATAATAAAATGTTTCATATCCCACCTTCGATAAAAACTATTGCCCTCACCCGAATCTCAATATAACCTTTCGAAGTTTGTTAATAGCATCTCTGTAAAATTCAGTTCTACCTGAAAATTCTTTGAATTAAGACAGACTTAAAATGCCAGATATATACGCTTACAAATTTAGTTTCTCGATAATAAAATTTATAAAATTATGTACGTAATTGAACCGGATTTCGCTCATTAAATCCGTTCATTTCTTTTATTCCTTTCATTAAAAGCTCTAGCCGCGAGGTTATAAAACTTGGCAACAGTCAATCTCTATCCAGAGTTGTTGATCGTTATCCATTACATACATCTCTGTCAACGTCTGGAAAGTAGTTCAAAAACACGTGTCCGTGTCTCCTTTAGTTTCCATCTCATACAGAGCATCACGCTTTTGTTTCTCTTATTGTCGTAATTTTACATGATTACCTTCAACTTCTGCGTTTCATTTCCATTTAAGCGGCGTAACTTTGTGACCTAATCACCAAAAGTAAACAAATACTCTTTGTCAGGAAATAGTGCGCGAGATAAATAAACAAAATATCTCATTTTCTGGTAAATTATAACATCTTATGTCTCGAATGCATTGTGCAAAAGAAATTTCTTCGCTTAGTTGTAAATTTTGTACCATTTGTGGCTTTATTTCTTGTTTTACAAGAATCTTGTAAAACGCTGAGACGTTTACAGAGATGTGTGGGAGGAATAACGAACGACAACTCTGGATAGAGATTGGGGAACAGTCTCCAAGCTTAAATCTCAATTCCATTCACAAAGTAATCTGGTTGAAAAGATGGAGATAATTAATGTTTGAATTCATTTCCGGGTCAGTTATGCTGTCAGAATAATGTATCAATAAAACCAGTCTCAAGTTTTTAACCTCGGATCCTGGTAGGACTTTGAAACACAACTGTCACAAAACTACTGTCCTGGGCAAATTTCATAGATACGTATTAGTTTAGTTTCACAAATACTTACGGTACGCATTTTAAACGTTTGTCTTTGATATCTGACAATAGATCCCAAAATAATTAGCATGATAACAAATGGTGGCGAGATTTTGAAGTTTAAAAACTGCTGTTGTTGCCATGATATGTCCATGAAACGGGCCTTTGAATCTTTGATTTAACTGAAATGTTCCTGAATTATCTCAGGACTTGTGTGTTTGCCAAATTCTCGTATTTGAAGGCAAAATATTAAACTGGGGAGTCGTGAATCTTCACTTTCCGGTAATATGACTACAGTTGTGTAACTTGATCAATTTGACCGTCATGTTATTCTAATATTACTTTCGATTTTTGAGTCTAGGAATTTTTTTATTGCCTATTTTTAAATCGTACTTCATTGAGGTCTTTGTTATCAACTCGATATTTTGTTCCCTCTGAAGTATTACCATTTCTTTCGAAACAAACTATACTATTTATTCATGGAATATAATACTACCTGCTGTATTCGCTTGTTCTGTAGAGTTAAACGTCTGTTTTGTTCTAACACGGTGTTCAGCATTCTCTGAAGTTCTTCCATTTCACTTTGATTAGCATCATTGGAAGAGGCTGGTTGACCATTGTTCACACCAAACTGAAAGTCATTCCGATAGAGCTAGTCACAATGTAATATAAAACACGCTGGAAACAGATAGACTTCTAAAACAAATTCATTATTGCTGAACGAAGAAGTTGACATGTTTGTTTGTTTGTTTGTTTGTTTGTTTGTTTGTTTGTTTGTTTCACTGGGTTTAACGTCGTTTTCAACATTTTTTTCATTTATATACGGCGACTGGTTCACCTAACCAGTTTTCCTGGACTATATACTAACCAGTATTAACTTACCCTTCCAAAAGGAGCCGGCAACTTCTCCACATGCGGAGGAAAATCGACATTTTTGTCAATTTTTCATGGAAGGGTATGACCTGCCGCGGCCGGGATTCGGACATATTTGTCGTGAAAGTGTAAGAAGAGGGTATTTCTCGCGGACTTAAACGAAACAAGGTATACGAAAGCCTTGTCTTCTTCAGTAAACCATGAAAACATTGGTTCAAGGTCACCAGGTTTTCATGCCTATACTGTCATTCATTTCACTTATTCTACAGCTTTGCAACAAAATGTAATGCATTTATGGAGTACCTAGGTGCTAAAGATCTGATTGCCAGGGTCAGTATATATTGAAGGCTTTGATATACCGAGGTAACAACAGTACACAATTAATGATCTGAGCATCAACCGTCGAAATTAGGGTGGTCCGAAGAATTGTACCGTTATTTAAAGAATCCTTCCAATACTGTTCTAGTTTGCTCTAAAAATCACTCCTTGTGTTTGCTGACCATTATAGGACACTCGCTATAGCAAAGAGACCTTTGAAAACACCGTAAGTACGTTTTATACACGATTTTTTCTGCGCATTGTATGACAAGTCGATAAAAGCTAAAAGCACAAATGAATGCTTACGTTTTATGATGTAATTTATTAATCGGTATTAGTACTGTCACCTAAAATTATTGTAAAGGTTCCCTATAGTCGCGGCAATTTTTTCTGTTAAGAAACTTTTGAATATTACATATGATATTACCTAGGATATTTAGTAACATTTCTAACGAACCGTTCCGTTGTTTCAGAAACTATTCGAGTTTGTTCTCAAAAACAGAGATATAAACATACAAATGCATGTTTTCTCGATTAAATTAGCTCTGAGTGAAGTAATTTTGTTATGATCATTATCTTTATATAATCTTTATATAACGATTTCTTTTTCCTTTGCATTGCATGAAACGTCTGATAAAACGATTAGATCTTCGAAACTTCTCTATAAAGATTAGAAGATATAACATACCAAGCGCTAATCATAATGTATGATGTTTACAGGTATCAACAAAGTTATAAGGTTTAGGAAGCTGAAATTTATTGATGTTTTCATTGAAACAACATTAGGTTTGTGGATTTAATTATTGAGTTTTTTTAACGATCATAACCCCCGGCGATGTCATTGTCTGTTATTCTCATGTTGATGCTTGCGTGTGGATTTTTACGTATTCATTTAAAGATGTTACGGACAAAAATTGTGTTGATGTATAGCCATTGATTTTTGTTTATGCGGAATTGTAAATGCGTGATGTAATTACTATCGTTCCATTTCTTCGGCTGAGAGCAAAACAGTGCCCCCTTCCTTATTGCAGCATGTTGTAAATTAAAGACATAAATATCAGTTTTACAAATGATATATTATGTAGGAAAACATTATCTGAAACTAATTGAAATGTCTAAGACATACCATAAGCACATTAAACCATTATGTATAACCTTTTTTGAAAGCGTCTGTAAGTTGGAGGTCAATGTTACATAAGGATTATTATGATAAAGTACGTGAAATTATTCATTGGTCTGCCTATCTAATTTATCATTATTAACAAAGTAAGAAAAACTTGACTGTGTTTATAAACTAAATTGCATTTTGTAACAAAATATCATAAACTCACCCATAGAACGACAAGAAATACAAACATTGCCGTATTCCGTTTCATATGCTCCATTTTATTAAATTCGGCGCTTTTAATGTTTCGTGTTCAATCAAATAATACTGTTCTCCAGTATAACAGAATATTCCTCATCACAACACATCCAATTTAGAGATTTGTAAAATAATTCAGAACACCTGCACACACTTCTGTCTAATGGGAACCCCAGATCTATTGGATTCAGAGTATTCTTTGATAACTCTTTAAGTAGCTCTCTAGCTACCTGTAACATATATGCGACGGTATTGTCAGAATTCATCTATTCACACATTTAACCTATATAAATTTTTGCCGTCAATGGCACAAAATACATTTATAATCGATGAACAAATAGGCATAAAGGTAAAGATGCCCAGCTGTTTACCAAAAAGTGGCATTGATTTAATCAAAGATGCTGTCGCTTACAATGTCAAGATATCACTTAAAGCCCATGTTAATGCAATACCACTAGATTCCGTAAGCAAAATTGGTAAAATTTTCTAAAGGTGCTGAAAATTTAAAATATTGAGTATTTATATAAGAATGTCTTTGAGGTATCAACTTTTTGCACAACACCATATTATGATGCCCGAGTAAAATCATACAGAAACAAAACAGCTATTGAAACCTACCTGTAAATAACTGTTTACATTAATAGTGTTCCTAATTAGGAATGGATTACCGGGCAAATGTTTCACCGACGTAAATATTGAAGATTATTGCATTACATTTTTGTAATGCCAATGCATGTTTATTTCTTATTCTGACTGAATGAGTTAATATAAAACAGCAAGCATACACAAAGTACGATTCAACATTTATTATACATTATAATCCAAGTAATAAAGCATAATCACAAAACGAGTACAAGAAATACAGATCGGTGCTAAACACATTCAAATTTGAACAGTAACATTTCAAAGCTATGCAAATGAGAAAAGTCTCAGCTAATAGAAGGACCAAAACAGACCAAACAGTTCACTTTTTCTAGCGTCGCCGTGTACTGCTCTCTATGCATGACATTCAAAATACTCAGTTTCAAGTCCATCGTTCAAATATGTACAGCTATTACAACATTTCACCTACCCTGCCCTACAGCTTGAGTGAGGTTATCATATAATTCCCAATTATTCCATTCCAAACCAGGAAAAATGTCAATGACCCTGCTAAAGTCATGTGACATATTTGGCTCACCTTGTCGGGAGAAACAATATACCTGGCGTATATCAGTGTCATTGGCTGATATCGTTAATGTTACTCGAGATGAATGCTTGCTCGAATCAAATCTCCGGACCTGTAAATAAATGCTCAATCATGCAATTAAATACTTACGTACTTTCTCGTCGAATTTTTCATCATCGAATTAAATATGTTAATCATATTAATTATCGAGTAGACAATTTATTTACATTTATTCCTGTATACAAATGAATGAAATGTTTTATCAATTGATACAGATACTTGCTGTTCTCTTGTTCGTTATTCTGTGTTTTCCTCCATTTTTAGCTCACCAGAGCACGTAGTGCTCAATGAACTGGGGGGGGGTCAGTCAATCTACTCTGGCGTCCGTCGTCCACACCTTGGGGGTTGTTAACACTCTAGAGGTTACATTTTTGAGTGAATGTATGTCTCAATGATAGCTTGGACAAGTTCGAACATGGGTCATCTGGGGTAAAAAACTAGATCATCAGGTCAAATCAAATAAAGATCGTGTTAACACTCCAGAAGTTTGGATTGGATCTTCCCCAAACTTTGTCAGAATGTTTGTATTATTGATGTCATGAACAGGTTTGAATATGGGTCAACTCGGGTCGGTAATTAGGTCACCAAGTCAAAGGCAAACAGAAGTTTCAGAGGTTTACTAAGGTGAGCGTAAAGGGCCATCATGGCCCTCCTGATTTGTATGTTCATATGTACTAGTTGCGTTTTTTTGTAGCTGGGTTTTGGGGAAGGCAAGATCACACAAAATAGAAACACACCAACAAGTGTCAGTAATTGTTTAATTAATATTAATTACACGTGCATTTTATTAAAGGATACATTTTGATATTTCAGAAGTGTCAATTTAGTACACAATTTAAAACTGTTTCAGGCTTTTATTTTAAACTCCTTAAGAGTAAATACAAAATTTCCATTTGCAAGATAATTATCTGCGAATGCCTGAATGCTGTGAAAGTACGACAGTAACTTGCTTACCTTGTACATGTCAGTCTTTGTAAGGTCCGGACCATATTTAGAGTACAGTCTAAGTTCTAGATGCGGTTTAGGTTTTCCTGTAGCTTTACACGAAATGACAATACTCTCACTGGTATTCTTTGTCACTCCAGTTTTGGATTCGTCAAACACTGCCGGTTTAAGAACGATGACATCAGTGGGAGCATCTATTGTATTGAAACCATTTGACGCCCTAGAATGAAGAAATTTGAGTATCTAATTATGTACAATATGCAGTGATTATTTCCCCATTCTTTAATTTAATTGCCCTACTGCTGACCCTCAATCAGGGTTAAAAGTTGGACATCCAGGCAATACAATGTTCAGACAATGTAATAAAAGTCAAAATACAGAAACCTTATATACAAGTATATACATATATACGTGCGTGCGTGCGAAGGTGCGTGCGTGCGTGTGATCCTTACAAAGTATTTCTTGTATCGAAAGGTTTCATTACATGAAATATTATTATATTTCAAGAAGGGGAACGTCAAATATAGATTCTATAAGGATTCAAATTAAATAAATACTACGAGTACTTGCCGACATATGTATTTTCCTTCATTTCAAGAAGGGGAACGTCAAATATAGATGCTATAAGGATTCAAATTAAATAAATACTACGAGTACTTGTATGTTTGTCATCACTACTCCTGTTGTGTAGTTGTCTGAAAGCAGAGTTTCTGTTGACATTTGTATTTGTTTCTTGTCTTTTCTTATTTTCCAAACAGTTATATCCGGTTTGGGGTTGCCAATAGCATAGCATGCTATGCTTAGACTCGAAGATGTTGTTATAGTCTCCGATGGTACTGGATATATGCCCATGGTTTTACTAGGAATGACTTCATTGCTATCTGGTGGATAAATCTTTAAGATAGGCCCGTAGGACAACTCCGTCCACAAAGTGGATTTTATGTCATGATAGTTCATGTTAACGCCCAAGAAGCCACCAAATTGTGCACATGGAAATCTGACAGTTACATTTAAAATTGAAGTTGTGTTAGTGTGATTTGCTATTGCCAAACTAAGGCATCCAGTGTGCTGAAATCCATATAAAGATTCAAACATGACAGGAGGATTGGTACTTGTATTGACTCCAGTAAATGATACCTGAAAGAAGTCGATGTCATTGTATTCAAGTGGCATTATACCAAACATGGTGAGATCAGTGTCTTTCGGAGACGCAAATGTTGTGTTCATTTGTAGAAGACCTCTGTCTGGTGTATTCACGTCCCTTTCCTGTTTCGTCTCGATTTCGGTAAGATTCAAACGTATACTTAAGTTTTCATCATCATTATTCAACCGGAAGTAAAGGACACTAAAATTCCTTAAGCCTTCTACGTTCATGGTTGAAATGTACACGCTTGGATCATAATTACTTCGCACCCTCTGTCCAGCTGAAAATAAACTAGCATTTTATCATTTTTTGTTGTCTTCCACTGAGTAGAACGTATAATGTTTGACCGACAGTTCACGAGTTTGTTATATTTCTAATATGATCTTGCATTATCCAGCTTTTCGTATTTTTGTCATAAATGTAGTGTTGAGCATTTACTTTCCCTAAAACGAAGAAATTTGAGAAATACATTCCTACAAACAAGTTTATCATTACGGACTGAGCAATACGAGCAGATGATGCTTGTTTAATTTAGATATTGCATATACCATACCAGTTCTGACAGTTCCCTGTAATTCTTCATAACCAATCCAATGTGTAGAGTGATCAGGGGTGGCCACGTAAGTCACGGCTATTGGGGTTGGATCCACATTAATCCCACCTGACTTAATGGACAACACTTTTAGTGAAGCAGCGGGTTTCGCCTGTGGAAATTGTGCTGGTGGCGTAACCGAACTTGGTGACTGAAAAGATATAAGATAATCAACAAATATTCAATAACGCATATTTCAGCTTCCATTTATTTCATTTTAATGATAGATATCCGTGTACCACTGTATTTCTTCGTTCAATATGAGTGAAGCAAAAAGCTTTTTTGTGCGTGTTAGTACTTACACAAACACTTCAACTTCACAAAAAATTCCATGCTGTTTCATTTTATCTTTGCTGATGTCATTTTTGCATTCTGCATTTGTGTTTTATAAATAACTTCGAGCAGATCTATATGCATACACAACAAATTATGTAACTTCCCTCATTTAATGAATATTGTACCCTCAAAGCTTTTGAATTGCGTGCTATGGAGAGAAAACGTTTACTGACGATTCAGCCACGTGTTTTCTCATAACGAAGTGTTGTCTGTTTCTTTCCCGTTGTTTATGCAAAGAATTATTAGCAACTACGACATAAGATACCAATATCAGTTTGACCACATATATAGTAAACGCGGTTTTAGTGAATTTATGGGACTTCGAATTATTAGTTCATTATGTCAACATTCCATGATATCCATAACAATTAAAAAGACGAGCGTGTTCGAGGAAAAGTAGATGTTTCATTGTATTCAATTCTTCAGCATATTCGAGTTCACTTTAATCACGTTTTACCATATTCTTAATTTGTTCTTTAAATTTTGAAATTGTGGTTAAACTAAAAAGCCATAGAACAAAAGACTTAATGAAACTAAATGACACCACCATAATGTTTTTATAGTCATTGTGCTACTGCAGCAAAAATGTTTCTGTTCATATAAACATGTTTAAGGAAATATCAGTTCAGACATACATATATTTTAATGTACTAGTGAACACTTATTATATATTATATTATATTATTATAACATACCGTTGATGGCGGAGTAGTTATGGACATATTATTTCGATGTTGATTCTGACCTTCTGCACAGTCACATGTTGGCATTGAGAGAGCCTTGCACAACTGCTGCATTCCAAACCATACCTTTAATATAAAATAACGCATTTCGAGTATTATGAGCGTACTTTAGTCACAAATTTACTGTCCTTGGCCTATTTCATCGACTTTTTAGTTTAGATGGCAATTTTAAAACAGCTTATGGTACACATTTCAGGTATTTGCCTTTAATATCTGACTTTATATCTCCAAAACAATCAATAGGATATTTTTATTAATAAACATTTTTAATGTTTACAATTAAATTATTATTATCAAGATATGTTTACGAACGGGCCCCTGATTCGTTTTAATTGAACTGTTCCCGTTTCACTTCATGACTTGGTTTTGTAAAATACGCGTATTTGAATAAAATACAGTATAGTTCCGCTATTGAAGCCGCCCTTCGGACCGCAATGAAGTGGTTTAATTTGAAGTCGCTCTTAATAGCGGAACACCAATATTGATGCTGTTGATGATGACGATGACTATAGTAATTCGTAACTCATCTATTAAAGCCACTTGGCATGCATTCCGTTCCTTGATAGTGTTTTATTTGTATTTTTGCTTGTGTTTATAGAAAGTTGAGTTT
The DNA here is from genome assembly GCA_008271625.1 of Lutraria rhynchaena. Lineage (NCBI taxonomy): Eukaryota > Metazoa > Mollusca > Bivalvia > Venerida > Mactridae > Lutraria > Lutraria rhynchaena. Next base: position 651,315 of record VIBL01000040.1, read on the forward strand.
GTTTGGTTAGTTCTGCTTGTATTAGTGATACAATGATAATAATCTATACAGAATTCAGTTATCTATTTCAAAAAGCAAGATTGATAATGAAAGAAATGACGCGAAATATTTTAATAACATACGTGGATCATGAAGCACCAATCAGAAAATACACAATCTCATTAAAATAATTAGCCAAAATACGATCCAAAAACTTGTATGTATTACACTGGAATGTCTCAAATCATCATTTCTTAGTAATATTAATACAACTGTGTAACTTGATAAATTTTACCGTCATGTCAAACATATCTTTTTCTAATATCACTTCCATTTTTTTCAGCCAAGGAATCCTCATCTATTTTCAACTTGTATTATATATTTTTCTATGTTATCAACTCGATATGTTGTTCCCTCTGAAGTATTACCATTTTTTTCGAAAGAAACTATACTATTTATTCATGGAATATAATACTACCTGCTCTAGTCGCTTGTTCTGTAGAGTTAAGCGTCTGTTTTGTTCTAACACGGTGTTCAGCATACTCCGAAGTTCGTCCTTTTCACTTTGATCGGCATCGTTCGAGGAGGCTGGTTGACCATTGTTCACACCAAACTGAAAGTCATTCGTATAGAATTAGCCACCATGTAATATAAAACAGGTAGACTTCTAGAACAAATTCATAATTGCTGAACGGAAAAGTTAACATATTTATAGTGAAGGTGTGTGTTAAAGAGAGTAGTTCTCATACACATACGAAACTTCTTGTGTTTGCTGACTTTCAAAGGATATTCACTGTAGCAAATTGACCTCTTTTGAAGCGTATTTAAGCACTATTTTTTCTGCGCTTGATACGACAACAAATCAATAAATTGTGCTATAAAATGCATGAATTTCATTTGTGTTTTTAGCAGACAGACAATTTCGGTGTTATTACTACCACCTCCACCTCAAATTATCGTAAGGTTCCCTATTGTCAATGTATATTTTTTCAGTTAAGAAACTACGGAGTATTCCATAAGATGTAAATAGCTTCGTACTATGGATATTTTGTAACATCTCTCATACATGTAGGTAGAGTTTAACCTGTGCATAGGTAAACGATTTAGAACATTCGTTATTAGCATAAGCCTCCAGATATGAATACATGTTTTCTTGGACGGAAGCAATTTTCTTATGCTCATTATCTTCTTGTAATTACTTTTTTCATTGCATTACGAGAAACCTCTGATGAAACGATTAGCGCTTCAAAACTTCTCTATAAAGCCTTTATGATAAATATACAACATACCAAATGCTAATTAAAATGTAGGAAGTATAATGGTATCAACAAATGTATTAGGTTTAAGAGGTTTATGAATTGAATTGAATGATTTTAAACAACATTAAGATTGCGGGCTAAATTATTGCGGTTTTTTTGTCACAGCCCGCGCCGACGTTATAATAGGTTTCTATCCGTAGTTGGAGTTTTAGAGAGGTATATAAATTCATTTAAAGATATTATTGACATAAATTACATTTTTTTAAATAGTTGTTTAATAGATGCTTTTTTGCCAATGAATTTTACAGGCATTTTGTATTTATTAGTGTTGCATTTCTTCGGCTGATAGCAAAACAGTGCTTCCTGTTCCCATTGCATCCTGTTGTAAAACAAAGCAACTGGAACACTATTCAAGAGTTTTGTAGGCGAATCATCTGACATTGCGGATGGTACATTTGGGATGGTTAGCACTCTGTATATGTATATGGTATGATTCACCAAATCGCTAAGCCAATCAATATATCGACTAACAATGAATATTGAAGAGTAAGTAAAATTTGTTTATATTTATAAACTAAATTACATTCAGTAAACAAAATACCATAAACTCACCAATAGAACTGCAACAAGTACAAACATTACAAAATTCCGCATTATGTACTCCATGATATTGAATTCAGAATGTTTAATATTTCCTGCTTAATCATACAGTACAGTTCTTCAGTGTAACGGATTTTATCTCATGACAACACATCCAAAGAGGATTAGTAAAATAAATCTGAGCAACCCGCGCACTCTTCTTCCTAAGCAGTATCCAAGATCACATGTACTCCGGGTACACTTGGATACGTACACACAAAGATTTTGGCTGTATACCTAAGTAATTATGGGCGTAAAACATCTAAGAAGTTAGGAACCGGAGGAGAACTTGTTAAGCCGCCAATGGCAAAAGTCTAAGTTCCGTAACAGGTGTACAATTACTTATATAAACATCTCCGCCTGGTATTATTGGCTGATCTCGAAGACTACAACATTTTGGAACTTAGTCAGGGTACAGGTACGAAAATAATTTGGATGTCAGTAATCATATGATACGATGTATGTAAAAATCTTTGGCTTGAAGTACATTGAAATGGGGTTGAATGGAAAGAAGTATTCTTCATGTGTTTTCATGTCAAATAACCTTTGACCTTGGTTTCACTCAGTGTTTATGACGGCATGACACAATTTAGTCTTCTACTCTTTTTGATGTGGGGAGAGTATAGCCGTTACACGCGAACACAAGCGATATTTCTTCACGAGTGTATGGGAAACATTAAAAATAATTATAACGCTATTCATCAATTTCAAGGTATAATTTATGACAAGTTATTAAATGTATCGCTATATTGAACTCATTCAGAGTTTTTTCTGTTTTAGGTGTGGCTGAAATTACCAATCTTTGCGGCGACCATGGACGTCTCCGTTTTGTTTCCAGCGCATTTCGTCACCAAATAATGCCACTCCTTTTGATTTATGATTCAATTCATAATTTGTTCGAACTTCGGATTTTGCGTTACAAATGTTAAGGTCTGTGATATAAAAGGATCTGATTGGAAACTGTAAACTCAACTAAGTTTTCTGACTTAATATGTTGTGTTGTAATGGCAGTAATACAATATTGTTGAATTTCCATTTTACACAGACGATGCCAGTTAGTAGAATTGTTCGTTGTTTTACTGTTTGCTTATAGAAATGAAGTTCGAATCTTTATCTATTCGAAATATTATTGTAACTAGAATACGTCCTCTAGTCATTCATTGTCATTGAGACTTCATCAGAAATCACCCATGTCGGCCTCCGCGACGGCGTCCTGAAGTCGACTATAAAGCTCTATATTGTTTTCTTTTTTCACTCCCGGGTAAACAGATATACCGTACAAATACACATTATATGGCCGTCCTTCTTGAGTTAATCTACAATCAACTGTATGTATGTCAGGATCATCGACTGGAGAGATGGTTAAAGTTACCCATGTTGTATATTTCTTTTCACGCCACCTCTTCACCTAAAACATAATAATTAGATTGATAAAAACAGCATAAGCGTCTTCATGTTTGAGTACGCAATAACTAGTCATTGTTACAGCGCGAACTCTTAATTATGAGGATGTCATTACATATGATAATCCATGCTCTTTACTTTCTTTTGTACACGTATATAGTACTGCTTACTATAACATCACACCTTACCTTGTACAATCCTGTCTTAATTAGGTCAGGACCAGAATCATTATATAGTCTAAGTTCTAGATGTGGCTTAGGTTTTCCTCTTGCTTTGCATGATATTACAATACTTCTACTTGTGTTCTTTATCACTCCAGTTTTGACGTAGTCTATTACAATAGGTTCATAAACGATAGCTTCAGTTGTAGCACCTACCGTCTTGTTGCCATTTGTTGCTCTGTAATTAAGAGATTTCTATTCACATCGTACGATTTTATCATTTGTAAATTTGGGTGACTGAAAACATAAAATATTTATACTTCAGGCAGAACTTAAATGTTGCTTCCGGTCAATTTGGATATCGTACTTTTTTGTGACTTTCGTAGTACTTCACGTATTCACCGGCCTGCTACAGAAAGCAGCGAAATTTTGTGATTATCATCTTGACCAAACTTACAATAAGTTAAACTAGATGAAATCAGAAACAATTATTTCAGTTTCAAAAAAGTCATCCGGGTGTTCTGTAGTGTATAATAATAAGTAACGGTAAAGATACTGCGTTAGTTGATATACGCTTAGATATGTATGTATGACAATGAATCAAATTCAGTGAATTTCGTATATATATTATGTATATGCATGATTTGCTTACTAACCGACATATATATCGTCCTTCCGTCTCGTTTGGTCGATCAGGTGACAAAGTCACCACTTTTCTGTTAATGTAATTATCTAAAATGACAGTTTCTGTGACCTCTTCCTTTTTTTTTCCATCTTTCGTCACCTTCCAAACTGAAACATCCGGTCGTGGATTACCCATAGCGGTACAAGTTATGCTCTGACTTGGTTGATATACTAATGTTTGTCTTGGAAGTGTATATATACCAATTGCGTTTTCTCTTATAACATTCATTCCTTCGTGGGGAAACACCTTTACATGCGGTCCATAGTATAGTCGCTCTACCAGACTTTTAATGGAATCACGATATAGCATACGCACAAACAGAATGCCGCCATATTGTGCATACGGATATTTGATAGTTATGTCTATGCTAGATTTCGAGTAATACTTTCCTCCAGAAGTAACTAATCTTATGTATGGGTGTTTATAATCAAACCGTAATATTTCAAAAACTCTCGGAGGACTGGCGCTTGCATTGATACCAATAAAAAATACATCTATAAAAGGACCTGAAGTCAGTTTGTATAGGCTCTCATTGACGGTACCAGTGATTTTAAGATCATTTACTCTTGGTGCCACAAAACTTTTATCTATCGTTAAAAAACCTGATGCGGGTGCTTTTATCAGTTTTTCTTGTCTGGTCCCCAATTCGGTCACATTCAACCTAAGGTCTACACTTTCATCATCGTTATACAACCGGAAGTACAAACTATACATATCTCCTAATTGTAGTACGTCTACCGTTGAAGTGTAAATAGACGAATCATTAATGTCTTGCTCTCTCATTCCGGCTGGAAAGAAAATAAGTCATCATGAAACACAATCATGCTTTATTAATAAAACTTTGTGTATTGGTTAAAAGTGCATTTAGATTTTTGGATTAACACTGTGTAGTGAATATTAAATGATTATTTAATGCGAACTATCATTATAATGTACAACTGAAGATACATGTAATAGAAAATACATGGATGCTACAAAGACATGACTGAGTAAACTTGGAAAGAATCATATTGGAATGTTTGATATATGAGTTCGAAATATTACCATTTTAATAGTCCTTACCGGTTCTCAACATTCCTGCACCCTTGTATTGACCTAGCCATTCAGTCGTATGGTTGAGGGTAGCCCCATATGTGACACTGATAGTCGTCGGATCTGTAGCGGCTCCGCCTGTTCTTACGGACATCACTTGTAGAGGTAAAACATGTTCCGTCTTTAGGAACGACGTTCCTGATTTAGGCGGCTGAAACCAAACAAGAACTAAGAAATGATTAACTAGCAAATGCAGTTTTAGTCATATCATATTAACTTAAGGTATCACAGACATACGTACCAAAATCACTTAATTGCTAGCCAGCTTGCCAGTTTCATGTTTCGTTGATATAACATGTCTGCGTTGTTTTGTGATTATAAGTCATCCAAGGAATAACAAGCGGGTCCTCTGTCCAGGAAAAAATATACGTTCAACATAACGTCTTTTTCACATGGTTTAACGTCTTTTTTCAACAAGTGTTGTATACGGCGACCGATTCACCTTAACAGTTTTCCTGTACTATTTTAACCAATGCTAACTTACCCTTCCCCAAAACCTGGCAACTTGTCCAAATATAGAGGAAATCTAAATTTTGTCAAACTTACATAGAAGGGTATGACCTGCCGTGACCGGGATATGAACCCGGATCGCTGGGTTACAAGTCCAGCGCAAAAAAACACTGGACCACGGTCGCGACTCACATTATTTGTTTTTACTAATCAAACTAATTAAAATTAATTTACTAAGTGAAACGTCTACACATTTCATGGTTCTCATTTAGCTATTGTCACAATATTTAGATTACCTCATTTTAAGGGCCGCCACTTATTTTAGACCGGTTTAGACCTCAATATTAAGAGTGTTATTGTTTGGTCCAAAAGGTGGTCTTTGTGTCGAGGTTTTAATATATGGGCTGCCGAGTCTGTAACCTCATTAAATCTTTTAGTTTATATGTATACTTTACATTAATTCATGGCATTATAGACTTCCACTATCCATGCTTTGCAATCTATGGACACATTATTTCTTCCATAAACGAGTCACAACTGACCACAGATTTCATTAATCATAAAAGTAATGTAGACCACAACATACTGGGGTTGATGGGTCAGTGGTTTGGTTATAAACTTGTCCATTTCCACAGTCACAGGCTGACATAGACAAAGTTTCACACATCTGCTGAAAACCTAACCACGCCTGAAATATATGAGACGTCAGTTTAAATGATTTATTTGTAAAACCAATTAAAACATAATGGTAAAACGTATTGTATCCATGATCCTGGTTATTAGAAAATGGGCCGAGATGTGAGTTGTTGTGCTTGAGTTCCAACCTGCAATAACTGAAAATACTATTGAAGGATTAGAGACGATTTAGCATAAATGGACTTCAGAAAGATATAAATAACAAATGAAATTATTTCATTAATAAATTCAATAGAATAACACAATTTGTTCATGTAGACAATAAAATCATCAAAGTCTGTAAGGTACTACCTGGTGAATTCTCTTATTTTGTGTCGCTAACCGCCTGTTTTGTTTCAACACAGTGTTCATCATACTCCGAAGTTTCTCTTCTTCACCTTGCTCATCATTATTAGATTTAGCAGATTGGCAATCAATTATATAAAACTGAAATATGCGAAATACATATTAAGTGTTTATATTAAGTGTTTTTGTCGTTTACGCCGGGAATTCATTTTTACTTCCTCCTATTTTGCAACCGGAAATAACACAGCTAGAGGTTAATTCTGTTCAAAACATCACACCCATTTCCAGCGAAATCTTTCAAATCAACTTAAAGCAAAGACATTTCGGAGTGATGTTTATTATTTGTGTTTTAGAGCATACTATGACATGCAATATAATTTTATTCCATGGTTATCTTAAGTATGAGATGAAGTCAGCGTTTACTGGCTTTGATGCAGTTGTGTAGATTTTAAATTGCATTGGGAAAAACGAATAAACGAGCTAACATTTCCTAAAGTGGTCACTAGATAGTTTTATCTTCCGTGAACATACGGTTTAAATGGTTCATTTGGTTATGGAGCCTTGGAATTATTATTTATGTCAAAGATGTCAAATATTTCTAACAAAGAATGTGTCGAACCCCGGCTTGTAATTTCCTAAATCACGTTTGGTTCGTTATTCTCCAATTTAAGATTTTACATGTTGATTCAGCAAATTCCTTCGGACATAATTTGGGTTTCAAATGGGAAATGTCAATATTAATATTTTACATGATATATATGTCCATGTATAAGCGAACCTCTTTTCCATACAAATTTTTCATGTTAATGTTTATATGAATGTACTTGATTGTTGATTAATAGTTCTGCAGTCCTCGTCACAACCGATGTATGGCCTTTTTGCCTGACGCTGTAACTTTATACACAGCAACATTAAACTGCGCAAAATTCAAAACTACGTTTGTGGGAACGTGTGCGTCACGTAAAAAGATTATTATTTGAAAATTTCACTATGAACACTTCCATCACTTCACACGCAAATGACTTGCTCTAAAACTTTGCGGATGGTGCTCACATTGAATTTTGGCTAACACTGTCGCTTTTTCCATCTACGTATATTGCGACAATGTTTATCAATGACTATTTATACTGTCGGACTGCTAAAGGTGAACGTGTTTAATTCTAAAACGTAGATCGTTTACAATGCGCTCCAAAATTGAATTTGTTCAAACCTTAGAACTTAATCTATAGATTAACTGAATCATTTTATTAATTAAATCAATGTTTTAGCATTCTTTAATTATATTATCATTCATTGTAATAAGTATTAGTTCATGAAATTGGTAAGAACACTACGAACGTAACTTACCTGAAAAGTAAGAAGATATAGAATTGTTCGATATTCCATCTTTTTTTTGTTTCAATCGAATTCTGTATTTTCTCTTAACATGTACAGGCAACTGTGTGTCTGAAGTGCTAAGAACTGCGTTTCTTATACCCGAATTTTGTCTTGAAACATGTGTCTTTGATGGATTTATCACAACAGGCGATTTGGCACATGGTTGTTTGACAGACATGCATGTAGTCGATGGATTCATGAATTCAAAATTTTGAATACATTTTTTAGTTCTTATCAAAATTGATATCTGTTATCCCTGGTTTTACTCAATGAGGTATGTGTTATCTGTACTATATCTGTGAAACGCCTTTTCCATGTTCCAATTCAAAATAACATCAGCAACTTACTTTGTAATAGCATCTTATGTATTGATATACATGTGTTAAAACGATAAAGTGGAGCCAAGTCAGACTGATAACAATACAGTTATCGAGCCGTTTTTCGTCCCTGTTTTTACATTTACATTTAATATGAATTCACGTAACACTGTACTATAATTCTTGTTTAATTCTACCACCGCCACTTATCTACTATATTCCTTGCTCAACATCTTGAACCGAGTTTACAATGAACCCTAGTGTTAGTTTACATGTAATATATTCGTGTTATGTATAGTTAAGAAATAGCTTGATTTGATAACTCTAAGTAGCAAGAGTCCTTGTTTTAATCCCCATTACTTTAGCTTTTAGTTTAGTACCTTTTACGAAAATATCACATGACAGAGGGAAATCTACGACATTTACGGTAATGACGGGAAAGATATACTGGTAAAATAGGCGTACAATACAACTTTGCGTTTTCTATCTCGTGGCATTTTCAGTTCTTTATGGTGATATTTAGATAACTAGTAATTCTGTATACGTATGACTATTTAATGTCCTACTTTCAGTTGTATCATTTCTATTTCTGAAATCTTATCTACCTTGTACATTTTATATAGATAATTGTATTGTGTTTTATCATGCTGTTTGTAATTTTGTTTTATGAGCCATACTGAAAATTGGTTTTAAACCAAGTATGTTATCCACACAATATAAAGTCGATATCATTATTATTTGTTTTGATATTTTGATTGGGTAGTTGAACCTCGCCGGGGGTACTAATAAAACAAAGCCTTTTTAAACTGTACATAATGCGTGTAATACATTACTGAAAAAAACATTGTCTTTGGCAGTTTGTATCACAGACCATTATCAGTCATTGAAACAAATCATAGGGAGCAAAAACTTGTATGATTATAAAGAATTATGATGACATTTACACACAACTAGCCCGTACTCACCGCCACAATTTACATTTGCGCCAGTATTAATGTACATCATGCTATCATAAATTGTTTGACCTTAAACAACGTAAAAAACATCGTGTTGCTCTGTCACTTCAATCATTATCAATCACGCTTTAAACTGTGTTGTGTATGTGTGAGTATACCGTAATTAAATTCACCGTGATCATGGTCGCTGAAAAGCAACTGCTGGTGGGACGTTAAGCGCCAGTTCTGACCCTTTTATGAATTAACATGTTGTACATAATGTTAAATATTGTCCATCAATGGTATGGTTCGTTGATAAGTCAGTATATTATTGTGGATCAAGACAATAGTCAGGTATACTAACCAGTGTCTAATGGACACCCAACTTTTTTGAAATACAGTCTAACCTGTGTTTGCGGCCACCTTCAAATAAAGGCTATCCCCTGAATAAAGGCAATTCTTTTAAAAACCATCATTGATTATTTATAACAAACTGACCTGCGAGTAAAGGCGATCTGTCAATAATAGGTTACATTTTGTCTTTCCCAAGGGTGGCGTTTGCTCACAGGTTTGGCTATATTTAAATTGTACTCTCCCTGATATATAATTCTTTAATCTTTGCATATCAAGCCACCACATTACTGAAGACATTTAAAGTATCATCTTCGTCTTCTTGACTTTACGGCTTTACTCTTTGCAAATGCAATTTAATATTAATTAAGCAACCAGATTACTGGGAAAACACTGATTTTATATCATCACCCTTATTCTTATGATGTTGTTCCAAACTTTTCAAAGATCTATGAACAATTCCCGTTCAGTACACAGATGATTCTGTTGTTGTTTTTGCTGCTGTTACTGCTAGTGTTGTGGCTGTTTTTGTCGAATTATCCACGTGGCTTTTTATGTTTTAATCATCTACATAATTTGTTTATAATTCATCACAATTTTCAAAACAAAATCTGAAAATAATTATCAAGCGCTGAATTATGTTCTGATCTATTTACTAACATAAGTCATTCATCTAACTGGTTTTCGCGACAATCTATCATTTTAGGTATTAAAAAGCTTTAATTTTTCTGATAATACATTCGTATAACAAACATACACAATAAACGTTCTTAATTTTAATACAACACAACATAAATTCATGCCAACATGGCTAATGAGGTAAAAGAAATCACAAGTCCATTCTGAAAAAAAGAACGTACAAAAATTACTACACACACTGTATCCTGAAATATCGTAAGGTTTAGTTGTTTGCTGCATGATGTAATTTTAACAAGGCTTATCATTAAGCTAGAAAAAATACACATGTTTAGAGTTAACTGACCGAAAAATAGGTAAATATGTTTAATAGGAAAAACTTTCTATTTTCCTACACATATATTTTTGCGAGAATACGAAGTATGACTCATCACTAATATATTCGTTCTTTGGATTTTGCCGTTAAAAACTTTAGGGTCGGATCCTATAAAAACAGATTCGGTCGGTTAACCGTTTAGACGACTATTTATCTGACCTTATCATAATTATTATGATCATGAAATACTGATTTGTCTCATTTAATGAACCAAACAAGAAGACAATGTAGGGTACTTGACATCTTAACTCAATACAAGGTTTTCTTAATCAGATCAACAAATAAATACCTAGTTTCCGCTAACATGAACAAAATATAATGTTGGAAAGCCGGTAGAACCTTTTTTCCAAATAAATTTGTTTAATTCAAAGATACAGTCCACATGAAAATGAAAATATCGGCATCTAAATTGACCGAGACAGACGAAGTCTGGGGTCGCAGAATAAAAAAGGGTCTGTCGGGTTCGCAGAAACCACGAGACCAATTTTCATACGACACTGTACCACAGACATCAACAAACCAAGACAATAGTGTGACTTCAGTAGTTTATTGCTAAAAACATTTCTCATTTATTGTCTTGCAATGTTGTAGGATAGCCGGTATAATTTATGACCAATTGCATGTTCGTTTATTGTATCGTGGCGGTTAAATCTTACGTTTACATTTGTGACAGATATTTGATATAGTTTCGTTTTTCTCTTACGCCTACAACCTTCTATTTTGTATGTTTGACATATTATTAATGTCATTCGACTGTCAGTCAACTAATTATTCTTATCTAAATGACATTAGTATACGTATTATAGTGTGACAGTTATTGTTAATTCATATTAGTACTAAAGTTATTTTTGTTGTATTGTTAGCCAAAACATCAGAAAGGATGATTGATTGGTAATTACTCAGCACTCAGACTTTGTACTGCGATAAACTTGATCTGATATCAATTCAACCTATTCCGAGTTTTTTAGCAAGCTTTGATGTGTTAGGCTAATTAACGAAAAACCTTGTTTTATAATTAGATGGAACATCGGTTACACGGATCATTCTACCAGTTATGAATTTCAAATTATGCGATGAACGGATCACAAATAAAAAGTATTTAAACATCTGCTCATCTAATTTACATTCATTACGTTATGTTTATTTCTGTTCACTATAGCATCGTTGTTGATGTAGACTTAAGTCAGAACTAAGCCGGTAAACGGTATAGTTTTACATCGTTATCATACAGTGTTAATGTCATACATTCCAAGTGTCCATCAAGATGAAACTTTTTCCTTTCCAAAAGCACCAAAAACTCGATCAAAGAAAGACCGTGAACGTCTTTTATAGTCGACTATTTCACGACACAAAGAGTGAAATGCTTCTGTAACATTGGTAACATCCTCAGATGCTGAAACTTCAATAAAAGGACATCCCAAGGATTCGGCAAATGTTCTTCCTGTAAGAGAATATAGGCAAGAATTATAAAATGAATAAAAGCTTGGTAGGACCACATTCATGACAAGTAAAATAAAAAAAATCAGCGCTGAAAAAACGTCAGTAATGTGCTGATTTTGTCCATATTCTACATAAACATCTAGACTTTACGTCCCCCCTAACCCAAAATCCTGAATCCGCTCATGGCATCGATCACATTCGCCACAAAAAAATGTTACATGTGTGCTTGATTTTCGCTACATATGTGATCATATTTGTAACAGGTGTTACAAATGGGGCCTTACCCAGCTTGCCTTATTTAAAAATAATATAAGACTGATTAAAAAATGTTAATTTGTCATTTAATCAAGGCTTCGTGGTCTAGAGGTAGAGCATCCGACCTCTGATCCAAAGGTCCTGAGTTAGAATATCGGCTTCAATGAGTTTCGTTCATGAACTTCTCAATCCCATTTTTCGGACGCAGTACTGGTGTAGTGTACAGGAAGCGGACTCGCGTCATTATTATGAACAAAATTGCTTGTTTCACAATCGAGCTAAAATAAATTAGTATAAAGTTACTATAAACTATTCAAGGCTTAAGCACCAGATGAATATCGAGGGCTTGAAGAAGTCGGTCCACACAGATCCGAAAAATTACAGACCTGTTGTAGAATAGATAGAGAGAATCACCAAAGAATGAATGAATAATATATTTTTATCTTTAAGATTGCTGTACCATGAAATTAAAATGATGAAATATGTGAATTAAGCATTCAATCGAGACGATAAGAATAATATATAGAGTACTGAAAGCGACGGCAATCTATTCGTGTCTGTAGTTTTATGTGCGTATTTTGTTTTAAGCCCTAAAAAGGTAATAGTTAATAATCCCATACGAAGGGAGATAAATATAATAAAAATCATGTATTTTTATCATAATTACCCCCCTTGGACTAGTTTTTAATTTTTCAACGATATATTCAAGGCACTACGTTTGACATGAACGCTTTCAGAATCGTGTAAATTTAAATTTGAATTAAATTATGAGAAAAAATGCTGTAAAAAGTAATGAAATTCAGTCAAACCTGCAGGTAATTGATAAATATTAGCTATAAATACATACTTATTTCAAAAACAAATTCCATCATTGTACAGATATAGTGTATCCTTTTGATTAGTTTTATATCTGATGTATTTGCTGAAGTATTGCTTGCAAATAATAATTCTAACAAAATTGAAACATTGTCATTGTTTTTTTTTTTTTGGAGTGGGGGGGTGAAAGTGGGTTAACATTGAAAAAACTGAGTTAAAGTTTGGTAAAGTGATTTATTAAAACTTTATAGCCATAAGGACCCACGGATTAAATTTGACCTACATCCATACAATTTGGTGTTGGCGTACGTATTGGAAAGAAACACAGAACAAAGGTCACCTTTGAAGAGGACTAAATGTAGGCTTTATAAACAGATGACTTTTGTTTGGAGATCAGTTTGTTCTAAATAAGCAGTGACGGTTTTTCAAAGAATGACCTTCATTCACAGGATGGTCTTTATTCAGAGGTGACCGCAAACACAGGTTTGACTGTATATTTTATTTGCTGCGTACACATACCCTCGTCATGTGTTACTTGTCTCATATGTGCTAAGTCTGATTTATTTCCTAAAATAACAATTGGTATACTGGCGCCCTTTCGGAACTCTTCCACCTTCTTTTGTACATCCTGTAGCATAAGAAACGACTTCCGGCAAATCATGGAATACACTAACACGTATCCATCCGCCCACCGTAAAACATCCTCCCGTGCGCCACAGTCCTCATTCTACAAATCATTGAATACAATTTTTTATTGAATACAACTACACTATCGGAATTCGGAATTATCATGATGTGATCTGACTAAAATTTTGACGATATTAGGTACTAACTCTCTCTGTTTTTATTCCACGACAAATGATCCAATTTGCACACGTGCGAGTGTCATAACTCTTGTGAAGAATCATTTCAATTAAGAGTAATATACCAGCTTGTATTCCTATAGAACTAATGTCACCTCCATGACCGCCACATTTTAATTTGGTTAGATTAAAACCCAGACTTATTCGTTAAAAAGAATATTCAGGCCGACTTAGTTAACGTATGTCATAAAAAGATTTGAATACCATACACATTGATTCGGATGGAGAAACCCACTTAGCTTGTGTTAATACTATTCCGTCTTTGTACAAAATTCTACCATAAATGAATCCATCTCAGTGTTATTTCAATAGATATGATAGAATACAACATAAAATAACACTAATTAATAAATACTTAACTTCGTAACTTGATGTTAATCATTAGTGGCGTTATCTCGTTCATTCTGTTATGTTCATATTTTTTCTGATATGAGAACATTCCTAATGTTTGCCAACATAAAGCGACATATATCTGTATAATATTTGTGATTTCTGACAAATTGGCGATGTTTGTATTTTTCTAAATGGAATGTCTTGGAGTCTTATCACGACCATGGGAGTAATAACATTCTTGTATCATCAAAGCTAAATCATGGATGATGGTACGATGATTTGTGTTTTTATTTATTTCGTACTATTGATCATGAAAAATGAATATAAACAAAACAATATACATGTACCGACAGTTTTTCATTTTCTTAGAAATTTCATACCACAACACTAAAACGTAACAGTTTTATACACGCTTAGTAATTTTATGTCGAAACAAAATGAGCTTCATCTTCCACATAAAAATAAGGATTACATTTTTTGGTTATAGTCTCTATCACTAGTCCCTCACGACTGGGAGTCAATTCCCACCTGGGACCAAAGTTCACGTCGTAGGAAGCTGCCCAACTTGCTTACGGAAGATCGATGGTTATATCCAGGCGTATGCCCATAGTCTTCCTCCACCATTAAAATTGCAAAAAGTCACCAAATGACTCTGGTTTTCTTGCAACGTTAAACCTTAGTGAAAAATATCATTTTGTGGCAACTGTTGAGCAAAGCAAGTACATTTATTGTGGTTAGAGGACAAAAAGAAACATTATGCCTTTGAACACAGCAGATCAACATAATTGTCTTACATTGGATAAGAAATACAACGTACAGTTCAGTTCGTATTTAGGCAACTTATATAAAAATATTCCTCATTGAATATCAGATTTTATTGAGGTCTGTGATTGGTATACAAGAAATAAGCATGATAACTAACTCTTTGAACAAGATGTAAATCCCATTTACATACTTACATACGTGTATTCTCGTATTTACTTACCAAGGATCTTGTATCTAGAACTTCAAAAGCCATTTGTTCCCCATCAACAACCGTACTGTATTTGTATTTGTTCTCTGCCGACTGGTCATATTCTCCGATGAATCGTTTGGTAATAAACCTCACGGATAATGCTGAAAGTAGATCAATTATAATAGATATATTATCTGATATTCAACACTAGTGGCCTTCAGTATCGATTGGCTAATATTTCTGACTAGTAATTTATCCCTCAATGTTGTGAATTCAAATTCTACCCAGGCTCAGAAAATTTGCGAGAAAGGTTTTTAGATAGCTTACGGAAGGTCGGTGATTCTACCCAGGCGTACACTAGGGGTCTTTCTTACCATTAAATGCTGGCAAAATCTCCGTATGACTCTTACAAAAGATTGAGTTCTACATATTATGCTATCAATGGTTGCTTAAGTTAAAACGCTAACAATGGAATTATTATGGCGTTATCCGCGTCAACAATGGACAAGCACATCAATTCATTTCGGTGTCTTCTTCGATATCCGGCGTTTTATCGTTTAACAGACAACACTTCGTCACTTGAGTAGAGGCTTGTTCTATCTCTACTTTTAGTATCATCACATTCGTCTCTTGGAGCTTTGTTAGTTCATGTTGTCATTTAGTAAACAATTAAATCAGTTTTGAAAATTCTAATTCATCTCCTGTGACCACGGAAGAATGCCCCTTGAGACTTCAATATTGTGTTTTCTCTAAAGTCAAAAATACAGATAGACAGACGTCGACTCCTAAACAAACATACACTCTTATGACAAAGCAAGTGGAAGTATGAACATTGACAGGTATAAGTATTTTGGTGTACATATTCCCCTCTCAGTTTCTTGGCATTAGATTCGCAGACTGACAATTAATGTACGTAACACTTATATTATTACTGAAACAGATATACAGCGTTCATATAAATAATTTATATTACAATGTTATCACCAACAGGTTTATTTTTGAGTGTCAAGAGCACAGGGAGATATTAAACCTTTTACGTCCACCTAATCCAAGACTCAAGATCAGTCATTCTATACTGATACCTGATATTCTATAAGTATGATAAAAGGTTCCAGGAGAGACAATCGCTGAGAAAAGTGTTAAAATGTACGTAAAAATCACAAAGGCACATCTGGTAGCGTCTGTTAAAGTAAGTTTACAATTCAGTGTATTTTGGCATTTGTCAGTTAGATATCTTTCAAGATTCCGTGATATTGTTTGTATTTACCATAGGGCATGTACTTTTATCAGAACGTGCGTTTTGCTCTGGTAGGATTACATAGAATTTCCCCTGGCGGGTTTCATCTTTTTACTGTACAGTTGACCAATGCAAAAGAGCAAAATGTTCAGTGAAACGATACACGATAAGATAGACCATTTAGTACACAGCTGGAATAGACTCTGTTTGTAAGCATCAGTTGCGAATCAACAAGAATTATATTGTATAAGCAATTAGAGGTCTTTTTGTGTTTACTGCTCGGTGTTGGAAATCATCTGTCTACTAAATGTTAGAGAAGTGTAAAGAAATAGTGAAAATAAACATTATATTGGTAGGTTAATTAATGTATCAAGAACACCTGTGGAAAAACAACAAAGCAATTATTACGGATACACTATCTAATTTGTCAGTCGAAGTTTTTTGGAATTTCAAAGGCCAACCCTAAAGAATGTTAATTGGGGTTACGTTACCCAAATTTATAACAGTTGGTAGGTAGTTATGTAGGTAGTTAGGTAGGTAGGTATTTTGTTAACATTATATGCTCGTACTGAAAACGAAAAGCAGGAATAAAGGCCGACAAAATTGTTTTCACAAAATGTGTCGGAGGATTTTTTGAATGAGTCGTAACTGTAAAATAACGTTTCTTAATGGTGGCCTAAGTTGTTGAAAACATTATTATAAGTTGTAGCGTTCATGAGACCAATCGAAACAGGATCATAAGAGTTATCATTTTAACACATGTTCTCAAAGTTATTCATACAAACTTTTAGGTGCCCGTGTATATGATAAAGACACTCACCGCAAAAAATATTTTACAACAGTCGTGTCACCCAAATCATAGTATACCTCTTCCACCGTGACTTATTGCAAGCGTATTATCGACAATGAAATTTTAAATTTGCAAACATTTCAATCAAAAACGATCTAATTTACTATCTATCAGACCTTGAGTATATTTTTCTAGCTCAACAACTAATTTTGCTCACTCGCTTTTCTTGCTAAATTTATTGTGTGCTCAAAGCGTTCCGTCACCAGCGTCCGTTTTAAAAACAAACCCACCGAACGAAAAAGTGTGACATCAGGCTTGCTGGGTGCTGATATAATATTGCTCAATATTAGTGGGAAATTGTTAAAAAGTGGAATGTTGTCGTAGCTATGTTACATGCAATAAAACCATCTTGACATAGAATCATACAAACCCAGTTTATTCCTGAATATCAGCAAAGTTTATTTCTCAAGTCAGTATAATTATGATCGCTCCATGATGGACAAATGGGATGTTACTTAAATCAGTCGAAGATTCTATCAATTTGATTTACTTTTCACAAAAATTACCGTGGTAACAAACAAACAAGTGAAATAGAAATATTGCAGAGATTAATAACTTTGCTATGTTGCGTATATAATCAATTCTCTTCATCAGACACATATTAGTTTTTTGTTTCACGACTTGCAGTCACAGACTACCTATTTTCTATTGTGTTTTGCTATTTCTAATATCCAAATTATTTCCTCAGTGTCAGACATTCATAAATGTGTGGGTTTCTTTTTGTATTCTAAGAATGCTAATTACATCAACTAATAGTCTGAAAGTACCTATGTAAAACTGGATAGCGTTTGAGAGATTCTTTTCCTGTACATTGTTATTAATTTACCACACTACCGGTAAGTAATGGTTTGACTGTGTGCCCTCTGCCTCAAATTCTTCTTTGAGCGAACATGTTGCAATCCGCATTGATTCCCGCCGCCTTGCAAACTTATTAATATTTTTTGTGTTTATATAGGGTTCCATACGTTCGTCAATAGTATGTCAGTTATGTTCGGCAGGTAGATTTCCGGAATCAGTATTCCTTGATTACATTCCAGCAGTAAACAGTTTGCTTAAATATATTTGTATAATTCAACTAGGTAAAAACGAAGTAATCATTATTTTATAATGTTGATATATAATATTAGAATAATATATTATACATTTCAGTATATCAAAGCTAATTTTGAATTTGATTCATTTATTGCATCTCTGGACAATAAAAATGTTTTTAGATGATACCATTATTTGAAAATTGAATACAACCAGATTCTGCTTCATGAATGTCATCAAATGTTCAAATACTGAAGTACAAGAAAAATCTACATACTTCCTTGGCCTTAATGTGCAGGCACCCACATATAAAGGAAACTGTCAAGCTAGCTTGCGCAAGTTCAGCGGTTCTCTCAGATATACGCACGGGGTCTTCCTCCACGGACAAAGCTGGACAGTTGGGAAATGACACTAGCTGTTGGTGCGACGTTTAACCCCAGTTGAAAATTGACATTTATATTATCTTTATCAATAGAAACATAAATGCAGTTCGTATCGTATCTTTGACGGAGGATCGGCAACCTGTTTATTGTAATCTTATTTGAATCATTATGTCAATATCTTCACGAGAGTATTAATTGTTGACGATTTACAATCAAACTCCTGGGTTTACAACAATACGCATTCATTGTGTGTATCTTTTTTCATACCGATTGTTAAATTATTTCAGAATTTATCTAGGGAACAAAAACAGTTAATGTGATAAGCAGATATATTATTCGTTCTTATTTCAATATTTACAATAATTTGTTTCTTATCAGCATTAGGGAATTGTTTTTATTTAAATCCGTCGATAAAACATAAAATCCGTATAGATAGCTGTTGTACTCGAAAGAATGGTGTGCAGTAGAATTTTAGTAGAATTGTTTGTCCTCTGATAACCTCGGTTATACCTGACATTGAATCAGCAAAATGATGGGAAATGTTACGAAAAGTTGAAAGCAGTTATTTACATTGTCTAATAGATTTAGGTACATGTATTTTTTTTTATTTTTCATCGATGATCGCGAATTGAACTATTAAGTTGAACATACAATTTGTAAAACTGAATTTGTTTGACTCCGACGCAACGACAATCTTTGTTCTAAGAGATTCTAAAGAACAAATAAACTGCCTTTACACAAACTATAGGTATTTTAACAAATTTCACTTTCAATTAACTATCTAATGATTATTTAATCCAAATTGACTCAAGGATGATTTAACTGATCGAAAACTAAAACTAATTAAAAGATGCAAATGAATTTAACTCAGCAATGAAATCTGCGTCTAATGCGTTTCTTCAATGAATTCATTTGAAGGATAATTGCCCGTCTGACAATAATTCATTTTAGATTATTTGATTTCTGTAAAGTCTTTATGTTAACAAGGATATAGTCATGTGTGCATAGATTATGTGTTTAATATAATAGTCACTCATTGATCTTTCTAAACTGTTTTCTTTTTCTTGCGGAATTGAATCACCTGGTCTGTCTACATCGGTAAAGCTCATGATGCCTTGTTGAATATTTTCAATTTCTTTTTGCCAAAATCGTCCGTAGTTTACCGACGTTTGGAAGAAAGGACGATACATCGTAACTTGAATCGTGATTCTTTCTGATTGTCGGTCAATACTTACCAGGGGGCGGGTGTTGAAAGTAGTATCAGCAGTATGTAATAATACAATATTAAAGTTTGCTTTATTTTGACTTTGATATTGAATTATATTAAGATAGAAATATTCAATTTATTTAGCTTGTTTTTTTTCGTTTTCTTAAAACTCATTTAGTAAATTAATTCATGACAACTTAATAAAAGTGATAAGTGAGACCCAACAATTTACGTAATGGAATATCGAATTGTCGGTAAACCGAAGCTGGCAATATGTCAGTCATTTTATAATAAGTGCCAAGTGTTGAACTGTGTGGAAAGTCGTACAAGTGTAGTGAATTAGTTTTCTTATCAAATAAGACAGAAAAGAACACATTTCACAGATCGTTCACCACGACAGCTAGCATTACGCAAAACAACCTAATTATTCGTCAGTATATTTCATGTATTTCTCACGATCGAAGAGCGGTAAAAAAAAACAATAGTACTCGAACACTGAAGAAATGCGTTGTGTTCAAGTGTCTAAACAAATGTTTGCAATTACGATAAATACTTTATCGTGTTCAATTAAATATTTATATTTGTCTTCGTCTTTAATATTGTAAAAGTAATTTTGTACTTAGTAAGATCTGAAGATTTTGTTTTTGTTATAAGAAAAATACATGTCTTTGTAGTGCTCTATCTATCTTGAACCATATTTAAATATTTCTTTTTTTTTTCGTCTTGTTTGTTCAAAGATCATTTTTGATCATAACAAATATTGTGTATATGTATTAAAACATTATACCGAATTGATTTGAAACTTGAACTTGTATCTAGAGATAATCAATTTAAAGCAGGCAACACATATCAAGAGAAATAATATTATAGCCAAAATAAGTGTTAATATCTTCCAAAACAAGCCTTCAAATGGCTTCAAGGTTTTTACGTTGATTCAATTTAGTATCATAGCTTTGTAATAGAGCCTGAGAAAGTTCATCGAAAATATTATACTTATCATATCAATATCAATGTTTTGTGTATATTTCATACATTCAGACATGTCCATTTATTCTTCATGCAATATGTTTCAGAGTGTAAATGAATTTATGTTATGTTCAGTTCAATTATACCTAAGCTTAAATGCATCTACTTACTTAAAGGTTAACATTCTAAATCAAGCAACTCGAGAAATATGCCGTCAAGCATTTTGCTGATTGTATTTTTGTGTTGAAAGACAAAATTATTGCGGTAAGTGCTCGTACTTCATTGTCTACTGTCGAATTCATTTATCATCTAAACATTCACATTCAAATATTCCTTGAACAAGTATATACTTGCAAAACAAAGCCGCCCGTAGTTACTGTAATGAATTATTGTTGATAGATTACAAATATTTTCTTTCGAGTTGTCGCTTCGCCTGCTTTCAACATTACTTCGGATATACCGTACACCGGCATATTCTTACCTTGTTCTTGAAAAGGTAAAAGCCAACTTATGGGTATGACTGGTGAAGTACGAATTGCCTCTCTCTTAGAGGTACCGCAATTGAACGGTTTACAGCAAAGCTACATGCGGTTGACTAGTGCATTAACTGCAATATTTTTATCTAGTCTTAACAATTCAAAGTACTTAAGATACAAAATCCGTTGCTCTAAGCGGATGGTTACCCTAGCGATGTAAATGAAAGGCGTAAATGTTTTACCGTATATGAGAAAACTCCTCAAATTGAACGCAGCTCTCTTCTAATTGCTACACTCAAAGCTTTGTATACATAATGCTTCACAAAATTAACGACGACAAGGGTTCCACAAAAAATAACGATCCTCATATCAGAAACTAATAAACACGTCAGAAATACTTACGAGTAGGCTTAGTATTCAAGTGAATGTTTTTTGTAAATGTAACTTGATACAATTGTATAACAAGGGATAAGCAAATAAACTTTATTGTAAACGGTACGTAATCATTATGTTTGAAACAATTTTAACATATGGAATATTGTTAAATCCTTGTTTTTTGCGTAAAAGTTAAGAACGGCGCTATTTCCGCCAAGACAATGAATAAATAAATAGATAAAAGCGATACTGTTACTGATAGCGCTTTTTATCAAGAGTACGTATTTCAGTAACGAATGGTTGACGGCGAACAAATTCTATCAGATGCCTATCAGAAGCAGCAAACGCTTTAAACTATAGTACAGTAAATGGCAAGAACAAGTACGTTAATTGTTGTTTCGTCATTACTGGTGTTTCTTGTTATATACATAATTGCTAGTGAAATGTATTCCATCCTCCAATTATTTGTTTTTTTAATGTTGTTGTTGTATAATGCAAATACTAATGACAGCATTCCACAATTCTAGGAATTCTAACAAATGTTACAGTTGTGTAGCGAACACTCTGATAAATTACAAAAATAACAAGAAGGTTACAGCGTTATTAACATTAATGGATTCTGGGTGTAGTCTAGATGTTTATTTAATTTTAATCAGATAACGAGCCAGGAAACAGGACTAACACTATGCAATAAGTGGAAGTAGCTAACTGTGGTGTTGTAGATACAATGACGGCCTCTCTACTTGTGGACAGTGAGTATGATCCGTATAAAGGTCATGCATAACAGCTTCTTGTATGACGCCGTTTGTTGTTGTTTCATTTCGGGATATCAAATGCAATTAAAAAGCAAAAAATTATTAAAACGGTATGGAAAAGAAGGCTTAGTGACTACAGGATTGAAATATATTTTTCAAGTTCCTATGGCTTAAGTTTCGTGCTCTAAAACTAAGCAAGGACACGATATGTATAAGCTGCATAATTTATTTGTGTTAAGTGGAATAGAAATTCATAAAATTGGCAATTAACCTAAGATCAATAGCTCAGATATGGAACTTATCACAAAACACTGTTCTAACTTATCAGATCTAATTAATGTTGACAAGTAAAACAAAGGCTTAGAAAAAAAATGAAATTGCTTATTAAGATGATAAAACATTAAACACTTTCACCTTTAGATTACGTCTAGATCACCTGTGAAAATATCGGAAAGCCGTAAAATAATATTTTATTTAAGTGTACAATATTCAGGAAACTTGACATATGTTCTAAAACCACTTATGATTAACCAGATGATTTGTAAATTACAGGTAACGTAGGCAAAATTCACATGATTTATTACGCAAATGTTAATACCATGCATTCCACATATAAAGAAAAATATGATTCAATATTACACAGAATATAATTAAGTTCCTCATTATAAACAAACGTCATGAATAAATAATAGATGAATCTAATAAATAACGAAATGGTGAAGATGAGTGAAAGATGAAGACATCTTAATGTATTTGATCTAAGAATGCGGCATATGTCTGATACTTTCATACCTCGATATGAATTCAATGCAACAAGATTTGTTTACGTAAAATAATCATCTGGTACACCTGACTATGTGTTGCTATGATAAATGTCAGTTTTTAATCATAGTAGAAAAACTATCATCCACGTATGATTGGAATCCAAAACTGCGATGTTTAAAATTTCAGCAGATATTCGACACACAGAATTAAGACACTTGCCTAAAGTTATACATCATGACATGTAATTTGTTTCTGAACTCAAATATCATATTTTGTCTATAAATATGTCTAAATATCGATGAGGCAAGGATTCCTAGAAAAGAAACGCACACAAAAGACCCCACATACCATAATATACTGCTTTCTCCAAAGTTCATTATAATAAACAATGATGGTATTAAGATACATGATTATATCGATGAAATTTACCTGAACATACATTTAGAAAATTAACAACGATTTCTTTTCAACTAAAATACACATACTTACGGAATGAAACTGACAATTTAGCTGTGAGATTTCTCAAGTTTTTTAACCTCGGATCACATGGTTATTTTGTACTTCTTAATGCCAAATATTGTCAGACTAATACAATTCACAAATGGATTATAAAAATTGTGTAATCACGAGCTACGATAGAAATCTTGTTAACGAAACGAGAGGAACACGTTTTGGTGTCTTAAATGAAAAAAAAATCATATGTGACATGGGGGTGGATTACAATCTTGGCAGAACAATAAAACAAGTGGTGAAGGTTTAAGGAACCAGCAGTGATGTTATTATTACAATTATTATACATTGCTATCATATTTATGGTACGGGCATATGAAATGGTATTCGAGAAAAGGCAACCCAAGTATGATAACTAATGTTGTCGAATCAGCGAAATGTCTGATTTAATACCAAACACAACTCACCGAGATGTTACAATATCATCATCAGTTCATTTCTGACAAAACGATTCGTAATGCAACAGCTAGCTATCGGTATAAACTAGGTGAGAGATACACAAGATGATCTATCTGATCTTGGCAAAAGTAACTTTAGAATTTAATACAGTATAATATAAAAATACAGAGAGACTAAAGAACAAGGGTTGTAGATCTACTTGTAGCAACAATAAACATTCGATGAACAAACACAAAAATTGTAGTGCAAAATAAGTGGAAGCTATTGTTAAGCCGCACAGAAACAAACTCAAACTGCAACACACACAAGTTAGTAAATTGTACGTAACGACACGTATAAATATCTAGAACTTACCGCTAATACTAATCAAAATTTCAATATCAACAATACAATACTTGAAATTAGTATACCCACTTCATTTATAATGTAAGAAAACCAATATTTTTACGTTTCTCGACAGTAACGATAGGTTGTGGAGGGGATGTTTGTTTTCGTGTCTCTTTGTACTGACAGTTTAAAATGTAAACAATGAGAACCGATATGGGCCTTCAGAGGCCTAACTTTGGGGGAACGTAATGTGACGTATGTGTGTAAGCACATTTACTTTCACAAGAAATATCCATTCATTTGAATGTTTCTTGCGTCTTTTTTTCAGAATGCCCCACTTGTATGTATAAGACGGATTATTACTTGTGCTCGTATTTTGGTGTTTATTACATTAATGATTCAATCTCCTCTCCTTTCTACGATCTCTGGTGTACATCCCACTTAATTCACAAGTTTAGGTAAATACTAATATTTGTGCCGGATGATAAAAATATTTTGACAATATGAGCGAGACTATGAATAAAGTGTACGAAGCTTACTTAAAACATACAATAATTGTGGAGAACTGCAGTACAATAGTTCCAGAAATGGTTGGGTTACATACCAATCACTGGTATGTAAAGTATGAACTTCGCGAATACGTGCTAATTTTCCACTCAATTAATATAAAGAACCAGTCGAACTTTTTCTAATATTTGTATGTTTGCCATTCTCTGATTAATCAACCAAACAAAACTAATAGGCGTTCTAATCACGTTGATGATTTGTTTATGAGAGAATGGTTCTCGTGTTTTATTTGAGGCTAATGGGATCGGGGAATTAAAAGACATAACAAAATAAAGGTGTTAATGCATGTGTCTGCAATAACAAATGCGTTTAGCACCTCAAAAGAGAAATTGGTTCATGTTCATAAATACAGAAGTATTTCCAGTTGTAAAAACGTTTTATTTTTGTGTTATATTAATGAGCGCAGCATTGTAATTTTGGCAGACAATCTGTAATACTTTACCAGACATTAAACAATCAGTATTTTACGTGGTATTCCTAATGAACCAAAAGATTTAATTTGCACTTAAGTTATTGGAACACAAGCGGGCAGTTCAGCAAGCTGAATAATCCAGCCAGTTGTTGATCATATTACAGTGCAGATATGGGCTTGTCTTTATTCAACTCACGGCAGTTTTTATAGGTGGCCATTTAACATCATATTTACTCTAGCGTATATCTGTTCTGAAGGTTTTTGTTATTGAGAATTGTTTTGAACACGTCTTGTTTAAATGTTAGGATGTTATGCAGTTAACAAGGCATTGGATCGGAATAGTATTCCTATGATTTATTAAGAAAGAATTCCAGAATATTCAAATGAAACAATCTAACCGTTCCATACAAGCGATCAAATGAATTTCATAACTCAACAAAATCTTTAAAGTAATCAAATAAATCTAGGACCAACTCTAACACTTACTCGTGTAAATCGCTAAAACACTTACACTTAAAACAATAATCAAGTTAAGTAGGCAAAACAATTACTTCCAAACTAGCATAAAATATACTTGAACAGCGGAACGAAAATGGAAAATAGAAAAAAAGCGATTTCGTGTATTAAGTTACTATCATTATTTGTAGCTTTTACGAGTGTAAATAAAAATAATATCGATGTAATGGGTATAATTAATCTTGAGTTGATGCAGCCCTGTTGTGTATAATTCTACCTGGTGAAATAGATTTATCAAATGACGTGGTTATTCCATTATGAGATCCCTTGGTATCATTTTGATTTTCAAATAATACGTTTGGCATGGAGTTAATTTCGCAACAATAAACAAATTATCAGCGATAGGTTGTGATCAGCTCGTCTCCGTAGGTATGCCAATAGCTTTTGTATGAAGTATGAAACCAATTATGACAAAAAATATTAACGAAAAGATATAAAGTGATTTGCAAAAATCTCGACATAACTTGGAACTAATTCATTTGAAAGTGTATTTATTAGATATAAATACATTAAGCTGATATCGTTTAATCGTAACATGTTCTTCCAGAATCACGATTGTAAAATCCAACTACAGTCAAACTTGTGAACAAAGGCCACCCTTGAGAAAACCAAAATATGGCCTTTATTGACAGATTGTCTTAACGTTTATGTAAAAACATGTTTGATCATTCACGTCTGGTCTACCGGCAAAACTCATCGGTCAAAAAACGGTTAGAAAACCTACATATGATCAAAGTGTACATAATAAAACTGAAGAACTTAGCGAGTCAGTGATTAATAGGACAGGCGACTTACGCATAATCCAAATAACTGTTTGATGTTGTCATAGAAGGTGCTTCATAGCCAGAAGGTTTATAAATGTATGTGTTGACATATCCATTAAGAACAATAGAGTTATAGAGTAGATGGGTCTATGTACTTACAATAATATAAGATATAGACGCCTGCGCTTGATAGTCTGTTATTGTTAGATGAGGTTTGTGGGTAATTAGGCGTACTTTCAGCTTGGATTGTATCTTACAGGTATATTTTCTGGAATAAGGATCACTCAGTATGCTCACAGGGTATTTGTGCACTTCTAAATCAGAGATTATCAAGCTTATACGATTTATGCAACAGCTTTGTTTATGCCAAATAGCACGTGGTCGAAAGTGTTCCAGTCTCGTGTTAGTGTTGCCAATGGCGACGTTAACCATACCTTCTACTATGTGTTTTACCAGTAGTACCATGTTCACATACACTGGCATATTAGTCGACCTTTAATATTTATAAGAACAATAAAATGGAACATTTACGAGAACTGTCTGCGTTACATTCATTAATTGACGACCTATATGATTCAGGTAAATATTCTGTGTGTGGAATCTGAATATAAAACTAACGAAGAACTTAAGACTCCTCGTCGTAAAACAGTTAATGCCACGCACAGTGTCGACAATCCTCAAAGTACTGTTTTGAACCGCTTTTCAGATTAAATCTGACGTCCCGAAAATGTGACCCTTAGTGAAAAGATCTACCTTCATAGGCCACCAGGCGAGGCCTAGGCAAAGAAAGCAAACAACAACTGGGGTCATATCTTTTCATTTCTTAGGCTTGATAAGTTGATGTTGCAAAATCACTATTTTTTTATAAAATACACAGTAACGTATAAAACACAACTGCGCTGTTTTCGACTTAAGACAAACATCTACACTTAGTAAACCAGTTAATCTACGTCAAAGATACGGTAATATTTCAAGCATTATTGAGAAATCATTATGTAAGATGAATATCTTGCTAAAATTTATTTGATCAGTGCTGGAGTAAATCTTTGTAAACGCAAATCCAGTATGATTGATTTTACAGAATCGCTTGATTTACATTCCAGAAGACATCGAATCTGTCTTACAAGTTACCTTGACACAAACGACATTTAAATGATACGAAACTCAGGTATGATCACTGTGAAATAATGTAAACCACGATAATTTTATGTCATTTTGGATGTAATGAAAGATTGGTTTTGGCAAATAACTGCTTCATACTTCTGTGTCATTTTAATATAGCTTACATATCAATAAAAAGAGTAAAAGAGTACATATATCAGAATAGGAATGACAGCATTGTAACAATTTGAATGGATCGTGATTGTTGGGTTGTGAAAATGGAAGTCTGCTTTCATAGACAAGTTGAACTCAATGCAATACGCATTTTCTTGGGTATCGTTTTCCCTTTAAATTCCCTAATAACGTAGCACACGTAGCGAATATTTGATATGTTTACTTCGTTTAAATGGTTTTTTACACTGTATTGATATATGGTAGGTTATAAATGTGTCGGTTTGATTCGCGTAATGAAAGTTAATTGTCTCAATTAATTGCACCATTCAAGTTATCAAATCTCCACCAGTTTTATGTTAGATGAAGTTAATGACTCCGATAATTGGAACCATCACAAGTTATCGCTTTGTTACAAAACAATATGTGAGCTGTTGGGTTTCTGTTTTATGATGATGAAAACAGACGTTTGGGTGATACGTAAGTTGGCAGTCGAATACACTCAACTACCTCGTGTTGCCTGCAGACACGAAAGTGGTTATATACCTCGCGAACTGACACGTTGTCAGTCAATGGATATACATCATCAATTAGCCACTCGGATTTTTTTTTGGAAGAATCATTCTTTTGTCTAAAATATATTAAAGAAAATCGGAATAAATTATGGTTTGTTTTCCGTCAAATTTTGACAGAAGTTCTAGAACCGGAAGGCCCTCATATATCGTACATATACTTAAACTAAATGCAAATTTTTAGGAGAACTAGTCTGAAATTCAGACGATAAATACGAGTTGATTTAGTAGTGGTGAAAATGGCATAATGGCATATGTATGTAATTTATCTTTCTAGTGGGACATTTTGTGTCCATTATTCCTTTATTAGTGCATTTGAACTACGAAATTAAAACGTAATATTGTAATAAAATACATGTCGTCGACTTACCCCTTAACTCAATACTTGCAATGTTGGGATTTTGGTATCATTTTTTCGTCTCGATGAGCTCTTTACAATGATCATACTTACTTGCTTGTTGATATGTAGTTTAGGTTAGTCCCAATTCTACAAACCCGTAACTCGCTTAAAGCTATTGCAGTTCAAAACTTCAAATGCGATTTTCTCAGAATGGAAAAAATGTCTTGTTTAAAGCTTTTTAAATACATACAAAACTTATGTCAAAAAGCTTTATCTTAAAGTAACACAATCGTTCGAGGGGATCAAGCCATCAAAGCAACATAATTTTAATAAGATCGGGTTTCATCATTTTCATATTTCGCCAATACAAGGAGCATAATTTTACAGTCGGACACAAATTGCCCGGTGAAGTCTGGAAACAAACAGTCTACCTCACTTATAATCATCATCCGTATACACTTGCCTCAAACATGCAGGCAATCTTCTGGTAATTAACTCAGAGTAAGTAATTACCTTCTGGTTCGTACAACTCATTAATTATCTCATAACGGTAAGCATGGTAACAAATTAAAAAGCCAAAATTGTTGCCTTCATGATCTTCGGAAGACCGCAAAATGCAGTAACATGCCAATATTTGTCCGGAATTTTGTTACAGAAATGCACAGATTTTATGAACACATTCTAGTTCATCTATACATCTTGTCCAATATTTCGGCCTGAAATAGGCCTATCTCAAGATATAAGATGAAAACTATTGCCATGCTACATAATATAAGTCTGCGTCACAAATATACGTAATGTTATACTGTGTATAATACGTATCAAGAGAGTTTTCATCATTTGTCTTATGAAAGGCTTTTTTTACGCCCAAATATTCAATAGGAGTGTTAATTAGTATAGTTATTTTTATATAATTCCTTTTGGAATAAACCCAACACATAAGTTTATCCATTTATTATAACGTCTGGATCAATAGTTGGACTCATAAAGCTGAATTTGTTGTACACCGGACTTGGGTAATGGTTGAGATGTAGGTGAGATACGTATTTTACACAAGATATGGTTTCAAATACATGTATTATATCATTGTTCTCCGGCTCTGATTTTGCGGGGAGTTGACGTCGATGTGAACAGGAAGACAAACAAGAGTGCTTGTATTACTAGCTTTTGCAGCTGCTCTCCGCATTTTTACTCCCGAAGGCGTTCATAATCATAATATATTGTTAAAAACGGCATTAAACAAGCGCAAACCAACAAAGCTAAGTAGTACATAATAGTAATACGACGCGATCAGATTCGTTTAAATTCACTGAAGTGGCATATATCTGTGACAGTGTACTAATTACATCACTTCTATACTCTCAGTAATGTATGGTAAAACTTTAAAAAAAACCTGTTCAATCACCCTTCAGAATAGGCATGATAGGTCTCGTAATACTTTAGCAAGCCTTGGTCATTGAACACTATATATTGATTTACTAGACAAACTAAACCTATCACTGAATTGTGATTATATACCCCCGCAAAATGGGGACATGCCGCGCGACCGACCAACCAGCCTACCGATCGACCAATATAAAGACTGCTGAGCCCAATAGTCATACTAATATCATTTCAACCCTTTACAAAAGATCCAGTTAGATTCTGTATAATTAAAGACGTTTGAATAAGTTCCGACAATCTATATCCTTCAAATGCTACGTTTATAGAAAGTATTCCATATTTTGTCGCCATTGCTACATTAGGAAATACATGTTCTTCAAAGAATGATCATATGATAAATGGTATAATATTATCTTGACATAGTACTTGAGAATATATAAACGTGCGTGGCAAGTAGATAAAAATAAGGTCCTACATTGATATAACGTGTGCAGTTCAGAAATACAATTACAAGCGACGAAACGGACAATATGGCTTTGGACCTTTTCAAAATTATTTACCAGTTCGCATTATTTTCTTTTTACTGACAGAATAAAGCTATCAGAGTGGTCTATAATTGTTTATTTTAGCATGTATGGAACGCATTAGCTTAACATAAACATTATCAGAATTACTATAGCATTATATATTTATGTTCTTACCACTCTTGCCCACGCCTTCTGCACCCAGTACTGCTATCTTTGTCTCACCGAGAGATGATTTCTTTCTTTTCAGATATGGTTTTAAAGTAGATCCACCACCGGCATTCTCTCCCAGAGTTTTGTCAGTTCCAGTACTCATGTTTATCCGGAATACTTTTGTAATGTCTCTGACAGTTTCACCGCTTATTTACGGGGATGTACTGTTTTAAATCATAGTTCCCTTCGTCATATTTTTCTCTTTTTTCACTCACACAAACTTTGAGGATATGTTTTGCAGTGATGATATCTGTGGAAAATTGAATGTATTATAAATATAATTAGAAGATAAATCACTGAAAATGTAATTAACACTGTATTGCAATTTCTTAATTGGTACTAGAATATCCAATCCATCTAGTTGAGACAGAACACGTCCACCGAGTGCAAACGAATCTGAGGAAGTTGATGAAATCCACATTTATGTCTGATCGTTTTTACATTATACAAAAGCTAATTGTATCAAGCACGAACGATTGATGAATGTGGAACTTTTGGAGCTATCTAACACTTAGAGCTTTCTCAGAATATACGAACGTTCAACATAAACCAGAGGTAATATAACCATGATTTTTTATTGTTTACCTTTGTAGATTTACCCTCTCTGACTAGTGATTTCTTACCTGTTTATGATACTAACATTAACCAGAACAGACCTATACGAATATAGAAATTCGAGGCATTTAGTGAATGCGTTAAAGGCGATAAAATAGAAAAAATAATATCAAAAACCGTGCGAAGATCAGAATTAAATTGTAATGCTTATTCAGAATTTTAGTTATGTTGTGAATTACTCAATGTGACATGATACAAACATTATATTTTGCTGACTCGACTAAAATGAAGTCATCATGGCACCGAAATTTCATTTTTTTGTACAGATCTGTCGGACAGGAAACTACTGTGAGCCTACTATAGCACTAGAAGAAAATTATTGAAGTCACATTGTTGACTGCCAAATGGGCTTTTAATGCATTCAATCCAACTTTTACTTTCTGTTCTCGATATCTTTGTGACGATCAATCATAAGTATTGTCAAACATAAGAAGTAAATCACTCTTTTGAGTTTTTTTCCAGTAATCGAGTTTTATCAAGTGGATGATAATAAATTCGACTCAGTGTACATGACATGAAAGGTTAATTAATGATACTTCGTAAATTTATTGTTTGGTAAAGAGAAAACTGTACCTGGCAGAATGCATTTTTGAGTTCAACAAATATTGTTATAAATATTTCAACAAAAAGATGATGCAGAAGAGGATTCAGCGAGCTACTTCAAAATCCACCGTATTTTAAATGAGTGTATATTGACTTAAGAAGAAATCATTAATATGTATGTTTTAACAGTTGATAAAGTATGGACAGAAGTTCAGTTGAGCAAGATCAGATCACGAGTGCCTGGGCATTTAATTCTGTATTTAATTTTTACATTTTCGAGGTAGTTTAATAAGCTCCAAAATGAGAGTTTTATCCTTTAGTTACACGTTTAATTGCATGTTTTCAAGCGAGTGGGTAAAATGTAACAGCCGGCAGGATAATGTATGGGTTGATTACCTTTGAACTCTCATAAGAAGTACTGAAGACTGTGGCAGAATAAGTGTTTCATGCGAACCACAGTAATATAGCATTCATCTACTAAGCCAGTGTTCTGATCACTAGACATACTGATATTTCGTCGTATTTCACGGTACTAGGTTCACTGAGTGCAAAAATGAGGAGAAGGGAGAGTAATACAATTATACCATAACTATTAATTTAACGCAGTTGTGTCCCTTCACTTGAACAAACTATGACCTTACAATGTGGTGCAGTTCAGGTCATGGAATTGTAAAACTTTAGAACAATTTTATTCTCGATAATTGAAATCTAATTTGTATTACCACTGTGTTATCACATTTATAACAATTGAATACAAAATAAGAAATCTGGATTTGGAGACCGATCTTAAGTTTGGTCACCCGGTTAATTTGCTTGTTTGCAGTGGTTAGTGCGCTGGACTTATAGCCCGGCGATCCGGGATCAAATCCTGGTCACGGCAGGTCATACCCTTCAGTTGACAACAATGTCGATTTTCCTCCACATCCGGAGAAGTTGCCGGCTCCTTGTGAAAGGGTAAGTTAGCACTGGTTTGAATACATTCCCGGAAAACTAGTTAGGTGAACTGGTTGCCGTTTATAACTAAAAGGTTGTTGGAAAACGACATTAAACCCAGTAAAAACATATTTTAGTTTTGTGAAGTCAGCTGTCCATCTAACCAGTGATTATTTGACGATGATCTGCCAGTCTTGGCTCTATTATCATTTAAATCATTTAAAACACTTAAAAAATCCACAGAATTATTTACAATTAGTCTAAACTACAGTTAGGCAATAGGTTAACCAAGTATTACATTTTCACTGAATTCAAATTCATAAATAAGGGGGATTGTCAAAATATTTGTATCAAATCTTTTATAAGCGTTACCTCCCTTTAATTGAACATCCGTGATTTCCAGCGGGACAGGATAATGTATTAAAAAGAACAAATCAATGCCGACATATTTTGCAAAAATTGTCACTGTAATATAGAACCACGCTATAACAATAAAATTCACACTGTTGTTCCCACATAGCATGTTTTATCTTACGTTACAATTATTCTCCTATCATAACTAATATTTTAAACTAAATCAGTAAAGTGTAGAATCATCCAACAATAAATTGTTGCTAACTTAATACTTCTGTCGTATTTATGAAAGTATTACTACTATTTTCAACGTGACATCTTCAGAATTAAACGTTTTTGTGTTTACTGATGATTGAACTTACAAAGTGATGCAATAAAAATATATTGATGCTACATAATGTTCCTGAACTGTCCAAAGTTATTCCATAAATAATTAATCTTAAGGGATCAATGTTTGATTCTCATGGGTATTTTTTCTTCCTTGTCTGCTGTTCGGAAATCACACAAAACGTCAATTCTGTTAAACATTTGGCACAAACACCGGTGTCACATATAAAACAACTCGTTAAAATATTACATGGAATTTATTTAACTTTATACAATGTAACAAAAGAAATTCTAAACACTAGTCCATTAACAAAATACCAGCTGTCTGATACTACGTTAAGCAGAATGAAGTAGTTTAATCTTTGCTGTTTATGTAACATTATCATACCTGAATCTAATGGTTTATTTTTATATTTTTGTTCAATCATTAGCATCATAATCCACAGAAAACAACAATGCAGCTTTTCGTGTTATTTAAACACCATTGATAATAAATGCCCTTGTATCATTGCATTGAATCTATATTTGTTTTAAAGACATTCCTTGATCAAAAGATAAAACACATTAAATACATTTATTACAGTATAAACTCTGAAATTCGAACCCCTTCCGGACTGAGCCAAAAGTCCGGTTATCTGAGAATTGCAGTTTTCTGAGAATTATTGATTATAGAAGAATAAATACAAAAAACATCCGATTTTCAGAGAATTCCAGTTTTCAAGGAGTCCGGTTTTCAGGGGTTACACTATACATTCTTTTCATGGAGACTTCACGGACATTTTCATTAATGAAACGCCCTTATTTTATCTATCTAACTCAATGATACAATACCAATAAAACAATCATAAGATTTATAAAAACCAAGATTCGAAAATCGCGGATAAACCGATGTTTTCCGTCATTTCAAAAAAAGAAAGTAAATTAATCAGAAACAAAAATATCTCAAAGAATTCCTACGTTGTCAGAGAGAAAAATCATTAATATATCATAAAACCTTTTAGTCATTTAAGGAGAAAATATATCTATGAAATTACACTTCGTGTGATTGTAAAATCAACTTTTCAATCATCCAAAAAGAACCAGGAGATATTTAACAGAAACAAAAACATGTCAAAGAATTCATACTTCGATAGTAAAATAGTTTGAACTATCTCATAACTATCTAAATGAATTGACAAAAACAAAACTACGATATTTTCTCACAATATTCATAGAGACGTATTATAAAAAGTTCCACATTATACTGGCCAGGTTTAGAACCAAGTTATTTCTCCCTCTGGTTTGACCAAATCTTACCTCTAGATAATAACAAACAATCAAACAAGAGATGTTGTTTCTTAGGTTAGACCGACTCCGGAACAGGCGTACATGCGAGCTTTAAGGACAAAAAAAATAGATATTCACCCAAAATTCGCGCTCGATAAAGAAGCTGATTTTTTATATTTTCATATGACTATGCAAACAAAAAGAAAAATTCACATGAAAAAATCTAGGCTGAATAAATTACTACAAATTAGGATGATAAAAGTTCAAAAAATGTTTCTTTACTTAATCGAACGAACGCTTCACCAGTCTGTATTTCGACATAATTTTGGTTTTAATTTTAATCGAAACAAAATCAAGACCATAAACTTGGATATACAAATTAAAAAATGATATCAAAATGATGAAAACACAAATCGGAATTGAATCCGATTACAAAAATATCAATCACAGCTAAGGAGCCTGTGCGGTCGAGTGAGGGTCTCGGAAGAGCTATCACTAGCCCCTCGTCGCTGCGAGTTCAAATCCACCCGGAACCAACTTCACATGTGCGGAATCTGTCCAGCTAGCTTGCGGAAGGTCGGTAGTTCTACCCAGGTGTAAGCCTGGGGTCTTCTTCAATCGTTAAAGCTGGAAGATTCGCGGAATGACCAAGGCTTTTAGAGCGACGCTAATCCTAGAGAAAAAATCAGTCAAAGCTAGCATGTACGTTTATAGCTGGTTTAACCAAATCATTCCTCCAGAATAGAATGTTAATTTCCCGCCTTTTCTATTAAAATTAACGATACATGAACTATGAATGAAAAAGTGATGATTTTAATGAGAAACAATGCAAGAGATCGTATTTAAAGATGAAAAGTAACCTCCTTAAAGCATATAAACCTGATTGGTTGTGTTTAAAGCTTATACCGCCGTGAATTGTTCTCCTTAACATCAATAACAAACCTGTCTCGAACTTCAGTACAGTAAAATATCAACCTAAGACTAATTATTACGTCATGTCAAAGACAGTACACAAAATTAAAACAGAATTATATAAGTAAATATATATACATAACATATTGTAACCCGTTTTATGAACGAATAAATGACCGCGTAGAGCAACTAGAGGACCATATTGGTCCAATATCACCCGTCCGAGTCGAGAACACATAGCACAACAAACAGCAAACATGACATTCACTCATGACCAATTTTGGTTGCGAATAAAAACGAAAGATGATCCTAATCGAGGAAGCGTTCACAAATATTAATGTTCAGGTATGACTAAAATTACAGGAGCGATCATTTGTGTCCGCAATCATGCATGACCATCTTGAAATACATGGAGAGCAACTTTTTGGTCAGATTAGTTTAATAATTTTAATACTGAGTCTAATGTAACAATTCATTTTTAGATAGGTCTTGCCTTATCAGAATTTTAAAATGTAACAATTCATTTTTAGATAGGTCTTGCCTTATCAGAATTTTAAAAGGTAATGGACTTGCAAAATGTTCATGAATAAGTGCATAAAACGTTCTTATACGTAATTCAAAATTTGGTATGAAATAGATGCTTATAAAAAAACAGAACCGGCTGAATTCATTAAAAGTACTTCTTAGTAGAAGACATAAGTAGAGTTAAATAATAAACAAAAAAATACGAACGCCATGAACTAAATGAATTTTCAACGTTCACAAAACTCATGATAAAACTGTAAGACTTCTTACGCGAAGTCCATATTTTCACTCGTTGACATCACATTCATGCAATACTTAGTCGAAGGGTAATTGGTTCCTGTAATTATATGCCTGGAGAAAGTAAACGCTCGGGTGTTATATTTTTTCAAAGAATCTTTCAATTTTTATGTATCAATGCCATAGATAAAATTTCGAGGTAAAAATGAATCGCAAAACGCGGATCTTCTTGAAGCAAATAGTGTCCATATTTATTGATACCACCGTATTGATCGATACCATTTACAGAACTGACATACTCAACACGAAGCATGAACAAG
Source organism: Lutraria rhynchaena (assembly GCA_008271625.1). NCBI lineage: Eukaryota > Metazoa > Mollusca > Bivalvia > Venerida > Mactridae > Lutraria > Lutraria rhynchaena. The sequence goes on from VIBL01000040.1 coordinate 688,496, forward strand.
CGCAGAACCACAGACAGTGTAACACAATCTACAATAATAGACCAATATCACAATCCACAAAATGTTTTCATTTGACATTCACGCAATAAGTTATAATAATGACTCAATGAACATCTTCATCGCTTCTTATTAATCTAACAATCGAGTAAAATAAGAAAACATACCGTAAAAAATATTAAATAAATCCAAAGTGAACGTTATACTGCGCTGACGCCACAAAACGAAGCCAATGGTTCATTAAACTGATGAGCAATAAGCATGTTAGAAAATGATCATCTTACTTTATAATATCCAATTACTCTTTACACAAAATATTTCGTCATTTTTTCTTCGTTGATATGTGATTGATTCATGAGGTAGACGTGCGGTCATATTCGTCTTCATAGAACTTATATCCTGAGTTTGAACATTACGTAAACAATTCATCGACCAACAACTATAAGGAAATAATTGGCAGTGTTAAGGCGATATAAAAATACTGTAAAACCTCAAGTAGCGACCACCTTGTTATAACTATCACTTATATTCGGACCAGCTTTCAATGACTCCCCTTTAATTAAACTTGATAATAAGACTACCACATTATTACGGCCGATTTTGTTTGAAGTTTTACTGTATTATCGCATGGGGAGTAATAGTACCATTACATGAATTAATAAATAATGGCAGTCAACCAATAGAAAAACATGAACTTTAAATCATACAAAAATATACAACATGAGAGGTAACAACATAGCAATTTTAACATAATATAGAAAAAATATAAAAAAAAAATATTTACAAAACATAAGAATTCATCTCAGCCTATAAAGATTTGTATTTAAAAAAAACTTTTAAAAAGGTACCATGCGTGTATTACACTTTCTTTTTTTAGCACATTATTTCCTGAAAGACTCACAAATACATTATTCTAAAATATTAGAAAATGTTGTTAAACATCAATCAATGACTTTCAGCACAAAAGACGGAAAAAAAATTAATATGACTTCTAATTTGCGAATCAAAATACATGCATTGGTTAAGTTCAAAGTTTTTCACTAAATAAGTTCAATTACAATTGCTGTTTCACACTATAATCACATTTAATTCTCATTTTAAAATGCAGTAATACGTATTAATACAACAGTAAATTTTAAATAACAGGATATATATCTTTTTTGTCATAGTAAGATCGTAAAAACACAACATAAAAAATATGTAATCCCAATAGAAAGCAGGACCGTTCCGTATATGCTTATGGAGAATAATTTGAAATGCCAAGATTCTATGAAGAACATAAAGTCGAAGAACTGAAAACAACGAATGAAGCGTATAATGTATTTACCAAGAGTTTTGATAACAAAGTGTTCAATAGAGCGTTACAAAGATACAACAGTCATTTTACCACCATATTACTAACTGTAGATGCGAAGTAAGTCCTGACATGAGCACACGTGTACACTTCAAAACGTGCACTGATTATAACAATACTATGAGGTAGATATGGTTCTACAATACATGATCGTTCTATTTTTCTAATGATGCCTGTGGCGGTAGAATCATGATTATGTAATAATACTCTTGAGGTATAAACAATAATGTCATTAGAATGATGTATTATAAACATCTTTGATTACAACAAGTGGAGCAGTGACCTTTTGCAATCCCGCCAGTGATTAAATGTTGAGTAATCTGTAACAACAATTATTTGTTCAGTAAAAAAATGCCATTTTGTAAAAGTAAATATTATATCGCCAAATATTTTCACAAAAATATATTTTTCACAACATTATTATAATTCCGATCACCCTGATTGTAGCTATACTAGAAATTTGCATGTATTAATTTAACACCAATTTTAATGGAAAATATTTACGCTCCGAATAATAAAACAATTATTGTAATTTCCTTCAATACACATGTATACATGATTTGGTAACTTTTTAAGAAATATTTATAACATAACAAAGACGCTATAATGATTTTCTTCAACATATAAAACCACCTTTAGGTTAAATAACTTGATTATAAGGCTTCCGATAATTTAAAAAATATTATAGCGAGAACATTGTACCCGTCAAAACAACTTGGTTGTTTTCAAGATTAAAATTCATCAACAAATAAAGACAAATTTATGGTAGGGCTTTTTGGTAAATCGGACAGAAATTGGCAGTTACATAACATCATAGAAATAATAAAAACAATGTCTAATATCAATAATGCTATATCTACACTAGGTAAACGAACCAGTTTTAGATCGTATCATGTAAAGCCTTAAATGTTACTGAGGTAGGGTGCTATGTATATCCAATGGCCCCTCCTGGATAATCCGCACCATTTAAACTTGTCCCGCTTCCTTTCCTGGATCCCCGACGTTCATTAGGGTCCTTCAAGGGACAATCGGCGATAAGATGTTCGGCTGACTTACAGTTATGGCATCGTTTAGGTAGTGGCCCATACGGGCATTTCGCGGCTATGTGATTACCAAAATCTCCACAGTTATAACAGCTGAAACGTAGTGAAACAAAAATAACTAAACACTAATCCAGTCTAGTTTATTCAAATAAATATTCATTTTCAAAAGAAAATACACAGCAAAGGATTTAATACAAAACATGAAGGTAAATGGTGAAACTAAAATACGATATAGTCTCATTAGCGGATGATAACAAAAAGATACTACAGTTCGAAATATATTCTTACACTATTTGTTCATTCAATCATTTTCCAGTGCTCACTGGCAAAATCATGTACATACGTGTTCTGATAATGAAAATATTCAGCAAAGAGAACCAAAAAAAAGTTTCAAATTAAAGCAATCTCAACAAAACATTCGGTGCAAGACCCGACTATAAACTAGCGTAGTTGATTAATCATTATATAACTATAGTACCGTATCTTTCTAAATTTCTTCCTGGACAAGGGTCGTCTATCAGAACCCCTACATTCTACACCTGATGGTCCAGATACAAACGTCGCCTCTACCCCTTTATCTGAGGGTACACTTTCAAATTCCACTTCTTCCCCATCGGCCAGGCTTCTAAATCCTGCTTTATGTATGACGGACTGAAAACGAGAGTAATAACAGTTGGTGAAAAAAAACTCGACAAATGAATGAATGGACCAAGAACGTTATTCGCTTTTCACAAATATAAGAACGCGGTTACAGGCACAAAAAGAAACATACATGTATATAATTTGTGCTATTATTATCCATAAACAATTCTCTTGTTCTAAATTAAACCACTCTAAAAGTTTCGACAGTGTACCTACCAATTCATGTACAAACAACTCTATAGTCAATATTCAATTAGGGATTCACAAAGAAATGAATCTAAGACGGAAAGAACTTTATTGTCACATTAAGAAAGAGAAACCAAGGTGATCAAACAATGCTGATACGACAATTTATAGAACCCAGCTGTAAAGCTAAGAAAACGATTTATTACTACATCTTTAATAATTGGTCAACGAACAACACGAGACTTATTTAACATTTCGTCAAAAGAAATGACCATCATGGGCAAAGTTTATTCAGTAGTTTTCTAATAGCTATTAAAATATCACAAAAGACACAGAGCATCCACTCATTTCATGACACTAGCTTTATTACGTGATCACTTCATGACAATAGACAGGCGTCCAACAATGAGTACAATATACAATTCGTTCTTATTAGTACGCAGTGTCCAGTCAGGACTAGAAGTCATTATTGATTGTACATATAACTTTGGTTCTCTTTCTTTTCTCGTGCGATCGATGCAAACCTAGGAATGTTAATGCACATTTTGACCAATGGCGGAGCTGTGTTGCCACTAAAAAGACACTAATTTCTGCGAGGCAGAGAACTTTAGCACCTAATTATAGACAAGATCACACGTCTTAAAATATGACACTATGAAGTTATTCGTAAATAGATATTACCTTGCAGAAGCTAAACATGGGATCGGATGAACATCAAATTTTCTGTGGTCAAATGGATGATAATATCAGCCATTAAAAGTACATTGAATTTAGGAAAACACTAAACTAGAAAATGTATAATATTGCGCATGAATGGTTTGACACAAAAGAGACAAATTACTTTGCCAATATGGAGGTGTCCGCATATGTTTAAGGTTCTCATATATAACCCCAAACGCTTGGTTAGTGGTCAAATAGGACATAAACATCAACCCAGTGTAAAACTCAGTCTTCCAGTGCCTTATAAATTCTTTTTTTCTATTATGAACCAAATATTGGAACATACCTTTAAGACAAAAAAAAACTTTACACTAGTATATGATACTTTGATTAAAACAATCATCACGTTAGGTCTAGACTTAACATTATGAAGCCGTATTAACAAAAATCTTGGATTAATCGGAGAATTCAGCGCTAAATGACTATGATTTTATCTGACAATAATTTATGTATTCTTGCCACCATATTTACCCATCATGTCGTTAATGATAACTGACCTATATAGTTATATATACAAATCAAATTCCTTCCTCCGCTGGAAATTGTAAACTTACAGAATTATGGGTCAATAACGTCCAGAGAAAAGTAATCGATAAGCCAACTTGGAAAATGGACTTCATTACATGAGAGAAACCGCACCGTAACATGAGGACATTTTACTCGTGGAATTCCATCAAATATGATTTGTATATTTAATGAAATCTTTTATAATTGACCAACAAATGAAGAAAACCAATCACTCAAACACTGATTGATTGATCGATCGATCGATCGATCGATTGATTGATTGGTTGATTGATTGATTGATTGGTTGATTGATTGATTGATTGATTGATTGGTTGATTGATTGATTGATTGATTGATTGATTGATTCTTATTTATCTGGAAGAAGTTTGATGGATCAAAGCTAGAAAAGTGGACGCATTTAACAACGGACGGAAAAGGGAATACAATACGCATATCGTATGCTTTTTGGTAGGTCATTAAGTGTTAAATAATTTCACAAACATACGAATGCCAGACTGTGTTTTACTGGGACTAATTAGAAGTGGTATATACAGATCTATATTTGCATTAATTTGTCTAAAATCAATTTTTACATTTTCAATATGGCAATCCTTAACAGTTGTTAGTTTACGCGACCGACTCATTAAAAAAAATCTCCCGACCCATCTCCCCCAAAAAGCGATTTTCACAAAAATAATTGTTCTTTATTCCAGCTTTTCGTTTTCAGCACAAAATGTTAACAAAAATGCCAACCTATCAACCTACTGTTTATATTTTTGATCGTGTAACTGAAAACCAGCATTGTTTTAGGGAGATTTGAGTAAACATGTTTTAACATCGTAACCAGCTTTTCTAGACCTAGCGACAAACAACTTATTCTATTATCGATTCCATAATAAATATTCTCGCACAAGACTTACGATTTTAACACATACATCAATACACATACGTAAATTACAAATACGTAAAATAAATGCCTCAATGAGTTATTTTCGTTCCAGGTTTTCACTTGTTTCATCAGCAATATTACAAGTTGAGTTGTGTTTTTATGGGAACTCAAACAGAGCTGTTACAAGATTAACTAACACATAAAGAGATGCAGGAACTTAATCTGGAAGATATTATCGTAATATGTAATGTATATTCGCTCACTACGGGGGCAAAATAAGCGGCACTCAAGAATTCCATTCAAGATTTTTTTCTGGTAGAATATAGGTCACTATATTTGCGTACTATTTGCGTACGTTTTGAGTTTATACCGCCAAACCTAATACCTGTATCTAGTGGAAGTATTTCATCCCAGCAATGTTTCAATAAAACAATAGGGGATGGTATTTAATGATGTATTTAGTCCCAAAAGGGCCCAAATAACATACGGGTGATACTTTTTCGTCGGTGCGAACATTCAAATACACCATTATAAACTATCCTACAATGTACTAGCCTACTTTACTCGCATATGATCAAATATGTTTTTAAAACAATGTCAATGTTAAGAAATAATTGTCATGAATATTTCTGAGTATGGTATGTATACTATTACTTTAATTTAATAAGATTATTAGAACGATGGATGAGTTAGTATGTACAGTAAAACACGGTTACAGTAAATTCGGATATAATGAGCTAACTGTTTATATCCCCTAACAAACCTTTCTGTATTTCAATGTAATTGATATAACAAAATTTGGATATAGACAGATACATTAATCCAAATTCATGAGGCCAACAGATCTATGAGGATAAATAACGCATTTACAATCATGAACATGGATAGCATCAATATATATAAGATGTATGCGTAAACGACACAAAGTAAGGTAAATAATCAGTCCCTAGACGTTCACCATATCTGTGTTCTACAGTACCAAGACATCATAAGATGATGAAGCTTCACAAAATTCTACGTACCATAATATAATAGCACAATATAGATATAACTGATGCCAATTCGATGAAATTCAAAGAACGCATTGGCAACAGATTGATTGACAATTGAAACAAAATTTACGACATTTAATATTTAATCCACAAATATTGTATAGTACATCGTCTAAGCTTTGTGATGTCAAACCAAAGTTCTAGATATCATAAGGCCAGAAAAAATAAAGTCGTGTTTCCGGTTACACGACCGACCCAACATTTTGGCATTGACCCTTAAAACAAAATAACAAAAAACAAACGCAACAAAATATTTGGGGTCGAATTGTGCCCCATAAGTACAAACATTTGACTTACAAAAATGTAAAGGTTTCAAGACACCCCTACCCTATTCTTACCCGAAAATACGACTATTTTAGGGCCTAAAGACGACGGACTTTTCCGGCCTATAAACTATGCCTGTAGATGACGTGAAAAAATGTAAGAATTACTGCTTGGAGATATGGCGCTGTTAATGACAAGACACAATGGCGTGGGTAACTTCAACAATATCCCCATCCTACGACTGGGTCACTCTTTCTCTGTTGCCATCTGGACAAAGGATAGTAAATATCACTTTCATTAGAAAGGGGCTGTCCATCACTATACAATACCATAAATTGCACGAAACAAGCGTCTGTGGACCCACATAACTGTTGATTTATGGCGTTAAAATAACCGGAAGTAACTATGCACGTCAAAATGGACGTCTTAATAAGAGAAATATCAATTTATACAGATCAGCGAAACAAGTCTGAGACAAGAGTATGAATTCAAATTGTAATTAAGGGCAATAAATCTTGCATAAAGTGGGGCCTTTTACAAAAGGAGTTTGGCAGCGCTAAAGGGTAAGTTGCTGGTGACAATGCCATGACCCTTTCTAAGCTCCTTCCCTACAAAGGGTCAAGCAGTTGCCAACTTCGAAGTTAGAGCAGTAAATATTCCCACTGGTAATAAGGCTTAACCAAGGAGCCATCACGACACATGGATAAAACGAAAATAATACTGCAATAAAAAGTTCAAAAGAAACATAACTTAGAAGATTGCTCTCATAAAGGAGACATATGTTATGTTATACTTTAGTAGCAGCAAGCGACCAACAAGTTTTCTCTAGCTTCTAAAAAGAAGTATTTCCATGTGTTGTCTATGTTGTATGGGGTAATGACAGTTTTGTGTATGTTATAATAGATATGGAATAATTAAAATCACAATTATATATGAACATAGTAAGTGTGATTTGATTATTATAACAAAAAGTATTTAATGTTTTTACACGTTTCATTTTCTAATAAGTGAACTTTGAGTTAAGTTTAGTCAAATGAAATAAGACTCAGGCATATAGAAAAGGAAAGGCCTTCAATGTCATCTTACAAAGGTTTCAAGACGCAATCATGCGTGTTTGCATTTCTTTTGCGAGAAGGGGTGTGTTTAATTATAAGGCTATGTCCAGTGTTTGACAGTCTAGATTGAATGCTTAACTGGACAATGGGCACTTAAACACAAATGACAAATCTTTACACTGGAGAGTTTGCGTTTGTTCGTCCCATTTTGCTTTGTAATTTGAACAAACAAAATATGCATTCTAAGCACGCCATGTGTTTCCTAGGCGACTGTCAGAACATGCAATGGTCAATGGGACTTCATGTCCATCGGCTATTGTTGATATATTTGTTAGACAGTTGGTCACGCGTCCAATATTATTGCAAATCAAAAACAGTAACAATTAGTGGACAGATGCCGTAGTAATTTGGAATTTATTGAAAATGATTTTGTACAAAAAGTAATTAGTTAAGCTGTCAAAACAGCTGCATTACAACGGACAAAATTGCAACACTGCACCAAATGGACAGCTAATATTACAGTAATCGCGTCATTATAATAGGGTTATTCTTTCAAAGATGTAAAGCTCAATGCCTTTGGTTGAGAAAAGATGTCCTGGATTGGAGTATAAATCAGACGGTTAACCAATAAATATCGGCGCATGTTTCATGTTTGTCCACTTGGTTTGTAAAACAAATACTGCATCACCGGGTTCTCAATCAGTGACTGAATTCAGTTAACCCATGAGTGATAGTTGAAAGTTTTCAAAAAACGGAAATCTTAACCACGGTGTCGCGTAAACAATAAAAACCAGTAGGATCTGGACCTGGGAAAAGTCGGAGGTTCCGAGAATTTCCGGAAAACTTTTAAACATAGGTTAACCCTTTTCATAGAATACGGACTATTCTCTTTTTTTGAAATCAACAATTTATGCACAAACTCAGATGGGTTCTGTACAAGGGGTATTGCTCAAGATTTTAAGTGTTTTGTTCTGTTATTCCGCCACTTTTGAGTTCAAATAACATATACATATATGTAACAAAATACAATATGGACCGTAAGATTAAATAGGTTTATCTTAATTTTCTTTGGAATGAGACTTAGCCATCAAACGTATATGACTTCATTCAAACACCATATTTTAGAAACACGTACGATAATGTAACGATAAACATATACTAGGTTACATATGTTTTTTTGTAAATTGTTGACTTGAATTTTAACATGTCTGTGTAGTAATAAAATATTAACGAAAACCATCGGGAGGTAATTAGGTGAAAAAATTAACAGTGTGACTGATTCTCTTGACAAAGTGAGCATGAACACTCGCATACTTGTGGTTTGAAAGTAAATTGTACACATCACGGTGTATTACTGATTGTCAAATGTTTAGAAAAACGATACGAAAATCTGTCACAAAACAATGTCAGCCTCGCAATATTGTGTCTACAGGTCAACTATTAACGAGGATTGTCGGGTTTAAAACAGGTCCACTGTATCACATAGTTCACAGGAAATGTATGATGTTTGACATATTTCATTAATTCCGTATATTTTCAAATATATGCAACCGATTGTTATCTTTAATTAATATACTTGAATAATAATGATTTACAGCCCTAGGTCCCATCTCATCGACATATCTCAGCTTAGATATCAATTATTGAACTTAAACTTCTTTCTATCCCTTGCTTGTAAATAAAAATTGTTTCATCAAATTGATTTTTTCTGGGATCTATTATCACCCGTTAAAGGTGCCAGCCTAAAATGCGTACCGTGAGATTTGTCTGAGTTCCCAAATTTCAATTTAAGAAGCTTAGATATGATGCCAAGGAGAAAGCCCCATGAATGAATACAATTCATATCGTTTCGTCCAATGATGTTATTCAAATATATTACGTGTTTTGTTAAAATTATTTTTGTACACAAGTACTAATATCAAAACCTTGCAAAACTGTTAGGCTTCGGATTTAGCCTTGCTCTGCCTTGTGTTTTTAATATTGTGCTTCAACAGACACCATCGGTCAACCAAAAAAGTTCGAATGTACCCCAAATCCAAATGTGTTGTATCCATGTGCTGTGTACTGAGGAAGGCAATCAAACTTACAAGTCTATAATGCTAAAATAACATACAAGTCTTCAGTTAAACATGGCAAGTACCAGTGTATTACTTTCCAGGAAGTTGCCTAATTGTCGAATAACCTTATCTATCAGATAATTATCATGTTGCAAGCCATCAAGCTGGGTAAACAAGTGGTTAATCTTAGTTTACAGAAAGTTATCATGCAAACAATCTCCCGTGATATGAAACCAGGTACGAGGTATATCTTGGTGTTTGAAAACTACCGCTGGGTGTTTTGCACTGCACCGTTTTCGGAAGTGAATTTACGCGAGAACGGTACGAAGTTGATAACAAATTTGGAATTTGGAATTCAGAAGTTGCGGTATCCATAAGTATAGGCTGGGTAGTAAATAGAAAGAAAAATCGGGGCCGTGAAGCTTGTCCCTTTTGGGAAGGTCTTGAATTACCAAGTCGCACAGTACGTACTAGATCGAAGTGTATACAAACCATCTTAAATCGAAAAAATGCGTGTTTATTTTTTAAAATTTATGTAGATTAAGTAGGATATCTACTTGAACAAAAATTAATGTAATAAAGCAATAAGAAAATGCATTTAATGTATTCATAGTTAAATATTGTATAACATAAAAGGAAATAATTGATATTTTTTATATAATAATAATAATAATTCCGTTTCGCATGTTTTCCAATTTAAATGCATTAATTTCAGACTTGTTTAACAAAAGTGAGATCTTTAAATTTTGTGTATACAATTGCGACAGACAAAATCAAGTGAGATGAATAGTATATATTCTGTTGTGTGATGCCAAAATTAAATAAACGAAAGTTCATTAAGTCAATTCAAGAGGCACAGTGAATACAAAATATTCAGCGATATATTTCTGTCGTAAAAGGATTAATCTCCAATTATTCAGAAAATCCTAAGGCCATTAGTACGAAAACGTTATTTTCCAGTTTTGATATCAGATGCACAAATATGCATTTTCTAATTTCCCTATGTATATAAATGCTGCCAGTTCACCCCGTGTTTCGTTTTCCATTTACATCGAATATATCATTTTTGTATTCATTTATACATACATAATACACAATCATCCGAAAGGTTTCATTATATGTTCAAATAATGAAATATACGTAACTTTTATCACATCAAAGTCCCTAGCAATATTTCTCTCGCGGTATATTTACTTCTAGAAAAACAACACATAAGCCACAGCGGCGGGGTTGTTCCCAACCTTACCTGATGAACGAATACATCCTGTCCCCCGTCATCTGGCGTAACAAAGCCCCAACCTTTAGCAACATTAAACCATTTACATTTCCCTCTTCGCCTTCCTCCACCTGAAACAACAAATACACCTGATTACTTTTTTTTCACTGGGGTCTAACGCCGCTTTTCAACATTTGTTTTCAGTTATATACGACGGCCGGTTCACCTAACCAGCTTTCCTGGACTATATACTAATCGGTACTAACCTACCCTTCCACAAGGAGCCGGCAACTCCTTCACATATGGAGGAAAATCGACATTTTTGTCAAATTTTCCTGCCGCGACCGGGATTGAACCCGAATCGCCGGGTTACAAGTCCAGCGCACTAACCACTGGATTAAGTAACTGAGAATTCCAATCATGTACACATAATTTAGGAAGAGCATTATTGTGTTGCCAAGGTAATTTAATAACAAATGTTTATGAAAAACATATAAGATTCCATGATAATTGCTTTATTATCATCTTTTACTGATTCTTCTTTGGTCAGAAAAGTTGAAAAAAAGATATATTCATAATGTTTCTATATGCCCATTTTCAACACAATGTAAGTACGTAAAATTTAAATACATGTAAATGTTGTTATGCTACTAAAACATGTCTTATCGAAGCTTGACAACTGAAAGTAACATTGGCAACTTTTAAAATTTTGGTGATTTGCCAGACTAGGATGGCTAAATTATACCAAGATAACATATAAACTCCACTCGGACAGATTTCTGGAAGGGAAACTTTTAATCGAGGAAGCTGTCAGACGTTGTTAATGTACGAATCTAAATCAACAACAAATTGAGTCTTATTACTGTAATTTAAAACCAAATTTGAGGCATTACAACTTGAACAAACCACGTTGTATTCATTCTTTAAAAAATACATTAACACACAGACGATAAAGAATTAGTATATTCGTACTATTTCATCGACAGTAAAATTTCCATAAAATATTTATACGTCCAATTTATATTTAACTTAATTTTTAATCATTCAGAATCATAATTAGTCCTTGGTAAATAAAATGTTTTATTGACAAAACATTTGCTAACAAAACTATATCAGGAAATATCTGTTTTTTTATCAGTTAAAACATGTTTGCTACCAATAAAAGAACGAATAATATTTTTGTGCTGCAAGACAAAACAATAAATTCATATCCAGCGACTATTGCAATCCAAATCAATAGATACTGAGTTTTATCCATCGTTGATCTATTCCAGCGACCACACCTGCCCAGCATAGGACAACATTAAAAAAATGACAGACAAATTTATCAATTGAACCAACCATTTAATGAAAGATTTAAAAGGATTTAGACCCCTAATCTGATCAAATACTTTCCGCATCATTTCAAGCTGTATGCTTTTAATGACCCTTTAATTAAAATTGCATTGTTAATTTTATGGATGAGTAAAAACATCAAAGATAGCAGACAGCTCATAACCGAAATAATTTCAAAATCCGGTAGACATAACATCAACTCGCCGTTAGTAACGAAAGCACACGAAACTGTTGATTGTTTAACTAGTTTCCGCGAGGTGCAAAACTGTGTTCAAAACGTGATGCATAAACTACAAAGAAGTCATAAAACTGAGACAACCTTGACACCATACCAAAGCATTCTTGCATAATTATCCAGTAAGCTACATTAATTACAATCAAGACGCAAAGTATGTTGGATGAACGAACCCAAAATGTAACAAATACAGAATAAGATAAGTACCGTATCACTTTAAAATTTCGGTAACAGAATTATGAATTATGAAAAGTCACACGTACGTATAAGTTCACGTTTAATGTTGTAAGTTGCAAATTCCTGCGTAAATAACAGTTTTGTTTTATCCACTAAGTAGATACTTTTCATACGAGGTCAAACAAAAATAATTAAATTAAACTGTAAATTGTTCATGTATAAGTTTTTCGAGAAATAAATCAATATGTTAAACAAGTCCCTAGGAATTGTGCATTTTTCTGTATTTTTTTAATGTAATGAATTTCATTTAGTCTCCAACGACATAATTATACCCACAAAACGGCGAAACGCTTAACAAATGAATGAAGTCTACAATTTTATAACCATGACAATAGGCGAAAAATATTGGGCCCGTCATACGTAAACGACGAAAGTACGGTTTAGAATTACCGAAATAAGCTAATGTATTGTAACGTGGGTACGGTCTTCAGCCGACACGTTGTAATCACGCATTAACTACGAATCACAATTGACACGTAACACCGTCGAGGTTCGACCCCAAAGAAAGTAAAACTAGCGAAATGTGACAACATTTAACCCAAAGGGTAATCAAACTGAAAGTTAAATAAAATATGTCCAGCCTCTCTTTGAAATACGAGTCTTTGTGTAGGGTATAATTTATTGTCACGTTTCTTCAACGATAAACTTTCTGTGTCACGTGGTACGTAGATAAGAAACAAAATGATGTAGGGGATAGTATTACGAAATACTACACATAATTGAAATGAAAATTAATTATCATTAGAATAATTAAAATGTTAACAAAAAATAATTTTATTTTAATTAAAACGAATTACTCAAAATACTTTACACTGAAATTACAATCGCTCATCGACTATAGCAAATATAAAAATTTATGCAACAAAAATACGAGCAATAATAAATAATACATAATAACGGATAAATAAATTCAAGAATTGTTTTAATTACTTTTATAATATTAGGTGTACTTCAAAAAACATATTTAGAACATCATCAAAGATAACCAAAATGTACCATCCCAAATACTTTCTTACCACAAAAACCACAAACTAACATAACTGGCATAAATAACCGCAAAAGTGCGAGAAATGTTCATACATTGATACGCAAAATACGTTTTGTGTCTATCCTGATAAGTTAATAACATGTTACCATGGTAACTTGATGGAATTATCCAGGGTTTTAGAACGCCAATTGTTTCAGAAACCATGATTCAGAATAAAGACACGAGAAAACAAAGTAAAACCAATATTGTTATAATTCCACTCCGAAATATCAACATGCAAAAAGCTACATATTACAATATACACGTTTCAGTATACGACACTATTAGATCTGGTTTTCCCTCCTCATTTGGTAAAATTGTTCCAGCGATCCGCGCAATGATTCGCCAATACTTCTGAGATTGGTGACGTCATTCGTAATATTAAATAAGAAGGAGTGGCTTATGATGCTAAAGATCGATACAGTGATATCTTGTCAACATAATATATTCACAAAATCAACAACAAACAGCAGTGAGTCAAGAATTCCCCACTGTATGATCTAAATCGGAGATGTACAGTGCACCAGGGTGATGTTTGTCCGAGAAAGATCACTGAATACGATTCACATTTTATCTGCTATTGCGATGATTTAGCTTTAATGCAGGTAGAACCTGATAATTTGTATTTGGAGCGAACAAACATAAATGAATCAAATACAGAATAGATCAAATCGTAAAAATAAATACGAAATACTGTAAAATCTCACTACGCGACCATCTCAACATTGAGACCACCACATTAATGTCACCACTTCTTTTCGGACCGAATTTCACTATTTATTCCGCATTTCGACTTGACAATGAGAACACCTTAATACGAAGATTTAGTCATTTGATCTTATATGTGGTCATAATATCGAGGTATTACCATTGAGTCAAATTTGATCTCATATGTGATCATAATATCGAGGTATTACCATTGAGTCAAATTTGATCTCATATGTGGTCATAATATCGAGGTATTACCATTGAGTCAAATTTCGATTAAAATAAAGAAGATAATTTAGACAATTGAATTACCGAATAAAAACAATGAACTAATCAACTGTAAATTTAATGTAGGAACAATGAAAACTGGCCAACTCTGAGAAGAAAACGAATGGGGTATAGAAACATTCAACCAGGAACAATCAGAACACACACTGCAGTTTAGAGAAATGAACATTTAAGCAAAATCAATGAAGAAAGAATCGAAGCATTAATTGAATAAGGCAAAGAATCAAACATCTCAACAAAAATCAAACGAAACGAACAAAAGTTTGTCTACCATTTTCATATATGAACTGTTTTACAGGCTTGATGTGCGTAGACTCTAGTTGTTGAGTAGACAGTATTCCAAGACCGTTCATATCATTGATAAACACCGAGCTGACTACTGGCTGCTGATGATGCAGGTGCTGCTGATGCTGCTGATGATGATGGTATACGTTGGTGAAGTCAAATGAATTGACCACTGGCTGATGAAAACCGCTGTTATGGTTTAACACCGACATAAGCTGCATATGGTCGATCCGTGAAGTTGCAATATAAGTTTAAAATCAGCGCAGGAATTTATAACGTAAATGTCAAAGAACTTAATTCAAATCTGCTCAACTCAGTATCTTGAATAATTCAAACTGATTTAAAATAACAATAAACTCTTCTAAAACAGTTGCACTAAATACTAATGAACCTATATTTTTAGAATATTCTGGTTCTTAGTTACATTAGTGTAGTTAAAGTTATGTAATACGTAACTGAATAGAGATAAGAATATTCGTAATACGCCGGAACAAACTGACTCACTCTGAGTAATTACGTCAAAATCCTAGAAACAACACGTAATAAATCTACACTATACACTCAAAGTTATATCCAACAAGATTATTAATGACAGTTATTATATTACAGGTAATCCTTATTAAAACACGGACATTTTCACAAATTCGACGCACATGCAACAAAGTTTCTTACGGAAAAAGTAATGATTGGTCAGAAAAATTAAATGATACTCGTATGAGCGATGCAAACGTGGGGCATCACCGGGTCACTGCTTTCAAACAGAAGCGGGACAAGTCAACCTAGGGTCATGAACTGACCACTGTGACCCCAACTATTCATAGTAATACATTACCTCACGGAAAGGGCTACAGTCTCTGATGTAGTTGGATGAGGGAATCGAAGGGATACCGCAATGAATATCATGCGCAAAATGTTGTTTCTTTGTGGTTTATTTGTGATAGGAAACACTTTTTGTACACATTCCGACTGCACGCTGGGCGAAAGTTTGTATACAAGAAATCTATCAATGTTTCCACCGTATTGTTTGCAAAAGAAATATCATGACAAATGCTTGAACGAAATAAGAAGAAAGTGGAATACATGAAACATTAAAACGCATTTAGACTGACAGTCAACATAATGGCGTTGAAATTATTAAGCGTACACAACACATATGTATAAGAAAAGTACTAACAAACACGGAAGAAGACAAGGCCATAATAATTATCATAATTTACTAAGAAATATTCACATAAACATGACTGCTATCGATCGACGCTAACGTTTGGAGCGAAAAATGAAAGAGATCCTAAGTATTCGCAGTTTGAATTCATCCAGGATATTTCATGTCATACATTTTTTGAACCCATCTGGGAGCCTGATACAGCGATCTTGTATCAATCCGTGTATTTGACACGTTAAGAGGGAAATTTAAGCCCAAAACGCGAGCCAGCATCCGTTAAATACTGGATGAATCTAAATGCGGAACAATAGATCCTGGACGATTTCTATAGAGTCTAAAGCGACCAGAGGTCAACGGTTGTGGAATTCAAAAAAAAAACAGACATGAGGTCCATTTAGTATTGATTTTCTAAAGTCCCTTCTTTCCGAACAATGAAATTGGACTTTGGCATTATTTAGACAAAAAGCCCACAAAATGTTGAAGTATAGAAACAACACACAATATATTAATTTATTAAAATACATTATGGATTAAACTGGCAACTTGGATGGAAAGTTGGATATTAAAACAAACGAATAAAGGTAGTTTTGTATTGGTAGATTATTCACAAAAAAATATATTAATTAATTTGAAGTTATTTTACTCATGGACACAGACAATACATGTGTACCGTTTTCATGTCAATTGCTAGCTTGATTAATTCACAATTCTTACTAAAACTGTTCAAGTCCTTGCCAAGTATTTCCTTATTCGCATACAGAATTTGTAAATTGTTGTAATAATCATTCACTTTAGTTAAATCAAATAAAAAGTTAATATTCACAGACAAACGTTGAGACAGACAAGTGTTGAGAGAAATCTGTGTCAAAAGGCTCAACCACAAAATGTAATTTTGATAAAATATTCACTCAGCTATGTTTTTGCAAAATGCGCAAAAGTGTTGTTTATATAAAAGATCAAATATAATAAAATACATAAAAATAAGTAGAAAATAACATTTTCCTTTCAGTAGAGGGATAAGAATTAATAACATTAATAAAACTCTTAAAAATAATTGACTATCAAATTCTGAAATGTGCCATAATCATTTCTGGAGCTGCAAATTATTTTTTAACATAAAATTAATAACAACAGTTACACAACACCATAAATTATATTGTTTCTGCCAAGTGGGCTGAAGCCATTCTTGTGTATTTACTTTCATTAAAGTAAAAAATTACATATTTTTGATTTACCATCAGATTTGACCCCAACTTATTCTTTAATCAGCCAGAGCTGGTTTTGGCTCATAGTAAGCAGTCAAATAAACGTGCATTTCTTAAGAACGAAAAATGATTAAAATGCAAGCGAAACAAGCAATATAGTAGCAAAAAAATATCTAAAACACCAGGCTTGTTTTATATCACACTTCGAAATGCATTACATACAACATAAAATATCTTGATTATTTTTGGATTTAATTTGTAGCACAATGTTGGAAAATCATATTTGTAGAAAATCATATTTGTAGAAAATCATATTTGTAGAAAATCATGATTGTAGAAAAATCATATTTGTAGAAAATCATGATTGTAGAAAATCATATTTGTAGAAAATCATATTTGTAGAAAATCATGATTGTAGAAAATCATATTTGTAGAAAATCATTATTAAACTGACCATTACCTTAAGTGCATTTGAATATTTTGGAAAAAATGAAAATTGATCATGAAATCAGTATAAAAAATGGTTGTAATATGTAAGTAGTTTTGTATATTTTTAAAACTAAAATGTGTAGTGTTCTTCTCATTATTTTTATTTTATTATCTTGATTAATCAATCCTTGAAGAATTAATCTTACGAATATGTTACTTTCACTAGTTTAATCACACATAATATGTGGCTTAGTTAAACTCTTTTTAGAAGATTTTCACACAAGTCACTGACTTAACGTTTGTTGTAATCATTTAACTAGCGAGAACACACAATTATTTAAACTAAATTAATTTCTACAATAACACAAGACAAGATGGAGCATATAGCAGTAAATTTCTTATAATTATAAAAAATTCTGCACAGTCAATACATATTAATAAATTCCACTCCGGGAACTAATTTTTTAGAAATTTATATAATTCAAAATGGCTAACGAGGTGAAATAAACTATCAACAACGTATTTTGATAGGAGATCTTTCTGTTATATATTTGTAGTTCCCGTGTTCGCTAAGGTCTTCATGCAATTTGAACATTTCAGTTTAAAAGCTAAAAATACGGCGATAAGGAGGAGAAGTTCGGAAAAAATGAGAACTGACCATTGTGTTTATGCACGACGCTAAATATTGTAAATTTATTCAAGATGAATTTGTTACAACGAAATATCATTTATGCACTGACCGGTTAAATAGCATTTAAATATATGTCAGCATCTTATACTATGATGTTAAACACTCTTAATTCATACATGGACGGAGTTGTTCAGCTTCCGAAAAGCTTGCAATATTGCATCAAATTTTCGACAACAAATCAACGATCGCCATATTGGAATGAATTTCACCAAAGACACGACTCTCTTTATGTCCGTTATTTCTTTTCAGACAGTGGGCAGTATTGGTCACATGACAAGCGACGAGCCGACTCATGTACATGGTCGTCATATTGATATAGCGGACATTTCATAGAGAGGACAGTAAACAGTGAACGACCACTGGCGTTGGAAAATCCACACAACAAATTACGACGCGTTTGTAACAGAAACATTATCGTGTACATACCAGTATAAACGGCAACATCCCGCTGTGAAAGCAAATCATTTTAGAAAAAATATAAAACCTGTAAAATGAATCATCAAAAGCTGAGAGAATGTAGTAGATGTAAAAATATTTCATTTTTAAGTAACATACAGAAGTCGATGCTGATCCTGTGTGGAGAGAGGAAGGGCGGTGGACGCCCGTAGAAGAAAAATCCATGCATTACACTGGAACAAGGACATGGTATAACGCAGTCCGTCATCTTACCGCCTGATAGGAATTCATTAACATAAGTAGCCGAATACCTCTTGGGGTTGGTTTAAAATACGATTGGAAATTAAACTATACTTTTATAACAGATGTGATATGAGACTCGTTTGAATTAAAGTTGAGTATGTTTGCTACTGAAAGAAAGTATTATGCGAGTTATAAATATCAATTTATTCAGAAACGTTTTCATGCTATGCTGAACGGCAGCATGAGTTCGGCCGAGTGTGTTTAAATGATCATGTTCGTGATACAGTACTATTCTCCCGAAATAGCCTCACCTCTTCAGGATTTCCGGAGGAGTGGGAGTTAAATGAGGTCAAACTCCTTAAAAAATTGAAAACTGGGGCAGATCAGTAAATAAAAATAGCACTCTGCCAAGCAAAATTGGGTTATCTTTTTATGCACCAAAACTTTGCGCGATTTGTGGATGACTAATAAAGCAATAACGCGAATAGATGATATTAACCTACATTTTGAAAATTATATACCAGAAAATGCAAAGATTCCTCAAAGCAATGCGTGGTGTTTCAAGTACGTTCAATGAACTAGGTCAGTAGTGTAGAGAAATGAGATTTAGCTGTTGTATATATGCTAATTATGATGTTGGAATGTTCCGTTGTGTACGAATTAACGGTTCGTTGAGTTAACATTGACAAACGTTATGTATAACACATATAGAGGAGGTTCGGTACGAATGCATATACTTTGGTAAGTAGTTTATTATTTTGATAACCACAATGAACAAAATCAAGACATCATGTAAAATAGATCACATACAAATCATAACGCAGCGTACTGTCGGATGACGAAGAAGATAAACTGTGGTTTTAAAAAGTCACATGTTAAAAGAAATTATGCGTTTACTGAAATCAATTTTGTGCCTTATTGAAGTTAATAATTCATGCATCTTGCGTGACATGGAAAATGGAATAAAATAAACACGAAAAAAACTTCTAAAACTCCGTTGTTTTATTCATACGTCTATCATACTAAACAGTACATTCATATCAACACTTAACGAAATTATTTTCTCAAGTTATAAAAGCATATTGTTATTAATTAAAATAAAAACATTGGAATTTCAAACCTGATTCTTGCATTCTTCATTCTGCGGGACTTGTAAACAATAAAACTTATCCTCCCTAGCATTTATAATCTCCCTTAATGTTTTACAAGTAGGTCAATAAAATTGATACGAACACCTTTGGTCATTCACTGATACCAATTTTCCTCACTACAGGTAACCAACCTTACAGTGAACCATGAACTTGACTTCCGATTTAAAGCCCTGGACAATATCCGATACACGGCCCTGGTAACGCATAATTATATTTTGTATTCATGACAAAGAACACGCCCACGTTGAGCCGAGGTTAAAAACACAGCCAATGAGAACATCTGTATTGCGTAATATCCAATAAGGTACCGTATATATCAGATTGATGAAAAATTATTCAAGCGAATAGTTCAATTGAATAGTTCGGATGTCTTTTTTTTCAAAAATAATTCAAATGGACAAGATTTTTTTAACTGGAGTTAATCGACAACGTATTGTCAGTATAAATAAACAATTAATGCTGTAGAGATCAGGTGTACTTAATAAAAATGTAATAAATAAAAACAAATACGATTTATAAACCAGCTAGAAAGAATCTTTTTTTCTATGAAACCAAAATTTTGACGTTTTTACATTAAGTAATAAACTCAACACCAGAATTTTAAGAAAAGTAATTCGTTCATTGACCAGACAGCTTTTTCTGAAGTCATAAATAATTAAAAGTAGCATGTCAAAGTTTTTGATGAAGAGCTCGTGTTATGAGGAACTATGTGTTACGTAACTATACGTCTGAAAACTGAAGAACAGTTTAACGTTCTCGCCATGGTTTGAATAAATCAATATAGATGCCAGTTCCCGGTTAACATACGATCAACTGCACAATAACAAAAAGAAATTAATTGATATATAAATAAATAAAACATTAAATATTAGAATTAGAAACAAATAAATGGGATAATTTGTTTGTTTTTATGTGACTCATTGTCACTGAGATTTAACGCCGTTTTTCAACAATTTTTTTCAGTTGTAGGCGGCAACCGGTTCACCTAACCAGTTTTACTGGACTGTATGCTAACCAGTACTAACTTACCCTTCCACAAGGAGCCAGCCACTTCTCCTCATATGGAGGAAAAGCGACATTTTTGTCAAATTTTCATAGAATGGTATGATCTGCAGCAACCGAAAACATAACAATATTACACATCAACTTGAAAAAACCAGTGCAATTTGAATTTAATGAACAATAATCGGAGAACCTAGGGGATTTTAACGTTACTCAAGTTACATATCGTCAAATAGAAGACAGAATATACTGTAATGATGGTCATAATCGTTATCACAAAAAACTAACTTAGTTTCTGCTTGCTTATTACGATCCCAATACCATATCACGTAAATTAATAATTTAGTAGATGCAGGGTACATACGTAATGCATACGATGAAATCTCGAATAGTGGCACAATATCAGATATCATGCATGGCATATCTTCGTGATATTATATCATGCACGTGCCTTAATCATTATTTGGCTACACGATAAGAGATAGAAGATGTCATACACGTGACGAAATTATTATTTGATTACACAAAAAGAGATTGCAGATATAATACACGTGATGTAATCATTATTTATTTACACAAAACGAGATACTAGTGACGTAATCATTATTTGGTTACACAAAAAGAGATTGCAGATATCATACACGTGACGTAATCATTATTTATTTACACAAAAAGAGATACTAGTGACGTAATCATTATTTGGTTACACAAATAGAGATTGCAGATATCATACACGTGACGTAATCATTGTTTATTTACATAAAAGAGATAGAAGATGTCATACACGTGACGTAATCATTATTTATTTACACAAAACAGATAGAGGATGTCATACACGTGACGTAACATTGTCTAGATATACGAAAAGAGATACGAGATGTCATACATGTGATGTCATCACATTATCTAGATACACAAAAAGAGATAGCAGATATCATACGAGTAACGTCAAGAACAAAGTATAGTAAAGCAATAGGAGAAATTATATACTGGACGTAAAAAACACTGTATAGAATTTCACTCTATGATATCATATACGCGATAACCTCACTTTATAGTAAAACACTCGGAGATAGTATACATATGACATTACCATACTGTATAATCATATACTGGAAGATACCGAGCACGTGATGTTGCATAGTAACATATTGGGAGATATATTACACTTGACATAATTACACTTTATAGTAACACAATATACAATATAAGATATTATCCTCATTTTTAATAGCATACTAAGCGATATCATTGCATTGTTACCTCACTATAGAGTCAACCGTAAGGAAGTATCAATAGAATTAGCACGTGAATATTTGAATTGATCTAACACGTGGAAACATGCATTTCAATAGATGTATAACTTCAGGAGTAGGTGGACATTTTAAGAGAACGTGCCTCATCACTCTCGGAAGATGCAAAAGATCCAAACATTAGGAGTAAACGATTTACTTTTTGTTGGGCGAAACTTGGAACGTATTTGAATGCAACGCACAATGTATGAGTCAGACAACACAAACGAATGGTTCTAGGGTAATTCTCTACACTTCTAGAAGCACCGTGAATGCTTAATTAAGCACAATCGATCTGGTCAAAGGACATTTTTGGAGTAACACATCGCCTGGCTCTTTTCTCACCCTGTTTTTCTGTACAATAATACCACGAGCAAAACGAGTTTACAAATAATTGCATCAAATTTTTCTGATTTTTTTTCGGTCACGTGTACGATCACATGACTCCAAAATAAACGTACAGCTTCACAAATTGAAAACAGACTTTAAAAATATTTGGCGTCTATTTCTTCTTATCAAAATACCAAAACATATTAATTGATACATGCAATAGGACTAAAAAGACAATGAAAAAGAACCATAGCGTATGTATTATGAATTGCGTCAAAGAAAATCTTGGCCATCTATACTCATTTTGCAGAATTCGTGAATTCATTGTTTGCTACCGACCCATGTGAACTTAAGAATTATAAATTTGTAGCCTTTTTTATTCGAAATTTATGAATGGGGAAATGATCATGTTTTTAACGAAATCAATAAGCTCTAAAGATTAACAATAGTATCAATTTCTTCCCGATTCAAGTATTTTTACAAATTTAAATGGTATGTGATTCATGATTGGCCTTCAAAATAAATCATGTGTATAATGAGGGCAAAGTGAATTGAATTGCCATCAATTTAGGGAAATAACCAGAACGAGTAAGAATTAATAGCACAAGAATTAAATAACAATGATCAAACGCCGCTATGTCGGTGGACAGATTTTTAATTGAACATCTTCAACCTGAAGTGACTTTTACTTTATGACATTAATGCCAGTCAAAAAATTGCTTTAATTTCCATTAAAATTTCCCAGAGAATTCATTCTTACTCATTAATTCATGAAAATTCAGATCTATACTTAGACACACAAAATAACGAATTAATTCCATTAATTCCTACAAAAGGATTTCTATTTTCTGTACTATGTATAAAACTAGATACCCTACCTTCTTCCAAACATCACATCGTAAATACATGTACATGAACCCGATATAAACTTGAGAAATCAAAATTATTTTTTGATTGCCTCGTGGTCACGGTAAAGCCACGAAGGAGATACTTTAACGTATAATTAGTTACAAAACTTCACATTTCCAAGGACAGGTGATAATCAAACATTCGTGCATATATTTCCTTGAGAACAATTCATTATTATTTATTTGAAATATTTTAAAAGTTTCACTTTTTCAAACAGGCGGAAAAATATTTCAGAGGCACATAAACTTGAAACTGGGTTTGAATGCTCTTCATAACGGAAATGTCTAGTAAGAACAAACACTATGGTTATGAGTTTGATATCTTCAAGTGTGATATCACACTGACACCAAACTTTACAACCGGGTATCTACTATCTGACTACACTGACAGTATTTATATAAATCTGGAAATAGATTCCAGAGTAAAGTTAGTCTTTCATTTTCAACGACCTTTACAAATTATTGATGACACAAAACTGAACCGCGGATAATGTAATTGAAATAAAACCGTGTTAATATTTTGTATCCGTCATGATGTTGTCACATGCATATATATCGGACCTGACAAAATATACAAAAATCTAACATATACGGCTTCAATTTTTAATTTCTAAAATACACATTTTTCTGCATGTGTCATATTTCAATATCGGGGGCTCTGATTAAACGATTTAAGAAGCAAGACAGTGATAGCTACAAACGTGTAAAACAACGAACTGTCCTACAATGAATGCTGAAAGACCCGTATGATCAACTAGAAAAACGCAATGGCGTACGTGTTATTCCGGAACATAAAATATTTACAGTCTGCCGATCAGGGTGCCAAGAAAATTAAACGCAACTGGACAAGAGGCCAACATTGTGTCCACATCATACAAAGATTTGAACTCAGTGATATAGATCAAGTGAAATTGATTTATACGCTGCTGAAATTAATAATTTTTACCAAAATTGTCCAGACATTATTTTTGGCAAGTCAAAAGAAGACATTTCCAGACCGCTGTCAGCTTACATGCGAAAGAATTTCAACTGGATTCCTCAAACAAAATGGACTATATCACATATTTACGTGAGAAATCTTTTAAAAATGAAACAATAGATTCAATAATTTAATTCAACGTACGAGATATAAATGACTCACCTTATGCAAACATTGCAATCGAATAGTTTCCAGAAAACTGAACTTAGCAACAAATTAATTAAATGAATACAAAGCAAAAGCAACAATCCGAAAAGACTGGATATCGAATGGTCAAACAACAGCTGACCACTGGCCATATTAGTCTGCTGGAATGCTGGTTTTGTAAGCATTGGTCAATAACTCAATATATTCATCCAACTGGACGATGCATACACATTGACAAGAGGTCAATTATTTCCAATGCACGACTAACTACAACACGGAATAATCTGACGCTTCTGAAACGTGCAAAAGAAAATTGTAATAGAAACGAAGAGAAAGACTCAGAAGAAATGCATCTGGACAATGGCCAAGTGAAAGAGAAATCCAATTTTTATCATGTGTATGTACGGCCTTCTTCGAGCAGTAAATCAGGCAATAATAATACATTAACGCAAAAAACATCACATCTGAACCAACATACCTGACGGCATCAACTGACACACTGGAATTGTAAGTCCGTACATTACATAAACGTCTTATATTCTAAATTCAATCGCGTCATACGGCACATTGTGCATATGTAATCGGGCACACAACAATTCTTCTATGACGTATACATATACGAGAATTCTATAGCTCGCAAACATGGCCAGCAAAAAATCGCCGCCACTGATGGCGTGGAATTGAAACGGAATAAATGTCCGTTTTGAGGGAAATAATTAAATAATATCCAACGCAAATTGTATTTAACAACGCACGAGGTGGTTTTAATAGGTACTATTGATGACTAAATTTGATTACGGAAATTACTGAACGTAATGGAGAGGGTATTTATAAGGGTTAAACCATTTAAACAGGAATGGACAATGTCACGTCACTGAACCAATATGCTTCTCGCTTGAGAGTTAACGATATACATGACTATTCTTACACAGTTTTGTTTCATTAACATAATTATTTATTTATCTTTTGAAAATTAGTGACAGTACTTTTAGAAGAAACGTAAAAATTAAGCTGACTTTCAATGAATTTTGGGATTAATGTTAGCGGTCTTTGCGCTGTCTTTTAGGCGAGCTGTTGGTTGGCTTAGGGTACTATATGCCTAATGCCCAAAATAATAATCTCAAAATGTACGTAACGTTAATAATTTTAAAGGTTTCCATGATATAAAATGATTTATTGTTTGTTTTTTTTAAAAAAAAAACAAAAACATTGAATCCTTTTAGTTATTGTCCCTTTCAATTTGCATCAAAGTCTAAGGGAGTAGCCCTTTTTTAAAGAATAAACAAGAAAGAAGCTCCATTTCAATGAAAACTCACGGTAAAAAGATGCAAAAACACAGTATTAGTCTAATTTGATGAAGAAAAATATAGGTCACCATGCAATATCAGCTAAAATTAATATTTGTTTCTATTTTTCAATAAGGGCAATAACTCTTACATTATTTTAAAATGTGTCGTAAAATAAATTGATGATCTAGGGTAGCTATCAAAGAAATAACGATAATTAGTCTATGCTAAATTTTTAATGTTAACATTTTTATGTAACATTGATAACTGATATGCCAGGAAAGTACAGCATTAGGGATCTTATAACTTAAAGGGCAATGACATCCTGTCTGTTTCAGCAGCTCATACAGTCACCTGACCTTTAAATACATTTAGATGCATTTAAGGGCTCTAAAAAGTTTCCATGGTTAGTGTAACATTATTCTGGGTATGGTGTTATTTCTAACATAGTACATAGTGTGTATGATATTAAGGATTTGTATTACATTTTGTATTGGTCCAAGCAAATACATAAGAACGAAGGTACAAGACTTTTTCAACAAGAGTACATCGAAACATATGTTTTTATTTAGAAATAAATGGTGAATATTAGTTTTGGTTTTACAGTGATGTTACTCTTACTCATAGAAGGAATGTGGTTTGCGATAAATATTAGCTAAACAAGTCGTTGAAACGTTAATATTCTATTATCATAAACTCATAATATTTTTCCAACTTAAATCCAGGTCACGCAATGTTTACGACAATCGTACAGGTGGTACCTGTATCCGTCCTGGTTCCCACAGGAAAACTGGTCAGTACGGTGCACACATTAACCTCCCGTATAAACTACAGTTCTCACGATATGCTAGACATGTTTAACCTGAATGTAACATCCGTATAGCAATAAATAATCGCGATGAAAAGACTTCATTTTTATGCAGTACTGACCACAACAACATATAGCTACCAGAGTCACGCCCATGAAGGTCAAAATGAGGTGAATGTGGACATTATTATAAATAGTAACAACTATTATGAGGTCAATTCAACCCCAACAAAGTACCACCCAGTCAATCATGGCAGTCCAATGATAATGTAATTATAGAAGGTCATGGGAGGGCAATGTTTTCGAATAGACTGGTACCCGAGATATAATACCCCACGAAATACGAGATTTACATCTTGACTGGAACACCATCAAATACAATATTCATATTCCCTTTTGTTCAAAAGTTAAAGTATTCATAAATCATTCGAAATTTTTGTAGTACAATCTAGGTCACTTGGCATCAACGAAATACACGGTGTATGGTATTTTAGTTATTGTTATAGCTTGGTTACACTGGCACAATAATCTAGCTTAATACGTCATAACATATCTATTCACGTGGTTTTAGTCATTAAATAAGAATGTATGCAAAATAATGTTAATATTTAATGCGATAAATCCATAAGGGGCATTTTAGCACACATACATATATCCATGTCACGCTGTTTGCTTTCTGTGTTTGTGAACATCAATAATAATAGCAAATGGCTGGTTTTAATTGGTCTCGTTAATGAGTAACATTACTCAGACTAGTAATCACAACCTCCGAACGCTGCAAGTTCGAATCCCACCCCTCACCAGACAAAGTTCACGAAAGAACCTGTTCAGATATCTTACGGAAAGTAGGTGGTTCTACCACGGTGTAAGCTTGGGGTCCCCCTCCACTACTAAAACTAGAAAAGGTACCAAAATGACCCTTGCTGTTGATGAGACGTTAAACACCAGTGAAAAAGATGAGAAAGAAAAAAGCGGTAACAAAACATATATTAAATCATTTTATAAATGTATATACTATTAGGTGAGTTATAATCTTTAAGCGGATATGGAGAAATTTTTGTCCCTTGTTGGCATATCTACATAACAAAGGGAGGTAAATAAAACATCAAATCGTCAACAAAGACGATAGAAGTAATTTCTTCACAATCTTGGGTTGTTGGGATATGACTGATTTCATTGAATTTATCGTATTTAATCGAGTAAAAGCAGGCTGTATCACTGACAATTGACACACAAAATGAGGTCAAAATATGGCATAAAATACAAGGGACAGATCGGTTACAATGTTGAAGTTTTGTCCGTACATTGAAATGTAAATTCACCAAAATCTATAGAATACGTTTATACTGAATTCATTGGGACACGAATAATTCCTTCGGTGTTTTTCTGTGTTAATACATCAGAATGGTATATTTCAGATTACTTCATTTCCACTATTAACTGCCAGTCACTTAACTATCAAAACAATGCTATATACTTATCAATCATAATAAACTTTAATCCCCGTTTGTCCCCGAATTAGAATGCGTACAACATTGTACTTTTATCTGATATAAAATAACATGTAATGTAATTGTTTTCATTTGAAGAAAAGTGAAAATCCCAAAATGGGAAAACGGGTTTCAGTTATAACATATTTTGAACAATTCTATAAGGAAGAAATAGCGCCGGTGTTTGCAAATGGTCAAAATGCGCATGAATATACAATACCATATACATGTTTATTAAAAAAACAGTATACCCAAACGTTAAAACTTATGCCATTCCACGAATTAAATATATATACATGTATCTACAAACGAATACTTCAAAAGCATTATTAAAACTTCAAAGAGATCGGTATTGAGATGATTATATATGCATTATGTTAAAAAGAAGTAATTTTACATAACAGGTACAACAACATTGTGATAATAATTTAGGCATAATTTTAATATGCAGTATAAGTTGAAAATTTCACAAGGCATGACTTTGTCTTACATCCAGCGTGTAGCAAATGGGTTACGAGGGAATTTCCGTAATAAAGCAGTACATAATTAAAACATTAGGGACAAGAGAGTAATATTCGGAATGTCTGGACATCATTATTTCTACAAAACAGAAGATCAAAGAATGAAAAGTCGCGTGCCGAACGAGTGGATTCATTATTCAGCTAGTGAAAATGACCGTTTAATACGTGCTGGTCAGTGCTAAATTATACTGGTCATTCAATAATCGGAAAGCGTTTCATTTATCTCTGTAAGAGATCTCTTTGTTCCACTGGTCAGTCTTAATTAGAAAGTCATTTACTGTGTGAGTAATCGCCGTCAGTAACATGAGGGTCGTATAGATTTATCTCAGATGAAGGTTGCCTGATTCAGAAATCTTAGAATTGCAATCATGATTGAAGCGATACATATAAGGCCATCTATAACACAAACGTTGGCTAGCCGTTACACGACCCAAACTGTTTACAGCGGATAGGAAGGCAAGCATTCTTTTAAACACAAAATGTAAACATTATATGCTTGCGTTGAAAACGAAAAGCAAAATTATAGAACAAATTATTTTTGTCATAATCGCAAACATCAATTTGAACGAGTTGGTAGCGTAAGTGCACACCAATCATCTTTTAATGATGGCTTATACAACTCGTTCATGAATAAAATGATATTTACGACAAATAAATCTGTTGGCGTAAAATAATAATTTTATAAATGCTAATAGCTAAGTACCTTAAACTGAGTATAATTTGAAATTAGTTGTATGAAATAACACCGTGCGTTATATATTTGGATATTAGACATACAGTGTAACCCCTCTAAAATGGTCGAGCCCGGGACCAGGCCATTTGGCCGGTTTAGGGGGATTCTAGTTTAGACGGGAGAATTATGTAATATACAATGAAGTCGGAACCAGAACATTTAGCAAATTTAGAGGGGAACTGGTTTATAGAGGAACCGGTTTAGCGGGTTTCCACTGAATGATTTTTCAACCGAGTACGTCTGCACATTTTGAAATTTCCGAGATACCATTTCTATGAACATATTTATAACCTGTACTCTAAAATTTGATATGTACGTATACAATCCATGTCGTGTTCGAATCCCGGTCGCGGCAGGTCATACCCTTCTACGAAAATTTGACAAAAATGTCGATTTTCCTCCACATGAGGAGAAGTTGCCGGCTCCTTGTGGAAGGGTATGTTAGTACTGGTTAGTATATATTCCAGGAAAGCTGGTTAGGTGAACCGGTCGCCGTATATAACTGAAAAAATGTTGAAAAACGGCGTTAAACCCCACTGACAATAAGCCAAACAACAAACCAAAGACTATGTCATGTGACCTCTGTTCGTACCTAGAACACGGAGATACTTTAACATGTACCTCGATCAGAAGTTATAAACTTGACATCGACATCGAAACTCAAATCTCATCTTCCGTTCTCAAGCTATAAGAAACCAATAAGTACGTTTGTAATGTATATAAATAAATACATTGATTAACAGACTTTTACACAAAGTACTACTTCAAAAGTGATATTATCTAATAAAGATTATCTTTCAAAGAAAAAAAAATAAAATTTGGGCTGGGAGATAAATCTCAAGCTATATAACCTTGAACCCCGGTTTCATACTGTCAGCGGAAGAATATCAGCTGTCTTTGGACACTTCAAAATGTCCTGCAGGTATTGTAAGGTAGAGTATGGATTATATTAGATATCAATTTACAGGAATGGATACGAACAAAACAATCTAGATCTATCATGAACGTAATAAAACGTCCTATTGCTATAAACTATTGAATAATAAAAATTCAGTTTATACTTAAAATAAAATACAGGACAAATTAACCTCTAACTGCGGCTAGTCATCAAAGGTGTTCTTGGCCAATGTAAACAGTCCACCTTTAATCGGTTAATGGACATGTATGCTTATATCTAGGTCAGATTTTTGTAAATAAACAAAGATATTTTCATACGTTTTACAATAAAGAAACAGTAAACAAACGTCGAAATATGCTGTACATGGTAATAATCAAGAACAATTCTATTTCCTTGTTAACACATACGGTATATATTCATGTTTTGATGTATTTTTTGATGTATTATTTGAGCATAAAGCGATGACATAATTTCTTTTTTATATTTCTAGCCCTCAGTTATGTTATATATTTTGTTCGCAATACATACATACAACATAACGACATTCGGGTCATTAATAAATAAAGAGTTTCGGTACCAATAATACTATAATTGACATTCTATCACATTACCATGGCAACCAGAACATTGTCGATGACGCGGGACAATCCAATACGTACTTAAGTGTCCTAGTGACCGATGAACGACTGGAGATTTCATGTTCTGTATCAATATACAAATCAAACATACAAATACATGATGTCGTCCGAAAAGTATCCGTACGTCAAAGTGCACAAATAAACAAAACACCGATACATCTTTGGTATTTTACTTACTACAAACACTAACATTTGTCAAGAGGAAAAGTACGATGATGTTTTTTTTCGTTTTGATTTGGGTCGGGATGGGGGGGATAACGTCGCACCAGCAGTCAGGCTCATTTGGTGATATCTCCAGCTTTTAACAGTGGATGAAAACCGCAGGCGTACATCTGTGTAGAACCACAGACCATCCGTAAGTTACTAGACATATTCATCATGTGGGAACTATTTCTGATTCCGGGTGGGATTCGGACTAACAGCGTTGACAAGCTAGTAATTACAAGTCAGAGACGTCAACCACTCAACCATGAATGTCCCAGTTGTTTTATTTTCGCATTATTTCATATTTAGTCTAACATGCAATTTTCGCGAAAGAAAAAGCTTATACACAGTTGAACCCAAATCAATTAGACTTTCAACAACTCAAATTCTATCTGATTGTTTGCTAACATATATTTGTTAAATCTAAGCAAGAATTTATCACACTCCGTATTGATTTTCCTGATCAAGTTTTGTTATTGTATTTACATCGTTTCGAGTTTTTGTTAAATACAAACGCAGATGATGACAGAGTTTTCAGTACACCATATTATTAATTTGAATTTAAACTACTTACAGTACACAGTATTGAAAAACATATTCGACCGAAAGAAGTCTGAAACAAGTTCAGGAAACTGATTGCACGTTTCAAAAGTTCAAAAAAGGTAGCTTTGTATATTACGTACACTCGTAAACATTAAGACAATATTCTAGTACTATTGCGCAATAATTTGTTCAAATATCTTAAATCGCCGGGAATCAAAATCATCATTTCTGATATTAAGAGCGTATGATTTTGAGTTCCGACGTTTAAAGAAGTGGCTAGTAGCGATGATTGTATGGATATAATAATGTTTTCGCCTAAAGTCTTTTTTATGTATGTGTTATTTATATTTCGCGACCGCTGAAAAATATTTCATGACACAAATTTTACGTAGTTCGAAATAGTAGACTATATGCAATATATTGTCATTTAGGTCGATGGGTTCGTGACAGGTAACATTGTATAGGACGGGCAGCAGTTTGTACTGCAGAAAAAAGATATGAGGAAGACGATTCATAGATGAAGCAGACTAATTTATCATTTTATTTGGCGCTTCAATCTGTCTACTTTGCTAAGTGATTATACAGTCTGAAAAATAAAAGAAATATTCATGTCCGGATCAAATGTGACAATTCTACAGCTTAAGGGATATTTGTAATCGAGAACATTTAAACCGGGACTCAATATTCTCTTTTTGTACACTTTTCCACAACTTTAACACCAGCATGTCCCTACGGAATGCTGGAATTTATTCTATATTCATGTATCTTTATATAACTTGTACTTTTACATAGCATTTTTACGTAACATTTTTACGTAACATTCGTCATCATGATCACTCAATTTTCAATGATAATCTTAGTTAACACGGGATAATTCACTAAAACGGTACTTATTGCGATTTATCTCCTGTATGTGATTAATTATAGTCCCGGGTTTACACTTGAGAACCGCCTCAAAGCTCAAATCTCAACTTTGTTCCAGAAGCATTTTTGGTTGAAAAGAGGTCATTATTTAATGCTTAAATACAAAATTCAGATCAATCACGTAGACATAATACTATATGACTAATTAACCACTTCAGTCATAATTACCTTATAAACAATAAAAGACAAAATATCATACTTGACTTAAAAGCCTACGTCAATGAGCCCTACATTACACAGCGTTATGATTAACGTTCGGTCTCCTTAATTTCCTCACCAGACATTAGTTAAAACTTGTGTTGTCTAGAAATACTAGCCTACAAAACTGTTGATTTTGCCTAGCTTAATATGACAAAATGTGCTTATTCAAATAGAGAAAAACATTACTCTGGCCGACCTACGTTTCCATAGTTACGATCGATGTTAAAGATACGAAATTTACCAAAAATCTACCGAATAGAAATTCACATTGACCACATAAATACAACGATTATGTTTCATCAGAATTATTACTAAATTTTGTAAAACTCTGAATTATGACTGACAGCAATACAAACTGAATTATTTAATTACGGTTAATTTGTCAATTGTACGATTATTAATAACCAATTTATTTCATTTCATCATTTATCCAATTGATATCCTGTACATTGTGTTAGAATAGCTTCAGTGAAACTAACTATATCACAAGTCAATAGGATGCAATCAAACATGTCTATATGTGACCATTACTTCAATCCTAAGGTCGACAATTTCGTTCGAATGTTTCGTTCGAATCAAAACAAATATTTATCGATACTTAGTTAACCGTTTTTTAGGTAGTTGAATAACAAAAGTGATACTATTTAATGTTATCTGGACACCGACGTTAAAGTAAACATTGTAACTACTGATGGTCAATGCTACCAGTAGAATAGAAAGTTATCGTATACTTGACCTAACAGCTATGACCGAAGAGTAGTTCACCTCGTGCTGACCTCGTTTAATGTAAATATAGTACACACGCACCATGTGATTGACTACTTCGAGGTTTAAACATTATTTTGGTAAATAACGCAAATACGTAAGTAAAAGATGCACTATTTCATTAAGCGCATTACTAAATCGTCTTGTCAAACTCACCTAACATATTAATCCGCCATGAACAAAATCTTTAAATCCGAAAAAAGCGGGAATTCCAACGAATAACTGGAATCAATTGAACGGAAAAAGTTCGTCTGCTGCACTAAATGATTCTAGTTTGATTTAACAACTTCGACTGTGCATCCACTCAGATACTAAGTGACCTAAGTCCACTGGGGTCACGTCAAGGAATTATATAACACGTCTGTACAACGGGGAACAATGACCCAGTGGCCGATGTCAAGAGGTACTGACGGGAAATTGAACGCTCAAAAACTGGCGCTATTTTGAAGATGGTGTATGTTCCGATATTTTTGTTTCGTTGACCATTTTTGTGCATTTAATTGAGAATATTTGAAAAGTATTTGAACTCGGAGGAATCACTGCTACACCAATGTTATAAAGGTTTGTAAGTATTAATTCGGCATGAATTGTTCGTCGTAATTATTCGCAGTTATGAATCAATTATAGATCAATTCAATTGTTAACATATTTTGATAACGCTAATTAAGCCTATTAATACTCCCGGTTCACGGAGATGTCAGCCGACGAGAAATTGTCTGGAGTTCAAACGGTGCATTCTGCCAGTAACCTTTAATTAATATAATTATGTACATTTACGTATTCATCGCGAAAATACATTATAGATTTAATATTTTTTTATGCTCGCTGCAAGCCTATTCAAAATTAATAATTTCGAAGAGGTATTCTTGACCTAGCGAATTTTCAAAATGTATGCTAAAACAACACGTCAAGTTCGTGACATCTGAGGATAACAAGATGTTAGTTTACAAAATACGCAGTCCCACCATTGTCCAGTCCTTCAATAGTTCAAATCTCATCTGTCTATCTAGCGGTAAAACAATAGCCAAGAGATACAAACACGGACCCAACCACTTACCGTGCCGCACCAACCAGCACCGCCATACTAAAAGCGTCAATGTTAACTCCAATCACATTTCCAATGTCTGGTCGGTGACATACAGTGGAGAAACAACGGATCAACCCATAAACAGCGGCTACATGGTTTTAATGCCGCTGACGCAACATTTATTGATGCAATACCTGATCATTTTGGGAATCGATGCAACCGCTTGGAAACGTGATTTGAATTTCACAGGCCTAAATTTAAAACTGGTTCAAAATATTTTTTGGTAAAACATTTGTATTAAGATGATTTCCATACAATCAAATATTATTAGTACAGTCATTTAATTTCGAAGGTACATCACTATAGACATTAGTCTATTTCATTGCTCAATTTGTAGAGAAAACGCTAGGATAGTTATTGCGCGTACGTCCAGTTCAGGAATTCATTTATTTCATCTAATTGCTTTGCTTTTATCAATTTTATTTTCGTGTACGCCTTCATTTGACTTGATTAAATTCTAGATAAAGACTTCAAAGTGGCAGTGTGAACTACTGTTATAGTAGGACATTTTAATTAAAAAAAACTCTCTAAGGAAAACATATAAATGGAAGGTAATACATTGACTGTCAGTATATATAACAACAGAATTCAGTTAAGCGCAACGTTTAAAGTTGACTCTAAATTAGTACACACCCCCCTTATCATTATCAAAGATCTATGTTGTATAGGTCTTTGTCATAATGTGCATGATCCCACTCTGGAACATTGCCTCCTGTTATGCAGGGAGTCTAATTTAGAATCCCTTTGTATACGATCGTTATAATGTGATATTTAACCGTTTTGAGAAAAAAACACGAATAATTTTTTTTAAAACTGAAGGAGCTTGTTAAACGGAAGATAAGGAGAAATGGTTAAAATATTATTTTGACACTGATCGTCCAGTAGATAAAATTGTTAGTTTTACTGTCTTTAAACTAGGCCAAGATATGTCGCTGAAGGAGTAATTCAAGGGAGGTAAGCGTATGACTTAGCAATGGAATAGTGCAGAGGTTGTGTCCCTTGGTCCACAAAATAGTGAAAATTAACTGCTAAGAATTGTAAGTATATTTTATTAAACAATTTTCATATGAAAAAGCAATGTACATATAATTGTAAATAAATATTTACACAAAGTTAAGTCATGAAGTACCTGAACAAATTTAACAAAGAAACAATTATAGACCTATGTCCAGTTTATGCGTTATATAAACATATACACTGGCAGCAGTAACAGGCCAGCGACAGTCAAAGTAATAAATTTCATTTAAACCATCCAAAATCAATCCCTAAAAATATTTCAAATGAAAACAAGATCATTGTATTTATATACATTATTCAAGCAAAAATTACCAATTACGGTAAAACCTTACAGAATACAACCCTATAGCGCACTGATGTTAATTAAATGGAGTTGAATACTGTGATAATTTCGTTTTCATTTTAGGTAATTTTTGGGAGTTTTAAATCAAATTCATAACAATTTCACAATCACAAATCTGTTGCTACTGGCTGTGATTAAACTTACAAGTAGGGAAGTTAAGAGGGAACATGGTACTTTAGGGGTGCCTGTTAAGATTATGCACTTATCACTATATTAAAAGTAAGTCATTTTATAAATGCTATGTATTCAATCAGCAACTAACCCTATGATACCTTCTGTTTTAAAGGAAACAACAAAACTGCACATTTGTAACAAAGCAACAATTATATCCAACACATATTACATATAGAAATATTTATAACAAAAAACACACAAAAAAAAAACAACAAAAAATTAATAAGTCATAAGGGCATATCTCCTTTTTTCAGTGAAACGCAAAGTAGCAATTAGACATATACTATCTTAATGTCATTAACAAAAACAAGACATAAGTACCAGCATAACAACATAGTTTAATCAAATCAGACAATTCTACTTAATTCAACTAGGAATGACATATCCTTGTAGGTTCAAACAGTTGAACACAATTGTAAATGTGTGTTTTAATCAACCATGGGAGGCATTGTGGTCCAGAAGTAGAATGTCCAACCTCTGATCTGAAGGTCCTGAGTTCGAATCCCGGCTTCAACAGGTTTCATTACCCCATTTATCGGACGCAGTACTGGTATAGTGTCCAGCAAACCCCAGCATGATTACTATTAGCAAAACTGCTTGTTTCACAATCGAGCTGTAATAAATTAGTATAAACTAAATTAGTATAATTTAATCAACCATGTTCACCATTGAATGGATACATATATAATATTTTATAAAATTATGTGATAATGCATACAAAGGATCATTGTACGTATTATAAGACAATAAGATTCATGATATACAGTACATATTATACAAATATGAACACATGGTTGCTATGGTAACCAACCTAGCTAACTGTTTTAACAATCGCAAGAAAAAATAATCTCAGACGAGAATCATGTAAGAATATATTCCTAACATTTACATACAACAAATTCAATAAAAGTCTATCTATGAAACAAGACGATGAATGCGTTTGATTTTACATTAAACGGATAACATCGACGTCTCCAACACATAATATTACTCAGAGGACAAAAACAGAAAAACACAAACATTTCTTTTTAATCAATGTCTTATGATCACAGATAAATGGAGACTTCAAGAAACAAAGTGCTATTTTTTAGAGCACTTGAAGTATTTCAAGTAGAAACAAATATGTAAATAATAAATGAATACAGATGTTTAACCATTGATTGGAGACTAGGATTTTAATGTCAGACAAGCACAATATACAATTACTATGTCTAAAATAATTACTATTTCTGAACTAAGAAATATTAGATATATTCCCATATTTTATCAGTTGATAAAGTATGGAGATGAAGTTCAGTTGTGCAAGAATTGAATTATTTAAAACAAGTAGTCAGAGGGGTAAAATGGAACAGCCAACCATGTTTTATCATAAAATAATGTATAGGCAGATTTCCTATATGTAAATATTGGCAATGTACGGATAGTGTTACGATATAACGCAAACAATTTACAATTCATGGATATTTTATATGCCGTAATTTTTGTAATTACAGTTAAACCTCACAGAGTTACCCCCTCAATATTGCAACTACCTTGTTACAACAACCACATATTTTCAGACTGACTTTCAGTATTAAACTTCCCAATAATTCAACTTGATAATGAGGCCACCTCATCATAACACCAATTTTTCAGGTTCCAAAAGTAGCCTAAATATATGGGTCTTACTGTATATGATACGTGAAATGCATGCTGAGGTATCACTTATTGAAACAAAAGCCAGCCTAATCTAAGGTTACAGATTAACGAGTTTATATAAATATTGCTGAATATTGAATTGCACATTTAACATGTAATGATATATAAAGAGTTTTAGCTACAGTAAGCACAAATATGCTTAATTATGGGTACAGAATGTATACTTTTTAGGGATATATTTGAAAAAAAATATGACAACAAAAAAAAACAGGGATAATATAATTATGTAAGTTAGAGTCCCATCTCCAAGATAAGAATTAACAAATCTGTCAAAATAACAAACATTTGGTACAAGAAAGGACAAGGATTTCATAATAAATTATATACATGCATAAAGAAAAAAATCAATTTTTGAAAAACTTGATATATTACGTAAAATTTGATTTTTTTATTTCCTATCACAGACGAAGTACACCAATAACTCATTGAATAAATACAGTGTACACCAGAATTCTGCTTCTGATCAGTAGGGCTGTGTACCAGTTTTAGTGGAGTCTGCAAACCTGTCTACTACTAATATTAGAATAATAAAAAAATTTGTTTTTGTACAATGTTCTGGTAACAAACTTGTTCACTTACTAAGCCTGAAAATAAGTACCCAGCTGAATTCTACCTTCATTCATCACCATACTAAGACACAAGATCTAATTATACAGTAATAACACAGTTCCCATGATTCTTTTTAATTAAAGTGCTGGTATTCACATTTGATTAAAACATGAAATTGAACTTTTCAGCTAGTGCCAACAAAAAATGATTAATAATAAAACAGACTCTTATTTTTTTTGCACTTCACATTGCATTAATGATTCTCATTTTGATTATTTACATTACTTTGTGTTTTTTTTATCATAATCTTACTACAGACACAAATATACAAACATTACTGAGCAATCATAACATTCCTTTGAAAAATCAATAACAGACCTCGTACTACTTCATTTTCCTATACTAAAACGTAGTATTTAATTTTGCAATGATATCAGCAATATGAACTACACAACTGTGTTTAAATCAAACATCACACTCATTCAAATGCCAGGTCTATTCCACTAAGAGCACCTTATACATATATAAATATACCGGATCCTATTCACATTTATGAATGATGCCTCAAATAGCTTTTGACATAACATCTTCAACCAAATCAAAACTTGTGCTATGTGTAGGTTCACACTCTGGAGCCCAAAGTCTGAGGACCTAGCGCTCTACCACTTCAGCTACCATTAGCTGGTCAGGTGATTTGATTAGTAAAAATTAAATAAATTGAAAATGTATATAACCTACTGTAACATATATTTGGACTACAATCTACTACAATCTAACTAATTACAAGGCATGAGATTCGAAACTGCATCTTTTTTTAAAACAATGTTGAAACAACCCAAAACCTACACAATAAATAAAAATATTAGAACTTTCTTTTATCCATATTTGGACGAAGTATTAAAGCGCCATCTATCCAGATATTTGGTCGGTCCAGCATAGCTTGCCACATTGACATCTCTTCCCCACGAGCATCCATCCAGTCAACGACTTTAGCCTGACTCATACCTGAATACACATGTTTAATTATAAGTTGGATTTTTTTTTCACTGGGTTTAATGCCATTTTTCAACAATTTTTCAGTTATATATGGTGTCTGGTTGACTTTAACAGTTTTCCTGGACTGAATTACTTTTTTTCACCGGGGTCTAACGCCGTTTTCAACATTTTTTTCAGTTATATACGACGGCCTGTTCACCTAACCGGCTTTCCTGGACTGTATACAAATCAGTACTAACTTACCCTTCCACAAGGAGCTGGCAACTTCTTCACATATGGAGGAAAATGAACATTTCAGTCAAATTTTCATAGAAGTGTAAGACCTGCTATGACCGGGCTTTGAACCCGAATTGCCGGGTTACAAGTCCAGTACACTAACCATATTTAACTAATTTTGAACCAACATTGAAAAACAAAGACAAAAATCAAACATTTCTACAATAAAGGTATTAGTGAATAGTTTGATAATCAACAGTATAAAGTACTATTCACAGTGTACTATCATGCAGACTTTTACATTATCTTGATTTCAACTGGGAACAAGCTGTCAGATATGATACTTGTTAATTTGAACAATATACCTCTTCACTTTAAACCAACTTCTATAAATTAATCTATGAAAAATTTTAAAATCAATAAATGGCAAGGCTGCATTCTAACCCTGACCTCAAAACACGGCAGATAACCTTTGAATGAAAATTAAATAAGCCATGTATGAGTGGTGAGAGTGATCAATATTAAACCCTTCTACACTATCAGTAGTCAGTATGACACTAAATAACTATTTTTTTAAAGGTTTTATGCCAGTTTTCAACAGTATTTCAGTTACAAGTATATAGCAGGGGCAGTTAACCTAACCAGTTATCCTGGGTTTTGTACCTGGAGTAACAACCTTGTTCTCGGCAAGTAACTACCAAATCATCTTGAATGTTGAATAATCAAAAGTCGTGGACAAAATGACTTTGACTTGATGCATAAGACCAAATCATCATCGTCATAAATCAAGTCAATACAACATCACACTCACCTGTACCGAGATTAAGTCTTACTCCGCCGAGGAAATCATTACTTGTAAGTTTTTCATAGTCCCAGACAGTCAGTTCCAGACATCGTTCTCTGAGTTCTATTAACGTAACATCCTCAAATATAAACGTATGATTCCAGACTGGGTTACAATCTTTTCTCATCACTGGCGTCTTTTGTTTACTACTTTTGTGTCGCTCTGGTAACAAATATCTGTAATTAAATTGAGATTGTGTATTTTTAAATAAATCAGTTTACCAGTAATTATTAAACAAGAAATGCAAATATGTCACCAAACCTGGTTTTTAACAGTTGATTGATACTGGCAGTAGTATAAATGGATATTGAACGGAGACCTATTTTTTACACATCTGAAAATCAATTAGCCCATAACAAAATTTATTTATTCCTTGTCATAAAG
Organism: Lutraria rhynchaena; assembly: GCA_008271625.1. Lineage (NCBI taxonomy): Eukaryota > Metazoa > Mollusca > Bivalvia > Venerida > Mactridae > Lutraria > Lutraria rhynchaena. The sequence continues at coordinate 729,847 of VIBL01000040.1, forward strand.
AAAATGCTGAAAGACAACACCACAGAAATTATTTCTATGACAGTAATAATGTAAACATTTTTGGTACCAAAGGAATAGTGTTGAACCATATCTAAACAAAAAATTAATGATTCTATTATATGTTAATTAATATTTCTGAAAAAAAATCAGTAAGAAATTGTGTAATTTAACAGATATACGTGTATATACTATTGAAAGTTCCAATTTTCAGATAACTCAAACATTGACAACATTCAGAAAAAAAAAACAAGAGACAACCTAGTTTAATTATCCCTTCCAAAATGTTGGTGAAAAACAAATTATTGTTATAATTAATATTATTACACGAATGTATTAGGATGCATGTATGAATATTTGTGTGTATAATGTCATCACTGAACTATTTCTTATACAAAAAGATCAACAATGAACCAGGCCATCCTTAAAACATTGTTTGTTTGCTGTGACATGACCCAACAATGTTTCAGTGGGTATGTAGGTAGGGATTTTTTCCCAGAAAGCAATTATTAATAAAGAGAGGTTAAAAAAAATCATTCGACTGGGAGGGTTAAAAAAAGGTTGAGTCGCAGTGATTTTTACAAGTTGGTCGCATTACAGCAAAACATATTTTTTTAAGGATGGCCCAGTGGGCATTAGAACTTTTATTGACTGTATTATTTGTCCAATGAACCAAAACTGAATACAAATCTAACCCTTTGCAGAATGGGTCTGAGAATCCATTAGATCTGACAGCAGTCAGGTTCCTTGCTTCCTTTACAATGACTTGTAACTGTCCCTTCGCACTCTCCTTCTTTGGTTTACCTGTAAATATAAGATTTACCAAGTGTCCAAGGTTTTAAAAGTTGAGATTTGTCTCCAATCTCAGATCTCATATTTTGTATCTAAATAAATTACGATGAAACAATAATATTAGTCTTCCAAGTTACATTATTCTGTCAACATAATTTATCTGAATAAGCATTTAAACATCAAGGCTTGATATTTTTCAACTAAAATATTTTAAGAATGAAATAGAGATTTGGGCTTAAAGACTGTTCTCACATTTTATAGCCATTTTATGTGGGGCCAAGCATTAAATTCAGCTAAAATTTATAGAAAGTAAAAATAATAATGATGATAAAATTTGATACAAACTAATAATAGCTAGCAATGCTATTAATTCCAAGATTAATTTTCCATAAAAATCCCAGTTAATTCACTTGTCAGTATTAAACTATGAACGAGGAATTAAAATGACTATAACTGACCTGTACTTGTAGAAGGGGCTCCAGATTTATCACCAGGTACATACCGTATGCATATACTTAAATCACCTTTATACACCATCATAGACTGTGGAGGGGCATCCATCTAATGTAATATAAAAATATATATGGTAAAACTTCAATTTATGACCACTTTAATATAATGGCCACTTCATTAAAATGCCCACTAAAGTTTTTGATGGACATATTTTGCAACAGTTTGGCACTTTTGTCTGTATATTATCAGTATTTGAAGTTTTGTGTTTAGAAACAGAACCGAGTGACATACAAGACAAACTGAATACTGCCGAGCTTGGATCTCATACCTGAGACCTCAATGTCAACAGTCCTAGCTCTGTTGACCAGAGCTTTCCAGGCAAAGCAACATCATTCAGCATGTTTTACGGAGACAACAAAAATCATGGACTGTATCTCTGGCGTCACTGGAATTTTATGGTGTCATATGCTAGTATTCAGAGCCTGTTCAATGGAGAGTGCACAAAAAAGCAATTTCTGCCATGCCAACAGTTGATTTGCAGATACCAGACTGTTGTCTGACAAGTTACAAAAGCAGAATTTCTATTCCAATTTAGTAAGGCTTGGGTAGAAATGAAAGCAATGCTTTTATGTCACACTCAGTTATGTGCCAAGGTGAAACTAGTACAATTGCTGAAGGAGGAACAGTGATTATGGCCTTTTCAGGGTTCAAACTAAAAACCTCCACATCAGTGGTAGATACATGTACCTGAATCAAATATACCTCTACTCTTCTTTTTAAGGACAGTTTGAAAATTTCAATGAATGCTTAAATAAAAAAGTTCTTTTGAGACATAAATCAAGCCATCCATGCTTGGCTCACAGTCTCTGTATACCAGTGAAAAAGTAAATTTGATGTTCAGTTTAATGATGAATCAAAATAAAAAAATCTTCCCAAAGGTTTTCAGGTAGGATCAGCGACTATCCTTTAACTCATGTGAATAAAACTTTATCAGCCTTTAGTCTGCAAGAACAGAATTGTCACTACCCCCTTTAAAGGGTGGCAGAGCATCTAACAGAGCAATGATAAGGAATAATATGGTTTGTATAAACAGTCAAACCTGTGAACAAATGGCACCCTTGGGACAGTCAAAATGTGGCCTTTATAGAAAGATGACCTTTATTCAGAGGTCAGTTTGTTCCAAATAATCAACAATGGTTTTTCAAAGAATGGCCTTTATTCACGGGAATGCCTTCATTGGGAGGTGGCTGCAAAGACAGGTTTGACTGTATATACAGTAAATCTGATAATATATGTGCATACATATATGGGGTCAGAGATCACCTGTGAAAAAAGCTTACCCTTTCTTGAAGTGGATACCATTTAGGGAATGGATCATCAAACTTGAAGTAATCAAAGTTAATCGTAACCTCTCCAAGAAAAGCATTCCGACCAAACCGATCATTATGCCAAACTGTCACCCATAATGTACGATTTTCTAACTCACTCTTCGTAATGGAGTACTGAAAATGATAACAGACATTATTATTCAGCAGACATCATTTATAATAATTTTTCTAAGAAAGTCTATGATCATGAATAATCATATTTACATATGTTACTAAAAATGATTCAAACAGTCTAATAAGCAAGAAGAAACATGACATTTATGTACAGTCAGCCTTCTTTCAGATGTTTATTTGGTCAATTAAATTATTGTCTGTTCAATGCATCAATTCTAACAGCACAATCAGAGACACAAGAATGTTGTAAAAATCTGTTGATAGCATACATATATTATAATGAAAAGTAGATATGTCAATATTTGTCGTTATTATTCATATAATGCTAAATTCTATGTCTCCTTTCTGCCTTCTTGAACTTCCAAACACCAAAAAAGTCATCTGACACAGAATTTCCTCCTTTAGATTAAAAAGCGCATAAATATCTCCCTTACTTTCAAGGTTTCATCAAAAGTTGGATTTGTTGTATGTTTCTTCACTTTAGTTTTACGTTTTCCACCCCGCGTTCTGTCAGGTAACAGATAGGTTTTCACGTACCTGAAAAAACAAAACAAAACACTCTTAAGACAGGCTTGCATGATTAACAAAACAAGTTCCTGAAATTATTTGAAAAACAAGATATATTAAATCTTTCTTGTAACGAGATGAGATAAAATAGCTTAAAATCGGAGATCTATAAAAACTAGCTTGAAAACCAATGATTCATATCAAATCTGATGATTCTACGACCCAAGTAGATATCTATTCTTTTGGTCAATCAAGATCAATCAAACTGAATCTTCGATTTTTGTATAAATGATGTGTATTGTGATTCAAGGAGTCTCTAATGAGATACTATTCACAGTAGGGGTAGACTTACAATACAGTGCATTAAATGTAAGCTGTCATACAATACGTTGATTTACTTTGCCAGTCAATTCTGGAAATTTGTATCACATGGATGTGATAATCCTAAGTTGTTCTCTCGTAAATTGGTTTCCTAACAATGTGTTTTTACAACACTCGAAAATGTCTTAAACAACAAAATTACAATATAGGGCGGAAAAATAAAATCCCAAGCATGGCAATAGAAGTTTTCTGGCTAAATCTGGCTGCCTCCCATCAAAATAAATAAAACAAAATGAATTGAGTCAAAAGTAATGTGATACAATGCAATACTGTATTATTTAAATAAGTCTGTTAAAAACTAATTTGGACCCTTTCGACTAAAACAGTTATTAGATTACAAGAATCTAAGCCATCCCTAATGCCCAAATTAGGCAAAAATTCTGATTGGGCCTGTCAATCAAAAACATCATTGGGAGCTTGAAGCAGCATATGTCTTCCTGAACAGAAACAGCAGTAAAACATCTTGCACCCTACTGTCCTCAGTGGGCAAACATGTGAAATCATGGCATTTTACGGCACCAGTAAGGGTAACCTAGTACGAGCATGAGGCCCTCCTTAATTTGCTAGATGTGGTTACTACTGTGTATGTACATAATGTATTTACACAAGCAGAGAGTTATCTGTAGCCACCTGAGGCAAAAAAAAACCAAATAACCACTACCATCCCTGAAAAATATAGGGCCGGTAGGTCTGTGAAGTTCTTTTTCACATGTATTATTTAGTTTGGAGATACATCTCATATGAAAATATGGGGAAAGAAAAAATTGACTGAGGAGGTAAATAAGTCTAAGGTCAGCAGAAAAGATAGGGTTGGTCAGAAGAAACCAGGGCTCTTTTTAACCAATAGTACCACATGAAGGCAGTAACTGAGTGAGCACAGAGTGCCTTAGTTCTCCAAGAAGTGGGATGTATCTGTATAAGGTGATCGTACCCTACTGTTCCAAGGACAATAAACGGATTGGCGTAACAATATCAATTATTATAAAATTTCTCCGTATGAAGCAGACATGAGCTTATGGCAAAAAGCGTTTGGTGAATGATAAAATCAATCCTTTGATGATTATTGCTCATTGTATGAGATAGCTGAATACAATTATAAATCTATACCTAACTGTCAATGATAAATCACCCTTTCATACTGTCCTAAATTGAGGCTTATAAATCAAATTGTGCAGACATTGGGTTATTTCAGATAATTCTGATAAGAGACTGAAGCACAGCCAAAAACCATTATAAATCTCTTGAGAGCTGCAAGACTGTATTTTCTTTTTGGTTTCATGTCAAACCAACATTTTGCTACTTTATTATATATAAAAACCTTTATCACTCAGTGTTTGTATCAACTTTAGCACAACCACACATTCACATGATGTCATAATTGGTCACATGACAGATGATGCTGAAGTACTGAGCACTCAGAGCGGAGTTAACAAGTTTGAAATTCGTCTCTTTATTCATGTACTCAGCTAAGACATAATGAAGGATAAATGTTACAAATGAGAGAAAGTTTCAACCATATTTACAGCTATCACTCACCAAAGCAGCCATATGGCATTTGAATATTAAAAGACATTTGAATATCAATATTTATTCATAAACCTTCCTAAATTTGTCATAAACAAATATCTTTATAGACAACTTTCACAGAAGCCTCTGTTGCCAAGTGGTTATGGTCTCTGACTTGTATCACTGACACCTCACTTCTGTGAGTTTGAATCCCTCCTGAGACTGATTTTTAAAGGTGAGTGAGCTGTCCAGCAAGCTCACGGAAAGTCGGTAGTTCTGACCAGGCGTGAGCCTAGTGTCATCCACTGTTAAAGCTGGAAAAGTAGCCAGTGACTCTGGCTGTTGGTGTGAAATTAAACTCCAATAATCTCTAGTGAGAGACAATTTTCACACAAATTTTCATAACCCTTTAACTCATAAAGACTCACTTTGCATTATAGACCCTTCACCTCATCAGGATTTGATGTGTATCAATGATTTTTGCAATGGAAATAAATAACACACATATAGATACATGAACAAATAAAATACAACATGCATACATATGGTCTAGTGACAAATGCATCCACCTTCAGAATGAGAGTGCTTGCTAGAAAAGAAATGCGCCTGCAAGATGCAGTGGTGGAGGGAATACATTCTGGTCAAGTTGACTGGTCCTTACTAAACAATGCATGGTTATTAAGTACAGTGGACTTATGGTAACCTTATAGCACCATGTTTATGTTTTTTCTAAATCTTAAGAGTGACTGACTTTATTGGTCAAATATATGTTTTTACTCAAAAGTCTGTCAGAAAAATTGTTTCCCCTTCTATCATTCAAGATACAGTAAGATCATTCAATTACATCATTCAAGTTTTTGAAAACCCAGAGACTCCAAGACTGGTATACATCAAACAAAATGAAGAGGGGGTATTGATCTTAGAAAATGTTTCAAATCTTTTAAAGACATAATAAAATGTAACTTCCCAAATGGGAACACATTGTCTTCATTTTCCAATAAACAAACCAACAATTTCTGCACCTTAATGCCAGTAAAACAATCCCGATTTTCACATACCCATAATTCAATTGTTGGTTCTAAAATAAACCTCATGCATATTATAGTTTCTACTTTACCAATCCCACATTTCAATGTCTACTTTCAAACATTTCAGACAGGTGATTACACTGTTTAAGCGAGCTTAGTCAATAAACTTGTCTATATGTGTCTCAATTCCTTTGTAGATCAAGAAACATTCTATGTTTAACTTCCTACTATAACATGTTAGTTCTCGGACGTTTTCTCCAGAAATGAAACTGAATGCCTTTTTTACGTCCTTTTGAGGATTTTAAATGCTTACAGACATGCAAAGTAACATGCGTGACTAGACATTAAAATGCTGAAATTGGGCAAACTCTGCAAGAAAGTGTACCTCATGAAAATTTAATTACCCACACATGAAAGATATTCTAACAGATGCCAAGTTTTTTCAGTGGTAAAATCAGTGATAATTATACTTAAAAGTAAGCCAATGTAAGACAAGATGTATCACTCTGTTTACACAAACTTATGAACTACCACTAGGATTTCAACTGCAAACATTTTACACACATTAAGATAATATTTTAATGAGCAAATATTGTCTACATATTGGTGTGAAAATATGGCACTGCATTGTCTATATTTGGTAAGTATGAAGATATGACATTGTCTTGTCTATATTTGGTATGAGTGAAAGTATGACATTGTCTTGTATGTATTCAATAAGTGTGAAGATATGACATTGACTTATCTATATTTGGTATGAGTGAAAATATTACATTGTCTTGTCTATATTTGATAAGTGCAAAGATATGACATTGTCTTGTCCATATTCAGTATGAGTGAAAAAATTACATTGTCTTGTCTATATTTGGTAAGAACAAAGATATGACATTGTCTTGTATACATTTGGTATGTACGCAGGTATGACATTGCCTTGCCTATATTCGGTATGTAACTATGAAGATATGACATTGCCTTGTCTATATTCAGTATGTAACCATAAAGATTGTCTTGACATTGCCTTGTCTATACTCGGTATGTAACCATAAAGATTGTCTTGTCTATATTCAGTATGTAACCATGAAGATATGACATTGTCTTGTCTATATATGGTAAGTGTGAAGATGTGAATAAAACTGGGAGAATAAAACAAGTTCATGAATTCTGACACAATACTTTAATTACAATTAAATTTCCACAAATATTTAAAAAAGCAGGTTAAACTTTAAATCCAGTTATATTATGTTATTCTATATTTCAACAATGATTAAATTTGAGAATATTACTCAGAATTTCAGCAGTTATTACTATGGAATTTGTGAGAAATAATTTTAACATTTTTGGTCTCCCAATAGATGCATTTCCAACTTATTAATGAAGATTAGAAATTAATTTTAAATAGAAATTCTCTAATAAGGCAATGGACAAAGCTCAGGAGAAAATCTCATACATATTATTATTCACTTCATGAGCATATTTTACAGTGATAATATTAAGCTAATAATGAATAAGCTTTGCATAACAAAAACATCACAACAATGTGTTCCATATCACACTTAGTCTTTAATACAATTTGTGAAAATTAATGAACTATTTCTTTTCTATTTTTGTCAACAAAAGTCATATCCCTTTAATTATTCAAAAACATATGTCAAGGACGACTGAAAAGAACGACACATAAAACAGAAAAAAATAACATCCAGACAAATATGAAAACAGAAATTGATCTGGTTTCATTATCAGCAATAGTAATGAATTGTTAATCCTGAAATGTTTTAGATAATGATCAAACAGGAGGTATGAAACCTTCATAGGGGTGAATTTATTATTATTTGTGAACATTATCATGTATCTTGTGTAATCAGGGCCAGTGGCCATATAATTATTGTAATAAAAAATTAAATTAATCACAGCAAAATTTCGTTATTCACTTTTTTTGTAACAAAATTCACAGTAAAGCTATTCACCACTCCTATAACAATATTCTAAGAATAGCTTTTCACCATTCCTACAAAAAGTATATATTTAAGTATAAAATGAAAGTTTATAAACCAAATTCTGAAAAGTTGAAAAATGATAATAAAAGTTAATTGTTGGGACATACTGCAGTATTTCTGCAGTATACTACGCAGATAGTTAACCAAACAAAATTTTCAGGATTCTGCTACAGAGCTAACCTTGTACTCCACAAGCAACATCTCTACTTGAAAGATCAGCAGTGGGGGTCAGATGGCCTTGAACAAAAAGTGGGGAACCAAATCCTCACAGAGACATGTGCTGTGATAAGAGCTCAAACTCACAATTAATGATGTCAAACACTGATGAATTTGAAGTAAAATTCTAAGCTTAGAAAAATTCTCAACTGTGATCAGTGACATATTTTCTAGCATTTATATTCTGAATATAGATAAGAAAAGGATTCCTAGGAAAAAAAAACACAAAAAAATCCCTAAAATACTATACTTCCCTAAAACAGTACCCAACACATTGGAACATACAAAAATGAAAGACAGAACACAGTTTCCCAGAGTTTGCAGCAGAGCTAAAAGGGGTTTAAACTAATTTAGGGGGCCAACCTCACACTAACCCCCAGTGAAACAATAATATTAATTATGCACATAAATAAATTAATTTAACAGAGAGTTTATGTACAAGTGCCAAGTCTTTAAGTGGACAAAAAAGTTTCCAACAATGATTAAAATTCCTTGTAGAGAATCTTCCGCAACAGAAACATACACTTAATTGTTTGTCTTGCCATTAAATCTTTCATCTACACTTTCATTGCCAAGTGAGACATAAAATAAGCTTTTAAATTAAGTTTCCAGTAATGTTTTTTTCATTTTTGCAAGAATTAGAGTCAGTAAGGGAATAGCTTCCTGTATCAACATAACAACATTCTGTGTTCAGTGTTTGGCTTCTTTCAGGTATACACATGATTGTTCCGTAATACCCATGTTGTTCAGTGGTGTTTGGGCTGTTTAGTGAGGTCTGTGTTGCTACGTGGGGACAGAGAACTTTCCAACTGTATCACTATTGCTCCATTGTGTTGATCTTGCCCAGTTGTGTCTGTGTTGTTCAATGGGGACTGTATTGTTCAGTGGGGTCTGAGTTGCTTAGCCTTGTTGTGTTTGTAGTGTCTGTGTTGTTAATATAATGTCAATATAATGTTTCATTTTGTCAATTTTAAGTTGTACCATAGTCATCTGTATCATTGTTTTCATATGTAGGGATATGAGTTTGATATATTGTTCATAATGGACTCTTGATTGCTCTGCCATTTCCCGAGATCATATCCATTATTTCCAGTCATATTTTAATAGTTTGTATTTCCTTTTGATCCTGATAAATATAATTGCTGAACTTTTCATGGACATAATCAAACGTATAATCTGAATGCATTCAAAACATGTTCCTTCTTTGATAATTCAGTTTAAACTGTTCAAAGCATGGAGACAAGCCAGATATGAGAACTGAATTACAGTGGAACCTCTCCAAAGCAACACCCTTTGGCAGAAGCAAAATTATGTTGTTGTTAAGAGATTGTTGCTCTAGAGAAGTTAAATTAATAGTTAAACCATACAGAGAAAAAGTTTTGCAGTTGTTGAAGGGAGGTCATTGCTCATCAGAGGACTGCTCTGGTTTACTTCATTCAGTGACTATAGATTGAGTTCAAACCCTGGACTCAGCACAGTTCTCTGCGATGATTAAGTTAAATACATAGCATATAGGGCCATTCTTCCACCACCATTGATCATTCATACAGAGAGGTTTACAGTTGCTTGCAAAGAACAAGTTAAACTGGGATAAAAGCCAGGAAAACTGGTTAGATTATTACTGACCATCAGCATATATAACTGAAATTACATTGAAAACAGTTGTAAATCCTGAAACATTTATATTATTTTGATCATAAACAGGACTTTATACTAATATAAGTTGACACTGACCAAAGCTAGGTGACTGTATGACCACAAACAAGATCATCGAGCGTTTATAAAAAAAGAAACAAGTCTGACTTCATTTTGGGACACGTAACTTAGAGGTTTCAAAAGAATTAGAATACTCTATAAAACCTTGAATATATTACCTTACGACCACAAAAATATTTCTGAACCTAGGATAATGAGGAACTATCTTAAACCGGAGATGACTGAGTGGTTGGTGGAGTGTGTCCAAGATGTCAGTATTGTAATTAACAATACAAAAGACACAAACTGTCTAGCTTAATAATCAGTATTCTGAATGCTTTTTAGTCGTTGCTGTATCTACCACAAGAAGCCGGTAGAATTATGGACATTTTCTGTTCCTGTCCAGACAGAATGTTATGTATAGAATATTCTAAATGGTAATGGAGTTGGGCAGACCAGACAGATAGATTTTGTCTGAAAGTTTGATTTCGTATGACTTATCAGAAAGCAAATTTTGATACATTTATCACATGACCATGTGACAAAAAACTTACGGATCGGATCGATTACGTCTGCTGTCCACCATTGCTATTTCCCGGCACTGCTTTATTCCAACCTCTAACATGCTCGTCTTATAGTTGTAGTTAAGGCTAAATAGAATCTCCCCAGTTATTGGTACGTTACTGTAAGCAATGTCGCCAGCATCACTATAATAACTGGCTAGACTCTCTCGGCTATCCTGTAACATAGAATTAATTTTGTTACAGAAATCTATATCATGGAATTACTTGAATTCTGGAAGCATTGAATTTTATGGAATAAACGTAAGATCTCATTTGATGATAAGAAACGTTCAAATCCACAACAAATATTAAAAGTCACAATACATCATGCAAAGCATTTTTACTCATTAAATATTAATAGGGAACTCATAAGGGGACAATTACTTAATTCAACTTCATCTTCCGTTTCATCCTATTTTCCAACTAAGCTCTCCTATTTTGAAAATGACGTTTCTTTCATATCATTTTACACCCAGATCTTATTAATTAATCTTTGATGCAGACATAATAATTACATTAAACCATATATTATTTACTCACAGTTTATTTACATCATGAAATACATAAAATGTTCTCCCACAATAGTACATATAATAAATTATTACACAGCAGAAAACATGCATCATGCAACATGCAAAATTATGATAAGAACAAACACAAAGTAAAATAGATAAAACTTCATACATATATTTATCATACACACTGGTGAAAGTTCAAAGAAAGAAGTCAGAAAAGCAGAAAATGTAAGATCGGCACAGCGGAAAGAATAAAAAAATCAAAACTTTCACCTATGTTATACAAAACATATATATATAGAGAAAAGCATTCTATATTAAGTGAATATTATACAAATGTTAGTAAAAACAACACACAAGTATATCTAAGAAATCATTATTTGATACTTGCAACAGCTCCTCTTAAAGGATATGCCTGTATTACAAATACATGACTTTTATGGAAACCAACTTACATTAAAAGTCAAAATGTCACCTTGACCTTATTGCGATTGAATTGCATATGGTTAACAAGTAAGCCTGGGATGGACATAAAATGTGGTTGTATGTATAGATACAATGAAACAATTATGGTGATCTTAACCAATTGAAAATATTCAGACAAAATATATGCAGTTAATTAAATTACGTAAAAATCCTTAACAAGTCATGTATTGAAATATTCCATAAAACTACAAAACCAATTCATAAGCATACTTTATCAACACCATAATTATCAAATCAATCTCTGAATGGCACAAAATTTGATAACCACATCGCTTGACAGAAGGTAAAAGATTATAAATTAACCCAAAGGGAATGGAAATGGCAAAAAGATGCTAAGATAGTTAAGGCATCTCAAATTCCTTGGGTCTAGTAAAGATACTATCGCATATGAATAAATCATATCTTCCCTTATGAGATTAATTTATAAGTAACACTCCTTCAAATTTTACTCATTAATATTAATGGAAATTAGAAATAAAGTTGTATTCCCTGAGGTGAGACATTTGAAACTGATCTACAGCACTTAGTTTTATTTTTACACTTCAAACAAGACTACAAAATTGGTTTTCAGTTGCTACACAATTGACTTTAAAGCTGAGTTATAGAATAAGAGTTGCTCCTTTGGTGATAACCTCACGCCTCAATAAATAAGGTTTTATAACAACGCTTATAAAATGGAAACACCATCTTTATGCACAGAATAAATAAGAAACACTGCAAACAACAACAAAAGCAATGAAACAAGAAAATACAAAATCAAACATTAATGAAGAACATAAACTTGAAGTGCAGAATAAATTCTCCGATCTTCAGTCAGACGAGCTAACAATTTGTCAGATTGGGAAACAGATTGGGCCAATGATAGATTTGCAAATTTTGTCAGATAAGTCAGACAGTCAGGCAACTTTCTGCATGCCTGATATGAACTTTTCTCACAACCAGACAGATATATGATTTTCTTGATTCAATTCATACACAAGTCTATCTCAATAACTTCAGCTGTCAGAGCTGGAGTAGTGGGTGTGGCACCTGACGCTGCATATTTTTTATGGAGCTGAAATTAAGTCATAACAGACAAACATTCAGCAAATATAGTGACAAAATTAAGATCAAAGTGCTGTAAAAACCCAAAGATAAATCTAAAATGCCCTTAAAATGCACCAAAGTCAATATGTTTTCACCATTGATGGGAGGGGACATCCTAGCCACAAAAAAACTTTTCATCTCCCCAATCACAAACGGCTTTGCAAAGATAGCCCATTATCTTAAGCATACAAATTTAGTATATACTTGTATCAATTAATATATTGTTGTTTAAGTAGAAATAATAGAAATAATATCATTTTTCATAATAAGTGAAGTAGTGTTTTTTTTTCACTGGGGTGTAACATAGAACCAACAGCAGAGTCATAATGCAACTTTTTCTTTTCAGGTTTAACTGTGGAGGAAAACCCCAGGCCTACACCTGGGTAGAACAACTGACCTTCCGTAAGTTAGCTAGACAGTTCTCGCACATCAGGCCTTTGTTTAGTCCAAGATGATTTCAAACTCACAACAGTGAGGGGCTAGTGATTGCTGGTCAGAGACCATAACCATTCAATCATAGAGGCTCCCTAAGTGTAGCTAAAGTAATTATTAGCAGAAAAAGAAAAATTTATAACATGTCACATCCAGCAATATTCAACATCCCCACTTTCACAGTAAAAAATACAAAATAAAAAATACTACCACCCCTTTCTGAGACAATGAAGTACTACTAAGTAAAAAAAAATAAAATCTAAAAATAACTTATACCTTGACCTTGACCTAGTGACCCCAAAACAAAATAAAAATATGAGAAATAAATTATGTTAATAAAAAGCATAAGGACTATAGTGAGGAAATTAGTGAGGAAGGTAAGTTGGTTGTTAAAACTTTATTCACACAGAGGATCTAAATGTCAGAGTATTAACATGAGATTGTAAGCTCTGAAACAAATATGGTTAAACTACAGGATATAGGACGTAGAGCCCACATTTTTCGACTTACACCAAAAACTGACAGAAGGTTGCCACGGCTACCATTTGTCTGCTTTTTTACTTTAGCAACTAGACGATCGATATCTTCATCCTCCTATATAACAACAACAGTAAAAAAACATGCAACAACATAAATATTGAAACATATAGGTAAGAAATATCTTATGAAAATACTATAATACATAAATAATCATACGCATATCTAAATACCATTCTTGTAGAACAGTTCTTACATTCTATTTTTACATCAAAGGAAGCATTAAAAACATACTTTTCTTTGATAAAGCATATACATAGTGGCAATAATGATTAAAAATATGAAGCATAATTTATTATGAATTAAAACCTCACCTAGCAACCACCTCAATATGACAACCACTTATTTTCGTAGTGGTTTTCAATTTATCAATTCTACCTCACCTTCATATTGAGTCCACCTCAATACAAAGACCATTATTTTTCAGCCTGAAGATCTTAATATCTAGGATTTAGGCACAATAATTCTTTAATTTGTGATTTTAGCCAAACAATTATTCTTGGCAAAACTTACTTCAAAAAAAGATTTTTCGCTCTAAATAAAAACCAAGTGAATTGAATCAAGATATAAGGGAGGTAACCTTAAAATTTAATTACAATAAAAAAGGGACATAACTAGTCACTTCATTCCGTAAGCTGTTTCCCATTGATTCTGTCTGCACTCATGGGGAATTGCAACATGGAATAGGAACCAGTCTATTGAGTCCCATTATTAAAGGGAAGTTAAACATTATATTTTATCAACCTGTACAGGAATAATACGTATTCACAATACAGTATGATTAACTGAATGCTAATTAATTCCCATTCATTAAGGAGGTACATTATCATCACATAAAGAAAATCCAAAAGGGAGGCAACTCTTGAATTAAAGTACATTCAAAAGACACAACAGAAACTGTTACTTCATTCATATTACGCAGGGGAGATAACTTATACTTCTTGCACAGAATTTAGAGAATGTAGCACATATCTTAGCACGCGCAAGAGTGTTTAAACAACTTAAGTGAATGTCAAGTGTAATTTAATCAACAACATAAATAATCCCTAGACACAGAATACAGGATGACATCATGGGTGTTTATTTTACGACACATTCTCGAAATATTTTCTCAAGAGCGTGTAACCCACTTTCGTCTTTACAGATTATAAAATTTTGAAGATGCAATTTGAAGGATGAGCGCAAGAGAAGTTGTTTGAAAACTATTGATGTGTCAGAGACTTGATGTTTGAGCTATTTGTTCTTTGATCTATTAATCAGACAATTGCATTCAGACTGACAATGTTACTATAGCAACCAGACCAAATTATAAGTTTCTCAAGAAGGCAATATTTAATCCAGACATTAACAAACATTAGATGACACACATTTTAAAAATGTGTAAATGTGTAAGGGAATAAAATTTGATTATGTACATGACTCTATATTGTCGTGACATTGATAAGAAAAATATAAGAATACTACATTTGATATCAGAAAACTTACATCAGTTACTGTAGACAAAGATGAAGGCAATGAAGACTGGGAAAAGCTACTGTCCGTCCGTTTGTGTTCTGGTGTTGCCCCACGGGAACCTCCGCTGACATTTCCACTATCATCCTGACTGACTGAGTATTCAGATATTGTCTGTGGGGAATCTCTAGAACCAGGTAATTTTTCTATAAAAGAAAATACACAGAGATATAAATTCATATAAGATGTAAAGTAACAAGAGATTTATACAGAAATAACTTAACAAGTTGACTTAGTAGTCAGAGGTGTGAGACCACAAATACTTGAAAGGACAAAAAATACCTTAACCAGCCAACAAAAACATCACTTTTTAACAGATCTGATAAGATCTAAATGCTTGTCTGAAAATCGGAAATCTTCAGAAAGGAGGAAAAATTGCACCCTTGAACTAATGACTGTTAGTTAAAGTAATGCTATTATCATGTTTATAGGTTGTCTAGACTTAGTGTGATTTTCAAAATATAATAATCTAAAGTATATAACAAGAAAATTTGTGTACGCTTGTTTTTTCATACTCCTTCTTTGTTTCAAGAAAGATTTTGTTTTTTTAAAAATGCAGAATTTAAAAAAATGTGATAATTTTAATTATTGCTTGGACTCTATATTGACAAATCAGATGATTCAGTGTAAAATTTCAGACAAGGGGTCATTTTTAGCACTCTTCATTTAGCCTCCAATCTTGTTATATTATACTGACCATCATAAGAAAGCAACCATCATAAAAATTCTTCTATTTTGGCCTAATATACTGACCTTGAAATTTTAATGGTATACAGCAATTTAATGGTCAATAATAATGGTAGTAATGGTTAATTGGCTTACTCGTGGCACACATGCAAAATTGCTCTTATTAAGAATAACTTGGGCTTTGTCTATTTTATACCAACATCACGTACTGGTTACTTTCTTATGACTGTCAGTATATATACAAAAAGTTGAATTTTCTTTTTTCATAGCTAACCTAGGAAAGAGATAAATGTCTATAACTAGAAATCGCAGAACTTGGATATACAGCCATGTATTCATTGTTCCAAGAGCATACCATCCTCTATTTCACTGCCGAGGACATAATGAACTATGGATATTATGGTGTATTTATTATTCAGAAATTCACTATATAAGCTTATTCAACAGTCCAATGTTAGTGTCTATAAGCATGTGAGTAAACAATACATTTTGATTAAATTGAATCTGGCACTAAACATCCAACATCATCATAGGTGCTTTAAGCTCAAAGGACCTGTATATCTATACTATAATACATGTATATGCATAATACACATTTAGTGAGGCAAACCAGCGGGTGTGAAATAAAGAATTAAACCTGCATTTTATATACATTATATAGCAAAGCCTAAAATTAAATTATATATTACAAGTTATATAACCAAAGGGCAATCACTCTGCGATAAATAGTGGAATTCAAAAACTAGAATCAGTGTGGAGTATCACATGTAAAAATCACTCAATTTAACACAACAATGCCTATACATTACCTGATCACTAGAAATGCCTCTACTTAGGGACTTAATAGAGGGATATTCTCTGCCATGCTTATGTTTCAAAGTCACATGATGTACCACACCGATTATGATACACCCATGATTGTTCCTAAGGAAACATGATCATTAGCATAATCCTATATGATAGAGAAGATGACAAGAGAAGGGCAAATGTATCCATTAAATCTGCTAGATTGTGGTTCCCTTGAATAATGAAGGGCCTCAGTGATTGGTTGGTTTAGCTCTCTGACGAATAATCACGAGCCAATCAATGTGAATTCAAATCCTACCCGGGACCAAATTTCACATGACATTGTGAAGATACTGTCCACCCAATCAGTGCTTCTGCCAGGCGTATGCCTGAAGTCGCCCTCCTTTTCAAGGAGACAACACATTTGGGTTCCCCCCAATCTTCCATGTATTTATTGTGGGCCTCTGAACAAAAAAAAAAATAAAATCAAGAAGATATTGATAACTTAAGGATAATCCTACTTTGTAAGACAGAAAGTACAAAAAGTCAGTAACAAGAAGCTAAGTTAGAATACAAATTCACTGTAAGTGGGCAAAGACTTTAATGATTAATTAGAAGGAAGCGGTTGATTAGTGGACGTCTTATGGCCAGACAGAGATGTCACTATAAAACAAAGTCACTGTCAGTGTCAGTATTCATGCTGAGAGTATTTCACTATCAGTTATACACAGTATGTGAACAATTATTTACAATCAGCCATTTTTGGACTATTAAGTAGTACGAAAATGTCTTCCTTAGGGACTTCCAAAGACCGCGTTGCTATTTTTTGGCATTATTTTGACTATATTTCTCTTTATCATTGATATAATCCAGATAAATATTACTCAACAAAGATAATTATTGCTACTTTTATAAGAGAATTGGTGCAGAAATGTATCAAGTGCTTTCCTCGTTAAATCTGTGATACAAGAGTTTGGTCTTAACTCCTGATATGTCTACAACGATTCCGTTCATAGTCATAATGTCCATCACAAGTATCCAGGGAAATATCTATAGATTAAGATCCCTTATTTTCTAAAATGTCATAGCACAATGAGCATTGTCTTTAAGAATGATGTAATTCTTACAATTCGATACAAAATCTGAGAATCTCAATATATGATAATATTTATGAAAGTATTCGGAATGACTAGCAAAGCAGTCATCTTTGAAATATTCAGATTTGTTGGGAATTGGACAATATTTACAACAAATGTCAGAAGACAGACAAAGCAATGTTTTTATTTGATAGGCAAGGAGAGAATGTCTGATGTAGTATGTTGTTATCTTTAGTTGCAAGTTCATGCACATTTGACCTGTCTTGCAAGAATGTATTAACAAACAAACACCGCAGAGCTGACTTTGTCTATAGGTTACCTATATCCACTTAATGTTGTTGGAGAGGTGGTACATTAATGTTCTTGGAAAGGTAATTGCTAGCTCTTGTTTACCTGTACATTAATGTAATTTGAAAGGTGACTGATAGCTCTTCTTGTACATTAATGCTGTTTGAAAGGTGATTGATAGCTAGCTTACGTTTACCTGTAAACGTTAATGTTGTTTGAGAGGTAATTACAAGCTCTTGCTTACCTGTACATTAATGTAGTTTGAAAGGTGACTGATAGATCCTCTTTACTTGTACATTAATAATGTTTGAAAGGTGATTGATAGCTAGCTCTTGTTTACCTGTACACTAATGTAGTTTGAAAGGTAATTGCTAGCTCATGTTTATCTGTACATTAATATAGTTTGAAAGGGGATTGATAGCTCTTGTTTATCAACACATTAATGTTGTTGGGAAAGCAATAAGATGACAATTTGTAACAGCGAAGCAATCTATTGTTACAAACACGGAGAACCATTCTGTATAATATTTGATCACCAAACAGACATGCAGAGAGACAAATAAGAACAATCAGAATATTGATCATCCTGGTATTATAACTGAATGGAATCTGTTGATCAAATAGAAGTACAAATATTAATGGGATGATAATTAGATTTGGATGGATTTATTATAGAAATGTCGTTTGATATAATCCTTCAAAATTGTGCAAAAATGGAATTCCCTTAATTCAAGATTAATTTTAATTTACTGTGCTAATAATGTAATGTTTTATGCAGTATGAAACAGCCAGTCAATCAAAATGGATTGATTTTTGCCAAAAGCAGATTGAAAATGATGAGAAGTAATCCTTTTAACACAGATTCAACAAAGTGGGGCATTAGTCTGCAAATATCTGAGAAGAAAGGATGTGTAAGATTCTCACATATACAAGATTGTAAGTCTATCAGCTCTCCCTACAATGGACTGGTATGAAATGGCTATAAAGTTATTGCACTAAAAATGCATTGAAAATCTTATAATATTTGAAGTCTTTAAAACAATATGAGAATTCAATCATGCTTTAATATGAATGTTACCAACCTTTAAAATTAAAGGGCTTCCCAGAAATAAATAAAATTCATGCAAGAATAACTCATCACTAAAGTGCACAAAGAAAATAATTTGAAATTCAAATAAGTTGCCAGGCAATGGATGAGTTATTGTTGTGTTTTATGTAAAACTTGAAAGATCAGGAGACGAAATATTATTGAAATTTTACGGTGTATTCTGGCAAACATCCAGAGTTCACATTAATACAGTTGTTCCTACAGCAAGATTGGATCACAATTTTCAGCCATTGATGAATGCAACATGATGGAGATAAACATAAAACATCTCCAAATTAGCCCAATCTTTGTAACATGGTGCACAGCAGGGATTTATCACTGCGTCTCTCAACACTTACATCATTTTTACAGCAGCATTCTGAACGAAACATACAAAATTGTGCGTCACAAATTGCATTTCTATCACAGAATCAGTTCTATGCAACAATCCATAAAAGATGTAACAATACATATCATCCCACTCATTTCTATTAACATGCCAAAACTTTTATATTCAAGCATATATATATGTCACCTCATAGCTATAACAAGCATGAATCATGTGCAGAAATGCTAATCATTTTAGGCTATAGAGAAAAAAATTCAGATTGCAGGCAGATTTATTTTCAAGAACCTCATCTTCATCATATTGTATTCACACTATGAATAAAACCAGCAATGCAATAGGGGCTCATACATTACGTTCACACAACAGCCATATTCTAAACATCTAATTTACTCACTCTTTGAGCTTACACCGTGAGCTCAGACTATAAGGTCACATTTTATGGGGATCTCACTACAAGCTCAGATTACATGCTCACACTATGGGCTAGCTCACAATATGAGCTCAAAGTATGGGCTCACATTATGGGCTCACACTGTGGGCTTGCAGGAAATTCCCACATTTTATCTTCTGAATACAAGGCTGACACACATTCTTCCGAACTAAAATGCTAACAACCTTGTAGCTCTACACTCTACAATCTCACAATGATATTGAATAGCAACAAGAAGTAAAGTGTAGAAAAACAAGAAAATCAAGTAAATTCAATTAGGTCACACTGTGTCTCACACAGAATTGGATCATTAAGGAAATCAGACAAACATTGATTGGATTCCACAGATTATGTTCAACAGCATAAAATTATGATTAATACAAAACTGTAGCAACTTAATCTGTCTGATCATAATGGTCCTCTTTAATTATGTATGACTAAGTTCATATCCTTGATTTTTGTATTTCAACAAATGTTACAAATATACCATTGGGATTCAATGCAGTATTCGCAGGAAAAATCAATTTAAATGAATGAGAAGTGAGACTCTTTTTGCTTCTAGAAGTAGTGCCAATCATGCTAGTTCTAATTGTGGAGTCTGTGTTACTAATATTTTTTGCTGACACTCCAAGAGCTAAAAATAGCAACATGCTGAATTAAACATTACAGTTAATGGAACTTGAACAAGCAAACACATGATCATGAGTATGGAAGGTAAGCAATCACACAAATATTGCCAATATTTTTTTCTGATAAATCTGTGCAACTGTGGAGACTAGGGTCTGAGTTAAATAACTTGGTCTCAAGACTCAGGGTCCCAGGTCATAACAATTGAGATCAGTCTCTGAATTCCAATCTCATTTTTGTCCTATGAATGTTTTACTAAAATAATTATATTTAACTTGAGAATATTGAAAATGCAAAATTGAGATTTGAGCTTGAAGATTTATCTCATGTTTTATAACCTCCAATACCAATAAGACTTTCTTTCTCAAC
Organism: Lutraria rhynchaena; assembly: GCA_008271625.1. Classification (NCBI taxonomy): domain Eukaryota; kingdom Metazoa; phylum Mollusca; class Bivalvia; order Venerida; family Mactridae; genus Lutraria; species Lutraria rhynchaena. The sequence continues at coordinate 750,769 of VIBL01000040.1, forward strand.
TTATTTTAGATCAAATGACTGTTTACCACATGTGTAAGTGGACATTTTCATTATTTGACTTATAGATAAAACTTTCAGAGTCATATTGTTGTACCATACTTAACTTGCAAATGTTAAAAACCCAAACTTGAGATTTGAGTCTGGAGATTAATCTCAAGTTTAATAACTCCAGAGCCAGGGTTTCATTTCCAACACAAACCATTAAAGTTCATTTCAACCTCTAAGTGAAAACTACCTCCAATATAGCATAAATTTTTACCCTCACAAAGGAGGTCTTTACAGGCAGTTTTGACATTATATCAATACTTAACGCATAACTTCATTCAATTTAGTCTTTAGTTTATAGAATGGTGGACTGAACAAATGACAATCCATCTTGTTGAAATTGGCAATCAAATTTGTGCAATTGCATACTTGTTAGAACATTTTATCAGTTCAAGAGACAACAAATGAAGGAGACAATTCACACAATTACATAACTGTCTCTCATAGATGAATAGAGAAAATGACAGAATTCCTATTATTATTCAATAGTAAGATGACAATAGATTACAACTAATGTCTACTTATAATCTAAAGGCAAATTACATGGTTGTAGCATTGATCAATTGATAAATTGCATGGCTGGGGTATTGATATATAGGTAAATTTCATGGTTGTAGCAGTGATTAATGGTTGCATTATATTGTAGTAGAATTTATCAATTGGTAAATTACATGGTTGTGGATCAATCAATGAATTTTGCAGGTGGTGGCATTGATGAATAATATAGAAAGGGTTTTCATCATTTGGTTAGGGTATTGATCAATTGGTAAATAACAGGATTGAGGTGTGGTTAATTGGTAAATAACATGGTTGAGGTGTTGATTAAGTGGGAAATAAAATGGTTGGGGTATTGATCAATTGGTAAATAACATGGTTGAGGTGTTGATTAAGTGGTAAATAACATGGTTGAGGCGTTGATTAAGTGGTAAATTACATGGTTGGGGTATTGATTAAGTGGTAAATTACATGGTTGGGGTATTGATTAAGTGGTAAATTACATGGTTAGGGTATTGATTAATTAGTAAATGATATGGCTGCAGCTTTGGTAAAGCAGTAAATTGCATTTTATTGTATTTATCAATTGTTGTATATAATCCTGTGGTTTAAATCAAAAAGGTATCTGATGAAACAAATTGATCAATAGCTTAAACTAAAAATGGGGTAAAAAATATGTTAAATAAGCCAAATGTAAAATAGATTCTTATATTCAGCATTATATTTTGTGTATAGCAAAGCAAATCTAACCAGGTAAACAGAATTACACGTATTTGTAATTGAATATATAGTGAAATAAGGTCGATAGCATAGATTTTCCTGATAACCCAACAAAACAACATGATATTTTTTCACAATATCAATTCAATGAAACTGGTAATTTTATATCTGTTTCAATAAAACAAACAAATAGATAGTTGTGTTTAAATTAACACTTTTCAATTATCACACTTAACTAACCAGATAACACTGGTTTATATGACAATGTATACACTATAAGATGATCAAACACAAACTAATGATTTAAAGGTGTGACAAAAAGTATCTGAGGCAATTCTAATAGGCAGCATAATGATTCTATGTAAAGAAAGAATAGACCTGAATTGTCCAATTATGACAAGAAAGTAATTTTAAATAATTACACATTTTTACATTAAGCTCAAAGGGTAATATGGTGGAACCATTCAGTGATTTTCAGAGGAAATAGAGATTCATAAGAACAGGCATAAAAAATATCATGGTTTCAGTTAACTTATCTTATCATCCTGTTATCATTTTTTCAGTCTCAGACATTTTTTTTTTTCTGCCAGATATTTTCATGTACTTATATCTTTGAACTAAACTAAATATATCTGAAAAAATACTGCTGACTTTATGGGGTTTTTTCGGGGGGGGGGGGGGCATATATTGTTAGCAGAAACCAGGGGTTTATTTTTTTGGGCCTTATGCATATTTTGAATACATGCTACTTAACAGTACAGAATGATATAAAAAAGCTGCCTAATTTATGGCCGAAAATCACAAATAAATGCATAAGAACATAATAGTAAGCAATCCACCAACATATTTATAGATAGAAATCAAACGGAAGGTCTAGAATTGTTCAACTCTTTAAAATAGGGGTAAGTAATACAATGACATATAACCTTAATCTCAATTAAAATGGACAAATAACTGTTATTTATATATCGCGGAAACCACTGAAATGTTCTAAAATGCCATTCGCCCTACAGAATGGACTTAGTTGATCTTTGACCTGATTCACATGTTGTTGCCGGACTAGACATGTTTGATGTTTTTACAACAACATTTGAGGAGCCAATGAGTAACACTACATCATGCAGGCAATATAAATGATATAAAACACAAGGATGAATATTTCAAACTGAAGTATTAATAAAACGCAGCTACTAAAACACGGCCGCTTGAACTGGCCTGAATATATTACCTAGTTAATTAGGAAGTGTATGTCTGACAACCAGCATCTCATTTACATAGTATGAGAATAGCAAACAGATATTTAACTGGAAAGCTGCCTCCTTGGGAAAACGTGTTTATGCAAATGAAACAACATACAAGACACAAAATCATCTGAATTACTTGTTGGCCGCAAACAACATCACACAGAACCATATTATTAGGCCTTGATTCGATGAAATGATTTATACAGAGATCAATCTGAAATGAATTTAAGAATCTCACACAGTCCAGCTATGCAAACAGATTGATGGTAGCAGTTACAACTGCAAAGTAGTCTTCAGGAGCCTGACATAGATATGTCTAACTTTGTTACTGTTTGTTTGTAAATATAAAGTGTTTCAATCTGATTGCTTGCTTTAGGGGTTTATTGTCAGCTGTTAAAGGTAAATGTCTGTAACATAAACCATTTACAAGATTTTCTAAGATATGGTCTATCAATTCAACAAGAACAAATTCATACATTTTTTTCACAGAATTTGGTTTTAAACAATATTTATATTTGATAAAAATGTGTAAATGCAGAAACGCTTTATCTAAATTACGTTTGTCATCTCATAGATTAGAAATCCAAATAGGACAATGGCAAGAACAAAACAAAATTCAAAGATCAGACTGTAAATGTCAGATTGAACAATAAACGTCAGGATTAAATTCATGTTATCTTAGAATGTCAACAAAACCTTGACTTACGAAAAAACCTCAATGAACAAAATTTAAAATAAACAAACATACAAAATTTTACTGAATTAATCTTGTCATAGAATGTACTGTGTTTTGGCACAAACGTCTATGTAAGTTACTGGAGTTACATTATGTCACACCAACTGCAGGGTCATTTGGTGAGGATGACTTCGGCTTGCGCCAGAGTAAAATCAACGACCTTCTATAAGCTAGCTGAACAGCTTCCTCAAAGGTGAAATTTTGCCCTGGATGGGATTATAACTAACAGTGGTGAGGGGCTAGTGATTACTAGTCAGAGACCAAAGCCACTCCATGACGGAGGTTCAAAGAACTGTAAGTCAATTTATCAAATACGTTGAGCAATGGGCTGAAGGACTATCATCTTGAAATAAACGATATGAATCAGACCCTAGATCCGGATAAACTAATAGAATTCTAATTATACAGAAAATAAAGTCATTGACAGAAATTATTCTACTTGAATAGTGTACAGAGAACACTCAATCTAATTTCCTTTTTCATTTATAGGAAGGTACAGCATTGACAAATTGAGAGAGCAGTGAATTTTATGTGAGCATAAGAACACATTAATAAAAACAGTGAACAACTTCAGCTTTTGAAATTGCATATTCTTAATTATAATATACAATTATTTTATCATACACCCCGGTACTTACTGAAATAAAAGGCAAATTTTCATTTTCTGAGGCAATTTACACAAGTCCAAAAATGTGGAACGAGTGGTTTTACGTCATCGACAGCCAAACAGCCACATGTAGCATTAAGCATATAAGTAAGTCATTCAAGTCTGATCTAAATATCATAACGAGATTCCACCAGCTTTTATTTATTGGGTTTTAATTCATATCAACATCACACATACTTTTGAGAAAGACCAATGCAAGTCATACACTTAGGCACAACCACAAACCTTTCCTATAAGCTATCTGGATAGCTTCCACACGCATGAATTTTTTTCTGATCCCGGGCAGGATTCGAACTCAAAGCAGCAAGGACTAATTATTACTGTATAGTCAGAGACTTGAACCATTTGACCTTAGAGGCCCCTTAATTCTAGGCAAAATATCTCTCATGTTACTAAGTAGATATAGCAAGTCAAGCAAACAATGAATAGTACACCTACTGGGTGTAATTGATTTGAAATTAATTTTATATGGAATTAATTTCCACTGAAAGCTTGAATGAAACGTCTCAAGTTAAACAAACAAGAATAATTGGATACAAAGCATTACAAAACATTGTGTGGATGGTAATATCAATTGATCAATGGAATGAAATTATATCTTAAGCATTTTATTGACAGAATTGAGTATAAATATACAAAATGAATAGCTGAAAACTTGATAACCTTTGATTTTGTCCAATAAAGAAGATTCAAATATGACATACTGTATCATTGATTGTTCTGAAAACACTTATAATTTCATATTGGACTTTATGGTGCTTTAAGATTTGATTGCTCTGGAATTAATTAAATGTCTCAATGATGGCTCAAAGATTCCTCTTAACTGTTATGAAATGCGGCCAAAGTATAATCATAAATGGAGAATTAAAATCTTAAAACTTTCATATACTCTAGTAACATACCTACCCTACATTTATTTTTGTATAAACAGCAGAAACCAGGTCATAATGCATGTTTTGGTCAAACAATAACTGATAGTAAACATTATCAGGAAATTAGTTAAATAAAGTATAAAAAATACTTAAAACTATTTTGTTTCATCATTAAATTCTTTGTTTTGAAGCTAAATTAAGTAACAAAAAATGTGGATATAGGACTGGTCATACTTGCAACTGAATACAAGATAAAGACTTCATGACATTAGTGATCCCTGACAAATTCATGTCTGAGCCATGGTAAAGTAAAATACAAGGGCTTTCAAAGTTTTCATAATTTTTTAATTCAGATAACAGATTTAAAATATATCATCCTATAGCAAATTTCATAGACATATCTAAGTTAAGAAAAACAATTTTTTAAGCTGCAATTCATTATTATTTAAATTCTTTAATGCATGATTTTTTTGGTTGTTTTGGTTTAATTTTAACTAACAGTCAAGGTCATTTGGTAGCTTTCTGGCTTTAATGGTGGATGAAATCCCAAGACTTACACCTAGGTAGAACCACCAACCTTCTGTAAGCTAGCCGGACAGCTTCCTCACATGTGAAATTTAGTCTTGGGAGGGATTCAAACTCAAAGTAATGAAAGGCTAGTGATAACTAGTCAGAGACCAAAATCACTCAAGCACAGAGGTCCCTGAGTGGCTGTTACAGAGGCTGCTAAAAATGACTGAAATCTGTAATATTATGAGTAAATTTTTTAGCCTAAGAAGGACTATCATAGCTATTTCAGCAGTTTAAACTAAAAAATCTTGCTAATGATATTTACTGTTTACAGTTGAAAACACATCCCCCAAAAACAATCTTTAAGGTAAAACAACTTTTGATGATACAAACAAGTTATAAAGTTAAAGGACTGCCACCTTAGCTATGATAATATTACGCCCATGAAATGAGCTGCAGGTCTTAAACAATGCTCAGAAATCTAGGTTCATTAGCAACACAATACTAACAACTACAATTCAATATATTGTACATATACTAAATAACACTAGGCTATAAACAGTAAAACCTCATTCAGCAATCAATTTAACAGATATTCAATATATCTTCGATATTAAACCTGACAGTGAGACCACCTCATTTTTAAGACCATTTAGTTTGGTCCTAAAGGTGGTTGTTACATTGAGGTTTTACTGCATAAATCAATGAAGCAAAATTGTCAAGCCTGAATAAGATTGTTAAGCAGAACAAACAAATTAGTACATGCAGTAAAAGAGTAACATAGAGAGATGGACAGAGTGCAAACCCTTTCCCAGTAGGGGCTGATTACAAGCATGCTCTCCCCTTCTTGTCGGTGTATATGGTTAGTAATAGCGATGCTTTCCACAACAATCACAGCTTATAACTAACTTCTGTTTACATGTACCTGAATAGTCCCTTGCTTCTTTAATATCCCGTGACAATAACTCAGGACTGCTTGGGACAGAGGAGGGAGGTGAGTCTGTCCTTAATCGAGGAGGCTTTGCTGGAGGTTCAAAAAATTTTGAGTTATTCATGGAAGCTGGTGGTGTTACTTTACCACTCGTGTCAATCTGTAAATCTATTTGTGATTTAAACTGGGAGCATGCTTTTACATGTTCAGAGTTTTTTTCATGTAGATTTTTTTGCAACGGAATCTTAACGGAGGTTATTACTGTACCTACACTGCCAGCATTGTCATAGGGATGCTGTAATTCAAATTCATCAGGAATGCTATTGCAGCGTGCATTTGAATCATGTATACTTTGACGTAAGTCCTTGTACTGTACTTGTGTTGTACTAGATGATTTTCCATCGGACTTTTTATCTTTCATCTGTTCATTTGAATCTGCTTCTCTCCTCATAGCATCTGGATAATCAGTAGCAGCAAAGTTTGTATCATCTCTAATTGTATGGCACAAATTAGACTTGTCATTAATGCTCACACTACGATAGTCGTAACTAATGTTCATTCTAGAAGATGAATCTTCCTGTTGGCCATCAATAAGTTCAGTACCATTATTATTCACTTTACTATTTTCAGCATTCTGGTACTGAGGCATTTCAAGGTCCACTTGAACATTTGGCTCAATAACCCTTATTTCATGTATATTGTCATTTTGTTCTGCTTCACTAGTAGAATTTGAAGCATCTTTAATTGTATGGCATAAATTAGATTTGTCATTAATGCTGACACTGCGATAGCTGTAACTGATTTTCATTTCTGAAGATGAATCCTCAAGTTTGTCATCATCATGTTCAGTGCCTTCATTATTCATTTTACTATTTTCAGTATTCTGGTGCTGAGGCATTTCTTGAAGATTTGGCTCAATAGTTTTTATTTCACTTTTATCACCATGATGTTCTGTTTTGCTAAGATCAGGAATGCTGTCACATTGTCCACCAGAATCACTCATACTGCTGAACAGATCAGAGTATTTGTATAAAACTGTGTCGCTTTCTTTATCTGAATATTGTTGTGGTTCACTATTACTTCTTTCCCTCTTGATATCCTCTTCATTCAATTGATTAATATCATATTCCTCTTCAATGTTTTCTACTGCACTAAGATCAGGTATACTATTACATCTCGCTGAAGAATCATTTATACTGGTTTGCATGTCTAATCCTGTAAAGCTACTCATATCACTGATACTATGGCACAAGTTATTGCTATCATTGATACTGGCACCAAGGTAAGAATAATCATCAGACATTTGCTCATTAGGGCTTTTACAATTAGCTGCTTTATGGATTTCTTGCCTGGTGTTTGCCTCACTAGCTAATGGTGATACATTTGCATCAGCTTCCACTTTATCAATAGCAACATCAGGACTCTGAATTCCCTGTGGATCAGTTAAGCTTATGTCAGGAATGTGCAAAGATAATTTGCCATTTGTCTTCAAAGAGACTGGTTCATTAATATTCTCATGGGCAACTGTCATTTTCATTTGTATTTCAATACTCTTCCCAGACGTTTCATTATCTGAATCCTTGTCTAATTCTTCTGTATCCAAAATATCAGCCTCATGTCTTTCTACTGCTAGCCAATGATCATGGATTTTCTTGAACTTCTCTTGGGCTTTTTTATCAACAAGCTTACTTTGCACAGCTTTGTGACAATTATGATTACCACCAACAGCATGACTGTGCATTTTCTTTTCTATCATTTTGGACTTCTTGTATCTACCTTTAACATTTACTTCATCTACCAAAGTTTCACAGGCATCAAAACTAGCAGTTTGTTCTTCCTCATTTAGTTCATTAGCTTTAACACTTTCAGTCCTATTTATATTATCAACAGATTCATCCAGGTCAATATTGATCTGTTCATTAGTATCAGATGTATCACTCTTTTCTTCTACCTCATCAATTACACTAAGCATGTCAGAGTCAGAACTTTCAGGAGAGGCCTGATGCTGCAAGAAAGCAATATGTGGAAGAATTGGTTTACTTAATGTCACATCGTGATTTTCATTAGTTGTCTCAAGAAATTGCTTTGCATTTCCAACAAGTGAATCAATGTCATCAGTTTGCTCTTGACTGGCATCTCTCACATTGTGTTGAACACCTAAGTAAGAATAAGACTGCTTTTGAGAAATGTCAGCTTTCTGAGCATTTAGTCCCTCTGTGAACTGTCTCTCAATCTGAACAAGAAGCTCATGATCAAATTCAACATTTTTAGTATCTTTATCTACGAAGTCCCCTTGTTGGTCAATTAAAATATCAAGTGAATCTTTTGCTGTTAATTTTGGTTTAATTACATTTTCAGCAAGAACAGGATTTTTGTCAAAAATTGCAACAGTATTTCCATCTTCAGAATGATTATTATTGTTTTGTGAAAACTTTGTATCACACAGTCGAGTCAGCATTTTATGCCCACTATTATTTGTCTCAGTTTCCAGTGCTTCTTTTGATACCTGTGTAACAGTGCCAATATCATATTTTAAATCCTGATATTGGGATTTCTTAATTTCTGTTGTTTTTAGTTCTTCTTTGGGACTGTCAGTATCTTCTGTTTTAGCATACTTAAGAGCATCTTCATACTCTTCATCAAGCTGGACATTACTACCATCAACTACATCACCTTGTTCAGACAGAAGCAAATCTAAAGAACCCATAGTCTGTAACTTGTTTTTTTTAGGCATACCAACTAACTCATCTTCAGGGATGTTTGTCATTGTGTTGTCTCTTTCATCTGAGCAGTTGCCTTCATCTGTTAGATGTTTGTCATCACTTTTTATGATTTTATTTGCATTGTCTTCAGCATTTTTGTCATTATCATTATTGTCAAGCAAAAGGTCATCCCCAGAATCAAGATTATCATCAGATACAAAGGCAAATCTGTTGTACTTTCCTGATCTTCTCTTGTACTTTTCTTGTGGAAATGGGCTGATAGGTGTTGAATTCCAAACTTCAGAGTCTGCTTCAGATATAGCAGCAGACATTGTTTTCTCAACAAACAACTGGGCACTATCAATATTATCAATAATATCATCAACCGAGTCAGTCTCCACAAACACACTGTCCTCTCCATAAGAACCATTTGAAACTGACCTAATATTTTTTGATGCTTCAGGAACCTCAGATTTAATTGTAAAAAGATCATAACTATCATACAGCAGACCCCCTCCCTCCTCTACATCAGCACCTCTACTCTGAGTTTGGCTCTGTTCAACCTCTAGTCCAATATCACCAGAATCATCTAACAAATGAAAATGACAATACAAGTCTCTGTTAACAATGGTGTGAAAATAAATAACTTTACATGAAATCTATCCGGAATAAATGCAAGATAATTGAAGTACGTTGTGTAATGTTTTTGTAACATTATGAAACGCATCTGATATAAAAACTTTGCATTTATTCCTTCCAAAAAAGGACACTGAAAGCTAATTAACTACATTTATATTATAATAAAGAAAAAGAAAAAAGTTAATATCACACTAAACACACATAACTAAAAGGTGCAATAAAGTATGACATTAATATTGATACTGTTATTGTACAATAATATGAAATAAAAAACATTTTCAATATAGGACATATTGGATAACATTGAGACAATACTCAGAAACACAATTTATAAGAATTTATACTTTCAGGTTTGTTTTCAATAATGTGAACAATTTGCAGACTGGCTCTACTTAGAATAAAAATAGTTGAATTTGACATTTAATTGATTTGCAGACTGACTCATTTATCCCCCCAAAATGGTTTTTTTTGGCAATTTTGATCATTCTTTTTCTTTCTTTATTCCTGTTTTTGTTTTTTAGTACAAATAAATAATGTTAATAAAAATGCCAGTCTATCCACTGTTAAAGGTTTGGGTTGCGTAACTGCTAACCAACATTATTTTTAGGATGGCCTCACAAATGAATCATATCTTTAAATCATTCAGAACCAAATTAATGAAATCAATGTATGCATCAATACTTAACAGAACTCATCCAATCAGAAGACAAATTACATCCAACTGTGACTTTGTATAGCCTTATTTGTGTCATATCATTACTCTTGATGTAGTCAATAATGATTTATTAGGAGTTAATAGTCAATAATGATTAATTAAGATTAATTAAGGCAGTATTAAAACCCTGAATATAGCAAGTTTCAATCATTGAGTAGTTTCCTGATATCTGCTCAATATATTTTTTTTCACTGGGTTTAATACTGTTTTTTGACAATTTTTCAGTTACATTGTATATACAGCAGTCTGTTCACCTAACCAGTTTTTCCTGGACAGTATACTAACCAGTACTAACTTACCCTTCCACAAGGAGACAGCAATTTCTCCATATATGGAGGAAATTGACATTTTTGTCAAACTTTCATAGAAAGGAATGACCTGCTGCGACCAGGATTTGAACCCAGATCACCGGGTTACAAGTCCAATGCTCTAACCACTGGACCATGGCCACAGCTCCGCTCATTTTAATAATAAGTTTTCTGCTAATACATATTTAAGTGGCAAGATTCATATAATTTTTTATACATTAAGTATATACACATCTGACGAAAACACGGTGACCATTTCAAACATGATAAATATTTACACCAAACATTTTGCTGAATGAAAGATTTCTTGAACATCACACCAAGAAGAAATTGATTAATTCATACAGAAAATAATTCTTCCCAATGACTATACCAGCTGAGGCCTTTCAAATGACACGCCACAGAAATTTCTGTTCATGTTGTAAAAATGCAGTCTGATGAGAATCCGACACTTTGACGATTAATCACATTACAGACTAGAGACGGCAGTAGTCAGGAACAATATTTTACTCTTGAAATAATTAAAAAAACATCAATGTGATCAGAATCAATGTGAGGAGTTAACAAGATGTCACTTTACAGCTCATTTGAGTGCTACTGGCCCTGCAAACGTTCCTTTGATATTTTGAATTTTGAACAAGACTTCAATTACATCAGTAATCACAAGGATTTAAGTATTCCAATAAATATAGAACCATGGCTTTTGATGGATCGAGTTTAATTTAGTATTAACAAAAGAGGGACAACTAGCCATTATTTCATCAAAGACTTTAAAAAGGTATTGGGAAGAACTGTCACAGTGAATGTGGCTAATATAGAAATACCAATGACTTATATTATACTTACAAGAGGTTCAACTACTTCATCTACACTGGAACAATATTTAATACATGTACTACACATGAACAACAAGACAAATGGATGTTTTATACGCTTGTACTTACTCTTATGTGGCGATCTTGTCATCTTAGCAATAGCACCCATCTGACCTAAATTCTTTGATACCCTCTTGAAATGCACCTTGGATATCTCTTCCACAACAAAGTCATTGCTACTACCACCACTATCCCTACTGGGAGAAGAATGTCTACCATGTTGTAGTATAACATTAGGCCTACTACCATATTTGGACAGAGAATCTGCATCAGATGATTCAGGATTACTAGATTCTCCGATACTATGTCGGAGATTAGTTGGGGATGGGTGGGATGACGGTAATGAGTCCATTGAGATTGAATATGGTGACCCTGCTCTAGGAACAGCAACAGAAGCCATTATCACTTCTTCCTCACAGGGTACTTCTTTGGAAGGTTCTTGTATATCTGGAATGCTTTTTGTACTGACAGTATCCTTGTCTGATCGATTGGACAAAACAGATCTGTTTGATATTAAAGTATCCTTGCTACCACTAGACTTCACTGAGCCACTTGATCTACTTCCACTGTTTACACTAGACATATCAGCACCAGAATTCCTATCAGGTTTGATCACATCAAATTCAGTTATATCCATTTGTGAATTACTTGCACCATGTTTTAAGCCTGTGGACAGACTTTCAGCACTTTTTCTAACAAGTCCTTCTTTAGATTTTGGTCTCACAATTTGTTCTGATTCATGACCACTAACCCTGTTTAAAGAGGCTTGAGATCTAGATTTTTCAACCTCATACTTTTTATCTAAAGATTCCCTAGTTTTAGCAACATGAAGACTTAGCTCCATTGAATGCATGGATGCACTGTCCAGTTCATCCATATCACCAGCAACTCGACGAGATGATTCTTCCATTGAACGGGTCATGGAAGGTTGCCCATGAACTAAATGTTCAGGTGAAGCTCTATCACGTCTGTCTTTATTTCTAGGCCTTGCAGATGGAATCACATTATTGTTCTCAAATGGCTCACTTTTAACTTTTCTTCTAGCAGCAGGTTTAGGGGACCTAGGGGCAGGCTTTGGTCTCTGATTTCCATTCTCAAGTCTATAGTTTGCAGATTCCAACTTTTTCATTGCTCTTGGTTGAACAAATTCATCAACACTGGCAACTCGAGGAGGCTCAATGATTTTTGGAGCAGGTGATTCCATGCCTTGAGGTGAGTCTATCCTTCGACCATCCAGCTCTGACTCAGTCATAGAGGGCGCTGTTGATGTGCTTCTTATGTCAGCATCAGAATTTGAGCTAGAATCACTATCTGATTCACTATAACGTCTTGAAGTAACACGTCGAACTTGTGTTTCAGAGGCAACAGGAACATCCTCTGTTTTTTTCACCCGCAAAACATTAAATAATTCTGACAGTTTAAGCTGATCCCCTTCCTTCGGAACAGATATTCTAGTTCTGTTCTCCTCTGAGCGTCCACCACCAACGCCATTTCTGGAAACTTTTCTTCCTTGTTGAGCATTACCATGGCTTTCAGAAGGTTCATCAATGTCAATGCTGCTTGTACCTAGAAAACAAAACATACAAATGTAATAACAATGTCAAATTCATGTTACAAAATGCAAAGTATTAAGACAGATGTCAATTAATTTTAAAATTCCTAATATTCAGAGTTGGTTCTGCTTTTAAGTTGGCAATAAAAATACTTTGTGAGTGTGTAACTACATGAACAAGAACACAGTCATGTACATAAAATACAGCATGCAACTTAAACCTTTGAAACTGGTTGTAATAGATGTATACATATATAAATTTAACAAATAAAATTCTCTTATTTTATGGTATGTATACAAAGAAAAAAATTTCTGCGAGTCAATTTTTACTTGTTCAGTATGTCTGGTAAGAGACTTAACTCCTAGCCTGATATAGATATTTATATATAGAATAACAAGATTAAAGGCAACAATTTCTTTCAAATATACTCTCACAAGCACAGTCAAAGCAGACAAAAGGAAATAAAGATTGTTCATAATATATTACAACGTCAAAAGTTCAACAAAATGTCAAAAATGTCCTTGTTAAATGGCTGAAAAGGAAGATAGGAAAATCTCCACAGACAGTTACAACCAGGGATCATATGTCTTTGAAATGTCATAAATTAAATATCCCCCCAGATGATATCACTGCAGACAGTAACAGTTACAAAAAATTCACAGCCTAAGCATTTGTAGACTGCAGAAACTTTGAGATTGCATCTGTCACAATACTATAATGATAATAGATGGATGGAAATACATAGTTTATAACGTAAGAACATCTGTGGTTGATGTATGAGTAACTTCACTAAAACATTAATATAAAAACTAAAAGAGCAATAAGAAAATTGGGTTATTTCTACAAAACTGTTTGTCATTTTTTCCTATTTTGAGAAAATCGCATTTGAAGTTTTGGACTGCAATAACTCTAAGTGAGTTACGGGTTTGTGGCATTGGGATTAACCCTATTTAGGATAGGACTACAAGCAGGCAAGTATGATTATTGTAAAGCACTCATCGAGATCAAAAATGATAGCAAAATCTCAATATTGCCAAAAATTGAGTAAGGGAGTTGTTGAAATGAGCTGATGAGTATACAATGAATGTTCAAGACCTGTGTCAATTACAAGAAAGAAATGCAATGTGTAAATCCTAGCCGTAGTAAAGGGTGCAGATCAAAATATACAAAACATACAGGTTATACATAGTAGTGCATTATAAATAAGTAAATAAATTGCTAATGCTTAATTATCAACCTTTTTATTCTATTTTTCTCAAGTAGTAAAAGAAACTTATTTCGTCCCAGAGCACTTGAGGAAACTGGCAATGAAAATAGAGTAAAGCATGGTTATAGTGAATTCTAGGAGATCCATATAGTTACTTCATCACAGTAGAAAACACTTATAGTGAATCCAGGGACCTGGAGAGTAACTACTACAGTTATAACACATTTATTGTGAAATCCCAGACACCTGAATATATATAGTCATTTAATTAAAAAAGAACAAAGGTATGGTAAAACTGGGGGACTCAAATAATTATTACATTACGTCCATATTATACTGTATCTATAACAATGAAGAAAGAAAGTATAATATCAGGGAAAAATAAGTACTTCACAGTATCTAATTCATCACTATATTCAAGTTCACTATAACCATGTTTTATAGTACTTAGATAAAGATGAAAAGATGCAGACTTAAGGTACTACAACATATAAATCCTTTTGCCTTTCCTGACTTCACACAAAAAGGATGAAAATCATGCAATTTTTTCACAATGACAGCAATAAATAAAAAAATAGATATCAAATACTAAACACATGCAAAATTATGAAACAATAAATACAGAGAAAAGTAGCAATCTAAAAACTCCAGTTCAAATTCAAACCGAATTTAAAAAGTTTCTAAGAAATTTGACAAATAGAGCTAAGTAAAAAACATAAATTGTGCACAGAAACAGAAATAAATCTAACTTATCATCACTACAACAGCAACAACAACAACAACAACAGGTCACATGATAAGTCACCTGACACATGTGCCGCTGCAGCAGCAGCATCAGCGATGAAACTTCGGAAACGTTCGAGCATATTAAATCCTATAGGACGTTCATAAATGTCACCCTCCACCTCTGCATGCTAAAACTGAATAAATGAAAACAGTTTGTTACAGCCGAAACAAATTATTTAGTAGAAAAGTACCGAATGATTTGCGAAAATACATGTGACTAAAGACATCATTGATCAAAAGGGAAATATTCAGACATTAGAAGAATTTCAACTAATTTTAACACTCAATACTATAAAATGTATTTGATTTCCTTAGGGTACATCATCTTTCATTTAATCAATTACAGTCTAAATTGCATTGTCTTCAAAATTTGATACAAGAATTTCGCATAGAAACACTGAAGCCAAGGTATAATCCAATTATTTCTTCAGTGGCTATAAACAAACAAGGAGAGAAAGCATTCATGGCCAAATCTCTGGTTCTCGTAGAAGTACTGATTTTACTGTTCAGTTAGGAATAATTACCTTTCAAGTTGTGTTTGAAGATGAGAAATAGTCATAGAAATAAAACTAGACCGAAAACTATTATTTTCTCAGGAAAAAGACCGTAAATGGTGAAGGTGTCATATGAATTGAACTCTACGTTTTCCAAACATTTTAAAATTGACAAAAACATGCCATCTGCATGTGTAACAAAAATTTAAAAGGCAGACAACTTTTGAACAAAAAAAGAATAACAAAGGTGATTAATAACTTGGCTTCTTTAAATTTAACATTTTGAGACATGGAACTATCATGGATGTCAGTAAAACATGAAGTGATTGCAAACATGTGCATGTTCTATTGATTGCATTGTATCTTATTACAAAACCAACAGATACACTGTGGGGAAATATGGTCAAAGACAAAATAATTGTAAAAAACCTTAACTGCCTGAAAATCAGCATTTGAAAATCTAGAAAATTGAATAAAAAAAATCAGAATTTAGTATTATTTTGAACTTGCATATTAATTTGCAACACAGTGGGACTTAGTTATGGATCGCAAAACATTTTAGTTTCAATGTTACTTTAATCTATTTTAATATATGCCAAAATACATGAATATCACGATCAAACAACAGGATTGGGAAATCAAGCATTCTGTAGTGAGATAGTCATATGACCATAAAGCTTTTAGATTTTGTGCCAATCAATAATAATTACCAACTGAGTGACTGCATGTATATTGGCTGACTTAAAAACATGATAATTTCATCAGTTCAACATGAGGGGATTTGCAGAATCCAGATTTATAAAGAGCCTGTTTTATGGGACTGCCATGAAAAGAATCAATGTAAGCATAATGATTGCAAAAAGAAATTTTTACAAAGTCACAGGATTGTGGACTCTATGCAAATACTGGAAAGTACAAGGTTCTGTAATCATCAATAATGTTCTGTGATCTAAATCACATCCTGAATTCAGCAAAAAGATAAAATGATGAAGGAAAGAAACGATACAAATGTTGTTATCATTCTAGTATAGTCATAAATCTTCCGCTTTTCAAAACAACAAATCGAAATAAAATGAAATTATACAAGATCAATGGTGTGGCAATTTTGTAAAATCAAATATTTCTGACAAAACCGCGAGAGTTAATCCATCATCCAATAACGGAGGTCTTTCCACTCAGAATGGATCCATTTGTTAAAATGAGAGCATAAATGTTTCTCAATGGCTATAAACAACCTGATTCTCCATTATAATTGAAACCATTGAAAGCATGTTATCCTAAACAATCAACAGGTTACATCAGAGTGGTATAATTTCTTTTGATAATTTTTCTCTCAGGACTTTGAATGTTTTAGAAAGCAATTTAAGAATGATATCATAAAAGTAAACATTGCATTGAGTTTAAATATTAACTTTACTCTTTTCACACCAAATTTCTGACCAAAAACTCTCGGTATCAAATATTTTGGGGCAATTCCTGGAAGTCAGGAATAGTACACTATAAATGCTATAACCATTAAGTTATCACAGACATATTAATTAAACTGTGGGAGTGTATTCTACACACCAATAACTGATCGAAAATTTATTTCATTTGACCTCGATATCTCATGTGACCTTTACCATAGGACCTAGTGTTGTCAAGTATCAAGGGAAGATCTGTAATAACACTAAGCCACATTGGAGGTGTATAATGATTCTTTTCACCATAATGTTGGCAAAAAAAGAGTTAAACAGCACATTGAAGAGAAGAAAATCACAGAAATAAGTTTGGAAAAGGAAGAAAAATTTATAAAACTGAAATTGATGTATATAATATCCATATGAAGCAAAATTATGCAACATCATTGTCATTAAGACAAAAACGTAAACAAATGTCATCATGGAGTTATGAACAGGAAAAAAAATCTAAAACAGTCACTACAAGGGTTTCTAAGAAAGAAATATAGATGTTTATTCTTCATGAAGGATTTCAACCAACTGGGCTGATGTGTGGAAAAGAGGAGTTTTCCCAAAGTGTTTTTATCTTGCAGCATATCGATTCTATTATTACATACATGGTTTATTCAACATCTCAAATTTATAACTGTAACTTTGTGAATAAGATTTCCTAACATTTCGTAATGAAATGTCAAATATAAATATAATAAAACCAATCCAGGCTTTCAGAGCCAATATTTCTGCACGACACACAAAGCAATTTGTAACCTTGAGACCAATAAATAAAATGAGTAATAGTTTCTTCCAATGCCAAGTAATTTCTGAAAGAATTTATAACATTCAATCCAAGAAAATGACAAAAGAGAGCTTTGTAGCTTAGTAAGCAAGTTCTGAAATTGAACTATTTCCAAACCTGTAAGTGAAGAGAGGGATTACATTCTTCCATAAATGGATAGAAATCATTCATCTCAGAAAAACAGCATTGAAATTTCATACAGCAGACATCATGTCTTACCCAACTATGATACAAATGTCATAGAGAAAAACTTTGGCAATCATTCCATTAGACCTCTACAGACAATATCTTTCTTTTAAAACAATTTGAAATGTGTTTGTATTTTTTAAGCTAAATCCAGTAGTTGCATTCATTTTTATATCTACTGAATTATACCAGATTTTTATCTTAACACTTCACATTTTTACTTAACTCTGACTGACAAAGATGAAAAAATTGAAAATAGGGATTTTCGGTTTTGGGGCGGGAGGGGTAAAAAAACAACAACACAATGTATCAGCAGTGTTTCTGACTAGTATGATTAGTCCTCAGGAACCTGTGTCTACCAAGCCTAAAAGCTGAATAACTAAGGATCACAATACCTTCAGTTCTGGTGAGGTAATGAAAAGAAAAGAAAATTTATTGATATTTAACTCAGTTCAATACAAATTGCATTTATATCAAAACCAAAGTAAACATCCAAGGTTGTGGATCTAATTGATGGTACAATTGAAAGCATAAAAAAATCTTGAAACAATTATAAAAAGCAGCAGACCGAATTTGCATTTGAAGAAATTGCTTTACTTGAAACAAGACCAACAAAGGAAATTCAATGGAGATGGTTGCATGATTGGAAATAAATTGCTGTCTGAACACTAATGCAAATACAGAACACATATCTGTCTCAATTATCACAATTTATGTAAACAAGAGTTTCAATTAAGTCACAATCACTCTGATTGAAAAAAAGCCTCAGAGGCAAGCAGTGACACCTTGAGGTTATCAATATGTCTTGTTGTACCAAGTGAGTAAATCTGTTTGACAAAGATAACCATTCCTGTAATAGTGAGAGACATGTAGGACTCCCAGGAGAGATCATCACTTAGAAATTTAATGGTGAATTTAAAGACAGATTGTAAGCACACACTTTCATCATTTATTTGGGTTAAACGCAAATGCAGATAAACAACAAAATGCAGAGGCCCCAGTTTGGCTTGAAAAAAAGACAATCATTTCAATAGGTCTAAAAATAATACTAAAAGTTGAGCTTCAGGAACAGTGTTCTTTGTCCATAAATGTAAATGCAGAAGCTAATACAATGCTGCATATGAATTAAAGAACACTTTGTAGATTTTGTGACTGTGTGACTCTATAGATGATGAATATCATTTTTACTCAATTTTCTATTTTATGTTTTAAACAGAAACCAGTAATAACCCAACTATAAACCACAATCATACAATTTACTTATATCACTCTCAGCATCCAGAAACACTGCTGTGCTTGCTTGTACACTGAATGCATTTACATTAAGACAATAAGTATTGATGGGCCTGTATAAACATACCATGAAAGAAGTACATATTGATTATACAATTACATAAGTACATCATTTTTGTAAAATTCTGTTACAATTATACTATATGACTGGCATCAATAATGTTACTCATAAAATGTATACATTGTTGTCTTGTTATGAGCTGGATGTTTTATAGACCTTTTATACACACAAGACATAGTTACTGTATCCATTAATTTTGAAATCTAACTATTAAATTCCAAAATATGAAGGTAAGATCTTAGAGAGGCAGGCAGGAAGGCAGGCAGGTGGGTGGCTTTGGATAAGTGGCAATGTAAATCAATTAGTTTTCATTCTATACCATTAGTTTAGATAGACATATTGTTGCCAATCTCTGAAAATAGCAATTTGATGCAGAGTCCTAGGTTTGGACTGTTTTTAAGGCTCTGGGGGTCAAGGTCACTAGTACACTAGAAAATTGTTTCCACACATTAAACTGTTAAAAACCTGAATTGTAGGTAATTTCTATCTGCAGTTCAATAAGATTTTATTTTTCCTTGGCCATTTTATAAGACTCCCTAACCTTAACTGCTGAAAACCTGTCTTGATGGCACTGTCAGGTTCCTTGTTAAATGGTAAAGCATCACACAGTAATGCTAAAAGTGTTATAAAATAAATGAATACATCATTAAATACTCTTAAATGTGATACAGACCACATTTTCAGACAAGTAGGGGAAAAACTTTTCTGCATATCTTTTAGTACAGGTTTATATTACCAGTAATTTAATTGTGTTGTTGGTAATTATGGACTCCCTGTAAAATAAAAGGAAAAAAAACAAATTCCTATGACACAGAATACAATCAGTTATGTTATTAACATTTGTCACAAATATCAGAGGTACAAAAAGTGATCTTCTTTTTCATAATAGATTGCCATCAATATTGACTACCAGTAATATGACCATATATGAGAGAAAAAAGATCTGTTGCCAAGGTTTCCTTGCTAATATAGACAAGAATTTAGCGACATACTATAAATACAATAACAAACACATATAACGAATGAAGTGCAAATAAAAGCTTTGGAAGTTGCAGCAATATAGGTCACTTAGTAGATTCTAGATTTTGTATTCATAGAGATGAGTACATGGAGTGTTGTTGAAAAACAAAAAGTATTTGTATGGTATAAGGAAAAGAGTATTTAAAGTCCTTCGATTTTGTGATTGGGGTTTTATAAACCATCAGTCAAAAGCCTGCAGTCCTGAACAAGGAGTTATTAAATGTATAAAGGTGATACGACAATGTTCACATTTTTTGGCTTTCTTCAGAAGGCAGTCCTGAACAAGGAGTTATTAAATGTATAAAGGTGATACGACAATGTTCACATTTTTTGGCTTTCTTCAGAAGGCAGTCCTGAACAAGGAGTTATTAAATGTATAAAGGTGATACGACAATGTTCACATTTTTTGGCTTTCTTCAGAAGACAGTAAAATGTTGATCTTGTCAATGTTTTATAATAAAGTAATCAAAGTTATTTTCTAATAAGAAGCTGCCAGCTGCTTGTGGAAGGGTAAGTTAGTATTGGTTAGTATACAGTCCAGGAAAAGTGGTTAAGTGAAAAATTATTGAAAAACGGCATTAAACCCAAGTAACAATAAGTCACATAAAAACAAAACATATTTTCTAATAAAATTAAAATACTGCTGGTGTCAAGCATAGTTGATGAAATATCTGAGTGTTAACATTTCAAGACCTGAATATTTTTTGAGTTTTCCATTAATCATTATTCAAGTTTGAAAAGTAGATATACCTGTAGCTGCCTATTGTAAATAAGGTAATATGGATGGTTATATATCAGACAAACAGCGATCAAAACTGTTTAGTAACATTTTTTAGTCTCTACCATCTATAAATTGCTTATTCAATGCCCATTTGAGATATAACGACTCTGACAGTTGTCTATCAAGATTACATATCATCCTCTGCTTCTCAATATTACAATACCTCAGAACAAAATCAAATTATATATAAAATCAAGGGATTTGAAAATTTGTAAAATCAAAATTTTATAATAACGGAGTAAGATAACATCACATCAGAAAACATTACAACTTCATGTATCACCATCATAACAGATACATTACTTTGTTTTCCACAGGAAAATTGATAAATTCTTCAAAGATATCTGAGGGCATAAGATATGCCAATCACAATCCCATGAGCTTAATCAATTAGCATTCTATCCTAAACATTTAGAAAATTACAATACAACATTAGCAGTATAATTTTATTTCCAATCTAATTCAGGCAGAACTCTTCAAATATCTTAGCTGATGCCAATTCCAGTATTAAGACCTAATACTGACAGAAATTGGAAAATTCACTTTCAGGGAAGTATTATTTTGTCAAGATGTGTAAAGGAACAAAAAACAGATTAATTCTATGTTAAAAAAGTACATTTCGTTTGAAGTAAAGATAGGGCAGATTCACTGAGATAATTGAGAATTGACAGCTAACGGACAATGCCTGGAACGAAATTCCTATTGTTCAAGTCTTCAAGCTAATCCACAAGTCTAAACTGAGGCTAGTAAATTTCTATTCAGGCAAGTGAATTCTATCAAATTTATGTATTTGGACTAGTAATAAATTGTTTATTTTCAACAGCACATTCATATTTCGGATTAGTGTTCTATGTTCACACATTTGGTACTGTACAAGCATAGAAAGCTGCATTTTCATTGTGATAATTGTATCTTAATCACATTAAATACATATGTTTGCATATGATTTAACGGAGTTACAACAGACAGGCTTATTCAAATCAAGAAATCTCTTGTTAATCTTATAGTTCTGAAATTTTACTGCAACTAAAAAACAGGTTGAATATACACTTGTTTTAACTTTAAAGAACAGACTTAGATGCAGATGTCCCCAGCCCAACTTAATGAGTGTAACAACTGCAGGACTCCGTCTATAATGGAAATGAATCATATCTTTGACAATAGCTGAGAAAGACAAATTGTCTACTGTTTGGAATTGTAATGTTGTTTTTTTCAGAGATGAATGGTTCCTTTGACTTCTATCTGTCTATGAAATAATGTGATAATGGTTTCCTCACATACAGATTTGGAATAGTTTCAATTTCAGAATTTGTCATCAAAATTACCATTGGAAATACTTTTCATGGCATTTGATTGACAAAAAAATGTGTCTGTTGCCTAAAGCCAACAAGGTGATATGTATGCTTATTTTAATGAGAATTCCTTTTGCATATTGCATAAAATCAAGTTTCAAATTCATTTTAGATATGTTTATCTTAATCTGGTTGTAAATGTATGACACTTCATATCTGGTTAGAACTACTTAACTCAGTTCTTCACAACGCTTTGGATGGTGTCATCTTGACAACAAACTCAAATGAAATGACGTCATTGATAATGTCTTCAACTATTTCCCATATCTTTTAATGCTGGTAAAATACTTATCCTTGAAATTTGTAATGATGCATAATTAGTTTTAATGAAATTAAGAATTGAGCATGCTGTAAATATTTCTTTCAAGGACAGTATGAAACACCAAGTATCATTCGACAGACCTGCGCTCAACAGGCTGAGCTTTAACAGAACCAATATCATATAAAAAAAAGCCAGCTCCTATGAACTGATATTTTCATGTTTTCTGGTTAATGTCACAAACTAATCCTAAGGGTAATTCAATGATGAATGTGGAGAGATCCCAAAATAAGAGCATGATTATGATGACCTAGAAGCAATACAGTAAACAGACAAGGACATTAATGGTAATGTGACCCCTAACAGCTGAATGGGAGAAAAAACTGCATTGATAAACATAGGCTATACGATGAATCCACTAAAAATTCATGCCTAAAAAAACAGTAGAAAGCCTAGGTCTTGTTAGTAAGTAAGATATTTTACAAAATCATAGAGACTCAGATTTACAGACTTTAAAAACAACACATTAAGAACTAACAATTTGAAAATTTGGTGGGAAAATGATCAATGGAGACAGAAACATAATTAGTAATAAATTGCTTCCTGAACACTAAAGCAAAAACAGTACACCTGTCTGTCTCAATTATCACAATTCATGTAAACAAGAGTTTCAATTAAGTCACAATCACTCTGATTGAAAAAAAAGCCTCAGAGGCAAGCAGTGACACCTTGAGGTTATCAATATGTCTTGTTGTACCAAGTGAGTAAATCTGTTTGACAAAGATAACCATTCCTGTAATAGTGAGAGACATGTAGGACTCCCAGGAGAGATCATCACTTAGAAATTTAATAGGAAAGACAGAATGTAAGCCTATATTGTCATATACAGATACTTAACCATGTACAAGGATAAAGATTTCTTAAAATAATGCATCCATGAAATACAGAGAAGATTTTAGCCCTCTCATGCTCAAATTCTCAAAAACTGGAGAATTCCTTTTTTCTGCTGACCCTAGATTTTTTTTCATCTCAGTAAATTTTTTTCTGCCAATATTTTCATTTTCATATGAACTACATCTCCAAACTGAAAATGACATTTTGAAAAAGAAAGTTCTGCCAACCCATTGACCCAAAATGTTTTCGGGATGTTAGTGGAAACATGTTGTAGTTTTTGGCCCAATCTTCTCAGTATCTTGGACGAATAATTGCAACTAAGTACATCCAACATATCCAGACAATTAAAAGTACATTCACAATAAAAACTCTGAACACATAAATTTATTTCAGCAAACTTGACAAAGGACCATCTAATGATGCTACAAACAAAGTTTAGTGATGATCCATTCATTGGTTCATGAGAAGATGTTTAGAGGTTTTTCTGAGGGTATAATACATAATGAGCAAATTGCATTTAGCATGTCAAAAGGATTCTACACAGCAAATTTGAAGTAAATCTGACCTCTGACCAGAAGTTTCTGAGGAGAAGACCATTTTTGATGCTAGACGAAAGACACCAAAGCATCCCTGCCCATCCTAACAGCTCACCCAAAACCTTAGATTCTGGTGAGTTAAAAAGCATAACAAATTCATCTGCATCTATATCTATATACATATAAATGTGCTTGGTTTTCAACTCTTGTGTTGAACTGATTACAACAATCTAGAATCCATGTTGACAATATTCTATATGAACATCAAGAATAATTATAAAAACTTCATTTCAGAAATTAAAAGGTCATTTCCTTCATAAAATAAGGTTTCAGCATGTAATAGAATATGTAACAATTCGTAACATTAAGAACAATGAAAGATGAACAAAAGTTTCATTTAGTGCCTGGCAACCCCTTTGAGAATCTTCAATAACAAGTATCAGAAAGTACAAAGAACATCGATAACTATGGCAACAATTTCAGAATTTGAATCCTTCCACAGAAAGACCATTGGCAGATCAATTACATCCATAAATAGAAAGAACATAATTGTTCATCTCTGAAAACATCTATACAGTTTCAAAGAACAGGAAATTTGTCTTTCTTCTTTTTCACTGGTGTTTAAATGTCGCACCAACTGCCAGGGTGATTTGGTGACGCTTCCAGCTTCCAGTTTTCTAAGCAGTTAATGAAACATGTCATAACATAAGATTTATTCAAGAAATCTGCAATCTATAATACAACAAATCCTAGAATTTCTTCATACAAATGAATGGAGTATTTCAATCAAGCAGACATTTATCTTCATGTCATTCAGTTTCCATTCTTCATTTCATTTCTGCTCACTGACTTCAATTAGGTTCAAAAAAGGGTTCACAGTTTTTGCTAACACAACCCTATTATTTCTGCCCACACTACTGCTTGTTATTACAATTGGCAATAAAAACAAATTTTACATTAAGTGTAAAAAAGTTCCTGATTTCTGATAACCAGACTGGCCCAAACACTTAAGTCAAAATGGAAGTAGCTAGCAAGTTACAAAGCCAGAACCAGTCCGAAAGTCCCGGAAAAATCTGGATTTATCAATGAATGACTTATCTATACCAAACTCACAATGACAATACAAATATACCAGACCAAAAGCAGACCAAAGATTGCATTTTTTATTCACAAATATTTTACCTTCAGTACAAAATATATTTTTTCTGAAATAAGTTTAAAAATGGATTCATATGAGGTTAATTCTTTCCTTGCATAATAGTGCAAGCAAACTCCTGTATTATCACAAATATAAATCAATTTGTGTAACGTTTAAGACACTTATACAGCATATTTGAATTGTGCACAGTGGAGATATAGAATAATCATCCATGGCTCAAAGCTTAGAGCTTCTCGTAAAAATACCTAAATTTCCCCCTCAGGTCCTTCATATAACTGACTTACAGATAAATAAGGTGATATTGCTTGCTTATGTCAAACCAGAACAACTTTTCCATAAACAGACACAGTATTTATTGGCATTGCAACAGATAGTGTAAAGATAGACATAATTTAAATAACACACTAACTGTAATCATGAACAAACACCATAGGCTGAATTACATGAAGATTTTTACACAGATAAACAGGCATATTGAGATCCAATCAGAGATCAGCAAGAGTTATAAGCCAATTCATTCTATATAAGAATTAAGTACCTTTCTCTTTTTGCAATAAATGGCTATGCAGACTAGGAGACAATAATTAGAATGACACAAATTAGTGATTTTTTCTCTGGGGCTTAACTTTTGATCATTTGGCAACTTTTCAAGCTTCAACAGTAGAAGAAGATCACAAGCATACTGTGACTTAGCTAGAACCATGAACCTTCCATAAACCAACTGGACAGCTTCCTCAACATGCGATTTTCTCTGCTCCTGGGTTGGATTAAAGTGGCAAGTGATAACCAGTCAAAAACCATGGAGGCACCCATAAATGTATAATCATGAGCAAGAAATTGTATCCATGGTTTAAAAATGACCATGTCTCAAAGAGAAGTTTTGACATTTTACAGTTATTATTAGCCAACCAGTACTGACAACACAGTATTCAGATTTGGAATAGTAGGAAAATCTTGCAACTAATGATGACTAAGGATTCAGTCATTCCTCCTCCGAAAAGGAACCAGACTAGCCTCTCAATCATTCCATATTCTATGTTTGACGATCAGAGGTAAAATTAAAGACCAAAATATCTAATATCTAAGAGCAATTTTTGTAATCTTTCTTGCATTTCATTCAACATGTATTTGTGTCAAATCCAAATTATACATTCTGGGTTGTTCATTTAATTGCAAAAAAGCACACAATATCTTTAGAATGACACAAAGCAGACAACAGTCACATTAACACAGAAAATGCATCATGGGAATTCATTGCATCATCCAGGAACACAATTGCATCATGGGAAACAGTTACATAATTAGAAATTAATCGCATCTCAAGAAACCAATACGGTACACATATTTGTCTCAATTATCACAATGTATGCAAAAAGGTTTCAATTAAATGATGATCAGTCTGGTACAGAAAAAAAGCAGAACCAAATAGTTACACCCTGAGGTTAAAAATATGTCTTGTTGTGTGAGATATGTTAGACACAAATAACAGTTCCAGTGAATGAGAAACTTGAATTGCTCCCTGGAGAGATTGGGAATCAGAGATTTAACAAGAAGAATGTAAGCATTCACCGTCATTCTTTACTCAAGCTAATCTGTAACTAGGAATTAAGTTCCTAATTATTTTGAGTTTTTATCCATAAGGCAACACAATTAAAGGTAAATTGAGATTCCATACATATTACATGTACTATCATTTGGAAATCTCTTAACGCTGTTGTAGGGTTTATCTATGAAGAAATGCAACAATTCCAAACAAAACAGGAACAAATACATAAGCTTAAGGTAACGTGACATTTCCAGGGAGGGCACAGAACAAGTAAAACCACTTGCGCTTGATGGGGTTTGTTCATTGCAGCATGTTTAGTCTCCATGTTGAAACTTCCAACATTCTGATCATTTTTTTAATTCTGGTAACAGGTTTAAAGTGGATTGTCTCAAAGCAAATCTCCTAGGACCTGTTTCACAGACATATCTTAGCTAAGATAGCAGTTTTTCAACTTTGAAATTCAAAATCCTGCTACTCTTTGTTGGTAAATAAAAATAATGTATAACTTATTCTATCATGATAAAGGCTGCTATTGGGACCATTAAATATAAATGACAAAAAACATATACCATTTGTAAGATTTTTTAATATAAAAACTGATGCCACAAACAGCCATGATGTGTCTTTAAAAACTGATCCCTAATACCAGGCAGACCAAACACAATAAAGTTGAATAAAAATTATACAGCGTCAAATTACAATGAAATATACAAACCTCAATTTAGGTACATTGAGAGTACTTCTTGCTGTCATGAAAAAAAAATTAATCCAATAACACAATTGGAGAATAATTGCTGTAAGTGTAGAGTTCAGTAAGGCTATAAATTCAAATACTAGTAAGATAGCTGGGAAACTTTGTAAAATACTGGAAGGCTGTAAGGTCAGAAAAAATTTTTGGTGCTGACGTTTAAGTTTCTAACGGCAAACTCCCAGAGACAAAATAGAAATATGTAGTATAAAGTGTACCTTGTATTCTCACAAAAGGTATCTATAGAGAAAAAAATTACAACCAACTAATCCTATTTTTCAGTCATGGAACCTTGAACATGACTATGTTTTTCCAGCCTAATAAGATTCGGATCACAGACTGATCCGGTAAGCAATAGTCACACTGTTCATGTAACCATGGTAATGAATACTCTGTTGTAAGTTCAGTATATTTTCTAATAAATAATAATCACATATACTTATTTATCAGATTATTATCAATCCAATTGATAACAAAAATCCTACTAATGACAATACAATAAAATAAAATTCAAGAGAATAGCTGTATCCTGTGGTTATTATGAATGAACGATGCACCCTGAAGCAAGTATTAGTTTTATAATGGAAACAAATGACAATATTGCTAGAATAAAGCAAAGATTATATAATGATAATGCTTTAGTTCACATTGTATTCAGAATTGTTCAATCTGCACTATTCTGGGACTGAAAGCCATTCAATTATGGTTTCCTTTGAAGGAAGAATTTCTATTACCACAATTACCTAGTGTAGATCAATACTCAACCACAATGTTGCATTAGGTTCAAACTATCAGTTCTGCTATTAAATTAGTAATATAATGTACTGTATAGATTACTCATTTTTGTTCATTTATAATACATGTATAGATAGCTAATTGAGTATGGAAAGAGATAGCGTTTGATCCAAAATTATATGTCATCAATATGCCTCAATCAAAAGCGTTGACTGTTGATATCAATATAAATCAATTCCTGTCTGCACAAAAAATTTTTTGATTATATTGACCTTTCTGTCTACGCATAAAATAAAATAAAAAAAATGTAGCCTGAATCAAAATTGAAGTCCAAATAATTAAAATAACAAAAAAAATGAAAAATAAATGAAAGATACAAAACAAGGTTCCACTCAAATATTCCGGTTTAAATTTTCTCCCTATGCCTCAAAACAAGCAAAGCAATATTGTGAAAGCGAAGCAAATGATTTCAAATCTTTACATCTTGGTTACTCATTTCTTCCATCAATTTTAGTATTATCTACTAAAATTCAGAAAACCAAAATTAAGTCTACAATGTAGCCAGGTCAGAAAATAAAATCACAACTCCTTTGTAGCCTTACCATCTTTATATGAGGTGTTAAAATATGAATGCAAATAGGCAAATATCTCGCTTTTAGCCACAATTTGCACGAAACACATACACGTAATGCTTAGAGGGTTGTGTAAGCTCTCCATTGATGCATGTTTAAATCTGCTCTTATAGTTTTTGACAATAGCTAGATTAACAGTCTACTTGTGTACACTAAACCTAAAATGGTTGAGAGAATGTTTCCTTTCACTAACCTACCTACATCAAGAACTGCTGTACTCTTGAGATACAGGCAAAAGATGTATTTAATGAAATATGTCAAGTCTATTGGAACAATGAAGTTTCTTTTCATTTGTCTGACATGGTGGTGTAAGAAATTTAAAGTGGTGTCAATTCAGTAAATGATGCACCTCATGCAAGCTGTCCAAAAAAGGCAACTTTGCCAAAATAGTTGAAAAAGTGAAGGATTTGATTGCTACTGATGCAAAATTTACAAGTATGCATATGTCTAAATACATTGGTATCTCAGTAGGAGCTGCTCATATAATTCTCAGATACAATTAAAAATTGGGGATAAGTACCTTAAGGATGCCCCATCTCCTTACTAAAGGGCAAAAATTTGCTCAGGAAAGAATTGCCAAACAATTTTGAAACAGTGCCCTGAATACAGCAATCGATCTTTTACAAATATCATCACCAGCAATAAGATGTGGGTTCAATTTTATGAGCCTAAGCAAAGGATACAGAACAAAATATGGGCAACCAAAGGAAGCCAAAGACCTTGCATTGCAAAACACACCATGAGCGTCAGAAAGGTAATGTATGTATTTTCTTTACAAATCAAGGTCCTGCTATTCAAATTGTCATACAAAAGAGTAAATCTGTAAATGCCAAGATTTACAAAGGCAAGATCCTTCATAAATTAAAGAAATATTTTGCAAACCGCTGACCAGCAACTGGTCACTGTGATGTCAGGTCCTTGCATGATAAGGCATCATCACACAAAGCAGCTAATGTACGCAAATATCTGAAATAGGAAAAGGTCATTGAGCCTCTTCACCCTCCTTACTCGCCAGATCTTTCTCCATGTGACTTTTTCCTATTTCCAAGGCTCAAAAAACACATTGCTGGAGGAAAATATCAAGAGCACCAAAATCTGGTTCGGCTATTTTCCAGTGTCTTAACTATCTAGTGTCTTAATTATTTTGTCATTGTTTTTTAAACATTTCTAAAAACTGACCCAGTTGCATTCATATCTGAACACCGCTCTAATAGTCTGAATCTTGTACTAATTTTTCATGCAGACTGCTGAGTTCTTCATATTTTTGTAAAAGGTCAAATAATTTAATTCAAGTTTACTTCAGTGACAAAGTAACAGAATGACATTGAAAAGTGTCAAACATTTATTAATGACACATAAGCTAGAATAGTGCTGAGGCACCAACAACAAACTGAATCCAATATTTCAAAGCTTTCAGTGACAGGCTTCAGTTATGTAAATAATTCAAAATATTTTAAGACGTTTTCAAAATGTATAGAAAAGAGTACCTCAAGAAAGATTCCATTCATGTAACAACGTATGAGCAAGCCCGATTACTGCCTGCGTGCAGGGTAACAGGTTATAAAACAAGTCAAATAACATACTTTGTCCCTTGAGATTGGTCTCCAAACTCAATTCCATATTTTGTCTCTTGGGATCAGTCCCAAAACTCAAATCTCATCTTCTGCTTTTTGATATTTCCACATCAACTATGGTAATATGTAAATAATCGGAATAGATACTATTACATAAACATTAAACAGTAATATACATTCTAATGCAGAATTCTTTGAGAACGAAATTGAGATTTGAGCTTGTAGACTCTTCTCAATGTTTATATTATTTCTCTATTGTTTCTCCCATCGGGACACTTTCTAGATTTTATACATAGCATGCATGCTTAGTAATATGGCCACGCCTACTAGTGCACCATAGATTCAAGGACACAATAGTACCAGCAGGAAAACATGAGGCACTGGCTAATTCAAATGTCTGCTATATCACATTTAAATTCTGTTGATTAATTGCATTAAGCCCATTATGTCATGAACAAACAAACAAAAACTGTGCATGAAGTACATATGTAATTACATAAAGCGCATGTTTGATCAGATATGATAAAGCTGGCGGTTTGATTCATCAGTTTTCAGAATCACACAATAGTGATATAGCTGCAAGTGTTGAATATTTCATGAAGTCACCTAATTAATAAAACAAACAAGCATTGATGATACACCTTAATAATGTATGTAGACGATACAAGATACTAATCAAACCCATCCAACCAATGATTTATACCACCAGTAGAAATATTATATCCTCACTTTCAGCAAACAAGTATTTTAATTGTTCTTCTTTTCATTGATATATTTTAAAGATTGGTAAGAAACAAATGACATGAAAATCTACAACAAAGAACCCTTTCTCTCATAAATTTATTTTTGTTAAGACAACGGAATTGTATTTTCTGTAATGTCTACTTTTTTTTAGGTAACTTTACCCTTCTGTATTCACACAGGATTATATGCAGTGACTGCTCATCAGAAGTACGCCTGAGACTTCATTCCAAAAAAAAAGAACATTTATTGTTATAACATTTCTTGATAGTACGATAAAAACTACATATGAAGCCATCCTTAAAAAATGTTGGTTTGCGGCTATGTCACCAAAATTCTTAACAATGGGTAAACAGTTACTTCCCCTTCTTAAAATCTACTTTCACTTTTAACATGCCAAGACCGCAATAAATAATTTGCTCTTGACTTATGGGTGGATCAAGCGTAAATACCAGCTTTTTCACACGAAAGTATAGCCGACGATCAACTTAAAAAAAAGGTTTCAAGGGATTCTATTAATGAGCCTGTCAGGTAACTAAAAACGAACAACTTTTTAAGGATGACCTGAGGGAAAGGTTTTGCAATAGTTGCATGAAGTCATGAATAATAGTACAGTAAAGTATTACAGTAAGTTGACCGAGTGCTACAGTGTTATCTTTAATTAGTAAGTTAATAACAAAATGATACATAGGAATTATTCAATTATACTCTCTGAATACCAAAGTTGCCTGAGGTGACTTTGAAATTAAATAGGACATTCAGAATGTAATTATCATCTGGAAAATGGTTCAGAAAAAATGATTTGTTAAGATCATGACTTCTAGTTTTCATTAATGGATTTCCTTTGTGATGAGAAATAAATCCATATCATCTGTCTAAAGATCAAATCTATGAAACACTATAATAATACTTGAACATCATTAGGCTAGAAAAAAATATTCGCATTTATGATTAATTGACCAAAACAAACAGGGAAGGTAGGTTGCAAACTTTCTTTGAAACAGACCTTTTGTACTTTGCACATATAATTCATTCCCAAATATTTTTCTAAATTTGATCCTGCTTTAAGAAACTTTAGGTTGGAGCCAAAACTTAGGTTTGGTCGCTTAACCATAAACACAACGATTTTTTTCTGGCCTAAGTTCTTCAGGGAATTAAATGTTTAACCAAGTTTGAAGCATGAATATATTTGATACAGAAATTAATGGACAAATTTTCTGTGAAGCCAATATTACTGACATTATGTAATAAAATCAAGAAACTTGAAAAAGACCATCATGAGTTATATTCAACTACATTACATACCAAATAATATGATAGGCACTGAATAATGTACACAAAATTAAATCTAATATTACTATATTGCAGCAGACTTTTAATACCCTCTTTTAAACAACTACATGAATTTGTACATCAGAAGGCCAAAGTGTAATTCTATTATTGATCAGAGCTGTTTTTCATATGATAACATCCTCATCTTTGACCAACTGACCTCTAAAAATGTCAAAGGTCAAAAGCTGACCACAGGCAATTATTCTATTATGAAGTCAAGCATTCCTATGTACATGATTAGGAATGGTTTCGCTTTACTGTGACCTTGACCTGAAGCCAAACTAATGGTAAGTATAAGACCAAATTCCAGAAAAATCGAGCTTGCCATATAGACCACATAAGCACAAACCAACCATTGTCATTCACACCCAATACATATAAGTTTGTTGACTTCATTTGATAACATTTGTTACATCAACAAGAAACATTAGTAGACCTACATCAAACAAGAGTACCTCAGAACAGCGCCATTTAGGCTTGTGTGTTTTACATCATTGTATTTCATAAGCAATTTTGACCAAATTTCTAATTTAAAAGGGCATAACTCCAAAAACATGGATTTCAGAGTAATGGGCCAGGTCTTGCAACTGTACCTTGTCATGATAATCAAGAATTCCCAGTGTCTTAAAAAGTCTTTAAAAGTTTTGAGTAATGGGCTACTTTAAAGTTTTTGTACAATGATGACGAAAACAACAATGACACAGCATTAATCATAACAGCTTCACTTTTCCTTTGAAACAAGACGAGCTAAAAAGAAAGCATGCAGAATCCAAACAATCTTTATTTTGGTTAGTTCCAAGGAATACAAAACATTCAACTCACAATTTTATTGAACATTGCAGGTATGCAATAAGCTACAGCTTCAAAACAATTTTACACAAAGTCAATTCAATTTGCCAACTCTATCACTTGAGAAAAAAATATATATCAAATCCTGCATCTGAGAAAAACAAATCCAAACAAAGCAGTATTTTATCAATATTTCTATCCTATATAGCTGAACTACAGCAATGGACAAATTCAACTGTTCACTGGTCATTTCATCAGTGGTCATCACACAATCACTACGGTCATCAAAACCCTGTCAATCAAATAAATGGATTTTCAATGTTCACAGTAAAACAGAGCAAATGAAATATCATTGTGAAAAAAAAGAGCTTCAACTGTTTTAAGGACTTGGTTTGATTATATTTCCTGCCTCAGTCAAGATACTGTCATTTATCATTGGAAGACAACAAAACTACTTCTCACCAATACAAAATTGTGCATTGTTTCCTTTAAATTATCAGTGTTTATACTGTGCTAAGCTTAGTGCCATGTTCAGCAGCTACTTTCCCAAGCTTGACTATTATCACACAAATATCAAAATTTCATGAATATTAATATTATTTTGGCACACACCTAGGCAGTACTAGTAAGCTGAACAAATTCTGGACTGCTTCCTAACATGTGAAATTCTTCTGGTTCTGGGTTGGATTCGAACCAACAGTTGTGAGGGGCTAGTCATTTACTAATCAGAAAATTTAACCACTTAACCACATTGGGCCCCTTAGTGAAATATTTATTTCGTTACAAATAGTGTTGAAATAAGAATACACAAAACCTCTGATAAAGTTTAACAGGCAAATTATCATCAATTAATTCTACCCACTAAATAAACATTAATGCCACAATAATGACAGAAATTCTGTTGAAAGTCATTAAAGCATCATATTTGAATTCAATAATCTGAGAAAATAAGAGCCATCATAGAGGCCATAGATTGATGATAACAGAAATTTATGCATCAATTAAAACACCAATTATCTACAGTATCATGTAAACAAATTCTAGTCTCAGCTTAACTAAATTTGATTCCAAAAATCAAAATTTAATTCCCAATGCTAATGATCAAACACCATACCTGGTATATCAACAACAAAACAACAACAGTATCAGCTACAATAACAACAACATCACTAAAATCCTGTGTGAAACTACAGATTAATTACGCTTGTCCCTTAAATCCACTGTGAACAGCAAATGACATCCCGTTTCAAACATCACTACTGGGAGCCAATATTTACAAGACGCCACTATTACAATATTCAGCAAGTCTATCTCTGGCTCCTAGAGTTTACTGTTGATATTGTCAGAGTGAAATAATCAATGACCAATACTTAACTAATGGTGCAGTACAGCTTGTCTAGTGCTACATTGGAGGGACAAATAGCTTCTCTCACTGGCACTAAAGTTTGCTTAATCTGTATGAAATAAATTATCTATAATCATGCCACATTTATTCTTTAAGTACTAATTGCATCATCAATTCTTTCACCATTAAACTTAAATAGCTATAGTACTATATGACAGTTTCTATGAATGATTTGTTACAAGCATTTTGATTGGCTAGATTTGAAATCAATAGCAAATATCCTTATTGGCTACAATACACTTACATAACAGACTCACCCATGTGCCATGAAAATGCAAAAAAAGGATTAATGGTAGAACTGAGGAAACTCCTATTGCAAGATTAAGT
The DNA here is from genome assembly GCA_008271625.1 of Lutraria rhynchaena. Taxonomy (NCBI): domain Eukaryota; kingdom Metazoa; phylum Mollusca; class Bivalvia; order Venerida; family Mactridae; genus Lutraria; species Lutraria rhynchaena. The sequence goes on from VIBL01000040.1 coordinate 785,873, forward strand.
GAACCAGAACAATCACTTCAAGTAATTAATACCCTCATATAGTAGTCAGAGGAAATAAGTATCACCATAAAATCATGTAATATTGTCAGCGAATATTTAATTCAGTCCAAAAAAATAGAATAGATGTAACTTTGATATGAGACCATATTCTAACATGATTGACTTTGTTGCCAATATAAACATATAGATAATCAACCCATACATTATTCAACAATAAAACATGGCTGGCTGTTCCATTTTCAGGGGTGTAGAAATGAGCCAGAAGCCGGAAAAATCAACCGGCTATTTGAGCATTCTCCTCAGCTACTTTTTCCCCACAGGGGGTGTTGCCACTTTGCCCCCTACTGGGGGAACCCTTAGCCCCCCTTCTACTTTTAGTGGCTTACCGACTACATGAAAACATTTCTACACCCCTGCATTTTACTCATCTAACAGTGGTGGGTTTTGGGTTGTGGTTTTTGGGAGGGTAGTATTTCTGGGGGAGGAGAGATGTTTTGTATGAATCCTTTTCTTATCCATAATCTAGCAATCATAATGACTAACAAAGTCACACTACAGTCTACTTGCATTATACAAAGGAGTAAAATGTAAAATCCAACTTATCATTTTCGGTTATAACAATGTATAAATGCAAGTAATTCTTCCATCCTGAGTATCTATCATATGTAAGAGCAAAAAGTTTAATTGAAGAGTAAGCTTGCATATTCAGATGTTACTGAAGGCATAAATAATCATGTGTAATGCAAATACAGCCTAACACAGTTACTGTGAACCTGAATATAGTGAAAAATTGATACAGTGAAGTAATTATTTTTACCTTACCAAGTCATTCTTTATTACAGTGTAATGGATATACTGAAGTATGGATATAACAAGCTATTATTTCAGAATCTGAGAAATTCACTAAAATTGAGTTCTATTCTGATTATTGAACTATTGTATCTAGAACCAAATGTTCTATGATTGCAAGTGCTGCACCTCACTTGAAAAAAGATTTTTACTAAAATGTTACAGGTTTCAACACATCATGGTAATTATTTGTGCAAAGTTTCACTGTAATTCTTGGCAAAGTGTGAAAATTATCACCATACCAATGAGCACAAAGGAGAAGCCAGAAGAAAATATAAATATCTTTTTCCAAAATGGGTGGGGAACTTAATACAGATTGTGTAAAAATTGTAACGAGTGAATGATATGAAATACAATGAAAAATGACCCATTACTCTGGTTAAAATACTCCCAAGAGCACTAAACAACTAGCAACGCTAACTTTTATTATCGTTTTATTGTTTTTGTGGAATATGAGTTTTTGACTAAATGTAAAGGTTAACATAATGTATTGATGATACTAGAAATGTGATTTGAGAGACTAAATATGGAGTTAAAAAATGGACCTGAGATAAAAAAACTGAGTTTGGTAGACCAGTCTCACAATGAAGCTTTATCATTGGTTAATTTAAAAACTGACTTCTGAAACAACCAATCAAATACACGAAATGTGAGACTGGTCTTCAAGCTAAGGGTTTTGGAGTTTGTACTATAACTCCAGGGATCATTTACCAAAAAAATGCCTTTTTTGGCCATATCATCAACTAAATATGCACAATACAGTAGAGCATGGTTATAGTGAAATCCTAGGGACACAACTAATGATTTCATTATATCCATTATTCACTATATTCATAACAATGATATAAAGAAGGACATGTTCAGGAAAAATAAGTATTTCACTGTATATTTTTCACTCTATCCGACTTCAGTATAACCATGTTCAACTGTACACAAGGTAAATGGAGTGATCTTTTTCAAAACAGTGAAGCTAGGTTTGGTGTTGTAAGGATAATAGTAAAAAGTTAAGAGTAAATGTATGAAGTGTGATATATAAAAATTGAATTTGTAAAAAAAGATGGTTAACATTCTGAAGAAGAAATAGATGAAAAGTTGTGTAAGTTATGTGCATGCAGTACGTTTCATCCACTGACCATCATTTAAGGTCAAATCTGTGAACAAAGGACCATCCTGGGAAAGATAAAACATGTCCTTTATTGACAGATGGCCTTTACTCATAGGTAAATTTGTTCTAAATAAACAAAGACGGTCTTTAAAGAAGTTTGACTGTATTACTGCAAAATTGTAAGACGATACCCATTAGCATGTACAGTACTCAGACAGAACAATGTCTATTCAAACTGTCCTTTACTCAGACCATTAGTAGACAGACAGAAATTATCCTTCTTAAGGAAGTTCAATTTTATCAGAATTCAACTAAACCCAAGTTCTAGTGAGATTTTAGTGAAACATGGTTGAAACGCATTTTACAAACAAAAAACACAATTATGAAATGAACCACATCACCATTAGTTAAAAATATTCACAGCTTGTCAAACAATTAATTCTAATACGTGAACGAAGTTTCATAAACTGCTCAATATGAGATTTTTCTCAAATCCATGCAAGGTTTCATTTCTTGCTTAATTAAAAATGTGCAGCAAATTGACACAGCACTGATAGAGATGTTTATGTCCAAATCTGATGAATTATCATTTTTTATAGGATATGTGTTCAGTGTAATATGCACATAACATAACACCATAGAAGCCTCAGTACAAGAATAAACTGAATTGAGACTGCTTGCAAAATCAAAGCCGGCGTCGAAGATCATAAAACTTGAGATCAATCTACTAGCTTAAGACTAATTTTTGTTCATCATGCTGTTACACTATTATGTATGTTAGCTAAATATATGTAAGTACATTAATTAATTAATTGATTAATTAATTAATTGATTAATTAACTTTAGTAGAAAAAAACTAAAAGTAGAATCATCGAATCAAAATTAACAGAAGGATAAGGAACAATGAAAACACAAGAATTGAGATTTGAGCTTTGAGATCAATCTCAAGTTTTATGATCTCAGATCAAGGATACAAAGTAGATAGTTCTATAGACTGTAAATGAACACTAAAAACAAACCTGGTACGAGTTTCATCGAGGATTTCACAAGATCGGATCCGGAAGCCCATTTTCTTAATGGATTCTGTTCAAAAGATGCTGACCATTCACCTGTCAACCACTTAAGCTGCCTAGACACATAAAACAATCATATTAACTTGTATTAATTTTGTATGAACAAAATAAATAGTAAGAATTTATTTTGGATACATATCAGTTAAGGCTGTTTTTTTATAGAATCACATGCTGTTCTTTCACACACATAAGTTAGCTCTAAAAAATTGAATAAAAACAATTTAACTTCATTTTGATATAAAGTTGAGATATTTACTCCTGACAATTTGAAATAAGATTTTAGTGTGTCTTTTTATAGATATGTCTGAGCTGAGACACAGCATTTTTAAACTATAAGGCAGGTCATGGAATAAACACATATGTATGTATAATCATTTATTTCAAACATCCAGCATAAAGACCCCCAGAAAAATTCATTGTAAAGGTAATAATCCTTTGAGCAAGCCACTTTAACACAGTGAACAATATTTCATAATTTTGAGCCAAATTTGGAGAAAAACTACACATTATCATCAACAACACAATCAAGACTTAAAACAGACACACTGTAATCATCCGGGGAAATATTGTCATTTTAATCATAATCATAGGATAATCACAATAATTCAAGAAATTTAAGAGTCAACTTTTTTACACAAGTCTTGAAATGATCGTCGGTGGAAGTGGAATGGCCTCAGACACAATGTTGTCAACTGCAATGTCACAGGGAACATGTACTGCTCTCAGGGTTCAAACTCACACATCTGATTTTTGAAAACCAGACTTTCTACTTATTGAGATAAGCAGACAGGCTGCATTAACAAACTGCACACATTCACTGGTGCCTGAATCCAATTCCAGGACAGGCCCCGAGGTTATAAATTCTGAGAACAGTCTCCGAACTCAAATCTCAACTTCATCAGTGAAGCATTCTGGTTTGAAAGATATTGAAGTTTAATGATTAAATACATTTTTCAGATCATTTCAGCTGGCAGAATAACATAGGAAGGAAATCATAAGTGTTTAGTAACAGTTATGTATGAAACATTGCAGGACAAAATATGAGATTTGAGCCTGGAGTCTGATCTCAAGCTTTACAACTTTGGGACCAGGTGAATTAACTTTACTATCTCTAAGGATGAAAATATTTCAGGCATCAAATATCTTCTATAGTAGGACTTTAGTTTTCAGAATACGACTAATAAAGGAATATTTTATCCCCCACAGAGCACCTCATTGTGCATGTTTTGTGTATTAATTGATAATATATTGCAACAGATGCATAACTGTCACTCAAATATGACAAATGTATGTTGCTTAGCAACCATATAAACAAAAGAATGTTTGAAACACAATATTCCTGTAGGAACAATATACAGATTATTATTATGATATGAATAATTAACACCACAAATAAATAGAGCAATCAACTAATTGTAGAATACTTCATAACTTTAAAGTGCATTCTCGTATTAAGTAGGGGAGGTAATTCTATAAACATGATAATTACACATACATTAGTTACCTCCCTTAGATAAGACCATTTAGCTCCTTTTCATTGGCAAAGAAATTACTAAAACATCTTCATCTTTCTTATGCAGTTCATCAGTTCATATGAAAGGGTTTGTAACCTGATCATGCTAACATTAATGAGGGTAGCCACTTATTAAATGCAAAAATTTAAATATTTCAAAACCCAATAATTATGCTAAAGTGTACTCAGATATTACATATATTGCTGGTACCTTTGTTTGTAGCATAATTTACACAGCCAGGAACCATTGAACATCACTTCCTGACAATTCTTGCAAACCTTGAATCTACAAGATGGACACAGAGCTCCCCGATTAAACAACAATCCAAATTCTGCACGACAACGTAGACACATTTTACTTTGGTCATCTCCGCCACGTAGTACGCTACACATCCGAACTTGATTAATCTCTCTCTTCAGATTACTGGAAAAAAAAAAAACAAATCAATGTGAAAAAATAATACATTTGGTCAATATAGACATGAAATGGATTCCCAGAAAAAACAACACACAAAAATCTCGCCTTCTTTAAAGTACTACCAGAGAAGAAACCCATCACCCCAACAAAACACTATCTCCGCAATTATACATATATATGTATATATATATATGTATATAAGGTGCAATCTGGAACAATCTGCAGCAAAGCTGCAATGGGTTTAAACTCTCTATGTTTAATTAAAACAAAAAAATCTTCCAGTAGTTCAAAATTGTTACAACATTTGATTTTTACCCTGTGGTTTTAATGCTGCATCAACAACCAGGGTCTTTTGGTAACTTTTCAGTTTTAACCTGTAGGTAGAACAACAAACCTTCCTAATGCAAGCTGGATGGTGAAATTTTGTCTGGTCTGGGGTGGGATTCAAACTCACAGTTGTGTGGAGCTAGTGATTACAGGTATGAGACCATTATCACTCAACCATGGGGCCCACACACATATAATTCTATTCAGAATTTAGCACATACCCAGTCCAGGAATTAAATGAAATGTACACCATTATCAAGATTTTCGGTTTTAAAAACTGCTACCTTATTTCAGAAATGTCTATGAAATAAGCACCAGTACAGTTTGGTAGAGTAGAGTAAGATTCTGTTCTGTATAGAATGGTTCTGTTGTATGGCTTTCATATGTTATGAGAACAACCCACTTCTTTGATTCATTCCGCTTTGATTTATATACATAGGGGCAATTTAAGCATGTTTAAACTATTTATGACTAATATTGACAGTCCAATGTGTGAATTAGTCTACTAACTTACGTCAATTGACAGCAGTACTGTGTGACATTCAAATTAAGCAAACCTATAAGTGGATTTAAGTGGACTCAATCATTGAGAACCAATACACAGAGGGTCATTCTGACTGAACATTTGTTGGATTTATTTCATAGATGAACTAATATAGACATGTCAGAACTAAGGAATTTCTCTGCACACTAAGATAAAAGAATGTTCAATTTTAAAGTTTCAAAGTTTATTTCATTTAAATACCAGGTCAATGATCCATGTGCCAAATATTTCAAGTTTGAGTACAATTGGTTTGAGGTTATAAAACTTGAGAACAGTCTCTGACCTAAAAATTTCAATTCCATACCAAATGCATTATAGTTGGAAATATATGGCACTTAAAACTGTTTAAATACACATTCAGGTTTAATTTTGCTGTCTGAATTATTTATTATTAATTATCTATATCATTATTGCTTAATTAATAGTAAAAAAATAGAAACACTAAAAAATGATATATGAGATTTGGGCTTTGAGGTCAAACTCAAGTTTTATAACATTGACGCCTGGTATATAGTAAGCCATCCATGAACATTTATGTTGTATTTAAAGGTTTCTGCAAATATTTTCATTTCTCCTGATTCAATACATTGTTTGTATGTACACCAGGTAGGGTATTATTCTTATGTAAAGGTAACCATATATGGGACATGATGTATTAAGATCCATGGGTAGGTAGTTGTTAAGTTTGAATGGAGAGATTAACTGCTGGTTGTTTACATTAATTCTAAATCTCAAAGAGCCAACTCTGATTTCAATTCTCTTTATAAACAGACTGTAACTGAAATATTTTAAAATTTACATCATAGTAATAAACCTTCTTTTGCTTATTTATATAGTGCAGGAAAGTCTCAAATTTTATTCTCAATGTCGAGGTAAAGCCATCGAATATTTAGAACCATGTTCAGGTCAATAATGCTGACTTACTTACGTTATTAGCAAATTTGTCATTTTTGTTTTGTATTATTGATTTAGAATCATTAAATTAATTAAAATATCAAAATACAAAATATGGGATTTGAACATTGAGATTGAACTCAGACCCCAAGATTCAAAGTTGCTAAATTTGAGATTCATTATGATAAAATAATGATGATACTAATATAAAAGATTTACCAAAGAGTACAAGGTTTTAAAACTTGAGATCAGTCTCCAATCTCAAATTTCATATTTTGCCCCATAATGCTTCTAACTAATGACAAAACAAGAATAGTATTCATCATACATTATTCAGACAGCAAAATTGATCTGAATTTACATTCAAACATCAAATAGCTATATCTACTGAAGCATGTCAAGAAAGAAATTAAGATTTGGAACAGTTCTTAAGTTGTATAACCTCAAAGCGGTATACTGGTATATTAAGTCATGTTGTAAACAGAGACACAAAATACAGTCAAACTTGTGTTTGCAACCATATACAAATAAAAGCCACTCTGTGAATAAAGGCCATATTTGAAAAATCATTATGGATTATTTAGAACAAACTCACCTCCAAACAAAAACCACCTGTCAATAATTTGTCACATTTTGTCTTTCCCAAGGGTGGCCTTTGTTCAAAGGTTTGACTGTGTACCAGTATATGAGCAAAGAACCATTGCTATAGCAGTACATGCTTTAAGTGAATGACATTTCTTCATTTAATTCAATTTTTCATAAGTGAAAATAAAGATCAGACATAAAGGAAAGATTTATTATAAAGCTTACAGCCTATCAAAATTATGCAATTTCAGCCCACGCAGACATATGGAATTAAATTGCATTGACATATAATTGTTCAGAGCACAATGAGAACATACCCATTTATATAGCAGGTAGACATACAGTAGTATTACACAGCATCGTCAATAACACTTCATATAAAATTACATCCTTTATCAAATGTTTCCAAAATTTACCTACTGAAGTCTAATATTTCCTTCAATCCACTTAAAATGAGTAAAAACCAATGCAAACATTCTGATTGCACAGGTTTATGGGAGAAAATTTTGTTTGGAATATTGCACACATTAATTTTAAACAGAATTTTCAAAACCCATTCCAAAATGTAAAACGAAATCAAATCTGAAAGTTCTTCAATAGTACTTCATATAGGAATTACATTATGATTTAAACAGATTGTGTGCACAAATGTGTATATTTTAACAGAAAGTCTGCATCAGTAACCTTGCAAATTTTATACATAACATATAGTTTGTATTTTTTACTCATATATTCTACAGTATTATCAATTCTGTTTCGTTTTTATGTGACTTATTGTCACTGGGGTTTAATGCCGTTTTTCAGCAATTTTTCAGTTATACACGAGGACCAGTTCACCTAACCAGTTTTCCTGGACTGTGCACTAACCGGTACTAACTTACCCTTCTAGAAGGAGCTGTCAACTTCTCAACATGGGGAGGAAAATAGACATTTTTCTGTCAAATTTTCATAGAAGAGTATGACTTGCCGCAACCGAGATTCAAAACCAGATCTCCGGGTTACAAGTCCAGTGCATTAACCGCTGGACCACGGTCGCGGCCACAGTAGTATCAATGAGTAACAAAATATCACACTACAACTTCCATATTCTGGTCTTTTTAATTAAGACTTTTTCATAAAGGTTTTGATTGGTTGTATTTGGTGATATAAAGTACTGATTCAATTTGTCAGTGTTCATCTCACAATCCTGAGCAATATAATTGACTTTTGACTTATAAAAATAAGACTTCCAAAGTATTCATTTTCTTACACTACATACATAAAGATTTGAGATTATTTTATTTAAAAAAATACATATATATATAAATCCTGTCCAGAGCAGATGAAAATTGAGACATGAGAAATGAACAAAATGCACATTTCCCTATATATGCATTTCTTGTCTTTAAGTTCAATATCAAAAGGCTATTTGTCAGATACTAGACAAAAGACACTGCAGAGTCATCTTGAAACTTGTCACACAGATTTGAAGCAAACTATTTTCACTGGATCAATAGCATACATTCATTGTTATCAACAAGACCTGAATAAAATACTGGTAAATTATATAAACATTCGTATTAAACATTACGTTTATCCCTTAAAGGCAAAAAGGTTATCAGTAAATCTGTCTAACCATCTCTATGATCTCTTCATTTATAAAATAACAGTAAAACAACGGGACAAGAAAATTCTTATGATATACAGTGTGTACACTATTAGTAAAATGCTTAAATACAATTAATCAACTATTTTTTTCACTGGGAATTAATATTGTATCAACAGTCAGTGTCATTTGATGACTTTCCAGCTTTAACAGAGGAGGAATATCTCAGATTTACCCCTGGTAGAACCGCCGACCTTCTGTTAGCTAGCTGGATAGCATCCTCACATGTGAAATTTGGTCCCAGTGGGATTCAAACTCACAGTGGTAAGGGGCTATTGATTATCAGTCAGCGACCACTTAAGGCCTCAATTAACTTTCGGAATGTGCATGAATTTGTAACAAAACAATTGGAAATCATTAGGATAACAAAAAATTTGCAAACTTTATATCAATAAATTTAACCCCTTCACTGCTGAGAATTTAATTGCATGGCTTACACACATTTGCCATGGATTTTTTTGGAGGATTGCAGGCTGAAGGCTTGATGCAATGTGGTGTTTCCCAGGATGGTTATGTCGTCCTGTTGGCAATTATGCTGAATATGGCGCGGACGGGTGTGCCTGTCCTGGGAGGCCCCGTATGGTGTTCATTGTTCTTGATCAGTTTCCATGGTTTCTTGGAGGGGTCCTTGGCAGGTGCATGTAAACTATGATGGGTATACCCGTTATGTAGGCAAATATGCTGAAACTGAGGGGACTGACGGGTACACCCGTCCTCATGGCAGCAAAAGGGTTAAACATTTTGATAATCTCTGGTATATCAATTAGTTAATACAAGATTTAATCAATTGCTGTTCCATGCTACTAATTCAAAAATATATCATTGTAATGTCAACACTTTTATAACAAAGTGTAACAGTTTAAACCTTTGATACAATTACATCATATACCTGTGTGACATTAAATGTCTTCCAGGCAAGATAACCTAAGTTAAAAACATTGTTGTTGTGATAGTAAATGAAAATAGATATATATTACTGTTACAATCAATTACAAGGTACCAAATATTTCCTAATGAATGCACCTCCCCCTAATGAATGCTCCCCCTAATCAATATCCTTTCCTAATGAATACCCTTCTCCTAATTAGTGCAAAGAGGACTAATCAATTAATGCTTTCACAAACCTTCACATTGTGTGGATTGCATAAAAAAATCATTCAAACAATAACCAAAAATACAAAACAAATATTCACTGAACAGTATTCGTAAGTTTAAATGTTATTTTTTCAGCTGAAGGAGTTCCACAATAAGTTTTCAAAGAACTTGATGGCATTTTAACCAACAGAATTACAATTCAATGTTACTGATTGCAGAATATGCTTAATTGGCAATATCCTTTACACCAATCTTGTATAATTCAAAAGTTCGCACATTTTTCAGGAGTTCACTTGACACTATCTTAAGCCAACTCTCCATTGCTCTGCATGTCAGCCAGTGATCAGAAACAATTAAAAAGTCATTTGACTTCCAACTATTCATATATCAAAAGAGAAAATAGATATTTCAACGTTTATGGGATGAGAGGGAACGGGTTGTACTTATGGGTAACCCAGAAGCACTGGTAAGGTCAATGGTGTGCAATGCATAACACACATATTGTTGACAAACAGATTTAAACCCCAATACAAAGAAACAAACAGAACATTTCAAGGTCTACTAGCTACATGTATACATACAAACATGTATAATTGCCTGTCACAGAAAGTCTTTGTATCATATAAATATTTGAACATAATTATTGTATGACTACAAACGTTAGTGTATACATTTAAGGAAATGTCAATAAGTATAATTCAAACAGTTGTGTTGAGTCATGACTACATAATTATGATTTGACATTTTCTGAAACAATAAGAGGCCAAAGTCATTTTCAGTAAATGTAGGGGACAGAACAAACTTGTATAAAAATTATATAGAGATATACAGACTGCAAAGATTTATTTTTATAATTTAAATTTTAAACAAGAAATATGCGGCAATGCTACCAAACCAGGTTTTCAACAGTTTCTCGAGAGGAAACCTTGTTTCCATTTATCAGTAATAATGACCTTGACCCCAAAACCCTAAAATACAATGCTAAGCTTGATCTCTATAGCAACTTGCTACATTCAGTGTGGCAACAACAGGTCAATCTAAACTGAAGTTATTGAACAGAAACACAAAACTGAGACTAGAGTTTGGAGATCAGTCTCAAGTCTTATCTCAGGTCCTGAACTGCGGCCACGACTGTAGTCCAGTGGTTAGTGCGCTATGAAAATTGGACAAAAATATCGACTTTCCTCCATATGTGGAGAAGTTAGAACTGGTTAGCATACAGTCCAGGAAAACTAGTTAGGTGAAATAGTTGCCGTATATAACTAACAAAATTATTGAAAAACAGTGTTAAACCCAGTGAAAAAAACAAGAGGGCCATGATGACTTTTCCTTTGTTCACCTGAGTAAAAATTGCAACTTCTAAGGTCTTTCTGTGATTTGACCTGGTGACCTAGTTTTTTCGCCAGAGCTGATCCATGTTCAAACATGTTCAAGATATCATTAAGGCAAGGTTTAATGAAGATTCAGTCAAAAGTGAGACCTCTAGAGTGTTAACTACCCCCAAATGAAAATGACGGGCAATGAACTACATGACAGACACTGGATAGTGAGTGTTCACTATGGCTCACTAAGCACTACTTGCTCAGGAGAGCTAAAAAAGTCCCTGAACTACAACCATGTCTGGCAACTGGCAACAGTCTGTAAATTACAATTTAAACAAATTACTATTTTTAGCAACAAAAATGAGAGGCTTTTGAAGTCACTTTGCTTTTTATCCATTATGCTACCTCAGCTTTCTGGACTATTTACACAGTAAATCAAACTGCATGAAATCCCTGTCAGTTATCCCCCTTCTCTCATTCATTATTGTGCCATGACAACACAATCAAAACATAAATAAAAGCTGAAACCAACAACATTAATTTAATAAAGGTTTTATGTTTATACTGAATTCATCACTAGGGACAGTTATCCATGATGGCTATCAATATAGTAGACAAGATACAGACAGGTAATTAAAATGGAAGTACCAAGTTACAAGGAGTCAACAGCCACGGGCTTCAACATAATTCAGAATCATGACTTTTGGAACAATGCTAAAATCATTTATGAATATTTTTATATTCCAATAGAATCGTGACTGTTTACATAGTTACTTAGTATTTGTCAAAGGACACTTAAGAAAATAAGGCTCATTTCTTGATTTCAATTTCAAAAAAAAAATATAACACAGTCTAATTGAATCAATTTAATTTAATGCATCTTTAATCAGTTTATTTTGAGTTTGTACACTATTTGTACACCTGACCAACCATATTTTTTTGAGCAGAGCCTAAAGGCTCAAACAGCAAAATCCAAAGTTTGAAAGGTTTTAGGGACAAATCATATCCCTGAAGTATTAAGGAATTATCCTCAGAAAAAATAGAAAAGTTTGCCAACAAACCAACTACAATTTTTGGTCAAGTAACCAGAAACGCAACATTTTTTTCTGGCCTTTTACACTTAATTGTCAAAATCGTTGATGTATTTAAAGTATATTAAAACCTTGTTTTACACAGGATATGAATTAATATAATTTGTGCTAAGTGGCATACACTATTAACAAGATTTCATCATAACCCCAATGGGTTCTAACTATCAGTGCGTGCAACTGTGAAGAAACAAAAAGGTAATCGAAAATATCAGTGATGACTTTAACTCCTTCAGTACCCATTATGATTGACTGAAGGCAGATTATATCAAATATGTGCGAACCAAAATATGACTATTAAATCATTGCTTAAGGCTTCAAATTAGATGTGGACTGGTTGTTTTATGGTGTGCATACTAAAGACTATGAGAATTATACAAATCACCTCTTACAATTAGAAAAGTAATGACAGGCATTTCGATAAAGTTTGAAATTTTGGACTGTAAAAACAATGCATGCAGTGAGGCCTCACTTTGCAACCACCCCAATATTATAAATACACTTTGAAACCACCTCAATATTATAAATACCTCAATATAACATTTATTTTCGGACAGATTTTTAATATTTTTATATTTTGACTAAATAATGAGACCATCTCAATACCGAGACCTGACTGAGATCATACTGTCCATAAGGTGGTCGTAAAATCAGGGTTTCACTGTATATATTGTATGCAAACTAAGTATGTCAATAAGGGCAAGATAGGTGGAGTGCCATATCTATGACCCCTTCCTGATTTCTAAAGGTCAAATGCCATCATACTTTATTTCATTTTAGACAATTTTCAAAAAAAGACTGAATTAAATATCTCCTTGTCTTATTTGTCTAGTAACAATTTCCCAGTCCAAAGGCTCAGGCAAACAGTAATGTGTTTCTATTACACAGCTTGACTTCTCTCTTCATAAAGAAGACACTGTTACTAATTTCACCTTTTTAAGACATGTAACAAAAACACAGTGGGAAGATGTAATTAGTTCCTTTCTATAAGTCTAAATTCAGTCCATTCTACACTTTAACGCTTAGTCATTGGTTCATTAATGTCATCCAATTAACAAATGGTGCTCTAAGCTGCCATAGTACATTGCCTTATCAGTAATTCCTTCACAAGTACCCACTTATACACCTGGGTAAAGAGGAGCAATATTTAATGTGTGATCATTTTATAGCGCAAGGAAATTATGATAGCAGAATTTGAACCTGAAACCACTCGATCATGAATCCTGCATCCTACCACAGGACCACCATTCATACAATTGTCTTTTTTGGAATTTATTAGATTAATACTATAGTACAAAATATATGTGTTACAGAGTGACTTATGATAGTTCACTCAGTTAATATAATTATTCACAGGTGGCCACTTACTCAAGTTTAGCAATACAGTGGACCCCTCTAAACCAGTCATGCCTGGGACCAGGACATTTGACCAGTTTAGAGGGGGCGCTAGTTAATTATATAGCAATGAAGTCGGGACAAGGACATTTGGCCGACTTAGAGGGAAAACCAGTTTATAGAACTTGTATAGAGGGTTTCCACTGTACATTGATTGCTATTTCATTAAAGTGCATGTGATGACTGTCACCAAGTAGCACTGTTTTGTCACTATTTTAAATAAATAACAATGAATAATCAATAAAAGGCTGAAAGATGGATAGTTTTCAGACAGATGTATCAATCAGGTCTGTGGACCTCAGCTTAGTGAGTTTGAACCCTGGCTGCAGCGCACGTTCTGTGTGACAATCTGTATAAAGATATTGTGGTTAAGGCACTCCATCACCATCATTCAATTAGAGAAGTTGACAGTTACTTGCATAGAACAAGAATAGTACTGGTAGAGAATCCATGAAGACGGGTTAGATTACCTGCCAAGGTACCAGTGTTCTCATTAGGAACTAGTCACTGACCCAAAAGGTCGGTTCAAACCCCCCTCTCCCTAGAAAGCCTGTTACTTTCTATTTAAGCAAATACCAGAAATTCCTAATGAGAACTATGAGGAACAATATATAGCTGTACTAGTGATACTACTACAGGCATACCCCCCCCCCTCCTGAAAAAAATAATCAATTTGTCAGCTAGATTATTCAAAATTTGAGACTGGAAAGTTCTACAGACAGTCGTTAATATTTCATGCCTCGATAACAGCCAGCAATAAGCCAGTCTGACATTTGTAGATATTTAAACACAGTACTTAATGTAATTGTTGATAATTACTAATTAGACCATTTGCCCCAAACAGAACTCACAAATATCAAGAATAACACGTTCATAATGATCATAATCATACCATACTTCACAGTGTGAAACTGAACATAATTTTACAACACAAAAGGTTATCACCCTCTGGCAAGCACAGGACTTTGAACTTACCAACCTCAGGGTAAATGACAGAACCTTGAAATAAAGTCAATGATGGATCAATAATAAAACATTTCTTCATATCTCTAATGATCAGTTCTACAATGATTTGATGAGGACCAGGTATTGCACAGCCAGTAGGGGAATCAGCACAGTATAATTTGGTAATAAAAAATTCCTGGGGACTAGAAAAATTACTCACTATGTCCAAACTTTGCTAAATTTCACTTTATCATTAACAATGGCATTAGGTGGGTGTGCTAGGGGAATAATAAATGCTTCATTGTATCTGAGTCTTCATTATATCAGAGTTCACTATAACTGTGTTTTACTGTATTCAATAACATACAGATGGGTTGAATAGCCTGTGATTTTATATCAGATAATTATGATCAAACTATATCTGGTAACACCTGTATTAGACATATTTTATAATATTCATATTTTAATGGGATATGGGCTAGAATAATGCAAAAACAGAAGTACAGAGACCAGTTTTAAAACTTCATTTTGATATATGCAGACATCCATGCACAAGCATGACTGGGTATCCCCAACTGTGTAACCTCCAGAAATGAAATCTTTGTTCGTTTGTTTTTACATGACATGTCACTAGGGTTTAACACCATTTGTCAACAATTTTTCAGTTATATACGGCAACCGGTTGACCTGACCAGTTTTCCTGGACTATATACTAACCAGTGCACAATTACCCTTCCACAAGGAGCTGGCAACTTCCCCATATATGGAGGAAAATCGAAATTTTATCAAATTTTCATAGAAGGGTATGACCTGGCCTCGACTGGGATTCAAACCCTGATTGGCGAGTTACAAGTCCAGCGCACTAATCACTGGACCACGACCATGGCCTCAATAAAATCTTTAATATTGCGTTATTATAATTAGTTTCTGAATGCTGCAATGCTATTGGACAACTTTAAGAACAATTTCTAAAACAACCAATCAGATGCTCACTTGTACCGAAGTTCAGATTCGTAACTCAAAGCTTAATGATCTGATTTATATGATGGTGTTACTGTGAACAAGTGAGAATATGTTCATAGAAGCAAGTTTTCAGATGTAAGCGGAAACCAAGGTTTTTTTGTCTTAATCATCCTGTCCCTAAAGTCAACTGGTTCTTGTTTTGATAATTATATCATTAATTTATACTAGGGTACCATGTGTTCTTGACAGTGTGCCATATTTTTATAAGTACCAGTGTCAGTGTTTATAGCCTATGTGATAAATGATTTATATTCAAGTTTTACTGCCATCTATATTTTAACATTACAATAAATATTTGTCATATTAAACATTAATGAAAAATAAAGGAAAAATACAGTTACCTAGCAATCTGTATGTGCTATTAGCACATTTTTCTTACTTATTGTTATTGTTATTTTTATCTATTTTTTATTATTTTATTATTTTATTAAATATTTACCTTCAATTTAATATACCTTAACCTCAATATTGAAAAATATTTTATATTTTTCTTCAATTTTATGACTTACAAGAGTATAAAATTTCTAAAATTTCTGAACAATATACAAAATAGTATTGAAAGCAAACTTATTAATCCCAATTGAATGTATGCAAAAACCTAGTACTGGACTCGAGCACTGACATTTCCTTGAAAACATTACCGCAGGACTGCAAAAAATATTACAGGCCAATAGAATAATATTGACATAGATCTTTGCAAAAATCAAAAGAATTCTACTAAAGATGATGGCTAGAAGTTCTCGAAATTTTACCCGACCTCTCCAAAATATTTGTGACAAGACAAGGCTTTTCACCCGAACTGCTATAATGTGACCTGATAAAAACATACTCTAATAACAATGTACCTATCCCAGAAAGCATCATGTAGGTAAGCCAATACAGCAACATTGAAGGGAGTTCCCTGAAATATGAAGATTAACTCAACAATTTGAATCATCTAAGATAAGGACCACAACAGACTCATCCTGTTTAATTAACTACAAACAACAACAACAACAAACACTGTGAAACTAGGGATAGTACAAATGGTTGATAAAAGAAGTAGATTATAAATCAATGTATACATACATATATTTAACGCTTACATAGAGTTTTCATCTTTTAGAAGTATTAAATTTTGTCAAACTGTAACAAGGTACAGCGCAAGACAGTTATAGCATATGCCTAGGGACCTGATTATTTACATCATTATATCCAAATTTCACTATATCAAAAACAAAAGAATAAAGAAGGTATGTTTAAGGAAAATTTTCCCAAATATCATAGTTCACTACAACCATGCTTTATGGTATACATTAAACTGGAATAATCATTCACCATTTTCACTGTTAAGGATACAGAGAATTAAGAATATAATGAAGTAATTATTCAAGTCCCCAGGAATTTACTGACTGTGTTCTACTGTATTTCTGTTTTATACATCAATGAATGTTTTTACTAATATAATATTGATAAATACAATATAATAATTGTAACTCAATGCTTTAGAACAGCACTTACCTTATCTTCTGTTCCTGTCCATGCCTTAGTTCTTCGTCTCTCTGAAGAACATGAAGAATAGAGTTCTTCTCACGCTGGGAGAGTCCCTCCACAACATTGACACAGTCCACCATAGTTTAAACAGTCAAATCTATGACGCATTCATCCACATATAAATATATCTACTTAACTGTTCACAGTCTAATACAGGTATGTTCATTATAATTTAAGCTACATATTTTGGTACACATGCATGATTAAACCTTCATGCGAATATCAGCATAATTATGAAGTAGACCTGAATATCAACATAAAGAAACTTCTCAATGCTTCAAGGACAATACCCAAAACATGGAGTCTTATGACTTAGTCTAAACCATGTTACTGTATTGTTTCAGATGATGTTACTTGGCCACTTCCTGTTTGGCGCACAGGCTCTCAGCGAATCACATACAGTCTCCAGTAATCCTGAAAACAAATATTCAAAAAATGATATCTATAATCACAAAAACGTAATATTTGTTGACGAAAGACATACACAAATTGATCACATGACAAATTTTCTAAATTTAATGGGTACATTAAAGTTGTGATACAAAGATACAACAAGAGGATTATTGAATTCAATGCTCCACAGTATAGATGCCAGACATGAAATAAAATAAGATTCAAGTGATATTGTGACTACAGTATGTTGTGATGCAGTAAAAAAGGAAGCCAGTTTAAAAAAAATTAACATACTGCAAAACCTTGAAATAGAAAGCACCTTTGGGACCCAAAAGCATTGTCATGATAATAAGGTGGTCTTGTTATCAAGTTGAATTAGACAGGAGTTACTGAAAGCAGGTCCAAACATAGGTGGTTGTAATAACGAGGTGGTTGAAATATTTGGGTGGTTGCTAGGTGAGGTTTTACTGTATTCACATTTCCCAGTATATAAAAAAGTATTTTACAGTATCAACAAGATGACCTATGCCTGGCTCCCAGATATTTTCTGCTACTCTTTTGTACAGTGATCTAATGCTGTTACCCTGTGGACAAAATTATAGCCGTCAGAATATACTAAGCAAAAACCACTATTAAATGAAAATATCGCCTCATCAAAGGTTTAGTGCAGGATGAAGGGCACTAATCTAACTATGGTAAGCCTGAGTCACTTTTCGCAAGGGACAAACCCAATATTACCAGTATCTAGTACCACAGAAAGCCTGATATCAGAAATAGCTTTATTTATTACCTTTAAGAATAAATAAAATAAATAGATACCCTTAAGACAGGCCCTTATGAATTAATTTAGTACCACATAGAGGAGCCATTCAGGAGTACCATATGCAACTATCATAATAGAATGTTTCAATCAAGTTATTGATCATTAATTTGCCTTAATGACCCAACATACCAGTACTTTAATTAACCTAATGCAATGTGTGTATTTTGTTTTTTTGAACATCCACATATATACAGAGATGTGGATCAATCATCATGATCACCTCTAAACAACAGAAACCTAACAACAAAACATTGAAATCAAAATTGAATAAAGGCATATATCAAATAGTCCTTGTTGAATGTACCCGCGGGGTAAAAATTTATGTAAATGGGGCACTGAATGGAGGTAATAATTTTATAAAAAATCATTTTTTTCAGAACTTTTCAGACTTTGGTTTTACAAATTTAGTGTTTGTGTTTACACCAAACATTAGTAATTTCATTAATGCTTTCACAATGGACTTTGGATATTTAGTCACTGCGACAGTTTTTGTGGGTAAGTTGTTAAGCAAGTAGAGGGCATAAGATAGGATGGGAGTGTTAAATAGGGAATATTTGGTAGAAGCTTGAAGTAACAGCCAGGAGTGCTATAAACAATTGACCAGCAGTTCTCTAAGACCAAGAACAGTTTTCTATTCAACAGTAACAATAACAACATGTTATAAAAGAAGGATGTAGTGGTTTTGACATGTTCATATCAGCTTAAGGGAATATTGATATAATTGCACTGATTTCATGATAAAGATGATAAAAATTCTGCATTTAAGTCTTTTAAAATTTTTACAATATTTCTATTGCATATACAGTGCTTCCTCCAAAGAGCAACACTTGTCGGAGTCGCAAACAAGTGTTGGTCTTTGGAGGGAGTTGTTGTTCTGAGAGAATTGATATATTTGTGACAGGAGTTTTTATTACGTGTATGTGTGCCTTTGCTGTCATTTCTTGGAGGGAATAGGTCTTTGGAGGTGACATTACAGAGGTAGCACTGTATCAGACAATCGGCACTAACAATATAACTTATTTTTCCACACAAAACATATGATGTCTTGATTTCAAAGTTGACAAATTGCTATCTTAGCAATGATATGCCTTTGAAATGGGCCCCAAGATAGGTAATATTCTGTATAAAAATGTGATCATTTCCTGTACACATATACAAGTACAAAGAAAATGCAACATGTGAAAGTTACACCAAACCAAAGTACAACTACTTGATTCACATTGAGCAGTATTAGTATTACAATGACTGTGTAAGTTATCTTGATACCACTTTTACATATAACGTGCATACTTGTAATTTGATTAAACGGATGGATAGCAGTTTAACAATTTAATATGTCATCCAACAATACAATGAAGCATAGTAACGCTTGAATGAACACAGAAAATATGTGATATCAGTTTGAAATAATGTGGCATATATAAATGTGTGTTCCTCCAGGACAAACATGCTCAAACAGATGTGATATTTACAATAAATTGCACAGCTGGCAGGAGATTTTGACACAATTCGAACAACAATTCTCTGAATGGTACAATAATTGTAACAAACCAATCTAGGCTCATTAACTATTTATATCCTCAAATATTTCTGTCGAACCAGACACTGGTGAATATACTCCTTTACAAGCATGATTATTAAGTTAGATGAAAGTCAAGTAGCACATGGTTATAGCGATTCCTGGGGACCAGAATAATTACTTCAATACATCCATATTTCAGGTGCCTCAGTGGTTGAGTGGTTATTGTCTCTGACTAGTAACCACAAGTCCCTCATCACTGCTGTGAGTTCGAATCCTACCAAGGACCAGAAAAAATCACACTGTCCATTAGGCTAATAGATGGTCTCTGATTGTACCCAGGTGTAAACCTTGACTCTTCCTAATAAATACAGTAAAACTTGTTAATAAAATCTACTTAAGGAAGAGAAGACCTTTGACCAGGGATTTCCCTAACGCAGGTTTATTGCGTCCCTGATGCGATATTCAGCCGAGGGACTTGCATTAAGAGTAACCATCGCATCCTCAGGACCCCTTCTGACTCGGAATTTTAAATGGCATTTTCTCGGGACCCCTTCTGACTCGGAATTTTAAAAGGCATTTTCTGTGTGGGACTCCCAAAAATCCCTAAAATGTTTGAGATAGGAGTCCCGGGGACCCTCGGTGAAAAATCTTATGGAAAACCCTGTTTGACCTTTATAACAGTTAACCTTTATTCTCCCTGGTTTATTTGGTCTATTTTATCAGTAAATGCTTGTTCAAGTAAGGTCATTGTTCACATGGTGAACTTATTTACAGGAGGCTATCAAATCAGGTTTGACTGTATACATATAAACACAATGGAACTTTGGTCATCTGATCAATGCACTTATTGGAAAAAAGAATTTTTGGTTACCAGCAGTAATTATATGGGCCATAGATCAATGTTTGCCAAATTTTCTCAAACATTATGAAGCTTGGAATGAAAGTATGCCATATGTAATCAAAATTATGCACTAGAATTAATTTTCTTTATCACTTATATTTGACGCCTATGTCCGCCCTGGTTTTAAATACTGCACAATAGTTATTGATAAGAACTGAATAAATGGATTCTTCTTTACATCAAAGTGTAGAAAAAATTCTAAAGCAAATAAATTTAATATTATAAAAAAACGACTTCAACTATGTAGTACAGTAATATGTAAAAATGTAAAAAAAAAATGAATAAATACAGACCACAGATGAAATTTTGTAATCCACCACAATCCAGCAATCCAAAAAGTCAATAGTAAATTTTTTCAGTCATTATATACATATTATATCAATTAAACATGACACAATCTCAATAATTGAATGTCAAAGCACTAACGAACAAAAAATTGAACTTAACACAAACCTAATCCTTGTGTTACATAAAATTAGTTAAAAGGTACACAACATACCTGTGTTTACTATCACTTTCACTTCTCTAATTGAATTCATTCACACAATCCACTATTACTATTAGTCAGTATACAAATGTTTCATGTTTTTTATTTCTCTGTATGACAGTATAACACAGTCAGATTAATCGTATTGATCAGTAAACTTCAAAATGAATACCTCTGATAGTGGGTAATATCTCGATAAATACAACAATATATAAAGCCACATCTGTATTCACAAAGTGTCATCCTTTCTTATTCCATTCAAAACAATATTATATCAACAAATTGGAATTAACTGGCACAAAAAGTATTCCACTGCACTCACCATACATTCCTACAAATGGCTTTTAACAAGAACACAGTAGTATAGGTTTTACATCAATTTATGTAAGGACCCATGTTGGGAAAAATTAGATCAACATTTCCACACTATCCAGTAATTATCGTTTCATACTGTAAGCTGTCACTACACAGAGCCACTAACTAATCCTGTCACTGCTGTATACAAATCGTCACAAATCATCCTTGAAATTTAACATCTTATCAAGTTTATTTATATACTATACACAGGTAGGACTTCAAAAGAGAGTTCAAAGGTCAATACATTGAAATAGAAACTTTTATTGCATGTAAAAATATTTAAAGAATTATTCCATACCTGTATATTACAGTTAGTATATAAATATTTACGTAATGACAACAATCAGGATTTAACACACAACTGTGTATTGGGTTTAATTGGTTTAAAATGAACGGACATGCATGACTAAGTTGGATACCATCAGTTCAATGCAGAGGAACTAAATGTTACCCTGGATTTAACTCCTAAGGCAATCATGTACTTCAACAAATTATGAAGTGAGTGCATAAATATATCAAGAAATCCAAGTATAATACATTCATACCTTATAAGTGATTTATTAAAATAACTTCACAAGTTTAAGAATTATTACAGTATTGTTATTAAATACCAGATGAGTTGATAATTTAAAGACCCTGTATCCTAAACTCCATTACTATCCACATCATTGGAAATTAGCACATATATTATTCCACAATAAAACATGATTGGCCATTCCATTTTACTAATCCAAATGTGGTAATTATATCAATTATAATGGCCTATGATGTCACTGATTACTTGTTTTGTGGCCGCCATAGTGGTCTAGTGGTTAGCGCACCAGACTTGTAACCCACCAGTCCGGGTACAAATCCTGGTCACAGCAGGTCTTACCCTCCCATGAAAATTTGACAAAAATGTTCATTTTCCTCCATATACAATCCAGGAAAAACTGGTAAGGTCAACCAGCTACCATATATTAAGGAAAAGTTGTTGAAAATGGCTTTAAACCTAGTGATAATGTTGCACAAAAACAAACTGCTTGTTTCTTTTTCTTTTTGATGTGACATATTGTCACTGGGGTTTAACGCCATTTTTCAAAAAATTTTCAGTTATATATGGCGACCGGTTCACCTAACCAGTTTTCGTGGACTGTATACTAACCAGTTCTAACCCTTCCATAAGGAGCCAGCAACTTTTCCACACATGGAGGAAAATCGATATTTTGGTCAAATTTTCATAGAAGGGTATAACCTGCCGTGACCGGGACTTGAACCCTGATCTCCGGGTTACAAGTCCAGTGCACTAAGCACTGGACCACTGCTGCGGCCTAACCGCTTGCTTGTTTTAAAACAAAGGAGGAAATAAGTAGTTGAAAATGTAGTTCTTATTATTTTCAGATAAAAGAATGCTTTAATTACTAATTATTTTTGTTATTACCAAAATAATAAATGCATTCCCATATTTTATTGATAAGAAACTTGGCTGAGTAGCAGTAAATCAATTGAGCAATGTAATTATGATTTAATTTTTTAGCACAGCTGAAATCCTGCCCATGCTTTATCATCTGATAAAATATGGGGATATATCTATTATTCATTAATTAAACAAAGTGATCAGATTCATTGAACACTCAACATAGTACATTTGTATTACTCACATACATTCAAACCTGTGAACAAAGGCCACCCTTGGAAAAGACAAAATGTGGCCCTTATTGACAGGTGGCCTTTATTTAAGGTCAGTTTGTTCTAAATAATCAGTGAGGGTTTTTCAAAGAATGATCTTTATTTGCAGGGTGGTCTTTATTTGGAGGTGGCTGCAAACACATGTTTGAATGTAA
Organism: Lutraria rhynchaena; assembly: GCA_008271625.1. Taxonomy (NCBI): domain Eukaryota; kingdom Metazoa; phylum Mollusca; class Bivalvia; order Venerida; family Mactridae; genus Lutraria; species Lutraria rhynchaena. The sequence continues at coordinate 809,533 of VIBL01000040.1, forward strand.
TTATGTCATGCATTTCATAAGATGGGACAGTGACATTGGTCCAGATTTCATTGAAATTGTTTTATCTATTTTGGTATGGATCCTATTGTGGGAAAGATAAAATAAAAATAAAATAATAAATTAATAAAATTATTCACAATACACAGGTCATTAAAATATAGAAGACATACATATCATCATACTGAAAACTATAAGGACAACTGCCCAATTTTTCAAACTGACTAGGAGTACAAGACTAGAGGTTATAAAACTTGAGATCAGTCTCCAAACTCAAATCTCATTTTCGTTCTCATCCTATTCAGACCTTTATGTTTCTTTGTTATAAGTGTAAGCAAATATTTTTATCAACTGACTAGCACAGCGCTTGAAATGAGATAAAATTAATGAACTTAAGAATATTGAAAACACAAAATTGAGATTCAATCTGGGAGATCAATCTCAAGTTTTATAACATGGGGCCCAGAAATTGCTGAAAAAAAATCTGAAAAAAATTATGCAAAGTAATGTTCTTCATTTACCACATTCATGTATACAGAATGGGACAGTTTATCTACATATACAGGGATCAGATTTACCATAAAACCACATGTTTCCATTATTTAACTGATAATTATCATCGGACTTGGATGAACACAATATAACTTGATTATGCTCAATTTTATATCCAGTTTCACCGCAAAAAGCTGCATTCGCAATGATAAATGAGGCATGCCATAAGATATGTGAACAAAAACAAACATGTGAATGGAAATAAATGTTAATAGATGCTAAAATCAATACAAACAGTTACAACTATACACACTACAAATTTACAATAAGACCTTTCAAGACATGGTCGATACAAACCACAGTAGAACATGGTGATAGCGAATTCCTGGGGACCTGAATGATTTCTTCGCTGGAGTTTATCATCGCACCAACAGCCAGGGTCATTCGGCAACTTTCCAGCTTTAACCACAGAGGAAGATCCCAGACTTAAACCCAGGTAGAACCCCAAACCTGTAAGCTAAGCCAAACAGTTTCCTCACATGTGTAATTATTTGGTATCAAGTGGGATTCAAACTCACAGCTGTGAAGGGGTAGTGATTACTAGTCAAGAGACCATAATCACTCAACCATGGAGGCCAAACTATTACCTTTAATACTTCCACATTTCACTATATCAATAAAAGTAAAACTAAGAAGGTCATGCTTGGGGAAAAAGTACACATTTCACTTTATCGAATCCTTCACCATATTCAAATTCATTATAACTGCGTTTCTCTGTATATGGTGGCAAATTGGAACTTTTCAGGTGTTATTTCTTGATATTCATAACAATGAAATAAAGAAGGTCTTGATCTAAGAATAATTTGCAGTATCTGATTCTTCGCAATATCAGCATTCATTATGACCGTGTTTTGCAGTACATGGTAAATTGGATTTTTTTTGGTAATATCATGCATACAATTAACATATGCAATCAGTACTACTAATCTGCATGTGATTTAAAGTTCTATAAGCATATATTAAAATATGATTATACATGTCATGACACAACTGGCCTATGCAAGATTGTGAAAATGAGAACTAACCTAAAATCAAACGCAATGAAGAGAAATGACAGTTTTGATATGATGGCTGTAGAAGTCAGAAACCCACAGGAATTAAACCAAGTCTGCAAAAACATACTCAATGAATAAAACATACCAACATGTACGCATACAGCATCAGTATATATGATTAAATCTTACACAGTCCCCCAGGTAGTTCCCAGTTCATGGTAACCAGTCTGGCAAACAGCAGTATTTATTGTGTTATTACCTGTCCCTGACACTATCTGATAATCGAAGCCTGTATTAGGCAGGGAACGAGACTATATTCATATTATATACATGTCAGATAAACAGACTGGTTGCTGAAAATCTGGCAATAAAATATGTGTAGTAATTATTTTTACTGTAATAACACACAAATCAAGGAACAAAAGGCAACCAAAGAGAAAACGACTGTTGCTAAGGCCATACCTAAAAATTTGTTGCTTTGCAATTATGCGACCAACTTATTCAAAAATCCCCTGAGACAAATTTTTTTTGAATACCGCAACTATAAACAATTCTTTTCATTCCAGTATTTCATTTCCATTACAAGCTTTTAATGTAAAAACAAAAAAGGCCCACCTACCAACTCACTTCTAAAAGCTTGGGTTGCATAACAACATTTTCTTAAGGATAGCCTTTTGTGTAATTTCCGTTAGGCATTTATTTGATCTACCCCTTCAACTAGTACATAAATGTGAGCTGAGGAGTGGAAATTGTTCACAAAGAGACCCTCATTAATAAAGTAGCCTTGAATTTGTTAAGGGTCAACAGCAGTATACTAAGACCAGAATAATATTAATGGTACATGCTTCTGGTTACCTGACCCAGTCTATTTTTTGGTACATACCCTGATGTTTTTAACAGCAAGATTCAAAGTACAGAAAGATTTTCGGATGAATTGTACCTTGTATTCTCACAAAAGAGTCTTCAAAGAAAATTCAGAAAAAAAATTCTCAGATCTATCCTCCTTAATTTTTTGGTAAAGAAACCCTAAATGGGACTATTTGTTGTTCGCCATATAGCAATGATAGAACAATTCAGTCCCGATAAACAGGTCAATGAAATATTTTGATGATACCTAAATCTTTACAGACATTTTGTAAAAATAATCTATACAATACAACAACAATGTGGAACAGAAAAGTAAATAGTACACATACTTACTATGTTAATGTCACATTGATAAATTAAATCCAAATCAATATAAATATATCACATAAAATTCTGAAAATATGAGTAACAATTTATACTATACACTCCCATATATCAACATTGTGATATAGAAGTTTGATACACCCGAATGACTTGTTTAATGTAGATACAACCCCGTCAGCCCATTTGTATATCAACAAGTGAAATGACATACTGGGTATTTATAAAGCATACATCCAATACAGGTTTTCATGTACAAATTAGACGTCCATGTTTAATTATGGTGTACTGTTTTACTATTCAATTCATTTTTCTGAAGTTATCGATTCACATAGTTAAATAAGTGATATCACCTATTTATATAGGTAATATAAAATGTAACCAAATGTTTTAGAAAAATATTGATATCATCCATTCCACTATATGATATTCCTCATTCAATAAGTGATATCAACTATTTGTTTAAATGTTTATCATTCATTACACAAAGCAATATCTTTCATTCAATTAGTGATACCAATTACATGAAATAGTTTTAAAAGTGTGCTAACATCCATTCCACCAGGTGATATCTCACATTCAATTTGAGATGTTAATAAATGGTTCTAATTGATTGATATCATCCATTCCACGAAGTGCTTTCACTAAAATCAGTAAAGCTGTTAAAATAGAGCCAAGCACTTTGCAGTCTATCTAATGATAACGCTGAATTTATAACCACATCTTCTCCCATGAGTACAATATACTTTTAATTACCTTACATTAACTACCCAATGCAGCAAATCAATAATCGAGCATTATGCCTAAATGAACCAATGCTAACTCCATTAACTTTAAATCTGATATGAAATTTGATGTCAGTATCGAACTGATAGTCACAATATTTTTGTTAGTTTGAGCTTTATAATAGGTTTGACAGCATGTCCAAACATCTTTCATTATCTTGACTATCCGTTCAGAACATTCACCATACAATAAACACAATTTAACAAACTAATATTTTCACTGGGTTTTAACATCACACCAGCAGCCAAGGTCAATTGGTAACTTTTTCCAGTTTTAACGGTAGAGGGTGTCACCGCCATGCAGACATGCACCTGGATTGAATGAAAACTAAGAATATTTCATGTAGCCTTCATGTTTCAAAATATTTCTTCTTTAAATAATTAAATTTTTCATCAGAACTGACTCATTTATCAAGTCAACTTTTATTGATTTGCAGCTGCATAAGATCATAAATATAAATATTTGCCTGCATGACTAATTAATTCTACAACCTTGAGATTCCTTAAGTCATATAAAAATATATTCTCCCCTATCAAAAAGCCAGTGTTTAAATTCTAATAAAAACACAAGATTTCTATTCAGCTGCCTTTAAATTTCAAATACAATCAAGTTGTACTTTTATGTTTACATTATCTTATGTTTACATTATCTTATGTTTACATTATCTTATTAAGTAACTTATCATTATAAACTTTATCATTTTGATGCACGCTACATGACCATTAATTGTCGATGTGCCATAAAACACCACTAAATAAACAAGATGTGCTTTAAATGCAACACATTTAAAATCTAAAAAGCAAAGACGCATAGTTTTTTTCCCAATATTTTATCACACCATCTGTTGCACATGGATGATTTTCTTCAGTCTTTAATATGGTGAGCATAACTTATTTTACAAAATTAATGTACATTTGTGTGACATTTAATTAGTAAATATTTACACAAAACTACAAACCTTGCTGATGCAGCTTTATGTTAGCCAATGAGTGGACAAAGCCAAATAAATAAAGGTGTTATGCTGTCACAAACAATCTAACTGGTAGGATTACACCAAACAGACAGATGAAAAGACACATTGATGACTGGACTCACAAGCAAATAACTGTGAGCACCCTATTGCAGGCATTTTTCCTTCTGTAGCAGGGGCTGTTTATAGGCATCTTCCCCTTAGGAAAAATCTTTAATAATGCAGTTTTCTCCTAAAATTCAGTTTACATCAAGTTTTTCTTCCCCTTTTTGCAAAAATAAGGTGTTGCTTTCCCAAATTTAAGAAAAGACTCCTTCCTCTATCTGTGAAAAAGCCTGCATTGGATTGACATGTAAATTTGTACCTGATTCTGCCAATCAATATTTACTATCTTCAATTTTCATTGATATATTTCTCAAAAGCTATACATAGCTTATGTTTTGTATGTTAAATTTGTGTATACCGCCTATGAAGAAATAAATATTTGCTATACAAAATCCCAGACTACATCATCCCGAAAGTCTGACTTTGAACTAACTATTCTTGTTACTCCATTAATTTGATTAGTACTACCACTAGTCAGTATGACATACAGTACTTTGATTCTGGGTGAAAGATTCCATTTAAAGTAAACAAATAAAAATTGAATAAAATACGATAATAATTTATAACAAACTTTGCTGCTATTAAGAAATTAAGAAGAACTATAATATCAATTCTTATCCCAAACAGGAACTATATGCACATTAACTTGTATTGTAATATAAAGTAACCTGTAGACTGTGGAGTCTCTGACAGTGGTATAACTATAAAACTAAAACTAGAGGTAAATCTACTACACCAATTCCGTGATGGGAAAATACTGAAGATCCTTATGATTCGTGCTATTAAACAAACAATTCCTTACACCTCAGATGTTACTTTGTATTTCTTAAATAATTTTCACTGCAGTTCAGACAATTTATCAGGGGAAATTACTCCGTAAGTCGTTAAATATTCGTTATGGGAGTTACTCCCCTTGTTGAATATGGCTGGAAAGAATATGTTGACATTGAAACAGGTGTGTTATTTAAATAATTCTGTTGTACCTTTCTTTAGTTTCATGTCAGACTGGTTCTTTAATGTTTTGTTAAAGTGATATTTATATGACTTGTTTAAAGTATTAGCATAGCACTTAACGCATTCTTTACGTAAGCAATGTTTGTAAGTATTTAATTATTCGGATATAGATAGTTTCGGATACCGAGGAGCAGTAATCGTGTTTTTATGGACGCAGAACGTCTAAGGTGGATTTCAATGTCTGGAGAAATGTTATCAAATATCTTGCCGTATCTTTGCTCCCTTATTTTTTTATGGACTAACTGCAATCCCATTTTAACATCTATGAAATGCTGGTTTTGTACAAGTCAAATTGTAACAAACATTTGCAGTATCTACACTGGCATTACTGCCCTCATTTAATTTCACATTAAATTTAATCTTGCAGTTGTCTGTGGTTTTTTTTGAAGAATAACAACCTGCAACAACACCTATGGAAACAAACCTGACCTAGTTTCCATTCCTGTTGTTTTTCTATTGAAATTCTCCACTATGTATCCCTAATGTAAGTACAGAAAAGTTTCACCTAACAACAGGTCTGACAATATGACCTTCCTGCTAATACAACCACTTCCTGAATTACCAACATTTTCCCTTGTCCTTTCAATGATTAAATGGTCCAGTAATACAACCAGTATTACTATTTCATATTACAACCACTTTATTAGACCCAGTCTGTAAATTACTGTTGTTCTATGTCTCGCTGAAGCAACCATAAACAAGCTGATCATGATTATCTGGTTGTATGCATTTTACACCTCATCACACTCATTTGGTTCTGGGTTTTGTCCTTTACTGTTAATTATATACACAGACAGACTAATTTACATCAAGCAACTATTTCATGACATGCCGAAATTGTAGTGGGGATGGGTCCAAATGTGTAATAGTTGAGCAATTAATTAGAATAATAGGGGATAAGCAGTCTTTTGAGTGCCATTGAGATATTTGGTAATGCTCTGGATATCATTTAGAAGGAATCTAAACTAATTGTCTAACAGTATTGGCAGCTTTATAAAATACTTGTTATACCTATAGACTGACAAACTGCTAAAACTGACTCACTATTAAGACCACTTTTTCAGAATTCTGAGTGGTCTTAATAACGGTACTCTACTGTATTCTATAAAAATCTGTGGGATTATATCCAAGTGACAACAATTCATTAAAAAGTTACCCATGAATTGTATTTCCTCTCAATTTTCAGTATAAATTTACATGTTGTCTGCTAGCATGGTCAAACATGATCACCAATTTCTTATACCATACTGTTGCCAATCACCAATATCACTCACTCGTTTTATGGGTACAGTATGGTAAAAGATTTTGTATTTTGGATAATGTACTTCATTGCTTCAAAGTACATGTGCCTTTAGAATGGGAGGTAATCAGACAGGCTGATTTAGTTAAGCCAACTAAAAGTCGAAACTAGAAGTGTCAATATATTGTAAAGATTACTGGTAATGATTGTGAACTTTTTATTAAAAGATGCTATTTTTGTATATATTTCACAAAATCAGGACATTGGTCAAGAGATCTGTCCTTTCAGGTCCATATTTTGTAACTTCACATGCATGTTTAACTGTATGTACAATCTTCTTATTTCAGTTTATGCTAAGATCAGAAGTTTTAAAACTTTATAGAAATCTTCAACGTACTATCAGACAAATACCAGATGAATTCTATAGAAAAGAAATGGCAAAATGGGCCCGTGATGATTTCAAGAAACAGAAGCATCTGACCGATGAGGTAATTAGTACTTATAAACATTAGTGAGTGTTTACATCTTATGCTTAATATACTGTTTCATTCACAATGAACATATGTATACAGTAAAACTTCATTATTAAGAGCATCACATCACGAGTCCTTGTCTTATCTCGAGGAGTTCTTAAAGTCATGTCAATATTTGTTCTTAGTGTATAATTTCAGCCAAAAAACAAATAGCTGGTTATAAGAGCACCATGTTTATTTCAAGCATTTAGTCTGTTCCAATGACTCCTCGAGATATCGAGGATTTACTGTATTTATGAATGTAGCACTTTCCATGTATTTATATTTGCATAGGCATTTTTTTAGATTCCTGACTTGGGGCTGCAATTTGATCCTATTCCTCTGTCTATAAAGCATGTTTTTTCCTGTAATCATAAATAATTCCCATTTAGTTGAACTTTGCTTTTCATTTGGGACATTTTTGGTGAAAGAGATTATGAATTTGATTTATAGAATTGGTCTTTTGTCTGTAAACATCAAGGTAATCATCAATAAAATGTTGGGTGAATGCAACTTTGTCATGTTATTTTCCTACTATTTCCCTGCAAGAGACTATTTTCCCCCTTTTAGGACCCTGACACCTTTCTACTAAAGGTGAAAATCACTGCTTTGATTCACTGAATTAAAATGAATAAACCTCTTGTCTTGGTGATTTATTTCCTTCTATTATGACAATATTTATACATCAATTGGCATCAAAAAGTGCTAAGACTTGAAGGTCCTACCTGCACAACTGACCAACAGCATGATCATTTAAAGGCATATATATTTACTCAAAAGAGGTCTTATATCAGTCACATGTGTCGTATCATTTACCTTTTTATTACTTGCAATTAACTGTATAGAGCTGGTAAATTTGGACAAATCGACAATTGATGCTTATCATTAATTGTCTTAGGAATACACACCTAGTAGAAGTTTGTGTTGTTAACAAACAAACTGAATCTATAGGTGAATTTGATTGTAGGAAATAATTTTATGTCTGGATCTGGACCACAATAGTTATTTTCATGCTTCTGAAATGCAGTGAGGTCATTTGTAAGCTAAATCTATTTACTTGTGGAATGCCTTTATGTTCTTGGTGATACACTGATAACTTAATTCTGAGAATTAATCGCTTGAGAAGAAGTTGATGTAAATTAGAATGTAATTCAGATACCATATATATTATGTATGTTTTGAATATTATGAAAAGTATCTGAAGTTTGGACATAAACTATTATTATCATTTTGAATAGACACATATCTGGTTCCCTCTCGATTTATGAATATGCTTTATTCAAGCAAAACATAAGCATACATACATTGTGTTAAAGGTTTGACGCATGAATACTTTCAAATTATACGATATCTTTTTTATCTCAAATTCTGTTATCTCAAACTAATTTCCTCAGTCCTTATGAATTTGAGATAATGAGAATCAGCTGTAATTGTAGTCAAATTATTGTATATTTAGATGTACCTAGTAATTAATTTAATAATATAAGCAATATATAAACATAATAAGCAATGGTTTCTTTCGCCACAATGTTTTCATGAGTCATCTGCTGCAGATGCAAGGAAATGAGGTATTATGAGGCAAAAGGATTAAAAGATTCGTTTTATTCTGCACAAGGACTTGTTTAATCTCATCAGAAAAAAATCCCCTCTTTTACTTTTTAGTTCACCAGAACAGAAGGTTCAGGGTGAGCTGTTAGGATGGGTAGGTGGATGCTCTGGCGTCCATTGTCAGTCGTCTGTCATCCGGCGTCAACTTTGGTCTTTTCCTCAGAAACTACCAGTCGGGACTTACCTCAAATTTGCTGTGTAGAAGCCTTTTGATGTAATTGCAATTTGCTCATTATATACCGGTAGGCCCTTTTTAGGGGTCACTAGAGCTAAAAATAGAAAAACCTTTAATCATCTTCTTCTCATGAACCAATTGATGGATCATCACCAAACTTGGTTTGTAGCATCCATAGATGGTCCTTTCTCAATTTTGCTCAAATAAATTCGGTCAGCCCCTTTTTAGGGGCTGCTAGAGCTAAAAATAGAAATGCATTAAAATGACATTTTCTCATGTTTCTATTGATGGATTATTACCAAACTTGGGTTTTAGCATCTTTAGCTAGTGTTCTATCAGATTTGCTGAAATGAAAATGGTTGACCCCTATTAGGGGCCACTAGAGCTAAAAATAGAAATACCTTTAAACGTCTTCTTCTCATGAACCAATGGATAGATCAATACCAAACTTGGTTTGTAGCATCCTTAGATGGTCCTCTCTCAAGTTTGCTCAAATAAATTTGGTCAGCCCGTTTTAGGGGCCACTAGAGCTAAAAATAGAAATACAGTAAAACCCCGATTTTTCGACTACAGATTATCCAAAAACCTGGTGTAATCCGAAAAGAAATTTCGGTCCCGATTTTTTCCCTATACATTTCATTGTAAAATAACCTCAATTATCCGAATCGGCTTATCTGAATACCATGGCTTATCCGAAGTGATATTCGGGTCCCCAAACTGGATTGTATGTGTATTTTCACACCTGTAATCCGAAATCGACAATTAACATCCGATCGACCAGACTTGTCCACTTAAGGATTTCTTTAACGTGTCAAAAGGTGTGAACAACAACTTATGAAATTTATAATTGTTTGTTTGATTTATTGTTTGCAATTTCGGGAAGATAATTATCCTAATTATGATGCGAATTCGGTTGGATGATTCACCCCTAATTTTTGTTTTATTAATAAATTGCTTTAATAGAATAAGTTGAATGATGTCATAATTTAATTTTAATATGCAATTAACATTAAAAGTGTTCACTTTATTTTTCGTAGTTTATAAATTGTCACGAAATGCTAAAACCAAACAATACATAGGATTTCCCATAATTGTTACATACTTCGGACGACAAAGATATGAGTGGTCCTGGTTCGTGTTTGTAACTATGTAATAGAATTTTGTTTCGGAATATGACTTTATTTCAGTGTTCGTTTTTATTGAAAACATATGCTTTAAATATTCTTATAACATGTGTATATATTGTATTTCATTAACTGACCAAATTTATACATTTACATGTTCATCTTAATGTATTTTGGAGTGTTCTCCCTTTATTTTCATATAAAAACACTCTAGATTTCCATTACCCCGGATTATCCGAAATAATTTTTCAGTCCCGCCGATTTCGGATAATCAAGGTTCTACTGTACCTTAAAACAACTTTTTCTCATGATTCTATGGATGGATTATTACCAAACTTGGTTTGGTTTTTAGCATCTTTAGATAGTGTTTTATCAGATTTGCTGAATTAAAAATGGCTGGCCCCGATTGGGGCCGTTAGAGCTAAAATTAGAAATACCTTAAAATGACTTGTTTTCATGAAGCAATGGTTGGATCATCACCAAATTTGGTCTGTGGCATCCTTCAGTCATCATGAATATTCCTTTGTAGTATGCTTTGATGGTCCTTTATCGAGTTTATTATTGTTCCCCATTATTTGCCATAAGTGTATCTTTATTACCTTTTTAGTAACAAGTTAATTAACATATATTCTGGTGAGCGATGCAGGGCCATCGTGGCCCTCTTGTTCTCTTAAACCAACAAATCTATATTTCTTGTTAGTTTACATCAATTTTTCTGGGTGACCTACACAAATCATTTTGGTCTTTCCAATGATGAGGCCAAGGCCACACCATACAGTGGTTATCTCCCTTGATAGTTATGATGTTAATTGCCATGAGGAGTTCTGTCTTTACCCTAACTCCATACAGTGGTTATCTCCCTTGATAGTTATGATGTTAATTGCCGTGAGGGGTTCTGTCTTTACCCTAACTCCATACAGTGGTTTATCTCCCTTGATAGTTAGGATGTTAATTACTGAGAGGAGTTCTGTCTTTACCCTAACTCCATACAGTTGTTTATCTCCCTTAGCTGTATGATGTGTATAAATAGAATTTTTCATCTTTACCTTTTAGCACAGGTAACTTCAGGCTTAATGATCAGTGCATTCTGTTCAAGTGAGGCATAAAATCCTCTGTGTTTATAAAGTGATTCATAACCATAAAATTTGTTTTAATTTCAGGTTGCTATAAAAATGCATTTAAACCGAGGGAAAATGTCGCTGAAAGAATTAGAGCAGAGCATGCATCATGCAAAATGGTAAAATGTGTTTGATATGGTTTAATTCATATGTTTTGTGCAATTTGAAATTCAATAAATTGGTTACCAGGGCAACTAGAATTTTTATTTTGCAAAAGTATTCTTAAATGATTAATTGTAGCAAAGTTTTGTATAAGCATTAATGATTAACCTTATGTATTGAATCTATTTTGAAAATTTCAGTACACATTTAGATAACTGATTGTTTAATGTGTTTGTTTGGCTGTTGAAGTGTATACATATTATCTGCATGTGTCTATCTTTTACCATACATGAATAAGCACACCTATAGAAAATGCAAATTAAGTTACAATACTGATGATAAAAATGTAAGTTGAAAATTAATACCTGTATATGTACTGTGTGCTATATTTTCATTACAGAGAGACAAACTATTCAATATTGAATTTATGCAGTGTTACACATCAGTTATATTGCACTCCAGTTCACCTTATATGGATGTAAACGACAAGGTCATGGTCACAGTGTTATTTTGTCGTGTTATGTTAAACATTCATGGTGGATTTGCAGATAGTCTTCTTTTTTATGAAATTGGATGTGATTTAATTGTGTTTAAACTTTGATAATGTTTTGCTATTTTGTCCTCATATTTGTGACAGGAAGTATTTAAATATAACCTGAGACGTTTACTTTTGATGAAGATTATATTTACTGCAGTCTGTGTCTACCTACCTCTTACCTGTTTGCATATATTCTTATATCAAGGTACAGTTTAACTTGACACTGGTTTAAGGCTGTGTATGTTTACTATTTACATGATTCCCAACAGTGTGCTAGTTTGATGTTATCTATTTATGGCTAACAAAATACTGTTATTTATGACCAAGAGAAAAAGAGAGGGATTTGAATCAGTGAATTCTTCTTATAATGAATTGATTATATGCTGACTGGTTACTGCATTTGGATTTTAAAGCCTGGATACTATTGTGTTTTGACTGAACAAAATTACCTGTAGAGGTGTGTACACAATGGAATGTGTTCGTGAAAGTCGTGTTAGGTCCAGACGTAGAGATGTCAGAAATCTTGACTCTGATAGAAACACTAAGGATTGCAGTGAAAGAGACCAAACTGATATCGATGCAGAGGAAATAAGAAACGATGACCGTAACCTGTCTGAGGTCGATCAAGCATTAAGTATGAAACTGACTGAACAGGAGAATTCTGTGAAGAATGAGAAAATGAAAATTGAAGGACAGAAAAATTTGGCAAAAGATAAAGTGGCCAGATTATTTGAGAATTTAAGAGATATTTTATCTGCAAAAGAAAATGAAATCTTGGAAAGTGTTGAAACAGAGTATGATATTTCATTTGAAACTATAAATGGAATGATGAGAGATATTGCTAATGAAAAAGCTAGACTCCAACATCTTGGTGAGTATGGCTGTATTGAGGATGAAGATGAAGTTCATAATTATCTTAATCAGAACATCTCTGAAAGAGAAGATAGTTTGAAGAACTTACCTGCGCCTGATCTGGCTTTAAACGAAGATTCAGTGCAGGCACTTAAGAATCTAAATATAGGTGAAGTTGTAGGAAGCAGTACTGAAGTGTCCAATGATAACAATATAGAACAAACAGATTTTATAACTGAATCTACTAATGACTCGACGGAAGTTGCTGAATCTGATGATTCTGAAAATGAATCAAATGATGCAGTTGAAGAAATTGAGGATTCAAATGTTGATGAATCTGCCTCTAGTGTAGAAACTAACTATGAGCAACAAGAATCTGTATGTGAAACAGAAGGAGCCACAGGATATTCTGAAGCTGAACAAGCAGTACCATCTGCTCCACCATTGCCTGAAAATGAAGAAGAGCCTCCACCATCATATTGGCAAGCTGTTGGTATAGATCAACCTCAGACTGACCTTCAAAATGAAGTTGAAATTCCCGGGTACTATGACATTCCTCATACAAACAGACTTCCTGAAAATAACCTTCAAGTTTGGCACTCATTTCCAATTCGTAGACAATATGATCGGAAGGGACCTATGGTTGTTTCAATGACTTGGAACCATGGAAGGATATGCATAACAGACAGGACAAACATGAAAGTTAAATTCTTTTATCCTAATGGTCAGCTTATTAAGGAAATGCAGTTTCTTGGCTATGAATTGTATGATATAACTTTTCTTGAGGAGGTTCAAGGTGAGGTACGTTACTTGCTTACATGTCCAAAAAATAAACTTCTTGTCATTTTATCGATAGATCGGAACAATTTAGCTCAAGTTGTCAAGAGAATTCAGACCAACTATTTTTATACCAGCGTTTGTCGTGGCCCAGTAGAACAGACTCTGATAGGTACAGATGTAATTAGTAAAGCATATCAAAACAGACCAGCAACGGTGCATGTATTTACATTCAATGGAGAGGTATTGACACAGATTTCTCACACTCCCAGTTTTGTTCAGCTGATGTATCCTAAGGCTGTGGAAGTATTTGAACATTATATTGTTGTGCTTGATTGGAAATTAAGTTCAGTTTGTGTGTATTCGCAAAATGGCACTGGAGTGGCCGAATATCGTGGCACACCAGAATCACCATTAGTCAAACCATTGCATATGACTTTAGACCATATGGGAAATATAATGATCCTGAATGGGGAGTTCTCTAACATTCATATTATTGATTTACATTGTAACCCGTTAGAAATTATCAAGAACTTACCAGGCACTTCTATGTGTAAATTGATTGCCTTTGATGTGGAAACTAAAAGATTGTGTCTAGCAAGGAGTAATAGTGATTTAGCTGTGTTTAGCTTTCAAGATGGGTATGAGACCTTGAGTCAAAGAAATATGGCACCAAGATGTGTGTTACCAGCTCCTTCTCCAACACGCAGGGAGCCAACCGTGCTGCCTTTGGTTGAAGGAATGTTGCCCAGCACTATTGAAAGTATTGCCTCCAGACAGTCAGCAAGGAATAGAAACCGACAGTTTCACTTGTAAGTCATGTGGTACCACGTTGTTTTGGCGTTTCTGTGTTCTTTGGTTCTGAGAATCTTCAAGGGCCTAATGGACAAACAATTGAGAACCTTTAACATGGGAAATGAATATGTGTACTAGTATTTGCCCTGTTGAATATTTACATATATTTTCTATATAATTATACTTCAATATTGGCTCTGACCTGTATTTTAGAGCAATAAAATTTTGAAAATGCCAGTCATTTGTTGCTAATTATCTCTGCATTTCAGAAAATGGATAATTTTAAATGATAAGTTTGTAAATAGTAGAATGACTGCCAAATTTAAATTCACATTAAAATGGTTGAACCAATTTCTGTTCAGAGTTGTCCTTCCTTATTACTTACATAAGATGGAAATGACATGACGATTTACTGCTGAGTTAATTTAATTGATATGAAGGGCTTCTAAAATTTGATTTAAACTATGAAGTTTATGAATTGCCTCTCCATTTTTTATAGTCCAATTACCCAAAATAAACAAGCATGATCTGTAAAAATATAGTGCACGAATTTATGAAAAAAATGCTCAGATTGTCTTATACATGACAATACTTATTGTCTCAAAAGTATTGTACAAAACAAATTATTTCACTAAGTTGTAAACCATTCGTCAAACCATTACATATGGCTTTGGACCATATGTTTATTTTGTTATTTTTTTTTACAAAAAAAGCTTGAAAAGACTTTGAACGAGGTGTATGGGGATGATAAAGAACAACTCTGGATAGATTTTGCATTTTAATATGGAAAATCAAAACAAATATATGCAAAATGCAAACATGCTGCATAAACAAAAACATGCAGATTTGTCCAAAATATTGAATAATGTGTTACGGTTGTACTTTTGCTTGGAACAAGGGAGACAACCTTATTTATGACTTAAATCTAATGTTAGCAAAACATTTTTAAATAAACTTTTAGACCATTTGTTGACTTAAAAGCAAAATTGTAGCACTGTGAAAACAACTTTAACAGAACTACAGTCAGCAAATTTGTACCAAATAAATATTTTAATTCATCCTGCCAAGAATTCCAAACATTTGTTGGTAAGGTGTCCTGAATAGCTATTTTTAATGATGATGCAATGTTCTTTAAACACTTACTTATTTCTACTAGTTCATTATAATTGTTACAAGATTCAAGTCTTATTAATGAAACAGATTTAAAAAAAATATGCTAATGAGTATCAAAGAGTTTCCTTGGGCCCAAAAACATAAAGCTGGTTCCCATTATTTTTTTAAGTTGATTTTGATTCCAAATTTTTGTGTGATAAACATGTATTTCTGTAATATTTTTATTAAAAGTGATAATATTCCTGGATCACGATGGAAATACGGGAATAATCATTCCTGTGTTAAGGATATTCTTGCCATATGGTTTTTAGTCTTAGTACAAATCTAACACATCCCCACAAAATGTTGAGTTAGTAGGTTGGCAGAACTTTCTAACGCAGTTCTTGTAACAATAAAATATATCAGCAAGAAAAAATGACAAAAAATACAGAATCAGCAGAAAGAAAGATCCATCATGTGGAAACCAGGAACTTTCTGGAAAACCTGATGTCCTGTCTATTTTTTGTGATGTTTGGATTCATAATTACCTTTAATCAACATGTAAGATACAAGTACAATATTAGCCATAGTCTATTGAATTCTGTATCAGACGACAATGCATAATTTGTTAATGAGCAAAGGGAGGTAAATTCTACATGGTGTGTCATGTGTAAAATGAGTTGTTTCCCTTTGTATGCTGCTGCTGCATTTTGCATACGAGTACAATTAAATCAGAGTTAACAACCATTTATGAAGAAATGCCATCACGTGAACTCAGACACTCCAGAGGACTCATTATTTAGACCAATTACTTAATAAATACATAATGGTCAACTGTTCATTAAACCCAATTTATCTTTGCATACATGCTAAGTCTCACACGTTTGTTTTCCAGAACTGGAGTTACTTACTCACGCACGATTGCAAATGTCCCATGAATTTTGTGTACGCATGCACAATTTGATAAGTTTATTATTTTAGAAAACATGTGTCTACAATCATATAACAGATTAACAGATATTTTAATTATATAAAAAAGAAGCAATAATAGTCTTGTGAAACACGGCATACAATACATATTTTAGCGACAGATACATCAAAACCATTAACAGCAACACTTGCAATCTCACAATGAAGAAACTTTTAAAAATGATAATCAAATAAAAGGATGTAAATTGGCAGAAAAAATATTTCCCAGACATAATTCAAACGTCACTTCGTGGCTTTATCATTTTTTGCCAGATCGCTATATGAATTCTATTTCTCCCAAATGGGAGCTAAATAAATACATATGAAATGAAAAGATGCTGAAAAAACATAAGACAAATGAGAAGTGAACATTTTGGACAAACAACAAAATTATCTATTGTGTTTTGTGTGTTTAAGTTTGGGTGTAAACAAGTATAGGAGTTTGAAAACACCCCTATTTTACCCAAGGGTAATAGGGGTGACCCTACGAAAATCTAGTCATTCCTTAGTTCATTCCTAAGCAATATTTAGGCATTCAATGTCATATATCCACAATGTTGTTTCTGGTATGGTGTTCCTCCATTAAACTCAGCAGATTTTAGTGACACGGATGCTGGTTACATACCTTCTAAAACGCCCCCCTGTTAAAGTCATGCTTTGATTCATTCCGGGTCATTGCACAAATTTGAAAAACTCCAGCATCAAAATTATTGATTTCATATCCGGTAGTAATTTTTCTTTGATAGTTTTTCAAGAAGTGTAATAGCCAAATGTTCCTGATTTTACAATCACATAATATTTCATGGCATTCATTGTCATTGAATGTCCATCATAATTTAAATGTACGTATGTTCTGGCCGCTAAAATATCACTTCAGTTAATACCTTCCACAGCCCCGTTTTCATTTTATAAAATATACTGGCCAATTCATATAAGTCACCAATCTCAATGTGGCTCCTTAAATTACAACTTGATTGATACATGTATTTAGATAAATGTATGCATTATCTCCCCTTTTGTCCGCCGTTCTTACCACGTGATTTTCGTCTATTTTTCTTTTCCCTTGAGGATTTGTCATTGTTTTTGTTCCGGCGATTTTTCTTGTCTCTTCTGCTACTATGTCTTCTGTTAGCAGGTGTGTCTCCTTTGTCACGTTGTATTTCGCTGGAGTTGTCATTTACTTGTATAATTTCATTCTTTCGCCTGTTGTTAGAACCTCTTTCAGCTTTGATTTCTGTAATGTTATCTTCGGGTTTATTACTTCGTCTGCTTCCAGGGGAATTATTTGTTTCTTTGTCTGTGATTTTGTTGGAGTTTTCTCTCTTTTTGAAGGAGTTACTTTTTGAGCATATGCTGATGTCACAGTATTGCCACTTATACTTGCTCTTGGTCGTGTAACACCAAGGTCGACTTTTACGATCTCCCGATGGGTTACGGCAGTAATTATGATCACCTGTGAAGTCAGACAGGGTAACAGCGTTATTTAAGGCCTGTTTCTCGATGCTACATATATAAATCACCTTTGTAAAATAACTCATAATTCATGAGCCGCTGGTTAATAAAAAAAGTTAAAAGACTATAGGCCTACCGGGTAAAACACTTAAAAAAATTTGTTCTGAATTTGAATTTCATCGAATTAACTTATTAGAACATTTTCGTTCAAATGAAAGCTAGTGCTTGATATATTAATTATTACTAAAATGTACATCATTACATTGAACGAAAACTCACCTAAACCATCATCTGTAATGCTGTCATCATACGGGTTTGGAAGTAGTTTGTGTGACCAGGGGTATTGTGAGGACCACTTCTGACATGTGTATCCATCCACTGTATGATCCATCTTGCCACGGTAATCTCGTCCATCTTTAAACTCACCACGAATACATTTCCCTGAATACAATGTAGCAAGATTGTAGTTAATGTACAGCTAATTCAAATTATAGTAAATACATACAGTATACGAGGATGTCTCCATGCTCGTGGACCTCGAGTTCCGTACTAGTTAATTTCCTTCTGGGGTGGTTACCTCCAAAACGTTTATGTATGTATCTTCGTATTAAAATGATATACGTGTATTTATCCATCTTGTATGAACAATTATCGGGAAAAAATCGTGAATGGGAAGTTATGAATGCTTCATGTATTCCAGACATAAATAGAATTAGTCACATTAGATATGACTGTGGCTAAAACATTACTACGACATTAGTTGACGTACATGCATTTGTTTAATTGCATTATCAATGTTATATTTTTTTCTCGGTGAATGAGATGCGTCTTGCATAAATATCTATAACTTTGAGCTATCTGAATAAATCACATGTAATTAAGTCTATGGAGGGATACAGAATCACGCTTATTAATATGACTATAGTGGTTGATAAAGATAATGTTAAAGTTATGACTATTATCATTAAAAGTTAATATACAGTCGTCTTACGTCTTGCTCTTCTTTCGCAAATGAATGGATAGGCGTGGTCTGGCATTTGTTTGTAAGATCCTAGCCACACCCCTTCCCAGCGTACTCGGTCTTTCTTCTTGTTATAAACAAGTGCCATGGAGCTGTAACTTGCCGGATGTCCCTTCTTCCAGTTTGTGTATTCCATTTCATGTGTGTCTTTCTCTGTGTACCATACAAAAGTTCCATTGACGACTCGGCCACCGGTACGCCAGGCTGAAAATCAGACATGGTCATAAGAAATGAAATGATTCGATGACTATTATATGGGATTTCATTTTGGTATTTCCACATGCGCATAACCTGCTCAATACCACTGTCGGACGAAACCTTATGTGTAAGACGAGTATTTTCGACTTGAAACTTTAGTTTAAAATGAAATCAACGGAAAATCAAATTTTAGAGGTTTAGTAGTAGATAAGGACACTGTAAAACTCATTAATTTCTCTGACGAATTTTTCATATTCATTAAAACGTTCGAGCATGAGTAAGATAGAAGATACTTGGAGTGAATTCCCCAGGACCTGATTAATTACTTCGTTATATCCATATTTCACTGTATCCATAAAAACAAAATAAAGAAGGGCGCGTTCGAGGAAAGAAAATATTCAACTGTATTTGTATCCGTTTTTTACTGTATCCGAGTTCACAATAACCATGCGTTTACTTTCCAAAGCAATAATGACGCATTTGTATTGTACTTACTTTTGACATCAGGAAACTTTGTCTTGACGTATCGTTTAATATATTTATCCTCGCTCTCATTATCAATGAACAGAAGTCTTGAGTTTAGACTTTCACAATGTTTGGCTGCTCCTGAAAACTGTTCTTGTTTCTGATCCTCAAACTTGTAACACCAGCGTATATACTTCTTCCACCCTGTGGGACAATCTGAAGATGGGAACAACATACTGAATTGATCCAACAAGTTTGCATCAGGCTACTAGTACTTGAACCATACGATGTAAAAGTCTGGCGATATTCTTGGATATTCACAAATTCTTCGAGAACCACGTTATATTTTGTTGCAAAGTAGTCAACAATAACAAATTTGAGCATTTGTTCCTCAGCAGCGATTTAATTATCCCGCACTGTAGTAATACGTCTACGATATTTTGTTCAGGATAATTAAATAATTTAACGTAATACCGGAAACCACAAAAGTTATTGTTGACCAAAATACATGTATACGAAATACTTCAAATGAAATTGATTTTTTACTAAATCAGATCAATTACATTTGGAAATCAACGTTTGTCGCGCATTGAATATTTTACAACGTAAAACATGTATACTCAACAAAACTTCGAACCCTCCTTGTTCCTTGTTGAATATTTTTATTTAGAAATACATGTAGTATAAAATGTTTACAAGGGTCGACAAAATAAAGTGAATTGCAATTGCGAATCATGTTTCTTTCTAAATATCGTAAATGATTGAGTTATTTGAAAATATATACTAGAGGTCCGTTCCTTAAAAATATACTTTGTTAAGGTACTAGTAACAGATTTTTTGACGAAAAGCCTTGCTTCCCCATGTTTGTAAACAAAGCTAAAAAAAACTGTCACCACGGCTAAGATACATGTATTATAAGAAACAGACCCTAGTGGCGTTAGAAGTTTCGAAGTTGTTTTTTTCACTTGAGTTTAACGTCGCACGAACGGCTAGGGTCACTTGACGACTTTCCAGCTTCAACAGTGGAGGAAGACCCCACGCTTATACCAGGCTAGAACCACCGACCTTCTGTAAGTTCGAATAGTACGTTTGTGTCATCTATAACACGCAGACAGTTATTTACTTAACTTACACGTTTCAGCGTCATCTGTTCTGTCCGTACATTTGTACATATCTCTTAGTTGCGCAATATCGATCGTACTTAATGCATCTCTTTGTCCAATGTGCATATTTAGTTTCTTTCCTATCCCTATTACCTAAGCAGAACAGAATAAACATTTGTCAAACATTTGTTACTTTTATCATAGTCATAAAATCGAAATAAATTCTTTTCAAAATACCTAGTTTTTATTTAAGTTTGGTTTTGCTTTGAATGCTGTTAGCGTGTTCGGGTTTGATATTTTCAGTTTCAGGGATGGGTATAAATTCCAAACCTGTCTGAAAATAGACATGGTTTAATAATTATCAGCATGTCGCAGTTATATGTGAAGGAGAAGAAATTGATATTTTATTTCAGATTTTATCATGATTTGATGGTATATGTGTGAAGAATTGTGTGTTTGATACTTTAGACAGTGTAAACAATGATTTAATTCAACATGCATAAAATGATATTCACCAAAGTTGTGGGAAATAAAAGTCTAAAGTATCTGTTTTACGTCTTTTTGTAACTTAATTTCCAAATATCACCAAATTACATTTTGGCAATCTACACATTCCTTGCAGTTTCTGAAAAAGCAGTGAATAGAAATGCTTTTACCATTGCAAATGAAACGCAGGCGCAAAAAATAACACCTACCTTTATTGTATCTTCACCCATATTAGTAAACGCTTTTTTGCTGTAATGCATAACACTTTCATAATCATAGGGGAATCCCCTAGACGTGACTAAGGTCTTGTTGGCAATATTAAAATCCGGTAGATACCGGGGCGATACATTATCTTCCAATATTTTGACATATTTGTCTCTGTCTGGTCTGGCCTGAAAAAAAGAGCAAACTATACATATGTATTTCTATAAATGGAAACGACGTTTTTGTGGAATGCTGTTTCTAAGAAATGAAGATAAGTTGCCAGTGGATTTAAAACAAACTTTCGGTCTACATTTTCTATGTGTCGGAAAGCAATACGCCATAAGCCGTTCCTAATTCCCGAAAATCCCAATATCCGCTCAGGCCAAACCATCATGATTGAAATGAGTACAAAAATGTATTTAAATAAAATTGGTGTGATTTTTAATAACATATAAACTACAGTTTTTCATCTTGTACTCTGTATGTTCCGTTCAAATATTCATGAAGTTTTGTACCACATATTATAAAGCAGGGTCGCGGCCGTGGTCAAGTGGTTAGTGCGCTGGACTTGTAACCCGGAGATCCGGGTTCGGATCCCAGTCGCGGCAGGTCATACCCTTCTATGAATATTTGACAAAAATGTCAATTTTCCTCCAGATGTGGAGAAGTTGCCGGCTCTCCATGGGAGTATAAGTTAGTACTGGTTAGTTTTCAGTCCAGGAAAACTGGTTAGGTAAACTTGTTGCCGTATATAACTGAAAAATTGTTGAAAACGGCGTTAAACCCCAGTGACAATATGTCACATAAAAACAAAACAAAAATGAACATGAGGTCTAGTTTCGTATTTGTCATTCGCATAACTAATTCAACTTTTTTTCGACTACATTGTAATCATTAAGCTAACATTTCTATTCTTATTGCAGAGGCCAATGATCTCTTAATACCTGTTCGTGCCAGAAGCCGAGGACGTGTGATATTTCATGTATAGCTGTACCAATTCTTTCACAACCTCTGCCAATGGATAATTTCTGTTCCCCACCCACTCGACCGACACTTGACCAACAACTACAAATAAAACTTGGCCTGTCAATTGTCCAGTAGAAATATTTAACGTTTTAAACAAATTAAAGTTTTGGAGTGTTTGATTATTTCTAAAATGCTGAAAAATACTTGAGACAAAAAATAAAACTCTTAAACTGGTACACCTTCTTGTGGTAGTCAGTGGTTGATGGTCGCACTTTTGTTGTTTTGGGATTGCTCTAGTTTGACCTTGTTCAAAACGTTTTTCAAATATTTTTCTCAAATGGTTCACTTAAAATTATGTAGATACTATTATATACATTTTATGTCACATTTTGGCGGCGAAAAATATTAATTCAATGAGTTGTTATGGTTCGTTTACTATATATTTTGCAATAAATCATTTTATAAATAGGTCATATTCAGCAGGTGTTATACATTATATAGTTATATATTTAATATATATGGTCCAGATACGTGAATAGTTGTATGTACTTGAGGTTTATTTTGTTAGGCGTCAATTATCCCGGGATATAATTAGATGGATCGATTCAGAGATTTAAGATTTCATTTCTCTGCATTTCACTGCTTAATGATCAAATACAAATTAAAAATAAGCAATCACTTCATTACGATGTACGTATATTTTGAATATTTGTTATAGTAATTACACAGCGCAATTCTCACAACATCGTTGGAAGAATTAAATTACAACTGTGACAGAATGATAAGAATGGGTAACACAATATTTTATATCTTAATATTTTTATACACAATATCTGAATTAAATAAATTTATGAAGTTTAAGACTAATATTCAGAGTATCAGTAATATAAGAATAACTACCGTATAGAATTGTTACATATACAGTAAAACCTGACATTACGACCGCCTCAACATTACGACCACCTTGTTAGAACGATCACTTATTTTGAGACCGGCTTTAAATAACTTTCATATAATACAACTTTATATTAGGACCACCTTATCATCACGACCAATATTTTGGAGTCCCCAAGGTGATCTCATTACTGAGGTCCCACTGTTCTAGTATTAGTTTTGGTATAATTAATTAATTAGTATCTTTGATAAAAAGAGGTTCATTTATTGGTAAGTAGTTCACGCATACTCGTTGGTATTATATTTAGCTTTGTCATGTACAGTAAAACCTCAATAATGATACCACCTTCGGGACCCGAAAAATTGGTCTTAGTAATGAGTAGGTCTCATTACCGAGTTGAATAAAAGGCAATTATTGAAAGCCGGTCAAAAATTAAGTGGTCGTACTATATAGGTGGTCACTATTTGAGGTTATACTGTAACCATGAAGGTACCTATTCAGGTTTGAAAGTGGACAACTTACCCAGGTTCGCTGATAAATCGTACATAGTCAACATCTCTTAACTTCTTACGTCGAAACTTGATACAAGTCTCGGCTTCAATCCTCTTCATGGCTTTCTTTATGGCAGTTTTAGACTTTGGTGCTAAAACATTATGTTGGAATAATAAGGTCATATCAAAACTATCATTATATGGTAAAATGGTAAAAACACTTCGTATACACAGTACTGTTTATTTCTAGCATTTTTAGACTTTGGTGCTTAAACATTATGTCGGAATGAAAAGATTATATCACAGCTGGGACCAATGTACACATGTGTATATTGATCCCAGATCAAAGCTATCGTTATCTGGTAAAAGGGATTACCTTCATAAATGGTGAACATACCTACATAAACGATGAACGAACTTACATAAATGGAGGACATATTTACATAAATGGTAAACGTACCTACATAAATAAGTAAATACATACATAAGTGAATATATCTGCATAAATGCTGAACCGACGAACACAGGTGAACATACTTACATATATGGTAAACTTTATCATAAATGCTAAACTCACCTATATCATCAGCAAACATAAAGGGTATGGTAGCATTTCTCCACGTTCTGGCACTTCTCATTGTGGCTCGTTTATACCTTATTCTTATACTGTTACCATAGATAATCTTCTCTGATTCCCGGTCCAACACTATGTCGCCATTGTAAAACACAGAACCGCCTGTAAGAGGCATCGTTAGTGCTAATAACTCTACATTGAAAAAGATACAGTAAGTGTTTCATTTAGTTATACATATCAACGTGACTTTAACCGAAGTCTTAAACTAATAATTCAATTGTTTTGGATCATATATATTGAGTTAATGCTTTTTTTCAAAAACAAGATAAAGTCTAAACAAAAAAAGGTTTGTTTCCGGTTACATGCCCCAAAAATATGGGTCGGTAGGTAGGGATTTTTTCCCTTTTTTGCATACATCGGCTATACTTTTGTGAAAATTACAATATAGGACTAAGATTTGGATGCCGTAAAAACTTATGAGTCGGCAGGTAAAAGATGGGTCGGTCGGGTAACCGGAAACAAACCTATTTTTAGGCCTAACATTCAACACCTTCGCAAACCTTTGCATTCTATTCTTTACTGAATAATAACATCTCATTGAAGTTTGTGTGTGCTTTGGTCTGAAATTTTGAAATATGCTAAATATGCAGCTTTTAATCTATCATTGGATTAATCAGCAACTTGATTTCACATAGACTGTAGCATTGTTGGCTTTAATCTCAATACAAAATATTTCTACTCAACACGTACGTGCATTCATAAACACTTTAATCCTCTGAAATTAAAAAAGGCCAACATTTCGTTAAATCTTATCTTTTACGTTGATTCAAAGTACACATTCTGATGCGTGTCATAATTCACGAAGATGACATATTGTTTCATATTCAAACAAAAAAACGCATGTATGAATCTAGTTGAGTGTATTAACGTCCTAAGACCTTTTTTATTGAGAAATAAGGTCAGGGCATAATTTCCTAAAATAAACTTCAGTTATAAGTATCTGGTTACATAATTATTGTTATCATCTAAAACTACATAACCTCTGGAGAAAATACCGAATTCTTTTCAAACTTCCACCATGATGTATATTTTGTTTCCACTCGGCTTCATTGATTGAATCAACAAATGTACTGATCATATACTTCTAAAGTTCGTTTTATCAGGACGTATTTAGTTTTTGTCATTGAAAAGAGACACAAAGAGAGAGAGGGGGAGAGAGATCACTTCGACCGATATTGAGGTTCATTCGTGTGTCACCGTTCACATTTCTATCACTGTATTATTCAAATATGACCCTGTCATAGAATACCGCGCAATTCAAGAGAAAAGACTGGTTCAGAATTGAATTGCCAGCACGAAACCATTTAAATATTCTTTGCCATCCAAAGAAATGACATTAATTTTAATCCGAATGAATCAGACCTGCTCAGATTTCTTGAGTTTTCAAATCAGATAATGTTTCAAGTAATGATTTGGTTCTACTGAGTATCAAATAACGCATTAAGTTCTAGACTCAGTCCATACGGGCAGTATTCGATTATTTTATAACAGTTTTTGTACTTAGGTGAACTGTGCAAAACCAGCACATACAGGATGCATGATTGATCCGTGCGGGAATTTTATCATTAAATTAATTGCCGTTCATTTATCTAACAAACCTGAAACGGTCGATCCCATATTTTAAAATGGATTACGATTTCACTGGTTGGATGTTTTTTTTTCAATTTGTTTCCTAGTTGCAATAGTGCAATGACAAAATATCACAAAAAACGTCAAAGATTGCTCTAATTTTGTCGGAAATGACATCATTTAATTTTTATTGCAATGATTCAAACACCAAATTCAACTGACTGAGTCATGTCATCCGTCAAAAAGCAGAAATGAAGTTCTTTATTGTCTGGTTGTGTATGAACGAATTTCCCGATAATTCAAACAAAATTGTAGATTATCTCATGATATTATAAAACTTCGAGCTCAGACAAAAAAGAAAAAAGGTAAAAAATAGAATATCTCATTTTTTTCATTAGGTTTAGCGCCGTTTTTCATTTATACACGGCGGTCGGTTCGCTTAACAACCAGTTTTCTTGGACTGTATAGTAGACTAGCAAGTACTAACTTACCATTCCACAAGTAGCCGGCAACTTCTCCACATATGGAAGAAAATCGACACTTTTGATAAATTTTCTTAGAAATTCTTCGGATTTGAACCCGGATCGCCAGGTTACAAGTCCAGTGCACTAACCACTAGACCATGGTCGCGGTTTGAGAATACCTCATTATATTCTCATACTGTGCGATCTCTAATAATGGTGCAGACTAACAAAAGCTAACGGCCACCTGCGAATAAAGGTCGCTATGGTGATCACAGCCACTCATAAGCAGCTATTTATTAATATACGATAAAACCTCGATGATAGGACAATTTTTGAGACACATAAAAATGGTTTTAACATTGATGTTCCCTGTGAGAAAATATTGAAAACCGGTCTGAATGTAAGTAGACGCTATAATGAGATGGACGGAATATGGAAGCGGTCGCTCGGTGAGGTTTTACCGAAAATGTGATAGGCCAACTGTGCGTACAAACAGCTTTCTTTCTCTAAGTGGTCATTTTTTGAAGGTCTGTATGAATACTGTATACATATTTCATTGTATACATATCAAAATTTTTGTTTTACAGTATTCTAGTATTGACAGTTCAACTTACCTGTTCCCCGTGGCCTTTCGTCATTAGCCGTGCAAATAGATCGCGGACATACATCTATAAATAGAAATAAAATATTGATTATAGCTATTAAAAATTGAAATTTGATTTAGAACTGGTTTCTATTGTAGTATCAATGTCTCTGTCTGTAAGTTTACAGTGTCAATTTGTGCGGTTTTGGTGTTGTAAAGAACACCTCATTTATTATTTTGTTGATCTATACATTCGTCTCTGTATGAATCACTAAATGCAATTGTATACTAAACAGCAATTTCCGAGTCTTTGTGACACATGGTTAATATAATCATTCTAAAATAAATGAGAAATCTTTGGCGTAAAAAATGTTTGTTTCTGGTTACATGCTCATTGAAAATAGGGTAGATATTTCGGGAAGATCTTTTTTTTATTCTTGATGTTATTTTTGTGCAGTAAGGTAAAAAAAGTGGGATGTAATTAACGATCAAATAAAAAGTCTAGGATCGCCGGAAAAAATTAGGGGAGGTGGGGTAACCAGAAACAAACATTTTTATGCATTATTACAAACC
Source organism: Lutraria rhynchaena (assembly GCA_008271625.1). Classification (NCBI taxonomy): domain Eukaryota; kingdom Metazoa; phylum Mollusca; class Bivalvia; order Venerida; family Mactridae; genus Lutraria; species Lutraria rhynchaena. The sequence continues at coordinate 837,146 of VIBL01000040.1, forward strand.
GGAAAGGTCTGGTGAATAAGAGTGGAATAACTGTGTGGTTTTAATAAATTATATTCAATTATAGAAGTTTGTCAGCCGTCATGTCCTATACTGACAACCCTATAGAAAAAAACAATCGTTTGATTACGTACGTGTTTATCACGTGTGAAATTTATTGTGAACAGTAGGACATGGTTATACTGAATTCCTTGGTACCTGATTATTTACTTTATTATAACCATATTTTACTAAATCCATAGCAATTAAATAAGGGACGGCGTGTTAGCAGACAAATTAAAACTTCACTGTTTCTAAGTTCGTTATTAACGTCTTTACTGTTTATGCAGAAGAAAAGCAGGTTATTAAAATGTCAAGTGGGACCTCCATGGTCGAGTGGTTCTGGTCTGTGACAAGCAATTACTAATACCTTACCGCTGTGAATTTGAATCCCATCCGGAACCAAACGCTGACATTAAACCCAAATGAAAACAAACAAAAAGATGAAGTCCATTCCGATAGATTCACAACACTTCATTAAAGAATTGTTTACGACGAAGAACTGATAAACTATTTTCTACAGCATACGGTCGTTTTATACAATGCTCCCCCCCCCCCCGAAGTGCAACACTAGTCCGGCAGAGTCACAAAAAGTGTTGTTCTTTGGAGTGAGTTGATACATTTGCTACAGGTGTTTTTATTATGGGTATTTGTGTCTTTTACTGTCGTTTCTTGGAGGGAATCGGTCTTTGGATGTGACGTTACGGAAGGGAACACTGTAGTATCCAGCCTCGTCGAAAGAGAGCTATTTTAAATTCTTCATTGAGATAAACAAACATGATGTAAAGCTTTTAGTGCTTTTATTCAAACATGACAGAAAAACTTGGTGGAAGCCTACTAGAAAACGTTGTCAGTATTAGTCAATAATTGCACATTGAATCAATAAATGAATTGGCGACAAGAAGTAAAAAAACACAGTCATGTGACTTTTGTGGGCAGGTTTGTAAATGTCTACAAAGCAATAATAACCTGAAATTACTGCAATGTCCTGCTTACACATTCGTAAACAACTCAATACGTCAGAAAACTAAAGTGCAGCGCTCACATCCGGTCTCTTTTTTCATTGGGTTTGAAGCTTGGGTTTCAACAATTTTTCAGTTATATACGGTGGTAGGTCTTCCTAACCAGTTTTCATGGGCTTACCCTTCCACTAGGAGCCAACAACTTCCCCACATATGGAGGAAAATCGACATTTTTTTCACAATTAATATTCATAGATGGGTCTGACCTGCCGTGACTGGGATTTGAACCCGGATCGCCGGATTACAAGTCCAGCGCTGTAACACATACAGTCTTGTTCATAAACTTGTATGAAAACATAGATCTAGTGATACTTGACGTAAGTTTCGTACGCAGTAGTTGTTTAACAATGTGCACAAATCATTTTCGCAAGAGAAATTGTGATCTCATTGAACAAATAGGACGGATATCTGTAACATATCAAAAAGGATTTTCCATGTACTGTAAAAAGGTTGTATTTGTGCGATTATTCTTAAACTTTATAAATAAAAATAAACTTGATATGGCTATAATCAGACACAACACAATAAGAAATTTTAAATTTATTATAAGACTGGAATCTAGAGATGGATTTCTAACACAAATCTCTCTTTTATTTAAATGTTTATGAATTCATAATGTACAAACCTTAAAATTAATCAAGCAATATGTTAAGAAGCATGATATATCTGAATATTTACGAAAACGTTGTTAGAAATACAAGTATGCCCGATCGAAGTATGTTGAATTGTTTTTCTGCATGAATACTGATCTTAAAGGGTTTTTTTATCAACTTCCGGTACAGAACTGAATAATTCATTTGAAGTCTTCACTTCTAAGACTAATTATCGAGAACGGAATATCTGAATAGTTATAAGATTTGGATCAATAAGGTTGCCAAATTTAATCAGATTATATGAGGTTTTCAGTATTGAGATTCAGTTTTTTTTTTTTGCTTTGATATCGAATGCTGCATGTGCACGAATGCAAGCGGGGGCTTCGGATATGAAGGCGTTCATATAGAGAGTCAAAAATGTTAACTAATTTACGTTAAAAGCCTGTGTACATATTGTACACGTACAAATACACCGCCGTAGCTACACTACGTGCCTCGGTTAAAATTTGGATAAGTAATGGAGAAAAATGGCAGGTTTTAATAACAAAACATTTCCGTGGGAACATGCCCCGAACAACCCTATATTGCCTCGGTTCAAATATGGGTCTGGCTACGGCACTGAGATACATAAACTTAAAGTTCATTAATTTGTTTTCTGTGTTATGAGAATACTTGTAAAATGCAAATAGTGGGTTTTTTGACATTCTTTAACGTCTTAGTGACATGAGTTTTATATTAAACATATTAAATATTTATGTACAGACAACTAGGAACTATTGTATACAAGTTATTTTCCTAATGTCGTAATAAACGTGAAAAGTGGAGTATAGGATTGCCCACATTCATAAAAGGACTGCCCGCTCAGACCCTAAACCAAAAAGAAAAAGATAACAAAACAGGGCACAGACCCTAAAACATGACGTAATGGACAACAAAACAAGGTCAGCCTTCACACAGACCCTAAAAGGTGCAATAAATTCACAAAATAAGGGCTACCTTCAACCCAGACCCTAAAACTAGACGTAATAGATTACAAAACAATAGTTTTACCCAAACAAAACAAAATGAACCTTATTTTCACATCACATATATAATACAGATAAAAAGCCGATGCAAATATAAATGCAATGAAGGGTCGGCGCTATCCACAAGGCATGATTCTAAATGATAGTGAAAGTCAAAAGGAACTGGGTCACTAACTCTAATCAATGCCCCTTCAAGCCCCTTTTCGTTTAATTTGAACGAGCGTTATAATCGTATTTTATTGCACAATAATTACTATCTGACAGTCCGTGTCATCTGTAATCCCCTGATTGTCGACAACTTATCTCCTAGCCTCGATAGCCCCCTGTTCACCTCTTTTATCACTTGGATATTTACATAATCACCAAATAAATTACATTGCATTATCAAAATGGCATTCATTTTTATCGAAATGAATAATTTTACATGTACTTTGCCATTTATGTACAAAAATGTATCTTTTTTTCATTGTTTGTATTTCAGCTCTGGAGACTAAAATCTGGACTGTACTCACATTTTGTAGTTAAAAATGTCCGTGGTTACACGGTGACATGAGAGCAATAAATTTCGATGGTTTGTTTTGTTGATACTGATATTTTCTTCGCTGTTATCATTTGATTGCAACTGTCAGTTGTTCTACCACGCCCTATAACTATACAGTCAAACCTGTGATCAAAGACCATCCTTGGAACGACAAAATGTGGCCTTTATTGACAGATGTCCTTTATTCGGAGGCCATTTTGTTCTAAATAATCAGTGACGGTTTTGCAAAAATGACCTTTATTCACATGGTGGTCTTTATTCAAAGGTGGCCGTAAACACCGGTTTGACTGTACAGTGAAATAATTTGACCATTATGGATATATCTTGAGCGGACAATAAATATTTACGAATATCTCACTAATATTTTATCTGATATTTGGCTAAATATGATCCAGCAAAGTGAACATCATTAAACTCGACGACAGATCAGTTGTATTTATCTTTGTTCTCAAGAGTCATAAATTCCAACATTTCTAATTACTTGTTATCAAACAAAATCATACATCGGCGATGGACATTGAATTCATGAATGTTTGCATAGATGACATACTTTATGATACCCTTACCAAAACGACGATATGCTATGTAATGCTTAGCTCGCATAAATGTCTGTCCAATAACCCAAATTATGACTATAAGTCACTTAAAATCGTAAAAGTTAAGTATGTGGTCAATGTTTGTCCAGTTTGTGCAAATCTTTCTGTAAATAAACGTCTATGTTAACTCTACTACAATGTTTTCGATGCCATTCTAGTGAGGTAAGAAAAAAAACTGTGTTTACGGTTACCCGACCGACCCTTTACTTTGGCGACGACCCTTAAGTTTTAACATGTTACGGCAAAAAAGTACGACGACATTCGGGGACGAGTCGTACTAGCAAAATAATTCGAACAATTAGATTACTTTTTGGCCAAGAAGCCATAAATACGTTTTTAGATTTATCATTAATTTATTTGAACGAAGTTAATAAATTGTTTGATTCACAAGTCTGGATAATTTCTGCAAGAAAAGAATATTTTAGTTAATTCAATCTTCATGGTTCCGAAATGAAACTATTTTTTACGACTAGAATCATTTATTTTGGAATAATGGTCCATTGTCTAAAATCAGCCAAATTCCATCCACACTTTACAAACCAGACTTTTCATACGGCACAGTTTGCATTTCTACATCTAGGCATTTCTCTCAAGAATGTTGAGTTTATAGTTTGTATATGATGAATGTTTATGATCTGTTTACGATAACGTATTTAAATTATATACAACATCTGAAGACCCTCGTCAGAAAAACATGTGTATCATTATTCTGTGTCAAACTTTTGTATATAAACTTTGTTTGTAATGAATTAGCTATACGAAAGAGCGGAGGTTGATTCCTGTCATATTTACATAAAAATAAAATTTTGCAATATCAATTCAACCATACAAAACCAGGTGATAGCAGTTATAAATATATTGTGAGTGAGACTTTAAAGAATCAAGTATTTTCCAATACAATATAATACCTCTCTTGAATTAATAGGCCATTTGCTTTGAGAAAAAAAAACTGCTTCAGTTCCAACATTTGAAGTAGAAGTGGGGCAACCACGGCTAAGGTCTCTGACTAGTAATCACTAGCCGCTCACCCTGCGAGTTCAAATCCCACCAGGGACCAGAAAATTCCACGTGTGAGGAAGCTGTCCACCTAGCTTACAGAAGGTCAGTGGCTCCATCCCGGTGTAGGCTTAAGGTATTCCTCCACCGTTAAAGCTAGAAGTCACCGAATGACTGGCTATTAATGCGACGTTAAACTCCAAAGAAAAGTACAAGAACGTAGATCGAGTATGTTTTGCGAGACCATTCCGCTTTTAAAATGATGATAGTTTAACAGAATAAGCACTGTGTGTATTCGTGTGATAATCTTTTTTTAACAAAAACTGTCAAATGTGCGATCCGAAGTCATGCAATATGACTGGCTTAATATGATACTTTATATTTTCTATCAGTGTATCAAATTTATTTGTCAGTTATGTAGTAAATAATGTAATCCACCCACCTAATTATGGAGGAATGAAAGATGTAATAATTTGTAATTTCAGTGTCTTTGAACGCAAGCTATATTTGCATAAATATATTAGTCACTAGGGGAATATTTTAAGGACAATCGACTTACTGTAATTTAGCTCCCATGGCTCCCAATATCTCCTTGACCTCCTAACAACGGTGACCTTTATTCGTGCAGTAGGTTCCACTAAGCCATCATAGTCAGATACGTATCCATCAATGTCAGTAAATATTTCCTCTGCCACTGCTCTAGCATGATCATCAAGTTCACTAGTTTCTTCATCTTTAAATTCTGAATGTTCAGTTATATCTTTAACTGGTAATCCTTTAACGTTTGTGTAAAATATGCAAATAAATATCCCTAGCACAAAAATCTTATTAATCCGAGTGAAATTCATACTTTATTTAGTACTCAAAATATTCTACACGAAGGCTCGTTTTGAAATAATCAAACTATAATGTTTTATTCTCCAATAGTCCTCGATAGATAGTACAAATGATTGTTAACGCGTGATTGTAACTGAAGTATACGTTCAGCGATTTAAAATGATATTTTAAAATAAGTTTATGGCGATATTTCCCTTTAAAAATACGTACTTAGTTCAACTACACAGAAAAGAAGCTTTTATGTAAATCATTAGTCTATTAATGTATCTTTTCAACTAGTTTAATGATGTAGACCCAAGTTTTAAATGTCTGAGCGCTCTACAGCGTTTTCTTATATACCTTTATAGAAACGTTTGTACTCAGATGATGTCATATTACGGTATAGTAAATGAAAATAAACACCGAGGGTTCGTCTATAGATTCTGACGATACTTAAAGGCCCGTTCACCTCGCACAACATAATTGTACCCACACAAACACATTGCCGAACAAATAACTATTCCTTAAAGCAAACAATTTGCTTTCTTATGACATTTCAAACGATCTATTTTCTTTAGCGTTTAACATACTCCATTAAAGCAAAAGTTTAGATAATTCAAACACACGTACCTTAACTTATAGTCACCAAACAAGACAGTAAAGGACTGACTTCAAGTTAGTCATATAATCCATATTTCATAACTACTCAGCCTAATCTTCAATTTTAATACATCTGGGGATTTGTCTGTCAACTTTTGACGTAATTATACGAGAGACAAGAAGTTTCTAACGGTTAACTAAATCCTCAACATTCTTTCTTCTTCAATGATGTGTTGGTGTACATTCTCACGAATCTGTGGAATTAATTCAACTATTACATAGAGAAAAGTTACCTTATTTTATTCAGATTGTAGCAAAAGGTTTAAAGTTTTTGAGTGTCAATTGCATTAAAACCCTGTTATAGTGAAGAATCGGAAGCAGCGAAGTATGTTTGTTCCCCCCGAATATGTGTCCCTTATTTCTTTGTTATGGATATAATGAAGTTAATATTCGGGGCCCGAGAATTTCACTACTCCGTGTTTACTGTATTTTAACGAAAAGATCACGATGTACACGTGTGTGAGCAACTAAACTACGTAAACGCTAACTACAGACAGATAATTTAAAGGTATCTACTTTTTAGGGGGCGATTAACGTTTCACTAACAGCCAGGGTCATTTGCCGACTATTCCAGCTTTGATTTTGAGTCCAAACGCAACATCCTCCGGCATAAAATTCCAACCAAGTTCAAACTTTCATAAGACAATCCGACCGGTCCTTGAAATTGTCTTCTATTTTGGAAATCACGTGGATGTATTTTCTATAAGGCCGCACCCATACACGCAAATGATTAGATGTCGTGGTAGTTGGCCTTTAAATTTTTGTATAAAAATTGAGCAATAAACGATGCAGGGAATATTGATTCAGCCATGCTTACGTATAGGATGCATCCAGTGTTATTGTTGAATGAAGTCATCCTGTATTAGAGCCAAACCTTCAGGATATGTGTTATTATGCTCTAACCACACTTACCTCCAATCTGTCCAAAAATAACACTTTCATTTAAATACGTTTCGTGGTACTTCAAATGTACGCGTATTTGGTCCGACAAGATCAAGGTGTGCTTAAAATTACTCAGTGCTCATTAAACGAAGTAGATTGCGCAATTTGCTTTTAAATGGTACTGTTATATACACATAACGAAACTTCTAACGCCCCCTGATTCCTTGATGAATTTCTTTGTGTAAAGATTTTGCAATAATAGTCAATGGTTCACCGACTTTTTTGGACTGGAGGACGAAATATGGTAAGTTGCACGTGAAAATCGTGTTTCTTTCTAAACGTCGCCAATGCTCTAATTATTTGAAAATATGTGTCGAGGGCCTAAGCAGTATGTTTTATGTATTATGTACATGTGTTTAAAGCAGTTTCTCACTATATCAAGACTATCATGTATTTACATTCAAAACATCACAAACATTCAGCCTTATTCTGTTGTGTTTGAGTTTTTTGTGTGTAATATTGTAAATAAACAGATCATGCATGATGATATATCAGTGTATTTATTTTTTACAAAGTCAGTGGTGCAAAAGTAGTACTTACATATCGATTTTCTAAAAGTTACTACGTGAATAAGCAAGTAGTGATGAATGACATATTTTTCCTGATATGAAACAAAATGTACTCGATTTTTGTGCGCTAAATATCACAAATTACTATTTAACCGAACATGATATAAACAAACAAGTGGTCACGAGCAAAATGTTCAAAACGTCTTTTCCTTAAGTATTATTGTTGAGTTTATAATCATTAAAAGCAAAATAATAGTAATTCAATTACCATTTTGCTGTAAGGTTAATTGTTTCTGATATGACAGAGCTATTAAGGATCCATGGTAGCCGTGTTATTCCTGTTACTGCAAGATTACGGTATTATGATAAAGAATATAATCACTATCATATTTAACAACGAGGTGATAGTTTGACAATTTACTTCTTTTTTGTGATACCAGCAGTATGTACGAATGAAAACACAGCACCACCAATAAACAAAGTGGGTATCACGGTGTGTCATCAGTGAAGCAGACCTTCTTACGAATGAAAGAAGATGCGATCACTCGAAACATGCGATTACTCGACGGTCCAGAGGCATTTCAAGCGATCGCAATTTAACCTTGTAAATATTATATATTAATCTGCTGTTCGAATTTCAAATTTGTACTATTCCAAAATGATATCTGGGACGGTATAAACGTTTCATCATGAGAGATGAAATCAACATGTTTCAACGAATCTGCGATTTCCTAAAATTCTTATTAATAGGAATTTGGATTCTGGATTTTAGATTTCGACTTTATGATCTTAAAATCTAGAAATTCCTTTCATTTGATAATTTATTTATATAATTATTTATTACGTATAAATTACAAAAATTATGTTTATCACTATATTCGTAAAGTGATTTTTGTAAGTTTTCAGTACCATGATTTTCTATGGTCAATCTAAAACAGAATGGTTTTAATGGGGTGTTTATTAGAAGTAGTATGACATCCCATTAAAACGAAACGTTTCTTCAAAGTGTAAGCAAAGTGACATCAATCATTCGCTTGATGGGATGGGATGAGTGATGTATGATTTTTTAAAACAGTTATTTATTCTATCACAATGTTATCATGATCATGTCAATCCGAAATCATTTGATGACATGACACTTTTTTGACGACATATAATTAAACTTTCGTCAACTTAAACGTGAATGTCCCGGCGGTCAGTGTCTGAAGAGCTGAATAGAATTGATAAAAAATATCAGGACCAATGTCCTTTTTGAACAACAAAAGTATAAGCACAGACAATTGTTATTTGGCATATTTGGACTCGTCTCATTGTTAATGGATACTTTGCTGGACATAGCACAGTATTTCAATTATATTTTATCATTATTAAGGTTGAGCTAACTGAGTACCCGGGTGTCTGATATCCGTCACTTAAGGATTAAACAATAACAACATACAATACCTAATGACGAAAATGAATCATTCAGAATATTTTCATACAGTCATACATTTAATGTATGTGGTGTTTCTTTTAACAGGCTTAGTCGGAAATTCCTTTGACTTATGCTATAAAATGATTTTCATCGAGTTGGACATACCACAACATAGTCCGAGGTTATAAAACTTGAGATCGGACTCGGAGCTAAATTCTCATGTTTGTTCGTGAACCTTTATCAGACCAATTTGCTTGTTTGTAATAAAATGTACGTAAATATTTTATCACTTGTTTTGTGCACAGAATTCTGTTTGAATAGTAATACAATTATATAGTAATTAACCTGAGAATATTAAATCACTAAAATGAGATTTGAGCTATGGGACTGATCTCAAATTTTATAACCTCGGACCCTGGTTATGCTGCCATATTTCGATATGAAAATTTCATGATTCGTCTCTTAAAAAACAAATAAAGTTAATGCAGAAACTGACACCGTTGAGAGTCAGCAAGAGTTAGAAGGGATGATTGCCCTTCTGGAGGGATTTGGAGTGACCCCCCCCCCGGAAGCCAACAAAACCAGGTATAGTGAAACATATAGTTTTTTCTGCTTACCTTTTTTTCTGAGTATATAAAATCAAGACAAAATATCAACACAAATTATTCAGAAAAAAGGATGCTGAATTTTGAAATATGGAGTTTGGGGAAAAGCGTGAGTCTTTGTCAGTTGAGAATGAGGCGTGATTTTAGGTCCGGATGCGCGAGTTTCACGCAATAAGCGTGAGATTTGACAGGTATGACTAAGCTATAAAATTTGCATTTTTTTCAACTTCAATTTGTCATTATACCATGACCAGCGCCAAGAAGAAACTTACTACAGGGTCTCTACCTATGTACATTTTATGTGGCATGTGAAATCTCTGCTTTGGAGTAAGCATTAAAATGTTCCAGATGTGTAAGAAAAGACTTGATTTTACAAAGTTAAACGCCATGAAATATTTGATATTATTATCATTAGTTTTCTTACCAGTCTATTTTAGAATACAGGGTAATATTATACTAGTTAGTGGTGTCTTTGAACAAGGACAAAGTAAATGTCGCCCTGTCATAGATCTGATATAGCTCAGTTAAGATATGAGTTTTTAAATATGAGAAACTTACTTGTTAGTAAATTAAAAGTGTTTTATCTCACTGATCGTTATTAGCATCTATTTCAGCTGTTAAAGCTAACATGTATCTGAAATGTATATCATTGACAAGATTTATAGTTTGAAAACTTATCTTAGCTAAGATAAGTCTATGTATGAGTCTAGTATATCTTTTCGGTAATGTAGATTGTAAGAATTGGTTATGACACAGTTTATGTAATGTAAAGTCCCTGGATACATTATATTTAGCCGAAAATCAAATGTACCGGTAAACTGGTCCCCATTTCATGTTGCAGTGCACCAAAGGTCTCTGTACAACCTGAGTCAATGGGGATCAGTTTATTTATGCGCGGGTTGAAGGGAAGTAATCGATACGATTATTGGCGCTTATTTCTTAACGATTACTTCCCCTGGATTTGCTATTGATTGCTTAAATTGGTCCTCGTGCCATGTTGCAGTGCAGACAACGGGAACCAGTTTATTTACGCCTTACACTGGTTCTCGATTATTCTGTCTTTTCTGAGACTGAACAAGGACCAGACTTTATTTGCTTGACCGGGTGCCGCACTCGGAACTACTCGGATGTCTCTCACACTCGACATTGACCGAGGATTGCCGATTGAGGTTTGTATGGAGCGAAGCGGAGTTAGCCGAGGATTGCCGATTGCGGGTGCCGCATAAACTGGTTTTCGTTCTACCTTATACTGCACCACATAGTCAACGGAAACCAGCTTAAATGACGCACTGAACCATATCAATGGAAAAGTTCACGTTAGGAAAACCGAGTGGTGAATGAGCTAAAATGGGAAACCATCGTTAGATGGACTGCAAAATGGCGGAAGGAGCAGATATAAAAGCAACAGTGAGTATACAGACTTACGATGAAATTGTCATTTACAAAAAAGTCATGTAAATAACATGATCGGTAGATTTTAGGTTTCAAAACGAAAGTAGAAAATACATCTTAATACTTGTAAGTTGTATGACAATTGTTTAAACATTAGGACCTAAGTATGCTTCTTTGTTTAATCAATCAAGTGAAACATGGTGAGAAAGACTCTATTTGCTCTTCTTTATCATGTTATTTTTATTTGTAATTTGTCACCTCAAAAATCCACATTCATTCACTGGTTAATTTAAAACTTGGTCTCTTGATGAAATCTGCTGACAAAAAAATACAAATTAGTAAGGCTATGACCATTTTATATTTATTACAATGCATTGTTTACTAGTACCATACCACTACCCCCTTATATCAAACCCCTGACCATCCAGGACCACTCATTCACAGGCATTCCAAAATATCCAGACCAGAACAGACTATCATAAGTATTCTTTCTTTCCAAGAACCATTGTTCATTGGAATGCACTGCCACCAGATGTTGTCATCTTGTATGGCCCTGTGTTCTTTGTGGCTGTACGTCATATTGAGCATGAGTCCCCTTAGTTGATACCTTCTCTGTTTTTACTGTCTTCTAACCAACCTTCCTTCTTTCTTTTAATTGATGCTTTCATTCTATTTATTACTAGCCTTCTTATTGGTTGACGTGTGCCCACTAGGGGTTTGACTTAATTGAAGATAGATAAGATGGATAGATAGATAGTATACCCTGTACAATTTTTTATTGTTTGTAAATATAAAAATACAACAATTGTTAACCTTTATTGTTTTGATGCTGACTCCTGAAAATATCCAATACCTGAAGTTATAAAACGCAATACAGTAAAAATCCCAAATCTTGGACGTTATGGGTAAAAAAACTTAACAGGACTATAGATATAGAAATATTATATTTGAACACCCCAGGGACAAGTTCTTTCATATCTTGTCAATTCCAGAATTTGGCACAAGAACTCATGCGCCAGTTACTTTACAAACATTATGAAAAACACTTGTCAGTTGTATTGTTTTATATCAATTAATTTTAGAGTTTAACTATTGCTTAAAAACCAACAAGGTGTCATATGTACTGTAGTGTTTAAGAGTCATCCCCATTGAAAATGAGGGTAAAGTTTCCAGCCCCATCTATAGTTGATGTCTGAATATACCTCTTTTTCCGCATGAAATCCTAAAAGTCTCACTAAATATTTTTTTCAAGTTTTATGCCTATTTTCAAACATGTTTCAGTCATATACTGGTAGGCAGCATGCCTAAGATGTTCCAAGATTCTATACAAGTCAGGGTTGAAGAAATTAGCTGGGAGCCAGAAAAATCAACCAGATATTTGTGCTTTCTCACCAGCTACTTTTTGTCCCACAAGGAGCATTGCCCCTTTGCCTCCCTACTGCGTGGAATCCTCAGAACTCCCTTCTTCTTTTAGTAGTTTAACAGCTACATGAAAACAATTATACACCCCTGACTGGTACAAACATCATCCTCTGTTAGTTACTCTGTAATTTCTCAGCATGAATGATCAGTAGTGAAGGACTAATGATCTTAGATACAATTTTATCAACTAATCATCACTGAAAACATATGCCATACCCAGTGTTCAAACTTACAAACCTGGGTTTTGTGGACCTAACAACTCTCCCAGTTGGGCTAAGCAGCCAGTTTTTGAGAATTCTTGAAAAAGCCATCATGTATATTTGAATACAATAAAAGATTTGATTTAATAAGTATAAAATGAATCCTAGATGATATGTTGTTTATTCAAATTTTATTGATATTATCATTTTCTATTGTGGATTCCCACTTTTAGTTTAGCAATGACATCAGATACAGGGTTCCCATGACAACAGGTTTTATCACATTATATGTATAGAAATATTTGGGATTCCAAGCAATTAAAAAATATCTGTTAATTCCAAGATATACAGACGAATGGAATTCATTATACATGCATTAACCATTTTATATGGAATCAACATTTTTGGGGGTAGATTTATAAGATACTTCAGTACAGAAGATAAACTCTTCACCTGTGAGATAAAATTGTTATGAATTGTTAAGCAAGCTCTATTGTAAATAACCACTTTTCAATTTGAGCTGAAATTATTGCTTAACATTAAAAGGTCTACAATTGTTTAGTTCCATTGCAAATTAAGTGCTGGATTATAATCTATATTCTTTATATTTTTCAATCAAGCTGTACGACCATTTGAGGTGCAAATATCAGTCAACTTTGATCATATAGTTATCAAATCTTTTTGATTCATACATTTACGAAGTGAAAGTGTTTTATAGCTTAACATGTAAATTCTAAATATTTGAGCTGAGACACATATTTTAATGATAAATAATGTCAAAATGAAAAAGTTTAATCATAAATATTTAATATGCATGTTGCAGAAATTTTCAAATTTGTCTTCACAATTAAGGCACGAGAGAAGTGATAATGGAGTCAAGGTCTGGGCATATTATTACACAACAGCCTGGCTCTGGTTTTAAATGTTTTATATGGTGCTAAATGTTTCGTCATATGAATATGTATTTTAAAAATGATGGCTGAGGATCTATCCATCCATCCATCCGCCCACCCACTATCTATACACTAAGGGTAAAATGATATGTTATATATATACATGTTTATGCATCATTTAACCCTTAGTATATGTATATATATATCATTATATCATTTAGCATACATCATGAAACCCTTAATCATCTTGATAATAACGGTATTTATCGTAAGTAGGCTAGGGAGTGTTGTATAAATGATCTAATTCTAGCATTAAAGTAATAAAAAAAAAGCATTACTTAAAAAACAGTCACAACTTAATCACATTCATATTCATCTTTTCAGCATGGAGTTTTTATCTCTTACTACAATGGTGATGAAAATTGGTATTCATGTATCAAAAAGCTACTGGAAGGACAGAATGTTGATACCAACATGGAAATATATTGTGAGGGCATGAATGACTTCAGAGCTGGTGTACCTCTTCTGAGAAGGTACTACACACATGTTAACACAGTCACAGACTTGTTTACTATCTCTATCTTGAGTTTTGTTCTTCATCACTCTCATACATCTCGATCAACATCTCAGCTGTTTCTTGTACAGCAATTTTCTGGAAAATGACCCTTCCCAATCAAAAATGAACACATTTTTTCCCACTTCCCAACCTGAAAATTCCTAATTTTGGCATCACTCCACACATTTTTCCCAATTTGACCGGACCTGGACCCTTTCGCAAAAGAAATGCAAAAAGAATCACCGTTGTAAAACAATAATTTTAGATTAAAGACATTTACAAGAAAATTGTAGTAAATATTTCTTTGATCGGTGCTCTATTTTTTATGGAATATTGTTGGTTGTTTTTGGTAATTTGGCTACGAAATTCAGATAGTTTTACAACCAAAATGGAGAATTAATAGTTCATATTCCAGTTTGGCATTGAAACACACTTGAAATCAATTTAATAACATAACAGTAAATAATCACATTGTTTTCATCACCAACTTCATACTTGGTAAATTTATTTCAACTTTTGATTACATGATCATGACTTGGTCACATGGTTGACAGAGGTGCAGATAAGACCTCCTTTAGTGTGAAAAAATGTTTGTTCCTGGTTACATGCTCATTAAAAATTGGGTAGGTGGGTTGGGAAATTTTGGGGGGGGGACTTTTTTTATCATTCTTGAAAGCTGCTGTTTAGATTATTTTTGTGCAGAATGGTAAAAAAGACTGAGACAGTAGACAAAAAGTGTGCTGTTCCACAGGCCTAATAAAAAGCTTAGGCTCGCGAGGAAAAATTAGGGTAGGTTGGATAAACAGAAAGAATGAGTTGGTCAGGTTTGTGATATCATGAACTTCTGCATGTCTTATGGGGTTCTTTGGATTAATTTTTGTTGCCTGTACCAGCATGGGAGAATAATTCTGCTTCTAAATTTGGCATTTTAGCATATCTAAAGCTATCGAAGAATGCTCCATCACAATGGTTGTTGTCACTAAGAACTCATTAGACAGGCAGTTTTTGCGATTTGAATTCATGAAAGCTTTGGAGAAATCACAGAGAGATCAGGAACTCAGCGTTGTGTTGGTCCTTATTGATGTTCATGAGTCTGAGGTGCAAGATAGGTGGCATGATCAAATTCATGAAAAAATGGTCGTCAAGGTAACCAGTAATGAAGACTGGCAGAGCGAATTTTTGACAAGTATGATTGAAAGAATTAAAGGTATGTTGTTAGTTTGGAAGTATATGTAATTCAACTATATTCTTTGTTAGTTTATGTAAAATTTTCTACTCTTCCCAAAGATGCTTACAAAAAATAATGAAAAAGTGAATTTTTGACTCTGATAGAAAATACAGCTCTTTATCTTAGTGTGTTAAACAATGAACTTAAACATGCTAGTATTATTTACATTGCATAAATTATCACATAAAGATTATCACAAATTTCAGGGTTGTGATTTTTTCACAGATTCACATTTCTGTGGATTGGTTTAACTTTGGGGACATTTTTGTTTGTTTCTGTTGAGAAAAGCATAGGTGTATAGTAGGTATAGTAAGCCCATTCTGAAATGCTAGTTAAATGTGGACAGTACACATTTAATCTTTTCCAAACTTGATGTAGATTTGTTGAGCTTGGGGGACATTTTTGTTTGAAACTTATAAATCTTTTTCTCACAAGGTTTAACAACATTTTTTGACAATTTTTCATTTATATATGGCAGCTGGTTCACTTACCCAGTTTTCCTGAACGGTATTTTTTTTTCAGTTATAAGTCTATTGAGAAAGTCAGTAGCATATTCTCAAATGCTAGTTGAACAAATGTTGATGCATTGCAATCAAGTGTGGAGTTTGCAGTTCTAGTGTCTGTCCAATTGTACTATTTTTAGAATGTTTTCTAGTCATTTCTGCCAGTAACCAAAAATTCTTCCCAGCTGATAGTGACTGATCATGCCCCAGAAAACACCAATTGTTCAAAGCATTACACTTAACTGTTGTTAACAAAGTGACATCTGACATCAGTTGTTAGCATACTTTGAAGCTAACTTCCTGTTTTGTAAAGAAACAGCAGGCAGGCATGCAGGTGGCAGTATCTACAATACTTGTCCTGTCTCTCAAAGTTGAACAGTAACCATTTAATCTTCACCAAGTTTGGTCAAAATGTTTTATTGGCATAGTATCTCAGACAAGTTTGGTCATCAACAAAATGGCTGCTGACACTCTTGAATTATCACCTCTGATTCAGCAAAAATTATGAAATATGCCTTGTCCGCTCTCTAAGTTGACTTTTAATTTTCACCAGATAATTTTGATGGATGGTTTTGTGACAGTTTGGCACTCTTTTATAAATTTGTCAATTTCAGATAAACAACAAATGGAGCCTATTCAAGTTGAAGTAAATCTATCTGTTGGTCAAGTTTGGAGTCATTTCTTTGGTTATTCTAAAAATGTGATGCCAGGTAAGATACAGAATAATTCCTGGAATGTCTTTAACCTGTTTTGTTTTCACTTCACAAAGCAAACTGACTTATCACTGATATTTGATTAAGGTGTAGAATAATTCCTGGAATGTCTTCAGCATGATTATTTCTTCTCTTTACAAAGGATTACTTGATTTGCCAATTCCAGGGTCTGATCATTAGAAATGTTCTAGTAGTCTTTGTTCATTCTTCATCATTATTTATGCACACTTGTAAAATCAATAAACTTGTACTTTTCATTACTTCATTTTTGTTGAGCCGCTTGCAGTGAGCTCGACATAGTTGTCAAAATAGCAGTTCCGTGTCTCTGCGTCAGTGTGCGTGTGCGTCCATGACTTTTTTGTCCGGACCATAACTTCCGTATGCATCAATGGATTTTTAAATGACTTGGCACAATTATTCACCATGATGAGACAGTGTTTCACACGCAAGACCCAGGTTCATATCTCAAAGGTCAAGGTCACACTTGGGGTATAAAGGGCAAAAATTGGCATGTTTTACCTTGTCCAGACTGTAAAAAGTAACTTTTAGCAGGCTCGACATGTAGCCATGTTGTCGACTTCTAGTTCTTAACTTCAACTTTCAACCTTTCTTTTGAAATAAATTGTCCTGCACAAATTATGGAAATGTTCATTATTTTTAATTTTTTGATTTAACAATTTTGGGGAAGAAGTGTTAAAATTCTGTTTCCTTGCCATTAATACAGTTTTTGAACAAATTTGTTTTGTTTCAGTATTAATAGACAGAATACAGGCCAGTCGATGGTACCATGGTAATGAAACAAGATTTCCCTTGAAAGAATTCAATCTTATACCAAGAAGTGCAACAGCTGTAGAGTCTTTGTCTGAAATTCATGAACGTATTGTGGTAAGCTGACATTCTAGAATGTGTTACATAATTGTTCAATGCCTGTAGCATGGATGAATTTTTTCTTATTCATTTTGCATCATAATATTGCTTTTTTGCATTTTGCAAAACTACAAAACAACACATGTCTTTGAAGGGTTTGTTTTTCATTTTAAATTTAGGAGTATACAGTAAAACCTAACTAGGTGACTATCTCAGTATTAAGACAATTTCTTTTCAGTTTAATTTTCAATATTGTCTCCATATTTTCTACCTCAGTATTTAGGGTTGTAGAAATGAGCCAGAAGCCGGAAAAATCGACCAGCTGTATGAGTATTCTCACCGGCTACTTTTTCCCCACAGGAGGTGTTCCCCCCTTGCCCCCTACTTGCTCCCTTCTACTTTTAGTAGCATACTAACTACATGAAAACATTTGTACACCCCTACTATCATGATATCACGTGTTATATATGATATGATGTGTTTTATTTTGACAGAGTGAGGGGGCTCTTGATGTTATTACAGCACAAAGAGGAAGTTACAAAAACCGACCATACACACCACCTGTATATAGCATCACTGATGACAATGAACAGGTATCTAATATCTGTTTGGCAAAAAAAACTGGTTTCCATTAACATCCCCCAAAAATAGAGGGTCAGTGGATCAGCAGAACATTTTTTCAAATAAATTTATTTAGCTTAGTGAAAAAATCTAGGGTTGGCAAAAAAATGTATTGATTGGATTTGTGGAAGCTGGAACTTTTTTAACGTTTCTGGTAAATTGACTGAAAAATAGGGTCAGTAGGTCGCAAGACTTCTTTTCTACATTTTTTCCTATCTTTCATGTTTTTGAGGTATGGTTCATTCCCAAATATTTTCACACTTTGGATTTTGCTGATAGAAGCCTTAGGGTCAGCACTAAAACATGGGGTCAGTTGAGTTACTGGGAAAACAACTTTCTGACCAAACAGGAACCAGTCAATATTTGTGCGAAAGTAGTTTAGATAAGGATATTTTTAATACACTTATAAACTGTGTACAGTTTTACTCAAAATCACTGGGACAGTTTTAACTCACACCTAATTAGCCAGGTTCTCATAACTAGGATGCTTGGCATAGTACAGTCTCGCAGTTCTAATGGCAAGCATGGACAACATTTGAAATTTCACATTAAATTGAGTGCATGTTTTGACTTTGTTATTTCAGAAGTATTATTTTGTCGCTCACATTCCAAATACACTAAGTATTCTCAGCGAAAAACAACTTAAACAACAGAGTGATACTGGGAAACAGTTGAAAATATCACCTGGAGAAAGATCACTTCAGGCAAGTTTACCGTTATTTCCATATTTCATCCAATAAAAGAAATTATTTATTTGTGCAAGCACAATTAAAATAGTGTCTATGCACATTTTGCCTGTAATTTCTATCTTATAGTTTATACATTCTGATGAAAGAGGAAATTTGTCATAGTAATATATTTTGGAACCCAACCAGACTTTCATCAGTTAGGCCTTCTTTTTTTTATGGATCCTCCAAAAAAAAACCCGATTTCAGAAAAAAAAAATTGAAAATCCTAAATATCTTTTTTCCCTCCACTCTCGATGAATTACTGTTTTGGAAATAAAATGTCAGGATCAATGCGATTGGCAATAAAATGAGAACTGGGTCAGAATGAAACTTGGCTAATAAGTTCCATTCATTGGCCAGTTAAAATCAATGTTGTGAATTGTGGTTAAGATAATGATGGTACCCATGTGGGTTCAACAAAACGTTACAAACTCAGAGAGCAAGGGCATCAAGAAATTATTGGGCTTGAATTCTTCATATTTTCCAACCCCAAGGGAAATATGTTTTGAAATTTTATTTTTATGTTTTTCGTCCTACAACCATGTTGTGTTCTGGTGGTTCGTAAAACAAAGGATAAAAAATAAAAGGCTTTAGCTGAGAACATTTGTCTTAAATTTTAAAGGTCATGCATTTTAGCTCCAGATGTAGAACATTTTGTAATTGTGGATTATGACCACCAAACTCAAGTCTTATCTGTTGATTTATGTCCAAATACAACTACAATATTAAACATTGAGGCAAGTGTAAATCTCAAATAATGAACCAGTATGTTAAAATAATTCCTTGCTTCTGTAATTAGCTATGTTTAAATGATTTATCTTTTTTTAAGTAAATAATTTCTTATTTCTTTGAATAACCAATATTATGAAAATAATTTCTTTAATTAGCCAATGTTTGGAGATAAATTTTGTGTATCAAATTAATTAATATCTATTCAATCAAATATGCCAATGATTAGAAATACAGTTCCTTGTTAATTCATTGAACCAATAATTAAAAATCATTTTTTTATTAAATTAAGTAGTGTTTTGAAATTACAAAATGTTTTATTCAATCAACAACTGTTTTGAAATGAAGTCTTTTTTATTTAATTAACTAGTGTTTTGGCATTATGTCTCTTTAATTTAATTAACTAGATTTTGATATTACATGTATGTCTTTTTTTAACCCTTTGCCTCGTAATACCACATTTCCCCACCTCTGATGCAGACAACTTTTGAAAACATTGTGATAAAAGAAGCCATTGCTTGTAACGACCAAGATCTTGTTTTTCTACAATGTTTTCCACTTCATCAGTGAGAAATGACCCAATTTTCCTGAATAAATTGATGTTTTGTATATTTGCTTTGAATACGGAAGAGTCTAAAAATATGCTTATGAGGCAATGGATTAATTAACCAAATGTTTGAAATATTTTTTTATTATATTGATTAACATTTCAGGTGGCTCAGTTCATTATTATGTTCAACCATTTACTTAATCACCCTTTAAACAAAGAATGTAATGATAAGGTGGAGCTTATTGAATATGATGATGGTAAGTTTGTTAAATTTAAAAACAAATACATTTTCAATCCTTTGAATGTTTCATAGTTACCACGAATTGAGAATTAAGTGTACAGTAAAACCTCGATAATGCGACCTTCTGGACCTGAAAATTGTTCATAATAATGGGTTGGTCTCATTATCAAGTTGAATTATTTGGGAGTTATTGAAAGCCAGTGTGAAAGTATGTGGTTGTTGAAACAAGTTGGTCGTGGTTGCTTTTTGAGGTTTTACTGTATTTTGTATTCAGAGACTAGTTTGAATCAATCTTCTTGCCGTCATTCCCTGTAGGTGGTCACATGATTCAAGTCTTTCATATCTTCCCAGCTTTTGTTGTTAGCGCCTATCTATCAATAAAGGCCACATTTTGTCTTTCCCAAGGGTGGCCTTTGTTCACAGGTTTGACTGTATATGATAATTGTTCAGAACCTGTATTTATAATTCAGAGAAAATGTCTGGGGAGCAGATTGTACAACTAATACTTGAGGCTGTAAAGAGAGCATGTTCAAATACAGAAGAATCTGATGGTGCTAAAATGAACCTGGTATGAAATGTTTCAGTTTTATCTTGTCTTGTACAGTGAAATGCACTGGATTATTTTTAACACTGCCAAATATTTACCACTGCCCCGAGTTTAACACTGTTTTTCAACAATTTTTCAGTTATATACGGTGTTCAGTTCACCTTACCAGTTTTCCTGAACTGTATACTAACCAGTATTAACTTACACTTCCACAAAGAGCCGGCAACTTCTCCACATGTGGAGGAAAATTGACATTTTTTGTCAAATTTTCATAGAAAGGTATGACCTGCCGCTACCAGCATAATTTTGCTTTTCCTAAAGGGTGTTGCTTTGGATAGGTTGCACTGTGTGGTGAAACTCACACCTACTGATTGTGCTAATAGACTGAAGCCATGTGGTGAAGACTTGTATATCATATCATGTTGTCTGGGTAAATTTGAAATATGTTCAAATAAATCGAAATACATGTACTTAAATTTTTACTTTTTTATCAGAATGTTCAAAAACAGTCTGAAGAAGAAGACATGGAATATTCGAATGAAGATTATGCTAACACAGTTTATATAGCTCACATAGATGATGATGCTGGTACTGCCGAAGAGCTTAAACATTTTCTCAATAATCAGGGCATCTATGTATGGGAGAAGAACAGTCCAGAAAAAACAGTTCTGACAAATTTCACAGAGGCTACAAAAAATGCCAAATGGTTTGTATTTATTTTGTCAAAGAAATCCATGACAGAATTACAGAAGCAAAATTTCCGGATTGTACTTCAGAAAAGCATTTTTGAAAATGAAGTGCGATTAATTCCACTACTTAATGAAGATGTTGATGAGAAGGATCTCCCTGGAGATTTGAGATCAGTCTTGTGTCTAAACAAATCAAGCACTAATTACAAAGAACTGATTGCTGCAACTGTGAAAAGTAAGTAAATATTACCACTGATAGTTTTATGTTATTATATTTTCACAACTTGCAATCATTGAATTTTTTTGGGGGGGGGGAGGATGGAGTCAGCTTTTTTAACTGTACATTTTTGTTATAGTTACAAATAGTTGTCTGGTATTCTGTGCCAGTACCAGCCTTTTTCTCTGCAAATAACTGCCAACTTCTGCTGAAGAATAAATCTTATCAGTGCTGGAGGACAAAATTTAATGGCCTTAGACATGATACAGTCAAACCTATGTTTGTGGCCACCTCCAAATAAAGACCACCTTGTGAGTAAAGGCCATTCTTTGAAAAACCGTCTCTGATTATTCAGAACAAACTGACTTCTGAACAAAGGTCATCTGTCAATAAAGGCCACATTTTGTGTTTCCATATGATGGCCTCTGTTTGCAGGTTTGACTTATATGGAATCAAATCATTACCAAGAATATGTGCAGTGCCTAGGACTCTAGGTCTGCAGGTATTACACTCTCCCTATTTAGCTTAACAGACATGCCAGAAAATTCAAATGAAGGAATTTTGAAACATTTTCTGCTGCCACTTAAGAGTTTTTTGATATTCAAGGTCGAAGTATCAAAATGGAGGCCAAGGTCACTGTGAAAGGTGTACACTCAGGTATGGCATGGGCATATGCAATAAATTACCTTGAAGTCACCAAAGGTTAGTTGAAATATATTTATTGTATCATACCTTCTGTTTCTACTATCCATAAGGCTATTAATTAATATGCAATCATTAAACATTATGATATGAGTTTCAAAATATCTAAGAAATTTATAAACTATTTGGAAACAATATTAATATTGTAACTCAATGTTCAAAGTAATACATTTGATACTTCTCCCAACATGAATGATTCCATTGCCACCCTCACACTTCTCCCAACATGTCTGATTACAGTACTACCCTCACACTTCTCCAAACATGACTGATTACAGTACTACCCTCACACTTCTCCCTACATGACTGATTGCAGTACCACCCTCACACTTCTCCCTACATGACTGATTGCAGTACTACCCTCACACTTCTGCCTACATGACTGATTACAGTACTACCCTCACACTTCTCCCTACATGACTGATTACAGTACTACCCTCACACTTCTCCCTACATGACTGATTACACTACCACCCTCACACTTCTCCCTACATGACTGATTACAGTACCACCCTCACACTTCTCCCAACATGACTTATTACAATACCACCCTCACACTTCTCCCTACATGACTTATTACAATACCACCCTCACACTTCTCCCTACATGACTGATTACAGTACTACCCTCACACTTCTTCCTACATGACTGATTACAATACCACCCTCACACTTCTCCCTACATGACTGATTACAATACTACCCTCACACTTCTCCCTACATGACTTATTACAATACCACCGTCACACTTCTCCCTGCATGACTTATTACAGTACCACCCTCACACTTCTCCCTACATGACTGATTACAGTACCACCCTCACACTTCTCCCAACACGACTGATTACAGTACCACCCTCACATTCCCCCAACATGACTGATTACAGTACCACCCTCACACTCCCCCAACATGACTGATTACAGTACCACCCTCACACTCCCCCAACATAACTGATTTCTGCACTTCACTTGTGTCCCAGCATCACACATAGTCAGTTTGGCACCAACTTTCATCACAAGACTACTTATTGTTATATATGTATTTGATCAAGATGACAAGCCAGTCTATTTTATATTTACTTTCAATTAGTTTATTCTGTTTGCTAAAATTCATTGGTTGGTAATTTCATATTATATCTTTAGACTTCACCTTCCATTTTCTAGTGAATATATCGGAAAAAGAAACAAGAAAGCTTGCAGAAATGTATACAAATGCTAAGATACATCATAAGCTATTCTTGTTAATCCCAAAATCCTGTCAGACCAAACAGCTGGGAGAGCTGGACAAAGATGTTGATGGTTGTCTTCTGGACCCTTCAAGATTTAAGATATTGCCGGAAGAATTTAAGATCGAAAATACACGTAAAATTAACGGCATAGATAGATTTTACCAACTCTTACCCTACATGGTCACGGATGACAACCGACAGGTAAATACTATATGCCTAATTATTTTCGATTTCTCATATGTCATTTTATAGGATATTTTATGATAAGGCCTAAAAAAATAGGTTTGTTTCCGGTTAACTGACCTACCCATTTTTTACTTGCCAACTCAAAAGGTTTTATAGCGTCCAAATCTTAGTGCTATATTGTAATCTTCACATCAGTGTTGCTGATAAATGTAAAAAGAAACGTAAAAGAAAAAAATCCCTACCTACCGACCCATATTTTTTGGGCATGTAACCGAAAGCAAACCGTTTTTTTTTTAGGCCTAACTTATTCTTTCCTGAGACTCTGTCAAGTGTACACAATGTATGATATCGCCAAAAAATTGACAGAGACCTATAAAAAGTTGAGCATTGGTAGAAAAAGTAGGGTCAGATGGTCATGGGGAAACTAGAAAGAATTTTTTGGCCTAAATAGTGAGCACAGATATTGTGAAAGAATCGTATTCAGTGAATAACTTATTTTTCCATGAACATGTTCATCTTTTATTTCATCGTAAATGAAAATAATGAAATATGGATTCAATGAAGTAATTATACAGCTCTACAGAAATCTGCTATAACAGTGTTCTGCTGCATTTGCTAAATTGTAAGGTAAACATTGTCTATCATAGGATCATAGGAGTAAGGATAGTATCTTTCCTTATGAAGACATTTCTATTTAACTTACCCTTCCATAGCATCTCAATGTGATATATCTTACACAAACAATTCTATCAGACTATTTAATCTGTATATTCAAATATGTCATACTTTTTCCAGGTGTCATGGTATAAATTATGATGTTATGATGTATATATTTTTTTTGTAAGTAATATCAGCCATTCTTAAAATTCACAATTCAGTTGTAAAATTTCCTACCCACTGGTGGCCAGTAAAATGTGTTTGTACTGATCGCATGGATTTCTTGTTTTTATTTAAGGAGCACATTGTGTTTGCTGAATATGTGAATCCAGTGAAGTGTTTACAAGAAATGCTGGATAATGACATGAGAGCTTTGTCTGGTCTAACAACTAATGTGTTTGACGATGAAGTCAACAAGTTCCAAGCATTGCTGAAAGATATCATCCATTGGCAAAAATTGGACGAACAATTTGCTGTTGTGTTCTATGATGGTATGTGAAATAATTAAACTAAATAAAACATGATTCAGAATAAGAATTCATAATCAAATTATGAAGCAAATGTAATTTGAGTTATTGAAGTGCAGTGTTCCCATAACATCACCACCAAAGACCAATTCTCTCTGAGAAACAACAGTAATAGGCACTCATGCTAATAATAAAAAACACCTGTTGCGAATGTACCAATTCACTCTGAACAACAACTCCCTCCAAAGAACAACACTTTTTGTGACTCCGACAAGTATTGCTCTTTGGAGGGAACACAGTAATTTGAGATAAGGATTTGCTGTTGTTGGATGTATTCTACTTTCATTGGTTGCTGTATTATGCCACAAAATCACCCTAATCTAATCTCAATACATGTCACAAAGCACCAAATTACCCAAATCTAATCTCAATACATGTCACAAAGGACCAAATTACCCAAATCTAATCTCAATACATGTCACAAAGGACCAAATTGCCCAAATCTAATCACAATACATGTCACAAAGCACCAAATTGCCCAAATCTAATCTCAATACATGTCACAAAGGACCAAATTGCCCAAATCTAATCTCAATACATGTCACAAAGGACCAAATTACCCAAATCTAATCTCAATACATGCCACAAATCACCAAATTACCCAAATCTAATCTCAATACATGTCACAAAGGCACCAAATCACCCAAATTTAATTTCAGTACGTGTCGCAAAAGCACCGAAGTATGGAAAATCCATTTATATGTGTCAAAGTTTTAAGATGTTTGAGCAATAGGTTCATTTCTTGTTTGATTTCATATGCTGTATACATCATAACCATGTTTTGCTGTTAGCTAAATTATTGTTTTTTACCATATGTAAGGAAAGATATGACTTGACTCTGTATGATTATTTTCTATTCAGATAAAGGTACAGATGTGGTTAATGTTCTATTGGATCTGCTGGATGAGTCATAGTGTTTTCATCACTGAAGTAGACTGGTTCTACTTGATTCCCTTGATGGTTCATCGAATATTTTTATCATTGATGTTGACTGGTTCTACAGGATTTCCTGGAAGGTTCATAGAATGTTTCCATAATTGATGTAGACTGGTTCTACTGAATCTCCTTGAAGAGACATAGAATATTTTCATTATTGAAGAATAGACCTGTTCTTCTCCTGGATGAGACATAGAATGTTTTCATCTTTGAAATAGACTGGTTTTCATCATTCAAATAGACTGGCCTTACTCCCCTATCATTTGAATAAAACCTTACATTCATGATTTTAAATCATTCTGTTTTCTTTGAGTATAAATAACTTGACTAGTTCAATTGGTAACATGGTAGAAGAGGACAATGTATTCTAAGTATGTATTATGTTCTCTGAATTTTTACATTTTTTGCGTATTTTTGAGTTGGTAAATTATTGTTGTCTCCCTTTCATTGATCTGTGCATCTATTTCTCAAGAGTTTTGCAAGTATGCTAAATATGATAACCTTTTTGCGTGCTTTCAGACATTTTATTCAGTATAATTAAATGACCTCCTATACTTGGTGCCATAACTTTGACCAGCATTTTGTCAAAAAAAATCCTTTACATACTTCAGTATGGTTTATGTTGTTTCTCAGAAACCACAGGGTCATATGTTTATAAACACATGTGTTTAGTGTGATAAATGACTTCATTTTGTTTGGGTACAATTTAGAACCTGCATGTTGTCAATATCAGGTCCTTTTTTATTAAAACAGTGACAAAATATTGAATGTAAACTGTTAGCTGTTCTTATCAATTACCATGATTTTCTATTTATTTCACACTATTGATTGACATGATATTCTAAGTGGGGAGCTATAACCCATATATTAATTGTATAAAAGTTATTCCCCTTTCCTTATACATTACTTTGACATTTTTTTACACTTTGACTCATAATAAAGAATCTAATATAGTTTATTTCGGCTCTTATTTGTGCATCGAGGATTTTTTTCTTCATATCATTGTATTGTATTATTATTGTATTAACCTGATTACATTTATCATCATGGTGTAATTTCAGGCCCTTAGGACAACATTTTATTACTGTCAAAACAATTTATCACACATACATAAAAAGTATCTAATTTTATAATGGAAAAGTAAAAAAAAATCCAGAACTTTTAAATTTGTGGGTTTAAGACCAGTAGTAAACTTTTGTTTATATGAGGAAGGATTCAGTTTTGCAATTTCAGTCAAACTTGTTGACAAAGGCCACCTTTGGGAAAGACAAAATGTGGCTTTTATTGACAGATGACCTTTATTCGGAGGTCAGCTTGTTCAAAATAATCATTGATGGTTTTTTCATAGAATGGCCATTATTCACAGGATGGTCTTTATTCAGAGGTAGCTGCAAAAACAGGTTTGACTTTGCTATGAAAAATCAAAATCTCTAACTATTGCACCAAAAGTGTTTAAATTATTCCATGATGGGTGTCGTTCATATACCATGTTATCTCTCTTATAAATGTTTTTTGATTTTTCTGATTTTTGCCACTTGTAAAAATTAGTTCCCCTGGATGCAACAAGTCTTCATTTTAAATTATATTATTGATCAACAATTAGTAAATGAATTTTTATCACTGGTTGAATTATTTACTTATTATATACTTACAAATATTGTTAGATTATGAATTTTATTTTATTCAAAACTTGTCTGTGATATTAGTGTTCTCTCCTTTATTTCAAGTTGTGTTTTTACGTTATATGATGCGAGAAGTATTTTAAGTCTGTAAACATATTTGTTGGGAGACCTGTCAATTTGAAGATCCATCTGGCCTCAGTCCTCTGGTAAATGCTTTTTGACGAGATAGGATGAAATTTAGACAATTATGGCCTCTGTCATATTAAATTCCATTGTTACTTGGTGCATATTGTGAGCCAGTAATATTTTGTTTGGTCCATGAATGTTTTCAGTTTGTCAGTTTTCTAGTCCAGTAAGGTGTAAAAATTGTGTGTTTCTGGTCACCCAACCTACCCTAATTTTCCCCTATGACCCTAGACTTTGTATTAGGCCAGAAAAATAGTACATCCACTGTCTCACTTTTTATCTTACCGCACAAATAAATCTCAAAAGTGGATTTCAAGAATAATTTTAAAAAAAAGCAAAAAATTCCCTGGCCTGCCTACCTACCCTATTTTTAATAAACATGTAACCAGAAGCAAATATTTTTTATGCCTACAAGTTCATCGTCTACTGTTTACAATAGTACTTTTGTGTCATGTATTATGATTACTGGGCTGTTTTTATATATATATAAGCACCTTTTAGACAATATGAAATGAAACCAATTATTTCTGACATAATTTTGTTAGATAAAAATTCAATAAGCTAGCGTGAAATCAAAGCACTGTATGTACTTTTTAACCTAAGCATGAAAATGTTTCATGATTTCAGCTAGCTATGATAGATGGACTTTGTTTGGTGTATATGATATGGTAAAACTGCTTGATCTTATGTCTTTATGCAAAATTTAAATGTATTAATGGTTGTGTGTTACTGTCTATACATTTTGAATGTATCATTATTGTTATTGTTTTTAATGTACATTTATTTTGTGTATGTATATTCTTTTGTAATATGTTGTTGCTATATCTTACAGGTTTAAGTTTATGACATACCGTGCCATGTATTATGTTTTTAATGCATTTTTAGTTTGTCTGTATAAAATATCTTGTGACAAATCAATTTATGTTTTACCACTTTTTGCTGACTGTGTCTGCAACAGCTACTTGGCAAATTCTGCTAAAATCTGCCAGTTGCAAATGTCTTCAGTACTGTTAATGTTCTATTATCAGTACATGTATTTTTATTGTTATGGATGGGGGTTGATATTGACAAATACACACTATTACTTATAGGAATAGAAAACATATCCATATTTTGTATTATTGGGCTGTGTTTTGAAACGACTGTGTTCATTGACCCATGTTGTCTTTCTGAAAGAGATATTGTGACTTGTAATATGATGCTTGATTACATTAGTCCTTTCCACTTGCATGGCAATATGTGAGATTGAGTTGGAATAGCGTGAGGTAGAAATTAATGTAATTATTATGTATTTTCTTTTATAAAAATGCTTGCTTTAGCACAAGAAGGTTATATATGTACATGTTTGTATGCACCCAGTACTGCCTGTGTTAACAGCCTCCTGTACACTTGAGACACTGTTAATTGATTATTTTAATTAAGATTTTTACATTATAAGTCCAATGACACAAACTTTTGCAGGTTTGTGTAAGGGAGTGATTAACTAAATTTTATTGCAGTTTACACAAATTCTGAATTCATCTAGAGAAATGTTATTATCTGATTGTATTTTATTATGTTTAAAATACTGCCAAAAATTGCTTTGGTTTACTTTTTTCCAGAATTTCTATTTTACTCATGCGAACAAGCGCTCTATAATGCCTTTTCTTTGTACATAAATCGTGTCTGTGTTCCGTTATTCTATTTAGATTAAATTTTTTTGAGCAGCTATATATGCTGCCCTAGCCTCCTGATAGTCACTATCAAACCGTTCTGCATTCTTCATACATGTTTTCCTAGTAAAGAATGGAGTATTAGAAAAACGACATTGTTAAGAGAATAACGGATCAGTAATAGTATGTAATGTATCGGTAAATTTGTACAATCAGTACTATTTACAATGGCGTTAAAAGTAGGTAAGTGAGCAATGACACTCGGGCGAAATCTTTCCGACAATGAGTTTTCCCATTTAAATTTTATTTCGGTATGGATTTGTTTTGTATGTATAGTATAACTAAAATGTAGTGAAAAGTACAAGGGGGCGTGGTCACCAAATTCATTGAATGGCGCATCAGTAAAGCTATTTATCATAGCAGTATCACAAGTAACTGTGATACAAACAAATGTACCATACTTGTGATGAAGGAACATGCAAACATTTCATAAAAAATGTAATTTGAGATATGAATTGTTAATAATTCTCATCAACTATGCATATGAACGTTTTTGAAGACTGTTGAACCCAATAAACCTGTTTATAGTGTTTTCATATCTTTAATAGAATATTTGCTATAATTTTCCATGTGTAAATAGCTAGGTTTATATATAATGAGTTGTCATCATTTTTATACTTGGAAAAAACCAATGTTTAGTGATGACTAAAAGACAACAGTCTATTTATAATTGATGAGTTTTACCTTGTTATGGAAAAGTATATCATTCATAAACAGTGTGAACAAATGTTTATACTTGCTATTCATTTGGTCATCTTTTAAATATTTGATAATATGATCCGAATGACGTATCTATGTTTATCATGTACGAGATACACTGACATAAAATATTGACCTATTGCCTGGGTTAATTGTGGTAAATGAATACTTACACACTTCCTGGTGTTTTATATTGACCATGTATCTAGTTCCTTCAAGAAAGAAAGGAATTGATATAAGCTTGTTGTCCAATATGTATGTTTGATGCTGTTTTTGAGTGTTATAATTTATTTATGTATATAATATTTATCAATAAATACTGTTAAAATTTAACCCAGTTCTTACAGAGGTCAGTGGATAATGATTACTGGTCAGACACCATAACCGCTCAACCACAGAGGCCCTTGGTCAGGCCTGTACAGAACAAGGGTAAGGTAATATCATATGCGCACTTTGTTTATACATTTCACCAGATAAATTTATAAAATCAAAGTCACGTATATGTCTTTATAATTTTTCCTAACAAAAGTGGAGGAGGTGTAGGGGCTTCTTTTGTTGGGTGGTTATGGTGTGTGTTCAAATCTGACTCGGGACCAGAAAAAAGTCTAAAGTCAGGAAGCTGTCCAGATGGCTTACAGAAGGTCGATGGTTCAACCCAGTTGTATGCGTGGATCTACCTCCACCATTAAAGCTTTGAAAAGTCCCTAAATGACATGGCTGGTGATGTGACGTTAAAATCCAGCGAAAAGAAAGACATATAAAATAACTCTTTTTTTTGTTGAATGTGGCTTTAGAGGTGTTCATCGTTTGATGTTTTTGCTCACATATAAGAAAAATATTACGAGTTTATAAAATCGTTATTGAGGAACAATGCATACATAGCTAGTCAGGTCGTCCCTTTGCACTTATCATGGGCTGAGACCATTTAAAATGATGAGGACACAATTTTATGTTTTTTTTATTGAGCAAACCAAGGACTCTATTTTACGTAGTCTCTGAGCAAACTCCATTCAAATGCATAAATGTCTGATCCTAATCGTATGTAACTTAATAATTGACACATTGCTACTGATAAATTCGCTAAAATATTTATAAATGTGTTTGTAGATTGGATTATCTATGTACTGTTGTACTCTTACAATTTCATTCTATCAGTTGATTCAACTTATCAAAACTCGTGTATAATCGACATCATGTCATTGACGCGTGATGGAAATAAATGACAATTTCGAATTATCACAATAATACGAAATATTTACGCCGATAAACGTCAATGTAGAACTTTAGATTTATTGTCACAGCAATAAATGAAAGGATTTTGTTAATTGTTACAAAATGTTAGGATACATTATATACATACTATGTGTAAAATTTGACATTTTTCATACAATATTCTAAGCTTTTATACTTTTCAAACGACGAGCGGATAAATTATTTGGATATTGACTTGGCACGTAAAGTGACTTTTTTCTTGGAAATCCAATAATAAGGATGAACTAATCAAAGATGACAAAGATTCTTGTGCGTCTACCCTATTTATGTGAAGCAAGTGGGTCATACTAGTCAAAAGTTAAAAAAAATAAAACTGAGCTATCTGAATTTATGACAACAATAGATCAGTTTATATTAATTACACGAAGTTACAAATACTGACTCGCTGATTTGTGTAATAAAGAAAAGGAAGACCAACATTACATGTATAAATTGTTTGACTTAGAGTGTACTGGTACCCGAATGAAATCGAAGCAAATACGTTGTCGGGGTAAGGACTTAATTCTTCATGTTCGAATTTGTATAAGCCAGGGCAAACATGGACTCATACACGACATATTTTGATGATCTTCCTGAAAGTTTGGAGACTGGTGAAGAATCTACACCTGATCAGGATCAGTCCAATGAAGCAGAGAAATCGACCCAAGTGGATGATGGAAACAATATACTCAGGGCGCCTACTGATGGGCACCAGGAGATCGCTCCACTCGCAGAACAAGATGTTCCTTTACCATTCGATTTGTTCATGTCTAAAGTCGGTCGATCACTTTCAAATGAAGATTTGGAACAGATCAAATTCATTTTTCGAGGTAGTTTTAAAAATTATACTGATTATAACATAAGCATATAATTATTTTAAATCAGTAATTTCTAATATACAGTAAAAGGTACCGTTCACACAAAGGAACGCCGACCGTGTTCATAGTTGTAGACTCAAGAATGCTTCAATCAAGAACAAATATATATCAACTACACTGACAAAACGCGCCAGTTTGAATAAATCTGAGATTTTTTGTCAATATACGTATAAAATCATATACATATATACATACATATATATATAGGCTATATTTCGTAAGTAACAACATATCTTACGAAATATAGCCTAGTGTATTATGAATGATTTTTGTATATTTTATATACATTTCGTAAAATAAGTTGTGTTACGTAATTCACAATAATTCACATACACTACTAATTCATTCAATAAGTAGTATCAATTATCATAAAATATGATGTTATGTAGCTGTTTTTAAACCTTTGGGAAAGGAGGTTTGAAATGAATTGAGAGTTAGATGCTTTAACGCTTATTCTTTTGTGTGATTCCTAGTTACGTAATTCATAAAACAGCCTGCTAGTGCGAAACTGCAATGTTCCACTGAAATATATTTTGATATTTTATGCCGAAATTGTTGATTTTCGTAAAGTGAACCTGATCAATTTAATCAGATGTTGTACTTTATATTTTAACATGTCTGTACTAGACTCATCAGAGTTAGTTATTGCTATTTTGAAACGTGTGATTTAAATGGTTTGTTTTAATTTATAAAACGTCATTTGTCAAACAGTATTTCTGTCAAGTGTGACAAATCTCCGAAGTTACCATTCAAAAATAACATGTCCGACTTTCACAAGAGCGGACATTTCCTACATGGTGTATGTAATAGATGTGACAACCGTTATGACTTTTGATGTAATATCGTCAGTCAAATAGTAACCGTGGATATGTACCTGGTCTCAAACGCAAGACCTGTGGATAAAAAGTCCTAGACGCTACCGAATGAGCCGGCACGTCCCCTTAGCTCAATATGGTGATTGTTAGATTTAGGGACATTAGGATCGTGAGTTCGACCCCAAGAGTGCTGACAAATGTTTTTTGTGACTATTTGGTTGTAGAAATTGAATATAAAGCCGTTCATCTTGATTTGAGTGATTCACGTGAAGAAGTCTTTTGCAGAGAAAAGGCTTACATGTTCGGTGTTCAACTATGAAACTTGTGGAGAAGCTGACAGTTGCTTGTACTGGTAATAATCCAGGAAAAGTGGTTAGATTAAATGCCAGCCGGTATGTATGCAAATGAAAAACTATTGAGACGCACCCAAACAACAAAAGGGCTGTGCTTTGTTTATAATGTTTAACAAATGTAACTACCTCGCGGTCATATTGATACTAATTTTTGTTCGGAGGGAGAAATCGACATGGTCGTTGTTGACGGATGAATAACTGACCGAGGTTCGACTGTATTTTCAGATTATTTTGGAGAAGTTGAGACCTTACCATCAAGTTGTTATGATGTTCTTAATACTTTAATTAGGCTGAATGAAATAAATAGCCACGATGTTCTCTTGCTACAAGTCCTTTGTGCTGCTATAAATAACGATGACTTGATTAATGACGTGCATAGATGGGCAGAAAGTTTGGATAGCGTTATACATTTTGACCCACCTGTTAAATGTACATGTAAGTAAATTACAAAATTCGATATTTTTCACAGCTAACTACAGATTCGCCGTTCCTTCGTTCAGGCAAATAGACTTGATTAATACGGGCAGGGAAAGTCGAAAATTCTTCTTTTTCTGATTTATTTTCTAAACACCTTTTGTGAGAATACAAAGTGCTATTCGTCCCCGAATAGTTTCGTACTCTGAATTGCACGATTAGAAACTACAGGGTCTACCAATTTTTTTTTACCTTTTTATGATCATCGAAAATACTTGTGAGAAGTACAGTATAAGTGAAGTAATCATGTCCACATTTGGAAAATACAGATATTGCGGATTCAATTGTAATGTTCGGCATCCAGACCTGGTAGCCTCTATTTACATGATTTTATTATATACGATTCATGTTTATACTTAATACCAGCTGACATCTTTAACATTATCATGTGTCTGCATTTTATCAAAATCACCCGCATCAGACATGCTACTTTTTTAAGTGTGTCAGTTTAACAAGCCTTTGAAGTTTTAAAGTTCACGTCGCATGAATATGATAACAAAGTAATATTATTAGTTTATATATATTTATCCTGAGGAAAAAACCCAGTTAATTCACTTACCCTAATTTTACAGTTTATCTTATGATACTTATTTGCATATACGTCGACTTTGATTTCTACCCCTACACGATAACAGTAACTGTCTGACATATTAACAGTAAGTAATGATGGTCGTGAACGTAGTTTTGTTGTATGTTGATAAAATTGTTCAAATAATTCTTTATTCTGTGAAATAACATACAGACGAACCACACTATGTGATCAATTGAATAGATAGACCACATCATTATAACGAAATAACAAACAAACAAACACACACACAAACAAACATATGCATTAACATATAAAGTAGAACACGGTTATAATGAATAATTAATTTATCATATCCGTATCGTTTTACTGCAATTGGTTTACGCAAAACGGAACAGTAAACGAAATAGGTTGATCTTGTGCATTAAAATTGTTTTGAAATCGACGTAGCAAATGTCTTGTTTTTAAATCATAAACACGAAATGGTTACTTTACGAGTCACAGATATTTAGAGTACAGTAATACCTTGTTAAAGTGAACTAGGATATAATGAAGTCAAAATTATCCCTATAACACGCCCTGATTTATTTCATTGTTATGGGTAAAATAAAACACGGATATCATGAGGTATTATTTCTGGTTGCGAGGAATTCACAGTGACTGTGTTCTACTGTCCACAACAAACATGTAAACAGAAAAAGATAACACAGTAAAACCTCGTTATCTCGAGGAATTATCGGAACAGACTAAATACTGGAGATAAACGCGGTGCTCGTGATAACGAGGTATTTGTATGTTGGTGGAAAATCATACGTAACTAATAACTAAAACATTGACGGGACTTAAAAAATCTTTGACATAAGTCGGGTGCTCGTGATAGCCTATTGATGCTCGTAATAACAAAGTTTTACTGTATTTACCATTAATCCTATTAACCAAACAGATATCCGGACCTTTGCATATAAAAGGGGCAAAGTTTGAACAATATACTGAATATGACATTGAAGAAATGGTTAGACGAGCGTGGAGCTTGTTGTCTACCTTCGCAACACCACCTGATATGACCGACAACAGAACTGAGGGTGAAGATGTAACTGTTGGTTTGAACCAGATACAGTCCGTTCCAAGTAAGTTAGAGACGAATAAAAATAAATAATTAAATTTAGTTGTGTTCCATGAAAATTTGACAAAAAATGTCGATTTTCCTCCATATGTGGAGAAGTTGCCGGCTCCTTGTGGAAGGGTAAGTTAGTACTAGTAAGTATACAGTCCAGGAAAACTGCTTAGGTGAACCGGTCGCCGTATATAACTGAAAAAGTGTTGAAAAACGGCGTTAAACCCCAATACAACCAACCAACCAACCAACCAACCAACCAACAAATTCTGTGCATAACAATAATAACTCTTGAAAAAAAACTATAACAATTCGTTTTGTCGCGATGTTTTATGTAGTATTCGCATATTTTACATACTACATATCTTTGGTGAAATAAATATAAAACTAGTTTCAACGTTTGTTTATTTTTTGAGTAGTTGATAACGTTGAGAACAAACCATTCAAAATGTACTTTGGTTTGATACATTTATAGATCTTTTTTCCAGGCAACTTAAGCAATGAACTAAATGTACATCCACTGTTTATTGGTCGAGATCGAGCTGAGAATACCATTCCAAAGCAGTATGCAGTCGAGGATCTTCATCAAATGACTGAACTTAATAAAGACATCATGAACTTAAAAAAGAAAGTTGAAGAACGGGACGCTCGTGTAGAAGCTCTTTCACTTGAAAACAGTCGCCTAGTTCGACAACTGGAGGACTACAAGAATGACAAAAATGAAGAAATTAACTGGATAAGAGCGCAGCTGTATGAAAGGGAACAAGAAATAGACAGCTTGAATAAGTCTCTAGAATCCAGGAAACAAGAGGGTGAACAACTTATAAGTAAGCAGAGAAAAGCGGATGATGACTTGAACAATATGGAAAAGGCGGTTCAGAAATTGCAAGTTGAAAATATAGAACTTACGAAAAAAAATGGAATTCTTAGATTAAATGAAGGAAGCTTAATAGATCGCATCGCTGATCTTAAGGGTAAACTAGAAATGACAGAAGCTAGTTTGTTAAACGAAAGAAACGCGAAAATGCGCGCCGAGTTAGCTAGAAAGTTACAATTCATATCGGAGCACTCGTTGTCAGTGAGGAAGGTTTATGGGAACTTCGACCCCGGTGGTATACCGATTCCTGCGTGCCAAAGTGAATGTTTTAAGCACACTTTTACTTACAAAGTTGTCCGACTTTACCCTCAAGTAAAAAAACGATAATAAAATCATTATTCGATACAGATTAATCAATGACGACTGTAGACATTTGATTTAAACGTGAGTGAAACTGTGACGTGCAACGTGCATCAAATAATGATTAAATCTTTTATAGACCGAAATAATGATTCATGAATGAACGAATCTTTCGTTTGACTTGCATAATATATGTATTATAATTAACTTCTTAGTGCAGTTTTGTTTTCATTTTCACCATCTTTGTCTCATTTCGTTATGATAAAACTAGTATAAGTTATGAAGTTGTGATCTCTATGATATCAAAATCATTACTTCACTTTTGGTTATGTGTGTATGATTGTTTGTGCATAAAAATATCCCCAGTTAACCCTATTTTTCAGTCGACTTTTTTCGGCCAAGGGCTTTTTTCTCATAGTTTCTTTTCTATCATTTTCATATCTAAACATATATATCTTAATAAAACGTTCTACCGACCTGCCGGTCCTACGTTTTTTGGGGAGGTCAGCGAGAGCCATGGTATTTTATTTGGGGGGGTCAGCGAGAGCCATAGTATTTTTTTTTGGGGGGGGGTCAGCGAGAGCCATGGTATTTTTTTTTTGGGGGGGGGGTCAGCGAGAGCCATGGTATTTATTTTTTTGAGGGGAGGCTTAAGAGACAAGAAGCTGTCAGAAATTTGGTTTGTATTCTCAGCCTTCCTCAGACATCCCCAAACTTCCTTCGTCATTTTGTTTCAAATCTTCTGGTCACTTTATAGCTAATGATAACTTCAACGTTGTAAGTTCGAATCCCACACGGGACCAAATTACACATGTGACGAAGTTGTCTAGTAATCTTACGAAAGGTCGATGGAGCTATTAATTGGTCCTCCCCATCGTTAAAGCTAGAAAACTCGTCAAGTGGCCACGACTGTTGGTGCGACGTTTAACCCGAGTGAAAAAAAGTTATGACAATAGATTTATTTATGATTATTATACAAACTCTTTGGCTATGATATAAGAAACACATATCCATTATGACAGAATGAATAAACACTAAATTGTTTGGATACTGCAATTAATAGGATATTTTTAATAGAAGAATGTACTAAAGTTGTCTATTTTAACGAATTTTTATAGAAAGAAATCCACAGTGTAAATGCTAAGTTGTTGGCGATCATTTTTCCGATTGTCAAGGGAGACAACTAAATAGAAACCTTTTAAAATTGACTTTTCTCCCTTCAATCGGTCACATGACGCTAACTGACTGGTGTTACAGCATGCGCGTGAATTTGGTGTAGTAGTGTAATGCTGTAAGTTACATTTTATTTATTTATTCTAAACAAACACACCATATTCTTCATACTACAAGTGGATAAAAATATAACCTAGTAAAATAAGTCAGTCTTATCTTTTTATCACCTAGAAAGTTGTAGAGAAACAAACACACACTAAAATGTATGTTTGATTGGTCGAACATGACGAATGTTTCACACTCATAAACCTACAACAGGTGCTTAATTTTAGGTTTAACAAACCGTAAAAGATACTGGGTGATGTAATGTTACAGATTAGAAGGTTATTTGTTGACATTTGGCGATATAATCTGACATGGAACAACTTTTAACAGATATATAAACCAATAACATGAAGTAGGTGGTCCGTCTTACGGTTACTTTGATCTAAATAATTTTGCTCGGGAACGAAATTTCCTCCGCGATATAAACATCAACTTCCTTTACATAGCTGCTCATATCGCATCTCCTTTAAATTGTTTTTAGTATTTTTATTATTGCGGTACAATAATTATGATACAAAAGGATCATACCTCACTCAAGTTGGGAAGTTCTGTTTCTGATATGTATTAAACATAAACGACTAACAAACATTGCAAAGTGGTTGTTTACTGTATGAAAAAAGATGACACTATCTCGGAAGCACCTGTTTTGTGGTTAGAAGTTTACTTTGTGATTCTATTGCAACCTGTGGGTTATAAAATACGTGTACTGGTATAATACATCGCAATCAGTTCATAAGTCTGCGTGATTGTGAAAGCAGATATTCAAGCGAAATATCGGATATGGTTACAAGGCAGCGGAAATCTACGATAAATTTAACTAAAACATTAAATGCTGAACAAACATTTACATTTTCAGTATCTCCATATAAAACAGACACAATATTTACGTAATGCAAACATGATAAGCCAAAACATCGGTGTCTTGGAATAATTTTGCACTTACACTCACGGAGTGTAACCAATTAACATTTAACACCAATGCACCCTTTTCCATAATTGTGTTGTTAATATGTTTTTTTTTCTTGACAACTGAGTACATACGTAGAGTAGTTATCTGACTACATCAGCAGGCTAAAATCATGTTAAAAATAACACCAGAAACAGGTACATCAAGATAGTGTTTGTTAATTTTTATCATTTTCTGTACGTACAACATACGTACATACAGGCCAGTCTTTAAATCCACTTCACAGCTTCACTTGGATTAATATACTTAAAACTCACCTGTTTCACAGACAGGTTTCTTGCTGCGAAATAAATCCTTGTTTTTATCAATATAGTTGTATAAAATATATACCCCTATCTCATAACGAATATATAGTAACATGTATACTTACTATATAAATGATAGTGTATAATGATTACGTCCATGTTCATTATACCTAAAATACAGGGTGTTCTACAATATTTAATATTCAATATTCTTGTGTAGGTACAAAAATTAAAGGTACCAAAAATTGTAAAGAATTGAGTATTAATTGATATCCACAATATTAAATTAATAAATAGTGTAAACATATTGTAAGTCCATTAAAGCTAAATATAGATCTAGGACACCTTCTCTATGTCTCCATTTTGAAATATTTACACCGATAAACGTCAATGTAGAACTTTAGATTTATTGTCACAGCAATAAATGAAAGGATTTTGTTAATTGTTACAAAATGTTAGGATACATTATATACATACTATGTGTAAAATTTGACATTTTTCATACAATATACTAAGCTTTTATACTTTTCAAACGACGAGCGGATAAATTATTTGGATATTGACTTGGCACGTAAAATTGACTTTTTTCTTGGAAATCCAATAATAAGATGACAAAGATATACGTGTGTCTACCCTATTTATGTGAAGCAAGTGGGTCATACTAGTCAAGTTAAAAAATAAAACTGAGTCATCTAAATATATGATAACAATAGATCAGTTTATATTAATTACACGAAGTTATAAATACTGACTCACTGATTTGTGTAATAAAGAAAAGGAAGACCAACATTTCATGTATAAATTGTTTGACTTAGTGTGTCCGAATGAAATCGAAGCAAATACGTTGTCGGGGTAAGGACTTAATTCTTCATGTTCGAATTTGTATAAGCCAGGACAAACATGGACTCATACACGACATGTTTTGATGATCTTCCTGAAAGATTGGAGACCGTAGGAGAATCTACACCTGGTCAGGATCAATCTAATGAAGCAGAGAAATCGACCCAAATGGATGATGGAAACAATCTACTCGGAGTGCCTACTGATGGGCACCAGGAGACCGCTCCACTCGCAGAACAAGATGTTCCTTTACCATTCGATTTGTTCATGTCTAAAGTCGGTCGATCACTTTCAAATGAAGATTTGGAACAGATCAAATTCATTTTTCGAGGTAGTTTTAAAAATTATACCGATTACAACATAAGCATATAATTATTATATAAATCAGTAATTTCTAATATACAGTAAAAGGTACCGTTCACACAAAGGAATGCCGACCGTGTTCATAGTTGTAGACTCAAGAATGCTTCAAGAACAAATTTATATCAACTACACAGTCAAAACGCGCCAGTTTGAATAAATCTGTATATATATATTGTGATTTTTGTATATTTTATGTATATTTCGTATACTACTAATTCATTCAATAAGTAGTATCAAGTATCATAAAATATGATGTTATGTAGCTGTTTTTAAACCTTTGGGAAAGGAGGTTTGAAATGAATTGAGAGTTAGATGCTTTTACGCTTATACTTTTGTGTGATTCCTAGTTACGTAATTCACAAAACAGCCTGCTAGTGTGAAACTGCAATGTTCCACTGAAATATATTTTGATATTTTATGCCGAAATTGTTGATTTTCGAAAACTGAACCTGTTCAATTTGATCAGATGTTGTATTTTATATTTTAACATGTCTGTACTGGACTCATCAGAGTTAGTTATTGCTATTTTGAAACGTGTGATTTAAATGGTTTGTTTTAATTTATAAAACGTCATTTGTCAAACAGTATTTCTGTCAAGTGTGACAAATCTCCGAAGTTACCATTCAAAAATAACATGTCCGACTTTCACAAGAGCGGACATTTCCTACATGGTGTATGTAATAGATGTGACAACCGTTATGACTTATATTGTAATATCGTCAGTCAAATAGTAACCGTGGATATGTACCTGGTCTCAAACGCAAGACCTCTGGATAAAAAGTCCTAGACGCTACCGAATGAGCCAGCACGTCCCCTTAGCTCAATATGGTGATTGTTAGATTTAGGGACATTAGGATCGTGAGTTCAACCCCAAGAGTGCGGCAAATGTTTTTTGTGACGATTTGGATGTAGAAATTGAATATAAAACCGTTCATCTTGATTTGAGTGATTCACGTGAAGAAGTCTTTTGCAGAGAAAGGGCTTACATGTTCGGTGACCAGAAACTTGTGGAGAAGCTGACAGTTGCTTGTACTGGTTATAATCCAGGAAAAGTGGTTAGATTAAATGCCAGCCGGTATGTATGCAAATGAAATACTATTGAGACGCACCCAAACAACAAAAGGGTTGTGCTTTGTTTATAATGTTTAACAAATGTAACTACCTCGCGGTCATATTGATACTAATTTTTGTTCGGAGGGAGAAATCGACATGGTCGTTGTTGACGGGTGAATAATTGACCGAGGTTCGACTGTATTTTCAGATTATTTTGGAGAAGTTGAGAGCTTACCATCAAGTTGTTATGATGTTCTTAATACTTTAATTAGACTGAATGAAATAAATAGCCGCGATGTTCTCTTGCTACAAGTCCTTTGTGCTGCTATAAATAACGATGACTTGATTAATGACGTACATAGATGGGCAGAAAGTTTGGATAGCGTTATACATTTTGACCCACCTGTTAAATGTACATGTAAGTAATTTACAAAATTCGATATTTTTCACAGCTAACTATAGATTCGTCCGTTCTTTCGTTCAGGCGAATTGACCTGATTAATACGGGTAGGGAAAGTCGAAAATTCTTCTTTTTCTGATTTATTTTCTAAATACCTTTTGTGAGAATACGAAGTGCTATTCGTCCCCGAATAGTTTCGTATTCTGAATTGCACGATTAGAAACTACAGGGTCTACCAAAAATTTTTTGCCTTTTTATGATCATCAAAAATACTCTTTTTACATGATTTTATTATTTACGATACATGCATATACTTTATTACCCGCTGACATCTTTAACATATTCATGTGTTTGCATTTTATCAAAATCACCCGCATCAGACGTGGTACTTTTAATGTGTGTCAGTTTAACATGCCTTTGAAATTTTAAAGTTCACGTCACTGTACTCATGATAAATGAAAACATAGTAATATTATTAGTTTATATATATTTATCCTGAGGAAAAAACCCAGTTAATTCACTTACCCTAATTTTACAGTTTATCTTATGATACTTATTTGCATATACGTCGACTTTGATTTCTACCCCTACACGATAACAGTAACTGACTGACATATTAACAGTAAGTAATGATGGTCGTGAACGTAGTTTTGTTGTATGTTGATAAAATTGTTCAAATAATTCTTTATTCTGTGAAATA
The DNA here is from genome assembly GCA_008271625.1 of Lutraria rhynchaena. NCBI lineage: Eukaryota > Metazoa > Mollusca > Bivalvia > Venerida > Mactridae > Lutraria > Lutraria rhynchaena. The sequence goes on from VIBL01000040.1 coordinate 879,888, forward strand.
ACATACAGACGAACCACACTATGTGATCAATTGAATAGATAGACCACATCATTATAACGAAATAACAAACAAACAAACAAACAAACACACAAACAAACATATGCATTAACATATAAAGTACAACACGGTTATAATGAATAATTAATTTATCATATCCGTATCGTTTTACTGCAATTGGTTTACGCAAAACGGAACAGTAAACGAAATAGGTTGATCTTGTGCATTAAAATTGTTTTGAAATCGATGTAGCAAATGTCTTGCTTTTAAATCATAAACACGAAATGGTTACTTTACGAGTCACAGATATTTAGAGTACAGTAATACCTTGTTAAAGTGAACTAGGATATAATGAAGTCAAAATTATCCCTCTAACACGCCCTTATTTATTTCATTGTTATGGGTAAAATAAAACACGGATATCATGATGTATTGCTTCGGGTTGCGAGGAATTCACAGTGACTGTGTTCTACTGTCCACAACAAACATGTAAACAGAAAAAGATAACACAGTAAAACCTCGTTATCTCGAGGATTATCGGAACAGACTAAATACTGGAGATAAAGGCGGTGCTCGTAATAACGAGTTGGTTGAAAATCATACGTAACTAATAACTAAAACATTGACGGGACTTAGAAAAAATCTTTGACTTAAGTCGAGTCCTCGTGATAGCCTATTGATGCTCGTAATAACAAAGTTTTACTGTATTTACCATTAATCCTATTAATCAAACAGATAATTGGAAATTATCCGGACCTTTGCATATAAAAGGGGCAAAGTTTGAACAATATACTGAATATGACATTGAAGAAATGGTTAGACGAGCGAGGAGCATGTTGTCTACCTTCGCAACACCACCTGATATGACGGACAACAGAACTGAGGGTGAAGATGTAACTGCTGGTTTGAAGCAGATACAGTCCGTTCCAAGTAAGTTAGAGACGAATAAAAATAAATCATTAAATTTAGTTGTGTTCCATTATGTTGACCACATCATTAAAATACAGAGGCAGAAACAGCACGAGACAAGAAAACATTGTGATCTTCATGAATGGAACGTTCAGTTGACACATTGTTAAAATAACATGTATGTGGACACAGAAATGCATCGTAAGATATAAAATTTACGAACTACAAGTATTGCACACTGAATGACAGTCTAACAATCAAAACATTGGAAATTTTGTGAAGCTACGCGTTTGTAAGTAGTATCGATAAATGTTTTACAAGTCCTGTGCCTAACAATAATAAATCTTGAAAAAAATATAACAATTCGATTTGTCGCGATGATTTATGTAGTATTCGCATATTTTACATACTACATACCTTTGGTGAAGTAAACATAAACTAGTTTCAACGTATGTTTATTTTTTGATGTTGATAACGTTGAGAACAAACCATTCAAAATGTACATTGGTTTGATACATTTATAGATCTTTTTTCCAGGCAACTTAAGCAATGAACTAAATGTACATCCACTGTTTATTGGTCGAGATCGAGCTGAGAATACCATTCCAAAGCAGTATGCAGTCGAGGATCTTCATCAAATGACTGAACTTAATAAAGACATCATGAACTTAAAAAAGAAAGTTGAAGAACGGGACGCTCGTGTAGAAGCTCTTTCTCTTGAAAACAGTCGCCTAGGTGAAACTGTTCGACAATTGGAGGACGATAGGAATGACAAAAATGAAGAAATTAACAGGATAAGAGCGCAGCTGTATGAAAGGGAACAAGAAATAGACAGCTTGAATAAGTCTCTAGAATCCAGGAAACAAGAGGGTGAACAACTTATAAGTAAGCAGAGAAAAGCGGATGATGACTTGAACAATATGGAAAAGGCGGTTCAGAAATTGCAAGTTGAAAATATAGAACTTACGAAAAAAAATGGAATTCTTAGCCTAAATGAAGGAAGCTTAATAGATTGCATCGCTGATCTTAAGGGTAAACTAGAAATGACAAAAGCTAGTTTGTTAAACGAAAGAAACGCGAAAATGCGCGCCGAGTTAGGTAGAAAGTTACAATTCATATCGGATCTCTTTTAAATTGTTTTTAGTATTTTTATTATTGCAGTACAATAATTATGATACAAAAGGATTATACCTCACTCAAGTTGGGAAGTTCTGTTTCTGATATGTATTAAACATAAACGACCAAGAAACATTGCAAAGTGGTTGTTTACTTTATGAAAAAAGTTGACACTATCTCAGAAACACATGTCTTGTGGTTATAAGTTTACTTTGTGATTCTATTGCAACCTGTGGGTTATAAAATACGTGTACTGGTATAATACATCGCAATTAATTCATAAGTCTGCGTGATTGTGAAAGCAGATATTCAAGCGAAATATCGGATATGGTTACAAGGCAGCGGAAATCTACGATAAATTAACTAATACATTAAATGTTGAACAAACATTTACATTTTCAGTATCTCCATATAAAACAGATACAATATTTACGTAATGCAAACATGATAAGCCAAAACATCGGTGTCTTGGAATAATTTTGCACTTACACTCACGGAGTGTAACCAATTAACATTTAACACCAATGTACCATTTTCCATAATTATGTTGTTAATAAGTTTTTTTTTCTTGACAACTGAGTACATACATAGAGTAGTTATCTGACTACATCAGCAGGCTAAAATCGTGTTAAAAATAACACCAGAAACAGGTACATCAAGATAGTGTTTGTTAATTTTTATCATTTTCTGTACTTACAACATACGTACATACAGGCAAGTCTTTAAATCCACTTCACAGCTTCACTTGGATTAATATACTTAAAACTCACCTGTTTCACAGATAGGTTTCTTGCTGCGAAATAAATCCTTGTTTTTATCAATATAGTTGTATAAAATATATACCCCTATCTCATAACGAATATATAGTAACATGTATACTTACTATGTAAATGATAGTGTATAATGATTACGTCCATGCTCATTATACCTAAAATACAGGGTGTTCTACAATATTTAATATTCAATATTCTTGTGTAGGTACAAAAATTAAAGGTACCAAAAATTGTAAAGAATTGAGTATTAATTGATATCCACAATATTAAATTAATAAATAGTGTAAACATATTGTAAGTCCATTAAAGCTAAATATAGATCTAGGACACCTTCTCTATGTCTCCCATTTGAAGAACAACGACGTCAATGTTTTTAGTTTCCAAAAACATTGATGTACGTAGCTGGTGGATTTTTCTCATTTCCCTACGGTGATGTATTTCAATTATTTTACGCTGATTGGCGTTGGATGTTAGGTATTTTTTGTATGGTATCCCCATAGAAAAACATTACCGGATCTAATGTGAGTATGCAAGTCACGTCTAGTCAATGAAATTGCGAATCTTCCCGGATTAAGACTGTAGTCAGAAATAGTATGTTATGTACGAACGGATCCCTAGGAATTCACTTTAACAGTGCTCCACTTACATAATTAATACCCAAACACCATGCATTAACAATATATTGTTCCCAAGTCAAAACGGCTATAACATTGTTTCAATTGTTGTCACATTGAAGCGTTTTTATTTAATTGACTAAAACAGTACAATAATACATGCTTAGGATTGAATTGCAGTCTACTTTAGTTGATCGATTTTCTGTCGAAATGTGGTTTAATCATATCGAACATTTAACAAACAGAAACAACATATGCTGCATCAGTCGTCCGTAAGTGCGATCAGAGTTTGAAGCACAATTCAAAATGTAAAATGAAAGAACGAGTTACGATGAAACATAGCAATAAAATGTACAAAAAAACACAAATTAATGCCCGTAGAAACACGTGTTGATCTTGATTGTTTAATTAAAGAATAAAGTTACAATTTGTTGTATCAAACAGCGCTTGATTAGAAAAACAGGATCAAAATAGTGTTGATTGACTTCTGATTAAAATATCATTCATGTGCTATCATATTGATAAAACATATGTTTGGCTCATTAAACAAACAGAGATATGGTGCGATATGCTCTTTTTATAATATTTAATGCTAGGTTTATATAAAACCACACTTTGTAGTCAGTGATACTTAGACTTTTTAAGTACATGTATTACAAAGTCACCTAAAAGCCGCGAGACATCATAGTGAAATTCCTCTCGTTTCGTGCTCGCCAAAAACTGTACTCTCTACGAACAAAACTCAAGCAGAATGGCCATACAAACGTCTTCGTCAATGAAGAACTGACAAAACAACGTAGCGAGTTACTCTTTCGTGCTCGTCAGCTTGCGAAGTCTAAACAGATCGATAGTGCTTGGTCTTTTGACGGGGTGATCTTCATCAAAGACAAACATTTGAAAACTCACCGAATAACATCCATGGTTGAGTTCAACGCATTCTCCAACAGCATGTAGTTCTGCGGCGTTACGTTACTAACGGCGCACAGTGTATACCTATACCTAAACATAAACATTAACTTAAAGGATTATCCAGTCACGTGTTTTATTGACTGACCACTGACCCTTTTGCTGAGAGCGACGTGAGTTTTTGTTTTCTACCTGTATCCAATACACACTTTCTATCGGGCTGTCAACACGATCTCGAAAAAAACGAATTTTGACTATATATATAAAAAATCTAAATTTGCTAACAAAAGTGATGTACCACGTGAATGGACATTGTTTTTCCCACATGAATGTTGTAATGTTCCATAATTACTGGTTTTGTTAATTTTTCTATACATAGCTACGTGTATGGACATTGTTTTTCCCACATGAATGCTGTAATGTTCTATAATTATTGATTTTGTATATTTTTGTAAACATGGCTATGTGTATGGACATTGTTTTTCCCACATGAATGCTGTAATCTTCTATAATTATTGATTTTGTATATTTTTGTAAACATAGCTACGTGTATGGACATTGTTTTTCCCACATGAATGCTGTAATGTTCAATAATTATTGATTTTGTATATTTTTGTAAACATAGCTACGTGTATGGACATTGTTTTTCCCACATGAATGCTGTAATGTTCTATAATTACTGATTTTGTTTATTTTTCTAAACATAGTTATGTGTATGGACATTGCTTTTCCCACATAAATGCTGTAATGTTCTATAATTATTGATTTTGTTTATTTTTCTAAACATAGCTACGTGTATGGACATTGTTTTTTAATGAATGACATTACCACTTAATAAATGTGTTTATTACAACCTTATTGTTAAAGAGTATATGCATAATAAGACAAACTGCCTAACAAGTGTGTATGTGTGTATGTGCGTGCGTGCGTGTGCGTGCGTGCGTGTGTGCGTGCGTGTGTGTTTATACGTGCATACGTTCTTTTTTCCCCTTTTTTGTAGCCTTTACCTCATCTATATTAGTTCTATTCTATTTACCCCTTTACACTTCCGGAATATGTATCTTTCACTATTACATCAAAATGTATTTAATACCTAAAATTTGTTTTATTTTTAAAAAAACTGAACATATGAGGTATTTGTTAGTAGTCTACTCCTAAGTTACATCAGTTTTATCTACTTATTCACGTTTCCGGAATAGATAAGGTTTTACCACTTGTGCATCAAAATGTTCACAATAGTCTTGAACATACATGAAATTTGAACATTTTACAAAAAATGACCATGTTATGTATTTTTCTTTGCATATAATCACTCCAGTGTCCAAAATATGTTCACTTCATGCTTTATCGATACTTTGATGCTTTATTTGCTTTCCTTTTTGTTTCATTCCACTTATTATGCTGGGTACACGTATTTGTTCTTGAAAACAAGGTCACTGCTCCTTATTGATCATCTTACCTAGCCATTTAAACGAACATTATTGCATTTTGCGTCTCTTTCTCACTGCATCTAGTCTTTCTTCATATTTAAATCACTCAACCCATCAAATCTCCAACTTGAAAGCTCCCTAATTTCACATATTTTTCCTCAGCAGATATTCTTTATTAGTATCTTTATTATTCCGCCATGAAGTTTTAAAATTTGCCTGTCTATAATACACCTCGATTGTAAACATGAATTTTATCTTTACTTGTTTTCTTCTATTTTATTCTTTTGTATTTTGTTCTCAAGCTCAATGTCTGTGGCCCCTGTTTGAAGGTATGATAGCATGCTCTAACACAACGTGTACTTGTCGCATACATGCGGCTTGGCCCCGTGACCTCGAAAGACAACACCCGCCATGATGAATTTGACTAGTAGACTCAGCCCAAAGCCGCACTCGGTACTATCTGTATTGTTGCTATATAGATCTTTTTGTCTACTAGTGATACTTTGCTCTTCATTCCTGGCGTCAATTATTTTTCAGTCTGGAGATATACATCCAAATCCCGGTCCCGATTCCTTAACCAGTTCGTCCATTTCAGACTACAGCACCATCCTGAACAGTGGATTAAGTATCATGCACCTAAATATCCAGAGTTTACGCTCAAAGCTTGACATATTAGATATTGAAATTCAGCAATATGATATTCTTGTATTCACAGAGACATGGCTTAACCCTACCATATCTAACGACGACATTGCTTTGACAAACTACCAGCAACTTTTCCGCTGTGATCGTTCCAATCGTCTTGGTGGCGGCATAGCTATATATATTCGAGATGGTATTCTTGCTTCCAAGCGGTCAGATCTTTCAATTAACGGCTTAGAATCTCTGTGGGTCGAGATTAAGACAAGCAAACGCAACATCTTAATTGGTGGCATCTATCGACCTCCAAATGCCAACAACGACTACTGGAACCTTATCGAGCAGAACATAGACCATGCATATTCACTTCCGTTTGACAACATTACTTTAACAGGAGACTTTAATATGAATACTCTCAGCCAATCCCCAAACAAAATCACAAACTTAATGAATTCATATAACTCGGAACAACTCATATCAACACCTACTCATTTTACTGAACACTCCAGCTCTCTCATTGACCTGATATTTGTAAAAAACAAACACGATGTTATATCTAGCTTTGTAGCTGACCCTTTCATTCCCGATTTATCTCGTTTTCATTGTCCGGTTGTTGCAGTCTTTCACTTTAACAAACACAAAACTTCTACATACAAACGACGAATATATCTCTTTAATAAAGCAAACTTTGACGAGTACCGATCTGAATTACGGATGACAGACTGGAACGTAACTCTCAATAACGATGACCTCGACGCAGCGACAAAACAATTAACAGATACAATATTAACAGCAGCTTCAAACACCATTCCTAACAAAATAATTACAATTAGACCTAATGACATTCCTTGGATAAATAATGAAATCAGATCACTGATGAAAAAGAGACAAAACTTACACAAAAAAGCAAAACAACAAAACACAAAAGAAGCCTGGTCATTATTCAAACAATCGCGAAACTTAGTTACTAAACACATACGCAAAGCAAAACATAATTACACTAACAATTTGATCAACAAAATTAATGCATCTGACACATCTCCAAAAATATGGTTTAAAACAGCTAAACAATTGACAAATAAATCATTTACACAGTCTATACCAACATTATACGATAACACAATTGAAGCAACAACAGACGAAGAAAAGGCGGATCTTTTAAATAAATATTTTTGTTCTCAGTCAACAGTGGACGATACAAATCATCATCTCCCAACATTAACTAACTCAACAAACACAACTCTCACTAACATTTCTATCACACCAAAGGACGTAATAGATGCTCTTAGTTTAGTCAATCCTAGCAAGGCATACGGTCCGGATGAGGTTAGTCCAAGGTTCCTTACAGAAGCTAAACAAGAACTGTCGGTTCCCCTTTCAACTTTCTTCAATACTCTTCTTTCTAAGTCTTACTTCCCGGAATCCTGGAAACGAGCCAACGTTACTCCTATCTTCAAGAAATCTGATCCATCAAAACCTTCCAACTATCGTCCAATCTCACTTCTAAGCTGTCTCAGTAAACTCATGGAACGCTGTATCCACAAATACCTCTACAATTATCTCGTCGGAAACAAACTCCTAACACCTTTCCAATCTGGCTTTGTCAAAGGTGATTCGACGGTCAACCAGCTTACATTCCTCTATGACGATATTTGCAAGGCAGTGGATGAGGGAAAGGAAGTTCGTGCTGTTTTCTGTGACATTTCAAAGGCGTTCGATAGGGTCTGGCATCGTGGTCTTATTTTGAAACTGTTATCTTTGGGAATCTCTGGATCTCTACTTTCTTGGATCAAGTCTTATCTCTCTGATCGAAAACAGCGAGTTGTCTATGCAAACTCTTCCTCCTCCTGGCGTGGTATAAATGCTGGGGTTCCTCAGGGATCCATCCTTGGACCCTTGTTCTTTCTTACATACATTAATGTCATAACTTCTTCTCTCAGTTCAAACATTCGCCTTTTTGCAGATGATACCAGTTTGTACATTGTTGTAGACGATCCTATTTCTGCTGCAACTATTCTGAACTCTGACCTAGCCAAAATCCACCAGTGGTCTCAGACCTGGCTTGTTTCTTTCAACCCATCGAAAACTGAATCCATGATATTCAGCAGGAAGAAGAATCCGCAACAGCACCCTAGTGTTACGATGGAATCAGTAACCATCAACGAAGTAAACTCACATAAGCATCTCGGTCTTACATTTTCTTCTAACTTGAAATGGGATTCTCACATTACACATAATGCTTAAAAAAGCATGGCAACGAGTCGGTATTCTACGGTCGCTCAAATTTCTTCTCAACCGATCTGCTCTCATTCGTATGTACGTTTCTTTCATTCGACCTCTTTTAGAATATTCTGACGTAGTCTGGGACAACTGTAGTGATTTCTTGAAGAATGAACTTGAATCTGTGCAAGTGGAGGCTGCACGAATCTGCACGGGTGCCACTAAGTATTGTAATATCCAAAAGCTTCTATCAGATCTTCAATGGACAACACTGGCAGAAAGACGTAAACAGCACCGACTAATCCTTTTCTAAAAATGAAACATAATATTACACCATCATACCTAACAAATCTGCTTCCAAATAACAACCAAAATCACTATGGTAGATACAGTTTAAGAAATACACGTCATGTGAGATCCAACACACAATTGTATAACAATTCTTTCTTACCTACTACAATACGACAATGGAACCAATTATTTTCATCACTACAAACTGCACCCTCCCTATTGTCATTTAAATCAGCTCTTACACAGAACAAAAAGACCAAGTCTCTTTCTCTTCTATTCAATTGCGGAACTCGTTTGGGTCAAGTTCTTCATGCACGCCTCCGTCTCGGGTGCAGCGCTCTAAATCACGATCTCCATCGGCGATCCTTAGTGGATTCACCCCTGTGTGCATGTGGCTGCATTGAAACCGCTGATCATTTCATGCTTCAATGTCCACTTTATTCGGACGTTCGTGCTTCATTTCTGTCAGGCTTATCATGTCCTCTCACAACTTCCAATCTTCTAAACGGCTATGATAGGCTCTCCATCCGAGAGAACGAGTCTATAATCACTGGCGTCCAGAGATATATTATAGCGACAAAGCGATTTACTACGTTCTGTTAGATTGGCTATCAGACCTTCTAAAGGGGTCCACGCACCATTGAGCATCTTTTTTCCCCTTTTTTCTTTTTTTTTAAATTTAACATAGAAACTACTAATTTAGCTTATTTATTAAAAGTTAATATATCCCTGTAAGCAACTCATTTAATTTTAACTAATTTATTCTTAAGCATTTCATAGTCCTACACATTCATTTATTCATGCACTATGAGCTCTTGGCCATATAAATAATTTCAGAATTTAAAAATCAGAAAGGAAAGGAATTAATATAAGTGTCGCTATGACCTTGTTTTCCAATCCGAAGCTTAATTATGTATACACAATTTTGTATGTGTTCTTTGTATTGCTCATTGCTTAAAAATAAAGTTTAAATCAAAGTCACCTAATATCCAAACTACGCTGAGACTCTCTTCAAACCGAAATTCTCTTAAAATCGGACAATATTTCATGTCCCATTTTTTTCTATTCGAAAATCAATAGTTCAATAGTATTTCATGCTCAACATTAAAAAAATATTACTTGAAAAAAAGACGTACTTTTATTCTTACATTGCATAATTATCTGGGTTATCTTTTATGTAAGTAAGTTCTATCGAAGTTAAAACCAGTTTTAAGGCTTTTTTATTTAAAAGCAGATACACCTAGTATCTTTGTTATTTAAATATCTCAGAATACTGCGAAATTTCCAGGAACACGACCCTTAGATATGCATCTTGTGTTAAGTATGGGGATTTCATGTACTAATATCCTACATGGTTTATGATTTACTCGCGTATCCCAAAAACTTCTAGAATACAAGGACCATTCATGCGCACCAATACTACGTTATCTCGAGGCGTCACTAGGACAGGCGAAGTGCGCGACATAAGCCGGGCGCTCGTAATAACGCTTTATTCTCACTATTCAGTAATATTTTGGTTGATTTTTTCTGGCTTCGTATTATTGGCATTTAAGAGCATAATTACATTAATAAAACGTAAAATATGTTATCTGAATACTGATGTCATAGAAGAACAATGTATTAATTTTTGTACGAATATTAATCCTGATGTGTTTTCGCGTTTTCACGCTAAATTATTTATATCTTATACGACCAGGACGATAAATGTTTCTTCTTCCTGAAGAAAATTTAATACTGCATTGATACGAGGGTTGATAAAAAAGTTCGTGTATTTGGTCCATACATTTATTATGCGTAAGAATAAAAGCCGTTCATTTCTTTATCTTGTTTTAAATTTGGACTCCAACGAAAGCCGTTCTGTGTAAGTGTATACAAATTGGTCTTAGTATGAAACCTGTTAAACCGAAATAAAACTAATAAGACAAGTCCTCATGTCTTGTTATCCATTACAAACACTGAAGGGTAGTATTACCATTCAAAAGAACGCATCTGGCATCGTTTTCGCGATAAATGTGTCAAACTCATATACATGTTATCTCGAAATTACGGAACTTCCTGTCTGCTCACTATTTTAATAAAACTTTTTGTATCTTCTTGATAAATACTTTTGATGCTTATCCAAAAAATACTTTACGTAATTACAGCAAATATGCGTATGATTTCATTCAGTTTTGTATGAAACTTTAATTTGTGTTATCTTAACTTGAAATTTAATGGTCGAAATGAATGGAGCTGATCTACGTAGCAAAAAGATACATAAAATACCCCAAAGCAGAGATAGCGACATCAATGGTATTAATATTGGAAATTCAAAAGCCTTAAAATAATCAAAGCACTGTGATGACTATCGTGGACAGTTTTTGAAGCATCCTAATGACAAAATGTGGCCTTTATTTTCAGATGGCCTTTATTCGGAGGTCAGTTTGTTCTAAATAATCAGTGACGGTTTTTTTTAAATAATGACCTTTATTCACATGGTGGTCTTTATTCGAAGGTGGCCACAAACACATGTTTGACTGTATTTTAATAATGCTGGTAATACATGTTTCGTCGCATCACGTATACATCTTTTAATGATAATCTTATTTTGTAATTTCCGGGACGAAAAATTTGAATCTCTAAAATAACTAACACAATCTTGTTTGTCTTAGCTGGCTCCCGTAGATGTTACCTTGGTATTTATGACATAAATGTTTTCAATTTAACATCTTCAAAACATACGTCAATTTTTCTTATGTGTGGAATTTATAGGAGTTTAAAGGTTTTAACCTGCGCTGAATAATTTTGTTTAAATACTGTATGTGCCTTTGCAACGATTGATTTTGGCCTCAAGGTCAAACGAACACGAGTGCCTATCAAATCAAACGAACAGATAACGAAATAATATTTTATTAATGCGAAACAACAGGTGCATTTCTTGATTTTAATCTTATTAAATATTAAACACGGAACTTTTTGAGACAAATCATCATAATTCAATAAATTATATTTCATGTTAAAAGTTGAATGATTTGATTTATGCAGACACGTGAAACACAAGACTGATCAGATAAGTTGTGCGCATCAAAAGTCGAATCAAAGAAAATTATTCATCTCAAAACTATGTCTCCTAAACTTAAAACATTACGTCCTACTCTGCATGTTTTCCTTGATAAAACTATGATAAAATATTACTCAGTTTGCTAATCGTACGCTGTGGATACAGTATCAAATGAACATGAAGATGGAAATCTTAGATAAATAGATACACAGATAAACGATATAAAAGATTAACCATATGATTATGATTTTCTAATTCTAATTAAAGACCGGATAAAACGTCGACGTAGGTTTCAATATTCAGATTCCTTATCAAATATAAAAAAAAATTAAGGGTGCAACAATACATCCGATTATGCATGTACCGCGATTAAATTACGATACAGTCAACCCGTATTGCTGCAACCATTTCGATACGCGGTAGTAATGAGGACCACAATCAAACTGATGCTAAAAGAGCTTTTGGTACACGATTTCATGTGTCGATAAAATCGAAAGAAACAACCCAGTCGGCATCGTCCTTCATTCATCAAACAGATTGATGAGTGATGAAGCAGGGGCCTCTGTGATCGAGTGGTTACGGTCTCTGACTAGTTATCACTAGCTCCTAAACGCTATGAGCTCGAATTCCACCCGGGCCAGAAAAAATACATTTGAGGAAGTTACCCAACAAGCTTACAGAAGGTGACTGGTTCTACCAAGGTGTGGGGTCTTCCTCCACCTTTTAAGCCGGAAAAAGTCGCCAAATGACCCTGGCTGTTGGTGCGACGTTAAAAATTCAGAAATAAGTAACGAGACTTGTAATATGTCAAGATTTGTCCGTTAGAGGAGATAAATTAAGACATCAATGATTGCAATAACTGATGTACCATAATGTACAGATCTGCATTCATTACAATGCTAGCAGTTGTTCTTTAAATATTAAAGAAAATATCGCAGTTCATGAATTTCGTACTACGGTATGTATCGAACCAACACTGTATCGCGATTTACAGGTATATCGATATATATCGTTACAACCTAGGAGTACTTCTCTCCAATATTCAAATTTGTTAATGAAAATAAAAATATTTTGTTCTCCGATGTTGAAAATCTTACAAGACACGTTTACTACATTGACCGACTGTTAGTCAGAGTCAACGGCGCCTTGATACTAATCTCGCTTGTACGCTGACAAAAATCTGACATCATAATCTGCTTCAAAATATTTTTTTATTTCTGAGAGATAAAAACCATAAAACACGTGCATTGGAGCATCCAACACAGCTGTAATGATGCCGAAATTTCTCCCCTAAATTCAATGTTAAACATATCAAAACATAGATTTAAACTTTACTTGCTACGGAAGTGGGCTGTTGATTAAGTGTTGTGTTTGGCAGATAAGATATTATTCATGTGAAAACAAAATCAGTTCAAAATTTGTCAGAACATTGATGAATGAGCTATCAAATGAGTAATACGGAGACACGTGTCCATATCGCTGATGTTGTTATTTGGGTTTTTGCAGGGTTTTTATTTGACCCTTAAAACAGCATTTTGACTTTGGAAATCAGTAAAATATAGCCTTTGACCCTTGAGAATTTGTACCAAAGCGTCAAATTTACAATAGAATTAGAATGAAATCTTTGGTGACTCTTCGAATTATCATCATCCAAGGGTCATGCCTAACGCTCAACTTCTGACATCCAGTGAAAACCCTTTTTTGGCCTTTAGCAGTGCTTCTCCAAAGGGTATTGCAGCATTAGTTCATATGAATGTTCCATTTCAAATATGCAAGGGTTTCAAATGTAACTCATAGATGCTAAACAATATTCACATAATTGCAATTGCAGTCAAGGAGCCACTCATCATCCTCATTTACAATGGTCATTTTTTGACTGATATAAATTCCGTGGTGAGTATCAATCAGCGTCATAAATTGTAGGTCTAGGGTTTTTGTCTTCTAGCTCTCCTGGTGTCCGTTTCATAGACTTATCTTAGCTAAAATTCTAAGTTCTTAAACTTAAAAATCTTCAGTATTACCTTTTGTTAGTAAAAAGTATTTTTCCTACTGATCTCATAAATCTGTAGTCAGATGTAAAAGCTAAACATCTGAAATGTACATACCATTAGAAATAAGTTTAAAAACGGCTTTCTTTGCTAAGGTTTTATGTACCGACTGGGTCCCTGAATAGGTATTATAAATGTTATCAAAAACATTATTTTATTGTTGTTGAAATGTTCTAAAGCTGTTTGTTTAGAAAGCTTAACGTAAGCAGAAGTTGTTTACATTGCTCTATCAAAACATTTGGAATATAATATACATGAAGTAAAACATGGTTGTAGTGAACTCGGATTCAGTGAAAAATCGGATACAATGAAGAATGTAAAGACACGCCCTTCTTGATTTCATTGTTATAGATATAGTGAAATATGGAAATGATGAAGTTATTTAATCAGATGCCAAATACCACATTCTACCGTGATTCAACGATGAATGCATGACGATGTGCAGAGTACCAGACATCTCTTTTATATATTTCTACCTTCGTTCAATAATTACTTGCATATCTGTTGTAGAATTCAGAACTGAACTAGCCACAGGTAAATCTTATAAAGGTGTCAGTCTATCATGTCTAATGTGGCCATTAAGACACACTTACAGACAGTATAATTAGATTACAAGACGCGAAATTTACTTACGCAACATGAAAGAACAGACACCACCGGTTATTGAACCCCGCATAACCTCCGTGTCTTATTAGCATGATCACACGATGGTCGCCTGTTTCAACAATTTCTGAAAAACAATCATTAACCTCCTACAGTAGAAAATGGCATTAATGAATTTCTGAGGACCATACAGACATAGAAGTATTTTTTTCCCGAACACGCTATTCATTATGTCATCCTAGTGGATATGATGAAGTATTGAAATGAGGACGAAATAATTCGGGACCCCAGAAATTTGTTATTACCGTGTTCGATTGTATTTTGAACCTTTCAAACAAAGTAACTGGTGATTAAAATAACATTATCACGACAAACAGAAGCCTTTTAGATAGGCCTAAATCAGCAAAGATTGCAATTTATAAAATTTAAAATTTGCCTATCTTTCGTTTGCAAATGAAAGTGTTTTATCCCGTTGATTTATTTTGAATCTAATGTATACCATTAGCTAGAACTGTATATTTGAAGAACTGCTGTCTTCAGCCATCCTCGAAAGATCCTGGTTTGCAGTTACGCGACCATAACTTCTAACAGTAGATAGATAGGTAGTCATTTTTGTTAACATTACATGTTTGCATTGAAACGAAAAGCTGGACTAACGAACGAAAAAACCCGAAGAATTTGGTAAATTACTAAAAGAAATGATAATTTAATTGTACAACCTATATTCGATGGTGTGGGCTCTTAGTTATGCATCAGAAATGTACCCAAGTTTAGCTGTTTACAATCAGTATCGACCCAAGAAAGAATATAAGCAAAATCAGTAGCTTGCCAACCTGAATGATAAATCTATATAGTATGATGTTTTTATGGAAACTTTGATGAGTTCAAAATAAATGGGCCATTCCTTCACACTACATGTAGTCCTGTCAGACAGATAATGTCGACGTGTAGCCTATGTATAATATGGCAGATGATTTTTATGTGTATAAAATGTCATAAAAAGACAATTTTTCAAGAATGAATGCTTGAAACAAGACTTTTCAGTAAATATATCATTCTAAACCACTGTGATTTGATGTTTTTACGGAAACTTCGAGAAACTAGTGATCGCTCATTTTGATAAATATTGCAAGGTGTTCCAAATATACGTCTGTTCTTTTCTAATGTTGCCAGATTATTTTGTTTCATTCATAACTTCTGAATATATGAGTAATACAAAACGAATGAATGAACGATTTAAAAGTAGTACATGCTTGGTTTCTGTAGCCACGCATTTTTGTTTACATAATTTCTAACTCAGCTCGTGTAGTGGGTAAAAAGACTTATAAATGTTTTTTTTGTAAAAAAATGCTCGTAGACCCGTCTGAAAGTGAAACCCAGCCATTGGTCAATGTTAATACTGAGAGCCAATCAGATTCTTAAGTTCTGGAAAAAAATCGGCGCATGTCAAGTGCTTCATGGAATATGATATCATGTCCAAGTGTTATCTAGTTTAGTGAGAGTTTGTGTTTAGAGTTTTCTGTTAAAATATTCTTTACACTATTATCATTATAAGTTTTGAGGCCGCTACCTTTGTCCAGTGGTTAGTGCGCTGGACTGCTGCTATCAACTTCACAAAATTATGACCCGCAGATCCGGGTTCAAATCTCGGTCGCCCCAGGTCATAGCCTTCTAGGAAAATTTGACAAAAATGTCAATTTTCCTCCATAAGTGAAGTTGACGGCTCGCTGTGGAAGGGTAAGTTAGTACTGGTTAGTATACAGTCCAGGAAAACTGGTTAGATGAACCGGTCGCCGTATATAATTATCTGAAAAATTGTTGAAAAACGGCGTTAAACCTCGTGGAAATGTCACACAAAAACATTCAGATATTACAGCTTTTTAGCTCAAGTAAAATGATTATCGATAATGATTACGGACTAGATATTTTATAAACAAATCTACGGCTTATTTATTTACTTCTTGATTAAATCTTTGAAAGAGATACAAATTAGGTATTTATAGAAAACAATTATGGCAGTTTTAATTTGTTTACGCTGTTATATATTTTACCAGGTGAGTTTTTCCTTATGTTTGATGGAAACATTAACTTATTTATGTCAAAGATCATCATTAACTCACGCTCTCCGTAGACGATGTTGGCGTTTTATTAGTAAATAATTTTCCTACTCCATTACACCACCTCTTTTTCCAGGAATCTTGGAACATGGTACGTGTCTATCTTATCTTACAAGTTAGTTTAATAAACGCGTCAAGAAATTTAATCTTTATTTGATAAAATATGTTCGCAAAATATAAATGTACTAATAGATACTGTAATCGCTGTTTCTACTTACGTAAAAAAAATCGCGATAAGAATTTTTTTACATTACAGGAGAAAATACAGGAAGTGATGTTCATAGATGAAACATACTTTTGTTGTTTGGTCAGCAAAATGTTACTTTGCATATTTGCACGGTGTTGTGATAATAACTTGATCAGGACGGTTATTCTGTAATACCGCTTAGAGGTTCGTATTCCCATTCAGATATTCTCAGAGATAACCAGGGCTCTTCACTTAATAACTAGACGTTTTATTAATTGTTTTCGTAAGAAATATGACACTTGTTCATGTTTGATTTGGGCGATGTGCATAATAAAAATTATGATTTTTTCCAAATAATACTTTTAAATATTTTAATACTTGTTCTTAGATATTGCATTTTATGATATCTCTAATGGAACATTGTTCAATTATTCATCGTTAGCATCCGTAGTCGTATCATATTGTTGGCGTAAAAAGTACTACATATACAGTAGAACACAATGACAGTAAATCCTGAGGACCCGAACAAATACTTCATTATATCCGAATATCACAATATTCTCAACAGTGAAATAAACAGATTAAGGCTTTTTCAGGAAATACACAATTCAGATTATCCGATTTCCACTATAACCTTGTTATACTGTATTTACGTCGTGTACAGAAAACATTGAAGGCTACAAGATCTGACAATGTGAAATCGTTGTATGAATATTTTATCAATCTTTAAGTGATACCAACATATAATGATTTATTGTCATTTCTGAATAAATGTTCAACATGATACGTTAGCGATATTAGGCAACAGCTAATTTGTACAAAAATAGCCAAACAATGCTGAATATGCAAATATGAACAGAAATAACTACAAATGAAATCTGCTTAACATATCAAATAGAAGGGGTCTCCGTGGTCGAGTGGTTATGACCTCTGAACAGTAATTACTAGTTCCTCATCGCTCTGAAATCGAACCAAGGAGTGAAAAAATGTAAATGTGGAAGGTCATTGTATACCTGGAGTCTTCCAGCTCCGTTAACGTTTGAAAAGTCACCAAATAATCCTGGCTGTTGGTGTGGCGATAAATCCCGGAATACTTATACCTATATATGCCACCACATCTTTCTTTATATATTCCATTCCTCAAAAACTTAAGCCAACTAAAAAAACTGCTTAGGAAGTAGCTCTTGTTGGTCTCTAGGTCGATACATTAACAGTTAAATATGGCGTATGGTTCTTGCTATATTACTACCGGAAGATCACTAATTCTGTAAAATGGTGACGTAAATTTCTGAATGAGTTTCCAATATTGCATGCAATAAGTCTGAGACAATAAACCATAGTTTTACAATAACAAATGGATATAGCGCACTCTGATATAATGAAGAATCGGGTACCATGATGAGTAACGGAAATATGAATACTATAATACTGATTTACAATACATATAGGGAAATGAACAGCCGCTGGTGGAATGTGAAAGTACGGGTAGGTACTTAAAGTATAATATGTATAATATAATATATGATATTCTGACATAATTACAACATATGTTTCAATCCTGTTTAATAATGATAAAACCACTCATGAATTAGTAAAGAAATGTATTTGATATAGCCATATAATTTGAAATGTTAATTTAACTGTGTTTTTTGTAATATGTGAAATGTTGGACATGTTGTCTTATTTTCTAAATAAAATCTATCTATCTATCTTAAAGAAATTATTCTGGTGTCCAGGAATTCACTATAACCGTGTTCTACTGTACCTTATTTCCATTATTGTTTGTATTGAATTTTCTCTACACTGCTGTACACGTCACTAAAACATGATTCATAGACCATTGCATCTGGCATTGTTTCAATGATATACAGATCTAGCTTTTATTGTTGTTTTCTGTAACCTTGACGGTTTTTGCAAAATCGTTATCGTCAAGACGGTTAGTGGCGCTTATTTTTACCGTATAAAACATAAAACATCGTTGGAAATTATTGTGTTCTCGTCTGCAAAACAATCACGTGATGCTGTTGCTTAATTCAAACACAAGAGATGCCTGCTTATGAAACAAATAATACTAAATCATTGGATGTTTCAAACACAAAGCAAGAAACGGTTAATTGAGTATGCCAATCTTAAATTAATTAAGTACCTATATTTTCGTATCATGAGATGAATTAATTCAATCAAAACATCGCAAAGTGACTGAAAAGTAATTCAATATTTCTCACTATAAAGTTGAAATACTGACGGGACGTAGAAACCTGTCCTGAAATAAGTGGTCGTTATAACGAAGTGGTCTTAAAATCAAAGTGGTCTCTCAGTGGTGTTTGACTGTATTGTGTTGTCATTTTGTAAATATTTTATATGCTTACAAGTAACCTCTAAGAATTCTAGCAACAAAGATCCTTTTCGAATTCAGAGTTATTGGAATATGTTTTGAGGAATATGTAAAACTGCATTTTAAATTTGTTTCTACAAACTTTATTCATTAAAGTATTTATCCCTATACGATACATCACGTTACAAAATACGATAGATTCTCGTACTGTAAAACCAATTATCTGTATAAAGTAGACCCCTCTAGACATAAAGTTGGCAAGATGGTTTCTGTATGGAAGATGGAAATCATTATTTGACCTTTCGTGATGACTGATGACTCAAAACATTCCAAAACTCATGTCATATTAGTTGTAACTCCCTTACAGCTAGAAATATTGTTCTCGACAGAATGTTCATGTTAACAATTACCTGTCGGTGATAGTTGGTGTGATATGTTAACTATCACCCTCTTCTTGTGAAGAAAACGTTGCACCTATCTAAGAACTTACCGATCCCCGCTTCCTACTCCACTTATCGCTGGAAACTTTCCTTTTGCGAACATAATTAGGACTAATCAAGTTCAGAGTCAGTGGGCTATGAATATTAGCCCCTAACGGCTTATCTTTATCCACTTGCTTATTTATATCTGTAGCCAATCAAGACAACATCACTGGTAAAGTCCGAGGGAAGTAAATTGTTCTTTGGAGAGAATTTGGCTGAGGATATTGCGGTCAAAGTCTTCTGACCATACCCAAACTCTGTTTGACAGTACAGATGGGGGATTGAACTGCTGCTTGTGGAATGTGAAGAAACTGGTAGGTACTTAAAGGTGGAACCTCCGGATCTTGCTTTATTTTAATATTTTATTTTAACCTTTAATGCATACAGATAATGACTGTTTATACCGATAAAGTGGTCTCCGTCCTGTATTTTTGGATTCATATCACGCATTAAAAGACTATTTTTTGCGTAGAACTGGAGACAAACATTGAATAAATGTGCTTTTCAAGATGGTGGTACCTGCTATCTGTGGTACCCCAAAAAACTTTCATTTTATTGTTTCGACCTCTATTCTGGCAGAAAACAAATTCATAAATCAAAACCTCTTTAAGATATGGAACATTCTTTAATGTCAGGTATTGTTTGATAACATAAAATGTATCATTTATATTCTCCAAAATAAAACACTAAATGTTCTAATCCAGAATTTTTCCACAGCAGTATTTAATAACGCGCGTCCCTAAAAAATATTCCATCACTGTTGAATGATTTACGAGAATAACTGAATAATCTTCATTTTACAATGAAACCGTTTATGATAAAAAGTACACCGATAATGTGATATTCTATTTTGATCACATTGAGGTGTTTGTTAGAATCTATTTGTATAGGTGTTCGTCAAAGCTCTTTCAGAGAGATGGGTTTCGGCAACAATTATTTTATTCAGATTTTCGAGAGGTGGAAATAGTATTACTTATATAAATATAAATGTTTTATTGTATTACATCTTGGTATTAAAGACGCATTTAATACGTGATGACGGCCCTTATCCGAAGATATCATCGTCCAAATATTAAATCCCTATAAATACTCTTTGTTTTTATAGATTTTATTACCTACGAACATTCAAAACAACAATATGTATGGCAACTGTCTTCGTAATATCTCTACATTAATCAATTTCAAAATTATCTTCAATAACATTATTCAAGTCAGTTAGATAGGGTGAGCTGGGTGTTTTCTAAACAACGTTGAGATGTTCCTATCTTGTTATGACGCAACTAGCTGTCTTGTCTTCACCAATAAAATCAAACGTGCTTCTTCAAACATTGCAGGTGATGCCGTGCTCAATTTTGTCTGCCTTTTTAATTTATGTTCATGGGTGGTTATCGAATGCTTAAATAAATATTCTGAGAAAAGCTACGGTCGTTTAGTTAATTACATTCTATAACTGGCTTCAGAAACATCTTTGCTACCGTCATCTTTTTTTGTTTGTTTTGTTCAACAGAATTTGTAGGGCGAGTATTATTAAATCAATTTTAATGTATCAGACAACAAAACATGAAAAGTACGGACTTGATTTTTTTTATTTTAAAGATATGATATGAGAAGATGTGAGATTGATGTTACTTTGAATACATTTGTATATTAGTTATTGAGATGCCAATATTTTCACTACTTAGTTTGCATTATCATATTTTAATTATATTGTTGTATTTAGTTTGTCTGGTTATTTAGTGATTTAATATACAGTCTAACCTGTGTTTGCGGTTACCTCCGAATAAAGGTCACCCTGTAAATAAAGGCCTTTTTTTGAAAAATATCACTGATTATTTAGAACAAACTGACCTCCGAATAAAGGCTACCTGTCCATGAAGACCACATTTTGTCTTTCCAAATGCCTTTGTTCACAGTTTTTACTGTAATTATGTATCCAAGATTCTTCCACAGAAAAAAGAACCAAGAAGTGTTGTACACCTATTATCACAAGAACCACTTTTAAAACGAGGTATTTGGTGTTTCACTAGTACTTATTTTGATGTTAATGTACGAAAATATGTTCTTTTATATGTGCATAGACCGGTGACTTTAATACTTGTAAATAAAATAGAACATGCAAAAACGTGTCTTTAACTATTTTAAATGCATTGAATTAATACTGAATTTCTTCATTTTCAAGAATACCTTTAAAATGTTTGTTATCATTCAAATACTTTGTCGTGTTGTCAGGGTGTGTGTATAATATAACGGCAACATTAAGAAATTCAAAAAAAATATTATACAAGTAATTCTTTTACGATGTGATCATAAAAACAGTTCATTAACAATATAATACCGTTTCAGTTAAGATCCACAGTTTTTAGGAATTCAGAGGTCGAAATATAATGCCATAATTTGTTTCTTTTAGTTTTCATAATATGTGAAGAAATCAATTATTTACATAAAAAAGCTCAACGAATGAATAAGGAAACTTCCTTTAATAGATTTTGTAACTTGTTTTGTTATGACAATATTACCTTAATAACCTAGTCTCCCATCAATTTCGTGTCTCGCACCAGCTATTCCTGGTCTTGTTTCTATATATACGCACACTTATATTACAAGTATCTCAGACGTATGGTGAAAGAATTAATAACGGACAGTTAATTTCGTACGGAGAGGAGTGGCATTCCTAGAAATCACAAACATGTCTGGTAGACAGTCATGGCTTATTAATGCAAACTCGTGAAGAGTTTATAGATAATAGGCTTACAAATAAGACGAGAGGATAAAATTGCTTACGTCATGCGTGTTAGCACTTCCTGTGCAGATAGGCCGAAAATAGTTTATGAATTTTTTTCTCTTCTAAATTTGTAAGCAGATGAATGAAACTGTTTTAATGCTTATCTTGAGCAGTTCAAATTGATGATAAGTACATTTTATAACTGTGAATGATTTCTGCAATACTTTTCTAAATTTAAAATCTAAACTAGGTCCGTACAAAGTCAAAATGTTCGCAAACCCGGTCACAACGTATCATTATGAATTATTTATTCGAAAATCTACATCAACTGTAAAATGTCGTAACAGAGTTACTTAAGTAGATAAGATAGATGTTTTAGCGTCTATGTCCGGGTATACAATGTTTATCAGAATGTGGATGACATGATTCCCCACAGACAATTCGATAAGATTTATTGATGTTCAAAGTGTGTTCAAAATGTACATTTAATTCATTGTATGCAGCAGCATCACATCACTTTCAACTGATGTTGCTGTCACTGGTACTGATGCTGCTATTGCCGCCGCTGACGTTGATATTAATTTTGCGGTGACTGTGTTAGCGGTGAAATTGACTAGGTTTGTTGTAGGTAATATTTCATTCGTGGTATGATTCAATAACGATGGTATGGTCTAAAATAACTTATCCGGACATTCCTGGTGTATTAAAATTCCGGAAATGACGTCGTCTCAGGGCGAGCCGAACCGTCTGGGATGTAAGTTACTGTTTAATAAATAAATTATGTATTCGATGATAAAATATAATTTACAGAACATTCTGAGTGTTGAAACATTCAATATACAATCTCAATTTGACATTTGTCTGACAGCTCGTCAAATGGTAGAATGTTTTAAATTAATCCAATAGATCCATTAACTTTTCCATGAATGTAATTATTTGATAGTGTCTCAGGAACTTTACTAGAATTAGCTTTGAATCATGTGTAAAACAATAATACGAAATTTGTCTAAGGAAATGTACTGTTTATTTTCTGTACAGCTTTATGCGTGTATTTTCTTAATTTCCGTGCTAATTCGCGAGCTTGTCAATGCTTTAACCTCCAAATCATATAAATAAACGTTCCGAGACGAAAACAAACAAACACATTTCAATTTGATTCGGAAGTAGTGTTAGTTGATTTTATGTACGTTTTTTTCCGTTCTCGCCTCTCATAAGAAGGCTTTGAATGTTATGGGCTTCATCTTAGCTGTTAAATGTTTATTTGTAATTAGATAAGAAAACATATTGACCCTTCAACAATTAATCTTAGGTACATCTTTTTTTAATCTATTAATCTCTGATAAATGTAATAAGTATCACCGTTTTATGATGAGTAATTAGTGAGTGCGTTCTGAGACTATACGAGGTATTATATGTACGAACTCTTCAGTAATGGAGGGAATAAAGGTATCTATATCCGGTCAATCTCCGGAATGTGTTTAGTATCGCCGGTATGGATTATAATCTATCTGATCTTACACCTCGTCATAGAATGTAGCTGGTTTTAAGTGCCCTTATCAAGCAGATATCTGTACGAAGGAGGTGCCGTGTAGATGTTTCGGGTCTATAACGTACTGAAGAGCTATAATTTTGCTTAGCGTTGCTTGAATCAAAGCTTTATGTGAAGATTCGTTGATTTCAAAATAGCAGTCATAAATGTCATTCAAAATGAAGCAGAGACGTTAGCCTCGGAGCCTGTTTGTATATTTTGAAATATAATGCACTTTTATCGTACAAGATATGCCGATTAGCATGCGAGGCAATTTTATTCTTTCATTGATTCGGATATTTTCGGAATGCATTGCACTAAAATCCTTGAAAATATGAGTTGGTTACCCCCCCCACCTCCTAAAAATGAATTAAACTGCCTGAATACGGATTTTACAAAACAAATGTAATGATGTCGTTATTTTCATGTGTCTATGTCAACCTTCAATCCTTTATTCATTTTCTAGTCTAATTTTACCAGGAACTAACGAGACAATGTCTGCTGACATCGGTGAAAATTCTTATGCAATCAAAATAGCAGATTGTATAACAAAAGCAATGAAAACAACGAACCATGACCACCCCCCCTTCCAAAAAGAGTTCTAAAGCATGGTGTTAATTGGCTGTCACCCTCAGTACCTTTAAGAACTTTGTCGGGAACCGATTAATCATCTCCACAGACCAGAATTAGCAGAAAGAACGATTGACGTCATTGACTCGTCAGCAAAAGATTAGTTCCATGAAATCTCGTAATGTTGTATCAGCATTTGTATTACAATCTAAGCGGTGCCGAACTAACTGTTTATTTATTTACCTCACTTAACTTATCACTCATCCGGTCGTCTCTAAACTGAAGTATTTTATCCGCGTATAATTGATTTCCCATCTGTTTAATTTGGTGACGATTCGTCGACTTATCGACACACAGGAGCGGTAAATCCATCTTTGCGTAGATAAACTGGTACTCGTTTTTTGGATAAAAGTGCATGTGCCAATTATTGTCAGGGGGAACCAGTTTATGTTTTACGTATGGACTGGTATCCGTTCCCAGATACAGTAATTCTATGTTACACCATTAAACAGGGAACCGGTTGCTGGTTTCATTTATTTTGTACCTCGTTCCATGATGCAATTTGGTTCTACGCGCAACCTCTTTAATCAGGGAACCATTTCTTTCCTTACTTTGACGTTGACTGAGCTGGTTTGTCTAAAACATATCAATTCGAATATTTGCATATCTTGATCATCTACACCAAATATTACGCATCGTAAAACGTAATGAAATCACTGATGCTATACTGTATTAGTCTACTCATGTTGTTGATATTGTAATTACGCGAATTAAAAAAAACTTTTAACGCTGATGCAAAATATAACAGAATGCATCCATGCTCGAAAAATATCAATCATTGATCTGTGAGCTGTACGAATCAATTTTAAATGTGTTTAATTGCCTTTCGTGGGGATAATTTTTCGCTGGCCATTTAAGGCATATAATACAAATTTGACCATTATCCATTATGAAATAGGTACATGTATATAACAAGTAAATGTATATAGACTCCGAATGGTACCTTTTATAGACATGTAGCCGAATAATCCTTGGACAGTTATGAATTGAGTGACCGACCCAAATAGCTTACATAAGTAATGAGGACATTTTAATTTCAGTACAGTAAAACGTGGTTACAGTTAAATCTGCTCTAGTGAACAGTCGAGATGATGAGATTATGGGTTGGTTATTCATTGTCCCAGAACAAGCCTTGCTTTATGTTATTGTTATGTTGTCGCAAAAAGTATAATTATAATTAATATAGATATAATTAACTAATTATACGGATCCTCGGGGCTATACTATAACCGTATTCTACTGTACGTGATGTTTCAGGGACTTGAGTCTACGACTCATTCATGAAATGCTTGCAGTGTTCCCGAGAAGACATTTAAAGTGAGGATTGCACTATCGAGAAAAGGCATTTTTGTTTCCATGATTCACTTTTACTGTTTTGTCTTATACGGCTAGTAAAAAAGTCATGTTTATGGTTAGTTGACTAAACAAATAACGGTATGTAAGCCGGGAAAACTTTTCTATTCTATTTTTTTCCTAATCATACCTTTTGTAGGAATATGAGGTACGATTCATCCCAAATATTTTCCTTCCTTGAATTTTACCATTAAAAACTTAGGGTCGACGCCAAATAACATAGAGCAGGTCGGGTAAATGTAAACATGACCATTTTTCCTGTAAACATGACTTGGCCTAAAATGTTTTGAAAACTGGAATTTTACAATAGATTTTCTTGAATAAGGGATTTCTTTTGTGTTTCAATATGAATTTTGCTGTACTTTGAACTAAATAAAAAACTCTAATACACTTTCAATATATTGTTCGTTTCTTGCAACTATAACTACAACAAAACCTCGACAATGAGACCAACTTCCGGACCCGGAAAATCGGTCGTACTAATGAGGTGGTCTCATTATCAAGTTGAATTATAGGGCAGTTATTGGAAGCCGGTACGAAAATAAATGGTATTTGTAACAAGATGGTCGTAATATTGACGTGATCGCAATTGTAAGTATTCTGGTATTAAAACGTTAAGTTTGTTTATTTTTTTTATTTAACGTGTCTTCAAATTGACAAGTACACAAGTTTTACAGATAAAAGCAATAAAACACGCGTTCAGGTTAAGTTGATGAATCGTTTATAGAAACAACGCATAAAAACATTCAAAAATTCTTTTTTCATCATCCGAATGACGTCATTATTTTAGATAAAACAACTACGATATGTTATAAACCTTTAATGCTCTAAAAACTGAAACAGATAAGAAAAAAGTGTAAACGTTGTTAGTTAGAGGTACATATCTTACAAAAACATTGATAATAAAAGCCATGTTTTGTGGAAATCTGCTACGCACGTGATTTTTGTTCTTTCAAGATACGAAAATATCATTTTTGCCCAGTTTCTACACGTCAATCATAGATAAAAACTGCTGCTGCTGCTGCTGCTGCTGCTGCTGCTGATGATGATGATGATGATGACGATGATGATGTTGATGATGATGTTGATGCTGCTGCTGCTGCTGCTGCTGCTGCTGATGATGATGATGATGATGATGATGATGATGTTGCTGCTTGCTGCTGCCAATGATGTTGATATTCATGAAGATGATTATGATGGTGATGAAGCTGCTGCTGCTGTTGCTGCTGATGATGATGATGGTGACGAGGAGGAGAAACTAAAAGCTTGATACGTACTTTAATTGATTAACTGATTCCTCCATTACTTACATGTCAGCTAATGACGAAGATAAATAGATAAGGAGTTCTATATTCATACATAAACAGATGTTGTTTCATATCTACTATATGCTGTATGCAAACATTCCGAATATTACGCCCCCAATCGTTTACATGGCAACGTACCTAAAATCCCAACATCCTGGATTTAGCAAATAATATCAAGCGATGCGTTTCAAACCAGACGATCTGAACGTTTACCAAACTCCGAAAAACACTGCAATAATGGTGTACTTTTTTGAACATACTGACTAATCATTCGGCGCATCTCGCCCGACTACGTTAAGATTTATATAGGTACGAAACCGCCCGAGGTATTCTGAATGACTGACCAACGTCAGTAAAATGGTCAGAGATAGAAATCACTTCCTGTAAATATTTCTAGCAACATTTATGAGTTATACAGCCTGTAATTTCAGAACATTGTTTGGTTTAAGGAATACCAGTACGTCCAGAATTCATTGTACACATACAGAACATGCTACCCGCTTGTAAGATGTGATAGATAGAACATGTATATGGACAAGTTGTCTTTGTATTACAGTATCTGTCAGATTATTTTATCTGCCAAACTATCAGAAAGTATCAATATGAATCTAATTGATGATGTATTAGATTATAGTATTCAATGTTATGGTTTCGCGTGTATAATTATACATGTATATATATAATATATATGAATGCGTGCGTGTTTATTTGTTGTACATATGTTGAAAAAATGTTGCAAATATGTTGTCCTCAATATGGGCTTATTGGCCAAATGGATTTGAAAAAGTATATAAATATTCTATCTATCATACAGATCCACCAATCGTTGTTTCTTCTTATTTCCATTGTCGTTTTATGATTGCTCTTCCTCGACACCGTCGTTCATTATTGTCACATAAACTACAATAAAGATTGGAATTCACTAAGTCTGGTATCTACCAGACCCCAGACGCATCCGTCATAGATGATATAAATAAATGTAGTCAGTGTAAGTTACTTTTGTTGACAAGATCAAAAACTTTACATGAAATGTGTACATAGATATGTGACATGTGACTGGAAATAACAAGTCCACAAGCCGATCAACCCTATTTATTGTTGTTTACATGATGTAAACTGAGAAACTGCGAGAAGCAACTGAAATATTATTCCGAAAATACAAGCAGCTGTGTTAGCCTGTATTATAATGAAAAGTTCATTGATCGAATTACATAACTTGATTTCAATCGAAGTGTTGTATTAGGCCAGATAAAATAGGCGAGTTAACGGTTACCCGACAGCCCCTATGTTTTGGCGGCGACATAATGTTTGTAACAAAAATATCCAAACTTTTTGTGGGCGAATCATTTCTCTAAAGTACGGACTGTATCTTGTGACAAAAAATAGAAAATTTTACGATTTACCTACTCTAGAATTTTAGTCAAGTAATCTTGCACATCAGTATTATTTTCTAGACTTAATTTGTTCCGTCTGTGTTGTTGTAATTCTGACTAATCTAAATAAATATCATGTGAAAGACTCATAAGATATACTAGAGATAAATGAGTATTTAAGATAAATAACTCACAAAGTTGTTATCTAACAATTAAGCACCATGTGATATTCTATTTTATTGAAGACACGTGACATTATCTTCACGTGTGACAGGTCCTATTCTTTACATCCTAGTTCATTATTCTCATGTGAACAGTCAAGATTTATTATGGAAAGTTATCAGAGCCACCGGGAGCGCCGCCGCTGTGTCGGAGGAAATGAGAAAAGCAATAATTTTAGAACACAATGATTTCGGGATTAAAGACGACATGCTGACATGCAGTTATACATTGCATTGTAATCATCATATTACATTATATTTTTTTTCTTTTTGGTTTAAAGGTCGCACCAACAGCCAGGGTCAATTGGCAGCCTTTTCCAGCTTTAATCGTAAAGGAAGAAACTATGCGTACACACTGGTTAAACTACCGACCTTCCGTAAGCTAGCTGCACTGCTTCGGTAAAATTTGGTCGCGGTATGGATTCGAACTCACTGCGGTGAAGGGCTGATGATTACTAGTCAGGGACCAGATCCACTCGATCAGGGAAGCCCCTTGTAACCATCATAATTACATTATGGCAGGTTCCTATGTAATGACATATCTATCAATAAAAGAAAATAACAAACGAGTAACGCCATATCAAACACAATAAATACAGTATAGCACAGCACCTACAATACCGAAGATAACCAGGATTAAAACATCAGGGCTCGACAAATGTTTTTCAGGCTACTCGTCCTGCAAGACAGTCATCTACGAAATTTAACTATAGTGCAGTTCTACAGCAATGTCATCTCCTCCTGAGTCAATTTTCAATCATAGTTACGAGCGGTCGATCAATTAACAATTCGATTTGAGTTTTTTCATAGAAGGGTACGATCTGCCATGATTGGGTTTTGAGCCCGGATCGCCGAGTTACATATCCAGCGCACAAACCACTGGGCCACGGTCGCGGCTCTCGTCACGACATTTAGTATCATTATGAACACGTTACCCGCGTACCTTTCATTTAGTTCGTGCCACTTATCATGATATTCTATTTAAAACATAATTTTTTTTCCCTCCTGGACGATGAAACATATCAGGGATATAACATATAATTATCTTACGATGAGTCATGAATTTGTGTTGCCTTCTAAATTATGCTTACCGTTTGATGATATTAACAAACTAAAACACAATTGACATCAGCAGTTTTTGTAGCCATGCAAAGTAATAAACCGCCAACAAGAATCATACGGCAAAGAGGTAAAAAATCTCTTATTGCAAGATCTCTTCTGAGACCGAATAACGGTTTACAAAACACGCTTAATATCAGAAATACTGTATTATCATGATATTTGATTATCACACAATCTTTGATGTTGTGTACATACGTTCATTTTTTACAAGTTCTTACTTGGAGATGTGTTATTTATTTCGATATATGATGTTCGATATAAGATGTTCTATAATTATTTAATATAAACAGGGGCGTAGATGTCTCCTGTTCGTGTTGGCTTGTTTGTATTGTATTTCCCGTCGTTTTTTTACTATATTTTAGACACATTGGTCTGATCATCTACACGATAGCTTGACAATGTTCCTGGATATAAACCAGTTCCCATTTTCACGTACCACTGCTTACCTTCTATTGTTATGTATAAGTTAGAGAGTTGGGCAAATCTGTAGATGCTATATCTATACTTATATTACCCCAGGGAAATATATACCTAGTACGCGCTTCGTACCCACCACCACTTGGTTAACAATCCTGTATTTCACAGGCTGAATTAGTCTGGTGGGCTAAATGGTATTGTAGTCCTGAAAAACTACCAGTATCTAAAGGGTAAAGAAATAAGCGTTGTCTTGTGAAAGTCAAGAAAATAAGGTCATGTGCTCACAGAATCCAATATCCAAAATTCTCACAACCGCTTAATACAAAAGAAACTTATTTTTCTCACATACAGTCCTACGCCTCCGTCAAAGACCTTTCACGGCTTTGATGCTACAACCAATTATTCGGTTACTTGGGAGATAAGTTGATCAATTTTCAGTTGCTGGTCTTACTTTGTTTCTTATCATCCTAAATTAAATTTTTATTTTTCCTTCAAGCAAAAACGCCCATCTTTTATTACCAACGTTTGTCGTTTTGTTCTGATTTTCCAGACTATTCATGTATACAAGTCAAGATCTGTATCAGTGAAAATTAGGGCAAATTGAAGATTTTTGTTTAAGTCCGCCTGTTGGTTTTGATATCAA
The DNA here is from genome assembly GCA_008271625.1 of Lutraria rhynchaena. Taxonomy (NCBI): domain Eukaryota; kingdom Metazoa; phylum Mollusca; class Bivalvia; order Venerida; family Mactridae; genus Lutraria; species Lutraria rhynchaena. The sequence continues at coordinate 910,911 of VIBL01000040.1, forward strand.
CATTGAATTCGCGTAATTTGTTATCCCGGGTTTAATTTGTTTTAGGTAGAAATCGGTGCATAAGTTCAATGACAGCAACATTCTTGCAGCAAAAAATAAACGGTTTGGCTTTTTTTTTCTTTTTCAGTACACAGTCGAACCTCTCTAATCCGAACCTTTCCAATCCGGAATCCTCTCTAATCCGAAAACGTCAGCTGGTCTCGATTTTTTTTATTACGTACTTAATGCTAAAAACTTTTGGAATCCGGAACCTTTGTATTCCGAAAACTTCTCTGATCCGAACATTTCTGTCTGTCCGAGCAAGTTCGGATTAGAAAGGTTATACTGTACGTAGTCAAGTTAGTTGATATGATGTATGATAAGTCGTGAAGCCAACATTTAGCCATCTAAATCGTGTTTTATTGATTTAAAAAATGAATTCGGGGGACGATTTCTATCATTTTTTTCAACATTATAACATTAGGCTCCAAAAGGAAAATACATAGTCCCGCTAACATCCCTAAAAATATAGGATTTGTCGGCAGAACTGTTTTCAAATATATTTTTTTTCAGTTCGGGGATATAGTTCAAAATACCGACAAGAAAAAATGACAGAGGTCGACAATGTCTAGGATCGGAAGAAGAAAACTGGGGTTGGTCTGTTTAACGGGAGCCAGAAATAACACAAACAGCACAAGCCAGACTCAACTTACCTACTCCAAGACATCGTCTCCTGGGCACAGCAATATGTTTGTAACCAAAAAGTTCAATTTGCCTCGTCAGTGTATCATGCGGTACATGTACACATCTCTTCATGATAAATGTACTATGTATATCATGTTACCCGAGGTCTGGCAAGGCTGAATCATGATACATCCACCTTTCTAATTAGCATGACAATGATCAAAGAATTTAAGATCACGAATTCCAATAAACACACACTTGATTTTTATGGGATTTTAATGAGAATAAAAAATCTCAACCAGAATCATGTGAGGTTTTGTTCTACTTCGGGCAACTCGGAAAAAACATAAGGTGATAAGGTTATACCTATGTACATTACTTTCTTTTAAAAAGAAATACGAAAATTTCGTACGACGTAAGATCGGAACGTGGAATCACGTGCCAAGACTCACAGTCTAACTACGAGAAGATTAATTAATGTAAATTATAGAAGGTTTTCTATAACTGAACACACATTCAGTATTCTGATGATACAAACAGCTGCTATAGGTGTAGAAAAAAGTCTCTCAATGATTTTAGTTATCCGATATTTTCACAAAAAAATATCAACAACAGAACGGTGAGTCGTTCGTCTAAGAATCAGCAGTTCTAGATAGTGGTTACAGCATTCCACATTTCTGTTGTGAAAATGGTCTTTTATTAGAGATAGTCTCGCTGTAGAATTCAGCAACATTGATGATAGTGTAGAAACGTTTATAATTGTTTTATTAGATGCAACAAGTGTGAGTGTGAGCTTAGAAGCAAACAGGAATTGGTGAACGCGAATTAACGGATTGTCCCCAAAGAGGTAACTTCTATATTTTATTTAATTTTGATAATTCTGTATCATAAATAAATACCTCTATTTCTGTGCTATATAAAGAATCGTGGCATAAAAGATATTTTTTTCAGGATAAATTGATGTCAATCTGGAATCGCGGAAAATTCAAATAAATGATTTTAGTACTATAGCGTTGAAATTAATTTATAATGATTTTTTTTATTTCCCTTCATATTGCTTCATACATGCTTCATGATAAGAATATGACAAAGTCTTACTCTTCTTGCATAAAAAATACATGGGTAGCAGGTGATTGATTTGAAAAAAAAAGAGTTGCGTTACATAAAAAAATATCCTTTTGCAAGTATTATTACAAAACAAGGTTATAGTGAACTTGGATATGATGGAAAATCTGTTAAAAGACAAAATAATAATTTTCCACGATCATGCCTTTGGTGAAATACAAGTGTATGGATATAGTTAAGAACATAGTCACTTAAATCATGTTCATCTGTATATGTGCTATTTCATAGATATTTGAGTTTTTATTGTAACAAGTGATAAATTCAATACATCACGGATATTGTATCGGTATTGTCATACAACTGACTGAATATTTCGAGAAAGTGACTGTCACTTTTCTCTCATATTAAACAGAAAGTAAGGTTTACGGAAACAAGTTGATATATATCTTGGTTGTCAAAGTACCATTAAATATTCGAAGTTAATATTGTATCTATCTGTCAGAATTACATCCTAGATAAATTGTTGTCGTGTTCTGAATTCCGCCCAAGGTATCATCTTTCGTTTAAACGTATATTTAATCAGGTTTTCGTAGACCTCGGTTCCTGGTAGGGTCTTTTGGTAACTATTGAAAAGTCACCATAAGAAGTAAGACTAAAATAACCATGCCACTTTCCTAATCTATGATTCCATTACCCTAAATAGACATCAGCTTAAAAGGAGTACTGTCTAACCTGTGTTTACGGCCACCTCCGAAAAAAGACCATCCTGTGAATAAAGGTCATTCTTTGAGAGCCCATCATTGATTATTTAGAACAAACTGACCTCCGAATAAAGGCTACCGTCAGTAAAGGCAACATTTTGTCCTTCCCTAGGGTGGCCTTTGTTCACAGGTTTGACTGTATTGTTTATATGTTTTTCAAAATATACGATGATGACAATTTGTGAAGTTTTTTTATTAATGTTGTTATGAATTCATGTCAAAATGAGCCACAAAATGGACATGTTTATCTTAAAGCTATATAATCACATATACTTGTTTGCTATCATATTATTTGTACGCAGAAAGCTGCTATCAACTGTACAAATTTATGCTGAATATTGACGGCGAAGTTTTGTTGTAAATGAGCTTGTCCACGAATTTAATGAGTGTCCCTCGCCAAACTTGAAAGGAAGGTTTTCATTATAATGGAATGGCATCAAGTTAACAGTAACTTACTGTAAACTCCATTACAATGAACGGAACGAAGGGCGTATTCTGGGAAAAAATAATTAGCTGTTCACAATAACCGTGTTTTACTGTATTAATCCTTTCTTTCACGAGGTTTAACGCCGATTTTCAACAATGTCTCAGTTATACACGGCGATCGGTTCACCTAATCAGTTTTCCTTGGCTGTATACTAACCAGTACTAACTTACACTTCCACAAGGAGCTGGCAACTTCTCCACATATGGAGGAAAATAGACATTTTTGTCAAATTTTCATAGAAGGGTATAACCTGCCGCGACCGGGATTTGAACGCGGATCGCCGGGTTACAAGTCCAGCATACTGACCACTCGACCACGGGCGCCGCTGTAATAATCCTGTAACCGTCACAATAATTATAAAGCATAATAGGCATAATAGTAAATTAGATACAGTGCAACCACTCTAGAGGGGCCTTCTCTTGAGCAACAACCCTCCTTCAACGACAGCATTTTTCCCATTGTACGATTTAACTTTACTTTAACCTCTCTAGAGCAACAGCCTCTCAACTACAACACTTAATTGTGCGTCTCCCAAAGGGTGTTGATTGGAGAGGTCGCACTATATTTATATATTGTAGGATTATTGTGTATTTTAAATTACGTAGCAATGACTTGAACGTGAATATTACACACTAAATACGTATTTGTAATATCAATGTAATATTTACAATGTTAATGTACCAACATGATCTTACTGTATTGCGACCCACTGGTGTAAGATATGTTTATAACAAGAAAATACGACGCAAATAAATTAGTACTAACGGTAGTTCGGTGCGTGGTAAAATACTGCCGCGCACGGTAATTTCGTGCAATATTTTTTACGACAGTGTTTTTTTTCTCGAGCCTAAGTCTGGAAAGAAAATAATTATTAACATAATTCATTGCTCGTGGTGTATAAAATCGTTTATCATTTATTGATGTATAGCTGTCTGTGTTTATACTGATAGATATAAAACATTATTTCAAGAATCCTAAAACTGCTCATATATTTACACTTCGTGATGTTCGGCTTGCTTGGAAATCGGTTCTGGATACAAAAGAAAAGCTGATTCATGAGTTCCGATCAATTGATAACAAGATATAACGGTAAGAGTTCGTAGAGAAAGTACAGTTTATCTATTCTTGTGTGTTGGAAGAGAAAAATGCTCATAGTTCTTGAATAACTCTTTACCAAGTGAACTGTAAATATTTTATATAATAAACATGCTGAATTATCAAATTAATGAACTACAGTTACGGCGTGTACAAATTGCATTTCTCTAGGTTAATGACGAGCGATTTTGGATGGAAAAAAAATAAATTGAAAAACTGGTGCCAAAGAACGCTATACCAGATTACCCTTCTACTCAGTAATGAGTTATTTGAGTGAAAATTTAAGTCATGACGATATGTCACTAAGTAGAAATCATTTAATCAGAACAGAACAGAACGGAACAGATAATTTATCTTTTCGTATAACACATACATAAACAAATCCTACACTAATTGCTAACGTGAGACATAATGTAAAAATAGATTTAAAAATAATAAATGTATATGCAAGATGTTTCATATAAAAGTAGGTTGGAGGATAAAGAGTATGAAAAGCATGAGAGTTCAATGTTCATACCTGGGCATTTCTACAAGAAAGAGCTTCATTTACTAGTAGTGATAATCGAATGAATTTGATTTGTAATGTTTGATTTTAAACGTTCAATTAATTAGCGCATAGATAAATTTCTATAGCAATCAACATTTATCATTGAAACGAATACTTCTCACTAAAGCATCATCAAGACCTTCATTTTGACCGACACAGTAAAACACCGCCAGAGTGAACTCGGAAATTGTGAATTAGCGGATATAGTGAAATAAATATCCCACTCCCCGACAAAGCTCCTTTTTTGTTTCAATTTAATGAATATAGTGAAATTTTGGATATAGTAAGGTAACAATTCGGATCCCCAGATTTTTTCTATAACGGTGTTCTACAGTACTCATAGGTTATATCGCCCAATTTTTGTATCCTCGAACATGAAATCTCAATTATTTAACTTTACTTTGTGGTTCTTATGTTGTACGGATACAAAAGGGTCACTGGGGCCTGTAATATTACACAGCTGAATTACATGTTGACAATAGTAAAAATAAAAATGTCAAAAAACGCGAAGTTTTTTATTAGATTACCACATACTTAAAATCATTCAAATCATAGCTAAACTCTAATTTGATAATAACTTTAATGTACGTCGTGATGAAGAACAATTTTTCCGTAGAATATCCATAGACTTAAGCCAATTTTTGTTTTATCTTTAGTTAATACGACAATGTAATTCATTTTAGCTCGATTGTGAAACAAGCAAATTCCCTTATATTGATCACACTCGATTCCGCTTCCTGGACACCACACCAGCACTGCGTTCGAAAAAATGGGATTGTCAAGTTCATGAACGAAACCCGTCGAAGCCGGAATTCGAACATAGGACATTCGGATCAGAGGTCGGACGCTCAACCTCTAGACCACGATGCCTCCTGTTTTATCGTTTATACTCATTGTCATTCATGTTATTATGATTATTATCAGATGTTAGGCGCTTTTAGGTTTTGGAAAAAATATAATTCTGGTGTCTAGTCCTTGTAATGGATTTTGATGATATCTTCATTATTTATAAGATTATTTAACAGCAAGTGGACTTCGTTCCTTGATTTAGGATAAGAACTATCCATTTGGGACATAATTAAACAGATTATTTGGAATATTTTCTAAGATAATAAAGATTATCCGAATCTCCGGTATCTAAAGTAGTCTGTCTTGCTCTCAGGGTGTCTGTTGTTTTGAAATATAGACGCACAAAGATGTATCAGCAATTTTACCATTAACGGATCACATGACTACCTTGAAACGTTGGCCGCCATGAGGTCAAACGCGGCCTATTCGGAACGATGATACAAAAAAGCTGTTGGGTTAATCTTTCAGGAACATATCAAGATAAATTCTTAAGATAAGCATACACGCCACTTACCATGATAACGAATGATAAAAGACAATTTAATAAATTTTGTTCCCCACCTGTGAACTTAGATAGTTCGTGAGTATTACTCCGTGGTTAAAATGTAATTCTTTGAGTCTTGTATGATATCCCTTTCGGATTACACGTGGGTTAAAACCGCGGGATGATACTTAAAGGTACTTATTTTTGATAAAAATACCATATTCTAAATTCGCTGTTTCAGAATAAGTTAAAGATTCCGTTTGATGATAATTCATGCTACATTTTCATGTTGCGCATACCAATCAGATAGTACTGTGTAATTTTTGAATTTGTACGACATTAAATTGTTCGTTAAGTGTGTTTACACTTGAAAATGATGGTTTGTTGTTGTATATGTATCAAATATCGTAACGCGCTTGAAATCTATGCAACTACGTTATTTGATCTTTGTGTGAATCGAATTTTCTGAGTTTTTGTCGAATTCAAAATTTCTGAGATTCCAAAGTTTTGATATTTTCTGATTTTACTTGAAATGTACGCCCCACATTCTGCATGCATGCATTGCGGGAATATTTGCTGAAATTATGAATCTATAAAGTCTGAAGTTCACAGTGGTTCGATATCTTCTTATCACACATTTGATGTAGTGTTTGCACGGTGCGCCTTAAAGTGTAAACAAGATGTCAAATCGCATTGTTTTTTGTTTTTTTTTGTTTCGAAATAGAAAATGTGACTTTAACAGCTAGATATCTAATGTCGTTTATTCCCGGTTTATGTCTTCCTTCTTTCCGACTACACATGTGTCATGTTATATAATCTGTTATGTAGGTCGAGGGGCCACCGTGGTGGAGTGGTTATGGTCTCTGATTTGTAAATGCATGTACTAGCCCCTCACAACTGATTGTTCGAATCCCACCCGAGACCAAATTTCACATGTAAGGAAACTCTCCAGCAGGCTTACAGAAAGTCAGAAAGACTGAGGTCTTCCTCCACCCTTAAAGCTGGAAAGTTGTCGATTGGTCCTAGTCCCGTGTCCGACGTTAACCTCTAGTGTAATAAAGGTCGATAACCCCTCGTCATTTCCGAACCTCTCTTTAAGAATGCTTACAACAACCGCATAATTTTCATTTGATAAACTATTCTGCATGTCTTGCCTCTCCTTACGGTGTGTTCAGTTGGTAGTTCTAACATTGTGGCAAAGCTTAATATTTTTGTGATTTGTGCTCTTAAATGCACCCAAAAAATATATCAATATTATGTTAAATCAACGAAACTATTTTGGTCAAACAAAAAGGGAAGAAACTTCGGAAATAAATTAGGAGTCACCTTGTACATGCATCTCACTTGTTTTGATTCCATAAAATTGGACATAAAAAGCATATATTTTTATTATAAAGTTTACATATGATCAAGAAATTGTATCAGTTTGATTTTTTTTCTCTCGTAATTTGAAATTATTTTAATAGCAATTACCTGACACCGAAAATAACACATTTATTGGCAAAGATTGAAATAGTTTGCATATCAATTTCACGATGCTTACTCTATTCTTGTACGTCGGAAGACATATACGAATTAAAATATGTTGCTGTAGCAATGACGTAATGGCGTAAGGTCATAGGCCGAACTCCTCCTACGTATAAAAATAAAGATACCATACGTCTGTTGCGCGGCAGGAGATTCCTTGTAGATAAAAACCTAATTATCAATTACATAGTGTATCACCCTGGACATAACTACAATTTGAGAAGCGTTTGTTTTCTAAAACTGGGAAGATTTTGGCAACAAGGATTACCAGACGAAATGATCTGGACTCTTGGAATTTAGAAATACCTGTTTGTGAGAAATAATCACTTGATGTTTGTTTCACGACACGGATAATTAGCAATTCCTCACCTTTTACTCTCTGAAGTATTGGTGGGATGTGATATTACTGTTCTGAAATAAGGGAATGACTGAATAACGTGCATGATTCTGTGCTTGGCCCTTTTTTTATTATTTATAATAATTTAGTTTGAGACAAAATACGTCTCCGATTTCACTGTCGTTATTAAGTTTTTTTCATGGGAGGGGTATTTTAAAGGGCTCTTTAAAATAAATTTATTATTATCATTGTATTTTTTATGATGTGCTGTTTTTAATGTTATGTTTGTCTGGTTTATTGTAGGAGAAACACATTCTTGTGAGTCATCACAGTTGCATAACTCCGCATGAAGTGACGTTTAGTTGATATTTCTTATTTACAAATTTTGGCGCATTTCTTAAAGCTAATTTACCTTGAATCGTTTGCTGAAATATTCTCACGAACCGATCTTGGAATCAGATAGATCTTTTAAGTTTTAAGTGGAAAAATTCTGAAAAAAATGGTGTATTCCACATAAATATTATAAACCGGAAAATTCCATCGATATTATCTGTATAATAAATCTTGCAGATATGTTCTTAAATCATCCCCTTGGGATTTCATCTACAAATCCACTATCAGTTCGATATCTTAAATAATTCTTGGCTCTTTCAATTTTACAGGTATCGCCTGCTCCAAAATGATGTTCTAAGAACACGCGCTCAGTGACGTCACTCAGCAGAAGACAAGATACCGAGGAAGGCAGAACATTTTATCTTGGACAAAATCGGGGTGTTGACTTCATACATGTTACAAAACCTGTTCAATGATTTCTTCTTGCACGCTCGTAAATGCAAGTTCGCAGTGGTTATTAACGGTGGTATGAATATAGAATGCGTGCAATTTGTTTTTTCGTGTAATTCGCTCATTTAATCATGGTAGTGTCTGTAAGATGTATGACGCTAAAAAAATAATTTTATAAACGCATTAACTGGGAAATTTACCTGTTCTAGCTGAAGAAAACAAAAAATACTTGCATGAAGAGCGAAAATTGACTGTGATTTTTCTTGTGTACATTTTTGAGTTTGTCATAATTGTTACTATGGCTACTGGGAACAAACTAGTGAAAGAGATTACGGACCAATTTTTACACTGCAAAATTTGTTATGAACCGTACAGAGAACCAAAAACATTATCATGTTTACATACATTCTGCGCTGATTGCATACAAAAACACGTGGATTCGGATTCTAACAGGAGCTCGAGATTTCTTTTGTATAGTCGTTTCATCACGTGCCCATTATGTCGGAGTAAAACGGAAATTCCGACGGGTGGAGTTCGTCGGCTACCAGATAATTTTCTTGTGTCAAGTTTAACGGATGTTCTCGACCGGAAGAAGGTAGGAAAGGTTCCACCTTGCGAAATATGTCCGGGAGAACGCGTTAGGAATCAAAATCCCGCAAGTCATAAATGTTTGGACTGTGCTAAATTACTTTGTAAATCTTGCGTTAATTTGCATTCAACAACGAAAGTGACACAACACCACAGTCTTATTGACATAGAAGGAGAAAAGGATATAGAGTGTAAAAAGCATCCGGAAGAAATTGTGCGTTATTACTGCGAACCGTGTGAGGAGTGTATTTGTGTCGTCTGCACGTTTCAGGAGCACAGAGATCACGAAATATGTTCATTCAGTGACGGATTTTCGAAATATAAGTCTGGTTTAGATTCGCTGTTAGAAAAATGTAAAGATAGACTCTCCGTAGTGGAGGATAGATTGACCAATATAAACGCAGTTGAATCGACATTGAAAGAAACGCGGGAAAATATACGTGACTTGGCAATTAGCTACATAGCGCAGGTTAGGCAAACTGAGCGCCAACTTATGCAACGCGTCGAAGAAGATTTTGGCACAAAAGCACAAGGATACTTACAAAATAAAGAATGGCTGCAGGAAAACTTCGAAGGATTAAAATCTACTTGCAATCTTGCGGAGATCATTATGAACGATCGTGGAGTGGAAATGTTATTACTGAAAAAAGAACTTCAGGATAAATTATCAGCCTTGCTTGAACCATCATTACCTTGCGTTCCTGAAGATTTTTCGCAAAAAATCAAATTTGTACCAGGTAACGTTAAACTCGGACATATATCATGGAATTCACAGGATGAAGCTGATTGTGATGGCGGAACTGTAAAACACCATTTACCGGAAGCGGAAGGACGTCCTCCGAAGAGACAGTGTGTAACTCGCGACACACAGACTGAATCTGATTCTACTTTGCCGCCCGTTGCAAATTCTATCAGTTTTGAAGTGCCAATTACCAATTTCTCTCAAGGTACACCGCTTATGAACGGTTTTTACCGGAGTGATATCACAACAAACCTAGATAAAGATGTTTCTTCATCGAAAACAGATGTGAGTGTAAATACTATGTGCTCTGTTGACGATTCAAAAATGGGTGGAGTTTGTGTAAAATGTAGTGCAGAACTTAAAAAAGATTATGGATCGTCTAGTTCATTACCTGTCATAGATGGTACTCCACCAACGATACAGGACATAATTATAACGAATTGTTCTACAGGTGACCTAACCGGCCAACGTCGTAGGCGGAGCTTGATAAAAAGTCGTAGAGTTCAGACTGACATCTCGCTGTCGAACGAGAGTTTAGATGATGTGTTGTCACCTACAAAATTATCAAGTCAGGAAAGTTTAAATGGATCGTTTCGTAAATTAAGTCAAAATTCATTAATACCTGTTGCAGAATGTGTTATAACAACATCAATCGGTTTAGATCCTATAGACATTCCAGCCAACGAACCCGTAAAACCGAAAGTATGCACTAGGACAAAGGGTGTTAATACGACAGACAAAGTGAAAGTTGTGCCAGAAACACGATCCATGAGAACAAATACCGCCATACCATCTAAACGGGAGACAGGATCAATGACATACCCTGACAATGCAACACGTGATACTCAGACCGTTGATAAGATCTCGGTTCATAAGGCGGTTGCTACTGATTACGCAGGACAGCGAAACAAGCGCACTTCAACCCCGATCATAATTACAATGGACAGTTGTACACATATGCCACCATTAACACAAGAAAACAGAGCTACTTGGACTGACACCCTGCAAACAACTGAGAGATCTGTGTGCACAGAAATGTCGGAAACTAAGGAATCTGCTACAGAAACTATGAAGCTATCTGTAACCGACCAAGGTGTTGTTGTCAGGCCGGAAGTTAAGACAATTGAAACGAATACAGATCCGGTTCAGTTTGCTGATGCTGTGGACGCTGCTGCTACAGGAGCTAAGCCGAAAGAGAGAAAAAGTAAAACCAAGGACAAAGAAAAGAAAGAGAAAAGTGGAGATAAAAAGACGAAAGAAAAGAAAGAAAAACGAGAGAAGAAGAAATATGCCGATTCATGCGTAGAAACTGACCCTGTGTTAAGAAGTGATAAAGAAACCGGTACTTCCATGCCGAAATCCCAAGATGCCTGGACAGCAACATTTGTTCCACAACTTGTTAATACTGGAATCTCACCAGCTCGACCAGCCACCAGAGAAGCGTCCATAGCAACCAATCCCGTGATACTGATGGAACAAGCAACCTACACTGAAGTGATTAAAATGCAAGACAGTGCAACTGAATCTGGTATTGTCATATGTGATGGTGAAACTCTCACTGAAAGAATTGGTTGCGCTGACGCTCAAACCAGCGCTGATCTTTTCTTACAAAATGTGGAAACACTCACAGACGAATGTTACGTGACTGAGACTGGCTGTATGACTGATGCTGAATGGTTTTGGAATAGCGACAGGGATTTAAATGTTGTCGTGTGTGATGTATGTCATGAACGACGTGCATTTGTAGATACTGCGACTTCACCTATGGAATCCAATGACACAGGATGTCTTAGAAAATTGTCTACAATGAAGAGTACAATGAGTCAGACAGTTCGAGCGAAACTTTATGACAAATCAAACATGACGTCATGCGATTATGAAGATATTCCTGATCAGTTAAAGGGGCTAGGTTCCTGTGATGTTTCCACTTCAACTGAAAATCTACCATATATCGGACTTCTTAGTGATATGGAGTGCGATGAACTTATTCTTGTACCGGAAATCGCCATTGATGTCATAGGCTCAGATGCCGAGTATCAGAAGGCTTATACTAATTCGTTTCCGGTCAGTGTTCGAGAAGCTGGAGCACAAACAATTATATCATCTGAGACATTAAGTGACACAGCTGACAGTGATATCACATTGGAAATGCTGAAAGCATCTGCACATGATTTGATAACAATTGGTGTTAATACTGACCATACATTGACATTTGAAAAAGAGACTTGTACGCCAAACCTGCATCGATTATCACAAGGAACAAACACCACACAACATGAGAAACTAGATAAATCAACTAGCACTGGTAATTATGTAAGAGCCATACAAGAAAGTTTGTGTAACTCTCCAGCGACAAGATCGAAACACCCAAAACCCGTGAAAAAAGATATGAGTGTTGAAACTGATTCCGCATTAATGGATGAGAAGATGATTGCATGTATAAATAAACTGAAAACTGTGTCGGAAAGATTAAATAGCCCGACATCTAAAATGTTCGCGGAAACAATTCCGTGGAATAAAAAATCAGATTCAGAAGAAAGTGAAAATTCTGACGCCACAGTAAAGAAAGTTGATAAGACAATTGAAGTAGAAAGAAAGAAGAATGTAATGGATTTAGTGTCAAAATCCCAAGCTATCACCAAACCAAAAGATGCCAAAACCGAACCAGTGCGGAGAAAAGCTCAACCACTCACAACACTAAAAGCCAAATACCCGGACAAAGGGCCGAACGGCGACAAGAAGGCTGTTCAGCGGCAAGATTCTTCCGATAGTTCCACTCCTACTTCTGGTACGAGAAATGGAAGTCAAACCCCTTCGGCTCAAAGGAAGGGTTCCAACAATTCACGCCGCAGTACATCAACACCAGGACGTATTGCAACAGTTCCTAACCAAGCAGCATTGAGAAAAACACCTTCACCCGCTCCCCAACCGAAATCGGTCGTAAATAAAAACGGGGCGCAGAAGCAGGATACTACAACAAAGCCAACATCTTCACCAAAACCCCAAGGCCCAGGTCCAGAGTTTTATTCCACTGTTCCAAAAGTCAGACATCCCAAACACGGATTGTCAAGCATTTCTGAAAACAACAGACATTCATCTGGGTCGGACTTATCTAGCACTTCAGTGCGATCAAACCAACAACCCTCGTCTACCTCTTCCCTTGATAAAAGCTTGGATTTTTCGTCTCTTAAAATCCAAGCTCCGCCACGTGCACCGTCGGTTTCTCCCACACCGACGAGACATCCAACAAAGCACGACAATGGCAGATCTGCCAGACCAAAGACAACACCCGTTTCACGTCTTGAAGTCACACCAATGGCTGACGCACTTCCGGACATGCGCACGCGTACAGGAAGCACTTCTTCTGACCAAACTGACAATGAACCTTCGCAAGAAAAGAAGGGTTTCATGAAAAAACTTTTCGGATCCAAGAAGAAGAAATCTTCGGAGAAGCGTAATGCTTCTCCGAGCAAGTCGCCAAAACCGGGTCGTAAAGCTTTAGCGGCCACCCCCGAACCTCCGACTCCTGAAAGTCCGAAGGAGAAGCCGAAAGAGAAACCAAAACCTTTCGTTTATATGCGTTCACGTATATTTTCTATCGAACAGAAAGATGAAGATAAATACAATAAACCAATTGTGAACAAATATTGCGTGAACAAGGACGAAGAAGAGAAAGCACCTGTGTTTGACTTCGCTGCTACTTTTACGACTAAGAAAAAATAATTATTTCTGTGTAAGACGACAATTTTATCATTTCAATAATGGTTATACTATAACAAAATTCATGAATATCTTATGTTTACATAATGATGTATCGAAAGATTCTAAAATTAATGTTCTTTGATGGTGTTTACTTTTTAGTTTAAAACATAAATTATGTTTTTCTTAGTAAATTTTTATTAAATATTTATAGAATTTACAATTACAATTTGAATTATTCGCACCCATGAAAAAGACGTAGGTGAATAAATGGGATATAAATACGTAACACAGCGATATATTCTAGATTTTACGACTTTTGCACATTTTGAATCACTCTGGTTTCGTGATCCGCGAATTAATTACTTTGTTACTTCGAAAAAAAAAACAAATCTGTTCTAAGATTATCTGAAAATAATTTTGAAGCGTGCAGTATTGTTTTCTTTGTTACCTTCGTTAATTATTTTGTTTGAAGAAATTGTGTCTGTTATTAGCTAAAATTATTTGTCAGTATTCTATTTTTACCGTTAAAATGGTTCTTAGAAGCACGAAAAATGAATCCTTCAAAATAATCTGAAGAGCCTGAAATTTCTATGACTGTAAATTTATCATAAGATTGTGAAGAATGAAAGACATTTATTGTTGTCTATAACAGCATAGCTTGTATCATAAATGTTTAATTCACATGAAGACATGCGTGGCATGTGGTTGAACAATGCGAGCGTTCTTTGTCGTCTGAATTTTTTGTATCGATGTTGCGAATATTATAAAGATAATCTGGTCAAGGTTTGAAGTTTAGACATACTCTGTATCACAAATTTGAAAAATCGAATGTAGCTTTCAACAATCACGATTGTTGTTGTTTTCATATCTCACGATAGCTTAAAATAAAACATTTCAAGCTTGGTGTTTGGTGGCTTGCCAGATCAAACCGAAACATTTTCGTATCAGCTGAAAATTGTGATATCTTCTTCTTGCATTCTTGATATTTTTGTGAAAACCTTGTCTCGAATCACCTCGACATCTGTAATTTGTTTTCTTACATGAGTCACGTGATCGTACACAGTTTGTCAGTCACGTGATCGTAAGCGGATTAATACTGACATTAATTACAGGTGAAGCATACATGTATGCTTTGCTCGGAGTTACTCCAGCTTCGCTGGTTTTATTTTCATTTTGTCGTAACTCTGATGCTCTGGTGGCATTATTTTGATAAACGATAAAAGAGCAGTGTGTTAACAGAAGAAGCGTTTCGTCTGATTTCTGTTCTGATTTCATTTCAACAAAATGTCTGAAAGCCATGGCTAGTTTGTATTGTGCTGTTATTTTTGCTATCAATGAAATTTCACTGATATTTAACGAATAATTAGCAATATTAGGATTTGTGTGTTCTTACAGTCCTTAGTATTTTTCTGACTAAATGCGTTTACACACACCATCCCATAGCTCAGTCTAAATATGATGTAGGGATATTTTCAAATGTTACATAAGACGTTATTAATATACTTAAAAACAAAGATTGAAGAACCGCAAAAGTCTAGTAAGATGCTATCAAATGTTTTGAGGATAGTCAATGCCAGTTTTTTTCTGGCAAAGAATTTAAGATTTTATTTATGATAATATTGGTGTAGGTGGTTTATGTAAGATGATTAAACTCTAAACACCTCGCGTGTTTTGAAAATTTGATAAAAATCCGGGCAAGCGTGCAATAAATCAATATATATATCGTCACTTGTTTTTGACGCCAGGATTGATAATGTTAATGTTTACAGAAACCGCTCACCATAGATCAATAGCGCTGTTATCTCAATGAGTATTTGTTATTTGACACTTCCGATTGTTCAGATAAATCTATTCACATACGTCTCAAATGTTCTTTGATCATAATGAGTCTTATCTGTAATTCTTGTTAATTTAGCGGAACCTACAATGAAATGTTCAAGAAACATTCAACATTGCTGTGGTTAAGGAGCCGATAAAACGATTTAGATAAGAAAGCTAAGTAGTTACGATGTCCACAAAAATGTTCAAAAATCAAAAACTTGGACACCTTGCTATGTTTTAATTGACCGCGATTTTCCGAAAGGCTTATCTAAAAAATGTAATGTGTTTAATGCTTAGGTATGTAAAAGCATGTAAAAAGCATAAGATTCCAGAATGTGCTGTCTGCACTTTATTTTACAAAAATCTTTTTTGTTTTTCGATGGAGTTATTTTGAACTTGTAACTCTGCACGAGCGGTGTGCTGTAACCTTAAGTTTATTTTTATTGTTGTTAAAACTGCTTTGGTGCTAATATTTTTATGTTGTGTTAGATCGTTTGTGCTTTATGTAAAAATGCTATTTGTTATTTTAGAAATATTTGTTTTGTATATTATATTTATTGTAGAATCTGTGCAAACAAGTCACATGTATTGACAAATCTGTGATAATATTAACTATATACCTCTAGGCGTTCCTATATTATATGAGTGTATAGGGTAGTGTCCCATGACTATTTTTGTATTTTAAGGGCGAATGTGCGTGTGAAAGTTAAATAATAAATTTATGTCAATCGGGACAGCTCGGTGTTTTCCGTCGGAATCTTTTGCTCGGCGGTAAATAGCGATTGTTTTCGAAATTTTAAAAAAAAGTTCTTGGCTGTTCAGATTTAATGTGAATGAATAGTTGTTTGGGGGTTGTGTACATCTCCTAGATTTACGCACTAAGCGTATTTTAACCAGTTCTACTTCGGCCTTGAATGATGGGTTGGCATAAATATATTTTTGTTGTTATTCTAGCTTAAGCTCGTGTTCATCTTCTTGCTGATGTCAAAACACTGTTGATATGTTGATATTATTATTACGTCCTGTCACCACAAAACACATTCATGCTGATGACGACTTGTACATTTTTATCTTTTTTCATTTTTTTGAGCTAATATATTATAGCTTATATTCGAATAAAAGGGAATATTCTTGTTACTTTGAATTCAGTTCGAAGATTGAATTTTAAGACTAAGAAATACGTTTATTATCCTGGATAATTAAAGTAGGCGAATTTTATTGGTAGAATAAATATATTCAAGTACTTTGTCTAGACTTCTTTCAATGACTTTCTGTGAATGATGAGCCACTTAATGATAGAAGAAATATGTAGATCAGCGAATGACTTAATGTTCTGTCCGATGATGAAATTCGCTTATTTCGATATTAGTACCGTCAAACCTGTGTTTGAAGCCTCCTCCGAATAAAGACCGCCCTATGAATCTTTGGAAGGTCATTCTTTGAAAAAACGATCACTGATTATTTAGAACAAACTGACCTGCGAATAAAGGCCATTTGACAATAAAGGCCACATTTTGTCTTTCCCAAGGGTGGCTTTTGTTCACAGGTTTGACTGTATTGTTTATATGTTTTCCAAGGGGAAAAAAAGTATTTTTTGCTTGTAATTGACGTAAGGCGGTTACTAAAACTTTAGGTTGGTAGGCATTTTTTATTTGTTTTAATGTTAACATTACGCTTGTACTGAAAACGAAAAGCTTAGAGAACGGACGATCGTTTTTGTCAATATCACTAAACACTATTTGCGTCTGGGGTATTTTTTAATGAGACGGTCACACAACTTTTTAAGGATGGTCTAAGTTGAAATCAGACTTGTACGGAGTGCTTTGAATATTTTGGCAAACGTTTGTTGCGCTTTGAATATTGAACATCTGTTCAGCTGATGATTTCAATAAATGACTGGAGGAACGCAAACAACAGTTATGCGTACGTCAATTTATTTACGTTTTAATTGTGATTTTCAAGTGCTCTGATATAGCTCCTATTTCTTTTTCTTTTTAATGATATTTTAATTTACTTTTTGTCTAAGCGTCTAAATATATCTCATGGTTTTAAATATAGGTACCATTTTATCACTTCCAGTCGTTATGGATGTCAAAACAAGACGAACGTTTCGTTCGAATCTACGCTTCAGATTACGAGTGTTCAAAGTAGTGCTTTTAAATGAACAATATGATTTTCATATTTCTTAAGTATTTGATGAAATGTACTAGTGGCTCATCAATTTTTGTAAAAGTTGGGAGCAAGTTATACTGATATAGAATGATTACTAAGTGCAAATATGATTTTATTAATAACAAAATGTCGTCTGCTGGCTCGAGAATGGTCGTTTGGTCGCTTATTTGAATATGGCTATCTGATTTTGGAAGTTATGTTCGCGCTAAGCTGATTGAGAAGTTTAGATGTTAAAAATGTTGTAATATTCCGAGTGAAACTAGGTGATTTTTACTTGACCCGTCTAACATTCGCCTTATCTCTTCAATGTTTCCATAATTAATATTTGTATCATATTTTAGTTCTGAAATGTACCTAATTACAATGTTTTACAAACTGTATATCAGATAACAAAACCAGAATATAAACACAGAACTCATATTTTAGTGAACCATTTTACGATTTCATATTTTTATCTATAATATTCGATAAAAAACGGATGTTGTGCCAGAGCATACAGTTTGTACGAACACCCGAAGGTAATCTATAGACATAATAAAGGTTCAACAATGATAAGCCCTCGCACAGCATTTAACTGATAAGCCATTTTCATGGTATGATTGATACAGTGTATAAAATATAGATGATACGGGCGGGTGATGAAGGATGATACTGGTTTATGTTTTAGTCCATTCATCAAATATATTAATAGTTTTTTCGAGGTAGGGGGTGATATATGAGAATAAATAAATGCTTGGATATTTTTGAAGAAGTCATTCATTTAAGCACATGTCATTAGTGAGAAGTTTTATTTATTTCATTAACGTATCTGAATGCTTAACATTGTCTCAAACAATCACCGTCGCATACTAAAACAATTATATGTTAAGCAATTATCCCATTTATTAGATAGGAGAAAATGTGGTCTTGTGTTCACTGTTGCCGGGACCCACACCATTTTTTGGCTGAAGTTCCTAATCCGAAAATATTTAGGGACGAATCGTACCCTGTATTCACGCAAAAGGTATATTCTACCTATCTTTATTCAACCCCAAACTTGACTGCTTTTTCCTTTCCTGTCCTATTCTCTGGACGTATTTGCTATATACTCATAAAATCATTTTTATTCAATATGAAGTTGAATGAGTAGCAAACAAACTTGTTGTGATATGCAAACTGTAATCATTGTAGACTGCACTTTTATTGATTTTTTGTTTGATCTTTTTGTCATTTTTTCGATCGTTTTATTCTTTCGAAAGTCCAAACGTTGTTCTTGAAAGTTACATAAACCATTAAGAACAACAGTTTTGGAACACTGAACACTGTTTACATGAGTTTTATGGATGTTGAGAATATATTTTATTGCATACATTTAGACATGGTATAATAAAATATTATATTGAAAATAGAATCAATGTCGTTGTTTTATAGTACTGTAGGTGGTACAACACACACATCCTCCCTCCCTCACACACACACACACATGTGTACAAATATAAATTTAAAGCGGGACTATAGTAAAATCTTGGGGACTCGGAAGATTACTTCATTAATTTGAAACGTAATTACGTAGTTCACTGTATACGTAACAATTAAATAAACATGGATGTGTTTTTGGAAAAGTAGATATATCACTGCATCAGATTCTTAATTCTTGGAGCGGCGCACATGCCACATTCTTGAGTCAAATACAGCTGGTTAAAACACTATCAAAAAATGGACATTAAATTTTGCTAAAGCATACAAGCAAAATTGCACTAACTCCGGGTAAAAGATTTCGGGGGTATGAGTGTTAAACGAATTCCTTGATATACATTACGAGTATAAGTTTTGGTTATGAAGAAATTGTAAATGTATTTTACCAGTCGGTATTTTGGTAAGATGTGCACAAATTGTACGGATACAAACTAATATAATCCATTTCTGTTCATGAAATAAGATGAGTGATAACAGTTACTTCTTTGAACTAAGTTATGTAATGTTTCTCTCCCTTTGTTCATATAACGCCACAACGAATGAAATAATTACCACGAATTCCGTCCCTCAGTCATATAATGAAACGAATCAACTGAATATTCGATATATTGAAGAATATAAATTTAAAGCTCTTATCACACTTCATGCATATGGAATTGACTTTTTCAAACAATGAACATTATACAAACACTTTATAGCGATATGTAGAGACATCCATATGTCAATGTGTTGATAGAACTGTTGTATGCAGGCTTTGCAGTGTTCTAATTTCTAACACAGATGTAACCATTACAATGGATACCAGTTTTTTTCTGAATCCCGAATCGACAAGTATATTTGTTACAATTTCATCAAATTTCCCACAGTGGTATAAAACACATGACTGATAGACAAACACTGCAAATTGACTACGTATATATCCATTGGAGATGCAAGAAATTGACATGTTAGTCTTAAAACCTTATTCAAAGTCTTCCTGCGCCTCAGTATCTGATAATTCTGAAAGCTGTTTTCTAGGGCCTTGTTTTACACCATGATGACCAGTGACTTCCGAATGATGTGGATAGAACAGCCTCGTGCCGAGAAACAGGAACAATTCATTGTACAAAACTCAAATATAGCTTAACACGAACGTACGAAAAACTACTGAACAAACACCAACAATAACCTAGATGCAGATATCTGGTTATTCTTGGTCAGTGTCCGAGGGGAGGTGTACTTATGTTGCAGTCTTGTATGAGAATTCTGTACGTAAATTTGTATACGACAATGAAATTATAAAAGGAGCGTAACTGATTTTCTTTTAATTTATAGTTTTGCAATATTTATTCCCCTTTGGTACTAAACGAAGATTTACTACGAAAATTGTGACTTTGTTAACTTCACGAAGGGTAACATGTAAATGTCTATTGCAAATATAAAGCATGCAAAGTCGTTTTAAGGCAATATTGAAACACTCGTCTTAAATGGTCAAGAACATCTGATCCTTTCGTGAATTATGTATCCATTTGTGTTCATATATCATTTGTTTAAAAGGTTTCCTATTTTGTTATTTAGCCTTTTTAATTCTTAAACTATTGTCAATGAAAACAAGACTAATGTTCATAGTTGCACAATAAAATGATGAATAAAATTGTTTTGATTTGAACATTTTCATTGAATAACAGCCGTAATTACACTCAATACAGGGTGTGTCTAGACTGGCCTCGAAACCAAAGTTGTTCTAGTTAGCACGCATGTCTATCTTGTGTGTTCAAAGCATACTTGCAGAACACACCAACGAATATAATTCAATCTTTAATTGGAACATATATAAGAAGAGCTTCCAGAAATAACCACATTAAAAAGATCAAAACCCCACCAAAAAAGTATCACTGGATCCCCAAACACGTCTAACACACGAATAAATACAAAAAGTGGGGAACAAAAAACAATATCCCGAAAGGGTTACTATCTACGTGTATATACAGTAAGGCCACGGGGAGGGGTGAATTACTTCGTGTTTAGGGAGAAATACGTCAGTAAGCAAACATGCAACAGGATGGTTTAAAGTACAATAAAAGTATCTGTTTAAATAGATTGAACATCAGAATGTCATTAGCATGACCAAATATAGATCAAATTGAAATCGTATAGTGGAACCTACGTCAGTGCCTTCATAGAGAGTGTCACCACTGACAAATAATCACATTACAGTCGTATCCATAGAGGACAGACGCATATAGAACTGTAAAACAAAATGACGTAGTTTCTGTAGACAGACACGTGACGTTGAAAACAAACAAGGAGCGATGTAATTCATTAATTAACCAATTAGTCACCAGAAACCCATAATTTAAAACCCTTAATACATCACATAATCAGAAAAAAAGTAGCTTAGTTCATATGACCAGTGTTACAGGACATGCCTGGAAGTTAAAATTGTACTATGTCAGCACAGAATTTACTTTTTCACACGCACATGATAGGACGTAATATGTAAGCACCAGGGGCGGGCGTGCGGACCGGGACATCCACAATATTTGTCCGCTCTCTTAAACTGAACAGTTCCCATTCAATCTCACCAAATTTGGTCAAAAATGTATGTGGACATAATATCTGGGCCAGATTCGATAACCAGCAAAATTGCCATTGGTACTCTTATGGCCCCTGATTCAACAACAAAAAAAAGGATTTTAAAACATGTTCACAACTGATAGTCCGAGCAGTATGTAAAAGCAAAATAAACGATGGACATAGTAATTCACTATTTGAATAATATCTTATACATAAAAATGTCTTAATATTCCCATTTCAAGGTTGCTATTATTTGAATAGTTCAACTGGTCTATTGTGATTAATTGAAAATAAACAAGGATTAATTAAAATGGTTAATTAGAATGTTTTTATGTAACTGATAGACTGGTTTATTTGTAATCAATTAGTGTATTTTAGATGGCACAGGAACCAACCAGTTTCGATTAAATTGTACTTTAAATTTAAATAGTTGTTATATTGATTAAATGAATATGGAAATGACGTGGATACCATATGGAGATACCTATTTGTGATTATATACCACTTAATTGATTGTTGCAGCTAGTGTAATCATGTTTGTGACTAATTCTGGTAAAGCGTTGTTTGTTTAGTTTTAAATATAGCTTAACAATTATATGTAGTTGCTAAGGTGGTATTCTAAAACATGTTCCTGAATATTGGACGTGGAGAAACTGCTTCAAAGAGTAAAAAAGGTACCAGTGTTATTGATCTATAGTTAGAAAGAATGTTTTGACCAAAATGTTGTCTAAACATCTGGAATGTTCTTACGTTTGGCAAGCAGGACGTTGCATGGCAACATAAAGCATAAAGAATACTTTATTGAAAACTGATTTTGTGTGAACTGGTGTCTAACAACAAGTAACAACTCAACTAAAATCATTGTTGATGGATACTCTTGTCTAAACATGTTGTTGCTAATTACGGTTCATTTAAGTCTGCTGTTTGACAATTTGTGATGGGGGAGAAGGTTAATGTACAACAAATTCTATTCTCTGGGGTTTAACCTCGCACCAACAGTTACTTTCATTTGATGACTTTTCCAGTTTTAACGTTGGAGGAAGAGCCAAGGTGTATACCAAAATCACCGATCTTCTATAAGCTAGTTAGACAGGTTCCTCATAGGCAACTTTTTTCTGGAATTTGAGCTCAAAGTGGTGAAGGGTTAGTAATTTCTAGTCAGAGAGCAATACCACACAAACATCTAATGTGACAATTGTTCATTCAGTCTGCATTCTGCCAAATCTCGCACTTCCTGTTTGAAACTTAAGCTTTCTGACCTAAAATCAGGCCCTCAAGCTCAATTGGCAAAATCTCACAACTCCGCAAACATCCAAAATTATGCTGCAATTAACCTACAGCACTGGCCAACAAGCACATTAATCAATTAAAGTGTTTTTCGTTTTCAAATGCAACATAGGACCACTGAGTCATTTTGAGGCTGTTATTTCTAGCTTGTCTTTTTATGAGTTACCAAAACTATGTTTCACCACAAAACTCTGTCAGAAGGGTAACCACCCCTTCCAATTTCCAAACTCAATCTCACCCTAATGCACAATGGAGCTTTGACTGCAGGTAGCTAGATGAATCTTTCAACATCAACAACACATCACAGTGTACAGAATCATGTGTCTCTTATGTAAAATCTTATAAGGTTCAAATATGACAACAGTCATACCAATTTGTCAATTCTAATATGGATCTGGTATACCAACCAATCATAGCCTTTAGTTTTTCAGACTGGTTATCAAAGTGTTCTGTTATATATTAGACTGGTTTCAATACAAAGAGAAAACAAACACAGACATATTGCATCACAAACCTATTTATTGTGACATTAAATATCATTATAACAGTGACATACCTAATATCAATAATGATGACATCACAAACATAATCTTACTATACTGACACAGTACAATCATAGTATGGTATAATATAATAAGCAATAATGATATATTGAGTAAGTACAAGACATATTACAACCAGTATACATGTATATGATTTGGATTTAAAAAAATTCTCCAAAATCAAAAATTTTATTCATACAAGATATTACAACATTTGTGAGGGATTTGGTTACCATTGTTACCATCACAAAACCTCCAAGTTTTGTCAGCATGATGCAAAAAGTACAATAACAAGCCCTGTGCATCTTAGTTTAAAGTAAACAAAGTATATAACAGTATATATAACATAACATCACATACATTCTATATAATACAACTTCTAGCAACCCTTAATTTCTATCAAACATGAAACCAAACTATTAACTTCTACACAACAACAGGTACAAGTATCTAATCTGTAAAACTCCCAACTTCTCAGGACCCAAAATTAAATCTCATAGATCAAATGGACCCAGACGTAAATAACAAAGATCCTTACTCACAGGATAAGATATTTATAATAAAATTTCACAAGATACAGAATAGGTTATAAAATCTCACAGGACCCAGTATTAATTATAAAATCTCACAGGACCCAGTATTAATTACAAAAACTCACAGGACCCAGTATTAATTACAAAAACTCACAGGGTCCATGTATTTGTTATAAAATCTCACAGGACCCAGTATTAATTATAAAAAACTCACAGGGTCCATGTATTTGTTATAAAATCTCACAGGACCCAGTATTAATAATAAAAAGCTCACTGAACCCAGTATCAATTATAAAAAACTTGCAGGATCCAGTACTAATCACCAAAAAACTCACAGGATGCAGTATTAATCATAACAAACTCACAGGACCCAGTATTAATTATAAAAATCTTGAACGACTCAGTATTAATCATAACAAACTCACAGGACCCAGTATTAATTACAAAAATCTCACAGGATCTAGTATTAATTATAAAAATCTCACAGGATCCAGTATTAATTATAAAAATCTCACAGGATCCAGTATTAATTATAAAAAAAACCACAGGATCTATATTACATCCATATGCACTCGATTTTCGTGATTTATATACCCGAACAGACCTAGTGTTTTAATCTTAACTCATCAAATAACGCAAATCAGCCAAGAAAAGAAAACGTCATTTCGCTACTTTGCGTATCATAAAAACTAAAAGGTAAGTCACTCATCATTTTTTCGATTGATGGAAGTAACGGTATCCAGCGTGGGTCCCAGCATTCCTTCTGAAATGTGTCCTCTATTCGGGAACCTCGCTCTAGCTGTAGCGTACCAAGTTTAACAGCGAGGTTCCCAAAAAGCACGCCCATTTGAAATGATGTTTTCTTTGCATTGTTTGATGTGTTTAGATTAAATCATTAGGTCTGTTCGGGCACATAAATCACAGAAATCGAGTGACTATGATTACATCTCTCAAAATCAAATTTCCTACATAAAATCTCACAAAATTGCAGGACCCTGTTTCTCATCAAACTAATTAAAATTTTCATAATGGTGGACAACACAATAACTTTGACACTCAGACACCATGAAGATTTCAGCTCCACAAAGGCAGAATCAATTCTGTAAAAGAAATTACGCTGCCATGGTGTGACATATACATGACGTTATGGAACAATACCACCCTGTCAAATCATGTCATAGACACAGTCATGATACCATACAAAATAGTCACATTAATTTGACAAGAAATGAGGCAATGCTACCACACCAGGTTTTCAACAGTATATTAACTGGAAACCATTTTCCAATTTTTAGAAATGATGACCTTGACCTGATGACCTCGAAAACAATCCAAAGCTCGGTCTAAAACAACTTGCTGTATACCAAATTCAGCACCAATAGGTCAATCGAAAGTAAAGTTACTGAACGAAAATCAATTGTTTGACTTCATCGACTGCTTGACCAAGAATTTTCCCAATCAAATAAAGAGGCCTTTTGTTGAAAACTTGCTTAAAATGTGACTAGAAACATCTTGCACTACCATTGTGTCTAAGACTGACATGGGGGCTTTTATTAGCATAGGTACAACAAAAGTTAACAATAGTTTTAATAAAGAACATAAAGAAAACCACAGGGTGTAGTAACAGACTTGTGTTGTGAAATACATACGCATCAAATACATGGGTCGTATTATGAGCTTGCTACTTTATACTTATAATATATTTATCATTTTAGGTAAATTGTGTTTGAATTTGGGCTTTGAATATCATTAGTGCTACAATTTTCTAGCACAGGGGCATTACTACTGCCTGTGAAGTACTAAAATAAACCACAGACTCAATTAATGTTATACAGACTGTAAAATCGTAAAGTATGCTGCTGAATATAACAAATAGACTGGTTGTCAAAAAAGAGCAGAGGTAGAGAAACATACAAATGGAATTCAGATTATTATAGATGTACAAATTTTAACTGTCATCTTAAACTGTTGTGAATGAAACTTTAGAATGGTTGAATAATTGTTACATATGTAAGGCCAAAAAAAAATTCCTGGTTTCTGCTATCATCCCCCAAAAAATAAGGTTTGCAGGCTGGCAGAATTTTTATTGAATATAATTTCTTTTCATTATGTGATATAGTATAAGTGAAAATATCAACTAGAGGAAAAGGAATGATTCCAATACAAGTCCAGGGTTGGCATAAAAAAATAGCAGATACCAGAAACTTTTTTTGTGCAAAATGAAACAATATTTTAAAGCATCGATGAAATGTAACAATTTACAGTTCAACTGCACTAAATCCTGAAAGTGTATACATGAACTACAAACAAAATGTGAACAACTGTGTAAAAATCAAACCAGGGAGGTAGATAACAATGGTCGTAAAGGATTGTATAAAAAAATTATGTAACCAAAAACGATTTAAAATATTTCAAAACCTAGAAATGCCATCAGATATTTAATTTTTTTTTTAAATTACAGGAAAAAAACTTAATATTATGATCTATGACACATCAATCAAACATACTTTGAATAAAATAACAAGGCAAAAGATAGGAGCCTGAATGGTCGAGTAATTATGATCTCTGACAAGTCATCACTAGCCACTCATTGTATTTGTTTGAATCCTTCTAATGCGCCAAGTTTTGCTTACAAAAGGTCAGTGATTCTATCCAGGTGTAAGCCTATGGTTTTCCTCTATAAGCTGAAAAAGTTGCCAAATGACCTTGGCTGTTGATGTGAGGTAAAACCCCAGTGAAATAAAGTACAGCAAGATTTTGCAGGAAAAAATTGTACACTGGAAAATTACAGCAATCTCACTAATGGCATTAACAGGCTTCCATACTTTAAAAATATAATTCAAGTATTTTTGGCAAAAATGTTCCTAGAATAACTGTATTAGCAAATAACAAGGTTGTTACAAATTAATTTTACATGTATGAATATTTATTGATTTCAACAAAAAATAGTTTAAAAATCATTAATATACAACTTTTCATCAAACATTCGATATGTCCGGTCCAATTATTGATTGTCATTATAAATTTGAATCTCAATTTAATAAAATGAATTAACAAGGCCAGCCTTAAAAAGTAGTTGGTTGCAGTTACACAATAGACTCATTGAAAATTTTTCAGCTATTGTGACAAAATTTATTTTTGTTCATCATACCAGCTTTTAATTTTCAGTATGAGCATATAATGTTAAGAATATAAAAAAAGCCTACCTGTAACCACTGTTAAAATTTTGGGTCACATAACCGTAAACCAACAATTTCTTACAGATGGCCTAATGATGTATAAAAGGGTGACTGACACTATTCTTCAATCGGTGACTTATTCTACTTCAAATAATCTGCAAATTTATCTACAATTTCATTAAAACAATTTGTGGATAAACAAAAGGTAACAATGTATAATAATAATAAACATTTCATTTCAAATGAAAGTATTGCTTTGAATAAAACTGAAAAAAGTATTCTTTAAACAAATTTTTATTTTAAAACAACTCAAGTAAAATGATAAGCAATAAAATTCAGCAGTGTCAAAAAAAAATAGAATGAGCAAATAATTAATAAAACTTAAAAAAATATAAGACATTTAAATTAGTGTAAAATTATGTCAAAATTCTGACATCAGTGGTGTATTGCGTTGAAATTCAAACATTGGTGGTATGTGAGCATTCCGATATTGGAGGTATACTGTGTTGACATTCTGATATAGGTGGTATAGTATGTCAACATTATGACATTGATCAATCAGTATGTCAACATTCAGACATTGGTGGTATATTATGTCAACATTCTGATATTGGTCATATAGTATGTCAACATTCTGACATTGGTGGCAAAGTATGTCAACATTTTGACATATGTTGACAATCAGACATTGGTGGTATATCATATTATGTTGACACTGGAATTTTATGTTATGTATGTCAACATTTAGACTTTGGTGGTAGGGTATGTCAACATCAATATATGAGCGATCAACAAAAGCATTCTGAGTACTAACCAATGTGAATTTTAATTTCAAAAAAATAGATTAATTTATAATAAAATACAGGCTTAAACTGAACACAATGAGATGAACAAAAGCTAAACTATGTAAACAAAGAACAATTGAACATTTGGCACAATTGTTGACATGGAATTCTTTGCTCGACAATAATTTTACTTATCATCACATAATTTATAAAATTACTTACACAACGATCCCACCAATGATTTGGTTCTGTACAAATTACCATTTCAAAGATATTTGAGTTTTAATATCAGCCTAATATAGCAGCTCAACTATTAATCAATTTTAAGACAGCACTAAATTCAGCCAATCAGAGGCGATCATTTCTAGACTGGTACCAACATTGTAAAGTAACTAGTTATTATGACTTCCAAGTTCAGAAGTACTGCAATTAATCATCAGGCATTTAATTGTAACAATGAAGACATTCAATTGAACATTGTTATTACAAGCTAACTTCTTCATAGAGATGACTGACAAAAAATAGTATTTGAAACGAAATACAAGGTAAAAGTTTTATAGAGAACATTTAAGACAAAATGCTACGAAATAAAGTCACAAAATATAAAATGTTCAATTCTCTTCAGTAACTTTTTCATCAACCCCTGATAAGTAAAGGAAACTTTATAAAAGTTTATAGCACGGAATATTAAAAATTACTTGAACACACTATGTTACTCTAAAATAATAATTACACATATTAGTAAGTTTGAACACAAAATTGTATCGGCTAAAATTAAGACTAAAACATATAAGTACTACAGAAAAAAACACAAAGGAACTAGTATTCATTCTACTAATAAAGAAAAAAAAAACACACAAAAACTAGCATCCATGATACGGATAAAAATAGCATAAAAACAAATTATTGTATCAATTGGCAAATGTTGTATTAGTGGTTATGAAAAATAAAAAACAAAAAATCTGACTTAAAATTATGCAGAAAAAAGACAAATATGTTTATTTCAGTTTGTTGCTTTTAAAAAAAAATACAGTAAAACACTGTTACAGTGAATTTGGATATAATGAATTTTCAGATATCCTGAAAAACTTACTTTTCCCTGACAGGATCCTTTTTATTTTAATGTTATGGATATAATATTTGGGGCCCCAGAAATTCACAATAATCATGTTATATTTTAGAGACAAAAAAATAAGATAAATTGGCTTTTATCAAAATTACAATACTACTGAAATGAACAACTTTGTAGTAGAGTGAAAGTAACATATATAATGTGTTATTTTTAACACATAACATCTACATGATTACAAACTTATTGCTTCACTTAAAACTAAAATACAACACTGTGTTTGGTAGGTGGATATTATATAGTAGTTTTACCTTAAAACAGAACAAATAACAACACAATATTTATAATTGCAAGTACACCATTAACTCATGTATTCAATAGATACACAAGTACAAACTAACTTCACTACTTTCATGAGATTCACATCTCCAGGACATACTAACCAAATTTGATAATGATTGACCCTTTTTTTAATCAAACACATATTCTTTTAATCAGGATTAAGTATTAAAATGAAAGTAGGACAGAAATTAGTACATTTTGTATTCACAACCATACACAGTACACATTGATACAAATATTTGTATCCATAATTGTTCCATTTCATTCAAACAAAGGTACCCACAACATAATCATGAACATCTAATGATGGTATAATGACACGTAATCTACAACAATAAATTTCAGTCTACAGTGTCATTGGTTTCCACAAAGAACTATCAGTTGAGAAACATACTGATGCACAGTTAACACACAATTTATATTTATGGTAGTTTTCAACTACTGCACATAGATTGGATACAAAAATAACATGTTCCCATCATTCAACATGTTGTCAATTTCTTCTTTATCCAATCAATTTCCTCCTAGTAGGTCACATGACTCTTTGAGAGCCAATCAAAATCTTCCTTCTTCACAATCTGACCTGTCCAGCAAGTCATATCTACTGGTATTTATGTAACTGAAGTCACCTCACATATATCAAGCATCCAAGTTCATAAATCACTGGCCTTTAAAAGGAACGAAATGATTCCAGTTTATCATACAAGTTTATGAACTTTATGATCCTAAAATTAGAAAGAATTGACATTTTATTTTATCAATTTTTAATCAATTTTAAATCACAAAGATTTAGAAAATTTAAATAACTTTGTGCAGAATTAATTAAACTTAAAAATATATTTGTTTTGTTTGATTTCACCCTTATTTAACAATATGTATACTTTTTTTCAAGAATTCCTGGGTTTCCAACCAGTTCTAACCCATTACTCTTCAAGACAACTTCCCATGAGATAAGGAAGAATGAAACAGAGGCATGTAAGGTCATCAATAAAATAATCAGAATGAACAATTATCTCTCATGGCTTCTAGACCTATGACCAATTGCTGAACACAGCTAATAAGACTGATCTTATCAATTCTGGGTTGTGATTGGTCACTGATCAGAGATTTTTTTGTCACAGCCTAAAATAAAAATAATAAAAAAAAGAATAATTGGAAAGATACAAGTACCAATAATTCAACAATTATTGTGATGCATCAACATTTGTTCAATGAGCATGTCAGAAAAATAGGCCTTTCCCACCCATCCAGAACTTCTCGTATATTTAATAGATATGTTTAGGATTACTTTTTGAATTTTTTCCAAACCCTTTTTTATGTGAATATGAAGTATCATTCATGACTAAATATTTTTGTAATTTGGATTTAGCCATTAGAAACTTTAGGGTTGGTGCACTTTTACACGTTTACACTTTTGTGATAAACTTTCTTTCATGCTCCTATCAATGTTCTATATTTTATTCTTGGAACTAATAATTTTGTATACTCGTGCCTCATTTTATTTTTGTTATACATCATGACCTAGATTACTCTTATTGTCACGTAAATAACATGAATTGAGTTGTTAATAAACGTTGAAAGATAACTGTAAACATGACTGTTTTTTCTGACCTAATAAAATATAAAATCAATAAATTTACTTGAAACTCACTTGATCAAGGTATATCATCATCCTCTTCCCATGGTGGGGCCGTCGGAATCATGTGCTGTAAGCACAATTTATCTGTGAGAAATACTTGGTCCGACACACTCTCAAAGAAAGGAAACGGACATGAATTATCATTGACAGTCGAAGGTAATGGATGATACGATGTCCGAGGAGATTGCAGCTTGCTTACTGGAACAGTTCCTATCACAATATCCAATGGAAGTTTTACTTTTCTCGCAATTCCTGCAGGTTTGATACTTAACTGAAATTTACACAAAAAAATTGACATCACAAAACAATCAAAATAAGAATACTCTAGAATAATGATAATTGTAATAATAATCATTAGGGGGCTTCTGAAGCTGATTGGTACATTCTCTGACTAGCCCCTCATTGCTGTGAATTTGAATCCCACTGTCAGTCAAATTCCACAATTCTGTCTAGCTAGCTTACTGAAGCTCGGTGGTTATACCTAAGTGTACATCTGGGGTCTTCTTCTACCATCAAAACCTTGGCTTTGGTATAACATAAACACACAGAGACCCCTCTACATTAATAGATTTGTACACAAACTGGCATCTGTACTAATAAAGGTCTTCATTTAATCACAGGTTTAACTGTATAAATCTAGATTTTTACACCAATCTACAAATGAATAGTTCAATCACAAAGCATGAATAAGCCAAAGTCTGTTAGTTACGTTTTAAAACAAAAAAAAATATGACACTTCAAAGAAATGCCAAAATCAATTAACCAGAAGTAATGCACAAAAGCAATTGGCACATCATTTTATTTTATCAATAAAATGATAAGTTTAGTTCAAAGCAACAAAATAGTAATAAGAATATTTTACGTGCTAACAGAATGCAAAACACGATGAACAATCCCTCTGCCAACCTTGTTCTAATCTTAGCAAACTCAAAATAGGTCCAATAAAAAGAAACAATTGATAATAATTAAATAAACAACAAAGTATAATTAAGATTGCTGAATAACTGAATAAGTTTCCACCAAAATTAACCACATTATTATAAATACAAATTA
Organism: Lutraria rhynchaena; assembly: GCA_008271625.1. Lineage (NCBI taxonomy): Eukaryota > Metazoa > Mollusca > Bivalvia > Venerida > Mactridae > Lutraria > Lutraria rhynchaena. The sequence goes on from VIBL01000040.1 coordinate 942,974, forward strand.
AGAACAATTTGATTTGATTAGAAATATAATTATTTTGACCTAATTGAACTGAATATGATATCAATTAACAGTCCTTAAATATTGTTTCAGAAAATTACTGTTAGATATCAGAAACATATATTGCTCTTTAATTATGTATGAATTCCTATGTTTTTGCCAAAAGATCTGATATTAGCATAATCATGATGTAATTTTGGAATTCCTTTGAAATTCCAGAAAATGCTCTCAATTAATAAAAAAAAGTACTTTTAGTATGAGATGTAAAAAAGTTCTTGGTTTCCACTAATCTAACTAACCAGGTTTTTTTTCTGCAGACATTTGATTTTTTTTTCATACCATGTGCCTAACCAGAGTCTCAAACCAGCAACCTCGTGGGTCCCTGTGCTAACTACACTGACAACAATTTGCCCTGGATTTATAGAGCAACTGTGATGAACTACATTTCAAAAGTTCTCAAAACAATTTGCTTGCAAGCATTCTGAAAATCTGTCTTCAGAGAAAATCATAGTTCATGTTTCTTAGAGTACAAATGAAATACTTACTTCTATATAATATTGTATATCAATTATTTTACATCCCCTAAGATGAGAGGGTGCAACTGTAGGTATACTTAACAACTCCCTCTGCCATGTTTGTTTACCCCGAGGGGCGACACTTCCTTTATGTATGGTTACAAGTGTAGAAGATTCCGAAAATCGCCCTCGAAATGAATAGTATGTAACATTCTGAAAATATACAAAACATAAAATACATCAAAGGGAGACAACTCCTCATGAACAAATCCATTAATGAAGGGAAGCAATCCAATATTTCACAGCCTCAATATTACACACAACATCTTTTGAACATTCTAAAAACTGATTATTCTCTCATTCGAAGACAACAAAGAATGTGCAAAAAGTCTAACTGTATAAAATGTTTCTAGTTTTCCCTAATAAATTGGGTAACTTTTTAACAATCTGTTACAAAGAATTTTAAATCTGTGCTAAAATGTTTGCAGGGAATGCTATTGATTATGTGTGTAGTATTAAAACACATATTCACTATCATTATATAAGTAATCACATCATTATATAAGTAAGTTTAAGAAATAATATACCATGGCATGGTAATCACTTCTTTAAATTCTGGTTTACATTATCTTAAATCTATACCATGCTTAGACAGATAAGCTCTAAAAAGCTTTTCATGCCACAGAAATGATTTGTCTACATTTTTTCTTGCCTGACATAATTCAATTACTGACACAATGCAATGAATATCCTCTCTGATACTATGACATTACGATACTATCTTCCCCGCAAATATTACTACCACCAACAATCAGACATATCTCCGTATCTCACACGCGAAGATCAGTTTACTTAAACAATAACAATTTGGCACAAAATTATCCACTGACACGATTGAGCAAAATTTTGGCTGGAGGGGAACTCAACTCAACATCAACATGTGTTTTCCCCCCAGTGGACTAACCATGTGCTGTACAGTACTTAGTTCATGATATTCGTCCTCAACATTGTGGAGAAAACATAAGTAGCATTTTTTATGTGGTGCCAGACTTGTGTCAATACTTTGGCAGTTTGCTTCTTGCTTGGAAAACAACTTCTGAATTATGAGTTAACGGGCTTCTTCTATAGGTCTCATCACAAAAAGCTTCGTGAAAAATCAATCTAGCTCATTTCATGGACAAATGCTTAAGCATAGGGAAAAATGGAAATGTCATAAATCTGTCATGTAAATATGTAGACCTCCTTTTGTGAACCAACCCACTTCTATATCAAGTTAATTATAAAGAAAAAGCCTTGATTGTTTTATCAAACAATGCACTTTTGCATGAGATGAATAGGCAAAGTCAAATTATAATTTTAAACACAGCGTCTTTAAACAGGAGTTTTTTATAGTATGATTTATCAGTAATCAAACTAACATGTTTTTCTCTACTTCCATAAGGAACTGCCTCTTTTTCTACATAATGCATGAATCAGAGGAGGCCGAAAAATAGTCCAAATAATTAGGCTCTTTGAGATGGTGAAACATTTCTTTATAGAGTGCTGTCTCACGCTTCATCCATCCAGAATTCAATTATGAAATCAACTAAATTAGCAAGACTGGAGAACCAAATGATATAAGACACAATGTCTCTAGTTAAATTGTCATGCACAGACAAATATCTCATCCAAATCTCAAACGCATGATGTCTCAATTAAAAATTAACAGACCAAGGGCCTGTTTCATAGGCATGTTTTAACTAAGACAGTAGTTTTTAAACTTAAAAATCTTGTCACCCCTTGTTTGTACATGAAAAGTTTTATCCTCTTGGGATGTACATGTATTATCAGCTGTTACAGGTAAATGTGTAAAATGTACACAATTAGCAAGTTTTTGTTAAGTTTAAAGACTGCTGTCTTAGCCAAGGTTTTCACACATTTCATGGACATATCCAAGCTAAGATAGCGATTTTAAACTTAAACGCAAAAGGGCCAGCGTGGGTCAGAGTACAACTTAAGTTTCTAAAACACCTGCAGCTCGTTTCATGGACATGTCTCAGCAAAGACAGCAATTTCCAAACTTAAAAATCTTGCCTTTCCTTATTTGAATAGGAAATTATTTATTCTGTTAACTAATGCACACATTTATGGCCAAGAGTTAAAGGTAAATATTTAAATGTATGCCAAAGGAAAGAGTTTTAAGTTAAGTGTCTATGAAACAGTCCAAGGCACTTCCAATACACCATAGAATGCTTTTAAACGTAGGGTCACTTGATTACTGTTGATAATGGTTGACAAGTATGTTTATAAATAATTAAAATTTGAAACTATGCTATCACCATTATTTATTCAAGTAAAATACAGGATATCATATCTGAACTACAGTGGCTTACAGACTTAACTCCATGTGTTAAAGGGAACCGTTACAACAACATTGAACTCAGTTCTTCGTTTTGTTTACATGTTGCTAACTGTCCAGTGTACATTTCCAACGATTAAATGGTGATATATTGATATCCCAATGAGCCCTCGGGGAAACATTTGTTCTATAGAATTTGTCAATACAATAATACATACATACACAACTCACCTGCCTGGAATAATAATTAGAAACAATGTACTGTTTACATAGTGGGTGGTGGGCGGCAGTGAAAGTGTACTATGGTACAAATATCATGTTCTTATTACAATAGAGATCAATTAATTCCATACGATATGAAATGATCAACAAATTCTATTTGTAAGAGCCCATATGACAGTCATTGTTGTAATGGTAAGGTTAATTTGATAGTGGAAATGACAGGTAAATATGTCAACAGTAAATTTCAATTGCAAACATAGCAGTGATACAACCAGCATGTCAATCAATTTTAGTCCCACTTAAATGGTCAGGACACATCCAGGAATAACAATACAAATATTACCCACAATTCTCTGCATGTTACCCACAATGCTCTGAATATTACCCACAATGCTTTGAGTATTACCCACAATTCCCTGAGTATTACCTAAAATCCCTGAGTATTACCCACAATTCTCTGAATGTAACCCATAAATCTCTGTATGTAATCTACATTTCTCTGAGTATTAACCTCAATTTTCTGCAAGTTATTACCCATAACTCACTGCAAGTTACCCACAATTCTCTGGGTGAAATTAATTCTACATTCACATTATTTCTGTCCAAAAAATTCAAACCATCAAAGATTTCAAAAACACTTTTACATCAATGGCTTATCCCACACTTACAATAACATCAGAATTGAAAGTAACGATGTCCAAATTTGGTTCAAATTTTCGTAGCTTTGTTGATAATAATGCAATTCAGTAATTTATTCAAAAAAGTTTCCAATTACTGAGAAAGAAAACATGCTTCATTTATGAATCACAAAACTAGGGCTTGAATAGGACATTCTATACATACATAGCTTTCATTGTTGCTTCTTTTAGCTTTCTCAAAGAAGATTAGCTCTCCTTGAGAAGTCCTTAGTTACTTAAGATCACTTAAGGTATCACATTCAAGCATTTCTGATACAAATATAGACCAGCTTGGAAATATTTTACCAGCAATTCAATCACTTACCCAATCATGTAATACATTCACATCTAACTTGTGCCTTCAGAACCCATCAAGACTAAGGCCATAAAAATAGTCAAGTTTACAGTTTTTTCCCTGACTGACTCTATCTTTCGGTGCTGACACTAAAGTTTCTAACGGCAAAATTCAAAGTACAAGATATATATACCTACTATTCTCATAAAAAATGGTTAGAATAAATAATAGAAAAGTTTTCAACCTAATACCCTAATTTTTTTGTCAAGTAACGCTAGCACAACTATTTTTTTTCCAGCCTAACCAGAAACTACTTAGTCTTTTAATACTACCTTAACCCCAGCACCTAACCACTAAAGCAAACAAGAACCTCACTAGAATGAGATTTTTAACATCTACAAGAAAGACTTTTACAACAGGAATCCATTAGAATTAATGTCACAATCACCTATCAACAGATGGTTACAACCAGTCTGATTCAATTAGTAGGTACTAGACAAGGTAACTTTAGGAGAATTTATTACTGTACCTTAGTTCCACAGGGATGGTAGATCCCTGTAGTACCTCTGTTATAGAAGTATTGGAGTATGTTCTGAATGAGAATTTAATAGAAGAATTAAGTCACTTGAGTTGAAGAAAGGTGACAGAAAGGTCTCTACTTAGATTGATTTGTGTTTTTTTATGAGTGAATTACACATTGGTGCCGATAAACGCAGAATCAAAAACTCCAGTGAAATTTTAAGGATTAAGTCCTGTCTTTGAGTGAAGACTTAATGCATGATGTCTCTTGATTTGTTTCAGTGGATTTAATGACGTTTTTCAATGATATCTCTGTTATATATGGTGGTCAGTTCTCCCAACCTGGACTGTATTCTAACCAATACTAACTCACCCTTCTACAAGGAGCTGGCAACTTCTCCACATGTGGAGGAAAATTGACATTTTTTTCAAATTTTCAAAGACGGATATGACCTGTCACAACCAGATTTTGAACCCAGATTGCCAGGTTAGAAGTCCAGCGCACTAACAACTGGACCATGGTTATGGCCCTTTACTTGATACAGCTAAATATTAGTAAAAAAATTCCCATAACACTACTGATATATTGCACAATCATTGTAAGTATTATATATAGGTATATATCATAACAACAATAATTATGAACTTATATAACAATATAATTGCATGCATGTATGTGTTTACTTTGAAAATGGACCATAATCGTCTAAATCAAAAGAGTATTGTATTGAAATGTTCCAAAAATAAATAAACCTCAATGTATCTATTCATACAAAAGGAAATAAATTGTGTAACTTACACGCAAGCGCATGTAAGAATGAAAGGATAAAAGCTGTGTATATGTCATGGTTAACATGAAATCTAAAAGCTATAATACAATGGACACTGCTAGTGTTACACCCAGTCCTTGTTATGTTTACTAGGTTTTACTGATGTGAGTAACATAATTCAAGCCGGTAAGGAAACAAGTTTCATGATATACAGTAAAACACAGTTATGGTGAACTCTGATACAGTGAAAAATCCAATATAGTGAACTTCACTATATTGAATTTTTCACTGTATCAGAGTTTCACTTGGTCTGGGAAAAATAAAAAAAATATTTTTTGCCGACCAACTGAATCTTTACTTATATGTAATGGACAGTGAGATACGGATATTGCGAAGCATTTGTTTTGGTCCAAAGGACTATGCTATAGAAGGCTTCTACTGTATACAGTATTTTGCTATAACAGGGTTCTACTGTATATGGTGTTTTGTTATAACAGGGTTCCAATGTATATGGTGTTTTGTTATAACAGGGTTCTACTGCATATGATGTTTTGATATAATAAGGTTCTACTGCATATGGTGTTTTGCTATAACAAGGTTCTATTGTATATATTGTTTTGTTATAACAGGGTTCTACTGTATATATTGTTTTGTTATAACAGGGTTCTACTGTATAAGGTGTTTTGCTACAACAAGATTCTACTGTATATAGTGTTTTGTTGCTGAAGAACAGTTCATTTATACAATGTAAGCAAATTCTTAACAACTCATATTTTGTTACTACAATCAAAAGAAGCACCAGTGTGACCTTAAAGCACCGCAAAACAGAAAAATCCTTACATTAGCCATCGGTGCAAAGCAATTTGGCAGAATGGGGAAGCATGTAATCTCCATCATAATTGTTTGGATTTACAATATTTCTTGGTACAAAAATAAGCACTCATATATCCCCATTGTGGTTAAAAGATTCTTGCTTTGAACACTGTAGGTAGATGAATACAGGTGATATGAACACTGAATGATTGAGAAAACAGCCAGGTTTTATACCAACAACATGACCTTTGGTACATAGTGATGTAAGATACAGTAATCTAGATCTGAATCCATCTACAAGCTCTTACACTGTATGGATAGTGTTAAACTTAAGTCTTCTCAAACTGATGAGAATATTCTTCTTCAATACAGTGAAAAACATCTCAAATCCACCCCTAAATCAAGGTATTTCAATTGATTAGATATTTTAGATATTTGCACGTATCCTATGCCAGTATATCATATTATGTGAACTGAAATCCATCTTTCTTGTCACTGAACTATGTTACATTCAGTTGTAGTTTCTGAGAACACATAATTGTTTTATGGCAAGATTCAGAAATTCAAAGTGACCTCAAAATATCAAGACATGCGTAAAACATGTTTTTACTGTTTTCATGTGACTTATTGTCACTGGAGTTTAATGGCATTTTTCAAGAATTTTTCAGTTATTTACAGCGACGTAAAACATGTACAATTCTTTCAGCATGATATCCAGATAGTCTGCTTACAGACCTAAATATTCTGGTAGATATCATTTAAATTATTTGAGATCAAATGATAATATATGGCAAGCCCACTAAACTTGAATGGTGTCTGTGGACTGCAGGTTCATGAGTTCAAACCCATGGCACACCAAATATTTTATCTGATAATTCAGCTGCATACATAGGCAACAAGACACTGAATTTGTGTTAAGAAATGGGCCCCATTGAGAACTTATTTCACCTAAAAATGTATGTTTCTACACACAAGCTATAGATTTCATTCAAGTATATTTTTCATTCAAAATCACAAACACCTGGAAGCTTTTTCTATACTTGAAAAAAGGTGTTAATCTTTAGGTGAGTCCCTTTCAGAGACGTTACAGAATAAACATAATGAGACCATGTCTAGAGTTTGATACCAGCCTGATTTAACTGCTACCTAACAAAGACAAGATCACAATAATTTTACACTGAATACTCAAATTATTGTTGTTAAATTTAACAATCTCACACCCCTATAATAATGATATATAACTTGGACCAACATGGCCACCTTCAAGGCTTTTAGAACACTTCAATGATAATTGAATTCAACAAATATAAGAAGGAACATAGTGTTAGACAGATTTGTAGTTAATTAACAATTCCAACTGAATTCTACAGAGATTCAGTAATAACATTAATATGTCTGTCTGTTTCAAAGAATTACCCATGAGTGAAACAATCGTTTACAGGGACTCAGAGACAAAACCATCAGCACTGTCCACAACCAACGGTGAGTAAAATCTATATAATAAATATTTCAGACTCTGTCAAACTGTGACTGTACATAGTTCTAAATAAAATGGACAATTGTTTCAGCCTTTCAAAAGAACATTTCAGAATTTCACCTACATTCTCTATGCCTTTTACAAGGCAAGGCCTCGTACACAACACCCTTTGTGACATTCACAAACACATTCTTCACACACAGATCCCAGTATGACATTCTCAAACAGTCTTCACAGATCTCCGAGTGGCATTTACAAACACAGCTTCCACATACAGACCCCCGTCATGACATTCATAAACCACTTTCACAAACAGATCTCTGTGTGACATTCACAAACAAATCCTTGACACACCCTGTGGGACATTTACAAACACAGCTTCCACATACAGACCCCATCATGACATTCATAAACCACTTTCACAAACAGATCTCTGTGTGACATTCACAAACAAATCCTTGACACACCCTGTGGGACATTTACAAACACAGCTTCCACATACAGACCCCATCATGGCATTCATAAACCACTTTCACAAACAGGTCTCTGTGTGACATTCACAAACAAATCCTTGACACACCCTGTGGGACATTTACAAACACAGCCTCCATACATATCCCTGTGGAGTATTTAAAAATAAGCCTCCTCCTAAGAACTCTTCGCAATGCTTACAAACAAATAGGGCCCACAAAAACAGATCCATAGAGTGGTTCCAAAATATTTGAAAAATTGGGACATGGAATAAGTGAAGTTTGTGTCTTATTAAAACTATGGCTAGGAAACGATTAAGTTAGAATCTCCTAACTGTAGAATCAAAGAATAAGACATTGGTTTAAATATAGTAAATCTCAAAAAAACTTTATACGGAGACTTAAACTAACAATAATAAGGACTTTATTTAAAGAGGATGCACATTTGGGTTTCCACAATCTTCAATGTGCTTGGATCATACAATGAAAATACAAAAGAAATGTAACAATGATTAATATGGTAAAACATAATATCAAAGTAATCAGTGGAAAGTAGTTAAATGATTCACATACTTAGGCCTAAATGTTTCTGTTAATTTATTCATTTATATAACTGTAGTAAGTCCAAAACATAAATTGAACCAAACAAAAGCAAAAAAACAAACAAAAAAACACCAGCACCTAAAACATAAACTTACTTGAGCAGGTTAAACATACAGCAGAACCTCAATATTAAGACCATGATAATGATAATATTTAATAAAATAAATAGGTGGTTTAATTATCAAGTTAACCCTTTGCTTCATAATACCACATTTCCCCACATCTGAAGCAGACGACTTTTGAAAACATTGTGGCAAAAGAAACCATTGTTTGAAATGAGTAATGGCTTCTTTTGTTGCAATGTTTTCAACTCAGTCAGAGAGAAATAACCAAGTTTCATTAATAAAGTAATGTTTTGTTTATTAGTTTTGGATTTTGAAGTGTACAAATATGCTTATGAGGCAAAGGGTTAAGATATAGGGGAAATATTGAAAACCAGTCCAAAAATATGCAGGCATTGTAATAAAGTTGTTTTGATATTGAGTTAGTTACTAAATGTGGTTTTAATGTACCTTAAATCCTTTGAACAAAAGCTGACAGACTAAGTACAAACAGCACAGTAACAAGATGAGCAAAAGAAGATGGGAAATAAGGTGATTTTTTCAGAACACCGAGTGTAAGACTGCTGTGGCGCAGTGTCAGTCAGTGTATCAAATAAATGGATGATTTCCATATTTGGAAATGTCAACATATAGCTGGCATCAGACAAAATGTCATTACAAAAGACAACAAAAGAAATTAGACTTCACGGTAATCCCTTAACACAAAAAAAAAACAAGAAAATAATTCATTTTAGAGAGATGCACAGGCGTTCTATGACATCACAAAGCACCTTCTTTTGTAGAAGAATACACAAGACAAATTTGTCATGGCAGCCTATTCCAGATAGCAGATATTTAACGAAAATCATAGAAATCAAATACTTAGTTCGTGCAGGAAACTATAACTTAAGTAATACAAGCTGTCTGTTTCCCTAAAAAGATGGAAACAATTTTTCCAGACAAATATATTGCAACATACTAAAACTTTGGCACATTTCTATTCTAAATATCAAGTACCTCTATGATCATGGTATATTCTGCCTTCACTTGGTATATTTTGCTTATTCAGGTTTTATTTTGCCTACACTTTGTACATTTGGCTTATTCAAAGTATATTTTGCCTACACTTTGTAAATTATGCTTACTCTTGGTAAATTTCTCTCTTCCTTTCTCTAAATTTCTTCACTATGCATCAAGCTTCCCAAATGTTGCTGGGCCAACAGACAAGTCAGGCAAATTTCAAGCAGGTCCAATAACTTTTAGGCGAGTACTGGACCAGATGTCCGGCAGACGGGCATGATTTACAGCATTTATCACTTATTTGTAATACATTCGGTCAGACAGAAATTCTAACTTTGCCTGACCAAATTGCTGGCAAGTATTCCAGTAGTTTCGAGAAGCCCGACACATCTTTAAAAATCTTGCATAATCTTCTTGGAAGCATAACGCTGAAAAACTACAAAGATCAATAGACAAGGGGACAGGTTGATAAAGGGGCTATAGGCTTGTGACCCACACCTGACGCAGGTTTCTCTTTTCTTTCACTTGGGTTTAATGTTGCACCAGCCAGGGTAATCAGTCATATACCTGAGTAGAACCGCCAACCTTCCATAAACTAGCTGGAAAGCTGCATCACATGTGAAATTCATATGGCCCTGGTTGGGATTTGAACTCACAGTGGGTAGGAACTAGTGATTATTAGTCAGAGACCATAACCACTCAGCCAAAGAGGCTCACACCGATTGGTTTGATAATTTAACAAGAGATTCTGCTGTGTGATATGGAGAGTATGGCGTAACTCTCAATGGAGTGAGTAAGTACAGCTTGTACCAGAAGGTAACCACAAGATACAAAAAGGTCAAATACCCTGAAAGCATCACTGAAATACTGTTGAAATAATGACAAAGAAAACAAACTAACTGACATTATCATGAACAACATGGAAGCGTCACATTTTTTATCCCAAATAAGACACTAAGTGAAAATGTCATCTAAATAGCTTTTAGCGGCTTGCCAAAAAATAAGGGATGCATTTGCACCGTGAAAATTTGATTTTTGCCATAACTTCTATGGCAAGTTCATCAAATATGGACACTCCTTTGAGTGATTATGATATCACATGCTGATGATAGTCTTGTTTCTGTTAGCAGACGCAATAAAAACGGAGAACTTTTCTGCAACCTGTCACATAAACCAGGAAAAAATGCAAAAACATGTTACCAAAAGATCTCAAGAAGAATAATAAAACCCTTGAAAAACAACTTATTTGTGTTGTTCTAAGAGCAAATTTTCTTCTAATTTTGTACTGAATAAACAATAATGGACCGGTTTTGTGAGATTCAACATCCTTTATCAAGAACAATGAAACTGAAAATGGGAATCTAAAAAAAAGCTTCAATTTCTACAGGTCAATATGATATTGAATAATGAACAGAACTGGGAAATACATGCATCATAGCAATCTTCTGCATGATTCAGAGCAATGGAGTCACAATACCTCCAAACAGTCTTCTGCATGATTCAGAGCAATGCAGTCACAATACCTCCAAACAATCTTCTGCATGATACAGATCAAGACTATTGGAGTCAAAATAACTGAAACAGTCTTCTTCAGGATAGGATCAAATTCTAGACTTCAAGACTATTCAAACCCACAAAGATCATTAGCAAGACATGGATTTGAATTCATGGAGTTTTAAATCTATCTGAGTTGGTAGATCCTCTCTTCAAGCAGAGATTGTTGGCTTCCAGTAAAGTCATAAAAGCTGACATTGGGCTTGACAAAAAATCATACTCAGGGTTACATGACCAAAAACATTAAGTAGGTTGATCTAAAGAGGTTTTTTTTCTAAACATAGTCCCATCATATTTTAGAGGAAATATTTGTCCCCAAATATTTTTGTAATTGAATTTTGCATTAAGAAACATTTAGGGTTCTGGTGCAAAAATATGGGGTTGGTTGGGTAACTGTAAGCACAATTATTTTTTTCTGCTTGAAAGGCTAAGCTGCATTCTAAGAATATGACTTCCTATATACCCAGTTTTCTTAATCTTGGTTCAAGTCTAGGATTATATACATCATAACACTAACTTCAAACAATCTCCAGTTAGGCACCAGATCAAATTGTTACTGACAAAGAAGAAAAGCCTTGTAGTTTGCCTCTTAGTATCGTACTTTCCAAAACACTCGGATAATAAATTATCCGCCTAAGAGCTCCATGTCAAAGAACTTGGGGAAACATAATTACCTCATTGCCTGTAATAATATACTTTATTGATACAAATTGTAGTTCCTGGGATCTTCATAATGTTCTATTATATACTCCAATTGTTCAATAATTCACTTAACCTGGCAATTTCACATGTTTTATATAAGGAAATAACATTGGAAAAACTAATTTCAGTGTAAGAATTTAGCATGCTTGAAGAATTAGTTTAGTTATCAATGACTTTTATTCAATTTGAGCAATTCTTTTTTTCAACAACACATCATTATATGAGATAGAAAACTTCAAATACTGGTGATATAAACTATACAGAAAGACAGTAATGAAGCATACTGCAACCAAATAAATGCCAAGATTTAACCTAGCTTCAACTCATTAGATATAAAAACCAGCAAATGTGACTGAATTTACAAGAGGATGTTCATTTGGCTTCGTATTGGTATACTTCAAGTTCTGAAACAAAGTTATTATAGATATCACCCTGAGATATATATGACCTTGATTGTTTTTTTAATGAATACATACATATGAGATATAAATGACCTTGATTGTTTTTTTTAATGAATACCTACATATGAGATATAAATAACCTTGATTGTTTTTTTAATGAATACATACATATGAGATATAAATGACCTTGATTGTTTTTTTTAATGAATACCTACATATGAGATATAAATAACCTTGATTGTTTTTTTAATGAATACATACATATGAGATATAAATGACCTTGATTGTTTTTTTTAATGAATACCTACATATGAGATATAAATAACCTTGATTGTTTTTTTAATGAATACATACATATGAGATATAAATGACCTTGATTGATTTTTTTTGTAGTTGTTTTAATGAATACATACATATGAGATATAAATGACCTTGATTGCTTGTACAAACATGTGACCTTGACTTTGCAGCTAGAACATCATTTAGCATTTAGCTCATTTCTTCATCATGTTCATTGGAACCCCTGAATAACATAAAATACTTCAAGCAGATCAAGCAGTGGAATTAACACACTAACTTAATAAATATCTGGGGACAAATAGTGCCTCCAAAGAGAGAAAATTAGAAAAGAAATGAGAAGTTTAAATCTATTCACCATATACTTGGGGGTAACGTAAATTAGGTAGCATATCCTAGCCTAAGCACTTTTGTTTTATGTATCACAAACATTCTGCTTTTATGGATAATTTTGTTGGCCACAAATATGGCAACTCAGACTGGTTTACTTATGCATGCAATCACAAGGCCTAAAAATAAGGACTTTATTGTAAACCTAGACGTATATATCAAGACTGGAACCTATTCTATGAGATGCCATTTCAAATCTAATTACACTGATATAGTTCCATCCCTGTATTTCAAATGACAGAATTTTAATACAATTTGATACTTTAATTCAATAGAATCACAATCTTGTGAGGGAATACTTGCGGAGTAAGTAAATTACAAGAAACATGCATGTATCTTGAAGAATATTATACCCAAATATAGCCTGCAACTGTAAATTCAAACACAATTCAATTTATAAATGATACAGGGCATGAATAATACCACCCTAAATTTTTCATTTGTACTTAAATTACGCATGAGGCCACTAATTCATTTTAAACATGCAAAGTTCATTTTAAGAGAATAATATGCACTACATTAAATATTTCCATGAGGAGAGGGTTGTAAAATATGTAGTGTTATTACATAAAAAAATATGCCGCCAAGAATGTTGCAACAAAACACAAATCTTCTTAAATGTTTAACATTAACAAAGACACCTTATGTCTACATGTATGGTATTAAGGACAGAAAAAACAAGCCTTCTGTGTACATGTATGGTACTAAAAACAAGCCTTCTGTGTACATGCATGGTACTAAAAACAAGCTTTCTGTGTACATGTATGGTACTAAAAACAAGCCTTCTGTGTACATGTATGGTACTAAAAACAAGCTTTCTGTGTACATGTATGGTTCTAAAAACAAGCTTTCTGTGTACATGTATGGTACTAAAAACAAGCCTTCTGTGTACATGTATGGTTCTAAAAACAAGCTTTCTGTGTACATGTATGGTACTAAAAACAAGCCTTCTGTGTACATGTATGGTACTAAAAACAAGCCTTCTGTGCACATGTATGGTACTAAAAACAAGCCTTCTGTGTACATGTATGGTTCTGAAAACAAGCTTTCTGTGCACATGTATGGTACTAAAAACAAGCCTTCTGTGTACATGCATGGTACTAAAAACAAGCTTTCTGTGCACATGTATGGTTCTGAAAACAAGCTTTCTGTATATGTATATGTATATATGTATATGGTACTAAAAACAAGCCTTCTGTGTACATGTATGGTACTAAAAACAGGCTTTCTGTGCACATGTATGGTTCTAAAAACAAGCTTTCTGTGTACATGTATGGTTCTAAAAACAAGCTTTCTGTGTACATGTATGGTTCTAAAAACAAGCTTTCTGTGCACATGTATGGTACTAAAAACAGGCTTTCTGTGTACATGTATGGTTCTAAAAACAAGCTTTCTGTGTACATGTATGGTACTAAAAACAAGCCTTCTGTGTACATGTATGGTTCTAAAAACAATCTTTCTGTGTACATGTATGGTACTAAAAACAAGCCTTCTGTGCACATGTATGGTACTAAAAACAAGCCTTCTGTGCACATGCATGGTTCTGAAAACAAGCTTTCTGTGCACATGTATGGTACTAAAAACAAGCCTTCTGTGTACATGCATGGTACAAAAAACAAGCTTTCTGTGCACATGTATGGTTCTGAAAACAAGCTTTCTGTATATGTATATGTATATATGTATATGGTACTAAAAACAAGTTTTCTGTATACATGTATGGTACTAAAAAGAAACTTTCTGTGTACATATATGGCACCAAAAACAAACTTTCAGGGTATATGCATAGTACTAAGGCCAGAATAAAAGCTATCTGTGTATATGTATGGTACTAAGGCCAGAATAAAAGCTATCTGTGTATATGTATGGTACTAAGGCCGGGAAAAGCGTTCTGTGTATATGTATGGTATTTTGAACCCCAGTTAGGTATCATAAGTTTCCACTTTAAATTATATTTGCCTCAAGAAGGAAACACAAGACTTGGGTATAAGTCCTTCATTTCAATGGATTTCAATCAGCTTTTCAACAATTTTATTCAGGATGTCTTGCATTATGTCACTAATATGCATAATACATTGGACTTACTTTTCTTGTTTTGCTTTTCTATGTATCAACGATAGAACCACATCATACAAACATGATACGGTAGAAATTATGTCATATAAACATGATATTGAAGAATTATGTCATACAAGCATTATATTGAAGAATTATGTCATACAAACATGATGTTGGATAATTATGTCATACAAGCATGATATTGAAGAATAATGTCATACAAACATCATATTGAAGAATTATGTCATACAAACATGATGTTGGATAATTATGTCATACAAGCATGATATTGAAGAATAATGTCATACAAACATCATATTGAAGAATTATGTCATACAAACATGATGTTGGATAATTATGTCATACAAGCATGATATTGAAGAATAATGTCATACAAACATCATATTGAAGAATTATGTCATACAAACATGATGTTGGATAATTATGTCATTACAAACATGATATTGAAGAATAATGTCATACAAACATTATATTGAAGAATTATGTCATACAAACATGATATAGAAGAACATGTGCTCAATGTAATGACTTTGTTTTATTATCCAATGAGATGCAATCATGATAAAATGTTCAATTATAATGTAAAGTTTATGTATCTCCTTGAATCAATCAAGTACTTGTTTAGTATTCATAAACACCATTGAATTATCAATCAACCATATGGTGAGACCACCTGTCTGTGTCAAGAAGTCACTGACTGGTGTGTAAATATTGAAGAACTTTATTCCAGCATTAAAGACTATGAACAGCATACTTGATGTAATCAAACACTCCACCTGTTTAGAATATATAAATCTGTTCAGATCAAGGTTCTTTGATATAAATCAAACCAGTGTAAATACCTGTTGCTAGCAATTAATCAAAATATTGTTTTGTTCATATTATGTGGAGTCATTCACTAGAAGTTACAGAGTACAGTGAACTAACAGAAAAGTCATATAAAAATTGAGGAATAATTAACAATACAATCTAGAGCAACAATATTTACTGGCATTTAAGTCATTCTCAGTAAATGTCAAGGTCAAAATTTGGATCACTGGGAAGTGAAAAAGTGGACTCACATGAGTAACAAGCAAGTGCTATGACTCAATATCTTAAAGTCAACATCAAGTACAAACTCAATGTTATTGTCACACACTAACTTTGGGTTTCTGTCCAACAGAGAAACCACAATCAAATTATGACCTTTGTGCCACACCAAAATACAATATTGGGCTCTCCATCAAGCTTAGAGCTTTGGCATGTTCAAAGCATAGCAATTCAAAAACCAGAGCCATTGACAAAGTGAACCAAATAACCCCAACTTATTTGTAGTGTCAGACACATGGTCTTAAATTGCAATGGTACATTTTACAAAGAAGTAGGATTCAAGGCAGATGGCTTTTCTCACTAATGCTCAGCTTACCAAAGCATGTTGCAGGCTTTTTCTGGGGTTTATCAATATGGTGTATAAGTTGTTTTTACAGACATGTTTGTTAAGTGTTTACATTACTATCAGGTTGATTTAATCAATGCTGAATATTGCTGTCTTCATTGTTAACAGATACTCCTCTGAGGCTGAAGTACCAGAGACAGTGGCTGTGTTAACATATACATTACAGAACAAACTTCAACTTGTATAAACAATATTCAAATTAGAGTCAGTTCGTGTGAAATGAAGACATCAAGAGTTCAGGAAACAGAACTAGTCATATTTGTTTGACAGGCATTGCTCAATTAATGCAAATAAACAACAGAAAGTGGCATGTTGCAGGCAGACAGCATACTCAACATGTTCCATATCATGCCACTGTAATGGCAGCATCAAAATACTGCAGTGGGGGTGTATAAAAATATGGTTCAGTACTGGCATTACAACACATCTATATTTATCCCTTTTATATAATTAGATATCATTTCAAACCAGATACAAAGTAGATCAAATAAACATTACTAAATGATAGACTTTAATGCAATACAAAACTAATTAGAGTATAACACCACTAATGATGCATACATATCCTTAACTGATTCTAACTGGCTGTATAAAGGTATTAAGTCTTTGGTTTTAGATCATAAAGACAAAACAAAGACAAGACAAAGAGACAAAACCCATACTACAGTCAAACAGTACAATTACATCACATGGTACACTAAAAGAACTCACAGTTGAAACACATGCCTTCATCACTTAAAGACTTTTCAGATCTTCACATTTTTCATGGAACAAGAAGATGGAGACTACATGAACATCCTGGAGAGAACACAACTGTTACCCTTATCTTCATCAACATATGACAAGGGTATTAATCTATGTGGTCTATTTATAATCAAGTGTCAGAAGGTTCGTGTTTGTTTTACCCTGATTATGACAGATACAACAGCATCACGGAAGTGTAAAACACACCTGGACAGCCAAGAAAAATGGCAGGAAATCATGTTAATGGTGTTGTTTAACCAGCATGCTCCACAACAAGGTAGATATACCTGCCAGTACAATACAAGCACCCAGTGAATGTACTTAATAGTTTCTCAATCATCACTTCTACCATGAAAACATACATTGATCATCTGAGCAGGTTTACTGCTCACCATAAGGAACACCATAGGAACAATTTATCACTAGTTGGCCATTGAAAATAATGTAAAAGATTTGTACAATGTAGAAGTTTGGGGTAATACTAATACTGATCACCAATATAATCTCTGCATGGCAGCAAGTTGACCAATCAAGCTCTCTGGGATTACCTAATTGTTCTACCAACATTAAAAAAACTTTCTCTACATACTGTAACATGCATCAGATGAATCTGACATTAATGAAATCAGAAGTGGGAGATATATGAATTAATATACAATGTCTCCATTGGAATGTTTCCATGCCGACTTGAGGCCAACACAACAGAATCAACCAATACTTTAAATTGTCTAAATTGTTTTAAAGCTAAGTGAATCCAACAAAGATATACAGGTTTCAATTCTCTGTAATGTTTTTAACTGAAGGAAGTTTTTAGACACAAAATCTTAGGATTTCAGAGCTAAACACCTGCAGATATTTATGCTATTGCAGGTGTGATATTCAGCCATTTCAACAACTAGAGTTTTATGCGAATAACTCATGAAGAAAATAGTCAAATTTAATGGTTGAAAATGCCTGGTCTTAAAATTCATCATCTTACAGGTCCAGAATTTCAGTTTAATCAATGGGTATACTAGGGATAGGCTAGAATTGGGTTTGGACTTCTGACAGTTAGGCTACAGTTAGGATTGGGCTTTAGTTAGGCTAGAGTTAGGGTGGGGCTTAGTTATGCTAAAGTTATGGTAGGGCTTTAGTTAGGCTAGGCTATGGCTAATGGTTTGAGTTATTCTAAGATAGTTCTCCAAATCAGTTTTCTAGTCATAGGTTTCCGATATTCTAATCAATTAATAGTCCAGCAGTTTTTTTATCTTGGAAACCAATGAACAGTTCATGATATCACAATGGGTTGTATCCAAGAAACTTTCAACTTATGATTTAGTTCTCAAAATCTGTTAATGTTTTCTTCTAACTGTTATAAATAAATACAGAAAAAAACACTGCTGAATTTTGGTGTAAAATTAAGTGACATATTGGTATGTATATTAGCAAAACATACCCTTTGTCACCAGACGTAAGCAAACAATACATTGCATTGTATTTCCACAAAAAATAATGTATGTGATTTAATGAAGTCAGAAATTAGATGTACTTCAACATGATAAACAAACATTTTGTATCCTTGTTTTTATTATTGATTTCTAACCTGTAGTTTTGTGTCTTTCTAATAAAACTTAACCAACAGGTTTCTTGATAAACATATGGCATTCAATTTTGAATCCACAATAAGCCATTGGTAACACAACTTTTATGTACAGCATCTTTTTTTCTCTGGGATTAAATGTCGTACCAACAGCCAGGGTCATGTGGCCACTTTTCAAGCAGCTTTTATGGTGGAGGATTAGACCCTAGACCTTGGTAGAACCAGGGACCTTCAGTAAGTTAGCAGGACAGTTTCATCACATCAGAAATGTGTTTCAGGGTGGTATTCAAACTCATGGCGGTGAGGGGCTAGTAATTATTAGTCAGAGACCATAACCACATGATCACAGAGGCCTCACCATGTACAGTGTCACTATAATAAGAAAGAATAACAAAATAATACTCTTCTTAAAAATTGGTTTTGTAGAACACATAAATGACAAAATTTCAGACTGTCTCCGTAACGTAATTAAATTGTTGGTGTATATTTGATTACAGGTAAATCTTGTCTTATTATTAAACCAGCACCTAGACATTACTTGGAAGAGAGTATCCACATTATTGATAGCAGAATGAACAAATTTGGGACTCACTACAGTATGTGATCAAGTTAATGTGAGATTCTATCGAGGGACTTCCCACAATAGCTTCTGTAGCTGAAACACACTCAGATTATCATATAACGCAAACAGATTGATATAAATTTGTTCATCGACTACAGCAAACAACAATTACAGACAGCAGTATTTTCTCTTCTACGATCAGACAGACATTATTCTAGAGATTCATTATTCTTCAGTTTCTTCCATCTCGAATAAGTTTATTATTTTGAAACAAATACAGTGGTTAACATGAGCAGAACAAATTCAAACTGGCACTAAGAAAATTACAGCAAGATATAATACAAATGGAATGTCTTAAATTGCTTTACAACTACACAATAAGGAATGAGTTACTGGAATTATTGAATGTCTAGACCAAGTTGCAATCCATTTCTTGAGAAACCAGATACGCGCAGAAACACATTTATACCTCATTGCTGCTAGTATGTCATTATTAACTGAATGATATTTACAGGAATGTCATATTATTAATTGAATACTGACTCCAGATCAAACAAAATGTTCGGCACATTCCTATACATGTTATTTCCATGTATTTAACTTTTAAGATGGCAATAGTCTTCATTATAAACATCAAGATCTTTGCCAAAATATTCTTTGTCAAACTAAATAAAAATAAATCAAGAAGTTTAGATGCATGCAACTTATTATTTTATTCAAATATTCTTATAGATGTACTTTTAATGATGTGGTTTACAATGAAATACAAGCGGTACTTGTCATAGCAAATACTTGTTAAAGAATTAATTATCAAATGTTTAGATGTACCACTATTATCTTAGTGTTTGCTTACCTTATATTATCTCATGTCTAGAAATAACAAATATATATTCCACTAATATCTTTAGTCCTGCTATACACCATTGTTTACAGAACATTTATATGATAATGTCCAGAATATATAAAAAGACTTATGGATGTTTGCGTCTGCACTGCCATGTAAAAAATTTACAGAAATTGCGAACATTAGCAGACGTATTACTTTTAAGAGTTGATAGACTACAACAACAGAATTCAAATTTATGGCCAGTACATTGTATCAACTACCATAAACTATAAATTTGATTTAAAAAAAACATCTTTGCAGCAGACTGTTCCAAGCTGGTACCCCAGGTATAGACTTTGTTTTGTCCACCCATTTCTTGAATGGTCCTGAGTGTCAGGTGAATTTTGGGTTGGTGTATTTGGGACAAAAATGTCAATTTCCTCCATACGTGAAGTTGCCAGCTCCTTGTGGAAGGGTAAGTTAGTACTGGTTAGTATACAGTCCAGGAAAACTGGTTAGGTGAACTGGTCGCCGTGTATAACTGAACAATTGTTGAGAAACAGCATTAAACCCCAGTGACAATAAGTAACATAAAAACAAACAAACAAACAAAACTGCAGCAAAAATCAATCTCGAAGCCAGACAATACGGGTCAGCATACTTTCTCAACAAAGAACATCTCCTACCCTTATAGTTCCATATTAAGTAAAAGTTTCAATATAGAATTCCTAAAATTTTTCCTTTTGAAGTCTTTACCGCAATGCAATAAGTGAAGTAAGGTCAGGTCTGTGGCCTAAAGCAGACAGAAAAAAGAATCCATTATTTTGTAATATAGTAACATAAATATTCACACCCCCTGAGGAAATAATACTCGCTCAGTCTGAAAAATTATTTTATTCAAGATTTAGAATCAGTAAGTGAATGTTATACATCCTAACAAATTTGTTCACCTAAAAAAACAACAATGAAAAAATCCTTACTTACTAAACACTTTTTTAAGAGAAATTCACTAAGCTGATTATTGTATATACTATGTTTCTTGGAACTGACAATGTCCGTATGTATTTTGGTAAATTTGAAATTTCAACAACAATCAACAGTAACTGATAGGTACAGCACCTGTCAAAAGCACCTCAGCTGCGAACAAATCAAGTTAGCTTCGTGTAGTATTACTATAATAAATGTCTGAATGTTTATTACGAAAATTTTAACACTGAAATAGCGGTACAAGATAACAAATGGCAGGGTCTGTCATTAATGAGAATATTATTGCATTTTAAGGAGAAACACTTCACATATCTTATAATCAGTTTAGATGAGGGTATCCGAAAATTATTTTCAAATAATAACAACACAACATGAACCAGTCTAGATCAAGCAGGAACCAGACTGGTTTGGGGCACAAACAGTTGAATTTTTGCAAACATCATCTGTAAACGGCATTCGTCAGGTTCTGAAGTGGCTTATCATAGTGGTGATCTTCGAAAAACTTTATCTTGTATGTGTTACAAAACAAGTGTTTTTCTTGTTTAAAATTGTATTCACACGCACACACATGGATTATATTTGCCAATATTTGTTGGGCAAATTCCTGCTGCCAAAATTTTGAAATTATTTTCAAAACTGCTGTTAATGAAAACATAAACAGAAGGTTAAGAAATTAGCAGAAATCTTAAAATCTAGAAACTGAATGAAATAAAACTCCCAAAAGAAGGGTACAAGGCTTCTGCAAAACCAGTTATTTGTTACTATTCTGGTCTGGGAAAGTTTAACTTGGCCTATATCAAAGTCTAAAATATCAGACAAATTTATCTTAAAATAGATCAATTTCATATTTTTTCATGGCATCTTCGAATTCATCCAGGGCGTATTCAGAGTTCTAATATCAAGTTTGTGAACAATTTTGTGAATGTTATTAATGAGAAAAGGACAAGAAAGACATTATTTTAATAATTAATGTTAAAATACATTCAAGATGAAAAAAGCCAATTTTTGTGACAAAAATTTTATATTTTATTATTGTTACAACGAGAATTCCACTGACAAATTATGTGCCTATCATGCATAACTAACTGTCAGTATTCTGACACAATCTATGGTAGTGGGTTATTGGTATAAAAACAATCAAAGTCAATGATCTAAAAGTAACCAGAGAAAACATTTTTTATACACAGAGGGAATCAGATATGTTAATAGAGATACTTTCATGTTAGTCCTCAAGTGGCGAAGTTTGACATACTGAGCTGTACATTCTGTAACCGAGCCAAGACCTTTTTTCTTTCGCTAATTTTATAGTACATCCTCACCCTGAGATTTCATTGTACTGACTTATCATTCTGAAATCATTATCTTAAAGATTTTCTAACCTACAATGAATTGCAAGAGGAATGCTATATTTATAATTGATGTTTTTTTTTTGTCGATTTTTCAACTTTCTTAAAAATCCAAACATCTTCTTTATTAATGGCAGATATAGATAATTCAACACAGAGTTGTTTTGTTTTCGAATGTTTGTTTATGAATATTTTGATAATCTTTTGCCATAACAGAAATATAAACACATGTTTTAGTTATTTTTGTATCACAAAAAAAAATACAATCAGCGTGGTTATTTTTTGCAGTTCAGTGTACATCTTATTCATGCAATGTGCTTCCAGTAATTGATGTAAGGGAAGTTCAACCCTTCCTGTGAGCTTTGGACGCATAAAAATATGGAATGTCAAATGGAAGCCCTAGTGCGTTCAATGTGAACTATTCAATAATGTACAAACTATGACTGTGTATCCCTAGGGTATAATATGACACATACAGTGATATGTGTATCTCGTGCTAAACAGTTTCAATACAGACATTCTTTGATGACCAATGGAAGATGCGTTTTATTTTCATTCAACAATAGTTACAGTATACTAGTATTAATTTATTCAAAACATTAATAATTAAACATTACCTGTTAAAATATTTATTATTTCTATAGTAAAATAAGTTAACATGTGATGGATTTGTGTTGATTTTATTAGATTGATTCTCACCTGATACCTTTATTATGATAGGAAATATTTGCACGCTATCACTGAGAGGCGATATAGTCCTAAACAATACTACAGATGTACTGTTTCATACAGATGTAGACAATACTATAGTTACACTGTTTCATACAGATGTAGACAATACCATAGTTACACTGTTTCATACAGATGTAGACAATACCATAGTTACACTGTTTCATACAGATGTAGACAATACCATAGTTACACTGTTTCATACAGATGTAGACAATACCATAGTTACACTGTTTCATAAAGATGTAGACAATACTATAGATGAACTGTTTCGTACAGACGTAGGTGGACTGTTTCATAGAGACTTAGTCAATACTATAGAATTTGATGTACTGTATCATACAGACCAACACAATTAATACCATAGATTTACCGTTTAGGTGGACCCGTTTCATGATATATCTTATCTTAGATAGTACATTTGTAGTTTTATACTTAAAATTTTTATTACCCTGGTTTCTAAATAAACAATGTTTCATCTTATTAGCTGTTTTGGGAATCTATTGTCAGATGTCTAAAGGTTATATAAATGTCTGAAACATATGCCAAAAGCAAGAATTTTCTGTTTAAAAACTGCTATCTTAGTTGATTTATCTGTATGGAACAGCCCCCAGGGATGTATCATGATGTAGGGTATACTGACACAGTCTAGTATGCATGTAAATAAATTTGCCAATTATGCCGGGATACACATCTGGAAGTGCAAATCTCAGAACTGATTTTTCTTCATCAAAACAAACTTGGTGTAATTGTATTGAAATCCCTTTCAATATAAATCAGCTAATTAATTCTGACAGACTAAAAGTGACATTGATTACTGTTGTAGATTGTTTATCGTTAACCTACAAATGATCAATGTCAGCTTGCTCTCTCATATAACACTAGAACAATTTCCATCAGAATATCAACCATTTCCATCAGAAATATCATTGGAAGATATCTAGGGTTAGAATAAATATCTCTTGGATTTATTCTTACCACCTGTAATAAACAGTAAAATACGTAAACTCAAATCTTTTACAATCTTTTCCTGGAAATAACAGACATTGAGCCACTAAACTAAACTATTGTTTCACAGAAACTACACAGATTAACATTTTTGCGTTTGTTTTTTTTGCCCGTTACTTTCAAGTTACCAGCATGTGTATATCCAGATGTCATGATAGAATTGTTGCAATGTAATCTTCCCAATATCTGCTTTCATTTGCTTTGAAGATAAGAACATCTCTACCCTTTGAAACTGGAACTAATTTTCAACAAAAAAAATAATTGCGTTTGTTTTTTTTCGAACTGTTTATAATGTAATAGCTTAAGTATTGATCGTATTATGTGTCTAGAGTGCCAATGGATGGAAACCATTTGTGTTTGCCAAGAATGTTACAACTGATAGCAAAGATGCTCCAGAGTTCTTGGTTGAACCAGAGCGAAGAAAAATGACTTGAACAATTTCATAGTACATTCAAAAAAGATAAATACTGCTAAGTTCACATTGTCGCCCAAAACAAAATATTGATGACATAACTGAAGACTTGACAAAGCTTTCCCACCTAAGCCTAAACTAATTTATCTAAACTCAATTATAATGAAAGCATTACGAATTTAAATCACAAATAAGTCTGCCTCCTGATAAAACCAAGCCCTGAGGTTAAATAAGTCTAAAACAATCGACTAATTAATTCTGAATAAGCCCAAATCACAATTTCATTCTTGAAGTATCCCAGTTGAAAAGATACTGTTGTTTAATGTCAAAATACATACTCTGGTCAGTTTCATTAAAGGGATTAATACATGATAAATTTCATCAATTTTTTATCACAATCAAATAATATATAATAAAAGGAAAAACTGAGATTTGTGCTTTGACACTTGAAGCTCAAATTTAACACCATTTGGCAATGCAAAAGGGAGTTGGGATCATGACCTTTGGGGTTCAAGCTCACAATCTGTGAGTTCAGCTTGTCAACCAAGTCAAAAACAAAACAATGCCTAGATTGTCAGTAAAGAATGTGTCTATAGGTTAATTGGTTAATTTGCCACAATTTATAAACAGAAATTAACACTATATCCGTGAATGTAACATCTAAATGAGGCGATTTTGTTGCTTTCAACTTTCTCATAGAGGTCACAAAGTAAATGTATTCATTCAAGCGATTTTTCCAGGCAATATAGACAGAAATTTGTATTCATATGTAAAACATAAGAAATCATCAATCAAACGAAGACGAAATCACTGGATCTACAGTAACGTCCTTTTTTGATACAATGATGATTCTGTCATAGGCGAAATAAAACTAATGATAAATTGATGCTTGAAGTTATACCGCCTTTTGTTATGCTACCATGAGAGGGTCGGGTCGATCAATCAAATATAGCCGATCAGATTTTTGAGTCAGAGTACAATTAAGTGTTCTCGAAAGTGGAAAGTACCGCTTAAAGACTTTTTCTAAGAAGTTCAATTTCTTAAATTGCCAATCATAAGATAATGTAATACATCTGCGAATGTCTTTGAATTGACATGTTTAAGATGTCATTATTTTATAAATGGTTTATGACGATTTAATCTCAGTTTTGTACTTTCTACGATGTTGAAGACATCCTGAGTAAATTTGTATGTCTGATATTTTAAGCTGTTTAATTACCAGGAATATATACAGGGAATCTAACATACTTCACAGTCATAAACAAGTATTTCTTGAATTTTCTCCTCAAGCAAACACATGTGATACAACATTGTAAGTGATAGAATGGCTGTTTGAAAGATCCATACAAGACTTATAGACAGAAAAAAGAGTAGTTGCTCACTGACCACAAGATTTATATTGACCAACAGCATTACAGCCATAATATAATGGCAGCAACAACGCATCTATTGACCAACAACATAACAGCTATTTGCAAACAACATAATATTATTTGGCTAACAACATAACAGCTATTTGCAAACAACATAATATTAATTGGCTAACAACATAACAGCTATTGGCAAATAGATGCACATCTATTGACAAACAACTTTTTAGCCATTTGCCAACATAATATATCTATTGGCCAATATCAAAGTAGCTATTTGCAGCACATCAACTTGTCAACCCTGTAACAGCTATTTACCAACAGAATATCTTATATTGCCAATATTAAAATTCCTATTAGTTAGCAGCAGAATATATTTGCTATATCTAGCCATCTGTGAGAATAAAATTGGCTAAAATCAAAATACCTATAATCCAGCAGCAGAATACTGGCCTAAAATTCTATAGCAATCTGCAAGTGTGATATCTATGGGCCAATATCAAGATGGATATTCTGCTGGCAAATGGCTAATATGATTTGTTGTTAGACTAGCACAAACATCCATCTTACCTGTATGAGTGAAACTTGAGTGGAACAAATTCTTCTTGTGCTAAGATTTTTAATTTCTGCCCAGACTGGAATGGCCTCCTTTACGGCAAAGCCTTTCTTCTCTAGTTTCAGTGTAGCTGTGACCGTTCCAGAGACACAACACCACGATCCTATGGCTTCAAACGTATCATTCTCTACTGGTAACTGCGGAATACAAGTTAAATATTATTACTTGAGCATGAGTACAATCCAATGGCGGCTAAAAACACAACATCAGATTGATCTCTAAACTCAAATTGTTGCGTAGATCTTTTTAAAGCACATTCTTGTAAGATTTCAAAAATAAACAAGGAGACTGAAGAAACCAAAAATAATAATTTGAGTATGAAGCAAAACAAGTCATTAACGTATATATTTACCAGTAGTAGGTTTGGAATTTAAAGAAATTGGGTTTGAGCATGGATAGAAATCTCAAATCCCTCACATTTCTGTAGGACTCTGAGATAATATTATTATTCCAAGATTTTCTAATAATCTTCACCCTTACTGTTAACCTTTTGTAATTTCAATCCAGGACATCAGAGTGATTTATCCTTCTGGATCATGCAGTTTCTCAAAAAGCTGACATGAAATTTTGCAATAACAGCAAAAACTGAATATCATTATAAGGACAAGAACTAATTTCAATATTAACAATTATTGCCTGATCATATTTGTAACATACAAACAACATTAAATCTTGCAAATCCAAGTCAGATGCACAAAAAAATCTGTTTCACCGAATGTGCGCTAAAAAGTCTATGACCGATTGTTCATTGAACCCAGATGCGTTTATTCTGTAGACAAAAGGCTGACATCTAGCCAACATAATCTCCACTAATTACAAATCTAATACAAAATGTGTCATAGATATTATCAAAGTATACAAAGATAAATAATACAATCATACTAAAGATGAAAAATAAATGATAGAATTATAACAATAACTAATAGTGGCATAACAAAATTATGATAAAGATTAATTCCGCAGAATGGGATATATGTGGTATATGATTACGAAATACAAGTAAATTGATATAAAACAAGTAAGGCCGTCCATAAAATGTTGGTTTGCAGTTATGTGACTGACTCAGTAAAAAATTCCCGTATCCACAATGTTTTAGTGATTTATTCAAGCTTTTTGTTTACAATGCAAGCGTATAATGTCAACAGCGAAAAAATGCCTACCTACCTACCCACTGTTAAAAGCCTTGGTCATGTAACTGCAACCAACAATTTTATAAGGATGGCCTAAGTACATTTGTATTGTATATAAATATAATGGACTTCCAAGGTAATACTGACATAATTTCAAGAAATAACAGCTCACAGAGGAACCAGTCCTCTCACTCTTTCTTATGATAGTTTTTGACAACAGCCTCACCTTGTTCTACTTATTTAGTGTTAGTTTTTACAAATTTTTAGAACCGTTTAGAGTTACTCAAGTGAAAAAAAATGTTCTAATCTATTTTCTAAGCATACATTTTGTGAGTAACAATTCATCACCAGATATTTTTGTAACAGGGATTTTAACGTTAGAAACAAGAGAGATATGGCACCAAAAAAGTGGGGTCTGTCAGGAAATTGTAAAACAAATTTTTGTTCAAGCCTAATCAAAATACAGATTTTAGAGACTAGTAAAATCAATAAGAGTTGTTTCAGATTTCAAAGTCATGTAATTTGAGTTTGCAGACCAGTCTAAGCTTTCAGCTATCCCATTAGTCAGTGTTAAGGTGAGCTAAGAACTAACCAATCAAACGCTTAGGGTTTGACACCAGTCCAGTCTACCAAGAACTCGAACAATTAAATATGCTTATAATCACTATGAACGCGTAGTCAGTCTTCTAGGTAGAACATGTCTAGCCGTGGCCGAGGTCCAGTGGTTAGTGCACTGGACTTGTAACCCAGAGATCCAGGTTCGAATTCCAGTCGCAGCAGGTCATGCCCGTCTATGAAAATTTGACAAAAAATGTCAATTTTCCTCCATATGTGGAGAACTTGTTGGCTCCTTGTGGAAGGGTAAGATACCACTGGTTAGTACACAGTCTAGGAAAACTGGTTAGGTGGACTGGTCATTGCATAAAACTGCAAAATTGTTGAAAAATGGTGCTAAACCCCAGTGACAATATGTCACATAAGAAACAAAAAACAAAAAAAAAGAACATGTCTGAGTAGAAATAAATTGGATGCATTTTACGATCAGACTTTGTTCTAAGTAAAAGCACACTCGGCATTTCCTCAACATCAAAGTTTATCATGTTTGTCCACATACAGAAATAGAAACGAAATGATAAAATCAACACAGAATAAAACCAGGTTTCTGACATCAGTGCACACATACCATTATCTCTGTTGTTTTCTTTAATTATTGTTAATTAGAGAATGTTTATCTAACGAATGCGCAGACAATCACTCTGATAATATCATCTCTCTAGTTGCATGATACAGTCTACTTTATGTGAAGGTTCATCGATTAATGAAAATTCTACTTTGATCAATTGCGGATCAATCCCTGACAAGTTTTCACAACCAGATTAGTCAGTGCAATTATGCTTCTGAGTTGGCATCATTGATCACTTAACTAGGAACTGAAAATCTCAAAATAGAGATCAGTGTCCAATCTCAAATCTTTTGTCAAGGATTTTGTATGGTATTAATCACACCACCAATGTTTAACTCTTTACCTCATATACCGCATTTCCCCACATCTGAAGCAGACAACTTCTGAAGATGAAGCCATTGCTTCTAATGAGCAATGGCTTCATTTACCACAATGTTTTTCACTCTGTCAGAAAGAAATAACCCAATTTTCTTAAATAAATTGATGTTTTGTACATTAGCTTTGAATTTAGAAGAGTCCAAAGTATGCTGATGAGGCAAAGGGTTAAGACTATCACCATTAAGATTTCAGATCTTTTATTCGAATGCTCTAAAATTTAATTATCCAAGGATCCAAAGAGAATGATCTGTTTTGATTCTTAATTGTAACAAATTAAAAATGATTACGCTTGAAAATTTCCATTGTACAAATTACAGTATTGAAAAAACTTAAGGACATGCATGCATTGCATGTCTTAGTTAGAGAATAATGGTGCAATAAAGATGTCACAAGAAAATATGACATGCATTTTTAATGAGACTCAAAGAAAATCTCAATGTAACGGTCGTTCAATAAAAATATTCACAACAGAAAGCATTATCATGTTTTTTATATAATTAAAAAAAAAATAAACTTAATATCAAAATAATTTCCTTTAGTGATGAGATCACATTAATTTGGTCATTTTCTAGAAATTGTTCAAAAAACAGGTGCTTAAATTGTTCTAAAACAAATAATGGTTTCCATATTTTATTTCAAGGGCAAAATTCATCAATAGCCATTTTCTAGCAATTTTCCTAAATGGAGAAACTTTATTGTACTGAAAATAGGTATTATTGTTCCCACATTTCATTTTCCTAGACAATTTGCTTGGACAGAAAAATGACCATTAAAAGTGTATGACAATGAGACAAAATGTCACACCAGTCCAAACACAAGGGTCAAGGTAATGACCTTATGTAATAGTTGACAACTTGACCACCCCCACATAACACAATAGTATAAAATATTCATGCGACAATAAAATCACAAAGCTTCATCACTTCACCACTATAAATATCTATTTCTGAACAGAATCTGCTTTTATCAACATCAAATTGACATGTAACCTTTCTCAAATTAATGGTCATTTATAATTAATGAATAACTCACAATGAATAGGTTGGTACAAAAATATTATTAACAACAAAAGGATTGATGCAAACATTTATGTCACCACCTCTTCACAGACATTATGTACGAGTCACCAGATACGAGAAAACTAAACATAAAAACACAACAATAGCATCAAGATGTTTTATGGTATAATCATACAAATATTGTTTTCCAATTCTTATACTTACTGAAGCATCAGGTTCCTTATTCAAATCTAGGTTAGAAATGACAGCAAATTTGCTGGTACGTTCATGATGCGGCCCTCCCGGCGTGGTGATAGTCATGCGGACATAATAACGTAATCTTCCATGTTTCCCTTTGAAAGACGATGGCAGCTTTGGTGGTAATGTAAACTCAAACGGAAAGTAATGGGAACCAGAGTGAAGCAAATCATCATTACTGTCTTTGTCTCCTGCAAAACACCACAATTCCTCAATCAAAACAAACAAGAATGCTAGCAATGCCACCAAACCAGGTTTTTAACAGTTTATACAGCAGAAACCTTGTACAATTTTTAGAACTAGAGACCTTGATCTTGGCCCTACAATCCCCAAATACAATCAGAAACCAGGCATGTATAAACACTTGCTGTTTTTTTATGTTTGGCTGCATTAAGTCAATCTGAACTTTAGTTATCAACTGGAAACCAATTGTTTGTCAGTTAGTGCATTGGATTTGTAATTCGACAATCTGGGTTCAAATCCCAGTCGCAGAAGGTCATACCCTTCTATGAAATTTGACAAAAATGTTGACTTTCCTCCATATGTGGAAAAGTTGTTGGCTCCTTGTGGAAGGTTAAGTTAGTACTGGTTAGTATACAGTTCAGGAAACTGGTTAGGTAAATTAGGCCTGGATTTGTTTGATATCAACAACAGCTTCATTAAAAACCTGGGTAATAATGATTAAATTCATAAGAAAATATGACAAATAGAATAGATTTCATTTATTAAACTTGAATTTTCCAAGTAAAATCAAATACAATTTTGAAGTAAGTCAACCCCTCGATTCTACTGTAGTACATTTTCTGGGAGCATAGAAAGGTAGAATAGTACAATCATACATAAAAATTGTACCATTACAAATCATCAACTGGATGTACCTTCAGGCTGCAAAAGTTAATCTTGAAACATTTGCCAGACAGAAATAATCATATTTTGCCTTACATACATTATAAGTAAGATCAAATTATTCTTCAAAGCAAACAATAATTTCACAGCCTTCGAAGACATCTTGCAAAAAAATGAATGAGCACTTTTCAGCTATTTTATCAACCAAGCAATTTCACCTTTTATTGGCAATACTGTGGTGTAGTTAAACACTTCTTCATCAGAAGCTTGTATGTCACTTGATGTCATCCACTCTACTTTAGCTTCACCTATGGCTTCCAAACAGACACCTGAAGTGATAAAATAACATGTGATGTGAAAACATGAAAAAGACTCAAGTCAAAAAGATGTTCCCAAAGAGTACACTTGACTCGACAACCATAACGACGACTGCGATGATGACAACAACAATGACACAACAATCACAATAGCTCAACTTTTTCTTCAAACCAGACAAGCTAAAAATCATTAAAATAGCTTACAAAAATGATGACATATTTTTATTCCGACACCAAAGATGTCAGGCGATTATTTTTGTTGGCCTAAGCAGCTACTAGTTGACACTATAGCCTACAATGATGAAACTACTAATACATGAAACAGGGTGTGCATTATGTTCTGTAAGACCAAGGCAAATAGAAAGCAATTTGACTAATCTTAACAATGCCAGTGTCCCTAGAAACTGTTCATTTCATAGAAACTACTGAAAAGATTTGATCTAATCAACTTCTGCTTGATAATACCGGAAAGTTTTGTCATATTGCAATGCAATTGCAATGGACGATTGTGTTAATTCACAATTAAACTTTCCACACAAAGAAAACGGTACAATTATCAGCAAAACTTAACTTAATTACTTTCAAAATAAATCTGTATTAACTGATTATTCATTACCATGGCAACTGCAACTTCCCTCACAAAGAACAGGCAAAGTACTGGTAACTTAATTAATTGGAAGAAGCTGCAATAATGTAAGCCCGGATCTTGGTGAATTCAAACACACTTTAAGTTACAAGCAGTTTAAGAACGGAGCAGAATGGAACTGAATTATATAGCAGCATAAATGAAATAGTAATCTTTGAACAGTCAAACTCAGACAGCACCAAATTTTAGCTAGGCCAAGAGGAACATATTATATTCATGACAAGTACCTTGTAATTAAGAGAGTTAATGCCTTGCAGTCTTATATTATTATATAAAAAACTTTCATTTCTGTTCATTTACAATAAAACAACACTAAAATAAATAACAAACAATAAAGATAATAAGGTTGGACCATTCATATGAGTTTTTTTCGCGCTATTAGCAACATAAAGACACCTCCACCTTGCTAATCAAAAGAGCTATTAAACCCTAAAGGACATATTATGACCTAATAAAACAAATATATTTTAAAAGAGTAGGTGTGAACCTGGCCTTATAGTTAATGGTCCTGATTCCAAATCTCATTCATTGCCAGTTTTATGAGATGAACTATTTAATTCAGGTGAACACAAACAAAAATATTAATTATAAATATATTTATACAACATGGAACAAAAAATTTTTTCTGTCCCCTTTTGTCTCCTTTCTTGATTTCCTCCTTCCTTCTGTTCTTTTTCCTTTTTTAGTTTCTTTTTTTCTTTTTCTCAGTATATTCTTCATGTTTTTTGGGAATGCATGCATGATACCATGTTGGGTACACATACATGAATGTATTTTTTAAAAATAATGAAATTAAGTCTATTGATATAAGTGTGTACAAACAGGTATGTGATTAGAGTTTATTATTAAAGAACAGTAATTTATTTCAATGATGCAAAAGACAATTAAAATTGAAGAATATCAACCAATCAAATCACAGAATAAATTGAGTTTTAAACTTGAATTTAAATTTGACCAATGAAAACAAACTGATCATTTGAAGTATAAAAACGAAATAATTATAGGTGTCAACAGATCACAAATACTAACTGTGGCTATCCATTGAACTTCAATACATTCCAAGAACTCTAAGTGATTAAAATTTGTGTCATGAGTAAAGAAAAAATTATGATCAAGGCGTTATGCTCTCTGACTAGCAATCACTAGCCCAAAAATCGCTGTGAGTTTGAATTCCACCCTGAGGGACTACCAAGAAAGCTGTCCAGCTAGCTTACAGAAGGTAAGAGGTTCTACCCAAATGAATGCTTGGGGGGTTCTTCCTCCACTTTTAAAGCTGGAAAAGTCACCAAATGACCCAGGCAGTTGGTGCAATGTTAAACCCAAAAATAAATAAAAAAAAAGAGAAAAACTTGGTCCAACAAAAGTGCAACATCAATAGCCATGAACTCTTCTAAAAGAATACAAATAAACTGCAGAACAATGAACCAGTGACAATACCAGCATACATCAGTAGATAATAAGTTAATAATGACAACAAAGTCGTAATCAGTAAAAGAAATAACTATCAGATCTATTTCCAGCTAGTAACCTTCAGGCGGGGCATATTTCAAAAACCAACCATTTTACATCAACATTTCCAAGTAATTGACATTGCATTCTCTAATCTGAAGTGTCGAATTTTCCTCGGGTTTTGCCCCCATCACCCAGCCTAAGTTAATCAGTACTTAATGGACACAATAATTACATTTTTGAGATGAAAACTACGAAATGCCCTCAAAATGCACCCATTTGATCTTCATTCCTGTCAATTTCAACAAATTACTCAAAAGGAATGCACCACATATGAAATAAAGAATGGTTATTCAGAATATAATCCAGCATGGATGCCCTATATTTAGACCCAACCAACCAAATAGAATAGAATGTTCTTCAAGAGTCACAACTTTCAAAACCAATCAGGCACATTAATGATCCACTGTTTATGATATACAAACCCCATACATTGTGGAAACAAATCAGTATGAGACAATAATAGGTAATACACTTTAGTTGTAAAACTTGAGATCAGTCTCTGAGCTCAAATCTCAATTATGTGTCTCCTGCATTCTGAGGTTAATCACCAATTCAGAAATTTCAAACAGCATTTTCATATGTTAATTGATTAAAATATTTAATTGCACATATGATAAACAAATACATGTACTTTTGTCTGAATTAAGTTCATAAAAAATGATATCATAGAAAATTTTATCTCCAGTCTAAACCTCAGATTTATGGTCTCATTCAACAAAATTGTAGTGAATTTAAGTGTTTATTTCAAAGCCTAAGACCAGACTGGTTTAAAACATTTGTTGTTCTGAGAGGATGCTTATTTAAGGGATAAAGAATAGACTGGTTTAAAACATTTGTTGTACTGAGAGAATGCTTGTTTAAGGGATAAAGAATAGACTGGTTTCAAATATTTGTTGATTGAAAAGATGCTTGTTTAACGGATAAGGATAAGACTGGTTTAAAACATTTGTTGATTGAGAGAATGTGTATTTAAGGGATAAAGAATAGACTGGTTTAAAACATTTGTTGGACTGAGAGGATGCTTGTTTAAGGGATAAAGAATAGACTGGTTTTAAATATTTATTGAATTGAGAGGATACTCTTTTCACAGCTCAATTTAGGATGAATACTGTATTGTGATTAATTATTTAAAATGAATGAACTTCAGCGGTCGAACATTATTATTTATTAAATCATCAAAAGTCGTCATGAAACAGACCTTTTTGATATTTGACAGCTGGTTATAAACATTCAAATTTGACTAGTAGATTATCTTTTGTTCTTTGAAGTCTGTTTCAGCAAAATTCCATACATGGATTCATCTTGGCAAAATGGCAATTTCCGCTATTCTTTCTGTTGAAAGATGCATCAGGGGTCCATAATCGAGTGGTTACTAGCCCCTCAATGCCAGGAGTTTGAATTCCATCCTGGATCAGGGAACTTTTACATCTAAGGGAAAGCTGTCTAGTTAGCTATGGAAGGTCAGTGGTTCCACCCAGGTGTACGCCTGAGGTCTTCCACCACTGTTCAAGCGGCAAAAGTTAAGAATTAACTCTGGCTGTTGGCGAAATGTTAAAACCCAGTAAAAAAATAAAAATATGTCCCTCAAATAGGTCAAAAACAGCCGATCAGAAATGGACGAAGTAATCAAATAGACTGAGGATCAGTCTGATTTAATAACACATTACAAGCAGCTCTTATTACGATCATAGACATTACATCTATAATATCCTCTCATTATAGTGGTACCAATAACCATGGAAAAGTTTCCCCAGTTTCTGTAACAGTCACCAAGAGATAAGACATCCTTAGTTGTGTTAATTTCTCCGTGTACCAGTTCCTGAATAAATCCAGCTAAGATTTCAAATTATCTTCCGATTGATTTCCTACAAATTGTAAATCTTGTTAATTAACTTATCCTTCGGAATTTTGAAATTGTTTTTGTCATATGGCAGAGGATTTGAAAATTCACACTTATTACTCCCGTTTCAATTAAGTTTGAATATCAAATAGATTTGTAGGACTTAATGATTGTCACTGTTAATGTTTATATTTTCCAGGGATATCAGACTAGAGAAGAAACTTAGAGTCTGTGATGCAGCATTAGTTTTTGAATCAATCTTTATTGTCGGTATTTCAGTTATGATGCAGTCAATTGGGTGACAATATTCCAATATTCTAAATTTTCTCGAAAGAACATCGGCAATGAAGATATGAGTCAATCATACAAAAAAATCAAACACCTTATTGGCTGCTTCTGAGAACAATTTAAAAACTGACCAATAGCAAAGCTGCTGTTCGAGATGAGCCTCAAAACACACTTAAAAACCTTGGACTTAATTCTTCAACATAAATAATAAGTTCGGAGATTTTAATCTCATGGAATATTTTTTTTTAATTTATCCCTTTGCCTCATAATACCACATTTCCATGCATCAAAAGCAGACAGCTTTTGAAAACACTGTGGCAAAAGAAGCCATTGCTTGTAAGAAATAATCCAATTTTCTTAAATAAATTGATGTTTTGTATATTGGCCTTCAATTTGGTAGAGTTCAAAATATACTTATGAGGCAAAGGGTTAAAACACTGTTTCACTTCGAAATTCACCATAAAACTGACCTATCTTACAGAACATTGAAGGCCATTGACTTTCTCAAGGAATGTTCCCAGTAGAGTTGAACATGCAACATGGGTGGGCTTTTTAATAGAAAAGCACTTATGTCAAGCATGGCCATATCAAATCAATAATTCATATTCAGGAAACAGATCTATCTGAATGACATCAAATGAAGCAAAAAGATATAAAACTACATCATTTGATATGATAAGAATGTATAAGTGGTATAAGCTGGGACCAATTCAATATGTAACTTGGGTCCAAGGATATAAAACTTGAAAACAATCAAGTTTCGAGATCGAATCTCATTTTTGTTCTCAAACTAAAGCAGACCAACATGAATCTCATTTTTGTTCTCAAACTAAAGCAGACCAACATGAATCTCATTTCTGTTCTCAAACTAAAGCAGACCATTATGAATCTCATTTTTGTCCTCAAACTAAAGCAGACCCATATGAATCTCATTTTTGTTCTCAAACTAAAGCAGACTAACATGAATCTCATTTTTGTTCTCAAACTAAAGCAGACCCATATGAATCTCATTTTTGTTCTCAATCTAAAGCAGACCCATATGAATCTCATTTTTGTTCTCAAACTAAAGCAGACCCAAGTGAATCTCATTTTTGTTCTCAATCTAAAGCAGACCCATATGAATCTCATTTTTGTTCTCAAACTAAAGCAGACCAATTTGTATGTTAGCAATACACATAAGTAAATGATTTAATAATAATAAATGCACAGAGTACTGTTTAAAATGTAATGAAATCTTAATAATTATGATTAATATATTTATGCAATTAAATTTTTCATCATCTGGCAAATATGAAGCACCAAAAATGTAATCCTGTTTTAAATTATTCTGAATCACAATGCAATCACATTTGTTTTGTGTCTAGAGTCAGAATAAAAATTGGCAAAGTGAAAGTGCAACAGCACTTACTGGGTTCCATAAATCAAATCTGTTATAGATGAAAACATAATTATAGCTTTACTAGAATATTGCCAAATTGTATAAAACTCACTGTGCAGTATGTCACATAAGAAATGAAAGACAAGACACAAAATCTTTAAAAATAATCAATTCATTTCAAACTAACTATTCATCATCTTTTAACGATCAAAAACAATGAATGAAACACGGAATTTATGGAGTCTGAAGTGTCAAGGTTTATCAATATTGTATGAAAACAAGATTTAATCAAACATTCAGAATCAATATCTTATACCATAAGAAAAATCATGAAAGAGTTTGCCTGAAGAAAAAAGATTTAATCATAATGTAATGGATGAATTACAGTCAAACTTCTGAACAAGGGATACTAACATAAGAAAGTTTGTTTTTATATGACATTGTCACTGGGGTTTAAAGCCGTTATATATGGTGACCGGTTCACCTAACCAGTTTTCCTGGACTGTATACTAACCAGAACCAACTTACCCATCAACAAGGAGCTGGAAACTCCTCCACATATGGAGGATAATCGACATTTTGTCAAATTTTCAAAGAAGGGTATGACCTGCCGTGACCAGGATTTGAACCCTTATTTACGCTTTACAATTCCTGCGCACTAACCACTGCATCACAGTCACTGCCCACATGAGAAAGTAACTTCATAATTAAATAATGTAAAAAATAATGTAAAAAAATGAAAATAATGAGGACAATTTCAGTGTACCATTCTACATAATTGGTCAGGTGAGGTAATTGGTTGGAGTGCATTACAACATAGGAGATGCATTAAGAATAAAGGGACATAAGAATAACATCAGTACAAAACTCAAGGGAGAAAACTGAGGATGGAAGCTGAATTAATGAGGAACTCTCCAATTTTTTCCAAGAGATAAGACTCACACATGTTAAATCGCACATTTCAAAAAAAACATGGGTGAAAATTTAAAATTTTCAAAAATTTGGAAATCTTAACATCAGTGCTGCGGAAGCAATAAAAACCAGTAGGGTACGGACCTGAGAAAAAATTTGAGGTTCTGGAAAATTCTAGGAAACTTTCAACTATGCAATAGATAAACATGTTCATGATAATCATATTCTGTACAATCAGTGATACTGACAAGAGAATAAACCAACTTTGGCATCAATTACAACATTTTGTGAAAACCCAAAACTATGACAGATGAAAAAATATCAGCTGTTAAGATGTAAACAACCAATTACATTCCTCATTGATTATGTAACTCATCTTTATTACTATTTTCTGTGCAACTAATGAGAATAAACTGACAATATATAACAACGAAAAGAAAATATTTTCCTAATGAAGGCGCAAAACATGACAACTTAAGAATCCGTTCTCAAAAATTTCCTGATGAACACCGACTAATGTTCGATGTTTACGGTGCTATTCTGCAACAAACATGCTACACTTTTTTGTCTATCGATCACATTCTAACAAGTTTTTATATTCGCCAGAAAATTAACAGTTTTCATGATTTTGAACACAGTCAGATGTTGTCGGTATGGCAATTACTTTAATGTTTATAGTCTAATCGCTTTTAACGAAGAAAAACAAAGACATCTTGCCTTGACATTCACACTTTTGACTAGAATAAAATTGCAATCAACTGTCAACATGGAAAACAACATTATATGCCTCATGAGAAAGACGTGAACAAAATTCATTAACTACTGGTATTGCGTTGCTGTTTTTTTTAAATTAAGTATTCATTATTTGCCATCTTAAATTGCAGGCAAACAATTTGATGAACAAGAGACTGAGAGAAGGCAGGGGCTGATTTTTTTACCCTCTCCGTTCGGAGTATTGCAGAATGTGTCATCTAAGGACAGATTTGAAATAAAAAAATTGCCTGATGTGTTGGCTGGAGAACGAGTGTCTCCACATCTCTGTAAGGTGGCTGGCTTACAATCAATCAAGATTCTATGAGCTCAATTTTTAGATTTTTAAGATTTGTAGAACTAGGCTAAAAAGAGAAAACAAATAATTAGGCTGAATTAAGTCAGATGGGGAGCTGTAAAGCTAATGACTGTTTTAAAGTGGCCATATTAGATACCAAGTAATCTAATAAAACCACAATACTGGCAGCCATCAATAAACAAATAGAAAAAAAACAAGGGTCACAGCAAACAATTCTAATTAAATTTTCTCTCCTAAGGTAAAAAACTGAAACATATAAATTAAGGATATTGATTTCTGCAACAAACAAAAACACTTGAGGAGTGTGAAAAAATGGACAATTTCTCAAATTAAACAGACTCAAATTTGAAAAAATAACTATATCATCACAGATCAGGGATCATGTAGCCCCACATTGTCAGACTCAACGGTGCAAGATAAACAAACCCAATAATTAACTATGAGCAATAATTACCCTCCTAGATAAGACTAGACTTGTACCTAGTACGTAATAGCCAAATATGACTAGACAATTAAACTAAGTCTTCTGTGTCCATTTTGTTCAGATTCTTGTAGCCTGTAGGTGGGGGGGGGGGGGCTTCATTAGTGAGCTGTAGTTTCCACAAGTGGAAAATAAGACATCTCTCTCTTAGTGGTACAATGATGCAGAATGCAAATCTATTTAATCAAAACAAACATACCAAGGGAAGATGAAGTTAATGCTATAGTCACATATAAGATGTGATGATCATATGAAACCTGTAACTATCTAAATCCATGGGCATGTGCATGGTTGCCGTGGCATTGCGAGACTCCCTTAGGGATTTTTACATGCCATGCAGGCTAGCATAAGATTATAACAAGAATTTATCATTTTATTTTGAAGCAACAGTGCCAAATCTAGCTGTTATACTAGTGTTTGAATCCCGCAGGGTCTGACGGAAGCCTAGAGGGGGCAGCAAGGAAAGCAAGAGAGTTTTAAGCAATATCACAGCATGTGTGCAGTTGCAATGTGGCATTATACTGCAATGGCTATGCGTAATCAACTAATTAACAGTCATATCAATTCACTATCAGTACTTATTGATCTCATACAACAATTGATTTTTTTACGTCATGCAAACCTATTTTAATTCACCCATTGACTATCAAAAGAATTTTGATTAACACTTGTATCTTTGGATCCTCGCAATAGAATTGAATTTAGACTATAATTGAAGCAAGCCTTGTTTTCACTTAACAAACATTTGTCACGACAGCAAAAACTAGATTCCAAGAATAGGCAAGTAACGTGAACATTTATTTCCAATTTGTTACCAACATATCTCAGGGCTATTTACAGCAGTTTATTGGTACCAACTACGTCACCGCCAGCATCTCTAAGTTCAAGCAATGGTTATGTATAAATAAATCAATCGCTCTAATCAAATTCTGTATTGCAAATTGAATGCTATTTTGTATCGTTTTCTTTCACATTTAAAAATGCGATTTCTCTTTGCTCTCCTTGAGATATGACGTACAATGTTCTATCAGTTTTCTGTTATTTTACATAAACAATAGATTTCAAATGTAAAAACCTTCCTATTCATAATGATGATCTATAACTTAAGTAAGACATGCAAGTATAATGAATGCCTTACTTCAACAAATTTAATCAGCAAAGAAATCAATATAGATTTAGCGCATGAAATAAAATACATCTAGTTTCTGCCTGCATCAGAACATAATAATAAATGTAATTGTACAACAGTCTTGAATATGGAACAATTTGATATTATCAAAGTTCTTAATGTTTCTACTTGTGACTCACTTCTAAGGACAGGCAAGTTAAAACAGACCATTTCAATCTCTAGTTTTCCAATCATGACTCACTTGCATCAAGTCATGACAATTTTTAAGTTTCAAACGATAATTTCATTCCTATGATAGGAATGTTATAAATGACACTCTTCAGATACCAAATAATGATTCTAACAACAAATGACAATCATGATCCAAACCATAGCTTAATCCTAATAACAGGCATGTTATGACAATCTTTAGTTTCTGGACCATGGTTTGTTCCTAATAACAGGCATGTAATGACAATCTTTAGTTTCTGGACCATGGCTTAATCCTAATAACAGGCATGTTATGACAATCTTTAGTTTCTGGACCATGGCTTAATCCTAATAACAGGCATGTTATGACAATCTTTAGTTTCTGGACCATGGTTTGTTCCTAATAACAGGCATGTTATGACAATCTTTAGTTTCTGGACCATGGTTTACTTATATTAACAGGCAAGTTATGATAATCTTTAGCTTCTGGTCCACGGTTTACTTATATTAACAGGCAAGTTATGATAATCTTTAGCTTCTGGTCCACGGCTTACTTATATTAACAGGCAAGTTTTGACAATCTTTAGTTTCAGGACCATGGTTTACTTATATTAACAGGCATGTTATGACAATCTTTAGTTTCTGGACCATGGTTTACTTATATTAACAGGCAAGTTATGATAATCTTTAGCTTCTGGTCCACAGTTTACTTATATTAACAGGCAAGTTATGATAATCTTTAGTTTCTGGTCCACAGTTTACTTATATTAACAGGCAAGTTATGATAATCTTTAGCTTCTGGTCCACAGCTTACTTATATTAACAGGCAAGTTTTGACAATCTTTAGCTTCTGGTCCACGGCTTACTTATATTAACAGGCAAGTTTTGACAATCTTTAGTTTCTGGTCCACAGCTTACTTATATTAACAGGCAAGTTATGACAATCTTTAGTTTCTGGTCCACAGTTTACTTATATTAACAGGCAAGTTTTGACAATCTTTAGTTTCTGGTCCACAGCTTACTTATATTAACAGGCAAGTTTTGACAATCTTTAGTTTCTGGTCCATGGTTTACGACTAATAACAGGCAAGCTATGACAATCTTTAGTTTCTGGACCATGGCAATTCTAGCAACAGGCAAGTTACATACTGCCTTTTTTTTATTGTATATATATTTTGTACATTAATACAGTCATCAGTGAAAAAAATAAGTCCAGCATATTTAAAGGCTTACAAGTACACTGGCTAGATATTAGTATACGAATGATATCATTAAATGTCATTAATTCATCTTAGTAACAGAGAATGATAAACTGTTTCAGAAAAAACTCACTGTGTAATCATTCTAGAGAACATATAGGCCAATGTTTTGGCATATTTCTGACATTATCAGCAATATTTAAGCAACTTCCTGTCAGACAAGACGAATGTAAAAGTTTGTGCTGACAGCATGTTTTGTTGCTTACCAGATAATTCAGGGAAGATATACAGCGAAAACAAGGTAGCGATGTATTAGAAACGTCAAAATAAATATAATACTCAATGAACCGGTTTGACAGAAAAACTAATGCATTCTGGGAAAAAGTTATGGGTGCTTTTGACACATGATAAAACTTGTACGTAAAATATAGGAAATTAGTTTTTAACCCATTATAATCACACATCAGCAATTCATTTACTTTATCTTATAGGATGGCCCAACATCTTTTAAGCTGGTGAAATTATGTTGAAATTATTTGGATAAAATTGAAATTAATGAATATTTGCCAAAATATTATCAAAGTGGACCATTAAAGAGATCACAAGGAAACTGATTACAGCTCTCAGATGTGGTTTTAAAATGATTACAGCCAATCAGTATAAGGCTTAAAATAAAAAGTTCCTGGGTTCCACTAACCCAACAGACCATATTTTCTCTGCCAACCCGAGACTTTATTTTTTATCTTAGTAAACGCCCATCTCCCAATACTTTCATTTTCATACAAACTGTTTTCCTGACCTTAAAACAAAACATCTGAAAAAAAGTTTTGCTGACATATCAACTCTCAGGGTTTCCACTGGACATTATATTTTTTCTGCCACATGTACGGAGGAGAGGGTCCGGGATACAAAAAAAGTATGCTTAATTTGATTTTTTTTTCGCCACATGCAGATTTTTTTTTACCATTTGCGAAACTGGTGAATGGCAGCGGAAACCCTGAACTCTTCATATTTTGGGGGATGTTAATATATTTTTCCAGAGAAAAAAAATAATTGTATGAACCTATCTAAACAAGAGTAACAAAATTTTAAGAAAAGTCAAACCTTGGGTGACTGACACAAGCAATAAAGGCCACCAACGAGATCCAGAGGTCAAAGTTATAAAACATGAGATCAGTCCCAAATCTCAATTTTCAGTTCAGAATACTGTGGTATCATTTAATTTCGCTGGCATGAAATTTCGCGCAAACGGGAAAAAAGAAAGATTCGCGCGGTCGTAAATTCGCGCATTTTGAATTTTAGATTTTTTTTAAATCCAGATACTGTCGCGAATCACGCCGTTGTTCGCTACAGCGCGTGTCATCACTGGACCACGTACATGCTTATCACAGCGGTGCCCTTTGTCACCATGATTAATAAACAATATGACAGTTGTCACCGATAATTGCTTGTTAATTGTCACTTTATATAGATAAAGCGTGTCCGAGATCAAAGTATGGATTAGCAAGTAAATTAGACAATTATCGGGTCCACATCTTGTTATGGCACTAGAGCAATTACAAAAAAAAAAAAAAAAACAGTCAAAGGTGCGAATAATCCCTTCCACTAGGAATGGTTTTAAAACATACAATTTATAGTTTGTTTCATTCCCATCTGTTCTACACGCTCTTCGCCGGAACCGGGCCTTCCTGACCGAGCCGATGCTTCAACTCCGAAAGAGAATACGAGTAA
This sequence comes from Lutraria rhynchaena, assembly GCA_008271625.1. Lineage (NCBI taxonomy): Eukaryota > Metazoa > Mollusca > Bivalvia > Venerida > Mactridae > Lutraria > Lutraria rhynchaena. The sequence goes on from VIBL01000040.1 coordinate 987,249, forward strand.
TTAAATATGTTTATTCTTTCTCTGTGGAAAAATATCATTAATGATTTTCCTAAAAGGTATGTCTCGTTTCCTTTTTAATTCTTGAAAAAAGCTTAACATCTCGCAAATCGGTAATAACATAGCCGGAAGTAGATATACATCTTAAGTGACATAGTATTCGGCAATGAAAATTTCGGATAGTCACTTCTTTCTGGATGGTCTTTTATTAGCGCGGTCTTAAATTCGCGCAACAAACGTAGCGCGAAATACGCGAAAATTCGTCCTGCGCGAACAATAGTGATACCACAGTATTATAAATTTTGTTAAGATTATGTTAGTTTTCAAGAAGTTTTCTGTATAGAAGATTTATTGTACTAGTCATAGAATCATAAAACATAAAACTAAAAACTTGTCGTAAGAACTCATCTCATCTGTCTTAACATGGACAAACAAAAAAATAGTTTTTTAAAGTCAGGCCTTATTGAAATCAATTCCCCCCAAAGCTAACTTGAAACAAAACATTACTGTAGTATATTAGAAATATATTCATCAAAAGAACCATTAATTAAATATTTCCATTACATCGTTGCAATCTACATAATTACATTAATACCCCCAAGTTTATTGAAAACTCCCAAATAATTCTGTATACCTTATAATTGAGCATTGGTATTGTACCATAAATGGCTTAATATATTAGTGTCTGTCTGAGCTGAAATTAAGACCTGTCTTTTATATTCTCCCCGAGCTTGACCGATGTCAGACAAAACTAATACTGGAAGGAACGAGGAATGACTTATTAGACAGAGAGAAAGTGTACGACAAGCTATAAAGGCAATATTAAGTCATAAAATACCAATATTAAGTCCATCATCAGAGATATACTGCTATGATTAACAATGAAACCAGGGATTGCGTATAAATCTGGTATTCAAGACGTTCACATAGTGAGATACTAAAGGACTTAGAGATCACAGGAATATCTACAGAATTCCTCATTATCACCAAAGCTTTGGCCCAGACAATTACAGAACCATAATGATTTCGGTATTTTAAAGTTGACATTGGTCAGATAAACTTTACAAAAAGTTATGTTATGTCTATATTTATTAGTCTATAACTACAAACACAGAAAAAATGATCTGAGTTAGTGAAACAATTTGATAAAAATACATGTACTTGGAAGAATTATGAAGTATCAAAGTATTTGATAAATTACAATAATATGCAACTTTGTAATTTTTCAATATGAACAAATTGAAAAAGAGCCATTTTTATACAACAACATTAAATTAGCCAACAAATCAAAGCACACCAATTCCAAAATTTAAAATAGAACTAAACAGCCAATCAAAATATGCGACACAAAATCATTGACCAATGAAAGCTCCCAACACAATAAAGAAAATTTAAATTTCTGATGGAGTCAGCTAACTGGTAAACTAAGAAATGGTTTCTACCATGAGGAAATGAATCATTCATTGCATGTTAATACAGCACTAGTGGCTCTCAGATGTCTGAAACTGTTGCAGAATGAAAAAAGTAAACACTAATTTCTCTTGTTTTAAAAGCTGTACCATGGCAATCAATATTTTCATGGTATGAAGTAACAAGAAATATTTCCAAATACCAATTCTATATGGATAACACTAAGAGTTCCCTTGTTATATTATGATATTGCTTCAATAAAGATGTTTACATAAATCATACAGCAAAATAGGCAAGTATTTTCTATACTCCAATTTCCGTGGAAACTGGATAGAAATGTTTTCTGAACAGTTCAAATATTGACACATAGGCTTTGAAAACTCAATTTGATAATAATAGCATCAAACCTTAGATAAAAATATCAACAAAACAAGTGTGATGAAACCGATGGAACTTCTTGAAGTAATGCAAAGAGGACTTATAGCCAAGAAAAAAACAGTCACGTTTAGCATTATATGACCAAAAACCTTGGGGCAGGTAGGTTGAAAAAACTTCTCTAATTTATTCCTTTAAACACCATTTGAGAGAATACAAGGTACGATACATAGCTTAATATTTTTGCATTTAAGACTGCAATTAGAAACTTAATAGTCAGCCCCCCCCCCAAGAAAATGGATCTGTCAGGTAACTGGTAACGCACCATTCTATGTCTGGCCTTAGCAACTCGCATCACTTTAACACAATCAGAACCAAGGATAGAATTTAAAAACAATCTTGAAATTTCACACAGCTGTGCTTCAACTAAAACAAACTGTGCACATATGATATAATAAACAAGAACACAGAGTCAGTATAAACTAAAACTGGCATAATGATGTTTTAAGTGTATATTTATTACTCTCCTTGTTGCTAATTATGCAGTTATTCTTGTTGTTGTTGTTGTTTTTCCAGGCGTTTATGATTGCATTTATGCATTTACTCTTGCCTGAAACCAACATAACTGATGGAACAAAAACATAATCATTCAAATACCCTGAGATGAAAGAAAGATATTACACTATAAATAAAATGTTGTGGGAAGTTAGTCCTGGTCATAAATAAAATCTTTATCACAAGCATCCCTGTATAAAACAACATATTCCAACAGCTCTAACAAGATACTTAATGATTTAGGCTAAGGTGTAACAGAAATTAATTTGTCTTTCTTAATTTCCTAAAATTAAAAAAGTCGAGATATTTTAAAACTTCATTTTATATGAACAATCTCTCAGAACTAAAAAAAACTTTTAAAAAAAAGTAGCTAAAAAAAAGAAAGTTCTTCCTACCTATTGACCCTCTATTCTTATGGTATGTTAGCAGGAACCAGTATTTATTTATTTTGGCCTAAGTGAGGTATGTAAGATGATTTAACAGGTGAATTAATGTATTAACACTGCTTATCAAACCAACAACCGCCTCACACACTCGCAGTAAAAACAACAACACTTGCTGCTGTTAGTCGACAAATTTTCTCAAATTATATCCTAAATGTGTTTTGATAGTGGGAAACATAACAGATCTTCATTAGAATACTAGTATGGGGTTAAATGATTTTACGAAGAAACACCAAGAATCAATCGACGAGTTCCACTGGCGATGATATATAAATGAATTAGTTTTTTTAATGACTGTGAGATTATCATTGAAAACACAACAAACAAGAGCATCGCACATGGACATACTGGAAAAACTCATCTCCAAACACTCCATAAAGAACAAAGCCAATCAAGTTGTGCTCAAGACAAACATCAATTGTGAATAACAAACCAATACAGTCAACCCTAATTTCACATCCACCTGTAAATAGCAGTCACCTGTGAATAACAGCCACTTTTTAGTATGTTTTGGCTGTATTAAGGAGACTGACTGATGGTATGGCTATTTTTGGACAGAACTGGCTTTTTTTATGAAGAAATGGTTATTTTTTAGAAATTAATCGCGATTTTTTTAAGAAATGGTTGTTTTTGTAAAGGAATGTCTATATTATAAGGAAAAGCTATTTGTTGAAAACTTTTAGAAAGAGATGGCTATTTTTAGAAATGACTATTTTAAAATGGCTATTTTTAGAAATGACTATTTTAAAATGGCTATTTTTAGAAAGAAATGACTATTTTAAAATGGCTATTTTTAGAATGAATTAAAAAAACATGACTGCTTCAGTATTCTTCAGTTTAAGCAGAACAGTTTTCTATGGAACAAGAATGGGAAAATTAATTTCTTGAAACTTCGATCTTTATTAGGCCTGAAAAGTCATAGTTAAATAAAAAAAAGTTGTCAATACAATAAATGTATCTACAAACACAATTCATAACAAAGTAGAAATTTCTCGATTCTTTTACCATTCCTACATCTAGCAATTCCAACAACACAAAGAATAATATTATGTACCTGAATAAGTTCAGTTCGTAGGTAGAAAAACACAATTATCTTATTCACATTTTTAAGCCTCTCTAAATATATTAACATGTTTTTGTTGTTGTTTTTTATGATCTTCTTACTGTTATATTTCACAGAGATAATCATCAAACAATAGGAAACCAATATGATAATACAGAACAACACAAAATTACTGGAGACCAGAATAATAACTTCAGTACTTTGATATTTCTCCAAATCTTTAATAGTGAAACAAAGAAGAGTCTACTTGGGTAAAATAAATACTTCACTGAATCAGATTCACTGATTCTCTACAATATCCGAGTTTAACAATGTTCTACTGTACTTATATCACATAACACAGGCAATGTTTGAAGTTTAGGCAGTCAATAGAATAGGGAACAGTGCAAACTAATTGGGACAGAGTAAAGATATAATGCAATGTAACAATCAAAGCAATGGGAGATTCACACGACGTCTTCTGAAAATCTGAACAACTTCTGCGTAAAAAGTTTTGTTTGTTTGTTAACATTATATGCTTGAAGTGAATCGTAAAGCTGGAATAAAGAATAAAAAGAAACAAATTGCCAAAACAGCTGAAACAATTTTTGGGCAGGGGATGTATTGTAATAGGCGGCAGTAAAGTTCTCAATGCAGTGCTCTAACTCGCAACCTTCTGCTTGCAATTCAGCTGCTCTACCAACTGAGCTAATCAGGCTGACGGGCATGCAAACTAATATAAACACATACATATACACAGCTCTGTTACATATCAATAAGCTGGTCATGTAACTGCAAACCAACTATATTTTTTTGGGATGGCCTTCACAGGGTGGTCTTATTCAGGTGGCCACAAACACAGGTTTGACTGTAATTTGAAAGTAGCCCACTAAGAACACTGAAACCAGTGCTATGAAGTCAATATATGTTTTGTCAACAATTATACATGCAACAAATGGCAATAAATACTGCACTGTCTACTGAGGCATAAATAAACATTATGAGCATTGCATACAGTCATTTGTGACAATACAATAGTTCTAAGCAAGTGTATAACAATAAACAATACATTAACATTTATTTGGATTCTGTTATCAATTATTTTATTAATCATTACATAAATAAGTGCATACTTTGTATACAACCGATCAGTATCATGCATAACAACAACTGTTCCCATAGTCCGGGTATCCGACAAACTCATAACAGAATCAATGATTACCAAATCTTATCAAGAAACCATCTACAAACCAGTTACAGAATTTGACAGAACAATCAGATCCAAAGACAGAACATTTAGCAACAAACAAAACATAAGTTATAAAAATTTAAATTGTAAGTATCATTCATTAGTACCTAAAATTATAAGATTTCAGTAATTCAAGCAATTCTTGAAACATCTTAGGGATTCCAACATGTAGGATTAAATTCCATATGCATTACATATTACCAAAATTGATCAAAGCTGATTTGATGTATTAAGGTTTATTTATATTACTTGCAGCATTTTCCAGAAAAAACAAATGCCGGGTCAGATGTTATAAAACTTCAGATCGATCTCAGATTTCAATTCTCATTTTCATTCTCAACCTAAAGCAAACCAATTTGTGGCTTTGAGATATGTGTTAGTAAATCTTTTATCAATTGATTTGCATACCAATAGTTTGAATAATAATAAAATTTCATAATAATTCATGAGGATACAAGAAACATATAAATGAGATTCGAACTCAAAGATTGATCTCAAGTTTTATACACTACTGACTGTTAGGATATTAAACTTAAGATTGGTCCCTATATGTTGTCTTTAAACGTTTCTATATTAATTATGATAAAAAATCATTAACATAAATTATGCATATTTAATCTGGACACATAATTAAGTACTCGGCAGTGATAAGGTTTCCACAAAAATACTTTAAGAAGGAATTTGAGATTTGAGCACTGAGACTGTACTCAAGTTTTATAACGTTAGGGCCTGGTATCACATGAGACCAGGTCAAGTTCAGCCCAACAACCCACTTGTTTGGCAACAAAATACTGTCAGCAGGACCTAACCTTTCTATACTTTTATGCACATCAACAACTAAGGATGACTGTGACTTACTTTGAACAAAAATTGGTTCCTTCAGTACAATCCAACCATACCCATATACAGTATCGCTAACATGGTACGTTGCCGTGGGATTGTTGAAAATAATCTGGAATTTCTCCAAACGTGATTCCATAACACCACCACTACAAGAGCTTGTCCTGAAAATATACACAAAAGATGACATATAAAAACATAGCAAACAGAGTGGGAATAATTGACAAAAATGAACATAACAAAGCCAAAGTGTTAACTACAGGTGAATATGTTTTGTTCAAAGTGTATGCATGTCATAATATGATTATACCGATCATAAAACTCCCTGACAGCACAGTGATTAGAAGAGCAGATAATTACATTATGAGCACAAATTTTCCTTATCATACTGTCACATACCACATATTCCCTAATAAATGTACCAAGTATGTAACATATTGCAGATTTTTTTATTTTGTTTGAAGAAGTCTAAATGAATTGGATATAATTTGAAGGATTGCTACAGATTTTTTTTTCGTTAAAATGATTCATTTTCCTAATAAAGGACAAGGGACCAATGATTTGGAGGAGGGCATTTTTTAGGAAACATTTGGTACATCAGACAGTCACAAGATTGTTCACTTCAAGGATTCCACATATCTGTCTCTGTATCAATACATCAAACATACACAACTGAATGCAGAGAGAAGCTGAACGAGAAATAAAAGATATATCGTAAGTTAACAGTATTATGTGCAGACAAATCTGCACCATATACGATGTTGCAGCAAGCATGGAGACGTTAAAAAGCAACAACAATACTGCAATAAATATCAGACAAGCTTTCCCATGCAATAATTCAGTGGGGAATCATGTGACTCAGAAAAGAAAAAATGGCTAAAAAATTTGGTCCACTCAATTTAAACCCTTAACCCTTTACCTCATAATGCTGCATTTCCCTGCATCTGAAGCAGACGACTTTTCAAAACATTGTGGCAAAAGAAGCCATTGCTTGTAATGAGTAATGGCTTCTTTTGCCACAATGTTTTCCACTCTGTCAGAGAGAAAAAAACAATTTTCTTCAATAAATTGATGTTTTGTACATTTGTTGTGAATTTGGAAGAGTCCAAAATATGCTTATGAGGCAAAGAGTTAAGGGTTTTTTACTGATCAGCCAAAATAATTCAGACTACATTATGGAAAGAATGGGGCCTCCATGGTCAAGCGGTTATGGTATCTGACAAGTAATCACTAGCCCCTCATTGCTGTAAGAACCCCACTTGGAACCAAATTTCACATGTGAGGAAGCTGTCCAGCTAGCTTATGGAAGGTCCTTGGTTCTACCCAGGTATATGCCCAGACTTGTCCTCCACAGTTAAAGATGGAAAGTCACTAAATGACCCTGGCTGTTGGTGTGAAGTTAAATCTGAGTAAAAACAAGGAAATAATGTTTACAGGAATTAGTCTGAACTTCAGGGACAACCCCTCTTTTGTTAACAACATAACAACTTTCTTTATAATTTCACTTGTTCTCCTTCAGAAATACTTAGTCCATAAAACAGGCAAAGAACAAATACTTTGATCAGCAAAATCATTACAATTTTATTTCTGTGCCATATCTCACGTAAGGAGACCCATTTTCTATCAATATCCTCTTCATATGTTATATAAATGATAAGAATATATCAAGCATACTTATAACATGGTCCATTTTATTGCCATATGTCAGCGCAATTAGTTTCAACTATAACCCTTTCATTGATCATCCACTCAGCCCCATTATATCATCAATGTCATTCTTGACGTTATCAATAACCACATTTTTTGCTTCATTGCCGACCATAATTACAAACATGATGTCAAATCACAGACTATTCTTTGACCAATTCCCCTGGAAATGCAACCTGGGACTTACAAATCATAGACCTATAAAGACAGTTAAATGGTTCATCTTACACAAATTAAGAAGATTTCTTTGAAACTAAGCAACAACTATAACAGATAATTGAGACTGGTGATAATCTTCCTGTCGTAGATGATAAGTACATTGATTTTTAAAATATCATCAAAGCTGATAAATTGATTAAAATACTTCTTTGACACTTTCAACTGAACGAAACATATTGTTTTATATAACACATATATAACACAGTGCTCCTTCCAAAGAGCAAGACTCGTCATAGTTGCAAAAAAGTGTTGTTCTTTGGAGACAGTTGTTGTTTGGAGGGAATTGATACAGTCATGACAGTTGTTTTTTATTGTGTGTATGTGTGCTTTTATTGTCTAGGAGGGAAATGGTCTTTGGGAGGTGATGCTAAGGGACGGAGCACTGTACAACATTACCAATAAATTTTATTATGCTTCATACATGAAAAACCATGAGAGTTCTGCAAATATTTTTGCTTTAATTAGAATTGCACATTCAGTGAAAAACAAAAAAAAAATTATAATAACCTGTCAATTATTGAATTATTGAAATTATCTACAGAGTAGAAATCAATACTGTCAAACCTATGAACAAAGGCCATCATAGGGAAAGACAAAATAAGACCTTTATTGACAAATGGCCTTTATTTGGAGGTCAGCATGTTCTAAATAATCAGTGACAATTTTTCAAAGCATGGCCTTTATTCACAAGGTGGTCTTTACTTGGAAGTGGCTGCAAACACAGGTTTGATTGTATATGATGATTCTAAAGTTTAGGCTTCAAACTTTGTGTATTCTTGAGACAGAATGATCAATTCATACTGACTGGTCAAATTGTTTTCTCAACTGAGTAGACTTGGTTTACTTATCGGAATCTTATATCCACGATTAAAGTATTTACGTTGTTCACAGTCTATAAATCATGTTCAATTCTGTTCTTCTATTCTGCTAAGTAAATCACAACAGTATTATTAATGTTAGTTCAAAACATATTATGATAAACTCAAAATGCCATACTCCATTGATCTAAGTTTTCTGAAATCAATACAAGATGCTTGTCAGCATTTCGAATTCTACAATGTAAGTCCATATATATTCATTTGTATTCTAATCAAGTTTCAACCCTTATTTAGATGCAAATCAATAGAGAGTAATTAGATTAACACAGAAAACATTCCCGCCAGTGATTAACAATAACATTAAAACGAACAACAACACACTACTGTATGACGACAGATCAAAATCAAAGAAATACAGGATTATCTCAATGAATCCATTTCTGGAAACACAAGATTTGTAATCATGGTGCGAAAATGGCAAGGGAAAAATAACAATGAAACAGTAATTGTCAGTACAAATCATATTGTAAGAAATGTTGAAAAGTGTAGATACATGAGGGAAGGATATTTGCCAGCCCCAATTGGTACGAGTAACTATGTGTAAGGCCTAAACAAAAAAACGTTTGTTTCCGGTAACATGCCCACAAAAATATAGGCCTAATGTGGACAATTGAGTGTAATGCAGGTAAATGTGAGAAATGTAGATAATTGTGAGTAATGTGGGTAATTGTGAGTAACTTTGAGTAAAGTAGGTAATGTCAGTAAAGTAGATAACTGCAGGTAATGTGGGTAATTGTGAGTAGCTTTGAGTAAAGTGGGTAATGTCAGTACTGTAGATAAATGTAGGTAATGTGGGTAACTTTGAATAAAGTTGGTAAATATGAGAAATATAGATAACAGTAGGTAATGTTGGTGATTGTGAGAAATGTAGGTAAATTTGAGTTAAGGGGTAAATTTCAGTAAAGTGGGTAACTGGGAGTAATGTTGGCAATTGGGACTAATGTAAGTAATTGTGGATAATGTGAGTAATAAGAGTAATTGTGAGTAATATGAAGAATATTAGTCATGTAGGTAACTATGAGTACTGTATGTAACAGGGAGTAATTTAGGTAACCATAATGTAGGTAATAGTGTGTAACATGGGTAAATTAGTTATGTGGGTAACAGGATGTGATGAATATAATACTTTAATGTATGTATGATGGCTTATATACCAAGGCGGCCATTAACTCGGGTTTCACTGTAATGAAAGATGGCAATTAATATTGATACGCAACTTTCACATTCACCAAAATAAGCCAATGTTCCACATAAGGTTACAGAGCAACAAAAACTGCTTCTGTCAGCATTTATCAACAACTTGAATGGCACAGTTTCCATACCATCGATTTGACATGAAAACTTCAAACAAGTCTAATAAAACAATCACATACTGGTTTATTTAAGATCGGAGCCTGGAATAATTAGTCTCCATTTCAGTGTTGACAAAACTTTGAGCAAACACAGCACCTCGTATTGACCGTCATAATGTTTGAGCGCTACTTCAACTTTTAACGGTTAACAGTCTTATCTGAACGACCATCAGTCGTACGTCAAACGCAGTAAGGCGATATTACCGGAAAAAGTTCATCACCAATATTTTTAGACAAATCAATGTCCAAACAAACAAACCAGTCTGATGTTGTATCAAAGGAAATATGACGTATTTAAATGTTTAAAAACAGTACAATGTTGTATTGAAAGATGACAAATTTCAATATATGCGAAGTATTTTCTTTCCAGAAAAAGTTCCAACAAATCATCATCACAAGAAATATTAGTCAATATTTTGCACAAAAAATGAATTATCTTAATAAACAAAGGGCTCTGTTTACATAAGACGTAAGCTACCAAAGAAATACATTTTATTTATTAAAATTCTGATATTTGCCAGTAAATATAAAAAATTCAATCCTTATACACATAAATAGTAGACTCATATTGAACAACATTCATTCATTTTATGATGTATTGATGACATACAAATAAAGGCTATGAACTTATATATCTTATCTCAGTTGTGGGTTATTTTAATTACGTGAATGCACTTGCTTTAAATTCATGCACAAATTTACTTACATTTTGTGTTAGTTCTGGCTTTAGTTAACAAACAGCCTCTAGTAACAATAAAAGCGTGGAACCATCCACAAAACTACGGTACTTAATAGTTATACGTAATTAATATCCAATTTATAGCACTCTTGAATAGTGTTCATTGGCAGCATCAGATTATCATGTTGTAAAATGCAAAAATTACACACCAAAAAAAACAAAAATGTTCCAAAAAATATTGTTCTCATCTAAATCAGCCAATCCAACTCCGAAATGTCTAAACAAACTCCGAGTAGACTCTGGTAAATTGAACATTAGACAAACCAGATAGGAAGAAGCAAGAAATATATTAGATTGGAAAAAGCAACAAACGTTATTATAGATATGTATCAGGGGGTTAACAATAGCAGACGACACGTGTACATCGTAATAAAAACATGCCATTGTACGATACCTATTGCTAGCTTGCAGAACAATTTTTATACTATTCAATGGAATATTTTTGGCTGAGCAAGAACAATGAAGATCATTATGGGACAATGACTGAGCCATATTTAGATGTTTTCTAAGCATTACGCCAAATATATTCATGTTTATAGTCACTAAAGAAGAAATATATTAAATGTTATGACGTCAAATGAATCCATAACAAAAACAGCTCTTGCACAATCTACCATAATGCAGTTTTATTTCCTACAGGTTTTCACAAAAAAGCCCATGTTTAACCCATTACCTCATTAAACCGCATTTCTCTGCATCTGAAGCAGACGGCTTTTGAAAACATTGCCGCCAAAGAAGCCACTGCTTGCAATGAATAATGGCTTCTTTTGCCACAATATTTCCACTCTGTCAGAGAGAAATAACCCAATTTTCTTAAATAAATTGATGTTCTATATATTAGCTTTGAATTTCAAAGAGTCCAAAATGTGCTTATGATATATATACAATGAGAACAAAAAAAGCAGTGAACACTAGCCAGGATTAATGTCCTGGGCCATCCTTAGACACACATTGGTTTATAGTTATGCAACCCATACTTTTAAGTAGAAAGGTAGGTAGGATGTTACACTAGACGTGGGGTCATATGCCGACTTTTCCTGCTTTAACAAAGGAGAAAGATACTCCAAACACACTTGGGTAGAACCACCAACCTTCCATGAGCTGTCTGGGTAACTTCCTCACAGGTTTGTTCTGGTCCCAGGAGGTGTTAAGCTTATTTGAGATACTATCTCTATATTATATGCTTGATATTACTCAGAATCATGATATTTCATCACCTATTAAACTAAATGCAAGACAAGTTTTGAGTAAATCTGAATCCCTGTAACGAAGCATTTAAGTAACGTTTAAGTGTTTTAGTGTCAAGTATACCAAAATGAATCAAATCAATGCTTTATCAAACTGTATTAACAGTTAATGAATTTCAACAATATAGATGAATAGTTTTAGAATGTAAGCAGCTATCTTGTGAAGTTTTGCAGCTTTTGGCCTGAAAATTTTCGTCTTTCAGTATAGAAAGATATGTCAAAACTGTGTTGATCCAGAGAGGGCAAATCACACCAGAACATAATGGCCCCAAAAACTATTATCTATAAAAGCATTAATGAAATCAATCAAGATCTAAAATGGAATTATAAGGTCTACAGAAAAAATGGCACAAATAATAGGATGTAAACCAAATAAATGACTCTTCATTTTGAAGGTAAAGAAATAAATCAAGTATTCATTAAACAATTTAAGTATTACAAGTTATAATATTGCTATTGTCTCTGGATAAGATATAGTTTCAGTGATTTTCAAAAATTTCACTCCCTGAAAAGAGTCAACATCAGACTGGTTGTCTGTGTTTTGTTGGAATCAAATGCTTATTATTCATAGACTGGTCTACCAATTCAAAGAGGACAAGATTGAAGCTAACACACCAACGCTACCAGAATGCTTAATTTTCAAACAATATAATGCTTTAACCAGAATTCAATTTTCACACATAAGTCTCAAGTCAGTAATTTGTTTTGAAACTCAGACAAATTTACCAGATCTCTGTAATTCTCTAATACATCTTACGCAACAACTATATTTTCCTACTGTAAATAAGTTAACCAGAATTCTATTTCAAATCACATAGATTTTCACGGAGATTTTTCATTTACACAAAGCACTGTGAGCCAAAATATGATTAGGATTTTTTTTTATTTATTTTTCCAAAGAATTTGTTTTAAAAAACTGCACTGGTTGCTTTAAATGACAGACATTCATGTCATGTGTTATTTTTTACATAGTTGCACTAAATGACTGACCATGGCAAATGTTGTCTAGTCATTTATCAAGCGGCTGACATTCGTGTCATTTATTGAATGGCCAATAGTCATAATATTTATTAAATGGCCAATAGTCATGACATTTATTGAATGGCCAATAGTCATGACATTTATTGAATGGCCAATAGTCATGACATGTATTTAATGGCCAACATTTATAACATGTATTTAATGGCCAACATTTGTGTCATTTAATCAATTTTACACTGAGAATCCATGCTCTATATCTATCCATATAAATGCACTAACAACAAATAAATACTGTACACATCATCAGAATAAAACATATTAACATAAAACAGAGAATTATTTATTTATTTAATTATTTATTGGATGGCTAATAGTCATGAGATTTATTGGATGGCTAACAGTCATGAGATTTATTGGATGGCTAACAGTCATGACATTTATCGGATGGCTAATAGTCATGACATTTATTGAATGGCCAATAGTCATAATATTTATTGAATGGCCAATAGTCATGACATTTATTGAATGGCCTATAGTCATGACATGTATTTAATGGCCAATAGTCATGACATTTATTGGATGGCTAATAGTCATGACATTTATTGAATGGCCAATAGTCATAATATTTATTGAATGGCCTATAGTCATGACATTTATTGGATGGCCTATAGTCATGACATGTATTTAATGGCCAATAGTCATGACATTTATTGGATGGCTAACAGTCATGACATTTATTGAATGGCCAATAGTCATGACATGTATTTAATGGCCAACATTTATAACATGTATTTAATGGCCAACATTTGTGTCATTTAATCAATTTTACACTGAGAATCCATGCTCTATATCTATCCATATAAATGCACTAACAACAAATAAATACTGTACGCATCATCAGAATAAAACATATTAACATAAAACAGAGAATTAGTTCAAGGAAAGAAAACAAAGAAACAATGAACGTAATTAGTGCAAGAGATAATCAAGCCAGTATCTTATATAGAGAGATTCATGAAAGCTTACCAAAGGTGTTAGCACTCAAAAGATTGCTCAAAACGACATACGTCTTTCATAACAATTAGGCTTTTTCTAAAGGTATAACAAAAGTGTTTCTGTAACTGCAGAGCCAAGATAATTCCTGAAGAAATTCTGCACTCTTCAAAACACTATAAAATTCTGGGAATTATTCAGTTTACATTGTATGTAATATTGGGTAATGTAAGAACAATAAAGTGAATTTTCAAAACTTAATAAGTACTTTCCAGATGGTGTTTACCTGTAAATTCAACCTAATGAAAAATTATGTAAAAAATGTTTGATATTTCGTAACAATGTAAACATAGATCTGTTTTAAAAACCCTAACAAATAGAAACTAAGAATCGAAGCCAAAGAAGATTAAAGATGTAATTAATAACTATGAGAAGATATGTTCAGGTTTTAACAGACTCATCTGGTAACGCTGTAAACAGGAAAACGAACAACACTCTAGATGCCTTGTACAGATTATAGATAATTATTATTACAGTTGGCAGTTAATTACTTTATGATACGGAAAACATAGAAGTTGTATTTCACAAAGAACTAGTACAAGAAAAACTTCACATATAGGTAAACACACAACACAAAGTTGATTATTAGGCAAATCTCAACAGAAATTAGCTAAAAAAAAGAGATTTATTGTTTTATTAAGCATTAAATGCTGTGAGGTATGTTATACAATTTACAACCAGATAATCAGAAATTGACTGCTACAACAGTTTGTGAACATTATTATATGTATAGACTCAAAGATAGTTAGTAAATAAAAGTCGTATCAATCAATCAATCAATCAATCAATCAAAGTATTATTTGAGTAATTGTAAATAATGTTAAGATTTAAGTAAGATGAATATCACAACAATACCCTACCACAGAATGATGATATTTAATGCAAGTTTACCATCAATTTGATAAGCTGACAAGAAGGCATCGCAGTCATGTGGTGGAGCTATCGATTAATATTCTAGCTTGACAGAGATTTTGCAGTGATCTAAATAATTCCTGCTTTTCATGCCATGAGATATTATTAAAATCTCCCCATGAGATACTATTAAAATCTCATATACCATAAATAACATGAGATTCTCTGAAATCACATAAAATGAGATTATTCTCATAGCATGAGATTGTTCTGAAATCTCAAAACACAAGTATGCGCTGAACAGTCACAGTACTGAAAGTTCATGAGATCATACTGAAATCTCATATCATTTGATTATGCAGAAATCTCTTAACATGAGATTCTGAGTAAATTTCAAAACATGAGATTCTACTTAATTTCATAACACCAAATTCTATCGAAATATCAAAAGATCCATGATTAATATCTTGAAGCACTCAAACACTGATTTTAAAGATAATCTAAAACTACAGTACACAGCAAATGAGTGCAACTCTCTCAAAACTCTTCAAAATCTACACATTCCTGGATCTTCCATTTTATTTGAACATTGCCACGAATACACTCAATCACCAGGGATTCCAAAACCTGACTTTAGTAGTTCAAACACATGAAACAGAATTACAATCTCAATTTGAACGTCTTAAAACTTAAGAAACACTGATTTGTTTTGTTTTTCTCCCATTAAAAAAGAAACCATTCAGATTTGTATTCCAGTCAAGCAAGAAGAAAATCCATTATTTTTATAGAGTCCTTACCAAAATTAGTTAAAGGTGATTAAGACAAGCAATTGAACACACATAGTAATTTTAAATCAAGTGGTATTTGTTGGTTTTTATACCATTCAATGGCATCTGGTATACAATACCTTAAGTACAGTTAAACATGATTAGAGCTCAGATATAGTTAAAATTCTGACAAAGTGAAGTATTTATTCCCCCCCTCCCCGCAAACAGGCCCTTCTTCATGTCATTGTTATGCATGGACATAGTGTAATATGGATATAATAAAGTAATGATTCGGATCCCAAGGAATTCACTAAAACCGTGCTCTACTGTATCAATACAATTGTGTTCTTATACTTTATTCCACCCTAAGTTTTAGCGAAAAATGCAAAATAAAGTAATCAAATGAATCATATATTTCAATTTTTATGATTTTTTAATATTAACAAAAAATATTAGATATCCGAAATTCATGATATTTAATTAATGATATAGAATTCTTGCTAAGATTTTTGTGAAAACCAACTAGTATAACCATTGAAATACAGATGGACTACTTGTTTTTTCGAACTTGTAAGATACGAAATTTTGTAGTATTACGTTTATTGCACTTTAAAAGCAATTTACAAGCACGCCAAAATGTACTAAATTTTATGAAGCATAATTGTCATAACCTAGTTTGATTTTCTATTTTAATACTTAAACAACAATTTAAAACCAATTAACAGTATGGTACTAATTTTGTTTGCGTGAATTTTAATTAGCAGAATATGTTCTCCAGCACATACTTCAAGCTGTGCTTGTTTTAATTGATACTGAAATTCAAATATATTTAATCAAGTTACTGTCAAATTAAAGATAACGCTTCCTCTGATTGGTCAAAAAAACATTTCATCAATGCTGATTGGGTAATCAATTAAATTTCATTACCATTCTCATGTAACGTCAAACAAACTAAAAATATAATAAATTTTGATTTTATTAAAATTATAATAACATAGATTTTACAACTACACCAAAATTAGCAGACGTCATCAATTAAACATAAATATAATCAAGATAACTAGAATTTATTATCTGTTTTCTTTTACCGTACTCCTTTTCATAGAATTATTATTCCTGATTTATGATAACAAAGAAACAATTATATACTAGTTAGATGTTACAGTCTTAGTATTCATTTTTTCACGAATTTAAAAGGATTAGAATCAAGATCCATATTTTCTCTGAAGAACAAACTCGGTATTCTTTAGATAGTAAAAAGTACTATTTTCAGATGATTTTTAATAAGCTTTTATCAGTATTGTTATTACTACTTCTATTGTTTTCAGTTGCCAATCTGAATTTAAATATGAAAATTGCAACCTTATTTTGCATGCTCAGAGATAAAGTTATCTGAAAGCTATTAATGTCATAAATATAACAAACTCATATATTTTACTTTAATATCAAGAAATACAGTAAAACTGAAATCAGCCAGCACCTAAATATACAGACCACCTCATCATAACAACTTCAGTTTTTGAACCAGTTTTTCAATACTTCTTCTTTACTTCAATTTGATCATGTGACTTAATGTGAAGTCCTTTTTTTCAGGTCCCTAGATTGATCTTTTTACTCTTAATATCAAGGATTTACTGGACTGATAACACAAATCCCTCTTTTCCAAAAAGAATTCAAATCCTTAATATATACCTATACTTATAGTATACAGTCAAACCTGTGTTTGCAACCACCTCTGAATAAACACCACTCTGTGAACAAAGACCATTTCTTGAAAAAACATTAATTGGTTATATAGATTAAAACTGACCTCAAAATAAAGGCCACCTGTCAATAAAGGCCACATTTTGTCTTTCCCAAGGGTGACCTTTGTTCACAGGTTTGACTGAATATACATAACAAGTTGACACATAACGGAAAATTATCTGCATAGTATCACAAGAATTTATGGTATAAAACTATTATATCAAGACAGCTTACAAATAAACCAAATATTTATATAGACCATTTTTTTCACCTGCTTGTCAATTTACCTATAATTGTAAGCAAATATTTAGTTTCACGTTATTACTATTAATATAAATCTAAGTTTTCAGCACATTTTAATTATAAAATACAATACAATTTATTAACAACAAAAATTACATTTTTTAAGGGAATGATGAATTAAGAAAATAATTAAGATGTAACATAAACCAATACGGTTTATTTTGAAACAAAGTGACAAAATAAACTTAGCATAATATACAATATATTAAAGATTCAAAAATGAAAAACATTTTGTTTTATACAAACAAGGAAACATTTGAAGACTACAAGGCAGAACACATCAGTCTTTCTTCATAAGATGTAAAATAAAGTTCCTGAATTTTTGACAGACACAATTTTTTTCTCCTGACCTTTTTTGTTTGTCAGTCTCATTTAATAGTTTTATTAAATTGTCACTATTTCAATTTCATACAAACTGTATCTCCAAACTAAAATAATATATTTGAAAAAAAATTCTGTCAACATAGAGACCCAATGTTTTTTAAGGATGTTTGTAGAAACCATGATGTTTATTATTTTCGGTCAAATCAAAATACATTTTAATACATAATTAGTCAGTTAATATCTTTCATATAGTGATGTCTACCTGACATGTCATAACCTTAGCTTACATTTATCTAATTATGCAAATATTTTTTTTAAAATACATACATCACTATTATCAATAATATAATTACTGTATTTCCATCTCAATGATGACTGAATTAAAAATAAATAAATGAATAAATGAATGAAGGAACGAATGAATGAAAATATAGACAAATAAAATAGTTACAATAAAGTTGATAAAAAAATACATAAAGCATTTTTTTTTTCAAAATAATTTTACTTCACCAACTTGCATATACTCACATTATTACAGATCAGCCAAATACATCAAGGTCCAATATTGTCGCGTAGCTTCCCAATCAAGAGCAATCTTGAAAACAAGGCAACATTAAAGTCATTCCTTATTTGACAACTGTCCTTACAAATTCACTATCTTCTGATTAACTTTTGTCTGACACATATCGAATGGAACAAAATTATTTCAACATCATGAAATCCTGTCTGTTGAATGAAATCTTAAAGTACAGCGAGTTCTTTGGAAAATCCCTTTGTAGAATCTCAGTTTATAGGTTGAGATCAATCTCACAGTGTTCGTTTTCAATGGCTTGGTTTAATCTCACAGAGTTGGTTCCAAATCAAATATTCCCAACCATAACAACAGCAGTAACATCTTTTCTTGACTCTATCAGACTGAAGTTGAATTTCTGCCGTATTTAATATTGATCCTTCAAACGAAAACCTGTTTCCTTTGCTTCAAATCAAATCATTTATGGGGTAGTAAAATCCCATCTAAGTTTTTTTCACTTTGTAAAAGTACAAAATTATTTTTATTTATTACTGTACTTGAAAAACTACCGACATGAAAAAAAAACACTTAAACAAACCCACGGCCGATCTATAATCTATTGTTAACTACGAGATAGGAATGTTACACCAGTATTGCTTATGTATACCAGTTAGTACTACCAATCTTGCGTTCAGACTTCTACCTTTCTCCGGTTCTCTGCTTCGATACCAACCAGAGAACGCAAGAGAACCAATATCGTAGTGTTATAACAGTCAACACACAGGTTGGAGAAAAATCATTCAATGATATTACGGTATAAGGACAATGAAAGGAAAATACAACCAGCCTTTTAACCAGGACATCAATGTAATACTGTCATCTCCTTATAGCACTTTTTCATTTGTGCCTTATAATAACATTGCATTGATTTTGAAAAAAAAATGATTAACAAATAACAATGAGCAGATTCTATAATGCAGACGACCCATAGAGTATAGCATTGAAGCAAAAGCTTTGACTACGTAAATATTATAAATTTAAAAGGCATTAAACAAAGTTTTCAAATGAGAACTGTAGCTTAGTAGCCAAATTATGAGAGCAAATTTCAGACTGACATAAGAAATGCAGCAAAAGTAAAAAATATCACTTTAATAACTTGGTGTCATTCTTAAATAGACATTCTGTTGATTTTTTAATAGGCAAGAAAAAAAACAGTCATGTTTAGCGTGAGTTGGCCAAAAAATAGGGTATGTCAATCACAAAACTTTTCTTCTGTGATTTTTTTAAAACTCGCCTTTCCCAAATATCAATAAAACTTTCCTTGTCCGCAAATAATGTCATACTTTGGATTTTGTAGTTAGAAACTTTAGGGTCTGTGTAAAATAATATAGGGTCTGTCGGGGGGGGGAACAGTGGGAATGATTTTTTTTCTGGCCTTTTTGAATGTGAAAATAAAGTAAAGCTAATTATAACATATTTCAACAGTGTTACTAATGACATTTTACTTTTTTCATAATTTTCATAAAACGAAAAGTTTTCATATTTTGTAAATATGAAGTGGTATAGTGATAAAACAAAATAATACAAACCATAAGGTCATTTAATCCATACTCAGGGCAAATGTGTCAACAGTCACATTTTATGTATCAATACACTTATATCAAAAGAGCACTAGTTTATTAACCTTTTTAGTGCACACACGCATTACCACAACAAATAAATAAAATTCCAATATTATTTCATGACTCAACAAACAGTTTAGTATGTAACACAAAACAAATCCAATGTTTTCCTTTACTTTTCCTTCACAACTTAAAAATCAATTAATTAACTCATGATAGTGTCAAGTATTTCCGCCAGTTAACCCAACAATAAGTTCATACATATTTCTTAAAGCAAACACATAAGTATGGTATGTTATTTTCTTTAATTCCAAACCATTAACCTCATTTCTGAAGCTTTAGGTTGCTATGAGCCCTGCAAGCATTTAATGATCCAGATTTAATGATCTACTTATTGACCTTAATAAAATGTCAAACACAAGCACTGAGGTGGTACTCATGGTCAAGTTGGGACAGAATGCTAGTCAAGAGGTAATATGTTTGATTCACACAATGTTTTTTTAATAACAGATTCTCATGAGCTCTAAATAGGAAGCATCATTGCATAGCTAGATTCCCAGGTTATAAAACTTGAGAACAGTCTCAAGGCACAAATCTCAATATCATTCACAAAGTATTTTGGTTGAAAGAAATCCTGTTTAATGCTTAAATGCATATTCAGATCAATTATGCTGACAGAATAATGTATGATTAATAATAATAAGTTTATCTAATTATCATGACTGGCTTGGCAACATATACAGACAAGATATGAGATATGAGCTTGGAGAACGATCTCAAGATTTATAACCTCAGACCCAGGTTATAGAAACCCTGAAAAGCACACACTGAGATCAAGCATGTAAGCGCTAAATTTACTCAACAACTTGTTTCATAATGGACGTTAAATATGTTCCCAGCGGAAACATTTGGTACTGAGACGCATTCAGAGTAGAGACATACATAAAATTCAAGACGTAAAATAAGTTAACCCAGACAAGATATCGCAGCAAATATTGATGCTGAGAAACCCTAGACGTAGAGTAAAGAAAACATGTTTTGCATTTGTGTACCAGTATACGTCCTAAAGTAAATTGTTTAAATTATTTCTCATTGATCGATACATATGTTATTTCAATAAGAAAGATCATAGTCAACATGGGACAGCAAAAAAGTGAAACTTTCATGAATATTAAACATTATAAAATCTTCTCCCAATAAAATAAGCTCATTATAGGAGCCACAATTTCTTTCTTATACATTCCTAACAAGCAATATTGTATGAAATTCACAAAAGGAAAACTGGCAAATAAAATATTATCTATAATTATCTATTATAACAAAGCATCTTTTGGGAAACAAAACTAATCAGAATTATTTCAGCTGCATACTGACAAAAAAAGTTTTGTGAACAAATGGTAAAGTTATTTCATGTAATTTAACATAATGAGAATATTGACAACATCAGAAATTTATATTGCCCTCCTAACATAGACAAAATTAGTTTGTAAGATGACTGAAAATAAACCCCCAGAATCAAGATTCAATGAAACCAAAAAAAAATAAAAAATACATGGGAGGCAACTGTGAATTTACTTGATCAACATCAGGGGAGATAATTTGGTAGG
The DNA here is from genome assembly GCA_008271625.1 of Lutraria rhynchaena. Classification (NCBI taxonomy): domain Eukaryota; kingdom Metazoa; phylum Mollusca; class Bivalvia; order Venerida; family Mactridae; genus Lutraria; species Lutraria rhynchaena. Next base: position 1,009,068 of record VIBL01000040.1, read on the forward strand.
ACTTCAAAATGTACTCTCTGACCTGAAACATAAAACATCATGAGAAAACATAGTGGGTTTGCCCTTTATATAATTTGTGTATGAGGTCGTTGTTCAAAGATTAATTTGGTCCAATTTATCAATAAATGAGAGCTTAAGAGATCTTAAGTCGCCTTGAAGCTTAATAATCATGAAGAGGCCATCAACAATGTGAACTATACTATGTTTAAAATGCATACAGAGGCTGGCAAGTGTTTTTACATCATTCAAGATCCCAGGTCTCTATTAGAGGTAGTGTATAGAATAAGTGGATTTTATAATGTTATTAGAATCGCGCTTTCTTCCTTAAGTGGATCTGTAATGCCCCAGTCACAAATAACGAACTGCCGCCGGACGGTGAGTTTTTCGGGAGAATTTGACACAATCGTCCGGCGACTGCACGGCGACCGTCCGGTGGCAGCTCAATTTGAATGGCGGCAGTTCAAATTTAAGACTCCGTCCGGCGCCTGTTCGAGGTTTAGAAAAAAGTTATAATTGTACTGCGACCGGACGATTTATTGGGCCATCAGAGAGCCCGTTAACTCATCGTCCGGGCTCCGTCCGGGCCCTGTCCGGTGACCGGACAATGCCTCCAGAAATCGGACGGCGCCCGGACGATTTTTATGAAAACTTTCATCTCAAAATCGTCCGGCGACCGGAATGCCTCCGTCTATTCGCCGTACGGAGGCCGCGCGGAGCCCGGGCGGGTACCGCTCGATTATAAATAATCGTCCGGGTACCGTACGATTACCATCAGATCGCCGGGCGGCATTGACTTTATGAATTCTTCCCGGACGGCGATCGGACGGCAAACATACCTTGACGACATGATCATTATATTATAAGAGGATATTGATATCTAACCTCATTAAAATTCATCAGTTCTAAAGTGAAGATGGCACTTATACCGCCACAAAATCTGTTGAATCTTCTCCTTCATCAAGAGAGATTGCAAGCTGCTCGCCGAAGGCAGAGAATTTTAATAGCAGCTGCTGCTGTTTACGATCAGGAGCGTGCAGGGCGAGGCCGCAGAGTGAGGACTGTTTGGGTCAAACCGTGGCTACAGAGGCGTGTCATCCTCGGACAGTATGACACTTTAATGGCTGAGCTAATGAGAGAGTCACGCGGAGACTTCAAGGCTTATCTCCGTATGCAGCCAGAGATGTTCCACGAAATACTTGTAAGGGTAGCACCTCGTATCACAAAGAGTAAGGAAAGACGGCCTGCCCTCGACCCAGGATTGAAATTGGCAATCACCCTGCGTTTCCTTGCAACAGGAAACTCGTACCACAGTCTTGCATTTGACTTTAGGGTTGCACACAACACCATTTCGCTTTTCGTGACTGAGGTTTGTGATGCAATTGTGGCCGAATTCCAAGAAGAGCTAATGACAACCCCGTCAACCCCAGATGAGTGGAAAGAAGTGGCAACCAAGTTTGGCAGAAGGTGGAACTTTCATCACGCTTGCGGGGCAATCGACGGAAAACACATTGCCATACGTAAACCCAAGAATTCAGGCAGCCAGTTTTATAATTATAAGGGGTTCTTTTCAATCGTGTTGCTAGGTCTGGTTGATGCCGACTACAAGTTCCTATGGGCGCATGTTGGTGCCAACGGTTCATCATCCGACTGTGGAGTCTTCAATCGCTCCTCCTTAGAGCCAGCCCTCCGTGAAGGTACACTGGGTTTGCCACGCCCAGAGCCCCTTCCTCAAGACGACAGGGATACCCCTTACTTCATCGTTGGTGATGACGCTTTTCCACTGAGGAGTTACTTGGTCAAACCGTTTCCCCATCGCTTCTTGGACCATGACGAAAGAATTTTTAACTATCGCTGTTCCAGAGCAAGACGGGTTGTGGAAAACGCCTTTGGAATCCTTGCTGCCAGATTTCGATGCCTCCATACAACACTCCAGACAACACACAGGAACGCAAAGAAAATTGTCAAAGGTTGTCTGATACTACACAACCTGATGCGGGACCGTTATCCAAACTTGCAGAATGCTGACATGGATCAAGAGGACGACAACGGAGAAGTCATCCCTGGAGCATGGAGAAACGTTGGTGTGATGGAGGACATGGAGAGGGTTGGAAGAGGTCCGAGGGAGACGCGGGATGGAAAACAGCTACGGACATACCTGAAGCATTATTACTGCAGTGAAGTCGGCAGCGTCCCATGGCAACAGAATGCCATCGACAGGCCTTTACGATAGAATCATTCAATACAGAAAATGACATTTCAGATTTGTCTTGGTTGTAGATTATTATTACATGTATATGATTAGAAAAATTATACACAAATTCCTCAATTTCAGAGTCAGTTGTTTATTTGTTTAATGGTTGCTAATTATTTAGCTCACAGCCCTTTTTGTACAGTCAACTAAACTACTCTGCTTGAGTCCTAGGCTTCATGTGGGCTTCTAGGAACGCATATCGCTGCAGCTTCCATCTTTGTAGCTGCGTCAATTTCTTTGCCCCTTGCCCCGACTTGCCCTGCTTTTTAAGCTTCCCAAGATCAGTGCGTATGGAGACGAAGCGCTTCCAAATGCTATCAGCTGCAAATAAAATAACAAAACAACATATATACATTTGTATATTCATAATTATATGGTATATTGATCAACGATAATAGAAAAATAAGTTTTTCATTTTACAACAATTATAGGCATGAGGTACTCACCTGTGTGCCCCTGGTCTATGACTCTTGCCAACTCCGCCAACTCAGTATTTCGCTTTCGCTTGTTTTTGTAGTCAGGGTTTGCCTGGTCATAATAGAATGGCCTTTCTTCAAAAAAGTCTGCTAACTTCTCTTCAACCTCCATTCTTCTGGTGTCATCTTCATCACCCGGGGTCTCGCTAACTTGTGACCGCTCGCTGTCCAACTCGTAGGAGGGTGGGGGTGCACCTTCCTTGAGGGTCCTTTTTCCTTTCCCTTTCCCTTTGGGAGGCATTATTCAATACGTCTGTTCGTAACGAACGGTTGAATAGAAATGATAGCATAAATCGTACGGCTAACGCTCGGTGACCGGACGGTAGCCGAACGGAAGCTCAAAGTTCGAACGATGTCCGTCCGGGCGCCGTCCGGTTGCTGCCCGATGTCCGTCCGGTCGCCGACCGATGTCCGTCCGGGTGCCGTCCGGTGCCTTTCTGAAATGAAAGGTGCACGCACGGCATTTCCGAAAAAACTGCCGTCCGGTGCCCCTTTGATTTGTGACTGCGTGAGCAAAATGTCTTGAAATCGTACGGCGCCCGGAGGATGTCTGAAATCTTTGAATCGGCGAAGTTGGAAGAAATCGTCCGGCGCCCGTTTTATTTGTGACCTAGGCATAAGTTAGAAAGATTTAAAATTCTCAGGAAGTTAGTAAGTCCTTCTAGATTATTATATAAATGATGGTGTCTCCTTGTGCTAAAATATGTTGTTATTAAGGACAAGTGTGCATTGAGTGTGAGTTCAAATCTCAACCATGATCAGAAAAATTTCATATGTGAGGAAGCTGTCAAGAAAGTTGGTGGTTCTTAACTCAGATATTTTATAAAGCTGGAAACGTCACCATATGACCCTGGCTGTTAGTGCGACATATCACTTTTTGACAAATCTTATGAGAAATATCAGTTGGGAGCATTTTGATAAGAAAAATGAATGATTTGATAAGTAATAAGCATTCATATAAAAAAAGAAATAGAAAATCAAACTAATTATGATTTTCTACATTTGATCAAAAATCTGAAAATTTCTAAAATAAATTCTAACAAAAAAAAAAAATAAATATAACATATGCATTTAAATCGCACAATCTGTTAGGCCAAATATGCCAATTTCTTGTATAAACTAAAAATTGCACTGATTAGGCCAAACAAATAATTGGTTTCTGCTAACATCTCCAAAAAATATAGGGTCAGTAAGTAGGCTGAATTTTTTTTTAATAAAGATTTAATTCTCAGATGTAGTTCATATGAAAATAAAAATATCAACAAGAAAAAAATGACCCAAACTCGAGAAAGTCTAGATTCAGCGGAACAAAATAGGGTCTGTCAGAATTAGCAGAAACCAAGAACTTTCTTTTCCATATCTAAAACAATAGTACTCAAAAGAAGCAACATTTCACAAGTTTCAATTAAAATTCAATTACCAAATAGTGTAGAAATTCTGGCCTACTCCATGCAATTTATTTTCAATCATCCTCGTTTTGTGCTTTTGGGAAGAATATGTCTTCATATTGTCAGTGAAATGGCAGAGGAAATGACTTTTAATTAAATGTTTCAGATGCAATGGAGCTATCTTGGAACCAAAATTAAAATGAGCACCAAAAAACCTCAACTTATTTATGAATTGAACTCAGCTAGGGCTTTTTGTGTTTTACACCAATTTTCAGCAGTATTTGGTTTATATACCAGCAAACAGATAACCTAACCAGTTTTCCTGAATTCTGTATATATACTAACCTTGTCCTCTGCAAGGGACTGCCGACTTCATCAGATTTCTTTGGTAGGATGTGGGTGCTTAAATCAGCATGACTAAAATCTAACTATTACATACAATCACATATTTAAATAACAGGATTTATAAAAAAAATAACTTGTTTGTAATGATAAAAATTAAGCAGGAATGGTACCAGAAATGATTACAACCATGAGTTAACTCCCTTTAAATACCAGCAATAATTAAGCTTAAAACTTCTACTGCAATGTGAAATGTCTAAGGAAAGTTTATGCACTGTTAATGTGACCTTTTCCACTTGCTTGCCGGTACATTATTTTACAGATACAACTGTATGTGCCCACACAGCTCTTAACTGGCATGGTCTTATCAAATTTCCAGTGAAAAATAGCAATTACGAAAAGGTCATCCTTTAAAAAATGGTTGTTTGCGGAACATTGTCCATGAATAATGTTTAGATGTCACTGATATGTCATATTTTAGGACTTTTATAGAACTTCTAACATTAAGAAATGCATACAGCACTGAAAAAATTTAATTGATATAAATTTATATGGTTCTGACTGGAAAAAAAATAATTGTGTCAATGGTTAAATGACCAATTAAAACAAGGTAGAGAGGTAGCAAAACTTTTCTTTTCCAATTTTATTTTCTAAACAGACGTTTTATTTTTCTTTTGAGGTACAATTCATTCCTAAACATTTTCATACTTTTGATTTTGCTGGATGAACCTGTATGGTTGGCACCAAAAAAGGGCCATTGGGTAACCGTAAATGTGACTTTTTTCTGGTCATTACAAAAATAAATAATTTTCTAAAGATGGCCTCAGAATAATCATGATTACCATTTATGGAACGTTGAGAGACACGAAAAGCTTCCAATAAGTATTGGCAGCGATAAAAATGTCCAACGATAAGGACCAAAAGATAATAAGAATAATATTGATACGGACACAATAGAAAACAATCATAACCAGATCAGACAGGTTTCAGTGATAAACTGTACGTGAAATATTATATAAGTGATATACGATTAAATAATTGTGACAAATTTCCCATATAGACAAATATTAGAATAATTAACCAATATATTATACCTCAAAATAAGCCAAGATCTACATGGTATAGGATTAAATGTCAATGTTTATCTATTGTCATTTTCTATTATTGACTAAACATGTTTTTGAAGCGGATATACTTTCCTTTATTTAAATATCAATGTACATACATCAAATAATCCCTAAAAAAACACATGTCCCCTAATTAATGCCCCCACCCCATCAATGAAATCATTGTTACCTTAAAATGACCTTGCCATATCACTATATCTATGTGTTCATAAGCATTTATGAATGAAATAGGAAATCAACTTGGTACTATTTTTTAGGCGTAGTAAGATAAAAACAAGTTTGCAAGTAGTACAAATACATATTTCTGGTTATACTGTTATTTATTTAATGGTGTTTTATGCCGCATTAACCATTAATGGTCATGCAATGCACAATACTATTGTAGAGAGGCAAAGTCCGCATAAACCAGTGACATCTACCCTCAAGTCAGACAATTAGCTGCTCAGCAAGCAGGTTTGTACTCACAAGACTAGACACCTTTAAATTATCCAAAGCCTGTGTTTATAAACTGTCTGAGTTATAAAATAACAACAACAACAACAACAAAATTACTGAAATGTATGATTTTACCAATTACTGGCTTAATATATATCTTTCCAGTGCACCAAAGCAGAGGAAACTTTTATGACCTCAAGTATTCACTGAATTATTTAGTTTATTCTCTAAATTGACTTCCAGACAATGTACAATTTACTGCTGTTGTAAGAGTAATTACGAACACACAGAGTTAAACAAGTCATCAGATACTAGCAATATATTGTCATTTCCAATAAACAAGTTATCTCCCTTTATAGGGGTAATAACAACAAGGTAAGCTAAACAAGCGATGTCATGTTTGTACTTTCTATTTATACGGGTTTAAAGTCGCACTAACAGCCAGGGTCATTCAAAGACTTTTCCAATTTTAATGGTTGAGGAAGACCTTGGGCATAACTTGAGTAGAACCACCACCTTTCCATTACCTGGCTGGGCAGCTTCCATATGTGAACGTTTTATCCAGGAGGGATTTGAACTCGCAGGGGTGAGGGGCTTGTGATTACTAGTCATAACCACTTGACCACAGAGGCTCCATATCAAGATCATGGCTTATAATAGTACAATATTCAAAGCTTTATACAGAGAGCCACATCATTCTTCATTAATTGTTTCACTAAATTGACTTTCCAGGCACTAATAGAGATTTCTTACATCATAAGTCTCCAACATAAAAAGAAATGCCAGCAATTCTCTCAGCCCAGCTTTTAATTCTGGTGAGATCTGGTAACATGCTATAAAATGTCAACTTTACACCAGCATGCATTGTGATGTATAACTTAACAGTCCCTGGGTTAACTTCCAATAGTTTCTGTCCAACATAAATATCTCTGTTCACTACTAACTGTTCATGTACAACATAAAATATCTCTGTTCACTGTTAATAGTTCATGTACAACATAAAATATCTCTGTTCACTACTAACCGTTCATGTACAACATAAAATATCTCCTTTCACTACTAACTGTTCACAGAAAACTTGAAAAAATCTCAGTTCACTATGACTTTTTTAGTTCATTCTGAACAAAGATAGAGCAAAAGAAATTGATACTAGACACACATTTTATATATGATGAAAACAATACATTATCATCAATAAGCTATGCCATGAAACCATTACATTAATACATTTATGTCAACAAATTTGTAGTGTACTGATTGGTTATAAAAATACCTAATTTATCATGTTTCAAAAGGTCCAGTGTTGTGAATTGTTAAGCATACATCAAACTACGACATCGTCAATAAAAATGACAAAATAGTAGATGTACAAAATGGTTAAAGTACAAGAAATGATAAAGAAGACAAAAATGTTAACATTAGCATTTAACCGTCATAATGATTGAAGTATTGTCATTAAATTATTTTATTAATGATAGTGTCTGGTCAGGTGCTCGAAATAGAGTAAATTATTAATAAGGTGAGAAAAGACCGAAAATAAGCTTATATAATAACATCAATTTTCATCAAAAAATTTAGTTCAAAACAAATGATTATCATAGACAAAATAAGCCATCATACATCATTTTGTTAAGGAGAGGGTGAAGCATGATAAAATTCACCATTATATAAAAAATCAGATATAAATTTCAACTTCTATGAATCAGTATTTGTGTATTCTATGTTACACCAGTATACATCATTCTATAACATGTATTATGCAATATTATACAAAAGATTTACAATAAAAGGATTGATTTTCTACACTTATATGACAATATTGGTGTGTTCCCCATTACAGCAGTATCCATCTTACTTCAATATTTCTCATGTTTTACTGAGTCAATGGTAACATTTTCACATAATGTATGAAATGTTACTAAGAGCACTAATACTGTTCTTAATTCTGCATCACAGTATAAGATCCATATGAGAAAATACAGTTTACATTAAATTCCATCTAACAATATATCTCACTAAATAATAGAAGACATCACTGAAATGATGTCAGAAGTCATATACCAAATACACATTAATAAATGCCCCACTAATTAATAAATACCATCTCCAATTAATAAAAGCCCCTCTTATTAATAAATACCATCTCCAATTAATAAATGCCCCTTTTATTAATAAATACCATCTCCAATCAATAAATGCCCCACTTATTAATAAATACCATCTCCAATTAATAAATGTCCCTCTTATTAATAAATACCATCTCCAATTAATAAATGTCCCTCTAATTAATAAATACCATCTCCAATTAATAAATGCCCCCACTTATTAATAAATACAATCTCCAATTAATAAATGCCCCTCTTGTTAATAAATACAATCTCCAATTAATAAATGCCCCTCTTATAAATAAATACCATCTCCAATTAATAAATGCCCCTCTTATAAATCATACCATCTCCAATTAATAAATGCCTCTCCTCTAATTTATAAATTCCTGCCTTATTAATAAATACCACCTAAAGTTAATAAATGCCCCTCTTATTAATACATACCATATCCAATTAATAAATGCCCCTCCTCTAATTAATGAATTCCTGCCATATTAATGAATACCACCTCAATTTTGAGAATTGTAGGGTCAAATTATGATAAAATTAAAAGGGATTTTTTGACCCCCAAATTCAGAAGTCTAGTGAAAACCCTGTCTTGGTAACATGACAAAATATCTTTAAGATAGAATGCACTAAGGGGGTGTTTAATAGGGAAAATTTAGCATCAATGTAAGTTCAGACTGTGCTACCACTCCTGAAGGCTAAATTCCATTGTTTCTATGGCACATTCAGGCCATATACCATACAATAGATTATATATTTGATCTAAGGAGAGATTTTCTGTGAAAATTTAGTCTAAAACAATAACTTTATTGCAGTTGTCAACTTCGTCTGGATCAAGAAAATGCATGACTCACTGTGATAGGATGTATTAGTCTGTCAAGATACTAAGTTTGTCACAGGTTTATGACATCTTTGGAGTTTGTCATACATCTCCTAAATAACACCCAAGAGGTGTTACATTTTGTGCACATTGTTTTTTTAATTTATTGATTTGTTTTCAACAATTGTTGTATGCATTGGATAAAATTAGAAGGATCTTTGAAGCATTTATGTAGAGTCACAATATACCATTCTTTAAACAAAGTAGGGAGGAATTAATTATGGGAGCGCATTTTTTGGAGAATAGTTGGTACTTCAAGCGGAACAAAATAGTCATCCACAGAAATTTCCATTTCAAAATAAAATTAAAAGCAGCCTGAACTTTTGCCACTGACACTAAAGTGGAACAGAGGGATTCAAGTCATGACAAGGTATAAAATAATCAATGGACACAACAACCTATAGATAATACAATGTGCTCCCCATGTGTGGAATATTGTCTGGCAAAATTCATTACATCTGCTAAAATTCTTGTTAAAAATTCTAATAACAAAATTGTAGGTTACACAAGAGATGTAGATTACGTAATATATATGTCTATGGTTGCACTGACTTTTTAATTGTGCGCTGTGCGTCCTCAAAGCACAATTATATTAATTGCTTTTGACACAATGTTTTGAAATATGCGTGTTCTTGAGACACATAAAAATATGCAAGAAGAGCCTCATCAAAGACTAATTTTACACTTTATTTTTAACACTTTACACAGATATTTTTATATGCGCACCATACAACTAGCTTTTGTAAACTCAAAATTGATTGGGATGATATCGCTATCTCAAGCAAATCTATATGGGTCCTGCTAAAAATGTGCAGTAACGGTGTTTATGCTTTTTCTGCAAATTGTTGTGAAAAGCGTGACTCATATTTTTGTTCCAGATTTTTAAGACAGCAAGTCCTGGACTCAAAGGTAAAAACTAGTAAAACTAGAGGTTGCCAAATGGCAACATGTTGAGCCCGCTAAGGTTCTTTTTTACAGTCTGGACAAGGTAAAACATGCCAATTTTTGCCCTTTAAACCCTAAGTATGACCTTGACCTTTGAGATATGGACCTGGGTATTGTGCATTGACACATTGTCTAATCATGGTGAACAATTGTACCAAGTCATTTTAAAATCCATTGATGCATAGGGAAGTTATGGTCCAGACAAATAAAAGTCGCACACACGCACATACACGGAACTGCCATTTTGACAACTATGTTGAGCTCACCGCATCTACATCTTATGAAATACTGACATCATTTTTAACATAACATGTACATAGGTGACCAAAAAATCACTAGCCACTAATTGGTTTGAGTTTGAATTTCAACTGGGATTAGAAAAAATTCTCACTTGAGGAAGTTGTCTAGAAGCTTATGGAAGGTCTGTGGTTCTACACAGATGTACACCTTGCTTCTTCCTCCACCATAAATATGACAATCAACAGTTCTTAAAACAGACTATTCAAAACAACTTCATAACAGATGCATCATAATCAATATGAAGGACAAGTGTCAATTGGGTTAGCTGTAATTAGGAACATTTCTAGGTCTAATTAGTATTTGTGTAACACCTTTTTACCTTTATCCAAAACAGGTTTCAACTGAGTATTGAAGATTTAGCATTGTTTTCTATCTACCAAGTCACTTGATTGGTCCTTATCACCTGACAGCTATTCATAGAGATGTGTTAGGCATTTTGATTGGTCATTAATCCTGTCCATTTCTTTCCAACTATTTATATGTCATTAGAAGAGACCAATCCTTCCATGTAAGGCAAACACACCTTGACTTAAAAAAATACTCAATCACAACTAAAAGATGGCAGATAATTCTGATAATGATGATGGACTATTTTCATCCAGTCAATAAAATATGACACATGTAAGGAGAGACTGATAATGTAACAGACGGCTGACAATTGAAGGAATAGCCAGCATAAACAAGTAAAACATATTATAAAAGGTGTAGTAGACATGTCTTTTTACCTTTAATTATGACATTTGTGTCAGGCAAAAAAACATGGCTTCCCAAAAGTATATTATAAGTCAGTAGGTAGGTTGAACTTCTTTTTAGCTCAGAGACAGTTCATATGAAAATGAAAATATCAGCAAGAAAAAACTGACCAAAAAAAGCCTACAGTCAGCAGAGAGAAATACCAGGTAGTACCAGCATCTTGTTTAACCCCTTTGACAAGATTGACTCGATAACCTTTTAAATCATTCCACAACTAACAATCTCTCCACATTTAAGTATGTCAGTAAACTGTTACATGTCTGAAGAAATATGTGATAGGAAGAGTTTGGGGGTAGATATTAAACTACTGATGTCTACTGGTAAATTCATTTAAAACAACAAAAACAAAAGATGTCACAGCATAAATTCGCAGTCTGCTGCGAAGACAATAATCAAAATTCTAAGAAAAGTGTTTAACAATTTATCTTCTAAACTCTCACAGGATCACTTCAAAAGTACCATCCAAATTCACTCACTTTCATTGCAGACATGTTGATAAGATGTGGATAAATAGACAGACTGACAGAAAAGGCCTAAAAATAAAATAGGTTTGTTTCTGGTTAACCGACCGACCCATCTTTTACCTGCCAACTCATAAGTTTTACAGCATCCAAATCTTAGTGCTATATTGTAATTTTCACAACAGTGATGCCGATAAATGTAAAAAAAAATAAAAGAAAAAAAATCCCTACCTACCGACCCATGTTTATTCGGATATATAACCAGAAACAAATCTTTTTTTGTTAAGGCCCTAGTTATCCATGCCCACATGAAGCTGAAAGTGCGGATTAAAACAGCAAACTCCGTCAAAAATGTCATCAAAATCATAAACTTACGTGTCGGATGACTTGTATACAAGATTTTTCATTTCATCCATCTTTTATCAAATATTCTCTAAAACAGTTACCACGGAAACCTAAAATAGAAAGAAATACAATATTTTCTCATTCACAACGCAAGTGCGGGCAAATAACAAAAACCAGCTCCCTGCAAACAGCAGACGTGTTGATTTACAGAAGTCAGAATGACATGCATGATTAAAATCATGTACTGAAAGTATGTCATAAGTTTGCATACATGATTCTCAGGGAACTCTCTCCAAGATTTGTAAATCAGCACACACTCTGAACACAACATACATACACCAGCTTTGTATCATTCCAATCATCAACTATAATTGCTGATAAGCCTACAGAACACTTTAAGTTTATCAAGAGCATAAAAGTCAGTCAAATGGAACAAAATAAAACAACCATGATAACTGAAATTTTTTAAATAATGCAATAATTCAATTCATTTAACAATTAGTTAATATGTTAAATACAGTGCAACCTCTCCAGAGTGACCCTTTCTTGAGCAACAACCTACCTTCAACAACAGCATGATTTTATCCCACAGTACAATTTAGCTATTAATTTAATCTCTCTAGAGCAACAACCTCTCAAGGCCACAGCTGTGGTCCAGTGATTAGTGCACTGGACTTGTAACCCAGAGATCCGGGTTCGAATCCCAGTCACAGAAGGTCAAACCCTTCTATGAAAATTCGACAAAAATGTTGATTTTCCTCCATATGTGGAGAATTTGCCGGCTGCATGTAGAAGGGTAAGTTAGTACTGGTTAGTATACAGTGCAGGGAAACTGGTTAGGTGAACCGGTTGCCCTGTATAACTGAAACATTGTTGAAAAACGGCGTTAAATCCCAGCGACAATAAGTCACATAAAAACAAATAAACAAAACAAGCTTTCAACAACAACATAATTTTGCATCTCCCAAAGGGTGTTGTTTTGGAGAGGTTGCACTGTACATGTATTTGGAAATTACTGAATAATTTCAACAATTTTAAGAAATACACAGTACAATGAAATTCATGCAAGTCTTTAATAAATTATGACTTACCAAAACATAAACACAAATAACCCATAAAAATGACAAATATTGTCTCATTTCAATGGTTACTTGACAAAATAAATAGGGTAGGTAGGTAGGTTGCAAAATTTTTCTATTTTTTTTTTCAAAAGAGAATACAATCAGGTACGATTCATCCCCTAATGTTTCATACTTTGGCTTTTGCCATTTTAACGTATAAGGTTCAGCACCAAAACAAGGCTTGGTTGAGTAGCCATAAACACAACAGTTTTATTTCTAGCCTAATGACAAATCCTGATATTTTTTACCAGCAATGCCACCAAACCAGTCCCAAAGATTATAAAACTTGAGATCAGTCTCTGAGCTCAAATCTCATATGTTATCTTTTGGTGTCACTAACCTAATTTGGACTAAACAATGAAGATATTAATCCTATGTTATTCCATAAGCATTAAGATCAGAATATGTATTTAAACATTAAACTGCAATATTTTTCAAATCAGAAAACTTCCATAATGAAATTGAGTTTTGATCTTGGAGACTGTTCTCAAGTTTTATAACCTAGTGGTCAGGTACTCAAGTGCACTTTTAAATTCTCAAGATAATTACATTATATTACATTTCAAACAAAATTATGCGTATCAATATTAGTAAATCAACAGATACAATTATTTATATAAATATTTGTTATGCACAATTTATAAATATGCATGATTCAAGAATTATTCTGTGAGATTCTAAAGGTGCAGAAGGGTTATTTCTACTGTATAGAATCCATGTATATGACTTAGGATCCCTTTATAAGTTCCAACATTATCGGAATCTGAATGAATTAGCCCATAAGTTTATTTCTGTCAGTATGTAATAAACTTGATTACCATTTATTTATCCCTTATTTGACATAAAATTAGTTCAGACATATACATAGTATATATGAAACAATTTTGAAATCCCTGCTTGCATGTTATAAATTATAAGTTATGTTACTTTTTTCAACCTTCAGGGTTTGATTTAAATGAATAAATAATTATTGGTTTTAGATTTTTAAATTGACCAATAAAATACTTAAATGTGTTCCATACACAGGTAAAAAACTTGCATAACTCTCAAATCTGTCCTAAATTTAGTTCTACCAATATTCCAAATCGATCTCAACTGTAACATGGTCATGGCTGCAGAACATGTTCATTGCAAACAATCAAATGGTCTGATGAGAGAATGAACAAATGATTTGAGATCAAAGATGATTCTCAAGTTTTTTAACCTGCACACCCTAAACTTTCAAATGAAACATTACAACAGCAACAAATCTAAAAGCTTTAAGTAATTTCTTACTTATATGTTAGGAAGATCACATCACAGGAACATAAATTTCAACGTTAAATGGACCTCTATTGAACAATGCTTGAAGAGACAGATAACTTTTAGTTTTATTATAGTATTCAGACTTTAAAATCAAGCGTGGGCGAATATCTCGTAACGGAATCATCAAGAATCTGAACCTCTTCACGTTTTATTAATTCCCGATTGGAAATTCACAAGAAATGTCACAAATTGAAGATTCAAAGACAATTTTTTCTAAAGAATCCATTAAATTACAGAATTTTTACCTTCCACAGAAAAGATCTTACAATAAAATATGTAGACACTCTAAGTGGTTTCCACAATAATGTTCTTAGAACATACAACAATAAACTGCCTTAATGAACAAAATAGTTTTTAACAGAATTAGAAATCTGTTGGATATTGGCACAAACCATGGTACCATCTCCGACACTATCAGGGTTTCTGCTGCCATTCACCAGTTTCACAAATGGCAAAAAAAAATTCTGCAAGTGGCCCCAAAAAAATCAAATTAAGCATACTTTTTGTATCCTGGACCCTCCCCTCCGTACATGTGGCAGAAAAAATATAATGCCCAGTGGAAACCCTGAACATCATGGGATCTCTCTTCAAGCTTAAAATATTGAATGAACAGTTTGCTTCACCAAATGTTTATAAAAAACAACTGTAAAATTTACATTGTTTTGAATGCTTGTCCTGCAATTTACAACAAATCACCAACTCATTCATACTAATTAATAGTGTTGTTTTAACTAACTTTACAGTTTGATGAACTATATAAAGGAATGTAAGTATTATATCTCCCTAACATTTGATGCAAAATAATTTTCTGAAACTGATGGTGTTAATAATTTCTCTAACACATATTATCTCTACTACATGTACATAAAATTAATTATTTCTCATATAATTTCACACAATACCAATTATCTCCCTCGTAAATTTTACACAATACCAATTATCTCCCTCATAAAATTTTACACAATAATAATTATCTGCCTTACACAGTGTACACACAATAAATAATCTCCCTTATATTTTTTTAACAGTATGAATTATCTCCCTTATACATTTCTAACAACATAAATTATCTCTCTTATACATCTCACACAACATAAATTATCTCCCTAACCCATAGCAGACATTATGAATTATCACATACATTTCACACCAAATGACTTATTTCCCTTGCACACTAAGCTCAATATACTTGACCTCCCAGGTACTCTATATTCACAAAATAAATTATCACAATTCTTTATGTCTGACTCTTCTTTCTTTAATTCACTCAATATTTAAGTAATAACCCTTTGAGGTAACAACACAATTTACTAAATATGCAGTAAGTCATAAACTTACATTGTATAATACATGAATGAATTACTTTTAACACCTCTTACCTGGACTTAAAACCACTTCAACGAATAAATATCAAAATGAAATATTTCCAATGTATTGTTTACCATTACTATTAAACGTAGCACCTGGTACTTAGATATCACATGTACCAATAGAATGCCTTTGTTAACGGTATCAAAGCCCTCTTTCCAGGGACTTAATTATTGTACATTTTTCTAAGCAGGTTATATTGCAAACATACTCGTCTATGATCTACAAAACTGAGACCCTGCAATGAGTCAATAGTGAAATAGTCAATAAGTTGTAGTTATAAATAACATATTTATTACATTTAAAAAATCTTAACTTAGTTCTGACCTACATTCTGAACCATGTCACGCTGTACGCAAGGAATTAATGACCTTGCTAATTAAAGATGGTAAAATCATTGAACATAATGTTGTTCTAAATGAGGCCAAGCATTTTAAGCTTCTAACGATTTTAGAACAGCATATTCCATATTTTCTTATTCAGTGATGGCTATGCTATGGCTCCATTCACCAACAAGAGCTCCACAGAGTGAGGCAAAATATGCCCGAAGGCTGTGTTTACAGGAGTACCGCCATAACTTTGTTATCTTTGTGAGAGTTTAAGATAAACCCCTAATAACTGAAATATAAAGAAGTAGTTGTCTGCACAAGAATTTGCTGTAAAAATATACATATAAGTTGCTATATAAAGGGCCAATAACTCAGTTAAAAATAACAGCGAAGTGAATTACCTCCCCTTTACGCACAACTAGACATCAATAGTTATCATCTGAGCGAGTTTGAAGAAAATAGGTCAAATAATGAAGGAGGAGTTGTCTACACAACAATTTGCTGTAAAAGTATAATAAGGGTGAATAACTCAATTAAAAATACAGCAATGTGAATTATCTTCCCTTTCCACACAACTAGACCTCAATAGTTATCATCTGAGCGAGTTTGAAGAGAATAGGTCAAATAATCAAAGGAGAAGTTGTCTACACAAGAAAAAGAGATGGATAGACAGACAGACGAACGGATGAGCAGCGCCATCATATAATACGACCCTTGAGGCATATAAAAAGGAATTTCACATCTCAAAATGACATCCAGCATAAATAATTTCGGATGAATTTTCAAACAAAAGTAGTATATCTATTTTAGACCATAGACAGGAAGTAAAAATTCTTTTTAAAGATTTTAAAAGAGCTTAAAATCTGTAATCATCCAAAGTCACATCAAATTTTGCAAAATAAAAATAAGTTATCGGTAAGACTGATTTTGTTTCACAAATGACAGAAAATATTTTTGAAGCACGTAATTATCATGACATAGAACAACACAAACACCAGCAGCTTTAACTGCTCAAGTAACTTTGAAATTATCAACATATTTAAGATCAATACATGTGTCTGTCATACATGAAAGTTTATATTTTGTTTTGTTTTTGTTTTTATGTAACATTATCACTGGGGTTCAACACCATTTTTCAACAATTTTTCAGTTATATACCACAACTTGTTCGCCTAACCAGTTTTTCTGGACTGTTCACTAACAAGTACCAACTTACCCTTCCATACGAAGTTGGCAAATTCTCATATGTAGGAAAGTCAACATTTTTGTCAAATTTTCATGGAAGGGTATGACCTGCCAGAACCAGGATTTGAACCTGGATCTCTGGGTAACAAGTCCAGCATACTAACCATTGGACCATGGTCGCAGCTTTTATGTTTTGATTAGTTCCCATATATACTGAATGCTGTATAAAAGCTTGAATAATCATAACTATCTTGAGAATTTTGAAAAACGCAAAATTGAGATTTGAACTTGGAGATTGGTTTCAAGTTTTACAACCTTGGACCCAAATGGCTTCGAAAGCAACAATAAGCAGCTTCATTTTAATTGGAAAACAAATCAAGATTTTCTGAAAGGAATGGAGTAAAATCAACCCAAGTTAAATAAAATACTCAAAATTTTAAATGAATTAAATTGGTATGGTAAAATACGGTTATAACGAACTCAGACATAGTGAAGAATCATATATAGCAAAGTATCATTCACACAGCCTTCTTTACGTCATTGTTATTGATATAATGAAATACTGATATAACAGAGATATTATTCATGTCTCCAGGAATTCACTATAATTGCATACAATATTCAAATTTTATATCAGATCTAAATTCAGTACTCGAAATTGTACCTAAATTATACAAAATACCTCAATATTTAGTTCAGTTTAGTTTAATATTCAATAAATTCAACCAACAAATAACATTCTTCTATAAGCAAAAGAGATAGATATTACTTTATCAGAATAAATACATACCTCAATTAAAATCCTAGATCAATTAACTCCTTAATTAAAATTGATGAATATAAATAGAAATAAAATTGACAGACTAACGAACGTTTGGAGATCATCTATTCTTATAAACAAATAAACAATCGGAACACTTAGCAGCAACTTATACTGGTGTCCAATATTTGTATTAACACATTGGGGTTTCAGTCAATCGTCAGATGATAATGTACAAATAAATTAATTTTAGCTACCAACAATTACACGCCTGCCCCTGTGGATCAACAGCGTTCTACAACAATTAACGAGTAAATTTAATTAACAACCGAACAACGGAGCAATAATTGATCCTCACTAAAAGTGTCTTTGCAATTTAACGGCTAATAAAGTATGTCAATTGACACTTTTCCGTCAATAATCTGCGTACATATGAAATGTTTCATTTGACACAAATACCATCAGTGAAAAGTAAAACAATTTGGTCAATAGAGGGTGACCTTATATAACACAGAAATTCAACAATTAATTCATTGAAATACCTTTAGTATATCAATTCTTTTAAAACTGCAGAAGTTTTTTTTTGTTTCCAAGCAACTTTTCCACACAAAATAAAAACGTTCTATATCTCATACTACACCATTTACACAACAAAAATATACAATTTTCACAGTTTAACCCTTTGCCTCATAAGCATATTTTGGTTCATCAAAATTCAAAGCAAATATACAAAACATCAATTTATTTAGAAAATTGGGTTATTTCTCTTTGACAGAGTGAAAACATCATGGCAAAAGATGGCATTGCTAATTACCAGCAATGGTTTGTTTAGCCACAATGTTTTCAAAAGTCGTCTGCTTCAGATGCGGGGAGGGAGGAGTTCAGTATTATGAGGCAATGGATTAAAAAGACAAGGTTAATAATTTCTCTAGGTTTTCAGTCCTTTCATCATCACTAACAGGACAGAATTAAATCAAATACAAATCATCTCCAGGAGACAGTTTCAAAGCCGTATCTCACCTAAGAAAGCAGTTTATAGACTTAAAAAAATCCTGCTATCCCTTGTTTGTAAATAATAAAATAATTTAGGCACCATTTGTTTTTGACTGTATATAAGTTAAGCCAAAAGCAACATGTTAAGGCTTAAAAACAGCTTTCTTAGCTAAGATGAAAAGTCGTGTTTCAAGTTACCCAATGACCCTATGTTTTGGCACCAACCTTCAGGTTTCAGCAACTGCAAAATCCAAAGTAAGAACAAATTTGGGGACAGACTGTACCACTTAAGTACAAAAGGAATGTTCAGAAGAAAAAAAAAGAAAAAGTTTTGTGACTACCTACCCTATGTGTTTAGGTCATGTAACTGTAAACATGACTATTTTTCTTCTAGCCTAAGTGTTTTAACTATTAATGATATTCACATTATTATAATCTAGACCATTAATTTTATTAATTAGGGTCTCTTTTCTTTCATTCACTGAAAACTCTTCAACAACAATTCTTTCCAGACCATTTAAATCCACATTTGTAAGGGGGTGGAACATTCTTAAGGGTTCTTGGCCTTTTTTTTCAACAAAATAGAGCAAAGAATGAAAATCAAATATTTGAGCCTTGGTCTATTCGGCTGACCATCTGAGTAAAGTTAAACAATTATTTTTTATGGTTAGCCTCCTGTACTATGACTTTAAGTCCAAGGACAAACAAACATTGTTTCCTAAAATGACATAGTATTAACATAGCGACTTAGAATTGACAAAAAAAACACAGTAATGTAACTTTTAGAGATATAAACATAATTCTCAATACTGAAGAGCACTACACTGGTGTTAAGCAAAGCTCTTCAAAAAGAAAAATAAGAAAAGTACCTATTTGAAAATTTTAGCATTAACTTGTGAAGTTATTTCAAGGTTATTTGTAAGGTAACTGTGAGACATTTACAATAAAGTATATGTTCATAGAAATATGATATTTAAGCAAACAATAGAAAAATCTTATATATAAAGGTTGAATTAATAACTAAAAATGTCAATACTCTGTTACCTACATATAAAGGGAAAAATTTCAAAATATCAGTTCATGAATTTTGAAATAAAAATGTCAGTTTTTATGTCAAAATTTTATCTGAATTAAAAATATGTTTTAACATTATGGATGAAGACAACCTTAATAAATTGTTTTTGTCATTTTTTATAACAAATATGTTATTGCCGAATCTTATGGTTATAAAATTTGAGATTAGTCCTTGAACTTAAATTTCAGATTTTGTCTGTAATGTTTCTGTATTAATCATGATAAAACAATGATTTTAATAACACATTATTATGACAACATATTTTCAACTGAATAGGTGTTAAACATGAAAATATTAAACAAAACGCATGATGAATGCAATTGAGGGTGGATTTTGAACTGGAAGGCAGATCTCAAGTTTCATTATTGTGGACCCTGAAATCATTGAACAGAAGGGAATATCGGGGCATTTATTGAGAAATATTTGACATGCCTGTACAGTTTCCTCACCATTTTCAGTGGCCATAAAAGATACAAGGCTACGAAAAAAAATAGTTAGGTTTATGGTTACTAGATCAAAGATAAGGGCATGAAGGTCACAAATATTGTTTTTCCATTTTTTATTCTAAACATGGATTTCACACATTTGTCCCCAAGTATTTGCAGTTAGAAATATAAAGGTCAGCACAAAAAATGGGGATGGTTCGGTAATTATTAACACAACTCTTTTTTCCGGCCTAACAGAGAGATACGATAAGATGAAGTTATAAAACATTTTCGTAAGAAATCCTCAACTGTGTTAAAACATTCAAGTTTGGTTGGTATATAAACAAAGTAGTAATACTGTACACTAAACATGAATGTATAAATGGGATTACTTCATAAAAGTAGAATGTATTCATATACTCACAACATCAATGAAATACTATACATAAAATAACAATTAAAAACTAATTACTTACCATATACACATATCTAACAACTATATACTAAAATTAAGCTTCAACCAACATACGAACATGGTAGTACAATATATCCATCACATAAACTTTAACATATTAACCATTTTATACAGTTAGTATTTATACCCTTAAATCCACCATACTCAGCACACTTATAGATATTGGTCCTCAAGCAGAGAATTTTAACAAACATTTGACAAGCTGACGTCTGAGATAAACTATATATCCTAACAGCAATACCACCCAACTATTTACTAACAGCTTATGTTATATATAATTCATTAAAAGAACCAACCAATATCATATTTTCACTCTTAATCAATGGCAGTGACACTACATGTAGGGCAAGCTTTTTACCTCCATAACAGAGAGCTTCTATTTAATGGTAATATTAACTGTATACTTTCAACACTCGATAGTATGCATTCTATAGTAAAGGAGTAAAAATCCTCTTTTAGTCATATTATTTAGCAACATATGAATTAATTAAACAAGCATTTATTACACCAAGTGTTTACAACCATACAATTTACATAAACGTATATATGTAGCTGAACCTCAGTTAAAGAGAATGATTAATAAAGGCTACCATGGGAACAATAAACACATACAAATAAAAGCTACCATGTGAACAATAAACACATAAGAATAAAAGATACCATGTGGACAATAAACATATGAATAAAGGCTACCATGTGAACAATAAAAACATGAGAATGAAAGCTACCATGTGAACAATAAACGCATATGAATAAAGGCTACCATGTGAACAATAAAAACATGAGAATGAAAGCTACCATGTGAACAATAAACGCATATGAATAAAGGCTACCATGTGAACAATAAACACATGAGAATAAAAGCTACCATGTGAACAATAAACACATAAGAATAAAAGTTTCCATAAAGGCCATATTTTTTCCCATTAGTGACATTTGTTAACAGGTTTAAATATCTATTTTGACTTTTCACATATGATCAGGTCAATTGAGTCTTTAATGAAGTCACATAGAAGTCATGGCAGTAAATCAACAGTTACAATACTTAATTAATATTAATCATACTATCTCACTTGCATTCAGTTTTATGACAATCAGGCAGAATTTTACAGGAACACAAGAGAAGATCGGGGAAAGATCTCGATGATCAAGTAATACTAATGTAGCAGGTTGAACCCTTAAAATTAGGTATTATCATAATAATCATGTTGACCATGAAAAAGAAATTTCAACAATTAAATCACACTGGCTCCTTGAATAATTGTATGCCATACAGTGGAGTGCTCATTATCTCAAAACATGCTGATCTTGGTTTCATTGTAATGAATATAGTATTAGCAGAATATGAAAATAATAAAATTATTATTTGGGTCATTAAGAATTTCTAAAACAGAGTTCTACTGTAGACTATTCCAAAATAGATATATGTAGTTCAAAAGCATTGATATTTGAACAAAAATAATTGAAGGATTGTTCCAATAAAGCTATTTAAGTCCAGTATATTTTAAGTGTTCAAGCCAACTTTAAATCTACAGCACTTGTTATTTTCTTTTACTTCATCTCAAACAAAAAAATTCAACAGAGATAACAACTTTATCTAAGATGATTTTTTTTTAATTTTGAACTATTTCTTACGTTTTCACACTCCATAAATGCCAGGTCATTGGACATTGTCCATGCCATGATTCCTTAGACTAACATTTCATGACAAGAAACATGATTCAATTTATTAAGACCCTCACTAACATGTCTAATAAATCCAAAGTAATTAAATTTTGGATCTAAATAAAAAAAAATCAAGATTGTTTTACCATTCATTAACAGAAGTAATTTAAAACTCCCGATCTTAACATTAACTCCAGGTTAATCTTTATAATGATCAGGATTAACACAAAATTCTCATTAATCCTTACATATTTGATCTCCTATTGCCTTTTCTCATTTGAAAACTCACATAACACATATTTACAGCCGACAACAACAATAAATGATTGCAATAAACTAGCTAGAAATATTGAACAGAAGCGAAATAGCTGCATAACAGCTTTTTTCCATGTTGTTCAAAGACAAATTTCCATAGAAAATTATACAATATCAGTATTTTAACGTCTGCCTATATTGTATAGCTGCATAGTATTAGGTTAAGCTCAAATTATTGGCAGTGTTTCTATTATCTAAGGCAGACAATTTTGACCTAACATCTGGTCCAGAGTTATCAACAAGATCTGACCCCCCTCCCGCGCATTTGGCATGCAACTTGGTAATCAAGCAAACCGATCCATGAAATGAAGGGTAAATGACCTTGAAATGCAATTAAGTCAAACTACCTCTGAAAGAAATTCGCCACCCTGGGAATTGAAAAATAAACCACATTAGGAATAGAACTTTAACTACAAGTTGGTGTCAGTGCACAAGCATCATTGACAGAGAGCCTTGTTGGCCAAAGGTGGTTCATCCTGTCCTAAAATAATTATTTTAAAAAGGCAACAACATCATACACAGTAGATATATGGTTTGCAACAAAACTTAGAAGTACTTCGCCTTGGTATCATGAAGTTTGTATTTTCAGTATACCAGGTGATGAAACTCTCCAAAAATGAAAACCAAAAAAGTCAGACACATAAAATCAAAGCTTCCTGCACACAGACATCTACATTAAAATAGGAAAGCCTATTGAAGCGAAATGTGAAGCCATAACATCACATTAAGATGGGGAAAGTTGACAGCAAAATATCGTCCCAGGAGTTGCTAGATTATCCTGGTGTTTCAGATAACATTTCATCAATTCATGTCCCAAAAGACAAGCTTGATAATTTCATTTCTGGACAGCAGACATCCATATTCTCTATCTTAATATGACAACAAACTGATAGGAATTCTCTGTAGTCTGAGATACTGATTCTCAGTAATATTGAATAATAGTCAGACAATAGCTGACTGACCCCTAGTGAAAGTAATAATTCAAGGGTCAATGAAGACAGAATTTCTACCATGCTCAGTCAAATTATGTTACAGCTAGAAAACTTGATAAATTTTATTGCTTCAACCAATAGCAATCTAACAGAGCCAAAGCACTACTTATTAAGCAGACAGCAACAGAAAAGCTCATGCTGCCAGTGACAACACATATACAATCACAACATATGTACTAATACAACCAATGATAGCACATGTACTAATACAGTCAATGATAGCACATGTACTAATACAGTCAATGACAGCACATGTACTAATACAACCAATGATAGCACATGTACTAATACAGTCAATGACAGCACATGTACTAATACAACCAATGATAGCACATGTACTAATACAGTCAATGACAGCACATGTACTAATACAGTCAATGATAGCACATGTAATAATACAGTCAATGATAGCACATGTACAAAAACAACCAATGACAGTACATGTACTAATACAACCAATGATAGCACATGTACTAATACAACCAATGACAGTACATGTACTAATACAGTCAATGATAGCACATGTACTAATACAACCAATGACAGCACATGTACTAATACAGTCAATGACAGCACATGTACTAAAACAACCAATGACAGTACATGTACTAATACAGTCAATGACAGCACATGTACTAATACAACCAATGATAGCACATGTACTAATACAGTCAATGACAGTCAATGTAATAATACAGTCAATGATAGCACATGTACTAATACAGTCAATGACAGCACATGTACTAATACAACCAATGATAGCACATGTACTAATACAGTCAATGACAGCACATGTACTAATACAGTCAATGATAGCACATGTAATAATACAGTCAATGATAGCACATGTACTAAAACAACCAATGACAGTACATGTACTAATACAACCAATGATAGCACATGTACTAATACAACCAATGACAGTACATGTACTAATACAGTCAATGATAGCACATGTACTAATACAACCAATGACAGCACATGTACTAATACAGTCAATGACAGCACATGTACTAATACAACCAATGACAGTACATGTACTAATACAGTCAATGACAGCACATATACAAATACAACCAATGATAGCACATGTACTAATACAGTCAATGACAGTACATGTAATAATACAGTCAATGACAGCACATGTACTAATACAACCAATGACAGTACATGTAATAATACAGTCAATGACAGCACATGTACTAATACAACCAATGATAGCACATGTACTAATACAACCAATGACAGTACATGTAATAATACAACCAATGATAGCACATGTACTAATACAACCAATGACAGCACATGTACTAATACAACCAATGATAGCACATGTAATAATACAGTCAATGATAGCATATGTACTAATACAACCAATGATAGCACATGTACTAATACAGTCAATGATAGCACATGTACTAATACAGTCAATGACAGCACATGTACTATCACACAACCAATGACAGCACATGTACTATCACACAACCAATAAAATCACATGTACTATCACACAACCAATAAAAACACATGTACTATCACACAACCAATAACAACACATGTACTATCACACAACCAATGACAGCACATGTATTATCACACAACAATAAAAGCACATGTACTATCACACAACAATAAAAGCACATGTACTATCACATTTGAAGGAATGACAGTCCTCCAGATAATGCAGGTAATTAACACTTAAAACTTATTCGATAGACCAGCATTTTCACTTGAAAAACTGTAAACAAAATACAACAAGAACAAATATTTCTAGGACTTCAGATTCTTCTTGTGTAAGGTGTGAGCTTTTGTTATTGATGCATATGATTGAATTAACATATTTATCTAGAAAAATTATACATGAAATACCTGTTTCTATTCTTTATAATCTAGCAAACTTCAATGGACCATGACAATTGTACATTCACTGCCTTTTGTATTATAATACTTGCCATATTTGTCTTCAAATTACTCTTGGCTTTCATGAAATGTATTTTTTACATAATAATGAATAATTTTAAGCCATGTTTCTGAGTACCACTTTTCTAGTATTACAGTGGACAAGAAACATCAAATTTTCTACAATGGTTATCAAAATAAATTGATATCTAATAAATACATGAACCGCTTGAATTAGAGACTCCAGAGAGTTACATCGTTGTCGCAAAATTTGATTAGTTAACGAAATAAACAAACATCAAATAAATTCCAATTTTCTCACAAATTCATTATTCATAAAACCATGACCAGCATAATAAAACATGTAAATTCTTAGTCTTTCATCTATCTTTCAAATTTGATTAGGTTGAAGTAGACAGACAAAATATATTAAGGTACAGCATGTTACAGCATAGTCAATAAGTTTGTATGATAAACTCATTGATTCTTACATTATAGTTTATCTGCACACAGTTGGTACAATATGTCTGGAATTTAGCCTTGACTGATAAAGCAAATACATTAAGTTCAAATTTAAAGTAATTCTTATTGATGATTTGACACGTGAAACCAAAGTTTGTAAGGTGTAAAAGTTCTAGGATGATAATCAGTAGGTGTTTCGTTGTGTTGACAGCATACTGTCAACAAAATTATCAAAACAAACATTCCTCACATGAGCAATGACCATTCTAAGATTATCACAACTGGTATTCAAGCTACATAAATTTCAGTTTAAATAGTCACAGGGGACAGTGTTTATCATCCAGATTGGTTCAAAAATGAAAAAAAAATTGTAAATTTCTAACAATCAATGAACTAATTGACTTAGGTTATTCTATTTATTATGTAAGTAAAAGTCGTCAATAGTAAACTGTAAATAATTGCCATAGTATTCCTTCCATTAGTAATGGCTGTACGATTAGAAATGGACAACATCTTTAACAGTAACAAATGGAAAAGGTAGTGATTTGAAATATGATGGAAATGCAGACAAAAGTCATGAAAGCAAAAGCATTGAAGACAACACTGTAAAACACATCTATTACAGACAGTTGAGGTTCTGATTAAAGTGTCCTTAATTATAAGTGGGGTGTTCTTAATAGCGGAACTCAGGTAGAGCAGAGTGGGAGGTATGCATGTTGTATGTGCAGGCTTACACTTAATGGTTAGGTTTTTTAGGTACAGTAGATACAGCTGATAAAATTGTATTGAAAGTTTACTGTAACTTGATTCAAACAATTATTGCTCAAAACTGATCAATCAACTAACATTTTAAATGCAAGACAACTGCAACCAAAATATATTTGTAGAACTAAAGCCTCTTTCCAACATGGATTAACAAAGGTCATTAACACCTTACGTAAATGCTTCAATCACACCTAGTGGGACCAATTGAGTAACTTTTTTATGACTTATGAAATCTGCTCAGATAAAAATCTGGTCAAAAACACATGTCCATAATAACGAGTGTAAACATGTACTTTGACACTGACATTATTGTCCGTAATATTGGAATAGAGGAGTGTCAGTTGAAGAATAAAGACAATGTGTCCATTCTTTCAAAAACTGCCCTCATTATACTGAGATGTCTGTAATTGTGGGGTGTCCATAAGGTGAGGTTTTACTGTAGTCTTGTGAGCAATAGAAATGACAGTAAATAATAGTAGTTGTATGGTAAAGGCCATGAAGACAGCAGTCATGTCAACAATAGCTATTCAATAGGAGTCAGTAAATGCTAAATTTAAGATAACAATAGCAATATTAGCAATAGCAAGGAGCAGTTCTTGTATATAGGCAATTTGAATGCAGACAATGTCAGTACTGTATTTATAATCATACCCTTTCCTTTACAATTTATCATACTTATTTCAAGACAAAAGCATAAAATTTTGGACATCAGAAGGTACACTGAATTTCCATTGCCAGCATAAATATACAATATTAGAAGCAAACATTATAACTGGTAAAATAAACAAAAAACAACATAATTTACGATAACACCCACTGATGAAGCATGAAATTTAATCATTTACATTATAAAGAAACATTATGTCATTGAAATAACATCAGCTAGTCCTTTTAAGTTTACAAAACAATTTTCCATCATTTCTCTCAGTTCTCATTTGTAAATGCAATTACGCCAACATAAATAGAAAATGAAATATAAGTTTCCATCCAGAAACATGGAACAATAGATGTAACATATAAATAAATCAAACTTAAACAGCTGGTATCTGAGGGAGAACATTGTTCCAATTGTCAAGGTAACATCCTGACAATCAAACACACATCGATCATAAAAAATATAAAGGAAAAAACCTAGACACTAAAATATCAATAAATGAAGGGATTTTTACCATGTTTAATAAGTACCTAATAACGGACACAGTCCCATTCCAAAATAGTGACCATTTTTCCCAATTTTCAAACCAATTCTCCCAAAGACGAATTTTTCAACTGAAATGTTCAAATGTAAAGCACACAATTTTATTCAGTTAACTCTAGAATATTTCTTCAGTAATACTAATAGAACACACCTGTTTTTATAATACATTTTCCAGACATTTAATGACATTTTCTTTCAACAGTTCAATAACTGATTTTCATTCATCAATTGCATATTTCCAAATTTAGTCAGTACCAGTACCTTCTCCAAAATATCCCTGTAATGTACAATTTCTTGTTTGAAATATTTTAGGACATACTCGTATTTCCAACCATGATGTAATACTTCTTTACATGTCAGTCTAAATCCAATCACATTTTTCTGATACTTAAGATTCCAAATAAAATGTTAAGTGATATCTAGGTAGTTTTAATTGTTTAAATTTATACACTAGCATCTAGGTAATTTTGTAGGCAGGAGCCATGGTGTAGAGGGGAGAGCTGAACTCCAGCTAATGGTGAGAGCTGAACTCCATCTAAAGGCCATGAAGTTTACATTCCTTAAAATAGATGTAATTACTGGTTAGAATTAGTCAGTTGGCTGCTGGGAGTTCAAATCCCAACCAGGACAAAATTTTAAAAGTGAAGAAGCTGTCCAGCTAGCTTACGGAAGGCTGGTGGTTCCACCCAGGCATACACTTGGGGTCTGCCTCAACCACTAAAGCTGGCTGTAAGTGAAATGTTAAACCATGGGTGAAAAAAGACCTGATTTTGAATGATAGTTAATTCATACAGTAAAACCTCGAAAATGAAACTACCATTGGAACTTAATAAATCGGGCTCAATATTGAGATGGTGCTATTATAAGGTTGAAAAAAGAGGAAACTTGGTAACCAATCTGTGGTTATTATAATGAGGTGGTCCTTATACTGATGTATTTGCTACGAGAAGTTTAATTGTCTTTTGCGTAGAATTCATTACATACATCAACAAATGTTTTAGCAGTGTATGTAAGTAATGGTTAGCTAAGCAGAATAATTGGTCAGCACTAACCTGCCCCATTGTGCATGACAAATGAGTCAAAGGTTCAGGACACACTTATTTCTCTTATATACAGTGGTACAAATACCTTTTGATGTTAGTTGTAATAAAACCCCATTGTTCATTATACAAAACAGATGAAAAATTATGCTTTTGTTATAAATGATACACTGATGAGTAGTGTGACATTTGAACATTTTGTCTATATAATAAATACAACACACTATCTCCTAGATATGAACAAAATTATTTATCAGCATGTTAAGTGATCTTCTATAAGACATATCTATAGGTATCATCTTCAGTGCTTTATTGGATGCAAAAATATGTCAAAAATCAAAATGTCATTTTTGTAAAAAATATATGTTTCTGACCTAATACAGGCAAATATTCCAGCAACACAAGTATTATATCCAATCACTTTTAGTATATTTTCATTGAAATACTATGCATGTAAATCTTGAAGAGCAGCAAAAGAGTTCATTTTAACAGTAGGTTGTCTTGTTTCAGTATGTAGATATCTTACAAACAAGAGGGCCAAGATGGCCTTTTTTCACTCACCTGAGTAAAGATTGCAACTTTTATGGTTTTCCTGTGATTTGACCTGGTGACCTAGTTTTTTACCTGAGTTGACCCATGTTCAAACCTGTTCATGATTTCATTAATACAAACATTGTGACAAAGTTTCAGGAATATCCAATCAAAACTGTGACCATTAGAGGGTTAACAAGGTATTACAGTGATTTGACCCGGTGACCTAGTTTCTGACACCAGATGACCCATGTTCAACCTTGTCCAAGACATCATTAAGACAAGCATTTTGCCAAGGTTTAGTGAAGATCCAATCAGAATTGTGACCCCTATAGTGTTAACAAGGTTTTTCTATGACTTGACCTAGTGACCTAGTCTTTGACCCCAGATAACCTATGTTCAAACTTAACCAAGATATCATTAAATCAATAACTTTGACAAGGTTTGGTGAAGATCCAATCAAAACTGCGACCCCTAGAGCATTAACAAGGTTTTCCAAAGTTTGACCTGGTGACCTAGTTTTTGACCCCAGATGGCCCATGTTCAAAGTTGTCCAAGATATTATTAAGACAAACGTTCTGACAAAGTTTAATGAAGTTTCAATCAAAATTGCAACCTCTAGAGAATTAACAAGGTTTTCTGGTGCGCTGACCTAGTGACCTAGTTTTTGACCGGAGATGACCCATATTCGCACAATTTTACAAGATCATTATTACATTATGTCATTATGACCTAGTTTTTGACCGGAGATGACCCATATTCGCACAATTTTACAAGATCATTATTACAAACATTTTGACAAAGTTTTATGAAGATCCAATCTTGTGATTTCTATAGTGTTACAAAATTTCCATTCTATTTGACCTGGTGACCTAGTTTTTTACCCCAGATGACCCATGTTCGAACTTATCCAAGATATCATTGAGATGAACATTCTGACTAGGTCTGATGAAGATTCACTCAAAAATGTGACCACTAGAGCATTAACAACCCCCAGGTGTGGACAACAGATGACGAACAACGGACGCCATATGCCTAAGTAGACTGACTGATCACTATAGCTCACGAGCACAGGTGAGCTAAAAATGGCTGTTGACTAAACAATCAGTTAGTTACGATAATATCTTGAAATATACAAAACAACAGGAAAATAAACTTGATACAGCATGATACACTGAATAAATAGGGTATACAAATAGTCAATACTAATACATTCAGACGTGAAATGCAACAAAATATACTTTTTTGGAATCCATCTGATAAATACTGACCTTGAATCCAGCTCCTATGTTCATGCCTTGAATTCAATAGATATTGACTGACCCTGAATCTGCCAAATATTTACTTACCAAGAATCCCATAGCTATTCACTACCCTAGAATCCAGCAAAAATTTACTTAAATTGAATCCAGCAAAAATTTACTTACCTTGAATTCAGCAGAAATTTACAAACCTTGAATTCGGCAGAAATTTACTATCCATGAATTCAGCAGAAATTTACAACCTTGAATTCAGCAGAAATTTACTTGAATTCCTAGAATCCAGCAGAAATTTACTTAAGAATTGAATCCAGCAAAAATTTACTTACCTTGAATTCAGCAGAAATTTACAAACCTTGAATTCGGCAGAAATTTACTATCCATGAATTCAGCAGAAATTTACAAACATGAATTCAGCAGAAATTTACAAACCTTGAATTCAGCAGAAATTTACATACCTTGAATTCAGCAGAAATTTACTTACCTAGAATTCAGCAGAAATTTACTTACATAGAATCAAACAGACAGCAACTGCGATTATATATACATGTACTTTTCACAGAAAGATATATAGTGTAGCAAATATTACGGAGGGCTTTACAAATATTTCTCAGGCTATTTGTCCTGCAGGAAAACCAGCTAGGAATTTTGACTTGTGCTTCTGCAATTTCTTAGAATCTAACTGGTAAATAATAGCCTGAAATCCAACTGATCTTCATTGACATTAAATACATATTTTACCTACATTTTGTACAAGACAGAAAACTTGTGAATATTCTTATTGTCTAGAATACATTTTGCATATTTTTGCCTAGAATCCTACTGATATTAACTGACTTAGAATCCAGTTTAATATGTTTTACCAAAAATCTCACTAATGTATAAACTGGTTTAGAATCCAGTTTACATGTACAGTGCTCTGTAACCACCTCCAAAACCAATTCCTTCAAAGAAACAACAGTAAAAGGTATATGTACACATAACAAAAAACACCTGTCGCAAATCAATTCCCTCTGAACAACAACCCCCTCCAAAGAACAACACTTATTTGTGACTGTGACAAGTGTTGCTGTTCAGAGGGAGCACTGTATTCACCTAGAATCCTACTGATATAAACTGACTTAGAATCAAGTTAGCATGTACCTTACTAGAATCCAGCTGCAATATACAGACCTAGAATCCAATTAGTGTGTTTTTGCCAAGAATCCAGCTGACATATACAGTCAACTCTCGTTATGTTGATTTTTTCGGGCCTGAAAAATACATTGTCTTAACGAAAATTCAACATAAACTTCTGGCGAATACCGGTATTGTATTAGACATTTTGGCCGTTGTTAGAATCATTAGTTCAAGATAATTGGTGTGTGTGTGTGTGTTGTAAGAATTACTTGTGATATTTTATTTTTATTTACAAGTAAACAAATAAATAAATGAATGATATTTACTTCATGTATAATGATTTATATAAAAATATACTAAACTACAAATATCCTTCATTATGACATGTTTTACAAATCCAACGTTTTGTCTGCTATTAAGTTACATATGATGATATGTTTGCATTTAAGGGTAAACAATAATAATCTCCCTATTGTTATTGACTAAAAATTGAATCGAAATCGTACGCTCAGTGAAGTGTGAAAAACATTGGGTGCAAGTGCATAATTTTGTCTGACTTTGTAATAAACAACACAAATTAGGTGAGACATTGTTCATTTGCACTTCAAAATTAGTTCGACATAACGAAAAATTTCAAGAGCAAAATTTCGTCTTCAGCGACAGAATTTTATATACTTTTAGAAGGAAAAAATTGGGACTTAAAAAATGCTTCGCCAAAATGGGAAATTTGTGTTAACCAACTTCGCCATAACAAGAGTGGACTGTATTTACCTAGAATACAGATCAGATATACAATGTACTAACTTTGTCTTACATAAAGTAATAACCAATCAATTTATAATCAAGGAAATACAGTCCATCATAGTAATGAAGGTAATTTACTTATAACTTCCAAATTTGTGAAAGCCCATGTAATAGTTCCCTTAAACATATTTATAAGAACCACTAAACATCAATAAACCAGTGTAGAATTTATGTAAGTATTGACATAAGTAATATATCCTGTTAGAAAGTCAAAACTGTAAAACCTCTGGATAACCTTACACATAGTGATATTAATTTACTATATGTTGACAAAACATTGATTTTCATTACTCTACAAACCACAAGAGTCCCCCGAGATAGACCTTGACGATATGCTATTCTGGGCATGGATTGAAATACCTAACAACTATGTTAGTATTCCACTTAATTATCACATTGATGCACTAAATAAGTGTCAACAGGTTCATTACCTACCATAAGTCAGCCATAACACGAGCTTTAATTGTTTTTTAATCTAATATGTTGGCTCTGTTCGGCTAAGAGCAATGTTTGACCGCTCTGATTGGTCAGTCAGCTCTGATTAGCTTGTAACCTAGTTAGTCAGTTCAGTGTAGCTCATAACCAAATCAGTCAGCTCTGAGTATGATTGCCTCAAAACCTCACTGAATCAGCTCTACTTGACTCATAACCAAATCAGTCAGCTCTGAGTATGATTGCCTCATAACCTCACCGAATCAGCTCTACTTGGCTCATAATCAAATCAGTCAGCTCATATAGTACATAGTATATTCTACTTTTACTTATTGTCATAGTAACCCAAATGTTTATTAAAGACATGCTTCTTTAAGAATATTTAGTAATAATATATTGAACTAGGATATAGGGAAGGATCACATACAGTTAAGCATCTATTTCCCTCCTGAACTGCATGCATTTTTTTATTTCATCATTATGGATATGGTAAAATATGAATTTAATAAAGTAATCATTTGGGTCCCTAGGAATTCACTATAACAGTGCTCTACTGTATCTGGCTATCTCTGAAAAATAGGAGGAACAAATTGCATGGTTCTTGTATGTTAATCAAAGTCATACCTCATAACAACCACATATTTACAGACTGGTTTTCAATATTTCCTCTATATTTCAACTTAATATATGTATTCACCCTAATTCAATACAGAGACATTTTAGTTTAACTGCATTGATGATAAAAAACAAAATGCATACAAGAACAAAAGAAATAATATTTAACATAATTTTTATTTTCATTTTCGTTCCACGTCAAAATAAAGTATATATATGCAAAGAACCCTCTTTCAACACAATGTCAAAAGGGGATGAAGAGATTTAAGCATAACTAAGAAATTTCACATTAACTAATTTCTACCAAGTGCATTCATTGATAAGAATAACTTGCTTACATTGCCATGACAATTTAGAGACGGGGACTCTTTAATAATGGAGACAATAAATTTAAATATGGAGCACTCTTCTCCAGTGGAGACAATAAACTATTCTATAGACAAAAATGTAGGATGGATATCAGGGACATCCCTAATACCACAAAGTCTCACATTTATATGTTATTTACAAGTTAATTATTTTCTGACTAATAAACCACAATTAGGCAAAAAAAATCCCTGGTTTCTAGTAACATCCTCAAAAAATATTGGTCAGAAGAACTTAAAAATCAAATACATTATTTAGTTCAGACATACAATTCAGATGAAAATGAAAATATAAACAAGGATACAAAGACCAAAAAATGCTTAAGTCAGCAGAAAAAAATAGGATCAATTGGTCTAGAGGAAATCAGGAACTGTTTTATTACACCAAATACAACTATAAAGCTAAATGTATAAAGTAGCCTCACTTACCCACTTAGCACTCAATTAGCACTGATTGACATCAATTTTCTTCCTAAAAGGACTTATTAAAAATTCTGGATCGCAAGTTCCATAACATATGACTCAAACCTTAATATAAAGTGATGTGAACTGGAAATTGGGGAGACTTAAGCAGTATAGATCAATCTTACCATTGTCACTCTAACTTTAACTGTTAGACCAAGAATTTTCAATTTACACAGACTTGTAACCTCCTTTGAGTGCTGAGATTTGAGTGCTGAGATTTGATTGTTGAGATTTGAGTGCTGATATTTGCATGCAAAAAATTAAGTGTCAAGATTTGATTGTTGAGATTCGAGTGCTGTGATATGAGTGCTGAGATTAGAGTGCTGAGAATTGAGTGCTGAGATATAAGTGCTGTGACATGAGTGCTGAGATTTGAGCATTTGGATTTGAGTGTTGAAAAATTGAGTGCTGAGAATTGAGTGCTGTGATATGAGTGCTATGATATAAGTGCTGTGATATGGGTGCTGAGATCTGAGTACTGACTATGATTTCTAATAATGGTTATGATCCATAGAATTCAATAGCACCACCATAAATAATGTGCAAACTTATCAAATGGTACATAAGTGAAAGACATAAGCTGGAAACATTCCATTACTGTTATATCAATAAGAACTACAAAAAGACTAACTACATCGTATTCTTTCCTTCAATTTTATGTAAATATTTTCCCACCATTTAAAAGGTTGTAGCTATCACTTTGAAAGCAATCCAAAGAACAAGGAGCCCTCAGCACTCATCAAGAAGTTTTCACTTTCATGATGTAACATTATCAATGGTGTTCACAGACCCACTTTCTACAGATTATTATGAAGGTCTTACCAAGGTAAATGAGGCTTTGCAAACGTAAGTAACAAAACAGAAGATGCTATGTTTCATTGATACTTTAAAGAATTCATGTACATATATTTAGCTAGATATTTTCACAATGCCAACAATATAAGATTACGCCAGAAAAAAACAATCATGTACAGGGTTGCCTAACTGACAACAAGTATTATGAAAGTAAATTGACAAACTTTTCATTTCAACTTTTTTTTCTAAATTTAACTGTTGTTAGAATAATTAAAAAAAAACATGGTTCCCCGGGGTTTTCCCTTACGCAGGACTTCTGCATCTTTACACATAAAATTGACTGTGGGAACCATTTTTTCCAAAACCTTGCATCCCCTGGGATGCATATTGCTGACACATTTCTCTTTTGCATAGTTTTTATCCTTTGAACAAAATCTGAAATTGTTTCAGAGATAGAGGTGGCCATAAGTAAAGTCATTGAAAATCATACTAGGGACCCATAATTCTTCTCCAAGGACCCCAAACATATTGTATTGAGAGTCCCTGAGACCCTTAAACAGAAACCTAAAGGGAAAACCCTGGTCCCTAAATAATTTCCTGTTCCGGATTCTACCACAAGAAACTTTAAGGGCAATTAACGTTAATACTTAAGTTCTGTCAGGTAACTGTAAACACAGCTATACGTTTTCCTTGCCTAAATATGTTCTTTAATATAATTATAGCTTTAATTAGTTTCATCTTTTAATCAAAATAATCTCATATTTCCTATATTTTAAATTCAAAGCATCTAAGATGACACAAAAATTATAAAATTATACATATATATGTATATAAATTAATACAATATAAGACATAGGATAAAATCTTTTCATTTGAATCATGATACATTTTTACCTAGTTTAAAAATTCAGCCCCCATGCCAAGCAGGCAGTTCATCAATTAATAGCATTAAGGCATAAAAAATAGTTTGCTTCTGGTTACCCAACCTACCCAAATTTTTCCTCACGACTCTAGACTTTTATCAGGCCCAAGGAACAGTACTACATCCGCTGTTTCACCTTTTACCTTTTTGCACAAAAATAATGTCAACAGTGGCTTTCAAGAGCAATAAAAAAGATAAAAAATAAAATTCCATAACAACCTACTCTATTTTACCAGAAACAAACAATATCTTTACACCTATATGGTTTCCATAAAGAAGAGCTGAGAAGGGCAATGAATGGGAGAAAACTATGTGTTAAAATTTGAGAGGCAAGCAAGTTTCTTTCAATAAGTTATGAGTAGAGATGGATTAAAGAATTATCATTACAACTGGGTAGATTGGGCTGACAGTCCAGTAAGAAATCTCCTAAGCAAGTAACTTGCATTAACATGATGCTGTAAATAACTTTCAACATGTGTCCCCAGTTACAAATAAAGCCCTACACATAACAGACTCAAGAGCATTTTCTTTGGTTTACTCTGAGTTGATTTGGATATGACAAAGTTAATAAGTGCTATGATTTGTCCCCGACTTGCTATCTAAGATAAATACTTCAATATCAAAACTGAAATTTAAAATAAGTTATATTAATATCAATTTTTAATTTCCTATGAAAATTTGGTCCCATAAAATTTTATTTGCCACGTCATGTAAATAAGGGAACGTCACATGGACCTGCTGTCCTTTAAAATTCTGTAGTTTTTCACAGAAACTGCACTGAGTTTCCTGATTTAATTTTTGTAGCTGTTGTTGTTGTTGTTATGATTGACATTAGCAGCATAATCATATGTAATGATACAAGCATGTGGAATAAATATGATAGTATCTACAGCCTGATATTCTTCACAGAAATACCTCACATTGAATTGCAAATAAGAATTTAAAGGGCTAATTAGTTTTACTATGTTCATTTTGCAGTCATATTCAATTTAAGACCAAAGACTTTGGGATGAGTATCAACCAAAGACATATTCAAGGAATGATTCCATACCAATGTTACACATTCACACATTTACGAGTTGCATGCACCCTAAGTCTGGGCAATACAAAAACAATCAGAAAAGCTATCAAGCAAATAAATAAACAATGCTCACAATCAAAGGCTGAAATAATCTACTGAGATGCATAAACCGTGTAATCACAGCAAATTTTTTTTGTATCATGAATCTTTGAACGGATCCGATCAAATGCACTTAGATGCGATAATGCAATATTAAGTGCTACAATAATCTTAAAACTAGTCAATTTTGCAAGATGTTTATCTATCTTGTCCCTGCTAATATCTTATCAATGTTTACAAAAAATAGATTACTATACTAAAGTAAAGTAAATTCCAGAGATAACGGTATGTAAACAATGGAATGTCGTTCACTTGTGTCAAAGTGTGATGACTTACTAGCACATAGTATGTGATTCAAATCAGTACTACACATACACCAACCTGAACACACCCCAGCACTATAAAATTGAATTAAAACATTTTCTATTTTCACATATACATACGTGAAGTTATTGTTTTTAATATGCAATCAATGCTGAGAGGCACATGTTGAGAAATATATTGTTTTCAAATAGTTTTAACTTAATAACTACACTATTTTACACTAAGTACATTAATACATCAACAAAATACAGTAAAAATATTAGAGGCAGGATGAAGAAAAATTTTCTTTTTCATATCACTGAATAAATATCACATAATCATTTGTTTACCAGCATTTTGACAAGGTTTAAGTACCACAAACATGATACACACTGTTCTGATCTCTTTCTATCCTATACTGTGTCAAATATTTCACATTATTATGTATGGTCAACCATGCTTATAGAGTCAACTTGTAGATGAATGAAATTTTATGCTGAATGGAAGAAACTTCGCTTCAAAAGTTTGATTTGAGAAACATTTAAACTATTTAAACAAGAAATATGCATATATCACTAAACAGGTCAGATAAGGAAGCTTATTTTGTTAGAAACATAAATCATCAGTATATTTACTTGTTAAAAGAAAAAGTACAACAAAAATTAGATTGCTGTAATTGACCAAAGCTGTAAAGATATCTGGAAATGCTGGCAAGCATTATTAATATATATTACCTGTTACAGGTAATCTGCATATAAAATATATGGAAACAGAAAGTAGATTGATATCAACAAAAACATACAAGTTTTTGTGCCAGTTTTCATTTTTGAAGACTATTTCCTCTTTTCAAACTGCACTCATACCTTAAATATTCATGTGACGTACGTTCTTGAGAAAAGGCTAAAATGATAGCCAATTAAATTCAAGTGACAATTAAATTGAGGTGTAAGAAATTAATATACCATGCCACATAATATAAATAAAATACATGGACTTTTCGTCAAATTGCGTTATGTAAAACAGTTTAATTCTATTCAAATGAAAGGGACAAATGCAAATCTTTACATTTTTCTCACAGATGTAGAGTGGACAACACAAAACAAATTCACAAAGAGAAATAAATTTGTAACAATCAGACTGAATTGAAATTTAATGAACACCACAACCTCTTCAGTGAATTTCAAGTAATATACATTTACAATTAAACTGACGTACAATAGACGATACTCAACTTACCATTGAAGTTTAATCCAATCTCAAGTCATTTAAATGTTTTCATTAACTCGCAACTGATTGAAGAGAGAAAATGTCTAATTAAAATCTAAGGGAAGTAACTCTTACAATTATGTTGGTCTATTACCGACACTGTTCCGTTCCGTATATCAACGCGTTATTTAATTCCAACACAGCGGAAAGAAATATCTTTTGTAAGAATTTCTTCTCTTATTTAGTTATTTGCTTATCAATTAGTGCTTATGATGAAATAATAAATTGGATGTGTTTAAGGTATTAAATCTGGGACCAATATACTCATGTGTAACCCAGATTGAATTCACCATACTGTAGGCTTCATTTTATTAAATTAGATTGAAGTTGTGTTTTTGTATATTGTTGTGAGTTTACAATGAAAATGGACCGTCTTTTTTCTTAACTCTTCGGAAAATGGGCTACTCCCATAGACTTCAATGCAAACTCAAAACAAAGACCTATACTATACATGTATAGTATAGGTCTTTGCTCAAAGGAACAATAATTCAAAGGACTCGATAAGCACTCGATTTCCGTGATTTATATACTCGAACAGACCTAATTTTTTAATCTAAACTCATCAAACAATTCAAATCAGCCATGAAAAAAACGTCATTTCGCTACTCTGCGTATCTGAAAAACTAAAAGGTAAGTCACTCGCATTTTTTTCGATTGACGGAAGTAACGGTATCCAGCCTGGGTCCCGGCATCCCTTCTTAAATGCGCGCGCATTTCGGAAACCTCGCTGTTAAACTTGGCGCGCTACAGCAAGAGCGAGGTTCCCGAATAGAGCACGCATTTCAGATGGGATGTTTTTTATGTTGCAGTGTCCAGGGTCCTGTTTGACTAAAGTGTATTCTATAAATTAGTATTCTGAGATGCATCACTCACTTTGGATTTTTATTTATTCGCGGGGTGGAAAGTCGGAGGAAAGAGTGTTGCTTGATTTTATTTAATTGTGAGACCAAAATATAGGTCGATAAAAATAATAATATGTTTATATTTAGTATTTAATGTGGTTATTTGTACATTTTATAATTTACGTTAATGTTTATAAATATGGAAATTGGTTTGCATCACGTCATCATACACAAGCAGTTTACTTTCAGCGAAATATGAAAGAAGCCAGTGAATGGACCTTTCATTGATAAAATATGAATACAAAACGAAAACAAGGACCTTGTATTGATAAATGGAGTATAGAAAATAAGGACAACTACTCGAGATTAATACATAACGCATTTCAAACCAAAGTTAGTGTAAGTTACACTATCAAAATATGATACATGTACACAGCAAGTGTAGGAGGTAGATCTAGATGAAATTCCTGTATACAGCGAGGAACGTACCCTGCTATATATATGCTATAATGCATCAGGGTCTTTCAAATTCTGTTTGAGTGACCCTGAATGCATGTATATGGGTAGCGTTTACAAGTTCCCTCCTATAACATAATAATTGTATCTTGATGTAATACAAATACAAGGAGTAAGAAGGTACTCTACTATGCTACATGTTACAGGTGTATGGCGTGAGTTGATATCCTACTTTGCTGTAATACACGTACAGTGCGAGGGTAGGTACCCTTTCGTAGTATAATACCTGTACAAGGCGAGGGTAGGTACCAAACCATGATATAATACATGTACACAGTAAGTGTATAAACACTAAGTACTATAATACATGTACAAAGCGAGGGTAGGTTCCCTATTTTGCTGTAATACATGCAAGTGGCATTGATAGGTACCCAATCCTAATAAAATACATGTGCAAGGCGAGGGTAGGAGCTCTACTATGCTTAATACATGTATACATGCATATAGCGAAGATGGGTACTCTGTTGCGCTATATCGCTTGTACAAAGCGGGTACCCTACTAAGCTATAATACATGTACAAGGCAAGGGCATGTTCTCTTCTATGCTATAATGCATGTACAGAGCGGTACTCTGCTACGCTATAATTTTAATTCTTGTAAAATGATTTGTTGAGTGCCCAACAAAGCCATAACACATGTGTACACACGGCAAGGATAGACCTGTACGCTTGCATGATATGATTCAGGTACACAGCGAGCGTAAGTACCGTACAGTGATATAATACATGTTCAAGGCGAGGGTAGACTGTACCTTTCCATAGTATTAAATTTCTAATTAATTGTAACTAAGGTAGTAAGTTTAACAAGTTGTATTTGTACGAAGCAAAAAGCGGAGGCGGAGCCAATATTACCCCGCCTCTGTTATTAATTGCCCAAGATTCATCTGAACGGTCACCGTGATAATCATACATGAATGAAGATTACGTCAATACGAAATTTTGCTTCGTGTTTAAATCTACCTGGTCGGGCTTGTCCTAACTATGAGGTATGCCTTTTGTCAATTGATCTTTTCACTATTTGATTTTGTTAAAATGATTTCTGTAAGTCTGAATCTCACCCTTGTCTTTTATTCCAACTGCTCCGACTACACCATTCCGTAAGTATTAGTGTATGTCTTTCGGATATTCATTATATTCGGATACATTAGGAACTTCTGGGTTGAATACGATAAAAAAGTAAACATACTTTTCTAGTCACTCATGTGTGATCAATAATGAATTCAAAAAAGCATCTATCAATCTGTTGAAAAGGCCATATCAAAGACAAGGATAATGTACGGCTTTGTAGTTCGAATAATTAAGCGACAAATTAGTCCAATTTATTAGACTGTTTGTGACGGTGGGACATTTTTTATTTGGCCCCGACCCTCACAGTCTAACATAGAACTGCATATTTGTGTACAGAAAATTCCTAATGAAAACCCATTGGGTGATAACTACAATATCTGTGAACAATTTGATCCGTTCGGTAGATAGGAAACAAGCTTCTAAGCTCACACAAGGCTACAATCACCGCATTAGATACATGCACCACATACAAAACTTAAATCAGCTGTGTAAATACCTCTTCCGGAATGTAGCCGTGATTTGTGGATTGGAAGTCTTTACCTTGACACTGGTACCTCTACACTGGCATTTGTCCGGCATGACACCAGTTTCGTTTTCCATAGAGAAATAGTGAAGGGAAACAAAGCGTTAGTGCACTTTTCAGAAAAGGTGTGTTGGAATAATTTATGCTTGTTACTGTGAATGATTGTATGGAGTGGAAGTTCGTAAACATTACGATAAGGTAGAATATATGGTATGGCATGGCCGCTTGAACGCGACACACTACAAACAATTTTAAGTCAAATATTTTAATTTTGGCATTAGATAGTGAGAATTTATGACTCATTGTTAAGGATTATTGTTTTTTCTATTGATTTGAGTAAGCTATACCAGTTGCTGATGCATTTTTACATAATTTGTGTTTCCGTCCGTGCATAAAATTTGATAAATATGCAGTTCTCTGTAAGGCTGAGAGGATGGCCCTTCTGAATTCATTTATGAAATTGGCCAACTGGAAAGCCGAAGCTAGAGACAAATAAGAACCTGCATCATGGGGAATGCACAAACAATTTCATTGTGTCAAGGCTGTAAAAAGTGTGCCAAAAATGTAAAAACATACTTTGGAAGGAACACTAAATGAACTTTTCTGATAACTATTTGCAGTTTCTTGTAACCCCCAAAGTGTTTCTTTGCAAGCTGTGTGTGCTGCAAATTTTTAATGAATTTGAGCCTTTAGGATTGGAAAATACATGTATATCAAAAAATGTATGTGTAAATTGCAGCCTATCAGCAAATTATTAAAAAGAATAATTTTACCAACATAGCTGAAATAGATAATTCAAACAACATTCAGGATATTTGGGGAAACATTTTTTTACTGGGTTGTAGCTGTACAGTTTTAGTACTGTCAATGTAGTTGAATAGACATTTATGATAACATAACTGACAGTGAATTTGAATTTTTCAAAGTTATTCGCTTTATTTAGGATTTAGTATAAGTCATTCTATAGCCTAAAAATTGTATCATAAAAGATTTTTTCATATGGGTTGTTTTGCAACCTGTGTTCGCTGACTTACATAAAAGATTGAGATTCTCATTATATATTGTTAAAAATCTATATATGATAAATATCTTCCATAGAACTTTTAAAAGATACAGTAAAACAAATGTTCATAATACTGTGAAGTCATAATAATTAGGTGTAGAACAGATATAGTGAAATAATTATTCCAAACCAGCTTAACCTTTCTTTATGTTAATGTAATGGATATAATGAAGTTTGGATGTGAACTAAGTATTTGGATCCCCAGGAATTCATTAGAACCCTATTCTGTATATTAGGGATAAAAAGAAACCAATGTCCCCATCAAATTGTAGGGAGATTTAGCAATCAGTGACAAGTTGCAGGTAGGGCTATGATACTCATATACTGTTCTAAATGTATTTTCCTCATTGGTCCTTGACTTTCATACCATTATTTTATCATGGACACCATCATGCCTGATTGATTGAACACTGTTAAAATAACAATAATGTGTGGAAAATGTCAGCTCAATATAGGTTATATATAGCAGTTTTCTCCTGCAAGTTATGGTAGTTGTCTCCCTTTGGTAAAAACGTTTTAGCCCTGCATTCTCTTTAACATATATAT
Organism: Lutraria rhynchaena; assembly: GCA_008271625.1. Classification (NCBI taxonomy): domain Eukaryota; kingdom Metazoa; phylum Mollusca; class Bivalvia; order Venerida; family Mactridae; genus Lutraria; species Lutraria rhynchaena. The sequence continues at coordinate 1,052,810 of VIBL01000040.1, forward strand.
ATATATGTATAGATTGACTGGTTGATTTTAAAAATGATATTTATGTCTGTGAATGCATATTATTGATAGATCTTGGTAAACCTACCATATGTAAGTGACTTGACAGGGTTTTTTGGGGGCCTTTTGATAACCAATATTCGGTCGTGTTCCCAATGGCAAACAGTATGTTTTTTCCTAATTGCAAGATGAAAATTCCCAATTCAAATGAGAAAGAAATAACAAAAAGAAAAAATACTTTTCACCATTTTTACAACACATTTGGTGTCAAGAGTAGCCAGGGCAAATAGTATGAGGAACACAATCACTGATTACATATTTTTAGACTGATACAATACTCTGGCATTATTTTTATTCAGTGTGACTTTTTCTCAATTTTGTCCAAAATGTCTCAAAAATTCCCACTTCTGGGGGTCAGGTCATGTCCCCAAAATGCTGAGAAAAAAACCCTGCTTGAAATTGTTTAAATGCTTGAACCTTCATTCTGCTACTACCTATGGTACGTGATTTACATTCTTAATTCCAGTGATATAAACACTGAAATCAATCTTAAAGAAATATGCTTTGTTTGTGCGACTGTTTATCTGCGTAATCAAATCTTATACGTAAATACATTTTGCGTCACACAACAGAGTTCAAATGGTAGTTAATTAACTTGTTTATGTGTTCATTTTCTCTTATAAACCAGTACACACTGTTACATTACTGTAATAATTAAATCATGAATAATAAAATGGAGAGTATTATTGAACGCTTGGTTGCTATTTGTTATCATAATATGCATTGGTATTAATGATTACGTGCAGTTTGAATTACTTAGTCATCGTGGAATTTTCCCTTTAAACATTCATAAATATTTCACAATTATTTTGAAATACATTCAGACCGCTTCACTGAACACAAATTGCTCGGAGTTGGCTTGTTTTGAATGCTTTTTTTTTCAAATATTTGCACTGAGAATTTTATTTATTGAATCTGTGGATGTCAATATAACTGAATAATTCTAATACTTGTCTGACCCAATTGAAGTGAAAGTGAAAATTGTGTCAAGCACCATTATGAGTGTATATATTTGTTCTTTCTTTTGTATTGTTTAAGAGTATTACTGAGTCAGAGAATGGACTTTAGAATCAACAATTTTCAGAAAATTGGTTAGGTTTTGGATTACAGTCAACAATGACCTTGTAATGTATATATGCATTTAGTTAACACTTAAGAAATATATCAATGAATTAGGTGTGACCCTTATGGTATGAACACTTTTATCAACTTTATACTGACTTGGACTCAGTAGTGGAATATTTTAGGAAAGTTTGGGGAAAATATATACTTTTTAAGCAGGGGAGTTGGTCCTTATACTGGACCCAATAATGGTATACAAAAGGGCTGGAGCTTTTCATGTGATTTAGTTGCTTTATACAATAAAAATACTGATGACTCTAAACTGTGCTGATAGCTGCAGTTATTGCAATGCCTGTGTACTATCAACCACTTTCCTATAAGCACCGGTATGGTAGCCTGTAGGGTCTTGGCTGTTTGGGAGATATGCCACATCTTTGAGTCCTTACAGTTGATCTCTTTACTTCTTTATTTATCACTAGCTCTGCTGTAATGGTTAATCACCATGTTTATGACTCTAAATTGAGGAAGTTGCTTTATTGTGCTGTTCAGGATGTTTAAATAGGCATTTTATGCTTGAATCGTAACAAGGGTTAGTGAGGACAGTTCTCTTGTTGCACATAAAATTAATGTAGATGGTGCAACATGAGAGTCATGTTGGTTGTTCAACATGAGCAGGGGTGTAGAAATGAGTCTGAAGCCGGAAAAATCAATCGGCCATTTCAGCATTCTTGCTTGTTACTATCTTTGCAATGAGGGCATTGCCCCCTTGCCCTTACTAGGGGAACCCTCAGACCCCCATTCTACTTTTAGTAGCTTACCGGCTCCATAAAAGCATTTCTACACCCCTGCATAAGAATAATGTAGATTGTTCAACATAAGAATAGTGTAGATTGTTCAACATAAGAATCATGTAGATTGTTCAACATAAGAATAGTGTAGATTGTTCAACATAAGAATCATGTAGATTGTTCAACATGAGAATAGTGTAGATTGTTCAACATAAGAATAATGTAGATTGTTCAACATGAGAATAGTGTAGATTGTTCAACATAAGAATGGTGTAGATTGTTCATCATAAGAATAGTGTAGATTGTTCAACATGAGAATGACCGAGATGTTTGAACATGAAAATAATTTTGATGATTGAAAGTAAGAATAAATAGTTGAACATAAAAGCTTTTGGTTAACAATTTACACATTTGTTTTTAACTGCTGATTAAGATCCTCAAAACAATCAATGATACATGTTTTTACTTACAAACCTGGGATAGCAAGATTTTAGTCTAAAAACTGCTATCAAAGCAATGACATGTCTATGAAATGTGCCCCAGAAATTGTTGATCTATTAAGTTACTTTTAGCCCCCCCAAAAAGTAGTTTCTGCTTACATCCCAAAGAATTTAGGAACAGTTTGTTGGCTGGATATTTTTCAGATACATTTTTAGCTTTGAGATTGATATGGTACTTATGAAAATGAAAGTATCGGCAAAGAAAACTTGACTTAGGCCCCAAACAAAGTCTAGGGTTGGCAGAGAAAATGGGGTCAGTTGGTTAGCGGAAACCAGGATTGTTTTTATGCTGTACGTTTTCTTGAAAGCCTTAGATGTCAAGTAGACATGTTTGAATGGCCATGGCATGATGGTACAGTGGTTAATGCGCTGGACTTAAAACTTGGAGATCCAGGTTCAAATCCCAGTTGTGGCAGGTCATATCCTTCTATGTAAATCTGACAAAAATGTTGATTTCCTCCATATGTGGAGAAGTTGCTGGCTCCTTGTGGAAGGGTAAGTTAGTACTAGTTAGTATACAGTCCAGGAAAACTGGTTAGGTGAACCGGTCGCCAAATATAACTAAAAAATTGTTGAAAAACAGCATTAAACCCCAGTGACAATAAGTCACATAAAAACAAAACAAAGACATGTTTGACTGTTGCTGTAAGTTGATGACTCATATTGTAAATATCTTTTTTATTGTCGCTTTCACTTTTCCCCTTTGATAATGACGTCTGCTTCTACTTTTAAAAGGGAAATTATTTGATCAAACACTGTTTTTATCTAGAAGAACATGTTCATCCAGTGGTGAGTCGACTCTGGGTAGATAACAGATTTGCTTTATAATGGTCATGTGATATTAAACAGTTTTCAAATTCACTTTAAAGTTGGTTAAACATCTTATTCCACGACATAATGTCTATATATAGTTACCATAAGTTTATCATATGACTGTATTTGGTATGTTCTGTGTACCGGATCATGAACTTCCTGCTTGGCATTCAGCCATTAAGATTCACTGCATGGGGTAGATTTGATTGTTAAGCTATGGAATGTAGAATGACATTTAAGAATACTGTCTTATGTATTAGTTACCTAGAGGTAGTCAATGTTTGTTTGTCTCTATGAATTTCTACTTTATATTTTTATTTGAATTAGGTTGTATGGCAGATGACTCACTTATGTACATTTTGTTGGTTTAACAGAATGAGCCTCAAGACGCACATATACACATGGTATTGTATAGGGTAATTTATTTCATGCAGTTAAATTCAAGTCTGTAACTAATGTAAGGTATAATAAATGGTATTTTATGTTGCAGTACTAATATTTGTATTTGTTTGGTTTTAAAAGACCCTGTTTCTCTCAATGAGATTAATCTCAATACAATTATTTCACTTGTTGGAATTAAAATAACAAACTTGTTTACCATTGCAGAGCTAGACAAATCTACTTGTCCACTCGGAGTAGAAATATACTTAGGACGAGTTGAAATTGCTCTAGAACTAGTTAAAATTCTAATCTGGTCGTCTTGCAGGACGAGTAACATGAGAAAAATTTGTCAAGCCCCTGCCACTAAGTAGTTTACATCTCTTTTCATTGGATTTATGGTCCATTTAGAAATATAGACACTTGAAATTTTGTTTTGCACTAATCTCTTGAAGAGATCTTATTGTGAACTATGAACCCGGTTGTTTAAGTTTAACATCTATTTTCCCACATACTTTCCAGATATGTTTCATCATAAATTTGATCTCTTGACTGTGAATAATGACAACTTTTAAGTCTTCTCTTGGCCTGTTTATACTACTATAATGTAAGTTCAAAGCCAACCAATCAGAATCTCAGTCTTTGAGATTTTTCGACAAACTCAGTTGAGTGTTTGAACTTACAGGGGGGCTTTTTTGGCTGTTTTGATTACTAATATTTGGTCGCATTCCCAATGGCAAAAAGCATGTTTTTTCCCAATTGCAAGGCAAAAATTCCCAATTATTAATAAGTTACAGCAGTTCAAATGTTTATAGAATGTCTAATTCATTCAAATAACTAAGTTATCAACATCTAAAAACAAAAATAAGCATAATATTTGTTATTTTTTAGGTTTATTTGATTATTTTATTTTTATAGTATTATTATTATTATTATTATTACTATTATTTTATTCAGTGTGGCTTTTTCAATTTGTCCAAAATGCCACGAAAATTCCCAATTCTGGGGGTCGGTTCTTGTTCCCAAAATGCTTAGAAAAAACCCTGACTTAAGCTTTAAAGGCTTGTTGGAGTCTGTGTTTACTGCTAGGTAGTTGATACGTTGTTATGTGTGTACTGATATGTTTCATATATACACTCACAGTATTGATTCATTGGTTTTTCCTAAAGCTTATAGCTACAGACTTTAGGTCCATTTCATTGACATGTCCTGGCTGAGATTGCAATTTGAAACTAGTAATTGGGTTGAATTGAATTTAAACTGATTTAAGTACAATTTTACTCTCACGGGTCTGTTACTACTACCTGTGGTTGTACCTTGATATATTCCATGTCTGACAAATCTTATGAATATTGATGTTGAATTAATAAATCATAATAAATGTGTCAATATATGCCAGCCGTTAAAGTTTTCACTGAGTCATGATATTTAAAGTTCAAACTAAGCCATTAGGTCAGGATGTCAAATAAATGTTTTCATAGCTGAATAATTCTTTTTGTGGTTGAAAATGTATGAAGAAAGAAATTCCCCATGAAAATATAAAATTCCGTCTATCATTTGTTAAGATTGAGGAAAATCTTAGCTTACTATAAATACGCAATATGAAATAACCCAGATCTATTAATAGGTACAGAACATTAGAGATAAGAGCAGTTTGCTTGTGAAGGGAGGTAACTTCTGTCAGACTGACTACATTTAATCTTCATGTTTAACTTGTATACTCAGTAGGTAGATAGATTCCTTATGTATGAATCATATAGTTGGGTTTTTATCTGGCCAAATGATCTTACTTGCTCTAAATAGTGTGTCAATAACACTGTATGGAAAACCTTGATCGGATTATCAAGCAAGATTAAGGTATTGTTTTAAAACAGATTTATTTTACATGTAATCTGTGGCTAGCTCGTAGTTGTTTTAATTGTTAAACTTTATTTCTGTGTGTAGTTTAAGATTTATGTAAAAAGTTTTTGGGGAGCTTGGTCTGACTATCATATGGGATATAATACAATATCATCTGATTTAGAGGTAATGTATTGCTAATTGGTTTAGTTAGCTCTTGTGGTTTTCGTGGGTATAAATTATTCTGTTCTATGTTATATGAGAGCATTATTCTAGGTTCAATGTTCACTGGATTATATGAATAGAGTTGCGTCTGCTCAGGACATCTGTTTCAAACGGGATGATATGTTTGTTTATTCTGGTTTCCTCCAGGCTGGTTACTGCACTGTTTTGTTATTTATCAAAATGATGGGTGAAAAAATTCCATGAGATTGAATCACAACAAAATAAGCATTGATTTGTCATGCCAGCTTACCTAATTTGTATCACGCACGTAATTACGAACATTTTATGTACACATGTACTTGATTGATGCCGGGATAATCTGTGAGAATTTTTGACTGGTTTTCATCAGTTTTAAGTATGTTTAGTCATCATTTTGTTGTTGATTTATCATCATATGAATATTGTGTCATAATTCTCTACAACTTTCCTCATGATGTGAATATGTGCGCTGGTATGTATCATAGATACTTGGGCTAAATGGATTATCTTCTTTTGGTGGTTATTATACACCTGGACAATAGGGGTAGCACGAGATCACTGGACAAGTTGTCTGACAATCAGTCATGTTCATGTTACAATGCTACATCCAAGTAATGGAAGAATATTTGTCAGGTTAAATTTGCAAAAATATCATCTGAAATATCGAGCTATCAGATTATTTTTTGGAAGCATGAACAATTATATAAATTTTTTTTCTCAATGTTTGGGAATTTTCTCATGAATGTTTTGGAAAATTAACATTTGTAGAATTTTATTCTTAACTTTGAGCTGATGTTTTTACGAGCTGATGTTTTTACGTTTTTATCGATTTTCTTAATCTTTATTTTTTTATCATTTTTTCCCCAAAAGTATTTAGTATTTTCTCAGTTTTGAAAAGTTGGTTTTGGTATTGGGAGTGTCAAATTACAAAAAAATGCCAAGCTTAAACCTTTCCAAAAATTGCATTTGTTGTGTATGCTTTAAAAAAATGACGCTTGAAACTTTGAGCTTGAGTAAGAAAGTCACTTCAATATGTAGAAAATTCATTCTTTGGACCTTACTTCATATTGTTGGTAATAAGGACAATAAAATTCATTTTAGTGGAAGGACTTCATGTTTTGATGGAAACTGGTACATGTATGTTATATTTTATAGCACCGGATCATATTTGAAAACTCAGATTTTTGTGTAAGCTATTGATGGCTTGTAATAATGTTAATATTCTGTAAAAATTGTTGCTTGGTGATATTTAGTTGGGATTCAAACTTTTTTTCCATTCACAGCACTCTGAATTATTTACCACAGTAAAGGACAGTAAAACCTCAATGATAAGACTTCCTTTTGAGCCTGAAAAAAAATTGGTCGTAAAAACTAGGTTATTATTTATATAAGTTGAATTACAGGGAAGTTTTTGAAAGCTGATTCAAAAATAAGTAGTCGTTATAACAAGGTGGTCATAATATTGAGGTTGTCTAGTATTGTCCTACTGAAAGAAAATCTTAATTCAACAGTGTTTTAAGAACAGTTTCATGAAGGGTATATTTTATAATCTGTAAACTGAATGTAAGATATGAAACAAATGATCTTGGGTACTATTAAAAGTGATGTATGAATCTATTTATGTACAATTTTAAGTTTAACCCTATTTTAATGTGACAGTTTAGTACATTAAAGTTTAAGAGGAGATGCAGATGGTAGTAAACCTACAGTAAAACACTGTTATAGTAAAACAAGGTTAAGGTGATGTCTTGAATATGGTAAAATATTGATTTTCCCCGACTGGCCAGGCCCTTCTTTATTTTATGGTAATGCATGGTTAAAAGTTTTCTGGAATTTTTCCAGAACCTCCAGTTTTTCCCAGGTCTGAACCTTATTATATTTTTATTTTTTCCATGACACCGTGGTTTTTTCTGCCTTTTTTTAACATCTTCAACTTTCACTTATTGCTTTTTTTTAAAATTTTCAACTTTCACTTAAGCTAATGTATTTGGAAGTGAAATTTGGATTATACTGTATTGTCAAACTTATAGAAAAAGCTATGAATATCTGACCTTTTCTTGTATTAGTTTTTTTGGCTCTGTATCATTGTGCACTATGTGCAACTGCACATATTTGCTGCATCATTTTATCTTCAGAGATATCAATTTATACAATATTTACGGCTCTAATTACATGCACGGCATGAATGATAAATACAGCTGTTGTAATACCTAACTGTATGTATGGAAGGTCAGGTTGAGCAACATTAAGTGTAAATTGGTGTAGATTTTACCATGATGTACCTGGAAATTCGACAGTGTTTATGCAGTTAAAGCTTGCTTTTTTGTATTAATGCAAAATTTATAACTATATAATGTATAAGAATTTAGAATTTAATAATTCAAAGAAATCTGATGTATTAGTTTCTCAATGGCGTCTTTTGTCTGGCATATATTCTACACTCAGGTAAAAATTTATGCAATGCATCTATGTGGAAAATTGCAGTCTGTTATTAATAAGTAATAAAATATAATGGTAAAAAATCAATAAGTCTGGTAAAATGAGTTGAAATTGTCTGATAATTAATAAAAAACAAAAAGTCTGGTAAAATGAGTTGAAATTGTCTGATAATTGGTAAAAATCAAAAAAGTCTGGTAAAATGAGTTGAAATTGTCTGATAATTGGTAAAAATCAAAAAGTCTGGTAAAATGAGTTGAAATTGTCTGATAATTGGTAAAAATCAAAAAGTCTGGTAAAATGTTTTCAAATTGTATGATACATTGCAAGGTTAAAAATGAATAAGTCTCATAAAATTGTAACAAAGGAAAAACTGTCCGGTAAAATGATGAAAGATTGTGTCGGAAAACTGTAAATGAGAATAAAATGAATCAAACAGATGAATAAATGAAATAACTTTCATGTACTGAAGTTTGTTCAATAAACAGTGTATACAGTTCATATGCTGGCTTTTTAGTCATTGTCTAACACTGTACTTAATAGTGATGTTGATATCGTTGTTAGTAAAATACCATACAGCAAGCCGTCCTTAAAAATGTTGGTTTACAGTTAAGTGACCCAAACTTTTAACAGTGGATGGGCATGTAGGCATTTTTTGGATAACATTATTTGCATGTATGGAAAATGAGAAACTGAAATAAAGAACATAAAAAAATTAGTCAAGTTCTCAAAACAGTTCTTGTGGGGGGAGGGGGGGGTCATGTGATTTTTTTAATGAGTTGGTTGTGTTAACTGAAAACCAACAATTGTTTAAGGATAGCCTTATTGTACACTTTGTTGGTGACTTGGTGCACTCATTTAGATAATGAATTCCGAATGTTTTACTGGATGTAACATGTTTTATAAATGTTGTCACTCTGCTTTGAACAAATAAGAGATTTTTACATAGGTCATTGTAATAATTTATTGTTGTTGTTTTTTTGCACAATACCACAATGTTTATTTGAGTTGGTTGGTTGGATTTGAAATGCAAAAAAATCATTATCAACATGTTTTGGGATGATTTATGACAAATTTTGTGTGTTTTTAATTTGTTGATGTAATTGTAATGAGGCATGTTACCACAATGATTTTTTTGAATGGCCTGATTTTAATTGATGGAAGTTGGCCACTTTGTTGTACATGAGCTAGTTTAGTTACAACTTAGCCTATAAATAAATTAAGCGTTCTTGCTGCGTAAATTAGTTGTTTATATATCATTTTTGTTTACATTCTCAACTTGTTTTCCTGACATGGTAGAAATAATTCAAAGCCTTCTACTTTAATTTTTTTTGCGTAATTTGAAACCTAGACGAAGCAATATATAAGGTGATTATAATGATTTGATGATGTCAAGTATTATTATATACTGACAGTGGGAGGGTTGCGTAATGTGATGTTTGCCAGTGTACCAGGATATAAACAGAAGCTAAGACCAGATGTCATGTGCTTATGATAATATATTGTAATTTGCTAGCAGTTAAACTGTCAGTTTATCATGAGAATCTGCTCCTGCCCTCCCCTTATTAGACTTAATAGTATACAATATAAGTATTCTTTTCTATGCTCTCGTTCTGTTATCAATGAAATATTTTGAAGAAGGAGATGCTATATTTACTGCATTGTGCAGACATGGATGCTATAAATTTTGATACTATCTGTATGAACTATGAGAGAAATATATCTGTACATATGGCTGGTTGTCTTGCATCTTAATGTCTAGACATTAATTCATTGTATTTTTTGCGTAATATCTTGATGTGAATAAAAAGCTTTCATTATGTTTTTGGTGATTTTTTTCACTAGAAATATGCTTAGAAAGTCCATGTCATATTTTGTACTATATTGCCAGTTGTGATTTTTATTCACAGTTCAAAGGTCAAAATTCTCTGGTTATATAACTGGTATAAACAATGGAGTCATAGAATGGGATTTTTCCTCAATGATGTCATTCAGTTCTTATTTTTCTAAGACACAGACACATTTATGATTCATCTGAACATTTCAATCTTTCTTCACAATGGATATGATACAAACCTGACTTAACTACCACGGCTGGATAAAGGCCTCCATTGTCACATATGTTTTGTTAAAAAAGGTTAATGGGGCTCCGTGGTCAAGTGGTTATTGTCTTTGATTTGTAATCACTAGCCTGTCCCCTCTGCAAGTTGGAATCCCACTAGGGACCAGACAAATTAAACATCTTACGAAGCTGTCCAGCTGGCTTGCAGGTCGATGGTTCTATCGAGGTGTACATCTGAGTTCGTCCTCCACCCTTAAAGCTAGAAAGTTGTCTAGAAATAAAAATGTTCTCCCTAAGGTGGCCTTTGTTCACTGGTTTGACTGTAAGCTGAAACCTATTCTTGTATTGCATTGAATGTTATCTCTTTGTGTTTAACTTAAAATAAACCACACAACAGCTGTGTATTCCATAACATCACTTCAAGAGTCTTATTTCTTATGTAGATTTCTTTAAATTCGGATACTGAACAAAGAAAATTAAACGTTGTAAGAGTTAATTCCAGTCTCTATCATGATGTCATGAAAGCTACCCATGAGGTTGTTTGTGTTGGTAAATAAATTATCTGTTTATGTCATGGCTGACCTTTACATGATAAGATACTGAGTCATAGTCACCTAGATGTTGTACTTAACATGATACAATCATTCCCTGTAAGGTATTGCTTGTCAAGTTCGTATAAATTTACTTCTTTGCTTATCTATGTATGTGTGAAGAGTTCATGACTATGGCTGTACATTGTATGTAAGGACTGGCTAAATTAATGTTGTAAATGGATTGATGGATTTATTTTATTCGTTCATTTATTTCTGTATTGGTTTGTATGAATGAACCAATCAGATGTGGGTTGTGTTAGATGAGTAGGCGGAGCATCAATCAAACATGATTGATCATACAGCACTTAGAACAATTGTCTTCATTGACTGCTACATTTATGTACTTCAGACTTTATCGGAATTGTTCTTGCTTGAACTTGTGTCAAGTTTGTTTCAATATACTTCCCCCATCATCCAAGAGGCCCTTACATGGTTAATTGTTTTGAGGGGTTTTGCATCTGTTTCAGTTACACTGATTGGTAGTTTTCATGGATTCTCTATTACCTTATGGTGGAGGATAGAACGCTGGGTAGAACTACCAACTTTCTGTAAACCAGCTGGACAGCTAACTCATATGTGTTTTTTTTATTCCGGTTCTAGTGATATTTGGTGGTGAAGGGCTAGTGGCAACTGGTCAGAGACCACAGCCACTCGACCACAGAGGCCCCACCTTGAGGATTATATAATTTGATTTTATGTATTGTAACCAGGGCTTTCATTTGACCTTTAAAATAGCATTTTTACTCTTAAAATCAGTAAAATAAAGCTCTTGACTTTTGTACCAAAATGTCAAATTTACATTAAAATTAGAAAACAAATTTTGTTGACTTCAAATTATCATCACCCAAGGGACATTTTTGACCCTGAACTTTTGATGTCTTGTGAAAACACTGTGTAACATATACACGAAAACTTAAGCCCTTGGATCTTGCTCTTGCTGCCATTGATTGATAGAGATATGACTGAAGTGGTCTAATGATGTATACTTCATTATTGCAATTTCCTTCTTTGAAAAAAAGTATTACAAAAGGCGTTTTGGTGTAAATTTTATAGCATTTTTCTGTCTTCCTGTTGCATCATCTTTTTGTCAGATCATTACAGCTCTTTTTTGGAGGTGTGGTGAGCCACAAAGTCTTAAAGTTTCTTTGTATTGCCATTATTTAGCAGCTTCCACACCACATAATGCCATAAAAATTTTTTAGCTAAAGTTTATAGTAGATGAATGCTTGATGGATGCTGTATTCAACAAGTGTGTGTTTAAAGAAGAAAATCTCCACAGGCTATGAGCTTTAGATTACTGAATCTTGTTGTGTGTTCCCACTACCCGGCCCTCATTAACTCATACCTCTGACAGTACAAACCCTTTGGGGTTCTGGTGGGGGTTTATATTTGATGTTTTTTTCTCAGTGGATACTGTTTAAAACTAGGATATAAATCAAGTGGATGAATTTAATGAGGATTGGTTGGTGTTATGTGTTGTCAAGCGATGGGAAGCAGTGTTACACTGTTTTGGCCTCATTACCGGTACATGTAGCTTCGATTGTTATGAGAATGCTGATGAAATCTTCAAGTTTTTAAAGTTGACACCATTACTTGATGTACATCATGCTCTGAATGGCAGACTTAATTGGAGTTTCCTTATTGTTTCATATATCAAATATAATTGAAAATGATGTTTTCTCTGTAAGGCTAGACATAAAAGTGGTTCATCATCCATGGTGTCTTTTGAATTGGCCTGGATTCCAATTTCATTGGCTATTAATCTTTCGTATTTTTTTTTGTGCGTATGAAATCTTAAACATATTCTAAATACTACCTACCTACCAGCCCTTATAAAATAAATGTTTTTGAGGAAAGAAATGTTTGCAAGTATCTTTTTTTATGAATGACCCCACTGAAAAGTTTTCATTGTCTCATTAGAATTATTTCATGAAAATTTACCCTTTCTTTGGCTTGTTTAATTTGAGTGAAATTATATCTGTAGGATATGAAAGTGCAATAAACATGATGAATTGTCAATTAGCATTCACCACAGATGTTTGAGAATTTTGCAAATCATTTTATCCATGAATGCTTCAGATAATAAACACGTAGTGCTGTGTATTGTAACAAACTGTGTACTTAACATATGACTCATTTGTTTCTATGAAAATAAGAGGATATATGTATATATATGTATTGTAAACTTGTATTGTGAAGGTTAAGAATTTCCTTGCATCTGAGGCTATTTTTGTTGCTATATTAAGTTTAAGCTTTTGTCGTTTTGGGTTAATGTCCTGTTTAGTGTTATATTTATGTAACATAAATTTCGTTTAAAGTTTTAAACATTGGTATGACTCATGCTGACCGTGATAAAGGTCACTTGTATTGTATTAAACTCTCACAATGTTCAGTGAATTAATGCTGATTTAAACCTAACCATTGTGTATGGTTAACTTAATACTGGATATTCTACTGTTTGTTCATGGATGTCTTTCATTCATAGTGTGTATGATAGAACCTGGATATTGAGACCACCTGTGGGACCTGAAAAATTGGTCATGATAATGAGGTGGTCTCATTATCGAGTTGCATTATTGGGGAATTATTGAAAGCCGGTCCAATAATAAGTGATTGTAATATTGAGGTGATCGTAATATTGTGATGGTCGCTATGTGAGGTTTTACTGTATAGTAAAATTGTCAATATTTCCTTTCTTAAGATATTTGTTATGTATGTTTTGTAACTGCTGTTACAAGGACTAATACAGATGCTTGTAAGATACTATCACCAGTTATGCAAAATTGCGGAAAATATTTGTTAAATATTATCAAGTAATTGCTCCAATTTATTTGACCAAATTTCTAAATGTTCTGACTGATGAATTTGGTGCTGGTAGATATACTAATTTAGGCATGTAAATAATTCAGTTTCAATGCTTGTTTCATTTTCCAGTTTCTTTATGTTGATTCTTTGGACAATATTGTCTCAATTTATGTTATTTGATTATATGTTTTAGCCATGTACTTTTTATATTTCAGGATGCAAGGATAATGGAGATACGATGTACAATACACATGTCCTTTTGGATCGGATCTCAGAAATATATTGAAGCATATAGAACTATGAACTAAGCTCTGGATTGAATTAGATCTTAGAAAGTAAAAAAAATATTGAAATACTAAAATGTTCGAATTGGTCGACTTATTTTGAATCCTAGTGCTCCATCATGGATGAAGTAGACGCTGGTCCGTCATGGTCATTCCGGCCAGATGACCCATGGGTGTCCCAGTCAGATTCTACTGTGTCATCTTGCAATAATTCGAAATTCTCGAGTCCAACCCTTGTACATAATTCTAGTTTTTCATCAGACATGTCGTTAGATACAGCTATTCCATCACCGCTTTTCTCAACATCATCCAGCTTCTGTCTCAACCTTATGCCAAGTTCAGGGTCATGTTTACCTGGTAGCACTATTGTTTCTCCTGATGAAGGTCTTAGTTTGTCTCAGAGGTCGGGATCCGTGTCTCAAGGCAGTGTAATCACATCTCCAGACGAGGGTTTTGATGACTTGGACTGTGGAATGAGTTTCAGCAGTTTACCGTCACAAGACTCTGGTACCAGTCACACATACTTTCAGCAAACACCAGCCTTTGATAGTATTTATGGGCAGGAATCCAGTGCTGGGAGAAGTTTTAATACAGATTTATACATAGATGTTGGAAATAACGACAAAGCTTCCCCTAAATACATGACAATACAACCTGCTGAACTTGCTCTGATATTGAAAGCTGGATTTGATAAAGTGAGTACAGAAATAGTAACATTTTATGTCAGGGTTGAATTACCAGGCATCATGAAACTGCACCTGTCATTTGATCAGTAAAACTTAACAATTTAGCTCTGGTTGCTTTTGGAAACCAATGTGTCTGATAGAGGCAATATTGTGATGTGAACACTCCTGTCCCTGCAATAATGTCATGAAGTTGTTCTTATATAAAGCATGAACTCCTTATTCATTAGTTGTGAGGTCAGTTTTCAACTTGATTCAAGGTATTACGACAGGAGCTATATTTGTACTTGTTCCTGAATATTGTTAATTTCAATAATAGGGTCAGTCAGATTAGTTGGTACCAGTAACTTCTGTGATGGTTAGTACCTTATACCTGGGTGTACATACCTGAAATTATCATTGACCATGGAGTTACACCCCTTAGTACAAAATTCACCATTTGCTTCTGTCTGGCAGGAATAATATAGATTTGTTTTGCAGTATTTTTGTTTACATTAATAAGGTTTATTTTCCATAAATTGAGTTGACATTGTTTTAATTAGAGTATGGTCAAAGTACTGGTAGAGTTCCATTACCCATAATGCATTGTGGAATGTTAAGAGCAGTTGCCGTGACAATCGTTGAATTCTTTTGATGGTGACCGTAGAGTTGAAATCAAAGAAATTAGTTATTTAATGGTACTGGACTTCAGGGCAGCGCTTATACAAACTGTGTCCTTGTTTCTCTGAGTGCTCAGGGCTGGGAGAAGGACGTTAGTAGTATATTAAGCTGGATGCAAGTGCTGCAGTATATTAAGAAGTGTACTGTGTGGTTATTGGGACAAAACATGCCAGTGCTCAGTGCTTGTATGTTTCTGTACCTATATTGGGAATTTGGAATTCATAGTTGTTATGTTGTAGGTACAGGCCGTATAAGCACATGGTGCCTGTATGCTATTACACATGTGATTGGTATTAAAGCATTTTTTATTAACAATTACATTATTCTTGAAACTGTATACATTCATTCAATCCGTTTTTTTTTTGTTTTTAATCTTACAGCGAGGAAGCTAAAGGAGGATTAAGTATACATGTCTGTATATATCTATCTAGCTATTTCACTGACCGCACAGTGCATGTTACATTTCTTTATTATGCTTATTTCTTTATTATAACATTTTGTTGGACATATTGGAAAATTTGAATGGTTTCTACTTTCAGCATTTGTTGATAGACAGTAGATCATTTCTAGAGTACAACACAAGCCACATCCAACAATCAGCAAATGTTTGCTGTTCAAAACTCGTGAAACGACGACTACAGAGAGACAAGGTTAGAATTTGAATTTCCTGTTTCATATTGTGTTACAAGGTACACATGTACCAGGTTAACACATTGTTACAAGATACATGTATTATCACTGTCAAACCTGAGAAGATGGTTCGCTTTGAATAAAGCCATCATATGAATATTAATTCATATTTCAATTTTAGATAAAATGCTGAATGATGGCCAACTATGCATCAAGGTGTTTTGTTTCTTCCCCAAATGGCTTTATTCGTTGGTTTATCTGTCTATCTATTAAATATCTTTTGTTGTGGAATCAATGGCATGCATTCTTGATAAGATCTTCGTACATTGGGCAGACAATGTATCAAATCTCATATTGTTGTTTGCAGGACTAGGTTGTCTCCCATGGCATTGAAGATTTTATGCTTCTGAACATTTGTCAGTTTTTACGATTTTGTAATTCATTAGGAGGATTATTATTGATGATCTAAATATAGTATTTTTCTGTTTGTTGCCGTAGAAACGTGATTTTCATGAGATATGTGGGCAGGAAGTTAATATGATTTGTGTATGAATAGCTAGGCATACCTTTCATGTATGTGACCAAAGCCAATAGAGCTAAAATGGACCCATACCAAATTTAATAACCAATTCTGCAGGGTCATTTTGTGAAACAGGTTACCCTGAAAATTTGAATGGGTATGTCGGGGATGGGGTTCTCACTAAAGGGGTGAAGAAAAAACAACAGTATGAAAAGGAAAGAATTTTTAGGGAGCAATCATACTTCCAAAGTATGAAAACTGTGTTTAGAAAAAAAATTGACGGAAAAGGTTTTTTTACCTTCTACCATTGTAACCCTATACTTGACTTTATTTATAACAGCGTTTATATAAGGGCCTTCATGGCCAAGTGATTATGGTGCCTGACTAATTAGTGACTTCTCAATGCTGTGAATCAAATCCCACCTGGGACCAGACACATTTCATACTTTCAGCTAGCTTATGGATGGTCGGCGGTCATACTAAGGTGTATGCTTGGGGGGTTTTCTCCGCTGTTAAAGCTGACTGAGTAGCTAAATGGCCTTGACTGTTAGTATGAAAAATCAAAGCACTGAAAGCACTGATGTTTTTGGGAAGTACAAAGTAATCAGAAGTTGTATATCCTTGTAGGGTGAGGGCTATGGTGCCTTCTTTGGAACATTTTCACGGTATTATTGTTACATGATTAACAATTACAAAAATAATGAGCCAGCGATTACCAATTGCAGTCAAATATATTGTCTTTAATTGAATCCATATTTATTTCAAATCAATTCAGCTTGTTTAAGAAATTTATATCTTTTGATTACTTACATAAGTCTCAAAGATGTGAATACATTGTTTTAATTAAAGCACTGAGATTGCTGTCAGAGGCGAAAGTTAATAACTGTGAAGAATCAAATCAATTGCTTCAATAGTTGCATGTGAAATAAGGGAAGTGAACCAAAAATTGGCTAAGATTGATAAATTATGGTTCTTGGTCACTGCACTTCCTCTGATTGGTCTCCGCCCTATTCTGCTAGCTGCCGATTGGCATATCAGCAGTGCTATTTTTAGTATCAAATTTTTATCGCCAATCTCTCCTAATTAGTTTATGAATGGAACTATTTTTGACCGAACTTCCGCTGCATAAAGATAGTATTACGTATCACCAGAAGTAGTTCAGCTATATTTATGCAAAGATTTTGATGTTTTACATATTTTTACAGCTATATTACTCAATTACGATTAGTCAGTTAGGGTTTTGTAGCCATCTGATTTTGATTTGAATGCAAATTGCCATTGAAATGTAATATTGAAAATATTTTCACTCTATTTTCTGGGTCGGAAGGTTACAAGGAGCTCTTTGGCACTAAGTATAAATTTCCCAAATGATTGTTGAAAATCACTAACATTATTGTTCGTTCTGAAAAAACAAAAAAGTTTGTATTGGGTGCTTATGTATTAGTTCAAATGACATTTAGTTTGGCAAACAAGACTGATGAAATAAGGTCAAAGTGTTTGTTGAAAATGGTAGTACTATTGATCAGTTTGGTCAGTTGGCATGAAATATTTCATGCTTGTGTGTCCCTGACCTTTTACAAAAAGTTTGTTATTCAGTTGACTCTCGTTATGGCAAAGTCGGTTAACACAAATTTTCCATTATGACGAAGTATTTTTTAAGTCCCGATTTTTTCCTTCTGCAAGTATATAAAATTCCGTCCCATAAGACGAATTTTGATCTCAAAATTTTTCATTATGTCAAACTGATTTTGAAGTCCGAATGAATAATTTCGCACCTAATTTACATTGTTTATTACGAAGTCAGACAATAGTATGCACTTGCCCCCAATGTTTTTCACACCTCGCTGAGCGTACATCGAGTTCAATTTAATTTTTAGTCAATAACAATAGGGAGATTATTATTGTTTACTCTTAAATGCAAACATATCATCATATGTAACTTAATAGCGCACAAAACGTTGGATTTGTAAAACACGTCATAATGAAAGATATTTGTAGTTCAGTATATTTTTATATAAATCATCATACATGAAGTAAATATCATTTATTTATTTATTTACTTGTAAATTAAAATAAAATATCACATATAAGTAATTCTTACAACACACATACTAATTATCATGAACTGGGGATTCTAACAATGGCCAAAATGTCTAATGCAATACCGGTATTCGTCCAATGTTTATGACAAATTTTCATTAAGACAAAGTATTTTTTTGGGCCTGAAAAAAATCGACATAACGAGAGTTGACTGTTTTTTATAATAATCATCTAGAAATGTTAATTTATCCCTCCACAGATCTGGCTGTGCTACATTAGAATGTTTGGTTCCTTTTTATTTACAAAGGGACTATTCTCCGATGATATTACTTTTCTTTATATTTTGAAAATCATTGATTTTATAGTATATAGAATAGAAAGTACATTTTGAGAAAAAATACTGCCTTGTGTCCTTGCTTGTGTTGAAAATATCTAACTGATAATGATTGGTTAGCGGTGGAGATGTACTGTACTAAGTTTGAATTCACTTGTACTTTATTTTTCAAATAGGTGTTTCCATGTTTGACTGGTTAAAGTCCCCAATAAGTAATCACTAGCCCCGTATTATTGTGAGTTCAAATCCTACCCAGGCGGAGGAAAATTCACATGTGAAGAAACTGTGTATGGAAGGTTGACTGTTCCTTCCAAGTTCTTCTGTTGATGTAGCAAGCTCCTCAAAAAAAGAAAACAAATTAATGCTTGTAGACCCTTACAGTAATATTCGTAAATATAATTCTATGATTTTTTTATACTAAATAGGGGCTGTCCTTGAACTTATATATCTTTTACTGCTTATTTCATTTCAGGTTCATATAAAGGACTTTCTCACCCAGACCTGTCATATTGACGTAGACGAATTTATGGAAGTAATTGTCTACGATCAGTGCACCGAGAGTCCGGAAATCCTGACAGAAGACAATTTTCTTTGTGTCTTATTATCCAAGCTTACTTCATCATTCAATCGAGTTGCTATACTGAAAGGTAAGGTTCCTGATATAATTGTGCTATGGAATTCTCTAAAATTGTTTGATGCCTGATTTGTTTAGTGATATGAGTTTAACCTTTGGCCACATTTCCCCACACCTGAAGCAGACAACTTTTGAAAACATGTGGCAAAAGAAGCCTTTGTGATAGCTTCTTTTGCCACAATGTTTTTCACTCTGTCAGAGAGAAATAACCCAATTTACTTAAATAAATTGATGTTTTGTTTATTAACTTTGAATTTGGAAGAGTCCAAAATATGCTTATGAGGCAAAGGGATAAACTGATCTCCCAGATGATTGGTTGTTTTTTCAGTAATGAAATTGACCAATGGAAAGGCTCCATTCTGAGTCAGTTCTCAGAAATCTGTGTCTAGTATTCATTCTCCTTTATATTGAGTTATGGGTTATCTAACTTTAAATCTTGTTTTCATGGATTTTGTCCCAATTATATGTTAAGGAAATCCTGCTTATTACGTACTGCATACTACTTGGGTACAGAGCACAACTCACTTTCCTTGTTCTAGCTTTACGAGGCCGGATGTTCCATACTCTCTAATATACTTTAAGTAATACTTGATCTATTTGAAAATAATTCACAATAAAAATTCACTTTTATAATAAAATTGGTTATTTTTACTTGATCCAGGAGTGGCTTTAATTATGCGAGAAGTGTACGTAGGCTTTCAGAAATTGAGACTAATTTTATACTGTGATAAATTAATGCTAGAATTCCCTGCTGTACCATATCACGACAGTAATGAAAATATAAAATGATTATTTGAATCAATACCATATTTGTAATTTCCCCACTCTAGGCAGTCAACGATTAGTCACCGTTGTTGTTGGAATACAGTTACTATTGGTTGTATGTGTTTTCCATCTCTGACAACGCATGTGACATTTTGCCAGATTGATTACTATAGATTTTTTTGTTCCATATCGGCTGAAATTTGTCAGCTAGATAAATATATTTGATCCTGTAAAAGGACTAGTTCCTAAGTCCCGAGAGAGTGTGAGAATAACATAGTCTCAGATAACAGCTAATGTATTACTGATGTATCTCCCATCAATCAATTTATCACTGCATTCTCATTTCCCCCTAGCCTGATTCTTTATTGTTTGTTTTCCCGATACATATTCAAAGGCGACACGATGGTATATGTAAAAAACAAGAGTTTTCCCAACTGCAACCTACTTAATAAGAATCTCAAGTTTTTTGTCTGAATTTCCATCAGGTTTAGAATTTGAGAAACACAATGACTCATTTTTATATAGTAAATACTTGAATATCACATTTTCAATGGGACTTTTTATTGGGTGTCATGTCCTGTCCCCAGGATAGACACTAAAAGGGGCCATATAAAGACATACTTACTTTTATTATCTCTAATCTTTCAATAAAACCAGCTCTAGGGTTATCAATGTCCATCAGCTGCAGCAATAGGAAGAACATTTGGTCAAATTGACCATGTCTGTTAGTGTCAGCTGGTCATCCACTGGTCTCATACATTAAATTAAACCCTTATTGATTGTACAAAAATCATTAATATTCATGGTGCTGTCTTTTCATGAGTAATGACTGAGCCATTGTCTACGTTAATGGATAATATAGGTCATTATTTTAATACATAAGATTTTAATACCAAAAAATGTTTATTTCTCATTTCATTATTTTGTCTGATGGAAGATAAATTTCTTAAATTGTCATCATTTCAAAGTTTGTAATGTATTTATTGACATTAACTTAATTTCTGAGCTAGACATATGAATGGGATTTGTTGCTGTTTTAATCAAATGAAATACTTTATTCAACATCGATCAATTCCCATCTAACCTTGATGTATGATTGTACAATTTATGTTTGTTTATAAGAGTACGACTTGATCTATTGAAAGTTTGATTCATTTTGTTGTTGCTTTTCCTTTACAATGACTAATGCACCAAAACTTAGCCACAGCCCTTTATGGGGCAGAATTGACAAATTGTTTAGGGGCCAGTAAATGATACTTTGGTACTGTCTATTAAGGATATGACTGTCCACTTTGTCACTTCCTAAACAATAGAAAAGTTCCCTGTTCATGTCAGTACTTCCTGTATTGTAATGATGTCATTTATGACCTCTGACATCATCCATGCAACCCCTTGTATCACGAATAGCTGTTTTAATTTGACAGCTGTTTGACAGAAAATATCTTTTTTATGCGACCCCGTCTTGTTTCATCAACCCCACTTTGTTAAATCAGATCTTTTTTGCGAAATTCCATGAAAGGCAGTCTTTATACTGGTGGCGTGTGTCACTCACCCTGAAACCATTAATTGAAATTGGTTACTTCCCTAATCGCTTATTGATGGTAGTTAAATATTTGTCCAATGAAATATGATAGCTGCATACATCAATCATTAATTGTCAACTGTTCTAGTCGATCCACTTGAACCAAAGACAAATATTTTGTCTTTGAGCGTAGCTTCTAACAACCTTCTTTTGTTGTAGCATTTTTTAATGCTATATGCTGTGGTACTTAAATACTTTAGCAATATGCTTTTAATGCCATCAATTGAATACCTTATGTTATATAAATGATGTGTTTAGATGGCTTGCGGGCACATCATTACACCAGATATTCTTTAATAAACGCTACCTCCCCTAAAATGCACCCAATTCTTTAAGGAGTAGTATTGTGGCATATTTCTGTATACACTTAAATAAAATTTTGTTTTCATGAAAAAATGTTTTATTTTCATGAATATGTTTTATCATCCACTTAATAAGTATGTATACTATCTGGTAAAGAAATCTTTTAGCATGAAAAGTTATTCAATTTTCACGAAAATGTTTTTATTTTTCATGAAAATCTGGTAGATTTTCGTGAAAATATTCTGATTATCTTAGGCAGATATATGCCACCATAGAAAACAAACATTTTGTGACTTTCTGTAAACACTTTGATTATCTATAAAAATGATTTCAATGGGTCCAAAAATTGGTTTGAAAAAAAGACTTGATAAATAAAAAAGTCTGGAGAATTTCTGGAAATTTTAAAAGTTCACTTAACCCTTTACCTCATAAGCATATTTTGGACTCTTCCACATTCAAAGCAAATGTACAAAAGATCAATTTAGTAAAGAAAATTGGGTTATTTCTCTCTGAGTGGAAAACATTGTGGCAAAAGAAGCCACTACTCATTACAAGCAATGGCCTCTTTTTCCACAATGTTTTCAAGTCGTCTGCTTCAGATTCGGGGAGGGGGATGCGGTATTATGAGGCGAAGGGTTAAAACTTCTTGTAGATTTGTGTGATGTCTATAAAAAGAATCAACAAATTGCAGTGATTTCAGTCAAACTGACCTCTTTGTTTTTGGAGAACTTTATAATCATGATATAAAGGTATGCCTGGAAATTGAAGCTTGAAAATAAATATCACTGGAACATGTGTTGATCATAATTGTCTCTCTGGTTTGTAGCGTTTATGTTAAAGCTCTTTTTAGTTCGGTGAGGCTAAAAAGAGTCATGTATTGGTCACTTGACTGAAAAAACTAAGGGTACATTGGTGGCAAAACTTTCCTTTTCTATCTAAACCAACCTTTCCTTTTATAGCAAAAAAAATAAATACCTTTATTTCCACTACCATCCCCAAACTGTAAGGGTCAGTAGGTTGGCGAACCTTTTTTTCAAATGTAATACACTGTATTTTAGTTCAAAGAAATATTTCATATGAAAATGAAAATGTCCGCAAGAACGAAAATTAATTGGGTCTGAAAAGAAGTCTAAGTTTGGCAGAAAAACATAGGGTTGGTTTGGTTAATGGAAACCAAGAGTTTTGTATTTTATGCTTTATGTACACTGTCAAATTGCTTCTTTTCTGATTGTGTGCTTAATGTGACTCTAAAGGAAATTACAATAGTGTTTTATTCTTGAGTTCAGAATTAAGTCATGTTGTGAAAGTGATTTATAAGATTGAATGCTAAATTTCTCGTATTCTAAACAGATATATTTCATCTTGAGACAAAATCTGTTCTCCAAAATTTGAAAATATTTTATTCCCATGTCTTATGTCATATGTTTTGTCTTCCCCAGTAATTTCACTGGATATATGTGTGTTCTTTGTGATGACTGTATGTAATGTAGGAAGTGCCTGCATGATTCTGTCTGTATAGGTATTGCATTTTCATCTTAAAAATTTTCTCATGTTATTTGATGTAAAAAATGACATTTCATTAGAAAGAAGTCAATGAAATATTTTGTATTGAGCATATAAAACACGAGCACTTTATTTTTTGAATTTCTGTCAAATTTTGTTCCAATATGTGTATTTTATATGTGTTTGTTTGTTTAAAATGTTTTTTTCCTGGACCCTATTTTTTCTCCTGACCCTTGACTTTTTTAGTCTCATCATTTTTTCTTGATGTTACATTCATACTGACTATATCTCTGAACTGAAAAAAAAAACATATTTCTAAAAGGAATGTTCTATAGACCTACCATCCCTACATTGTTTCAGGATGTTAGTGGAAACCAGGTGTTTATTTTTTTGGCCTTAGGAGCATCACAACATTATCTTGATATCTCAGTTAGGACCAATGTTTGCTTTGTCTTATCTATGAGGGACTCGCTTTTTCATACGTAGTTGACATAGCATAACAATATAGTATATGAATTGTTTGTTGAAAGTTTGCATCATTGACCAATGTTTTATGAAGACATAATTCTGGGAATATGCATGTTGAGTACAAAACTTTCTTAACTTCATGTGTATTCACAGTTTATTTTTTTGGATGATTAAGATCTGTTACTTTTTTGTGACAGGTACATAAAGTATGAACAGTCTTTATTTCATTCTTTTTGCTTGCTCGCATGCGCTTGGCACAACTATATTCCTGTCATGCATCGTAACTGTGACGTTTCACAGTTTGTCAGTTGCATAATTTTCAGATATTGTTCGACTGATCATGTCTGGATTAATAACTTCATTTTGACAGCAAATATTAGGTTAATCTATGACATCAGAAAAATACACTTATGTAAGCACTTCGTTTTACTAATGTAAATACACTCATGAATTCAAAATGTCAATTTTCAACATACAAGTAATTATATCTGTTTCATCTGTTCTATGGCTCCTTGGAGATAATGAAGTATTACTGTAGTTTCAAAAGGAATGTTTCCCTATGAGTATGTATTCTGTATGACTGACTGGAATTCTTTGATTCAACTGTATTCATATTAACATGTTGATCTTCATAGATGTATTTCCAGGAATTTCCTTCTTTCTACCAATTCACACTTGACTGTGAAATGTTTTCTGTAACTGTTGGTGTTGAATTTATGTTGGTCAACATGTTTTGTAGTTGACCTCATTTTAAATAATTTGTTACTCAAGTTGTGATTGAGTATAATTCCCTCATTCTTTTTTGGCCCAGTATATCTTTGCCAAATACTTCAGTGATTCAGTGGTTTTATGTTAAGCCCTTGAAATACAGGGTTTCATTTATAAATATCCCCAAAAATATCACCCCTGTTGTATACACATTAAAGTGATTACCAGGCATTTTGTTTCTGTTCCAATGTCATATATTAGGCTGATACAATTATCCTGTATACATTTACTTGACCAAAAAATAGGGTAGGTAGGTTGCAAAACTTGTATTTTTTTGTCTATATATACTTTTCGTTTTACTGAGGTACGAATTTCTCTTCAAATACTTTTGTTTTTTAATTTTGCTGCTAGGAACATTAGGATTGGTCCCAAACAACAAGGTCGGTCAGGTAACTGTGAACACCAATATTGTTTTTTTCTGGCCGTAGCTAAGTTTTTACTTAAAATCTTGCTATCCCTTGTTTGTAAATAAAAAGTGGTTTATCTTATTGATTGTTTTGGAGATCTTTTGTTAGGTGTTAAAGGTAAATGTCTTTAATGTTTATTTACAGAAAGATTTTAATTTTGTTTACCACTATCTTAGCTAAGATAATGTCTGACAAACAGGCCCATGGTGTTTATAACTTGATTAAATGTATGTATGAATGCTACCGAGTAAACTTATATTTATCTTCACTTGCTCTTTGGAACAATCAAACATACATACATCATATCCTGCTTAAGGATTACAGACCCTTCCTTAGTGTATGGGTGGGGAGATACAAGAGCAATTAGGATGATGCTGATATGATGTAATTGCAAGAATTTGTAGATGGATTATGGTGTTTGCTTTGTTCTACTGAAGATCCTCTTGCGTAAGCATTATGCTATTTATTCAACTTTGACTCTATTATGGTAAGGTGTCATACATCCTAACATGTGACCAGTCTCAAAATTTAAGCATCTGGGGCCTGTGACTTGGACATACTTAAGATAAGATAGTGGCTTTCAAACTTAAACATTTTGCTAATAGTATGAATTTCCTGACAAACAATCTGGAAACTATCAGTAGGATAAAACACTTTTTATTAACAAACAAGAGTTAGCAAGATTTTTAAGTTTTAAAAAAAACAGCTATCTTAACTTAGATGATGTCTGTAAAATGGATCCCTATTGGTTGTTTCTAAGTTCTCTTCTGTGATTGACCAATCAAAATGCACCTCTGCCATTGACCAATCAAAACACTTTTCTGTCATGAATAAAAATGCTGTATCTTTTGAGTGGTTTCATAACAAGCCTTTGTGCTTAGTTACTGTGAGTCAGGATCTCCATGGAGCTATAGATGGCACTTTTATTGATACTTCAGTGTATGGTTAATACATACTGCTACTCCCACATTCACTGTTCTATATAAAATATTGATCAGTTCATGTTGATTAACATGCATTTACCAACAGCTGTTTATTTAATGACTAACATTTCAGGGATACCTGATCTCGAGTTGAGATCTTGGGTTGAGATCATTATATTTGAGTCAATGATAGCCTTGTCAACTGATATCTGGCACTATCATTTGTCATCTGTCTAGTTGCGTAAAGCTTTTGCTCATTTTAAGTCTCATTTTCATCATGTTTTATTGAACTGTTCTTGGCTTACATTTATATCAATCTAATGGTGACATTTCACTGAAAAATTGCCCTATAAGGACAGAAAATAGTAGTCATGTTTTCTAGCTAACGCTATTTTTTTTATGCAAATCCTGAAGTTCCTAGCAGCAAAATACTAAGAAAAATATTGGGGCTTAATCATATCTGATATTCTCACAAAATGCATGTTTAGGAAAAAAGAATTAGAAAAGATAAGTTTTTGACCTCCTTACCCTAATTTTTGGTCAAGTATCCCTAACTGTGGCTTTTATTTCTAGCCTAAACATCTGTGCTATTGTTCTCCTTGATATTCCATCCTGAGTTTTAATAGATCTTAAGTATTAATGTAAGTTTTGTGAGGCCTGTCTCAATATACAAGTTTCTGATTGATCTTGTCTGAGTTCTTAGTGACATTGACCAATGGAAAGGTTTCAAAATTAGGCTTTTTAATGCATTTACATAAATTTTAGAGGTTAACCATGATGAATTAGTCAGAATATCTGTCTTGCATCAGACTTTTTCTCATGAATACGTAAAGGATATGAATGAATGGATTTCTCATTTTCATATGGAAAATCCATAAAAACAAATGGATGAAAAATACTCATCCAGCTGTGACCTTCACCTTGTAAAGTTGTTACAAATCAGCTGATGTTTCATACACGTACATGAATTAATAAAACAGTGTTGTTTTTTCTACTGGCTTGTTAGTACAGATTTTCTGTGTATCAGTACAAATGATTTCTACACTGGGAGACTTCTCAATTATAAACACATTAATCATATTTTTACTGGAAGGAAGATTTGGGGGGATTTTCGCTTCCTGAAGGATTATTAACGTATATGGTGACTGTCCATAGAAACAGCCTCATTAATTTTCGAGTAATTAGCTGGCGGTTTTAGCCTCACTTCTGTTCAATGTTGTACATGACTTAAGGGACTTATTTTCCAATTTGCTCTGATTTTTCTGCAGGTTTTTCTTCCAAGCCATTTTTTCTCAATTTGTTTTGTATGCCTGGTTACTGGGAGGAGATTCATGGCTTTCCGATATCCACGATATCCACGTCAGTAATTATTGTTGTTTAAATAACAATATCATGTGGTGAAACTATATGATGATTCATGTTTATAACAATCTGGATCTGATTTTTGTAGAACTGGGGATTTCCCAGTTAGAACAAAAGATTTGTAACAATGCAAGAGGTAAAGAGCTTATGTGTTGTTATATTGTGACTAGAAGAACATCCTGTGTGTGCTTTAACTGTTTAATTCCTTGAAGATGCTGTGAATATTTTCTTATTGTTTATGTTACTCATGCAGATTTTAGCTACTTACTGGCACCAAGGTTCCTCTAAGACTTTATTCCGTTTGGTACAAGAGTGCATTATTTTTGTCTTTATTTTACAAGTCTCTGGTTAACTGCATCACATGGCTTTTTCATAAAGTCATATGGTCTTGACTAGAGATCATATGATCATGAATGAAATTGATGGCTGATATCTTGGGATGGTTAAGTTCTGAATTACATTCCAAATGTCGTGAATAGTCATGCTATATATTTTGACATATTACAAAAATTTCCTAATCAAAAAAAGGACCTCTTATTGTTAATATTAGTATATTGGTAATAACTTGAATTGGTTGTCATAGAAACTCTGTGTTTTGATAACTAAACAGTTGATAACTGTAGATGTGTCCATGCAGATTGTACTGCACTACAGGAAGAAGACTTTTTGTGTTCCTTGTTTTATTAGCGGGTAGAAAAGAATAGTCTTGCTTAGGGTTACTTGACCAAAACAATTAAGATAGGTTTGTCGAAAATCTTTTCTTTCCTAATTTCCTCTAATATTTTGTGCTTTTTGGGAAACGTAGCGGCAGCACAAAAAATGAGGGTTGGTCTGTTAATTGTAAACACAACTATTTTTCCTTTTGACCTTAGCTTTGTTTTAGGAAAACCTTTGTAAGATTTCCGATGTAAAATTGCAATTTCCTTCAATGATAACTGTACAATAGATTGTGAAGAACTCGCTCCTTTTCGTGGCCTTAATTAAATGTAATATTCTGCATTTTTAATTACTTTTTGTTTCACTTAAGGCTGCATTCTTCCTGTCTTAAGAAATTGAAACAAAAATAACAAAAGCACCGATGACTTGAAAATTCTTCGAATTTCATTTCGTTGGTTCTGAAATCAATTTGTTTATTTTTATAGCCAATGATAGACACTGAGTCATGTGAATTAGAGGGATAGTGAGTCAAACCAGTCCTGGGGAATATAAAGCTATGATCATGCCTGAAAATCATGTCATGGGAGACATATTTAGTGCATCTACCAATCATGATAGAGCCAATATTGACTCAGTTTTGACTCACACAACCACTTGAGTGCTGTAAAAACCTTAGAGAAAATGTTTCAGTTAAACAAATAATGATTGATTGTAAATCGTTAAGTTAATTGGCAGACAATTAAATAATATTATACCATTGAAATCTATTACATTAGTTACTTCACTCGTTTGATGTGAGGTCCTTTTTATAGGCATAACAATATTATTGGAACAGTTTATTGTCATTCATGTAATATTAATCTTTTAGTTTGTTTTGTTAGCAATATGCTTGCATTTTTTTCTGCATCATTTATTTTGCATGATTTATTGTGCGGTGATCATACATTGAAGTAAAACTTGATTTATTTGATTATAACGACAGATATGGTTGGTTTTTACATTGGTTGTGCATTTCAGCATTGACAGATTTGTTTTGACATACATGTATGTTTACTCTGCGATTCTTACATCAAATAAATGAACATACTGGGTTACTGGTTCAGTCATTGAGATTATTGATTTTTGCATGAATGTTTGAATACTGCATGTAGTCTATGGTATCATATGTCAATTGTTTTAAAACATTTATCATTATTTTTCAAACATGGCTGTTGTCATTATTGTCATCTTCATTATAATTTTTATCAAAATCATCAGCATTGGCATCATCATTGTCATCATCAGCATTAACATTGTTATCAACTGCATTTAGTTCAAGTCAAATTTGGTTAGCATTTTTTTTGTGATAAAAAGAATTTGTTTATTTAGGACAGCATGGTAGAGTCCTGTATGTTTTCACAATACCTGAATTGCTACCTAGATTTATGGATTTGAAGTCAGCAATTAACACTTCAACTTTCTAACTATGTAACCTACTTATATTATTATCTGTTTCTAGGACTAATCAACTTGCTGTTGAAGTGCTTACTTGATTGACAACTGAGTCACTGACTATTGACTGGTTAGATTCCATTGAGAACAATATTTCTGTTCCATTGTTCCATTCTCTTAATCGAGTAGTATATCAACCATTGATTTTACACCTCTGTTCTGTTCAGTTCTGTTTATGGCAACTTTACAATGTTTCCATGCTGTGCTTGATTGACGTTTCTACCACCTCTTAGTGACAGTATCGGTCCTGATATTGTCTCATGATGATTACGGCTGCTGTTTAATTTGATCTCGCTGGATTCGTGATCATGCGACAAATCAGCTGTTAAATTGTAACCAAGTCAACTAATCCAAATAAAATATCAAGACCCTTTTTAAGTTTTAGGGGATTTCCCTTTGCACTGGGAATTGAGCAATTGCTACGAAAAATCACAGCTTGACTCATTGTAAAACTTCTTGAAACCAGTTGTATGTGAGGAGTTGTTAAGATTTGGTCATCAGAAGCGCCATGCAACTGAACATTTTCATGTCTTAACTCTTCTGATTTGCCTGACTTTCTGTCTTATAGTAAAATGTCTTTATTTCATTTCTCTGTGGATATGATTGAGCCAATAGAGTTCGTTCATGTTTGTTAAGGTGTATGTCAAACTGTAATTAAACCTGAGTTAACAGCCACCTAGGAATACAGGCCACCATATGTACAAAGGCTGCACTTTGAGCATACACATATTTGTATAATACTCCAAATATTCCTATATATCATTTATATTAATCATTAAGATTTTTCAGCTTTCTGTTTTGTAATTACTTATTTATTTGGGATAGGAATGAATATCAGAAACGATATTTGGTTATTTGATATTCAAACATATTTAAATATTTGTTTTTGGTCCATTCTTGAATCTGTCCAAACTTGTTGCATCCGAAAACAGGTACAGTTTGTACTTTTCACTCTGTGTTTTTGTATTTGTTCATATTCTAAATTCTAAATTTTGCAATTCTTACCTTTTCATTTGAGTAATTAACAAACTGTACAATTTTAAAAGGCGCTAAGATAATATGAGATGATGTATATAAAATTAAACCATTTTAAATGATGTGATTGATCTTACAACGCTGTTAGTAGTGTTCCAGATGTAGGAACATGGCAGCGTCATCTTCCTACGTCAATCCTATTAAGTTCTCTAGTCATCAAATATACCCGGGTGCTACACTTTTGGAAATATATGATTTATCTTATTTCTTGTTTTAGTGAATACATTTCCTGGTAATTTCCATATTATGTAAAATAGACAAGGTACAAAAAAGGTAACTTTATAATCAACTAAGAATATCAGCAGCTTTAATAGAAAAAAAATCAAAGTTAGAAACATAAGCTTAATTTGATTGGTCAAACATTTAATGAGTGCACACATGATTGGATAGCCTATAATCATTGCAACAATTGTCATTGGTCAACATGAATATAACTCCCAAACAAATATATAAGGATGACTAGATACACTGATTACATGCATCAATAAACAACGGATCAAAAGCTGATTGAGATTATTACCAGCATCAAACTGTTAACTTTTAATCGCTGTACCCATAGTTAATTATTGTTAATTATCACAACCAAGTGGCCTAACACAGAGGTGCTAATTGGAGAGAGACTGAAACCTCTACCTACACTTAAACCTCTTGTTAAATGAAGTGTTATGTAAGTTTTTGGATTTTGAGTATTTTATCATTGATTTTATTTTCCTGTATTTTTTTGCTGAATTTCTGTCCTAAAATTCATTTTAAACAAAAATTCATATTTGTTTTTCATACTCGAATATTTAGCCAAAAATTGAAAGTTAGAAAATTCCATTCCAATTATTTATATAACAAGGGGTGTCCGTGTATCAAAATGTGTTAATTTCAATCGACAGGTTGTTTTCATAATGTCTCTGTGCTATACTAGTTCCTTATTTAAAGCCATGTACATTACCAGATTAAATTTACCAGGAAAGTTGTGACCAGGCTTAAGAAGTTTCATAGTCCAGGTAAACATTGTTCACTTCTGTTCTGTTAATTTTGTTTTTCAGTTAACTTTAACTAGTATACCATATAGGCTATTATTTTTTTCGTTGTTTTTTTTTTTTTGCTGATTTTCATATCAGTTTTTAAGTAATACAAATAATACTACAACTGCCAAAAGCACGGTATTTTTTAAATTTAAAACAAAGTTATTTAGAAAAATTTTCAACTTTCTATGAAACCAAGTATTTCATTTTTGATATGTTGAATGATTTTTTATGAATATTTTGGTAATTTAACGTCAGAATAGAAATATAGAAAATTGATTTAGTTATTTTTTTATTTTCAAAAAAAAAAAATCAGTTGGTGTAAATCTTTTGAATCAAAAGATTCGTAATGAAAATGCTGTATAAATGAAAAGAGGGGTGGGGGTAAAAAGTCTATTTACGGAGAATCTGGAGTATTTGAAATTGTTTTGTAATATTTACCAGGTATGCAGTCATAATTTTGTGTACAAGTTATCTTACATTTCTTTCATTATCTTTCATTTGTCACTTAGGAGTGTCTTCTGTGAAACAAAATTACTCAGTCCATGTGACTTTAGGTAAATTTCTAGCTACTTTTGTTTTTTCTTTTTCTTATTTCTGACATCCTCTTTGTGGTGTTTTCTTTTCTTTAGGTTAATTTCACTTTGGATTTTTCAGTATCTTTGGATTTTTAATTATCTTTGGATTGATTGATTGATTGTCTTTGGGTCGTTTTATTATTGTACAGTTTAATGAAATGTTTTGGATCTGTCGAAACTGAATTGCTATAAATTTTAATTATTGCAAAAGTAAGCTGATATAGTACAATCTCTTGACTTTTTTAAATCAATTAAATTTGATAAAACTGGTTTACACTGTCTACCTAAATCAGGTCATTGATTTATTAATTCAAGCTTTTATGAATCAGATGCATTACATAAACCATTCAATAAATGAGTCAACATTTTATTTTATGATAATGCGTAAAATGGAGAAATCAACCACATATTTACAAAATATTGATACAGTATTTCATTGGTATAGACGGACCACCGCATATACCTCTTTTAAAGCTGTTAATATTTACGTTGTTAATGCTTTGAGCTGATTCATAGGTTTATCTTGTTATTTCATGCACCATTAAAATGTTGAATTCTAATCTATAAATATGGGCAGAATATCTGTGTCTTCCACCATATAAAATACTCTTTTTGGAGCTTATGAATAATTTATGTATTTATTAAATTTAAGATGCCAAGTTGGTTCAGGCCAAAGACTTACTGCTGCGAGACATTGAAGATGTATTTTCCCTTAATTGTTTAACACTTCTTCAAAAATTCAAAATTAAACAAAAGCTTTAATAATTGATGATTACAACAATGCAAAGAAACTTTGTCCTGATAATTCACACAATTTTTTTTTAAATCCTGTGAATTATTTTATATAGTCTTCAAGTCTTTAAAATAAGTTATTACCTTTTATGGATAAGCATGTTATGAACAAAATTACTGTCATAAATATTTATAGTATGATAAATTTTATGACATATTTCTAGCTGTGATTCAAAGTCACCTACAATTAATTTGTTGATTTTTTTTCAACGGGTTTTCAAGTAAATGTCTTTATAGACAAATGACATACACATATCAAGCATATATCACACATATGCGAAGCATATATCACACTTAAGTCAAGTGCATATCACACATTTGTCAGCATATATCACACATAAATCAAGTGAATATCACAGTTATGTCAAGTGTACATCACAGGTATGTCAAGTGTATATCACACTTATGCCAAGTGTATATCACACTTATGTCAAGCATATATCACACTTATGTCAACTTATCGTATGTCAGTTGCACATACCCTTCTATACTTATATCACTCATATATCTTACATTTCTTTCACATTTATTACGTATTTATCATGCTCATGTATCTCATGTACATCACACACATATATCACACTCTTATATCTTACAGATATCATCCGCATACATCACACACATATATATCAAACACATATCACACACACATACATATTAAACACATCACACATATATCACCCACATATCACACATATTTTACTCACATATCTTACATAATTATTGTGCCACTCACATATCACACACATATCTTTCACATATCACACACAAACACACACACACTTATGTAATACACCCATCACACATATATCACCCACATATCACACATATATTACTCACATATCGCACATATATCACTTACATATCTTATATATATGTATCACTCAAACAAGTTATATGTATCATTCACATATCACACATATATCACTCCTATATCTTACATATAACACTCACATATTACACCCACATATATAATACACATATCTTACATATATCAATCACATATGTTACATATATCACTCACATATCACACATATATCACTCGTACAGCAGTCATTTTAAGCCACCATATGTTATCTCACTTCTTGAAATTAAGCATTTTCATGACAGAGATTTATGTCAATTTTTTTGTATAACTGCTTTAAACAACATGAAATATAATAATCTCGCTGAAAAATCAGGTTTTTCTTTGGAAAATCTGAGAAATTATGAATAATGGGAATTTCTTTTAACCAATTAAGTGAAACTCTTATTTTAATCAAGTTTATTGTACTTCATATTGGGAAGTTTTTATGTGTCCTTGCTAGATTTATTGTTCTGTTAAAGAAAATGATAGGAAACGAAAACATCGTCGTCAGTACGATGCAGAAAACGAAACAATAGATTTAATGCCATAGTTCTTGTTGTAATGTTAATTAAACTGGAGTTTTTCAATAATTTAGTTATTGACCAATGAAAGAATTGTCAGTTTATGTACATGGTAATTAGTATTGTGGGAATCAGCGGTGATTCTCTGTGGCTATACAGCTGAATTCTAGCTGCCTGGTATGACTCAGTTATTGTATTTCGATCAATTTCACAATGATGTCATCGCAAACATCGAGGCGGTCATATTTCTTCTTATTGGTAGGCCTATTTTTGCGTATGAATTGGAAATTACTTCTGTTAATGATTTTAAAAAAAAAGTAAAGATAAATTTCTTTATAGGATTATCATCTTTTAATTTGGAATATCGATGATAAAATTGAAAATTAAGCTCTGTCAGTGATTGGATATCCGGACTTATATAAGATAGATAAGTTTTTCAGACAGTTTCTCCAGCTTTGTTAGGAGTTTATTTAAAGTAACCTGTCATAATTAGTCATGGATGACTGTTAAATATTTGAATCTTAAAATAAAAAAGGTATTTGTTTGTCCTAAAAATTTATTGTAAAAAAGGTATGTATGATGTAACAAACATTGAAAACGTATTTGTTTGGAGATGATGTGATTTCGATGAATTTGCCTGAATTTTCATCTGTTTTACAAATTTTGCTCCAATTATTATGTTATTAAGTTTGTATCATATATATAAATGTATCTGAGTATGTTAGTTTTTTCGGTGATTGCTAAATACCCTCAAATGATTTTCTTATCAGTATTCTTTGTCTAGAAATACACCATTGCACTAAGATAATGTTTTAATGTTACTGTTAGGACTTATGTACAAAGTTTGATTTATGTTGATCAATTTTACTGATCGTTAAGAAAAGATTGAGAAATAATGTCAGGAGTACTGAAGATTATTATGTGTCAGTTACATGCTAAGTAAGTTTACGTTCAAGGCAGGAGAAACTGATGGTTTAAACAGTCGTTTTGTTCGGAGTATGATTCAGATAGGTACACTATTATGTTAGAGTTCACTAATGTTGAGGCTCGTTTAACCCACGGCCTGGCTATCTTGATTAAAACTTCTAGTTTGAAACATTATCAAGTTTAAATCAAAAAAGAATTTAATATAAAAGATAAAATGACTTCAAGACTTAATTTTAACTTGTATAAAATGTCCTTTATAATTAGTAAGTTTAGTTTAAGATCTGTATATACCAGTTTGATTTGGTTTTCACTCATATTAAAGCAATAGTTTAAATCGAATCAACTGAGTGAATGATCCGTGTAAGTGTACAATGAGAGATTGTGGTCATTGACTAATACAGCTATTTTTGACATGAATCATTTATATGATAACATTTCATTGTAAAAATGTAGGCAGAAATTGTACCACAGATCAAAAGGGCTGGATGTTAATACTAATCGTTTTTTATATGCTCATTTTTAAACGGTTCTAATTTTTGTAGCTGGTTTGGTATGGAGAAGATAAACCAATATTTTATCATGATGAAGTATTGAAAATATTTAATAAATGAGTACACACATGTTACTCACGTTCAATATATATACATGAATCAGATTAGTACATGACCGAAGTTGAATTGTAACTGCTATTTATAGCGATTGACATTAAGACAGCAAAGAGGGGACAGTGTGTTTTTCAGTTCGTGTCTTGGAGTGTGTTTTTTATCACGGCTGTTTAGCAAATCATTTGCTCTGACTGGATTGGAGTAAATAAGGAAAAATTTCGAAATAAATTATGGAGTGACTAAATAGGATGATTTAACTCCAATCATGGATGGTAACAACAACAACAACTTCGGATGAAATGTGTACACGACATTATAGACTTGAATTGGAAAGTTTACTCTAAAAAGTGGATGTACGTCTTATAAAAAATACAATGGCTGTTTGTGAAGAAGGTATTTATATTTCTTATTCTATTTACTATGAATTCAGAGTCATGGTAATGTTACAACTATTCTAAAATTTTTAAAATGAGTTTTTACTGTAGGTACACAGGGCATTCATTTGACCCTTAAATGTTTCTGGCTCTTTAGAATTGTCCTGAAGGGTCAAATTGACTATTATGTTAGTATCTTGATAACAGTAGAAACTATTTCTGCTATAGCTAAAATTTGCATATCTATGGAAAAAGTTTATTTATTGTTCCGATAAAGTCTGACTCACTGCTTAATAAATCTGTTCTCTTATTTATTGCTGCGTAATTTTTAAAGAGAAAACCTTATCATTTGCATTTGTTATCATATCAATTCACGATTTTGCAAAAAAAATAAAGGAGTTTTGTTTTATCTTATTTATTATCAACTATAAAAACTTCTCAAGATGATCCAGCACTAACAACATCATCTACTTCTGATATATATCTGTTGTTTATCTGATTCCACAGAAATCTCATAAAAGTTTTATCATAATTGGTTGGGTGTAGTTTTTAATTGTCCAATCAAATCTTGGTACTCTATTGTGTTATCTGGCTTGATGCAGAGTTACTGTATTCAAGATTTGATCGGACAATAGGTTGCCATTGTTTTGCATGTTTGTTTGTTTTTATGTGACTTATTGTCACTGCGGTTTAACGCTGTTTTTCAACAATTTTTCATTTTAGATATGGTGACCGGTTCACCTAACCAGTCTTTCTGGACTGTATACTAACCAGTACTAACTTACCCTTCCACAAGGAGCCGGCAACTTCTCCATATATGGAGGAAAATTGATATTTTTTGTCAAATATTCATAGAAGGGTATGACCTACTGCAGGTTACAAATCTAGCCCACTAACCACTTTACTGCGGCCTGTTTCACAATGAGTCATGGAAATATTTTTTACAAAAGCTAGAGTTGACCTATAAAATGGCACTGAGTTCACAAATATAAGTTGTTATTCGAATTAAATTGCATTTCTGTTTATGCATTTCTATTTATCTATGATATTGTGAATGTCATCACTATGGATGAACTGATTTTTTTGCGGTAGTAAGCTAAGGCCATTGTATAAAAAATCACTACCAAGAAATTTGCCCTCTTAAAGTTTTTATCGAGATCTGATCCATCTGGATTAGTAAGAGTTCACAGACAAGTCTATTTGACATTGTTGTTGTTGATTTTGTTGTTGTTGTTATTGTTGTTGTTGTTGTTGATAGTGATGATGATGATGATGTAATTTTAGTGGTGATGGTATTATTGACTAGCATCATCTGGTTAAGCTTGAAATGATTGTATCTCAATTAACTTGCAACCAGTATTAGAAAATTGTACCGTTATGATGAAAACAAGAATAGCATGAATTAAAATAAATGTTGTTTGAAGTAAAGTCCATAGTTGAAGGGTTATGGTTTCTGTCCAGTCACTAGTAAAGTCTCCTCGCACCATTGTTTGAATCCCAACTGAAGTGGAAAAAATTCTCATGTGAGGAAGCTGTGTCTTCACAGTTAAAACTTGAAAAGTTGCCATATAACCCTGGCTGTAGGTGCAATGTTAAACCCGAGGGAAAAAGTCAGTTTTAGGTGATATGTCCATATTATACAATGTGGACTGATGGAATTATTACTCTGAATACAGTTCACTTTATAAATTCATTGTTGTATGACCTTAGGAAACTTTGTTCCCATCCATAGCGACAATAATTACATTTGTTATTAAGCTTGTTCTGTATGAGTCATTGACAAATAACCATATATTATGGTTACAATAATTTAATTACCTATTTGTATTACATATGATTGATCAAGGAAAATTACAGCTTGTTAACTGTTCTCTTTGTACAGAGAATTATATGTGTTCGTCAGTGTGATGTATTCATTTCTATTTTTGTGTAGGTACCATTATAAATGTGCCAGTATGTGAGTAATATGTAGATTGTGTTATACTGGCTGAACAATTTTGATAACTTTCCCATCGGTCAATTCTCTTAATTGCGTATTGTTCTAGAGCCTAGTGTATATATTTACAAATTGTTCTGATTTTTCTGGTGTCATGAAATTATCTTCTTTGTTTTAGGTTGAATAATCAAATTATCCCCCTTGTTTGATGTAAACAATTAAAATTATCTCTATAGCTTTATGCAAACAATTCATAATAACTCCTTTGATCTGTGGTAACAATTAGATTATCTCCTGCTCTTTTCAAACAATTCAAATTACCTCCCTTGCTGAGTGTGAATACATTGAAATTATCTCCCTTGTTTTTTTGATAACAATAAGTAGCGAAGCTTTCCAGAAAGCGCAACTTTTGCTAAGCTTAAACACAGCTTTTGCGAAGCTTCTGCATTATAAGGTGCATTTTTCTTTAAAAGGTTAGCAAAAGCTGCATCTATAACAAAAAAATGAAGGTTTGGCTTAAAGTATTCTGCACCTTTTGGTTTTAAAAAATGCAGCATTTGCGCAGGTGCCAATACCACTTGCTTTAACACAGCTTTAACGTAGCTTTTGCGTACAGTAAACGTAGCTTTAACGTAGCTTTTGCGAGCTTTTTTGGCTAGGGAATTGTTCTATGTTGACAAAATGAAGCAATTTTTACTCCTTGTATGGGACATAAATTGCATTTTATTTATGTGCTATTGTTACTATAATGTGTGGTATACATTCTTGTAATAGCATTGTGGTTTTAGTAATGAACCATGGTGATGATCTCAACAAAGAAAATTCAGTAAAAAATCTATACACTGACTAAAAGATTTATTTTTTATTGACCTTCGTGAGTAATATGTCCTTAGTATTTTGTAGACAAGATGTTGCCTCTAACATGGAAAACATATGTTTCACTGAGCTGTGATACAAGTACATAACTTGTAATAATACCGTATTATGACAGGATAATTTATTTGTCACTTTATCAAGCTGTCTTGTCACAGCAACTTGTCTGATCTCATTTTCCTGCTTATATAAAAATATGATTGAATGTGTCATGGTGTATGTCTGTACAAAAACTATATGTCAGCCACCCTGTTGCGAAATCCATTATTTATTATCAAACTACTGAAATTCGCCTGCTGACTTTGTTTATACAGGTTACACAGTAGGGTATTCCCAGATTCCCCATTGACCTTTGCACGCATCAAAATATATCATGCAAACATATGTTACAGTAGGAACGCTAAAACAACAAAATAAAATCTCCAAACAAAATAACTATTCAAGTCACAATTATAAACATAATATGACAGTATTTTGTAACCAAATTATAAATTCAATGTTTAAATCATAGCAATTTAGACACAATTTAACAACACTGTCTTTGTGAGTGAACTTTGTTTTAAAATTTCACCTGTGGCCTTTGAGTGAAGTGTAAATGGTATTTTATGAGTTTAACTTAAGCTACAATCTTTACTGCTTAGTCATTTGAAATATGTCAAGTTTAGAATGTTACACCCAAATACAGTTAAGTGTATTATGTGTTTAGTTCACTGTGAATGTATAAATCTTCCTGACTTGTCAATGTTCTTAGTTATATCTACAGTATTATCTCGATGATAGGACCATCATAGGGTCCTGAAAAAATGGTATTGTTATTGAGGTGATCTTGTTATTAAGTACAAATAAAGTGGAAATACTAGAAACCCAGACTGAAAAGAAGTGGTTTTTATACTAAGGTGGTTGTAATTTTTAGGTGTCTGCTGGGTGAGATTTTACTGTAATTACGACTAAAGCTATTTTAGGACAAACACAAAGTCGTTGCTTTTATCAATAATAACTTAAAGCTGCTGGATTTTTGTTTTTTTTTACTATACAGTTACATTTCTGCTTACTAAAGATAGGTGTCTTTATTTCTTTATGAAGAAAAAATTCTTACCCATGAAATCATGCTTTGTATCGAAGAATTCTATGCACAGTTAGAGACATAAAGATCTATTGTTCAAAACTTTTCTTCAAAGAATTCCAATCTTTATATTCAGTGTCTAAAAACAGACATTTGTATGGTAGAACACTTGTATATTTACAAGGTGTCATTCTGGGCAATAAAATTCATTTTTGGGGGAGGTTAGGGACAGTCTTAAATCAAGGCAAGGTCTGCTGCTTAGGACACTTTTATGCACTTTGATTTCTCCTTGTTTAGGCTAGAAAAAAAGAACAGTCATGTTAAGGGTTACTTTGACAACAAAATTGGTGTCGGTTGGTCAGAAAACTTCTTTTTTGCTTTTTACTGAATACTGTTTGTGAGAATTTATCTCTAAATATTTTCATACTTTGGATTTTGCTGCTAGGAACTTCAGGATTTGCGTCAAAAAATAGCATCAGCTAGAAAACATGACTAATTTTTTCTGTCCTTATAGGGCAGTTCTTCAGTGAAATGTCACCATTAGATTGACATAAATATAAGCCAAGAACAGTTCAATAAAACATCATGAAACTGTGACTCAAAATGAGCAAATACAATGATTTCAACTCAAGATCTTAATCCAAGATCTCAACTTAAGATCTCAATTCTAGGGTCACTGCTAAAAAATAGGGTATGTCAAGTAACCCTTCACTTGACTATTTTTTTTTGTCCAGACATTTCTCCTTTGAAATACCACAAAAAAAGACTTGTCAGTTTTTAATGATGATGAGTACATAAGGCCACATTCACACAGAGCTATGATCTCACCACACTCTGGCCACTCATCCCGACCTGAACAAATTATCAGTTTGGGGCAAGAACGGCATCAAAATCTTGAAAATCGATGTGTATTGTCCGCAGATTGCCTGATCTTGTACTACAATTACACGTGGTATAAACTTATTTCAATTATTCACCGATCACACTACTATGTTATTACGATTATGAAGATCTTGCCATGATCCTTCCACGATGCTTCTACGGTTATGCCGATCTTACTACGTTCTTACACCGCTTTAACCCCGATTCATTTTAGCCACGTTCCTGTTATGCTTCTTTTGAACATGTTCAAAATAAGTGTGGCGGGTGCGTGGAGCTTCACGATCTTCACGATTCTACTACGACCCTACCACATTAATGAAGACCCTCTCTTGATCTGCCATGATGATACCACGACTGATCACGATTCGGTACCAAGTTTAGAGCGTGGTGGAAGTGGGGCCCTGTGTGAACGGGGTATAATAATTGTGGTGTATATTCAACTGACAGTGTAATTATATTTCTTAATATTTAATGTAGAATATGATGGCTTTTGTTAGATTATGCCATTGAATAAAGCAGGAAGATTTGTGTAACATATTTGGTCTGTCAGTGAGTCACTATTTTAACATCAACCCAGATACAGCTTTCAGTTTGCTGATATTTGGAAACTTCCTGCCCAGAGTAGGACAGGCAAATTATATTAACAATATCAAGCTTGAAAGTTAGCTGAGAGTCAATACATTCAAATGACTCAATCCTGGATATGAACGTTGGCTCCAAACTTGGTCTGTGTCTTGTATGGGTAATTGCTACATAGCTGGTTAAATTTAATATCATTTGAATAAGCAATATACATATGATTCTTTATAAGTGTATTGTATATTGCATTTGATGCTCATACTTATGTCTGTATGATTTCAGACATTTTCGACATGAAATGTCATGCATGAAATATTTATATTGTGAATTTTAAGGAATTTCCCAATGCATGTACTGCTTAATTCAAATGGAAGTTTACAGTTCAATTGGCTTGCTTAAGATGATTTTGTGTTTGCTTATATACTGGTCAAGTGTTTTTTGAAAAAAAAATGAATATTTAGAGTTTACAATCTTTGATATTTTTATGGCAATAAACTTTTAAATTGTATTTACTTCCTGCATGATATTCATTGGTTAACTTTTCAAATGTGTTAGTGAATGGATGCAAATTTTTGTTGGTCATTTGTGATTATAATCTGTTTGTACGAAAACATTTCTTAATGTCCTTATGTAACAACCAATGAATTCTCTCCATGTTGAGGCTTTTTTTCTGTTATCTCCTATCTTAATGTAAAACAGAAGTTATG
Organism: Lutraria rhynchaena; assembly: GCA_008271625.1. Classification (NCBI taxonomy): domain Eukaryota; kingdom Metazoa; phylum Mollusca; class Bivalvia; order Venerida; family Mactridae; genus Lutraria; species Lutraria rhynchaena. The sequence continues at coordinate 1,095,096 of VIBL01000040.1, forward strand.
GAAATCCCTAACAGTGCAAATAGGGACTTTCCCATCAGGATTCTGTGATGTAAAATACGACATATTTGTGTCTGCTGTTAACATTAAATGATAGTCTGGTGTCTTGTCTGAAGACTATAAGTTTAACCATTAAGCATTATTAGAATACTGGTAGTGTTTTTTGTCTTAATTAATCTCTTATGAATTAATAAATTTTGCACAGTATTAACTATTTAAGCTAAAGATTTAAAACAAGTTCGAATGAGTTGTCTCCCTTTGAATTGTATTTCATTTAAATATTGATTAAACTTCTACAGTAAGGCTGTAAAAAATAATTGAGAATTAGGTAAATGTTATATGCATGCTATTCATTTTTTTGTAATCATTTAATAAACGTATCCATTAGTTTTGCTCTTTGTTAATTTTTCTAATGAATATGTTATATGTTTGTTATTAATTAATCTTACTAATTAAATGATGTTAATACATTTTTGCTGTTTAATTGATAGTTAGTTTTCTTAGTAATGTAAACTGCTCACTGAGTCATACTTTTTTTGAAAAGTATAGCTTCGCTTGACCAGGTTAAGTGACACTCAACATAATTCATCTAAAATTTATTGTTTATAATGGAAACATTTTGCTGATGAATCATTGGTGGATTTTGTGAATTATGAGACAAAGTTGATTTCGTGGAATTGTCTCAGACATGTTTTTATCATGTTTTAAGTGAAATTAGTGCATCATATTTTGACAGTAAATAATAAATTTCACGTTTTATCAATTTACCTTACTTACATGAAGTTACCAAACAGTGCAGTAAGCACATTTTTAGTGAAATGTTATTCAGTGTTTAAAGACAAAAAGATCAAATTCATTGAATGAAATGATTTCTTTGATATTAATTAATATTTGATTAATGTTGACTGTGTGATTCTAAAATTCTATTATTGATATGTTGTAATCAAGTACCCGTAGGGTATTTTTCTATTATCTCTATATTTTGTGACAATCTGGGGAAAATCATTGCATCCATAATGCCACCAGTACTCATTTTCCCCTCGTCATTTCACTGACTTGTCAAGCAATTATCCCCGACCGTCATGTAATTACAGAAAAGCTTCGGCTTTGTCGTTACTGATTGAAAAATCCTTTAACGAAATTGATTGACAGTTTCTCAAAGTACTGATGTCATGGAACCAAGTGGCTATTTATGATTATTCTCAGAATCTAAAATGACCGATACAAAATCCTCGTACTGACGATTTAGGGAGTGATATTTTAACTGGATTTATCTATATAACTGATGACTCATGCCTGTTCAATAGAAAGCTCTCAGCTGTAGTGAGCACGTATTGATCGTAGCTACAGAGACCGCGCCAGTACTTTCTTGGTAAGCAGTTATTGAGTATTGAACACAGATGGTTCTACATTATTATCTGCATGAGAGTGTTTGATTGTCAAAATAGAAGTGTAAACAAACATTTGGACTTCTATCCTGCTCTGAGACTCCTTGAATTGTCTAGTGTTAAGGAATTGATTTAGTTACGACACTGTGTATTCGTTTTATTGAAAGCAGTTCTGAATAGAATATGTCTGAATATGACATGGAAATGGCTGAACTCGGAGTTATACCGTTATCGTCGGTGATTCGATCTTAATTGGAATAAACCCCATAAATTAGCATGTAAAGATTGTATATCTTCCTTATTTAAGGTACCAATTGTTTCTTTATTTATTATATCTTGATATGGGGGTCTTGTTTCTGAATAATCATGGATTTCTTGTGTCACCAGTAAATATATTATGTTGTTTTTTGCTTTACAAATTATTGACCATTTGCAATGATGGCAATCCATTATGGTTGACTATAACTTGGATTATGCTTGCTCATACACCTCTTATACATATTGCAACAGTGATGTATGTTACAACACAATTTTGTTGGACTCCCCAAGTTTGACCTAATTTTGGAAGTCGGTGACAATCAAATTGTGTTGGTTTGTTTTGTTGTTACAGACATATAACTTAAACATTCAGTGTACATTATGCATGCTTCATAATCATCTTGTGTCATTTGCTGCAATGTTTAGGGTTAGAAATTAGATCAAATCGATATTGTTGAAGGAAAAACTGTATTTTGAGTATATGAATACTTTATGTATATACCCTTGTAGTCAATTTTAGACAGGAAGCTGACATAACTAATGATTGCATGTATTTAACTGGATTATTTAGAATTTTGCCTGATTGGTTTCCGGAGCTGTAAGCTTTGGGGACTTAGAGTAGATTGGGTGTTGGCTGTAATTCTGTCATGGTTTGTAATGATGATGATGACATTTTGTTTCCAAGAATTTGTGTTATATAAACATGTATTTATCAGTTTATCACGCCATACATGTTCATTGTTTATAAGCCCACTCCTTGGGGACTTCTATAGACTGGTATACATGTTCATTGTTTATAAGCCCACACCTTGGTGACTTCTATAGACTGGTATACATGTTCATTGTTTATAAGCCCACACCTTGGTGACTTCTATAGACTGGTATACATGTTCATTGTTTATAAGCCCACACCTTGGGGACTTTTATAGACTGGTATACATGTTCATAGGAATTGTTTGTAGATAACTGATATTCTCTCTTCTTGCATTTTTTTCTATTTCTGGTTATGATAAGGCTTTGAAAGTTTATACGGTAAAAAAACATATTTTTTTGTGCATGCTTTTTTCTAGGAATCTTTTTCTTAATTATGTTTACTGGTTTATATTATTTACCATACGTACACACTATATGAAATAAAGACCGTCTTATTTGCTTCAGCCAAGTCTTGTATAAAGTTCCATTTGTTACAGAATTACACGATTTGTATTCAAATAAATGGGTTATATTCAAAACTCATCTACATTTTCGGCTGACCTTGTACATGCAAGCATTTGATTGGTTGTTCTTGATTGATGACTTAAAGTAACCAATAGAAAATTTGCAATTTGTATCTCTTGTGCAGGTCCAGAAATATGACTTATATCTGAATTGACCTTCTGTGTAAACAATACTTGTCTATTTACCACTTTTGAAGAGAAGAAATAGATTTAGACCTTTAAATTCAGTACAGTCATGGCCTGTAATTACTATGTGGGAAACAATTTAGCTCTCTCTAATAATTACATGGATAGTTTTTCATTGATTTTTGACAAATCTACTGTACAGGAATGCCTTGAAAATATACAACATTAATTATTCATTTGTTTAATAAACCAATACCCATGGGGATAATGTGTCAACTTGCTCAAAGGGGAATTTTCATGTGAAAAGTTTATCAATGAATTCTCAAATAATCTACCCTTGGTATTGGTTGCCATGTGAATGATTTGAAAATGATTTTTGAACTCCCAAGTTGTCATATTTATTTGTGTTTGACCTATTTTCTCTGGTAATATGATGCTGCTAAAACTGGTTTATATTTATTGATCTTCATGACATACGATTTTCCTTCAGTATTATTGAAATAGAAGTCAAGTGGATATGTATGATTGGTTACTATTCAAATAGGCTACATGTAGTTTTCGATTGATTTTCTAGGTAACTTAGATATGTCATAATTCACTATTAAGTTAAATGTAACTCGACAACTGTACGAGAATGTTAAAATATGATACATCTTATAATTTTAGTATGCATGAATTGTGTTTTTATTCATTGTGTTATCTGCAGAATACTTGTTTTTATCTGTTCAATATGTGTCATCAGCAATTCTTGAAAAAATTTATATTGATCATGGCATAACCAAACAAACTGTCACCATGAAATCAAGGTCATTCATTTGCTCACACCTTATTATTTCACTGGCTAAATATTATAACGGAATTTTTATTCGTGCAGGACAAATTTTCACATATTCCATGTATTTATACGTGTTATTTAACCTTATATGAAAAAAGAGTGATTTGAAGACTGCATGAAAATATCGTATTTTGCGCAAAAGTTCTTGCCAATGAACTTAATGATACTAAGATATACCTGTGACTATACAGAAACATGATCTGTGGAATCTGTTTATTGGCCTCCGTGTTTGTGACTTTTCATTGTATTGTTTTCTTGTGGTATTGTCTCAATGGCTGTTGTCACTTTCATGTACAAGAACTTGATTTTGCGCTACTAAGGCTTAAAAAAAGGTTTGTGTCCAGTTACCCGACTGACCCATCTTTTACCTGCCAACTCATAAGTTTTTATGGCATCCAAATCTTTGTGCTATATTGTAATTTTCACAACAGTGTTGCCGATATATTTTAAAAAAAAACATAAAAGAAAAAAATCCCTGCCTACCGACCCTTATTTTTTTGGGCATGTAACTTTTTTTTTGTTTAGGCCTAAGTAACCAAAAAGTTACCTCTTACTTCAAAGGACCAATATTATAAAACTAAACTAGATATATTAGTCTAAGTAGTCTATGAGACTACTGCTGCCTTGCTATTGGTCAATTTTGAGATTGTGCTAAAAACCAACCAATCAGTGTTGTTGACATCAAACAATTGGTTTCCATTCAATGTCTTTAATTTAGATTGACTAGTTGCTGCCAAATTTACTACATGGACAGTTGTTATGGAGACCTTGCTCTGGAGTGTGTTATGGGTTTATTCGGTTCACTATTGCTGAGAATTGGAAAATAGCTCTTATTCAATAAGTTGAAATTTGCTTTTGTGGCAGGGCTCAACAAATACACTCATCTGCTTGAAATTATGAGTAGAAATCAACTCAGCATGAGTTGATATTGATGTAGAACTAGTTAAAATTCTTAGCTAGTCAAGTTGCTGGACGAGTAGTCTGAAAAAAATTGTTGGCCCTGTGTAGCACATTTTAGTGTTTTTTGTTATTATATTATAGTCATTCAATGTGCACAAATTTCTCATTTTTTATTGTGTGCCTGGAATATATTGACTTGTATTGTTTTCATTGCATTCAGAGCTTAAACTTTGCAGCTTTTCAAAATTTAGAAATTTTTCCTATAAATTGTTATATTTGTATATTCTTTATTTTCAGGAGGATTTTTGGCTTTTCAAGCCATGTATCCGTCCCTATGTGAGAGTAAGACGAATAATTACAGATGTGCTGCTCTAACCTCCCTCTCACAGCCTTGTCTACCCGTGAGCAATGTGGGGCCAACTAGAATCCTTCCCTTTCTTTATCTGGGGTCACAGCAGGATGCATTATCATCAGATATTGTACAGGTAAATAAATTTTATGATTTGGAAAATGAATCTCACCCACCCCTGTGGTAGCTGGCAGGATTAAGATATATTACTTCGTATTAAAAATATTATTTTTTATGTACTCTATTAGAAAGAGTGTATTAATTTTATGCTATGAAGCAAAGTTCAGTTGAATCAAATGTTTACAGGGCAATTAAATTTGAAAACTAAGGCCTTTAAAGGCAGGGAAGAAATTGGCCTTATGCACAGTGAGCGTTCATTCTGAGGATAATTTAGTATATTATATCAGTGAACATGTTATGAAGTGTGACCATTTTTTACAGGTAGCTGGTAACTCAGCTTTTGCTGTATTTAATTAACAAGGGTGAAATTGTTTTATTTGATGAAAACAGAATGTAAATATTTGGTCTATGACTCAGATTTGTGTTGATATGAGCTTTGTAAGATACTGGGCGACGAGACAGCAATAGAAAAAATGTGACATCATTTAGTCCCGTATAAAAACGACGCTTTAATTGACCAAGTGTTAGTCATAGTTAATTTACGTCGTAGTTCATATGTCGCTCGATTTCCATTATATTATTACATTTAATAAACCTAAGTAGATTGTGCAGACAAATTCGACTGCTTGCCAATAAGGAAATGTAATTAGATTTATACATTATGATACAGTGGACCCTTATCTGCTGGGATGTTGACACGAAACATGCAAAACATGACATAAGGACATTAAGACGTCTGCTGCGTACACACACAGTTAGATGAAAATATATAAATGATTCATGCTTACAGAAAAACTGTTCGCTCGTTAACTTTTAACTGTGTGAAATTTGCAACTGCCAATCTGCGCAATTACGTTACTGGGCAATGAAACATGTTTAATGATTAGATAATTAGGTTACACAATCATATTGTTATATGTCAAGGCGGCATTGTACTTGGTAATACAAACTTCACTGCTGTTTCATGAACAAACTAATGCTATTTCTGTGGATTTTTCAAGTCCGCAATTTCTAACTACAAAATTATCGGATAGATTATTTCTGTTTGTCTGTGATTGAAAGTCGTTTTAAGAATTTTTTATTGGTACTCTGGTTTATAGCCTTAGCCACAAGCATTTTTACTTGAATTCAGAGAGAATATTGATGCAAATCAACAGAAAATTGGAATGTCTTTTCCATTTCATTTCATATTATTTTAACAGATAACTGAGTCATTGATTATTGATTTTCCAATAGAAATATTTTGTTTGTTTTTTGGGTAGGAAAAATCAAAAGGGGTCAGTGGTTATGGTCCCTAACTAGTAATCACTAGTCCCTTACAACGGTGAATTTGAATCCCATCTGAATCTGGACAAATTTCACATGTGATGAAACTTTCCAGCTAGCTAAAGGAAGGTTGATGGTTCTACCCAGGTGTAAATCCTGGGTCTTCTTCCACATTTAAAGCTGGAAAGTTGCTAAATGACCCTGGCTGTTGGTGCAACATTTTGTCAAGCTTGGGATTCAAGCTCACACTTGTGAGGGACTAGTGATTACTGGTCAGGGACTGTAACCACTGAACCACGAAGGCCCACTGTAAAATATCTCTAATCAATATATTGATATTAGTTTAATCAGGTGTTTTTTCATGTACAGTATATTCAAACAAAACCTCCTTCACTATTCTTGTTCCACATAGTTTGATGACAATCTACTAATTAATTCATTGTTTGCATGATACAAGCTTTAGTTTGTTGTTGTACAGGAAATGAAGAGTACTAAATCAATGCTAGTTATATGAAACAAGCATCTCACGGCTGTTATATCTATAAGTTTATCATTAATTAGGACTTCTTCATTAATATACTGATGTGGCATGCTTGGTTGGTTAGTTTCCTTCATTTTAAAGTATCAAAGTACTTTTTTGGGGTTGTTGACATTGATTGGAAAGTGATTGTTTGTCATGTATCAGTAGAGATTGGTTTTCTTGGGCACGATGTCTCCATCCTGAAGTGAAAAAATGATAATTTAGTACCCTGTGACCTACACACTGCTTCACCATAGCAACAAAATGAACTATAATGTATCTTAGTATTGATGCAAAAATATTATTTTAAGTGCAAATGCATAGCCTTATGCATGATCTAACTAATGACCTGATTATTTCTTATTGCAAGTTCTTTAATTTTTAACACACCTGGTTTGGTTGTTTACTGGTTGAAACAAGTGTATCAGACCTCTGAATCATTACGCATTCATGATTCATTTCTTCATGATTCAATTCTTGCACAGCCTAGCTCTTGCTCATTCTTTATTAGCACATGAAATACAGCTAAATATTATATTTATTATTCCTTAAACGAAATTTGCAAGATACATCACTCTTATGCAATGAAAAATTGGTTGCAAGAGTTACTCCCCTTAGCTGATTCGCAACTCATTTACCTCCCTATGATGTTGTTCATTTTTACATACCAGTTATTAATGTAATGCTATTTAACGGATTATTTTTTTACTTCTGCCAGATTCTGTACAGTGGTCACACACATAGCTTGTTGCTATGTGGATTTATCCACAGAAATCCTGTTTTTTTTTCTAGAATTTCCAGACAACATGCCTGCTCATGATGTCCCTAAGCAAAATTAAGTAATGAAGCTAATTTAGAATGTCCCTTCTGTAGTTAGAATGGCTAATTCCAGCCCTGGTGTCAATCATTTTTGGGGTATTGTTTCTGTGCCAATATGTCTGTTCTACATGAGAAACAAGGATTCTGCTGCTATTTTTAACTACTGGTACACACCCATGCTTTGCCTAGCCTAGAAAAAGACTGATCGATTAAGTCCAACCCTTTTCTTAACTTTCAGATACCTTTCACCCTGTCCATTCCTGATTTGGATATTTATCAAGTTTGCAAAAGATCACTCCTTTCATTTACCTTTGGACTGGCTGACAATATATATTAGTACCATTGTTAAGTGACTGTGTTGAAGTTATTCACCTCTGATTTGACTATATTGTCATATTTCTCATGATTTCTTTTTTCATTATCGTGATGACTTCATTATCATTATCATTATTGGGCTTGGTGTTAATGGTAAGAAAGTTTCAGGCTAGAATTTTAGCAGTAAAAAGGTGTGTGCACTGAAGTAGGATAGTTTCACACTAAGATCTTAACAAAATAAAACAAATTCAGGATTTCTTATGGATGGAAATTCAAAACACAGAATTGGCACTCCTTGGCTTTTATTGTACAGAATGAACTAGTTATATAGTTTAATATGTCATATTAGTTTATTTACCATGTTTTAACTTTAATGTACTTAGGAACCTAATATCCTACTGCTTTGTATATAATGGTAAAATATTTATGGTTGAAAATGGCTACCTTTATTGTTATAGCTTATGCATAATGCATGAGCTATGATGATTTTCATTGAACGAAGATTGTCTCTTGTGTGTCATTTCAGCACGATGGAGACTTGTCTGAATTAGGACTGTCCTTTCTTCTGTGTTGATTCATTCCGATCCCTCACGTGTAATAAAGTGATATCTAGGTTCCGTTATTGGAACGACTATTGTATGTAATATTGATTGTTGCCTTCATGAGTCATCGTTTCCCTGTGGAGTTGTATACATACCATAATAAGCAGTGATAGAACATAGACTTTCTAAACCTATTACCAGACTGTGCTAATATACTGTATAAATGATGTTTGATGTTAACTGGCTTTCATACGAATTCCACACCCTCTTGCACTAGCATTTAAACATAGCTTTTACACAGTCAAATGACTGGATGATCAGGTTAGAAATGCCAGATTTCAAAATTTGGAGTGAAACAAAATTGTCGTCCTGTTTTAGTAGCAAGATGATAAAAATGATGAAATGTCGAAGATTTTAATGCATTGTATTAAAGTTGTGCTGTTGCATAAACTGGTATAATTTGTAACATTCTTGGAGCTTTTTATACATCACATCTTCTGGTTCTATATCTGCAGACTTTCCAGTGTTCCTGGCTTTTTCTTATGTTTCCTTATTTTTCTTTCTTTTCTCTTAGATTTCTGTGAATTATTTTCCTGCTTTTCTCCTATTTTTTCAAATACATGGTTTTCCAGAATTTTCTGGAGGTTCCAGTTTTTCCCAGGTCCGAACCCTACTGGTTTTTATTGTTTCCACAGCACTGAGGTTAAGATTTCCGTTTTTTTTTAACATTTTCAACTTTCACCCATGCAAATATACTGCTGTAAAACCTGTATCTGTGATAAGGGGCACCATCAAATATGTTTCAAATATATTTTATATCAAATATAGGTAGGAGAAGGTATCAATAAAATTAACACTGAATCCATGATATGTTGGAGGGTTTTTAGTGTTTGCATACTTCACCAGCCAGTGCTTGATTAATCCTTTAAAACTGTTGGTATGTTGGTACCCAAAATCATTGATTTATCTGAATGCATTATTAATTATGAATTACCGACTTTCATTGTTCTGAAATGTGTTTGTCAGTTATCATTGAAGATTGTTCTTATTAAACAGGACACACTGGTAAGTATTCTTATTAGTCTACCTGTGCCTACTAAAGATATCCCAGCAAAATGTAGTCCTATCGAAAAAACGTAAAATTGCATTATAGGACTGTTTGTATTATGTATGACATGACTCTGTCTTAAATATTGAGTTTAATGGATTTACGTTCATTTTCAGGTGAATGAGATCACATACGTTCTGAATGTTAGTACGACTTGTATGAAACCTGCACATATATCTGATGGCCACTTCCTGCGTATTCCCGTCAACGACAACTACAGTGCCAAACTTCTACCATACTTTGAACAGGCATTCCAGTTTTTAGGTTTGTATCAACCACCATGGTAGAAATGATATTTTATTCAAATATGTGTTTACGTACCATATTTTCCTTAATTGATGCACATGTCACATGCAAAATATTTTGATGCATCAAAAAAGGAAGGTGCATTCATTAGGGCAAATATAGTAACATATGGTTATCCCTCAGGTATAGAAGGCTCCTAAGTACAAGACACAGGTAAAAATAATAGGTAAATTACTAAAACAGATGAAAAGAATGAAAAAAACATTCCATGTCATTCATTTACATGTTAAAGAAAAATGTTAATGAATCTTACGGTATCATTGACAATTTCTCAACCTGCCAGTACTTACCAGTGCTCAAACTACCGGTAATCATTCTCAACACCACAAGGTTCTCTTTATGAATGGTTATGGCAGCAAATGGAAAAGTTGGTGATTGGTTGTTTGCGAATTTTGCTGAAGGTGTTTAATGAGACTTAGTCTTAACTAGCTTTAAAAAATATTTCCGGTTTGTTTTATTTTGATATTATACATCTCTACTGTATTTATTATTGATTTTCAAACTCAAGTAAATGTTTAGATTCTACAAAATATGGAAAAAGTAGGGAACCATAATGGTCTTTAGAGAAACATTTTGGAAGATTTATCTCCCTTTGTTGCAGTATGCCTTTATTTAGACCCAGTGTCGTCCATTTTGAGTCCTGGAAAAAATGAGATGTAGACAGTATGTTAACTTCAGTTTTACAAATGTTTGATCATATTTTTGTCATTTTTTTTGCAGATAAAGTTAGAGAAGCAAATGGTTGTTGTTTGGTTCATTGTTTAGCGGGAATTTCAAGGTCGCCTACGTTAGCCATTGCTTACATCATGAAGTATCTAAACATGTCATCCGATGACGCTTACAGGTAAATCTTGTGTGAGATTGTTCTCTTACATTAAAATGTGATTTGTGTAAAAAAAACAGGGTTAAATTGTGTTATCTAACTGTAGAATTTAATTCCCCAGTGGTTGTAGGTATAAAATCATTATTTTAAGTCAGAGTTGACCAAGTATGTCTGATTGTGTAAATTGTCCAATTAACTATTATTCGATTTTACTATGACAAATGTAAGAAATATTTCTCAGTCTAGAAAAGATGACTTTAATCAATGAATGTCGTGAGATCAGGAAATGTGCGAGATTTACTTCCTGTACTTTTGGTCAAAGCAATTACTTGCATGAAGCATGAAATGTTCTAGATTTGAATTAATCAGTACAGAACACTGTTCTCAAATATCTTCTGCTACCAGGAATCAAACTTACATCTGTGATGTTGTAGCCCAACATCTGAACCTCCTCATTAAAGAGTCACCAATCCATCTTGATTAAAAACATCTGAAGTATTACTTTATTAGTCACTTTTAGGGAATCTTTCATCTTTGATGTAAGAAACTTTATATAAAAATGGATGAAAACAATTAACATTAATGGGAAAGTTCAATATACCCATTCTTAATTGGTTTTTAAGTGTTTAAACAATATAACGGAACTGTATTTGTCGTCATATTCAATTACCATGAGTTTACATTTGTACGGTTTGTAATAATGGGTAATGGTATTTGTTGTAGCTCATGGTGGCCAATTCGATCTCTATTATGTAAATGGAAACTTTTCTGTCATTAAATTCTAATTATATATCATATATCCCACGCAAAGATATTTATTTGGTGTTACTTAACATTAAAACATCATGACATAATGATTAATGGATTCATACAGTCTTCTACTCATTACTCTCATTGAACAGCTCTGTGTAAGTGAAAGTTAAAAAACTCTGTTCTGTTGTATATTGTTATTAGTTGTCTTGCTGTGTAGATTTTTTCTTAATATTAATTAGTGTGATTTTTACTCAATGGATGAACAGGTCATTCAGAAATTTGTAAGCCAGCTATTAGCCATTTTAGCCTTAGCTATTTTGATTCTGTCTGCAGCTAATGCCTGATCTTCAAGTGAGGCATTATGGTATTGACTATTTTAGACCATTTCTATCTATAAATGCCGTATACTGACCACTGATTGAACGAGTGTCCACTCTCATAGAACTAACTAATAAGATATTTATAGCATGTGTCCAGATAGATAGAGTGTCGGTTTGGTGCTGTCCATACAGCTAGACATTATTTTATCAGTACAGACTAATGTTCTTGAAACAACCAACAATTACTAATAATACTCTCAACAGTTTTCCTGTATTGAGTTACTCTTTTCAAATAATTGTGGAAAAATCAACTTGTGAGCTGTTAATTCAACTAGTAAGCTTAGAGGTCAATTTGTGAGCTGAGAGGTCAACTAGTGTTTGTTTTGGCAACGCAGAAGTTGTGTTTTACATGTATTTATTATAGAAATAAAAATTTTCGAACCTTATACAAATATTATTTTGTGTCCCAATGCCTGTGTGTATGACATTTATATTCTTGCTTGAAAAAGTTATAACATTGTGGTAATGACCATGCAAAAGAATCTTGAGTCAATGGATTTCACAAAAATATAATCTTCAATCTTATTTCAGGTATGTAAAAGACAAGAGGCCAACAATATCTCCGAACTTTAACTTTCTGGGACAATTACTAGAATTTGAGAAACAACTAAAACAGCAAAAAGAATCAAATAGTAACCATAGTGATAGTTACCTTGGCGACAGTTCAGATTCTTCCCCAAAAGTTCTGGAATCTACAAATATGAGAAACGCTATGACAATGTCATGCCCTAGTATTTCTATGGAGCAAACTATTGACGAACTTAGTCCCCCAAACATCGTCTCAAGGAATCTGCGTTTTCAGCGCATTGAAACGCTTAAGTCTCAGGGTTTTTCACATAATTTTGAAGTGAAACAAAAAGGAAAGCCAACAATGATAAGAAATTTGGATGTGTGTACCGATGAAGTGAAAATTAAAAAGGAAGACGTTTTTAAATCAGCAGCTAAACATTCGGTAAAACCGCCGAGTTTAAAACTGAAAGGGCAGACTGCGGCAGTGGAATCACATACTAGTACTGTGCGACCAAATGTGCTGTGTTTAGGTCTTGAAACAAATACTAGTAGGCGTTTGCCATTGTCTTTCTCTCGTGAATCTGGCATGGTGCCGTCAAAGTCATTGACAGATATCTCTGAAACATCGGAAACACCATCTCCCATTGTGAGTTCTAATTCAAAGGAGTGTGTATATCCTACCTCAACTATTGACAAAAGCGCGCAAAATGCAAAAGCTTTGTTATCTCCATTCCCTTGTGGTGATACAACGGTTCCTGCGCATTCATTTACTGAGGACCAGAATTTTGTACCATATTCAGGGAATATTAAAAAACTAACTGGTTTCACAGCATCTTCTCTGTATTCAAGTGTTGTGACATCGGAAAAATCAAAACATTGGAAAAGTGAATCAGTTTCTTCTAGTCAGTCTATATCATTGACTGAGCCTTTGACTCCCGTGACCCCAGTGACCCCTGACACACAAAGTGCCACTTCTCCTTTCTCATTCTCAGGACAGATCTTAAAAGCAGGTGGTAAACGACCATTACGAAGTTCATTGTCGTTATCATTGTCACCTATAGCACCGCAGTCTAGCTCTAAGGATTCTCCAGAAACTGGAAGCTCAGTTACGTCGTTTGCTCCTTCTGCTTGTAAGATTGAGAAAAAATTCAGCACAAAATCTCAAACATCAGACTTTAGCAGCCAGTCCCACATTCCAAAATTTACTCGTCCTAACTCCTCCACGTGCTCATCTCCTGGAACTGTGACAATGTCTCAGATGGTGAAACTAAAGTCATTCAACTTGTCAGCGTCATTGCCTTTACAATTATCAGCCCAATCTCCAACCACCTCCTTAGCGAAGTTACACTTTGGCAGTGCAGAAAACAGTGATAGCGATTGTGAAACATCTAAAATGGACACTTCAGATTATCTCCCTTCCACGTTGCCTTTGAAAAGAGACATTAAACATGGTAGCAAGTCTTTAAATGAAAGTCTAGAAAAGTTAAGCAGTTTTCCATCTACCTCCCTTGATAAATTATCTTTCACTCCTTGTTATTCTAGTTCCAATGAAAATTTGAGCACATGTGCTATATCACCGCGAACTAGTGGTGTGAAACGACCTTTACACAGCGACATATCAGAAACAATTGACTCTGTGACATCATCACATGGATCAACATGCAACAATAGTGATGCTAGCAGCAGCAGCATTGTGTCAACTTCTACAAGTGCACAGCAGAAAGTAGTGGTCAGAAAAAGAGAAGGACGCACAAAACGTTCTCTTGTTCGACCCAACAGTATTGCTTTCTCATCATACCCGACCTTTGACCTCGGATCTGATTGCCAAGATTCGCCAAACTCAGCAAGTAGTTCTGCATCTCAGGACGATACATCGGAACTGTATACTCAGAACGGCAAAAAATCAAAGCCATCCGAGTATATGACGGATGTCAGGTTTAGACTTGGACGTTACTCGGAACGTGAAGTCTACCGACAGATTACGGCAGCCATGGAGGCGGCCATGATGAAATCACAATCTTTTGATGCTAATCGTAAATCAAGGAGCCTGGATGATATTCTTAGCTCTGAAGATGACAGTTCAGCTCCTAATTGTGAGTTTTCGCATTTTGACCGAGTTCTTCGTCGTTGTGGTTTGAATCGTGATAGATTTGCCTCCCCTCCTTTATTGGTAGAAAAATTTGCATGTGGCACCGAGGTTTCTGATCATTATCAGTCTAACAGCAGTCTGTCTTCAGCTAGTAGTCATACGTCATTGCACGGTAGCATGGAACTTATACAAGTCTCTTGACGCAAGATTCTCTTCCCTTTTTACTGGCGATTGTATTCCTCCAATTACCAGTATCAAACATTTTTACATTGAAGTTTTATATAGTACATAGGAAACTTGTAGATTGAATAACTGTTTAAGAAATTTCTCTTGGATTGTCTCTAAGGATCCAATCTTAAATTGAAAATGTAAAAAAACAGAAATAACTCCCAGGTATTATATTACATTTCCACATCAAGAACTATAGGTATATATATTTTTTAATAGTTTCCAAATCATTTAGGCACGAAAAAGATTTTTAGGGTTACTTGACTAAAAAGATTGGTCTGAAAATTGTTTTTTTCCTAAACACATTTTTTAGACTACAATTCATGGTACAATTCATGCCCAATTGTATTTGAGATACTCCTACCAGAAACTTTAGGGTCAATGCTATAAGATTGGATCGGTTAGTTAACCCTAGATACGACTTATTTTTCTGGCATTATCTTAAACATTACGTCAATACAAGGCCTCATTAAAATAAGGCAATCATAGTTGACTGTTTCATTATTATATATCAAATTATTTGCTGCTAAAACTTTGAGTTTAGGTGGGTTGGTATCATCTTATTTCATGTGGACTGATTTACTTTTGTGACGGTAATTGGAGAAATACGCAGAAATTTTTAATTAAAAACTTAACAGTGTGATACAATTATCTTCCTCATTGTGGAAAAATTTGTCATTTTCTTGATATGTTTTATTGACAATTTCCACGCTCTTGATTTAGTGGCGGTGATTGCGAAGTTCTGTGTCTCATAAATGATAATAATTGCGTAATTTAATATTTCTCGGGTAAGCCAAGATGTCATGTGATGCAAACAGAATATTTCTTAAAATTTTATCGATTTCTTTGAAATTAAAACCGAAACTTTGAAGTTAATTAAAATATTATTTATTAATGACCTGCTGAATGACCACTGTTTTCAGACTGTTATTGTTGTTGTTGTTGCAATATTATTGTGTTTATTTTTTTTGTTTGTAATTCTGTTGTTGTAGTTTTTTTCCTGATTTTTTGAGTCTATCGTCACACACTCACATGCTTAATACAATATTGGGAAGGGTATTGAAAACATGACTGGAAATTGTTTTTTCACAATATCAGATAAATAGAAGCCTTAAATTGGTTTTAATTTTCAAAATTTCATTTTTTGTCAAGAAATATGGTCAGTGGGTCTGAGAATCCAAAGATCAATGTACAGTGGCCTGAATAAGGAACGTGTAAGTCCTACCAAACAGATCTGTGTTTCAAAGTTATTCTTTGCTGCTTTTTTATATCAGGAACACCTAATATTTGCCTTAAATAATATCATTGTCAAGAATCAATATGCTTCAATGCCTTGATCCATAATGTATTATGTAAACTGTGTGGTGATAGAAATTATGTATATCTTTTGTTTATTGTGCATTAAATTAACACTTTTATGTCAAGAACTCGATGATAGTTATCCTTAGGTACTGGGTATTTTGTGTGGTAATTATCATGTAGAACTTGGAATGTTTCACAGTAGTTATCATGTAGTACTTTGAATGTTTCACAGTAATTATCATTTAGTGCTGGATTTCATTATATTGTAATTACTATTTGTATTGGGGTTATCATGTTGTAATTATCATTAATTACTGCTGTTAATGTGTGATAATTATCATTTAGTACTGGGTAAAATATGTCCTTTTAGAAGGGAAGGGGTGCTAAATAAATCATATAAGCATTAAATTACCAATCAATGATTCCATCAATCAACCTTAGTACATGAAATTTTATTGATTTAGAACAATTATTATATTAACCTATATTTAAACCCTAAAATTTAGAGTCCATGTTTGAATTTTGCAACAGGATATGATTTAAAATGTTTGATCCCAAACTCTAAAAATTTGAAGAGGAACAATTATTGAATTAATGTTAAAATGGAAATATTATAATTGTATCTATATCTACCAGACTTTTATAATATGCATGGTTATGTTCACAACAGACAATTTGTATAAAACAATGCCATGATTTGGACGACTAAGTAATAGAGAAATGTTTTAGTTTAGTTATTGACAAAGTGTTTTGTTGCTGCCGAGAATTTCTGATCATGTTTTTCTTATTTCTCTCCATTACTGTTATGTTGTTTTTTATCTGCGCTCATATTAACCTCTAAAACATGTGTTAGCTTTGTTCTATCTTTGCCAGATGTTTTTTTTTATTTCTCTTTGTACAAAATTTGTTTTTACTGGACGACAAAGATTGCTTTCTGGAGCTTTTTGTCTAATGCTTATTTTTTTACTCTGTCACTTCAACACTTTTGTTTTAAAAAATCAACTTTGGCTTCTTTAATTTTTATGTCTGTATTAATTTTATACAATTTTGTAAATTGTCATGATTTTAAAATTAACAGGACTGAGGGAAAATTATTAAAGGGACCCAGACAAAGGTGCCATTGTAGTTCCAGTTTAACTTTTATTAATCAAAAGGATTTAAACTATCTTTCACATAAAAAATTCTGAACACACACTAATTGAGTAGATGTTCTGCAAATCTTAATTATTTATTGAAGTATTGTTGAAATATGATATTGCTGTCTGAAAGAGTTCTTCGTTCCACTACAGGGGGTAGAAATGAGCCGGATGCCGGAAAAAACAACTGACTATTTGAGCATTCTCACAGACTACTTTCTCGCATTGCCCCTTTGCCCCCAACTGGAGGGAACTCTCAACCCCCGTGCTACCTATAGTAGTCTATCGGCTACATGAAAACATTCCTACACCCCTGCCCCTATCCATGTTTAATTGTTAGAACAACCCTTACTTCCTAATATATGAAAAAAATTCTGTAACTTGTGAAGTTGAAGATATTTTGTCATAAGCATTCACTTAATTACTGATTGCTTGGCATCATTTTCACATGTTCGTGTTTTACAGCCACGCTCTCTCTTCTCCTAACATTTTGAAACTCGATTACACTTCTATATTTAGACATAATTCCAGGAGCGTCTTCGGTTTTCAATGAGTCACTGGTTGTGTTTCTGTGAACTTCTCGATATTAAGCGTTGAAAGTATTTTAGATTTTCCTGTTTTATTGTATGTGGGATATTAGACTGGAGACTTGAAACAAGCCATTGTCATCAAATATTAATGTTCATTATGATGACATACCTTCGTCAATACGCTGTAGAGGATTTTTTTTTTTAATTTCTGTGTCATTCCTAAAAATATTCTTACATCTATGAATTGGACTGTATGAGTTGATACAAACAGACAAACCTTATTTTTAATTCGTTCATGCAATCATTTATACTGCATTCCAGTAAAGTCGTGTACCCATCTAAATTACAGTCTTTGATATCAAGATCTCTATCAAGGCCGTTACATTGAGGTCGTTATTTGGTGGTTATATTGAGGTGGTCATTATATAGAAATATTGATTATGTATAAGCGGTCTTGTTTGGTGCCTTAGTACAACATTCATGGTCAAAAGTTTTCAGGAATTTTCCGAAACCTGGTTTTCCCAGGTCCGGACCCTACTGGTTTTTATTGTTTCCGATATTGCACCGATATTGAAATTGTGTTTTGAAGATTTTCAGCTTTCACGCATGAGCGTTTGTAAACATGCCATGTGTGAAAACATGAACATGCATTGGATCATAACACTAAGGTCACATAACTTGTTATAAGTATTACGTCAATCATATCATATATGTGACAGTTTTCATTGTTTAAATATATGTACCTCTCTCCTCACAATGAAAGTATTGACTGTGTATTGCATTAACAAATATTAAGTTTGTTACTCCCGTGTTTCATGGCAAACACTTTTGTCTGTACCTGACCACAGTCAATATTTTGCTGTAAATGAATATTTGATCAAAGTCTATGCTAATCGATCAACTAGAAGTAAACAAACATGCATACTGAGAAGAGCTAGAGGTGAGAGTAATGAAATCGTCTATATTGTTTATATAATCGTTTATTCTCCTGAACTGTGTTTCAATAGTTTTAGATCAGGACCATAATGTGACATAATAAGGTGATCTAGTTTGGAAATCTATGTTCAGCAGCCCAGCCACTCATTCACACAGATTATGTTGCCTGACTCATTCTTTAGTGACAACTAACACTATTAGAATGGCTGTGTTCTAATTTGTGCACAGTCTTTATTTTAATTAACTCTCATAGCCTGTCAATAATTTCATTCTCAGATCAGCCAAATTGGAAAATTTGGTGATATTTTACGTCAAATCAGCAGTCTTTTTTTTCATTATTTCACCACTCAAGAAAAAAAAAAATACGTTCAAAGGGAGGTTACAAGTTTGACTTAATGTCATTACTTTGCATTAGTTATCTCCCTTTTGAGATATTTTATGTAGATTTTGTCTTTGCAATTATTGTTTAAGCCATTAAACTTTATTTTTATATTTTTACGTTCGCTGTTAGTTTAAGTTGTATTGGTAAACTTTCAGTAAACATCATTGTTACGTCATGAAATTATTGTCTATTCTACAAGTAAAGATTAATGTTTTATACATTTTTCTCTGTTTTTACTGTTCATTATGGTTTACTGTATACTGTACATTATTTTTTTAATGTACAGCACATTGCACAATTTGAATCAAAATATAATTTTCATAATCTAATTTTATGAATTTACCATAGAATATATTTATTTTCATTAATCACTTAATTTTCATGCTAATTTTTTCAATATTTTACTTACAAATATAGTGAAAATTAGATACACACAAAAAAACCCTGATATGTGGTGTGTTAATTGACTCTATTGATAAGTATCTCTTATTAGTAGACATAAATCTATATGTGTATATGATGTATATAATAATATATTGTGATTGAAATTACAAATATGCTTTGTTCTGTTGTCTTTTCTTCATTATGTTGTAATTCTTCATGATTTTACATTCTTCACAGACATTAAAACAATGTGTTGTTTTATTTCCTTAGTTCTGTTTTTTATTTAACTTTCCCTTCCTTGTGTTTATGTAACTTCGCATGCTTTTGTTGCACAACTATTTGTATTGTTTGTTGAAACTGCAAATCTTTTTTTCACACTTTTATGTTAGTAATTATTTCTCTTAAATGTTGGATATTCTTTAATGCTACGAAGAAAACTAGTCTTTTTGACAAAATTGTGCTCTTTAGGAAAAATTTTACCAAATTTAGAAGAATACTGATTTCAAGTCGAACAGTTCTTTTAAGATTTTAGCTCTCTGTTTAATTTCTAGAAATAAACATGCTTTGGTTTAAAAGTCTTTTAAATCATACAAGATGGATTTCATTTTGAAGAATGCAATTCATTCTGTGTGGTGTGGGACCATTTTAAAGCCACTACTAAATCAAAAAAAAAAAAACGCAGTTGTAACATTCTACTTTGCATCAATGTGTTCGTCTCTCACTAGCTAGTCTCAGAAATGTTGCTATAACAATTCTGTATGTATGGCTCAACTTGTAATGCATAGAAAACCATATTGAGTCACAATCATATCATAATTGAAACACTAACGAATCCATAGCCACACTGTGTATGGTCCACATTCACTAGACCTGCGATGTGACATCGATATCCCAGTTTGTTATCACATTACTAGTGTCTAGACAATATTATTAAAAATCATTCTATCATGTACTTATAACCAAGCAGCCGGATTGCCACAAACCACATAATTATATGCTTTCAAAGAAACTACAGTCAAACAAAGTGAAAAAGTCTTAATATTTTAGTAATCAGAGATGCAATGTCTTGCCACACTAACTATTTCATTGATTTTCATAAGAATATTGACAATTAATGCTCAGTTAAAAGATTGTCTGAAGGTTACAGTAGTGATCTGTTATATACCCATGTATTTACTATCAATTGTAATCAATACAGCTACAACATGGTGAAATTATCAATACAAGTCATAACAGCAAACATTATGATCAGTAAGTGTGTTGATGATGTTATTACTAAAACTTTTCATTCCAACTACACACTTACTGATAATAATGTTCGCTGACAAATTATTGACACAATTACTGATGATACATTTTACTTGCTGACAAATTATTGACACAATTACTGATGATGCATTTAAATTGCTGACAAACTATTTACACAATTACTGATGATACATTTAACTTGCTGACAAATTATTGACACAATTACTGATGATACATTTAACTTGCTGACAAATTATTGACACAATTACTGATGATGCATTTAAATTGCTGACAAACTATTTACACAATTACTGATGATACATTTAACTTGCTGACAAATTATTTACACAATTACTGATGATACATTTAACTTTCTGACAAATTATTGACACAATTACTGATGATACATTTAACTTTCTGAATTATCAAATTTACTGATCATGATGTTTAAATTGCTGACAAGTTTTTCAACACTATTACCTCCTTGATGTTTAGTGTGATCTATTCGTAATAACTGTTCGTTATTTTTTCTAACGTAAATTATTTAATTCTTCTTTGTTTCTTTAAAGCTCCCAAGCTGACTCGGATGAGTGTACCACCTCCAATGCTATAATCATTGTTACTCAGATGCTTGATATAGAAAGACAACTCAGTTGGATTGTATGACTTCATCACACTGCACAAATTTTTAGATGGAAGAAATGTAATTGTAGGACCATTTGGCTAGGAAGAAGAAATCAGAATCCAGGAGGATGACAATGTAGATCCACAGGGTTTGAGATTTGACCTATTTCAAAAACTCAAGCTTCTGATTGGTTGTTTTTAAGTGCAGTTTTAAATTTGACCAATAACAAGAATTTACTGCCACCTGGACCCTTCAACTGTTGGTTATTATATTCATTGTCTCTGATGTTTTTGCACAAAGAAATGTATACTCACTTGTTGAATTTCCATCAACTGATAAGTGAACAAATCTTATTGTTTCTTTTATTAATCACATGATTTAATTAAGTATAACTGCCAAATAATGAATCATATATTCAAATGAAGATTTATTTATTGAAAATAAAGATGACATAGATCTTTAGTAAAACACTGTTATAGTGAACTTGCTTATAGTGAAAAATCAGATACAGGACATATTCATTTTTCCCAGTCACATCACCCTTTATTTCATTGTTATGAATATAATTAAATATGGATATAAAATGTAGGAATTATTCAGGTTCCTTGGTATTCACTATAACTGTGTTCTACTGTATTCTAAATTTGATACTCAATGGTGAGTGATAGAAAACACAAATTAAGGGTAAATTATTTTTTTTGTGATATTTTGACAACTGGGCCTGTGTTTGTAATAATGGAAAGTATAAGTTTGTCTACATTCACATGATTATTAAGACTGTGTGTAGATTCTAGGAGTGTGCTGCTACTGCCATTCAAAGGATTTTCTCTTTTCAGAGTCTTATATTTAAACGAGTGTTCTGATCCAATCTAGATTTTCAAAAAAATTACGCTCTTGTTGGCTGAGTGGGATGTTGTCATCTCCTGAAGTGTTTGTCTAATCACATCCCTGGTTGCATGGCTTTAATTGAGATAAGCATGTGGTATCAAATCATATATGATGGTATTTCTAATGATGAGTTTGTAATGAGATTCTAGTATTTATTAATGTACAGCCAAACTTTTAGTCATTGCCCACTAAAGGGAGACAGAAATCAGGACTTTGTTACTGATCAGCTTTTTCCAAGGGTGATTTTTCTTGAAGAATGACTGTTATTTACATGGTATTTTTAGATACATAAACTGCCATTAACACAGGTTTAGCTGTACAGGTATATACAACAAGTGATTTAGACCATCCAGATCTAATAGTCCAGTGGCAAAAATGTCATATTTAACATTTGCAATTCATTTTAATTTCCCTGTATTAAGACCATTTTCATTCAGAATTGTAGTTTTCAAGGCAAATTGGCTGTACTAATTTCTAGCTCCAGTATAAAGCATGATTTTTAATATTTTTGATTTGTTATTATTCTTTTGTACAAAAAGGCCATTTTAACTCTTCAGTGTTTGAAATCAGGTTTGGCTGTACTTAATTTACAGAATCTAAAAGTTGAATGTACTGTTACTTGTATGATTAATCAATGTTTCTTTTAAAGATAATGAACAATGTCTATGGTTTTGAAGTAATTTGATTCTTAGCGTATATGGAGAGCTATTTACAATACATGTGCATCATGTTTGCGATGTGAACCACACGAGAATCCTTTCTGTGATTGGCAGATAAACAAAACGTGCAATATTTGTGTGTGAAATGTGATGATCTAACATTTCAGTATTATTTGAATTTCTGCTGTTAAATACGAACGTTTATACGTAACAGTGCTGTAAATCAGTTATTTATGCAAAGGCGAAGTAATGTGATCTGACATTGTTGTACGCATTATTCTGCTTTTACAATTTGTTATTGCTATCATCACTTTTACAAGGTTTTCTATTAAAACTTACACCTAGTTATCTCTTCATGCATATAGAAACCTGCAGCTTAAACAAGATTTTTTGTTTCTGAATTACATATATTTTTTAAAAACTTATGGTATTGAAACGTGTTGAAGCGATGTCAACAAGTTGTTGGTTGTCATTATAGGAACCACGATTTACAAGTCTGTGTTGGCATACAACATATACGAGGCCTGGTTTACAAGCAGGGGTGTGATTTTCCTCATTATCTTAGAGGATTTCCTCTGTTCAGACTTTTGAACTTGTGTTCTGATCCTTTCAAGTCTGCTCCAAAATCATGTTTTTCCTAGATGGGTGGGGTATTTTCCTTCCTTCAAGAAGTTGTGCTATCACACCCCTGTTATCACTAAATTTGTAAAAGCTAAACATATATTTGAGCAGGACAGGGACAGTTACTCTTGGTATTGAATGTAGATTTATCTGTGGACAATTCACTCTACTCACTCACTGATTTTTTCTGAGCTTAGTCTTTAACTGACCAATAGCAACACTCCATTTTAACTTGAAGATATATTACCTCATGCCAAATTGAGACCGTTCAGTCTGCCCTGAACTCAAACATTCTGAACATAGGTATTTATTTTTGTCTTAAATTTGATTATTCTTTTTTACCTTATTAAGCATCTTTCTATAAAAAAAAACATCAAGAGAAAGTCAGTCTAGTTATACAGAAAAACTAGGTTTTACAGCAAATAGAATCACTTTAGGGACCACACATTATTTATAGAGTCAGGTAAACAGAATATCAGGATAAAAATACACAATGTGTTGTGATTTTGCTTCTATGATTTTTTTGTAAAAAAGTCATCTCATTGCATACATACTACGCATAACTCATATTCAGTAAATTATTGTACAGAAACATTTTTTTTATATTTGACTACCACATTAGGAGAAACATTATTATATTATTATTTATGGTCAATTACTATGTATGTTTCAGTTACTTGTATAACTAAATTATCCTCCGTTGTACAAATCATCTTTGTAATCAAACATATTGTACAATATTTTTTAAATGTTGATTGACAAATGATTTTTGTTGTTACATAATTTTTGAGCCTATGAATATGTCTGTCTCTTATGAATGAGCCAATCAGAATCAATATCTCAAAGTCAGTGTATGTTTGGATTGTTTCTGTTATTTTCACTTCATTTGTTGGATGTTGTTAGTATTTCACTTTATATGGGATGGAATGTTAGACTAGATTGCGTAGGAAATTGATATTTTTTGCTGAAAATAGAAAAAAAAACCTACTATTTATTGTAACTAATATTGACCCCTGTAGAAATAGGCTGGTTGGTTTTGAAAAATTAAATCTTCTCATTCATGCAGTGGCTATTGATATGCCCTCTGCAAAATAGAAGCAAAAATATGTAATCTTCAATTTTCAGTAATTTTGTTATAGACTAGTAGTTGAATATGAAAATATTCTTTTTTGTAGTGATTGTGTAATATTATGTGATAGTTAATCTTGTTTCTTAGTTTATATTGAAATGTGTATTTCTTGTTAAATATTGTTAAATTTTATCCATTGAATTGTGTATTCTACCTCAAGAAATAACCTTTACCCTATCCCCCACACACGGTACAAAAAATATTTTCATGCAGAAAATGAGTGCACTGTTTCTACTGTTTTACCATATGTATCCTGGTAAAATGGTTCCATCTGTTTAAAACTTCCCTATTTTTTATTATTTCAAAAGCTGCCATAAAATTTCTGGCAAATCATTTCTGGTTTTGCGTTTTTTTTGAAAAATTGATGATTAAAGTATGGCATTTTTCTCTTCAGTACAGTTTTTTGTAATTGTACCTCTATCTGTATTCAGCCAAACCCTTTGTAATCAGTGAATTGTTTGAAATTAAACCCATGTGTTAGCATCTTAAAAACTCCATCGTGTAAAAATTCTTACAAATATTTTAAAGTTAATCTTATTGTGTTTTCCCTTCATTTTTATTATCAACAATTTATCAAAGTACCTGAATTTCAAGTATTTATTTTGTACTCAGTACGAAAGCTGTTATATAATAAATGAGTTTGGTATAGTTTATAATTTAGCCAAACATTTTTGTATATGACATCAAAATGCCTAACTGTTTTATTATTCAGAATTATTGCCTAAGTTGAAGAACCACTAATAATCTGCCTAACTTGCTCTTGCTGATGTAGTTTGCCCGAGCCAATTTTAACTTTTGGAAAATTGTAAGTTTTCAACTAGAAATAAGGTGTGCTTTTTTCACAAATAAGTGACTCAAATTCAGGTACAATATTAAATCCGGTGAATACTTTAGTATACGGTCAGTCAAAGTTCATACACTGTAAATTATTCACAATTAATTGTGATTTTTCAATGGAATATCAAAAATGCATTGCTCTAGTTAGTTAGTTACTTGTTTTGTTTCTAGATCCTTATTGTTAAAAATTATATACATTTTATTGTTACATTGTTTCGTCTCTGATCGTTATAAGATTCATTATTTATAAACAATATAGTGATTTGTTTTGGTTAAATGGTTAATGGAATGGCTAAAATACTATTGGCTGTGGTGTATGAATATGTATGAATGTGTTAATTAATATTCATGAGTAAACAATGAATACTACATGAATATTCATGAAAAAGTAGAAATATTGATGAGGAAGTATGAATGTTTCATGTATTTTATGTACATATGTTCTTCTCTGACACAATTATGTCAACACACCACAAATAGACTGTCAATCCATTGTTTTCTAGACACATTTTTTACAGTTGACATCATGAATCTGGACCTTTCTATAATTTTAATCAATCCTTATGTCACAATCCTGAATTGGAGATGTTGTAGAATTTTGCATTCAAGATAATATTGTCAATACCATTGTTTGAGTTATTTATCATTTTTTTTAAAAGTGAAAAGAACAAAAAATAAACTTTCTGATGTCTTAATGTACCAAATAGACCTTAATACTCACTGCTAATTGTATCCCCCTTTTTATGAGAGAAAACTTTAAAACCCCTTCAAATGGTGTCAAACTGGTACAAAAATTCTTCAAAACTTTAAAAAGTCTGGTCATTATAAATGCACCTAGGGTCTTTTATTAGGGGAAAATTGGTACTATCAATGCAGTTTGTTTAGTTAAAAAACTTGATCATCTGATTGCATGAAAATTTAGTTTTATTTAATGGTTTATTTTCTTGACTTGTTGAAAAATGTACAAAAGTTGGTTATCATTATGTAAATTTTCCATTAGAAATGTTAATGTATATAATATATTATGATATAGACAGTGTACAATTTTATTATGATTTTTACATTGTTTCTTATGTGCTACAAGGTTGTAACTTGGTAAATACTTCCTATTATATGCTCTCAGAGACATTACATTTAATTACAACATAACCCCTGAAAACTGGACTCAGAAAACCGTAATTTTGACCCAGTCCAGAAAGGGTCCGGTTTTCAGGGGTTTGACTGTATTTCTTCTCAATTAGTCAAGTTATTGTAAGAACCACTGTTGAACACATCAGGTATAATTTAAAGGGTTATTAAAGAAATTTTGATGAGGTCTTAGTTATAAAAATGTTGGTTTGTAGTTATGGTGACCCAAACTTTTAACAATGGGTAGGTAGGTAGGCATCTTATATTAACACACATGCATGTAATGAAAATGATGGAATAGAGTAGAAAAACAGTTTTGATAAAATCTCTTCAATTTTTTAATGAATTGTTCACGTAACAACAACAGACCCATTTAGTAGGAGAAGATTTGATGTGGATATAAATACATTGTATTTACAAATTACAAGTTGCAGTTTTGTTACACTGAGAGGATGACACTGTGTATAAATCACTGATAGGACTTTAAGGTTCTTCATCATAGTTTATTTATTTTTGGTGTATGTGTTCAGTATAGATCACAGTCGTATATGTTGTGATAGAGTTTGTAAATATACATAAATTAGAGTGTAAATAACTATAAATATATATTATTGTTTGAAAAAAATGAGTGAATTATGCTCTGTGCGCGTGTGTGTTCATTCATAGATTCTGTGTAAATGCAAGACAATAGCATTAAGTGAGTCGATACTTCACATTATATGGTATATGATTATTTGTCACCTTGTTCCTCCTCACCTTATCCTATTGTATGTTCAAATATTATATGTTAGATAAAATACCTCTAGTTTTTCTTGTGTCAGATAATTGAATATGTTTTCTACGACTTTTAAGGCTAGAAAAAAAATTAGTCCAGTGAGGGTTACATGATGAAAAAAAAATTACAAAAGGTAAGTCGAAAAAGTGCTTTTTTTTTCTAAATATACCTTTCATGAGACTATGAGGTACACTATTTATTAATTTTATATTTTACTGTCTGAAATGTTAGGGCCAATGCAAAAGATAGAGTTGTTTGGGTAACTTTTTTTCTAGCCAGGACTATTTTTCTGCTCCAACAAAGACCAGGATCTGAGATTGTTAAACTTGAGATTGGTTGCTGTACTCAAATCTTTAACATGATTAAATCTCAAGATTATTGATAGAATAATCTCATGTTACTCTGTGTTAATCTCGAGATTCACTTAAGTGCTCAACTAAGATGTACTGGTATATTTGACCAATGAGATCAATCTTAAGGTTGGTAATCATGGATTCTGTAGTTGGAAATGAATACAAATAAAATCTCTGAACTTTGAGTATTGTTATTTAAACCAAAGATTTTGAGTCTGATTGGGTTGAATTCAGGTAAAAACGTTTTTTGCAACATTTTTTGGCATAATACACTCATTAAGCTAAAAAATAGATTTTATAATTAATTTTTTAAGAAAAAAAATATTACAAAAAATGTATGGAATTTTCATGCTTACATGGATGCAATACAGATACTTGGTATTAAACAATACTGTGTTACCATTGTACCATTTTATATCTCAGGCCGAGAAATAAATTCCTGGTTTCTGCTGACATCTCAAAAAATTAAGGGTGCGTAGTTTGGTGGAAGTTGTTTTTCAAATATATTTTATTTAAGTCTGAGGTACTGTCCGATGTATGAAAATGAACAAAAATGACTGAGAACAGAAAAAACAATCTAAAGATTGACTGAAAGAAAATAGGGTCCGTCGGGTTAGCGGGAACCAGGAACTTTTTTTACGCCATATCAGATGTTTCAACTTTGCATAAAAATACATCATAAAAACAATTCATGTAATTCAATTTTTTATTCAATCAATTTTTAAGTCAACATTTAGAAATCTTGATAAAGGTTGTGTTTCGCATAATTATCATCATTTTATATTGATTTTTTTCACAAATCCGATGATTACTATGAATGTTTGTAGAAATAAAAAATCTGTTATGTGTTTAACTTGTTGTTCTTATGTTTTATATTCCACACTTTTTTGTACTTGAAGATGCCAATATTTTTTGCATTTCTGGTCTTGACAAGATATAAATAAATTTAGTCTCTGGTACATTATGTGGGGAAATAGGAAGTTATAGAAAACGCGGAGCAGATTAGTTCTAAAAAGTAACTGCAGAGAATTGAGTGTCATTTCATAGACATATCTTAACCATAAAACGACTTTTATTCATAAAATGTGCATGTGAATGTTGAATTTTTCAATTACATACTTTATAGCTGGCAAAAAGACTATATAAATTGATGAGATGTGTCCTTTCTTCTTAATAACTGATTAAAGAACATGAAAGTTCCAAAACGGACATAAAATATGTCTGTCAAGACTGTATAGGAAATGTTCAATTTACAGAGCAGACAAGGTCCATATTATCTGATATTGCTAAATCAGGGCTAGTAATTCAAGAGAGCCTGGGACATTTTGCTAGTTGTCAGACTTGGCTGTGATATTATGCCAATAAATACTTTTTTATCAAGTTTGGTGGAGATTGAATGAGAATGGTTCAATTTTGAGTACGGACAATTATTGTGGACGTCACTTGTCCATCACAGGTGTCCCCACAATGCCTCCCATCAAGATGGGCATAAAAGTGTTCTCTGAGCTGAGATATGTCTAAGAAACAAGATCTGGAAAATGTCCACAATACATGGAATAATGTTGATAAACAGTGTTAACCCATCCCAGATAGAAACAGACAGAGCAATGCAAACGAAACTAGCCACTTGATTTATTTCAATTTCTCAACATTAACAGAGTACTTCCAAAGTTGGAAGTAATTGTAAATTAAAGTAGAAACAAGGTTATTCAATGAGATAAATATGGTTTCTGTCATGAATAACATGTTTGAGGACATATTTTAATTATATTATTGTCAAAGATCTGCACCGTCAAGGTTGTTAATCTTATTCACCATTTGTTGTATTGCATTCGAGTGTGAACATTTACGGAACTCCAGTTGTATTATATCGTCATAGCGACGTAATGTGATCTTTCTGCCCTTAATGTGCAGGGTTGATCCGGCAATCTGGTTTCTGGCTGCTACAGAATTAAGAGTAATAATCCATCTGGAATTACAAGACTTCAAATGTACAAATGTGCATAAATAGTCAAACCTCATAAAGAGCCACTGAAGGCAGTACCTGAATAACTATTTCAATATATCCATTACATTCAAATAAAGAAGGGCTTGGTAGCAGGAGAATAATTATTTCACTACATCCAATGCTTTACTGTATCCAAATTTGCTATAATCCTGTTGTACTGTATGACCCAAAACAGTATCCTAGAGGGTAGCACTTTGAAACGGTCTGTGGCAGAGCTACATGGGGGCTAGACTAGTTTTGAAGGCCTTATGACACACTTCCAAAAAATAAATGAAGTTACATAAATAAATGACAGACGGATACAATAAAACAACAGATGCTACAATGAACATCAAATATAAATACAGTCAAACATGTGTTTGCATCCACCTCTGAATAAAGGTCACCCTGTGGAAAAAAAGCCATTCTTTGAAGAACTGTCTTTGATTATTTAGAGCATACTGACGTCTGAATAAATGCCATCTGTCAATAAAGCCAAATTTGTCTTTCCCAGAGGTGGCTTTTGTTCACAGGTTTGACTGTAATGAGATTAATAGAAATAAAAAGCTGTTTACCTGTTTTCAGTCCCTGGAGTGTCTAGATGTACAGCTAATGGCACATACTGGACATCCTTTATTCTCGCTCCTGGACATAGTGGTAACAAGTCACTAATCCTGTCATATACCTCTCTGTGTGTGAAAATGTAACCCTGGAATAATAACAAAATCATTTTATGAAAGAAATAATTTTCATATATGTATATATAAAGCAATACACAGTTATAGCGGACTCAGGACATGCCTCGCTTTATCTTATTGTTACGGATATAATGAAATATGGATATAATAAAATCATTGTTTGGGTTGCTAGGAACTCTTTGCAACTGGTTCAACAGTACAGACTGTATTACAACACTAAATAAAATGCAAAAAGGGCCAGACTACTAAAATAAAGATACGGTGTGAACAACAAATGTAACAGGGTCATCAATTAAACAGGTTTTTTCAAGTGTTTATTGAGCAGAAGCTGTTTCCTTTTTTTTAGTACTGCGAACCTAGATCCCAGAACTACCAAAGCTAAATCTCCATAACAACTTGCCATATTCCAATTTGGTAACAAAAGGTTAATCTAAACTGAAGTAAACAAAAGGAAGCCAATTGTTTGATGTCGTCTGCCTGTCTGACCAAGAACTTACCCCAATCTAACAACCAGGCTTTCAAACATGTAGAAAACATGGTTATAAATCAGTAAGTCTTATTATATGAGAACACACCCCTATGTAGAAGCAGATGGCTGTGGGTCGCAGTTCAGGTTCACCAGAGTGCCTACAACCACGTCCTTGACAATAAAACTTCACACTTTTTATGAGCTGTTTATCTTCTGAAGCTGGACAGAGTGAGCAAAATGTTTAACACATGACTGTACAAGCATCAAGAACAAACTTATGAACTTAACACATTGTTTGTATGAAATACTGTAGTTTTCTAATTAAACAATTTCAATGACTGAGATGTTTCAAGGATAACCGTCAACTTCTGTAACTATGGCAACGTAACATTTTAAAATATTTAGAAACTGGACAAAATTGTGCTTAATACATGGACAAATGAATTTTTGCCATTTGTATGTGAAGTATACAGAATATATTCAGTACTTTTTTAAAAACTAGTTCCAAAAAGTACCATGCAGTGATATCTTTCACAGTCATTGATGTTTCTAAGTTATTTTACATTTTTCCAAGGACCTGTTGTCAGCTGTTAAAGATTTATGTCCAAAATATTGCAAGATTTTTAAGCTGTACTATTGCAATCAAAGCTTGCACATATCTATGAAACAGGCCTAATAACTGTTCACATAAATATCACACAAGTTGTTACTGCACAGAACAGTCACAGATTTTGCCTATTCTAAATCAATTATTTAATCATTAATAGTGTCTTTCCTTTACAGGTATATAACAAACATGTATATATAAATATATATAAAGCTTTACTCACCATCTGACTTAGATTTGGCAGTAGTACATCCACCAGACATCATGGGGGGGGACAAAATCACAATTCAAATGTTGCTAAATTAGCTTTCAGCAAAATATAACAATACCTAATACTAGCCACGGACTCATAGTATTTTTTTCGTTCTTAATGTCAAACAACAACAACATATCAATTATTTAAGGCAATTAAACATTGTTTTTCATGTTATTTGATGTTTCGACACATGTACACTGGGGAAGTATAAAATCACGGAATAATCACGCAATTAAATCGACCAGAGAATTACGCTATTGGCTTCCAGTTATTTTTTTCCAACATGGGAATATTATGGGTTATCTGATGATTATAATCACGACTTAGTAACATGTAGTCCATTAAAAACAAAAGAAAAATACATGGAAAAGATGTTTTCAATTGATTTTTCTATGAAATTTCTTATGTATCTGTTTAATTAAGCATGATGCAAGGTTACTGTTTCATTAAGATCCTCATGTATTCAAATTTGGCCAATTATAAGCAATTATGTGGATATTACTAAAACGTGTTAAATTACTGAATCACATTTACCATGATACCTCAATTTTAAGACCATATAGAGCTGATTAGTGTTGAAATACAGATTCAGGTCAATTAGGGTGTCAGAATAATGTATCAATAAAAATCATTATTGTCTGATCATAATAAAAAATGACATGCTATCAAATAAATCCTATGTTTACCTAGAAGAACAGGCATGTGCATTATGACATTTCATACAGTACTTTCATTTTCAAAATGCAACATCTGGCCTGTTGAATCATTTTGGGAAACGTTTATTGATGGTTTTGTCTTTTTCATGAGCAGCCATAACTTTTTGGTTTAACATAAGGTTTTATTGGCCTTTTGTTTCACCATCACCCAAATCTCACCAGATGAAGGAACTGCCCATTCAAACCCCAATCTCACCCTGGCTCTCAATGGGGCCACAATTTGTTTACAGTGGTTCTGGGTGTAATTTTTTTTCTAAATTTTTTATGGTACTCATTCGCAGATATTGTCACAAAAATGCTTGCAATGCATTCCCATACACTTATTGTGAAAGAAATAAGACCAGAACTAGAAAATTTTTGCCATTTTGTTATTTGTTCAAATGTTTTTGTTTTATATTTCCATGAATATCTATCAGATACATACATTTCTTTTTGCATGTTGCATGCTCAATAGGATGTTTTGATAAATATATTTTATTTAAATATATTTTATTTTCGCAAAGCATAGAAATTTTCCTTAGTGTCTTGACCCAGTTATGAAAGTGTATGGCCATGGAATAAACACATTAACAACAAAAGCTTTGTGGTACATAATTTTTTATTGTACTTAAATACAGATAAACATCATCAAGTCCTTACTAGTAACAGAACCTCCATACACATGTAATTTCTACTTAATTTCTGAAATTCAGGAAATATGCTTTAATTTTGAACAACAAAAATATGCATTTACTATACCATCACATGAAGCATGTATGTCTGTATATAATGTTAGTATCTAAGACACATAATGCAATAATGTAGAAATATCTTAGTGAGTAATTCTGTTATAATTTGATAGACTACAACAAAAGCAAGCAATTTACAGGGGAGTGATTTCACAAACAATTGCAGGAAAGAAAAAATCATGCATTACTATGAGCAGATCTAGACTGGATCTAAACATTTTTTATTCAGTCTTAAAACAGGAAATGACCTCAAAGAAGGAAGAATCACAATTACACAGCAAGTATACAGCAAAGAAAAATCATCAAGGCAAGGAAAAATAAGACAAAGAGGATGAATAAGATTAAATCAGATGAAAAGAAAGAATAAATTAAAAGAAAGAATAAGGTAACAATGAAGAATAGGATGAAGTGAAAAAATAACATGAGAGAAAGAATAAGATGAAAAGAAAGGAATGAGCTGAAGGGAAGAATAAGATTGAAAGAAAAAATAAAAGATGGAAAGAAAAAATAAAATAAAGAGAAAGAATACAGTGAAGAGAAAGAATCAGATGAAAAGACAGAATCAGATAGAATGAAAGAATAAGATGAAAAGAAAGAATAAGGTGAAGAGAAGAAAGACATCAAGCAACAATTATCTGTTATCAGATAAAGTCACAAAAACAAAGATTCCAAATTCATTTCACAGCACTGCTTTATTGCTTAAAGTCATAGCAAAGAAATTTGCAATAATTTGCAACAGAATTATAGCATTGACAAATACTCTGTCATTCCTTGCATCTCCAAGTAAGCCTGAAAAGTATACAACAAATAATAAGCCTGAGGTAACAGGTACAGATAAACAATGTCACAGTTACTCAGACTATATCATTTAATCTTTTATACTCATTAATTTATTTCAAAGAGGTTGTCAGAGCAACAGATAAGCTGCGTATTTGCATATTTACTCAATTAAATTTACAAAATATGCAATTGAAACTATTTTAGATGCGTATCAAAAAGCAAAATACCCAATTCAAATATTTATGATGCGTATCGAAACCAATTTTCATGAATATACATGCATACAGTCATTTTTGTCTGTCTGTCGTTCCATATAGTCTCGGACAAACGTTGTAGCGATGCGGTTCAAAAACAAGCAAATGTGTACAGTTTAGACTTGATAAGTAAGAACATGAATTCCCAATTGATATAAAAATCATAGACTAACAGGTTTCTGGAAACCCAATTATATTTAGCAAATACCCAATTCAAAATGAAATGGTGGAGTAATATCCAATTCACTGAGAAAGCTTATCTGTTGCTCTGGGTTTTTTTAAAGGTGACTGTTAACTCAAGTTTTATTGTACATGTAACACTTCAGATAGTAAGATGTTGTTTATTATGTTGCTAATGTATGAGCGTCCTAGGATTCCACAAATTCAACTAAGAACATGAATAAGGCCAGACAAAAAAATACAGTCTGGTATAAAGCTACAAGAACCAAAACAATTAGGGTACGTAGGTCAAAAACTTTTCTAATTTATTTCTAAACACACCTTTTGGTCAATGCAAAACATTTTCAAACTTTGGTATTGCTGTTAGAAACTTTATTTGGCATTAAAAAAATATGATCAGGTTGGTAAATTTCCACAAGATTACATATTTGTTTGACTTTAAAGGTTTACATAAACTGTCAATATACCTTTAACATCGCAACGTCCTCATCTTCCTCTTCATCCTCCAAGAATCTACTGACATTCACGCTAACATCAACAGCAGAACTTAAATACACTCGAACTATTGCTTTTGCTTCTGACAATCTGTAAATTTTACAATAAAACAACCATACAAATAACAGCAGTTTAAAATAGCATAGATCACAAAGGTAATATTTGTGCTTTTTATTTGTGGAAAATTGCATTTAAAAAAGTCATAGGTGGACTATACATAAAATGTTCAAATCAACAATAATACAGTTACTATGGATGTAAAACAAAGATAACATGGTGTGAGGGTGGGCCTGTAGAACTATTTTAACCTCCCTTCCCCTCAGGACGTCGCTGCAGACAGTTCCAACGTTGTACACTTAAGGGAGATTGTTTGTCCCCCATTCTTTCACATGTTTTGGGGAGGTTTTTGAGTCTGGTGGTATTTAGGGGTTGTTGGGACTTTATGTATGTCACTCTTATAACATGTCTACTCACTTTTGATGTTTTATAGCAAACACAAGTAGTGTGTTTATGTTTCTCATCTCAACACAGTACATCAAGAAATGTTTCTGATCAACACCGTCTTGTATTGTCTCAAATCTCTCACAACGTAGAATTTCTCTATAAATTGCTCGCTGAAGCTAGAAACAAACACAACAAAAACTTCTAGAAATTATGATAAAAATATTAAGCAAAAATAATAATTGTCATCACATCTACATGCCATAGAAAGTTAATATTCATTAACAATGCTCAAACTAGGCAGTATATAAAGGAAATAGAACAAAACTTCTATACAAGTTTCATAATGTTCCAACATAAGTCAAGAAATGCAACTTTACCAACAAACCAGCATTTCAACAGTTTATTGAGCAGACCATTGACCTATTCTCAATTTTATAGTGGATTATGATAGCAAAAATTACCTTTAAGCTGATGCCATGATTTAAACCATGTTTCAATAGATTCCTGGAATTCTCAAGAATTTGTTGTTGATTTTCAGCCATCATCTCCTGTAAGATTCACATACATTGTGACATACATAGTGACTTTATCTAATCTTGATCAGGTCATTCAGCACAAATTTGCACTTTTCACCTATTTTCAGCAGAATTTCAGTTATACACAGACGGGCAATTAATGAATCCATTTATCTGGATACGGAACAAACCTTGTTCTCTGAAAGTGATTGCAAACTTTTCTATATTTAATGTCAAAACTATATTGTCTGTAGGTACATTATCTGTAGGTACATTACATGTAGGTACATTATCTGTAGGTACATTACATGTTGAGTCAACATGAGAATGAGTTGTTTTATACTAGTTTTCTATACTGCTTTAACGCACTATCCCCTAATCTGTTACATGGCATGCATGTATTCAGGCCACGCCTACTTGTGTATGATTGGTTAAGAGACACACAACACAGGGCATGACTGTACAGGTTAGGTGAGATGTAGAAACTACCTGAATCAGGGGATCATCCTGGCCCCTACAGATGAGCAGACATCCTAGGGCACAAGCTGGAAGTTCAAGTTTCTTATAAAGCTTAGCCAGACCAGGTCCATCTAAATCCTTCAACACAGGACAACTGAAAATATATAACAAAAACAATAGAGTCCCTTACATTACATAGCTTATTGAATACCGATCAAGTTCCCAAAGGTTCCATTTTAATGATTAAATTTGATTTTATTAAGCATCTATGTTAAACGTAAATTGTCTATCTTAAACATAAATTAAGAGCAATAAACTCAATATTATGTATTTCTTTACAAAGGGCAAAGTGTAATTAGACCAAAGCAAATGCATACATCAGAGAAATGAGATTCGAGAGGAATGTTCAATTTCAACTTTAATTCAGGTCTTACAATTAAATTGGATAAATATAAGATTTACCTGAGTAAAATATTGAAATAATGAACACAGGAGTTGATCTCATTCTTGCTCAAAGGAGAACTCACTGTAACAAGAAATTCATTCATTTTAATTCAATCACTCTAATAGACAATGAATGCAAACACTGGATGATGTTTTCAAAGCAGGAATACAACCAGAAATAGTTCTATAAATAGAATAATCAGAAAGATTGAAGTCCTGGTAATTCTACTGCCGATTCTGATACATCAACATTATCCCTCGATGCTTCAAGCAGACTTTCTCAAAAGTTTTACATTTTGCAAAACTAGCCTCTTTAATCATCCAATCTAAGGAAAAATCGTACTCCTCTATAAAAGCAACAGGTTTTTACAGTGCCTAACAAAACTATTGACAAATTTTGTTGAAGTGATAAAACTGTTTCAGTTAGTAAGAAAATAGAATACTGCTGCAACATTTAATTCTACCGGCATGAATTTTCTCACAAACACAAATATTATGCACAAGCTTATATTTGTGCATTTTCCAATTAAGTAAAGGGAACAATATATTTCAAGAACAAGAACACAAAAATGTTAATGCAAATGTGAATAAGTGCTTTGATCTTTGAGCAAAATGTGTGAAATTTCATTCTGTGTAAATAACTATGATAGCACAGAAAACGCAGCAATTAGAAAAAATGTGTTTATATACCTTTAAGAAGATGCATAGACACAACACTGTACCACATCTTGCTGAAGGATGAAACTTGCCATAGTTGTGGTACATTGTTGAGTTTCAACAATACATACTGAAGCTGTGTCATCTGAATAAAAAATATTTACTGTTCAGTAAAACTTTGTTATTATGAGCATCAATGCCATGAGAACCTGACTAATCTCGAGGAGTTTTTAAAGTCCTGTCATTTTTAAAATTTTCATGGATAAAAAACTTTACGTAAGTGATCAACTTTTATTTAAACAATCAACAAATGTGTAATCCTCTCTGATTTCACAGAGTACACATTACATTAGCATTTCAAACTATTACTGTAATTACATTTGTTAATGCACATAATACACTTTATCAAGCCAAGACATACTTCGTTATTAAAAGCACCAGGTTTATATCACCTGTTCTGATGACTCCTCGAAATAACGAGGTTTTGTTGTATATTCAAAATTGAAAGAATCAGCAAACGAATAATTCTACTAACAATCCCAGACTTACCAGGTTAAATGAGAGAAGTCTCTGTAACATACTTCCCCACAGCTGATAATCATAAATCTCATATTCCAGACATAAACATGATACGAGTGTCACAGCCTGAAATGTAGAAAGAAAATGTACACTTTTATGGCCATGTGACAGTATCTGGTTTGAATCCTGCTAAGATCATCATAATGAGCAAGGAGACTATCTCAGCTATTGTACTGATGTATATTGAATAACGCTATGTATATATTGTACACATTCTATTACTACGAAGGCTTGTTGGCAGTTAACATACAATGTTATATGATACAGTATACATGTCATAGATATTGTCTATGTATAAACACTACAGCTATATATATTGTAATTCTTGTGCTCAAAACAAAACTACAGTCGCCAGATGTTATAAAACTTGAGATAAATCTCTGAGCTCAATACTAAATTTCATATTTGAAATACTTAGGTTACAATGATATCAATGTTTCATGCCTAAATACATATTCAGACAAATTATGGATGAATGTAAGATTAATTTCATTACTATTTTATCATAATTAATGCAGAAACATCAAATGAAAAACAAATGAGATTTGAACTTTGGGGCTGATCTCAACTTTTACCCCTTTGGGCCCAATCTTTACAGCTAGTATGTCTCTATTCACGCGTTGTCTTATATCAGCCCCATACCAGTGATTTGATTGGTTGCTGATCAGGTATGAGGAAATATATGGTCATGGCAAAGAATCTAACTGAAAATTTCTCTAAAATAGAATAAATAGACAGATTCATCATTCACTCATTTGAAGAGACTGTGTTAAACCCCTCTATACTGCTCAGATTTTCTAAACGCACTTCCATGTTTCACAAATATGACACCTTTTATCACTAAATCCACAAAAAGTCATGTCACAGCTACATACAAAGGAAACAACTAAGAGATATTTGTGTTTATAAATTACTTACAGTTTTCTCATGGCTATGATTCTTCCAGATTCCTTTTACAAGTCCATTCTTGTTACATGACATGAACGTATCCACAGTGTGTCGTATATGTAACTTCTCCAAACTTGATAGGTAGACCATGATATGCAGCAGGTCTCTATGAAAACAAATAGATCAGAGTTACAAGGAAGATACCTTGGTACATTACTGTAGTACCTTCTAATTTCAATGGCACTTATTTTTGTGCCTCGACCCTAAGAAAGGTAATAAATTCACACATTTTTAATCGTAAGAGTATAAAGAGCTCACATATCACAAGAACACAATTTTAGCTTAGTTGTAAATTAACACATTGATCTTTGCATGAAATGTGGGAAAATTCATCCTGATCATAGTCATAAATTAACACATTGATCTTTGCATGAAATATGTGAAAATTCATCCTGATCATAGTCATAAATTAACACATTGATCTTTGCATTAAATATGTGAAAATTCATCCTGATCATAGTCATAAATTAACACATTGATCTTTGCATTAAATATGTGAAAATTCATCCTGATCATAGTCATAAATTAACACATTGATCTTTGCATGAAATATGTGAAAATTCATCCTGATCATAGTCATAAATTAACACATTGATCTTTGCATGAAATATGTGAAAATTCATTCTGATCATAGTCATAAATTAACACATTGATCTTTGCATTAAATATGTGAAAATTCATCTTGATCAGAATAAATAGTAATAATGTTATGTAGAACCTGATATCATTTAAAGACTTGTTACAGACTTTCTGTACCATCTCATCATCATATAAGTGTAGAATACATCTGAGGGCGCTAATACAACAAGCTATATCACGACCTTCTTTCAACTACAATATACAACAAACCAACACATATATTCTTTGTGAAAAATTATATTCAAGAGACTATTAGAGATGTGGAAAAAAATGAATTCAACAAACTCCGAGATAATATATGATTAAAGAGTCCAAAAATGCAATGAGAAGCATGAATTAATCTTACCAACATAAGTTATTCATAGCAAGAATTAAGGACAAAGAAATTATCAATAGTAAAATATTCAAACAGTAGACCTACCAAGTGAAGTGAGTATCCCCAAAATAATTTCATAAAACATACACCAAGACCTTAAGCTTTATGTTCAACAGAAGGGCAAAACCGTATCTGTCATTATAAGGGCTAGGATATAAAGTAAACCTATACAAAAACTATCAGAGACGATGCTAACAAGTACAATGTTGTAGCACTTAGTGTTGAGACTTTCCTAAAAATATAACCTGGCTATTGGTTAGAACTAACTAATCAGACAAAACAGTGTAAACTCAAAAACAAACTCAGTAAAACCTCAAACAGAGATCACATAAAAATCAAAATCATCTCATTACGAGGACCACTTATTTTTGGATCATTTTCAGTCTTTCTTCTATCTTTCAACTAGATAATAAGACAATCTAAATAATAAGAAAGGTGGTCTAAATATCAAAGTTTTACCATGTATATAAACTCACTGAAATGAATCTGCAACTTTTAAAGTTAAAATAACACAGAATATAACTTACATTTAATGCAAAGTCAAACAGCCTCATCATGTTTTTACCATCAGTGTCTCCTTGAACCAAGTACACAATCCTGCAATATAACAACCATGAAGATACATAGTTCAGAAGGAGCCTCAGTGGTCAAGTGGTTAAGGACTCTGATTGGTAATCACTAGACCCTCACCACTGTGAGTTCGAATCCAACTT
Organism: Lutraria rhynchaena; assembly: GCA_008271625.1. Lineage (NCBI taxonomy): Eukaryota > Metazoa > Mollusca > Bivalvia > Venerida > Mactridae > Lutraria > Lutraria rhynchaena. Next base: position 1,135,822 of record VIBL01000040.1, read on the forward strand.
GGGATCAAATTTCACCAATGAGGAAGGTGTCCAACTAGATTATGGAAGGTCAGTAGTTCTACCCAGGTGTAAGCCTGGGGTATTCCTCCACTGTTAAAGCTAGAAATGTAGCCAAATGACACTGACTATTGGTGAGATGTTAAACTCTAAAAAAACGAAGTTCAGTCTAACAATATTTACAACATTCACTAATAATAAAGTTATAAGATTTCTAAAGATTTCAACAATCAATAATAACGGCATAGTTGAAATGAGTGGGTAGGTAAGTAAATGTCTATGAAATTTGATTCAAGACATTTAAGAACAAAGATTAGGTACATGAAATTCCAAAAATATTGACGTCTGAATCCAATTCAGCTTTCATATTTTTACTAATTCCGACCTTGACCCTAGAATATGATCCCAAACAAGGTTCCACATAATAAATCTGGCAGCTACAGGTCAATATAAAATTACTGAATGGAAAAAAATTGTTTTGATGTTCCCCATACATACTCAGCTGCCCAAACAAGAACTTAACCTACATCTAATCACTAGGCTTTTTAACTTTCTTGACAACCTGGTTAACAAACTTAACATACCTCTTGATGTTCTCTTCTTCATCACTATCAACATCCTCATGAACAGTTTCATTGAATTTAAGGTTCTCCAAACTGAAGGTCATTGTCTGAAACGATGACAACATAAAGTCATCTTATCAGTGAAGAGAATCAGTGACCATGGGTTATCAAACCCATTCCTCTGCAACCCAATAACTTAATGCGAAAAAATTAAAGTAACAATTTATAATATTTGGTAACAAATATTTACAATATCTCTGAGATGAAAAGCGACCTATGAGTTGTAATATTATCAGTGCAGAAAATCAGTGACCATGGGTTATCAACCAGTACAAACCCATTCCTCTGCAACCCAATGACATAATGCAAAAAAATTAAAGTAGCAATTTAAAACATTTGGTAACAAACATTTACAATATCTCTAAGATAAAAAGCATCCTATGAGTTGTAATGGTGAAATTCTTACAGAATCTGATTCCTGTAGTGACTGGTTGCTGGACTGTAACCATTTTTCGATCATAGTTTTATGTACTGTATCTAGACACACATTACATATACCAGCAATCTTCTCTGCCACCGTGTGGATATCTGTAATCAAAGAGAAATACAGTAAAACACAGATATAGTGAACTCAGATATAATGAAGAACTGGATACTGTGAGGTATTTATATTTCCCAAAACACATCACTTTAAATTTCTTTGTTATAGATGAAGTATGAATATAATGGAATAAGAACATGGTGATGCCATCCACTAAGTTTTCAACAGATTATTGAGCAGAACCATTTCCCTATTATTTTGCAAGAGTGACCTTGACCTTGAACCCCAAAAAAAATCCAAAACTAATTTTCCATAACAACTTGCAATATACCAAGTTTACCAGCGCTGGGTCAATCTAAACTTAAGGTCTTGAATGAAAAGCAACTGTTTGACTTTGTCATTGTTGAAAACCTGATAAAAAATACATGCATAATCAACCTACCAGGTTTAGGAGCCCCAGAATTCCACTCTAACTGTGTGATACTTGGATGTTCGTACAGTTTCTGTATCAACACCGAGGGCCTATCAGTGTACTGTAACAGATCTGCATCTCCCAGTGAATTCAGACACAAAATCTGAGCAGACGCCATCTTCTGCCAGTGACTTACGAACTTCACATAGGCCCCCTTAGCTTTCTGTCTTTTAGGATTCTGTAATGATAGGACAAAGTTGAAACACATGAAAGGACCAAATTTCACAAGCTAGGGATCTGTGCAGCCAGCTTATGAAAGGTTGGTAGCTCGGTCCAGGTGTAAGCCTCAGGTCTTCCTCCACCATTAAAGCTGGAACAAAATTACCCTGGCTGTTGGTGCATCATTCAACTCCAGTAAAACACATGAAAATTTTACAAGAACAAAAAATCCTCAGATATAAAGGTCAGTAAGTGAAGTCAGGGCTTTTTTCCATGGTAGGGGAAGGGCCTTTCTTAAATTTGGGGAAAATATAACACAGTATTTTTGCAAAAGGGGAGAAAAAACTCAAAGTAAACTGAATTTTGGGGGAAATCTGCATGAATTTAAGGATTTTTTCTCAGGGAAGACGCCTATAAACCGCCCTTGCTATAGATGGAAAAAAAGCCCTGGAAGTATATGCTTAATAAAAAATGATTGCATACAAAACATGGTTAGTCCATTAAAGAGACAACCAGGGTCCATAATTTACAAAATTGAGATCAGTCTCCAATCTCAAAATTGAGATCTGAGCTTGGAGACTGCTCTATTTTACGACCTCTGCATCAGGTACCATTAAATGGTAATTTGAGACTCAATTTTAGAGCTATTCACCAGAACAAAAGTTTTCACTGAACGCATAAAACAAGATGTAACATAAGCATGGGTAAAAGTTGGAAAATTTTCAAAAAACTAGAAATCTTAACATCAGTACCGCAGACACAATAAAAACCAGTAGGGTCTGGACCTGAGAAAAACTGGAACTTCCGCGAAACTTTTAACCTCGCATGAGGACTTAAATATAAACACCACTTACATCATCAGGGATACTGAGGTGCCAGAGTTCTGCGATCTTAACACACTGCTGTAGAACCAACACTTTCTCTGAACCTGCAACAACAGAATAAATACTCTTAATAACACATGACACAATCAATATTTAGTCATAAAATACCACATGATTAATATTAACCATAGGTACCCATGGGTTAAAGTTGAACATGTTAAAAAAAAACAGAGATCTTATTCTCGTTGCTAGAAAACATTAAAAACCAGTAGGGTCCAGATCAGGGAAAAACTGGAGGTTCTGGAAAATTCCGGAAAACTTTTAACCATGGATATCTGAGAATTATCATTAGCCAAAAAATGCTAAACAATTAATATCCATTTAAAAACGAAAAAAGAATATTAATATTTAGTCTTCAAATATCATAGAATTAAAATCAGTCCTAAAATATGAGAGATTTTACACAACTCCTAAAATACCAGAGATTTTACACAACTCTTAAAATACGAGAGATTCTATGCAACTACTAAAATACCAGAGATTTTACACAACTCCTAAAATACCAGAGATTTTACACAACTCCTAAAATACCAGAGATTTTACGCAACTCCTAAAATACCAGAGATTTTACACAACTCCTAAAATACCAGAGATTTTACACAACTCCTAAAATACCAGAGATTTTACACAACTCCTAAAATACCAGAGATTTTACACAACTCTTAAAATACGAGAGATTCTATGCAACTACTAAAATACCAGAGATTTTACACAACTCCTAAAATACCAGAGATTTTACACAACTCCTAAAATACCAGAGATTTTACACAACTCCTAAAATACCAGAGATTTTACACAACTCCTAAAATACCAGAGATTTTACACAACTCTTAAAATACGAGAGATTCTATGCAACTACTGAAATACCGGAGATTTTATGCAACTCCTAAAATACCAGAGATTTTACACAACTCCTAAAATACCAGAGATTCTATGCAACTCATAAAATACCAGAGATTTTACGCAACTCCTAAAACACCAGAGATTTTATGTGATCCATAAAGGCTGACATAATATAGTGACACTGAATTTGAAATTCACGTCCATTAAGCTATGAGACCCATAAGGACAACCATCTTCAACAAAATACAAACAAATGAACAAATAATGACCAAAAAAAATTTTTTTTTACTTTTTCAAAAAAAATGACAGATTAAATTATAAAGATTGTCAGACCAGGTAGGCACAATTGTTTGGTGATTAAGGAAGGACTGGACAAAACTAACCTAATGGTAACTTGTTAATCATCCATTTAGCACAAGCTAAAGAACTCTCACAGTTCTTAATGTTCTGTAACACCTGATCAGCATCCTGTATAATATCATAATATAAAAATATAGTGTAATTATGTAACAAGTCTAAATTAACAGTCTAGCAGCACATTTGTATCCCAGGGGTGTGACTAATTTTTGTATCTACGATACCTACACAAGTACAGTAGAAATGAAAATTGGTCATGTCCCTGTGGTTTGTATATTAATATACAGGCACTGTATTAGACGGGCTGTTACCATTAGAGGTAAATACTTTCACCCAAAAATTTAAGGCCAAAAATCCGAAATAATAATCTGCTGACATTTCCTCCAAATATATAGGCTTGGTACTTTATTCAGATATATTTCTTTTAGTTCAGAAATATAGTTCATATGAAAATATCGACAAGAAAGATATTAACTGAGACTGAAAAAAGTCAAGGATTGGCAGTAATAAATGGTGTCCATCAGGTTAGTGGAAACCAGGAATATAAATTTAGAGTATTTATTGTCAATAGTAGTTACAATAGTAATAAGCACTATGCCAACCATGTATGGAGAAGAGCCACATACCCTCAAAATGCTCGTGTACACGCTATACAAGTCAATACAGAACAAAATTTTAAACTGGCCATCAAGGTTTTTAGTAAATAGAAAGACAACCAACGAACACATTTCATTGAAATTTACATAACTTTTTATACATTCTATTTGTGATTTTATCCTTGAATTTTATTGACCGAGCACAGAGTAATAATGTTACCCTTAAAACCATATAATAATAAACCAAAAATTAATATTGTTAAAATAACTATTAGGTAGCTGTTTAGAAATTTTGTTGAGTGTAGATGTAGAATACAGCCATAAATTGCAAAGGTGGGAAGATTTAAGCAAACAAACCTGAAGCAACGTGACATTAGCTTGTTCCGGACACCAGTGCCACAAACTAAGATCAGATCCACCATCAGGAGACGTGAATGTCTCAGTATAAACTCGTACCATATTTTGAACAGCTATCAGACAGACTTGATCAGGTGATAACTGAAATATCAAATTTCAAAACATTTTTATGAGAATGTCAGATCATTATTATATTGTTGGGTTTAACATCATTCCAATAGCCAGGGTCATTTGGCAACTGGAGAAAGATCCCGGGTGTACGTCTAGGTAGAACCACCAACTTTCCATAAGCTGTTTGCACAGTCTCCCCACAGGTGAATTTTGTCTGTTCTTAGGAAGGATTTGAATTCACAACATTGAAGGACTGGTGATTACCAATCAGAGATTTTAACCACTTGAACATGTGGCCCACTCAGATAAAATTAATACAGGAACACTTTAATGCTGATTTACATAATGCAATTCTTAAATCATGCAGTAATTTATGTAATTATGTCATTGAGGTTATTAATTCATTACATTCATTGTTATGAATTCAAGTACACATACAACAGATATTAAAAGTCATAAACAAATTATTTCCATGGTAACAAGAACTTACATTTAGCATTTTGGACATCAGTAGCCAGGTAGCTACTGTTTCTCTTCTTAATTCTGAAGCTGTTTAACAAAAAATAAATAAGGAAATGAAGTAACAATTAACAAAACTAAGATGAACACTTGACAAAGATACTGACTACATGCCTACTATAAAAGATTATAAGTAACTTTTAAACAATAACCAGGAACTATTTACACAATCACAGATGATAGTAACTATTCTACCTCTGCAAAATGGAATTAATGAATTATCAAAATGCTATAAAAACAAATTTATGAGCAAAAAACAAATGAAAGGACTCAATACTGATGGCAATACGTGATTTTGGAGTTCTCAAAAATCGTATTATTACTCACTGATTATCTTCCAATGATCTCCGTGTAGTAAGGGATGTATAGGGAGTCGAACCTTACTCTCTTTTGGTAATGTTGCCATAAATATCTGAGACTGTAAAATATATTAAGTACACATTAAAGCTTGGAATACTATGAATACATCCGAAAATATGCATCTCTCCAAAATTAGTGCAATATTGTACTGATGAAACCTAGTCAAGTCCCACAAAACTACCAATTAGGCGAATCAACAAATTTTGTACCAATTTAGGGATCTCTTATCACTTGTTACAGGTAAACATCGTCTGAAATGTATACCATCTGCAATACCTTTAAGTTTAAAAACTGGTGTCTTAGCTACAAAATGACAAGGAAAAAAAAACAGGAACGCTGGACAGGTAAACAGACAACCACACAAAACTGAAATACCGCTGGTAAACACAAATATACCAAAAACACATAAAATACAAAAACTACATGAGTAAGAGAGGCAACCTGACACAAAACACATGCATCTAATATTACATGAAGAGGGTTGGATGGGAACAGTTCAATTTACAGAGTGGACAAAGTCCATTTCATCATTTTTTTGCAGAATCAGGGGCCATAAACCAGGAATGCCAGGGATAAATTTGCTAGTTATCAACCCAGACTGAGCTAATATACCCATAAATATTTTGACAGAGCTTAGTCAATATTGAATTGAAATCATTCATCTTAGTGAGTGAACAACTATTGCGAACACCTGCCACCAACCTACCAGAGAACCTTTATGACGTCCAATCAAAATGGTATAAAACACTATAGAAAGTATGTATACATGCCTCTTTCTGTTTTCCACCCATTTTAAACTCAATCTCATACTCTGTGGGAGGGGCATGTCTTGTATAAACTTTAAGGTACTCCAACAGCTTCAATCCCTGAAACAAATTTTTACTGTCAATAATTAAACAAGCAATTTAATGTTTTCATTTAATTGGACTGACTTGTCTATTATTCTGTTTAAATCATATCAAGAAATTAGAGTAAATATATTTATCTAAGAATTTGCACAGTAATGAAAACAGCTCTTTTAAACATTGGTATGTGCGAAAAAAATGTATCATAAATTAACTGATCAATGTGGTAATTACTATTGTTCATATAATTATGCATAGTCATACCTTAATAATCCTAAAACCTCATTTATCCAAACTCCCTATATTAAGAACCCAGTATTATCAGAAACACATCCACCGTCTCAATTTTGTTTGTAAAACCACATGAATAATTTGATTTGTATTACAAGAAAAAAACACCTGGACTGATTCAGAGAAATGAATAGGTCCAACAAACCAAAGTCGACAATCAGCCACCATTTTTTATGTGGTGACTAACCTTATACAACAGTTTCTTTCATCCAAATTTAATTGAATAAATTGTTTAACCGGTATACCAGTGTATCTTTGTTTGTATGATTATACTTATATATACCTTGTCAACAGGAATGTCAGGTAGTTCATCAGCTTCTGACATCACTTCTAACACAAACTCTATTGTTTCATAGTCATAGGGACTTGTTCTAAATAGATAGAAATTTAAATAAATTATATATGCAATTCAAATTAATCCTTTAAACACCTACAATTGTACTGTCCCTGAGCACACTAAGTAATACAGTTGTTGCACTAACAAATATTCATGGATTACCAATGACATAAACAAGATTTTGACCCAACTTCCCCAAAATAAAATCCAAACCTTGGTCTCCATAATTTCCTTTATACCAAATTAGACAGCAACAGGTCAATCAATGAACAGAAAATCGGTTTGACCAATGATGTACCCAAACTTATTAAAAAGGATTTTCCACTTTGGTGAAAACCTAGTTATAAAATGCACAACAAGAATAAAGTGAATTTTTCACTTATACAAACCTGTTATAAATCTTCTTCACAGTCTGCACGAGTCTGTCCTTGTCTTTAATTTTAGAGATAGCCTCCTTAGCACGTGCAATCACTGATACCTTATTTTGTTCAGTCTCGAATGTTGCATCTTCTGGTTGTATAAATAGATTATCTAAATACAGCAACAACCCTTCATTCTCATCCAGCTTGAAAGATCTTAAAGAAAAAAAGATAAAACTCGGAACAATTTTTACAAAATTTTAAAGGTATGTATGCATTACAAAAGTCACAAAGAAACAAACAAAAAAGACTTAATTTTAAAATTAATACCATAAAACCTCACCTAGCAACCACCTTCATATTACGACCACTTCATTAAAGTGACCACTGATTTTACAATGGTTTTTTATTATTTTCTCTATATTTAATACTGATAATGAGACCATCGCAATATGAAGACCATTATTTGGTGTACCATAGATTTTAATATCAAGGTTTACTTTTTTGTACAGGGGCTTAATTGCACCCACAGCCAGTGTCATCTAACAACTTTCCCGGTGGTGAAAGACACCCCACAGATATACATCTGGATACCACCATCGACCTTCCCTAAGCTAGCTGGACAGCTTCCTCAGGTGTGAAATTTGGACCTAGATGGGATTCGAACTCATAGCAGTGAGGGGCTAGAGATTACTATTCAGAGACCGTAACCACTCAACCATGGAGGCCCCCGCTTGGAAATGTACTTAATTCATTCAGATTTACAAAGGAAACATACAAATCACTTTTATACGTGCAAAAGTATCACAAAATAATTGGACAAAGGTACAGCAGCTTAACAGAAAGGAAAAACCTTATGTTAGGAATGATAAAAACAAATAAAATACAACAAGAAGTGGACAGTTGTATTTACAAGTACAGAAAAAAAATACAAAAAAAAGGTTTCTTTTACCTACTGACTCATAAGTTTCTACTGCATCTAAATCTTAGCGCTATATTGTAATTTTCACAACAGTGTTGCTGATATATGTAAAAAAAAAAACAAAGGAAAAATATCCCTCAATACCGACCCAATTTTTTGGGCATGTAACTGGAAGCAAACTTTTTTTTGTTTAGGCCTAAAGTTTTTAACAGAAAATCAAAAAAACTAATTGTGGATGAATTGCACCTTGTATTGTCACAAAAGTTGTTTAGTAAAAAAATAGAGAAGTTTTTCCACCTAGCTGCCCGAATTTTTTGGTCAAGTAACCCCAAACACAACTGGTTTTTCTAGCCTTTGCATCAATTTATAGGAGCATGACATGAACACAGTATTCTACACAAGATGTTTAAACCAATTAAGCTAATAGAATAATGTTTGAGCAACAAATTAAAGTAGTATGTATTAATATATATATGATATACATACTGACAGAATTCTCTGACAAGACAGGTATCAGCAGCTTCATTCTTTGCAATAACAGGCAGTAACTTTGATTTCTCGCTGTTAGGTCCTAGTATTGCATCTTTAAATGAAATCTGAAAAAATGAATCAGAAAAGTAAATTTGTAATACCAAAACATGCACTAAAAACCATTTGTTCAGCAAATTTTCATATAACAGTATACAGTACAATACAACACAATAGGTTCAGCAAGTTTTCAAACAATAACTTGCCACATTGAAAACTGTAATCCCATTATAGCTTCATTGTATATCGAAATGAAATTCATATTATTATAAATATTAAGAATATACCAGATAATAAGTCTATTTAAAAATAGTGCAATATTGAAATAACAATACTATATTGAATTTGTTATATCTCACAATGTCACCAATTTAGGCATACAGTAACTATCTTTTGTTCAGGAAATATATACAATTCATTACAACACAGCCCAGCAATTTTTCAAACAACAACTTGACATTTTGAAAATGGGACATTTTGGTAGCGAATTTTTTATATGAATACACAATTTACCTTCATTTTACTAAGTCTGTATCCCCAGGAAGCGTTCTCTTCTAATAACTGACAGTTTGATATCATCACAGCTTCATGGAAGATTTCACCCAATGCTATACCAAGTCCAGCGATTGACTAAACATTATACAATATGTTCATTAAACCATCAGATTATTGCGTACAATGACACATAAATTAGCAAGGAATAGCTCTATATATTTAAATGATTAAAAGGATTTCCCTTACGCAGGTTTCTTGCGTCACTGATGCGATAATCAGCTGAGGGACTTGCATTGAGACTGACCACCACATTCTCAGGACCCTTCGGACTCGGAATTTGCCCTTGGCATTTTCTGTGTGGGACCCCCCAAAATCCCAAGGGACCCCTAAAATGTTGGAGATGGGAGTCCCAGGGACCCTCAGGTGAAAAATCTTAGGGAAAACCCTGGATTTTTATTCATCCTATAGACAGACTATTAAAATAGCAAACGAGAAAAGCAGTAATACCAACCAACCAAATTTTCCAGCTTTTTGGGCAGAAACAGTTTTCCTATTTTTAGAAATAGTGATCTTGACCTTAACTCCCTGCTTACAAAGTGATTCCAACTTACCTTGAGCTTTTTAAACTGTTGTCCACTGGACTTGGTAAGCCTCATCATTAAATCCATGACTTCACGTTTTGGACGAGTACAGAGATAGGTGAATGCCAGTCTGTCATCTATCTTAGAATTATTGAATATCTGTAATGTAATAAATACAATGTAATAAGAATCATAAAGAATTTACAGTATAAAGTCCAGCCTGTCAATAAAATCCACCTTTAAAAGTTGTCTTTATTCAAAGATTAATGGCAAAAGTTTGTATTGGTACAGTATAACATGGTTATAGTGAACTCAGATATAGTGAAAAATCAGACACAGTGAAGTATATACTTTCTTCCTGGGTCACCAGGGATTTGCAACAACTATGTATCACTGAAATAGAAATACCGGTGTTTACAGACAGGTGACCTCAATTCAAAATTGATCTTTGGCACAAGTTTTACAAGCAACACTTTTTACGAACAATTTGACCCCAAATTGCAAATATTTTTCCTCTGATCTCACAATGACCCCGACTATGAACAAACACAGCTCAGATCTTCCTATATTCTCATTACAGTAAATACCAGTGCCAAATTATTGCTAAATCCAAGGATTGAATGATCATATAAATAATACAATTTCTGTGACATAAAGAGGACCAACCTAAAAGCGAAGTTTTTCATATTTCATTGAGAAATGATTCACAAATCATTATACACTGATTGCTTAACTTACTTTCATGACAATTGTGGTGATAAGATCTTTAATCATAGCCTGACTATGTTTCTCAAGATCTTGTATCAACGTCCATTCCTGCAGGACTTTCTCCTTTTGTGTCTAAAGTTAATACAGAAAAAAGTAGAAATGCATTTTATAAAATATCCATTTTAGACTGTCATACAATACAAGTGGAGTATAGATATTGAGTATAACTTATATAATAAGTCTAAAAATAGGTGTATAATAAAACATATTGCATCCATTCAACCAATTGATATTAAATGAATTGTTGATTTATAATGCCCCCTCACCACTGTGCATTCGAATCCCACCCAGGACAAACTTCACACGCGAGGAAGCTGTTCAGCTAGCTTACGGAATTTCATTGGTTCTACCAAGGAGTACTTACGCCTGTGGTCTTCCTTCATCTTTTAAGATGATTCTGACTGATTCTGGCTGTTGGTGTGACGTTAAATAAAAAAAACAACAACAATATGAAATAGTGCAGGTAAAATAACGGACAGAAAGATGAACTATTGAATACAGAAAACAATACACCTACCTCTGTCAGTGGAAGTCCCATATCTTGGTGTAGAACATACTGGATCAATGTAAACAACATATGCATGGAGAAGCCATATGATAACTGTATATGACTGTTGTCTCTTAAATGTTGTACCACCGGCATTAGTGAGTCACAGTATAGTTGTACAGGAAAAACTTTACTACGGTTACCTAGACGATAAAATGAATCTTTACAACATGTTTTATTGGTGGTTTCATTAAGGTCCTAAACATAAAAACTGAATCTCTTTTTTAAGATTGTTTTTAGCTTTTTCCACCCGTTTTCAACAGAATTTCAGCAAGCAGTTAACCGAACCAGCTTTCTGGATTTTGTATTGTTACTAACATTGTTCTCTGTGAGTAATTGTCAACTCAAATGATCAGAGATGGAAAAGAAATAACATAAGACACAATATCAACGACCAAAAACAGAGAACTAGTGCTTGCCAACGATTCAAACTCATGAACTGAAGGTCCACAGACCTAGCACTCTACCTATTGAGCCAAGCAGGCTGGTGTAAATTAGCTGTGGTTTTAACAAAAATAGTGTGAACATTCACATACACATTTACAGCAATCTATCAACATGACAAGTGTGATGAGCTCCCACAAAAAATCTTAACAAAAATCCAGTAGGTTCGATCCTTCGTTATTCTTACATCTTATCAGAGATAACATTAATTCATTTTAATTAATTATAACCTAACAACTGCCAGAAATATTATTTAAAGTTTGAATTATGCAATTTTTAATACAATGTACATCATCTTTTGATTAAATTTTTACACATTTCACTAACCAGCAATGGGACATTCAAACATTTACCAGTTAATCGATTAACTTTACACACTGAACCTACCATATCTAGACCCTAGAAGTGGATTTTTCACTGTGTATTTGGCAACCAATGGTAAAACTAGTGTAGAACTAATCAATGAAGCATCTTCTTGGAATACATCCAGAGTTAAATCTTTAAACATCTCCTTATCAACATGTAAATCAGTGCTCTCTCCCCACTATAAATGAACAGAATTAAAAAACAAGAGTACAAAACTGTCTAGTCAATATTGGATGGGAACTATACTACTTTTGAGAGTGGACAAGTTCTGTTTCATTATTATTTGCTGAATTAGGGGCCATAATTCAAGAATGCCAGTGGTGAATTTGCTAGGTAAGAAACTTGGGCAAGACATTATGCCCATACATATTTTGACCATGACAAGTGTTCTCAAAAATAATCCTGTCAAAATGGACATATAAATAGTCATATATTAATGGACACATTACAGTGCACATAGTACATTAATCTGTAAAGTAGATACGTATGAAATTTTCAGTACCTTTCTTTTTAATGATTAAATACAAAATGTTATCCCCAGAGACATGTTGAAAACTGGTTTAAATTTTTAATTTCTGTTTATAAGACAATCAGTCAGTTCCTTACTATATAATACAATATCAGATAAAGACATTTACACACATTTCATAAATCATCGACATATTAAAGGGAGATTTTGTAAGGATTAAATTACCTGCGCAGACAGAGTGCTTTCCCCTGATTCACATTGTTGACTAACTTGCAGCAAGAGAGAGCAGGATTTGCAAAGTTCTAGATACTGGTTGATCTTGTCTGGAAGGTTAAGGTGAATAAGTTAATATTTTAAGCAAACTAACTTTAGGTAACTAATGATGAAAACATGTGTTAACAAGAGTTAACTTCCACCTTGCTTTTTCTAGGAGACCAAGATCAATGATGCACAGACCTGATTACAGCATTTGAAACTCAGGGCATCATCTTACAATATCATGGGTGAAAGTTGAAAATTTTCAAAAACCAGATATCTTAACCTCTATGCTGCGGAAACAATAAAAATCAGTAGGGTCCGGACCTGTGAAAAGCTGGAAGGTCCGGAAAATTTCGGCAAACTTTTAACCATGCAATATCATTTTATCATTAATTGCATAGCAAATCAGCATGTATATATGCTCTATGCCATTCATAATTAACATTTAATAAAAATATAATCAGCCAGGCAAACAAAAGAACATGTTTTATATCTGATTGCAAAATTGTTGAGGGAGTTGGTGAAGACTTACTAAAAAGATTTACTCATGTTTCAGTTAAGTTTTTTTTTATAAATATAAGTGAATTTTACCTGAATCACAGATGCACACAGCCTGATTGGCCAGTCTAGAGCATACTTCTGGTAGCAGACGTAATTTAACAGGGTCAATATCTTCATCATCAACATCCACTTCAGCTTGTAGGTTCAGAAAAGCTCGAACAACTTCATACAAAGTATGAGCTGTCTCCTGTGTACGGCTAGATTCATACAGCTCTCTGTCAACAACAAAAATGAATATGTTTTCCCAGTGTCACAAAACCGGTTTTGTTTCATAGACTTATCTTAGCTAAGACACCAATTTTTAAGCATAAAATCATGCCAATACAGTGATTTTTTTGCAATTTTGGAAAGGGTCCAGGTTTGCTTCAATTGGGAAAAAAATGCGTGGTGTGATGCCAAAATTGGGAATTTTTAGGTTGGGAATTAGGAAAAATGTCTTTTTTCCATTGGGAAGGGTGCGGTAAATGGACCCAAACAAAAAAGAAAAAAATTGCTGCAATGGTACATATTTCAGACATTTTTATTTAATAGCATGAAACAGGCATACCAACAAATATAATGTTTTTCACATTACAAACAAGGCATGGCATGATGGCAAGAATTTGGCAGTTCTATCTTAATCAAGATTAGTCCATGAAACTGGCCCCATAATCAGATTTACATATTCATCTTGAACTCAAATCAAATCACAGGAAGCTCAATTATTGACTAATAAGCATCATACACTCCACATATCCATTGATATTCAACTTTGGACCTTGAATATGCTAAAATAAAACCAGATAAAACTATGTACTTACTTACACTTATTTCAGAAATACATATGGATCTGAAATAGTTTGATGAAATGAGACTTGAGTGATCTCAAGTTTTATAACTCCAGGTCAAAGATGAGACTTGAGCGATCTCAAGTTTTATAACTCCAGGACAAAAATGAGATCATAGTGATCTCAAGTTTTATAACTCCAGGACAAAGATGAGACTTGAGTGATCTCAAGTTTTATAACTCCAGGACGAAAATGAGATCATAGTGATCTCAAGTTTTATAACTCCAGGTCAAAGATGAGATTTGAGTGATCTCAAGTTTTATAACTCCAGGACAAAAATGAGATCATAGTGATCTCAAGTTTTATAACTCCAGGTCAAAGTTAAGAATTCCCAACAATTCATGAATAATTTACTGTGCAGAGTAATGTTGTCTAAGTCTTTCTAGATATGAATGTATTTGATATGTATTAAGTGTAGTTCACCATGAATCATATTCACATAAGCTGCGACTGAGGTTCAATGATTAGTGTACTGGACTTGTAACCCAGAGATCCTGGTTCAAATCCTGGTCACAACAGGTCATACCCTTCTATGAAAATTTAAAAAAATGTGATTTTCCTCCATATGTGGAGAAGTTGCCAGCTCCTTTTGAGAGGTAAGTTAGTACTGGTTAGTTTACAGTCCAAGTTAGGTGAACCATTCACTGTATATAACTGAAAAATTGTTGAAAAACGGCATTAAACCCCAATGACAAACATATTTGCACACTTTAATACATGTTACATACCCACATATCTTTACAGCAGTCTCAATGTCTCCAGCGTTAGCGTACTTGATTGCCAATTGTCCCTGAATTGTTGTGTCTGATATCTGTAAGATTCTAGCTAACCTGTTGAAGAAATTATTCTCATAATGCAATCAGTAACATGGAAGCAATTCTGACATTACCATTAAACATGGCTTCAGTGAACTTAGATATAAGGAATAGTCAGACCAAATTTTCCATCAATCATGAACTTATTTACTATGAATATACAATGAAGTGAAATATGGATTAAATGAAGAAATTATTAGCGTCCCCAGGAATTCACTATAACCATGTACCATTGTATCAATCATTTATTCCTGTATCATACCTGAAATAAGTTAACAGTACTATGGATAGCCCCATACACCATACAAAATAATTTCATTACACAATATAGCACGATAAATTTGAAAGATTTCAAAGAACTGCCCTATCTTACTATATAAATGGTCCATTAAAGACAGAATTCCTATTACATTGACTTCAAAGATTAAGAAAAAGATATTTTACCTGTATATCTTCACATAACCACATGTCTGCAAAATATAAGATAAAAGAAATATACGACCAAAATATTCAAATAAAATAATACAAAACATTGCAATAACAAATTCTTCCAGTTTGTTCAGTTTATTATACTTATTCTACATCTTTTCTAAAATTAGAAATCATGTGATATTTTTTTCCTCTTATGATGCTCATAATTATATATATTTTTTACAATGTGAAAATTGTTAAAATTTCTAAACTCCCAAAATTCTGGACTTCATTTTAAAATTTTTACATTGAAATGATTAGTACACTACATCCTAACATTCATTCTGTAAAGCCAAACCGGAGATTAAATCTGTTGACAGCACATTCAATACCTAATTTGTAATGCAAAGTGGGGTATCAGCAATTAATCTTTCAGAGAGTCCTCAAATACTAGAGCAGACTGGCATGAACAAACATAGCCTCAATGTTACGACCATCTTGTTATATAATGACCACTTATTTCAGGACCAGCTTTCAATAACTCCTTAAATTATAATATATATACTCATTATTACAACTGATTATTCAGGTTTGCAGGTGGTCTAATTATCAAGGTTTTACTGTACCTTGTTTTAAGGGTTGAATTAAGTGATTTTTTCCACCATGAGTTCATATCACAGTAAAGTGATTTCCCACACTGCTATAAAAACTGACACAGATATACTTACATTATCAAGCAACCTATATCAAACTTACCCTGGCAAGTTTTTTCTCCAGGAAATTTTTAATATAATCATAAATCAATTTCATTCTGTAAGATTCACTGCCATACTCATCAGTAGTAAGGTACATGTCAAACTCAACCTGAAATATGATGAAATTCATACAACAATGATACAAGTATTTTTTTGTTTAACACATGTTTACAACTATATTTCAGTAGGTAATTAACTTAAGCAGTTTTGCTGGATTCTGTACAATTACTAACCTTGTTTTATGTAAACAACTGCATACTTCTCAATGTGAAAGATCACCATTGGAGAAAAATGATCTTAGACATAAAGTTTTCAACATGTGCCACACTTGTGAGTTCTTTGAGCTGTGAGGATATAACTGGAGGGAAAAATGAACTGTCTTAATTGTGTTTAACAATAACTGTTTGTACATGATGTATTGAAGGCTTCGAGCATTATCAGAATTGGCACAAAATGATAAAAAAATATATCCTGCAACCATTACCTGAAGTGCCCATATATTTCTCAACATAGATTCAACATCCTTCCACTCTTGTAGATCAAGTGTGTCTGAAATAATATAAACAAATATCACAATGCAAATTTTATTGTTGAGGAGCTAAATTCAAGCCTGCAGATTTATTTTGATTAGATTGATGAATAAACAAAGTAAAAGTGGTTTAAACATCAATAGCACCAAATACTATCTATGAGCAGTCTCATTTAGTCAAATCTACATTAGGACTGCATTGTAGTCAAGATGTCTAAGAATGATGAATGAACACAAAAAGTGTCTGAGTCAGAATACTAACTAGATGGGCAGTAATGAGGATATATAATCAAGCTAAAAGGGCCGCTGTAGTCTAGGGGTTATGGTGTCTGACATGTAATCACTAGCCCCTTACTGCAGCGAGTTTGAATATCGCCATGGAACAAACTTTACATGTGAGGAAACGGTCCAGCTAGCTTACAGAAGGTCAGTGATTCTACTGAGGTGTAAGCCTGGGTTTTTTTCTCCACCCCTAAAGCTGGTTGTTGCCAAATGACATTTGCTGTGAACTCCAGTGAAAAAATAAATCCTGCAAACATACCTTTGGTTTTTGATTGAAGGAATTTCAGAATCAATATTGCAGCTTCTGTATAGTACTGTTTTTTTTTCTTAATCTAAAAAACACAATACTGAATACAACAACACAGCCTTACACTATCTGCTAGTATGTTGGCTAAGATTCCACAAAGAAACATATATTCTATATTACTTCTGATGAAAGTTTTGTCTACTTCTGACAATGAGAAATGCCTGTATAGGTAGATATTAATACATCTTAATTGAACAGATACCGACATTCAGAATGTACATAGTTGGCATGACTTATCAGCATGTATAATCACATATCAAGTAACATTGTTTTAAATCATCTATTATGTATGTTTAACATGATTTGAAAAAAAGAAAAAAATGATAACAATAATCCTGAGTTGCTCAAAAACAATTTTTATGAACAAAAAGGGGTAGCGAGATTTTTAAATTTAAAGAACTGCTATCTTAGCTAAAACATCTCTTTATAATGGACCTATAATTTCAGATCATTTTCAAATGATATTGTTTTACACATGTACCTCACTTTCTATGCCTTCAAACATAACTGAATGGTTCAGTTTCACTAAGGTCAAGGTCACTAAATTTTTGCCAATTTTCACACCCAGCTCGGATGGCAAACTCTGCAATAATTCCATGCTATCTTCCAGCTGTAAGAGTAAACAATGACTCACATTTTAATACAGAAAACTTCACGGTGATTTTATCAACTCATCTTAATGTGATAACTGTTTAGTCAAAACCTGTTTTATCTTCAATGAAATCTCATTAAGCGTTTTATTTGGATTAAAATGTGTCAAAATTATACATTAAATTCATTCAAGACAAACATGTTTTAAATTAAGCAAATAAAACATGATTAGATCTGAAAAAACAATGACCCCCAAATGTGTCCATGTAAATTAACTGAACTCTTAGTCTATTCTTCTTTAGGTTGGATTCAACATCACACCAACAACCAGTCATACAGTGGCTTTCCAGCCTACCAAGGAAAATCAAAGGCATACACAAGGGTGTGACCATCAACCTTCTATAAGCTGTCTGGACAGGTTCCTAGCATGCAAAATTTTCTGGATCCTGGTGGTATTTGATATCAGTCAGAGAATTCAATCACTCGATCCCCTTAATTTGCACCCAAATTTTAAAATTCATTATTTCACACAAAAAATTTATCCATTTTCAGCAGAGGACAGACTCACGATGTTAACCATTATATTTATTGCTTACAATCATGTATCTTTCACTATACAAAATAATTATTGTGATACAATGGATAAATGAGTAAGTAATATGTGGTTATATATACCCTGTCACAATCTATGAGCTGTCTCATTCTAAAACTATAGAGGTCACATTCCAGATTGACTCCACATGACCTCATAACCTCCAGTGCATCCTCCATACATCCATCTTTATCTTCTGACAACATGAAATACATCAGTCGCTGAAAGACAAACAAATCATTTATATGCACTGTATACAGTAAAACCTTGATATTATGAACACCTTTTGTACCAATGATGCTTCATTTTGCAAAATCAATATTTCTAAAGAAGTTCCAATATTCTAAGAATGACAGTCAAACTTGTGACTACTAATGTGTTTCTCACTTGTTTATCAGAGCAAAAACAAAGAAAACTGGTCTAATATTGAGACGGTCTCATTATCAAATAGAAATAGAAAGAAACAGTCTGTAGAAAAGGTCTTTAAAACAAGGCAGTCATAATCATAACGTGGTCTCTACCTGAGGTTTTACAGTACAAAAACAAACAGTAAGAAGAAATATCAGGTTGCACTGATCACTGCAACCAGATTTAACCCTCTGTAAACCATTAAGACAACAAGATAGTCAAACTCACAAAATACACTCTTAAAATTATGAAATCAGTATTACATCAGAATTGTTCAACTTAGGGAGGTCTTTTGGTTGAGTCAGGGGTGATTTTAAAGGTTATCAAATAAAGCAAAGATATACACATTTTACCAAGTTTGGTGAAGGTTACCTGAGAACTGTTCAACTTTGACATTGGACAACTAGATTGGATACTGCCTGCCACAGGTCTTCCCATAATATGTCACATAATAATGATTATATTTACCTGTACATCAGCACCTTGAGGAACTTCTGACATCTTCAGTCTATACTTCATCATTACCTTTCTAACTTTCACACGTTCACATTGCTCTTCAATCTTCTTCACGCTGAAATGATAAAAGACTGCTGACTAATCATTAACAGTAAGGCCTCAATGTCAAAACCACATTTAGGACTTAAGAAAACAATCCTAATGTTAATGTAGTGCCATTAAAAAGTTAGAATATAGATAAAATATTGAAAGCAGGTCTAATTATAAGTGTTTTTTGCAATGAGGTGGTCATAATATTGAAATGGTAGACAATTGAGGTTCACTGTGTATAAAAAATAACACTAAAGTCTCAAAGTATATCCACTTGTCCCTAAAATTAGAAATGTTATATGCAAAAAGTACATAATCAGGCAAAATATCACTATCTTGCATCTGCAACAAAAAAAGGGTCCATTGAATAAATGTGAAACCTGCAATGTTTTTGTTTCAATCCCAGCTGAACCATTTGTTCCACACCAGGGCTCCATGGTACAGCCGCCCACTTCATCACTTCCAAAATACCAACTATCTTTTGCTGATGAATTAAAGTTTGAAGGTATCAATAACATGTCAAGTGGCCACATCATATACATACTTGGTAAGTGTACATTTAAAGAATTTTGATACAAACGCTCTTCAGTATGAAAGCAAAATTCATTATTTACTATCTCAACTTAAAAAAATTCACTACCATTGACAATTAACAAATATTCACGGTAAACATGATACAATTATACAATTATTATACTCCTATGAATTAAACTTAAAAATATAGAATCATTTGAAATTTTCAAAATTCATGCAGAAATCTACAGCATTATATTCCATGTTAATATTCACTTTATATTTAATGTTAATATTGAATGTATACATTTACCAAATATTTTATCTTGATATTTACCAAATATTTAATGTTAATAGTTACCAAATATTTAATGCTAATAGTTACCAATTATTTAATGTTAATATATACCAAATATCTAATGTTAATATTTACCAAATATTTAATGCTAATATTTACCAAATATCTAATGTTAATATTTACCAAATATTTAATGTTAATATTTACCAAATATTTAATGTTGACACTTACCAAATATCTAAAGTTGATATTTACCAAATATCTAAAGTTGATATTTACCAAATATTTAATGTTGATATTTACCACATATCTAATTTAGATATTTACTATATTTATACTAATACCAATATTTACCTCAACATCTGATATACAGTCAATTATTGCTGCTGCCTTGGCCTCCCAGGCTGCCAGTCCTCGAAAACTCCTTACTTGACCAGATCTCTCCAACAAATCCTGTTACATTAATCCCGGCATTACTTAATTAATTAATTTGACTTCTATCATAATGGTCAGCCAGAAAATGTGAGTTAATTGCTTTGCCTTATTTGGCATGAAAATTAATTTACTAAAGAGTTGATTCATATGTATTTTATTAAAACATATTTAAAGGTAGAGGTGTAATTACACAAATGCTTCAAGGGAGGAAAATACCCCACCCATCCAGCAAAAGCATATTTTTAGCAGATCTGACAGGACCAGAGCACTTCTGTACAAAAAAAATCTGAAGACTAAATCCAATAAAAAAGGAAAATCACTTATCATTTCCGAGATTTTGTCTTTTTCTCAAAAAAAAATGGGAAAAATTCCGAAACAGGTTAGGGTATTTCTGAGAAGTGAAGTATGAACAGCTAGCCATTAAAATGAATAGTTATTTTATAATATTATATCTGCTATAATAAATAAATATCTACAGAAAACATTTGACATTAAGTACCCCTTAGGGACCCAAAAACTATATATTCAGATCATCAAGTAGAAATATAGAAGAAAAATTGAAAACCAGTCCTAAAACAAAAGGATGTTAAAATGAGGCAGTTGTTATATTAAGGTGCTTGCAAAGTAAGGTTTCACTGTATATTATATTTATAAAAAAATTGTAACAAATGCTCTGTAATAATAAAACTGACTACCTTTATGTACTTAGAGAAGATTCTGTCCTGATTAAGTCCATGTTCCTTCATATATGGCTGTATCTGTCGTTCTAATGTTTGATTGATCAAATCAAGGGCAACAACTTTGTCTAACATTCTGAATGCTATTGTCTCCCTTGTTTCCTTAATATATATATTGATGTAATGGTTAATGAAATATTTAAAGTAACTCAAACATTACATTAATTTTTAATGAAATGATAATACACAAAAAAACTTTATCTAAAAAGAACTAATAAAAAACTCTAATTTCAAGTTGGTAAATACACAACAGAAGCAATATTAGCTACAAATAGCTACTGACTGACACGAATAACTGACTAATAAAGTATACCATTCTAACAATAAAGGCTAAACTAAGAACTCTATAATAAATCAATATATGTTACTTGTTACTAACATTCATAGTACTGTCAACATTAGCATATAGAGAATCAACCCATATATTACACTACCACAAAAAATGGTTGGCTGTCCCTTTTACCTAACAAATGGTAACATAGCAAAGATAACTAGTTAATGCTGTCAAATTATTTGCTTTTACACACAGGAGCAAAAATCAATAAACAAATGGAGACTGTAGCTTTTATTGTTTAGGGGTAAAACATGTACAATGCAAATTGCTTTTTATGGTCAGAATAGGAAAAATAAAAATATTTTCATACTTAACATTTCATAAAGTATGTGCGAGAATTTGGTTGTGCTTATCAGAACAACTAACCATACCTTATGAACTGATAAAACATGGGCACATATTTATTATTTCATAAGTCACTGTAAAATTGAATTTTCAACTTTAACACCAATCATGAAGTAATTTAAAAAGTAGTTATTTCTCTAAAACAACAGAGGAGAAGAAATAAATACACAATAAAATTTAAATTCTAAAGTATGTTGTTTTTAAAAACATTATTATAGCAAGTTACCAATTCACACAAACTACCAGTAAATCATGAGGGAAAACATCGGTTTTTCCCTGGGTTTAATGTTGCATAAAGGGTCATTTGGCAACTTTTCCAGCTTTGACGGTGGAGGAAGACCCTATGAGTACACATGGGTAGACCCCCCCATTTTCCATAAGCTAGCTGGACAGCTTCCTCATGTGAGATTAAGATTTACAAGAAAAACAATTATTCAACATTTCAACCAACATAAATGCCTTACTTTCAGAAATTGTGCCAAGGTAAGTCTACACTTGTATTTATGCAGTACATCATCCAGCTGCCGTAGTTTGATGATCAATGTCAGTAACTGTTTCAATGTTACATCACTCTTCAATAATGTCTGAAAATATAACATGCAATATAAATGCGCTTGTTTGTTTGTTTGTTTGATAATTTGTTCCGATGTTTTTTTGTCTCCTTGTTCATCTGTCAGCGTGTCTGTCCAATTGCCCAGTTTTTAGTCAACCTTACTAGTGCTTTGGTAGAATCAACAAAATATCTCAGTGAAGCAAGTACCTCTCCAAGGTCCCAAGCAGGAATAAAACTCCGAATCATCAGTTGGCCAGTGAGTTTTTTAATATTACAAGCACTCACTGGAGTTAAACATCACACCAGCAGCCAAGGTCATTTGGTGACATTCCAGCTTTAACAATGGATTAAGACCACAGGCTTACACCCGGATAAAACAACTGATTTTTCATAAGCCAGCTGGACAGCTTAATGGGAAATTTGGTACCAGATGGGATTCAAACTCAGAGCGTTTAGGGGCTTGTGATTACAAGTCAGAGACCATAACCACTTTACCACTGAGACAAACATTCATTGTTTTTCTTTTTTTCAAGATAATTAAAATCTGAACTCCGAAAAAAAATCTTGATGAATCCCTTCAACTGCAATTGATTCTTTTTCTTAACAAGTTGGTAAAAAATGACAAGAGAGTGCTACTATCACCTCAAAGACAAAAAGGTAACCTTATCAAGCATATGGTCAACAATCAGTGCTACAGATAATCAGGAAAATGTTTTTCAATTTTAACAAAGCTAAACAGGATTAACATAATGACAATCTATTATATTAAAATCATTCCCACTATTTTGATATTCTGAGCAAGTACTAATGACTCATAACACACAAAGTTATGATCAAGCACCACAATAAGTCTAACCTCAGGTAACAGACACTAGTCTTAATCAGGCACCTTAATTTCTTGTTGACAAAAACACTTTAATCAGCTGCATATTGCAGACACTTGCTGTTCATGGACAGCCATAAAACATTCCTTGAATTGACATTTTGATCTTGGACACACTGTGCATCTTATGCATTACTTCATCACACCTGTGAACAAAGGACACTTGTCTACAAAGGAAACCTCTGTTTTTTCTGCTAACTGTCCTTTGTACACAAGTTCGACAGTATATCACTTACCTCAACCATACATGTATCATCATTTATCAAAACACTAGATACTTCATGTAACCTGTTGTGCAAATATTCAGCAAACTGGATTGCTGACTGAGGCCAATTCTCCTGAAAACATAACCTCATTGTTGTAAAAGACTGTCACACTCAGCATCTATTTTACTTAA
Source organism: Lutraria rhynchaena (assembly GCA_008271625.1). NCBI lineage: Eukaryota > Metazoa > Mollusca > Bivalvia > Venerida > Mactridae > Lutraria > Lutraria rhynchaena. Next base: position 1,159,910 of record VIBL01000040.1, read on the forward strand.
ATCAGCTGTCTCAGTAAATGCACAGATTTTCTTCCACATTTTGGGAAAGATACCAATACAAACTAAATGGGGGAAATCAGCTTGTCTTACTTTGAATTGTGATTTTTTTTGTACACTGACAATAGTTTTGGATGGTCCTTCTACCCATTAATTCACAAATGATAACAGAATGAAAGTCAGTCATCTAACTGTGTTCAAAGAATTATTTTATAATGGGTCACGAAAATGCTTTAGAAATGGCCATGTTTGATTGTTGCAGTTACTGAACAACTAAAAATCGCACATACAAAACTTCTTTTGTTTGGGAATATTTTCCAAAATTGAGAAAAATGGTCACTGTTTTGGATTGGGTCCATTCACTGGTACCTTTTATATATGAAGATTTCTAATCAGTCTGAATTACTCTCTCTGCAAAAATAGTATAGATAAATTATCCACTAACATAAAAATAGGCCAATCAGCCCATTGTTCATTATGACAAGCCCCAACAGAAAAATAAATTACACCATGATTAAGTTTTTTTCCCTGCAATAAGTACAAAAAAGTACCTTATCCTTCATCTCCATGGTTTTTGTTCTATCTATGATAAACTCAACAACATCCTCCTACAATAAAACAGGACAAAAACATCACAATTGTACATCCAGTTTGAAATGTTTACTGAAACCTGTTCGGTAAAATCAAATTTGATTGGTCAGCTAGTCAAAACAGCTACATTTTGATTGGCTGCTCCAAAATTTGAATCCAATGAGCGTGTGTGATCTATGTGATGTTTCAAAATATTCAAGACTCAAAAAGATCTAGTTCATCATAAGAGACTTAGAAACATAAAAAGACAAAATATGAGATTGAGAACTGATCTGAAGTTTTATAACTGTGGACCCATGCATTCAAAGATTAGAACCCTCCTGCTTTTCAGAGTTGAAAAGGTAAAGGAGCCATATAGTTTTAAATAAAGCACAGTTAACCAGATCAGGAAACAATACATCTCTCAAACAAGCCCAGGAATTTCCCTTCTTGCATCCCTGACGTGATATTCAGCTCAGGGACTTGCAGTGAGAGTGACCACCACATCCTCTGGACCCCTTCTGACTCGGAACTTGCCCCTGGCATTTTCTGTGAGGGACCCCTAAAAATCCCAAGGGACCCCTAAAACTTTGGAGGTGGGAGTCCCGGGGACTCTGAGGTGAAAAATCTTAGGGAAAACCTGCAAGCCAATGGCTATATACAAATGATATCCAACATAGTTAACTTTCATGCTGACAGCAGGGGAATGGATTAGAACTGTATGGAAACCAGAATATCAAGTTAGTCAACTGCATGGTGTACATTATGGAAATACTCGTAAAAAGGAAAAGTTACTTGTAGCTGCACAAGATACACCGTATTTTAGTAATGTTATTTTATCATTTTATACGCTGTTAAACTTGTGAATTGACATTTTAATGAACCTGTCTTTGAAAATAACAAAGACAAAATTATTATTGCAGATTCATTTTGATTGTATATTTTCTTTTATGAATATTTAAACAATCTATTGCCATAACAGAAATATAAACATATGGTTAAGTTATTTTGCATTCCAACAGAAAAAATGAACACGTGGATTCCTCTTGCAGTTCAGTGCAAGTACAAATAACAAAGTAATCATACCAATGCATCAGGGACGCCACGTACAACACATGGAATAATTGCTGTACTAAGGTAGCCCAGTAAATCGTTTGGAGGTGTGTCATACGGTATGGCAGATAAAATCTTCTGAATCAACTCCCTACTTAACACAGAACTTTCCCAGTTTGTCTGTGAATAAAAAAAAATGATTATTTAGCACAGCAAATATTATTTTCTAATGAAGTTATTTTTCCATTTGCAATCTGAAAACTTTATACAAAATATGGTAAAATAACTAAGTGTCATTTAAGAAATAGCTAAAACAACACTATTTAAACTAATACCATATCACATCTTGTTTTGTTAAAAATCCACCTCATATTCAATATATTGTTCTTTTATTAAAAAAACCTACCTCATTTAAAATATGTCTATGAAATGAATCCAAGGTGTCAGTAAATTTCTCTTGAACACAGATAACAAATCTGAATCCATGCAGTGACAAAATGTTTCAATTTATGTTCCAGTAAAGAACATATTTTTTCTCAATACAAGCTATACAGCTATATTCCATCCTAAACCATTGACATACTTCGACAGGTGACAAACACAGCAAAGATTTTGCACCCCAAAATGATGCGCAAAAAAGTGAAAGAAAATGAAGATATCTGGTACAGGGGTCCAAAAAAAGTGCCCAAAAACTTGTCATAAACACCTGATGCCGTGTCCAAATCATAAATCCATAGTCAAGCTGTCCCCTATCAAACCATTCAAGTGATTCTTGTAATAAATCAACACGCATAAACTGTTCCCACTTCTCACCACTGAAACGAAGACAAGCATTATAACATTCACATACGCAGTTAACACAAAGACTGTAAGACATCAGATCTCAAGCAGATTTTTGATGAAGTCAGGTAAAATTTAGAGAATTACTAGCCCTCATGTGAGGTAAAATTCCTTACATTTTTACATAAGATTAAAATCAAGATACAGATAAAGTTGGCCAGTAATATTTTGTCTGGTCCAGTAATGTTTTTAAGTTTGTCAGTCCAGTTAAAATTCCCTGCATAGCAACATGTTACCATTTTATAGCCATTATTTACTATGTACTTTTAAACTCCCAAAATAATTTGTTTTAAATTACTAAAATTCCATTTCATGCAACAGTTTTAATAGTTTTTCAATGAAAAGCAACAAAACGTATTTTTTCAGTAAAACAGTTATACTGAATTCCTGGAGATGTCCAAATATAGCATTATCTGTATCAATGAATAAAGGCATATAACTGTATCACATTCTTCACTGTATCAGAGTTTAATATAACTAAGTTTTACTGTTTATAAAACATTACCTGTATGCATTCTCCCCAAATGCCAAATTGTACGTCTCTAACCGATGCTGAATCTCCAACAGCTACAAGATAATAAAGTCCTAGCTACAATGTGTCAATATTTTTGATAATAGTAATAACTGTGGACAAGGTTACAAGGTACAAGGTAGTTGTTTTTCATTTTTTGCTGAATCAGGGGCCACAAAGTTAGAGTGCCAGGGGATATTTTGCTGGAAACCAAGATATTATACCTATTTACATTATGATGAAGCTTAGTGAAAATTGAATTAAAATTGCTTAACTTAGTGAGCTGGCAACAGTTGTGAGTGTCACCGATCAGCCCACTGGAGGTGTTCCCATAATACATCCTAACGGGTATATAAATAGAAATACAAAGATGATAGTAGCAATATTAAACACAAACAATACAGAAATGAGAAAATTAAATCAAGACAGTAAAATACCTTGCTGTACATTTCTCTTTGTTTTTCCTTTACAATAGGGTCCTGGCTAGAAGCAGCTTTCAATAACTAAAAAAATAACGTAATTTAAGTAACACATGTGTTATGTAATTCACAATAGGAGACTGAAACACTGCTACGCAAAGAGAATCACCACAATTATCAGTTCTTGAGTGGCGAGTATTAGAAAGTCATTCCTTGATAACAGAGGTACAGACTGGAGCCTCTGTGGAATAATAATCTCTGACAAGTAATCACTAGCCCTTCACTGCTGTGAGTTTGAATCCCGCCTGGGACCAAAAATCACATGTGAGGAAACTGTTCAGCTAGCTTGTGGAAGGTCAGTGGTTCTACTCAGATGTAACCCTGAGGTCTCCCTCCACCCTCAAAAGTTATCAATTAAGACATCAAAGTACTGTATGCAGCTTGTGATCTTGAACATTTTGAGATAAAAATAGCAGAATGTTATCATTTAGGTCTAACAATGTTTTACTGTAGCCCTGCCTCTTTTGGCATAAATCACATTTTAATCAGTAACCATGATAGATCTAGTATTTGAAGAAAAGTACAATATGTACCTTATCTTTACAATATGTGAGCAATCTGTCTGTATCTTTGTAAGTCGGTAACGCTGCTGTCATACACCGTTCTGCAGCATGTAGATCATCCTGAATATAAAATCGTGTAACAATAATTCAGTAAATCATGATTGTATCGAACTCAGATCAAGTGAAGTAATAATCTTCTCCCAGCCATTCCTTTCTTTGTGTCAACGTTGTGGATAATGAAATATGGGAATAATGAAGTAAATGTTTATGTCCTCAGAAAAATTACTATAACTGTTTCTACTAAATTACAATGCAAATATGCCATAAAATTGTAATTAAACCCATCCCCAGGATATAAACTATTAATATGTTATACTGTAAAAATATTTACCACAAGTGTATCAAGACAAATCCACAATTGCTGTACCATAACAAGAATCTTGTCTGGTTCATACTTATCACAATTCCAGGGTGACAGTTGATCTATGAGATAGTTGGCTTTTACTTTGTGTACCAGCTGACAGTAAAGCAAAATAAAATGATTACTACTTAGGGGTGTAGAAAAGAGCCGGAATCCAGTAAAATCAATTGGCTATTTGAGCATTCCCACCCGCAACTTTTTTCCAAAACAACAGACACAATACTGCATTGAACCCCTCCGACCCCCTTCTACTTTTAGTAGCTCACCAGCTACATGAAAACATTTCTATGCCCCTGCTACTACAAATATTAATGAACACCAAATACTTCAATACTGGATCTTTTAACCAAGTATTGAATAGTACAATAGTTGCTTGGAAAAACATATAACAAGAAAGGTGGTAGTATCATTTATACAGGTTTTTCAATAGTTTATTGAGCAGAAACAATTTTCCTCTTATAGTGACCTTAAATCTAGAACCCCAAATACAATCCTGAACTAAGTGTCCATTATGACTTACTAAATTCCAAGTTTGGCTATAATAGGGTCAATCTAAACTAAGGTTATTGAACAGAAACCAATTGTTTGATGTTTCCACCCATACATCTGCCCAACATTGGCCAAACTTCACTGAAAACCTGATTAAAAACTAATATTTTACCATATACTGGTGCTTTTCATAAGGGGCAACCACATTACAATCAACATGTCATAAAACAATAAAACAGCAAACCATAGAAGCATTAAATTATATGGTAGCTGTCCTGATGAGTCAAATGCATTTGTACATTTGCTTATAACAAGCATCTTTTTTAACTCGAGAAAATATTAAAACTGCATGTAATAATCTCCTGTTTACCGAGTCCATCAAAAACGAAATGCAACTTGAAACATTTCCCAATTAATTTCTATGATGAGTGAACATCACACACATAAATGTAATTAACAAGTGAACTATTCTTAGCCTAATACCTGTCAATGATACACATACAAAATGTATATTTAAACAAATATCAATTCATTATATCCACAGCAAAATATATGAATCAACATACCTCCATATCAAGTTGAAACATGCTGGCAAACTTCTCAGCTTCATCAAATTTATTCTTCTGTAAGATTCTGTACAATCTAATAGTGAACAACAAGAAATTAGGCCAGACATAAAAAGTTGTGTTTACAGGTACCTGATGGACCTCATTTTTTTTTGACACCAACCCTAAAGTTTCATATGCCAATCCAATGTATGAAAATATTTTGGAGCGATTGCACTATACATTTTAACAAAAGGTATATTTAGGAAAAAATATAAAAAATCCAACCAACCTTTTGGTCAAGTCACCCTATATTAACTATTTTTTCTACCCTTATAATAGTGTAATTGTCCTGAACCAAGAAATTAGGGTACATTTCCTGAACCAAAAAATTGGGGCACATTTTTGAAATAGAAATGTCAATAGTAGTTTATGTGAAGGGTAGCCGGCCTCAAGAAGTAGGAAAATATTTTCCTTATATACATGAAGTATATTTTGCTAAGTTTGTAAGTTCAAATGTATTTCAACAGTCAAAAGTCTTTCACAGACTTCAACTCTTATTTACTCTCCCAGTAGGCTTATTTAATGTGCCCCAGAAAGTCCACAAGCTTGACAGATCATTTGATTCTTCCTCAAGCATGTATCCCTCCCTATACAGTGATGGAAACTGATATACCTTGTTTCAGGGTCTGTTTCATTCAAACTTCTAAATCTCAAAGTTGAGATGGTTCCGGGTTTTCTACAATATATTAATATACGTAATAGATGGCTTGTAACGTAAAATGTTATGACATACAAACCAGAGTTTCTGCTCATGATGATGAACGTAATTTCCTAACACATACAATGACATCACATTTCAAGCACATAATGATTCAGAGCCTAAGTTATGTTCCTATGATAAAATGAGTACTTACAATTTATGATGCAAACAAAATGTAACACTTTCAGAATAAATGAAACCACTGTTAGATACTTACTCATTATTCCCACAAAACTCAGAGAAGAACAAAACATCTTGGAAAGTGTTACATTTAGCCAGAATACAGGGGGCCGATAACTGGAGATTGTATATAGTCTCCCAGTCTGGTAAAGTTTGTACCTTCAGAAAGCATTCACCATTTTCTGGTTCCGTAACCACAACTAACTTCATTTCTCCAAGACTGAAATATGATTATAAAAATTACTCTGGTCTCATGGGACACTACATAATAATGTTATTGTTGATGAATTCTTAAGGGCCTTGTAGAGAGATTTCATATTTATAGATCACAATTCTACTTTTAAACAACAGGTAAATCACATAAGGTTTTAAATCACAGAATATGAATGTCAGCAAAAAAAATAATTCTTATGACTTTCATTTCGTAGAACAATTTGCATGAAGATCACTGAAAACCAACATTTTTTTAATACATTTTTTTTTGTTATCACACAAATGCAGAAACAATAGAGGTATTGGTGGCACGTCTGCAGCTGTCTGTTAAATGCGTGCGAGCAATGTTACATACCTATTATTTTGTGAAGTGTTTGTTTCCAGGAGACATATATCCACAATGTTATGATCAAAGAATGTCCTCAAATTCATCATCATGCAGGCATCCCATATACTTAAATGATGCTGAAAAATAAACCATGAAAAAATGACAGTTAAAACTTCTAAAAAGAATGCAAGAATCAATGGTCATAGCTTGAAGTCAGTTTGATTTTTACACATGGAATACATACAAACCATGTGTCATGGACTATTTCATTATATCATTGTTATTGATCAAAAGCACAATTAATTCAAATTAATGTGTATCGTCAAAATATGAAAACAAGATAATAAGATTTAATTTACAGCAATTTAATTTTTCTGTAGTTGAAAACTTTGATTATATTGTTCTGTTTGGTTCAACTACAATTGATAAAATATGAATGTTTTCTGGTCCAGACATGATCTCTTCAAATCTGTCAGTCCTCTGGTCCAATAACACTTGTCTTTCTCATACACGGAATTACAATATGTACATCATAATGAGAAGTTTCCTACTTACGTTTGAGTCCAGAGTAAACAGATAATGTCCATCAGATGAAGCTTTAATGGCCATCAATGATACATCTAGCAGTAACAAATTAATGAACAATACAAAGATTAATGAATCAAAATGGAAAATTCAAAGTTAAAAGAAAACTTACAATTGAATGCTTGGTTTATCTGATACAGTAAAACATGGTTATAGTGAATTCCTGAGGACCAAATAATTACTTCATTATAACCACATTTCACTATATCCATAACAATAAAGAAATGAATGTCAGGGGAAAACAAACACTTCAGAGTATCAAATTCTTTACAATGTCTGAGTTCACGATACCTAAGAAATTATACAACATTTAAAATATGAAAGTACGACCTATACAAGTATACTTCTTGCAAATTCAGAAATAACTGTGATCCACCAATTCACAGATATCAGAGAAATGGCACAAATTATGATATAAAAAAAGAAAAAATAGAATATACAAACCATTAGGCAAAACATCAGCTTCCACATTATCAGCAATCTCAATGTTTCCATGCCTAAAACTCCATTTACCCAGAATGCAATCCCCAGTTCCCTAAATGGTTTGAAAAAGGTCAGTGATGCAAAGTATCATTCACATATAGGCTATTAAATAATTAAGAAAAGAAAATAATTCATAATAATGTTTATTTAATAGAAACTGGCGATAATTACAAGCGCGAACTCAAATTCATAAATCTACAAAAAAAATTAATTGACTGAACTCATTGAATACTCAAAAAGAAGTTCAAAAAACGTAAATCATTTGCAAGGAGTACCAAATGATCATACCACTGTGTATATATAGTCACCAACAACTGTTACATCATGTACAACAGAATGATGAGATCGGGTACCAGCCATTCTCACATTGTTACGTATCATATCTCCAATATTACCATCCTCTGTAAGTGAAAAAGAAAACAATGATACAATAATTAAAATTTACCTCCTTATTCTAAGCTAGGAACCAGTAAAAATCATCTAATTAGGCACAAATTTGCAAAACTGTGCAAACACATAAGTTTTATTTTTAACAATTAGTGCCAATATATGCACCTCAGATTCAACTCTTGAAGGTGCCCGGCTTCAAGAAAGAGAGTAATATTGACAACTGGTACAAATCTGAATAAAATTTACTTATGAACGACAAAATGTTAGTCTTTCAAAGTCAGACTCTACATGAAACATGTCACACAGATAACATTGATTTGCAGTTAACAAGGAAATAATGAGCAAATTAAGAATAAAAATGTACATGTGTATGACTTCCACTAATTGACAGAAACACTTTTAACAAACTGTTTAATAACATACCTGGTATTTGTATGTCTGGCTGTACAATAAGTTGTCCATCTGCTGTCAATATTACAAGATCACCTGATGCTGCAATACAAGAAAGTCTTATAAAAGTAAAAATTTTAACATTGAAGTAAATCGTTGCTAATTTTCTGTGGTTGAGATTAGTGTCACACCAACATCAAGAGTGTTATGGTTACTTTCCTAGCTATTACACCAGGGTAAATCATAGGCCATCTGTAAGCTATCCAGACAGTTTCCTTACATATTTGGGCTTGGTTGAGATTTGAATACACAATGCCGAGGGTTTAATGATGATAGAGACTTTAACCACTCGATCATATATCACAAAATTATCCTGTTGTTAATGTAGAGTTGTTATTCAAAATTTTTGGAAGGAGACCAGCTTGAAGCAGTCACTTTTTAGACATAAAAATAAAATAAAAGACATATTAATCCAGTTCAGGAGGATATAAAAACCAGTAAATTCGAGTTCAACAGGTTTGTTTGAATACTGTAAAGATGATAAGATTTGTTACAGATGAAATTATTAGATTATTATTGAAACTAAACATAGTGTTTTTTCACCTGTAGGGGGAAGGTAGTATGGCCCATGGAATGGGTGAAAAATAGCATCTTGAGGAGAAATTGGGGAAAAAGCATACATGTCCTCAACAACATATAATTACCAACAGATTATAACCTGGTGGTTATAGATAAAAGGGATATTATACAGGTCATTTTATAATCTCTCTGACCAAAAATATCTCAAATGAAACATTAAAATTCAACTGAAGGGATTTTTTATGATTATAGGGGAAACAACTTTTAGACAGTAATGTGGTCAAAATAAAAAAAAAACACTGAGAGAAGTTCCAGACATTACATTTATACAGATGAGAACAAGATGTATGTTTCAAGTACACTAAGAATATTTTTGATAACTGACTATCTCGCATATAGAAAGAAATTTGATAAAATACTATAAGGCAAATGAACCGGTCAAACAGATAAGAACATGTTCCTGAGGCCAAACAACAGTTTTTGAATACTTCCAACATAGAAATATACCTGAAAAAATGATGCGTCTAAAAGCTCTTCCATCCACATGTCTATCTTCTGGTACAAGATTCTGAAAAAATCTATTTACTGAAGATTGACCAAGTACAGTGTATGTACGAGTGCCTAACTTAAGTTTTACTAAATAAGTATATGTTTGAGTGCCTAACTTAAGTTTTACAAAGAAAAGAACATGTTTGAATGCCTAACTTAAGTTTTACTAAGAAAAGAGTATGTTTGAGTGCCTAACATAAGTTTGACTAAGAAAAGAATATGTTTAAATGCCAAACTTAAGTTTGACAAAAAAGAATATGTTTGAATGTCTAACTTAATTTAACTGAGTACACTTGCTTAAAAGCTTTACTCAAGTTTGACAAATCACAGAATATGTTTGAATAAATATTGGTTCATCATGAGGGGCATATTTGTGAAACATTGCAAAAATATGAGGGGGGCACAGAGCAAAGCTATTTTTCTCAAATGTTCATAGTAGATACATTATGACTCCCAGTTGAATTACTGGTAGTTGTTGGTCTGTCCAATTATTATGTAATTCTTTCTGGTTGTATTGCTTCTTTGAAAATAAGTGAATAACACACTAAATTGTACTTTATATACCAGAGGTCCATTCCATAAACATATTTTAGCTTAGATATCAGATTTTAAACTTTAAAATCTTGCTACCTCATATTTGCGAAGGTAACTGCCTGAAATGCATGCAACCCACCAAAACCACTGACCATGAAATGACCGATGACCTATGACATTAGCTCACAGGTAAGTTATTATGATATAATGTAAACATTTACCTGTACAATACTTAAAAGGGAGATAATCCACAATTAAAGATAAAATGCAAACACAAAGGGAGACAATTACTATACCCTATTACATCACTATCGAGTTCTTTATGCTTAAAGACTTAGCTAAGATGTGTCTATGAAACAGGCCTCTGGTATATAAAGCACTACAAAGTAGAACATTTCACTGATGAATGGCAGACAGAATTAAGAGTTTTAATATGATATATAAATCATACAGTACCATAGAAAAGATAATATCAGTTGATTCAGCATTTAGTATGAACAGCATACCACTGGTTAGACCCATAACTATAATTCTTCCATCTGTGCTCCACTCTACCTCCTCTATGTTGTTATCTATATTCATAAAACAAGACATCACAGGTCATACCAGGGCTTTTTTTCTTCTATAGCTATGGCCGTTTATAGGCATCTTCCCCTCAGGAAAAATCCTTAAAATCCTAAAATTCAGTTTGCTTCAAGTTTTTTCTTCCCCTTTTGCAAAAATACTGTGTTATTTTTTCCCCAAATTTAAGAAAGGCCCCTTCCCCTGCCCATGAAAAAAGCCCTGCATACATATATAGAAGTAGCCTTTCTGTGCTCAGGCAAATAGAGAACAGGAACTAATGGAGACATTATGGGTTATACAAGACACAAGCACAAGCAAGGCACATGTTCTATTGCAGCAATTTGTTTCTCTAATTTGGGGTAACTGGTCTGGTACCAATCAAGTGGTAATTTGAAAATGCAGGAACAAGCTATTTCAGAAATATAATAGTAAATTTTTTTTGTCAATATTCTCCTGTTATGATTTATCAATTAACTAATATGTTTAAAACAAGTTGAAGAGAGCAGTGCAAAAATTCTTTCATGACATATTGATGGTAACATCAAAATATAATTAGAATGAATGATGGTTAGTTGTGTAGTAATAGTACTGGACCAACTATAATTTTTAAGACTCACCAAAGCTCAGTATTGAAGAAGCTTGTAAAATAAGATTTTTCTCCACAGCCAGACATGTCAAATCTTCAAGTACACTGGCCGAAGCCACGGGTAGTCTTACATTGTCCTAAAATTAATGAAATAAGAACACTATTTAAAAAAAAACAGGGATAAACCCTTCACACAATTTTTACCAACCTTTCCTAATTGTTCAGGTCAAGAAACCCTATAAATGATTATTACTTTCTTTTAGCCTTATCAGAAAGAAATATACCTACATTACTCATAGTGAAATCTTAAAAAAATATATACCACTCTGCATAAAGTAGTGTGTGTATATATCAGGAATTATTAGCCTTGTACCAGAAAACAGACCTTTTCCCAATCCAATATAGTGACCAGTTTTCCCTAATTCTCTATCTTTCCCAAAATTTGAATAAAACACCTGTATTATTTATAGACTTGCTGTCATAAAAGAAGAATCAATGCCATACATTTTCCTGACATGATACTGTCGCTATGGTGTCAATCTGGTACAGAGCTGATCCTGTTTCTTTCCTTGGTCCAAAGTTTGCAGTTTCATCTCCACCAAATGCTGTTTCAATTATGTCCCACATGTTTCTGAAAGTAAAATGAAGCAAATCACAAAAGTTAAAACAACAATGAACTTGTTGAATTAACAACTCACATTACAATACTCATGGTATCAAGAAAAGCAGTGACCAGTGCTCAAATTTCATGGAACTAGACAGGGTCTTCCCTTACGCAGAATTTCTGTATCCTTATGCATAAATTAGCAGTGGGACCCATTTTTTCCAAAACCGTGCATCCCCTGGGATGCATATTGCAGATATATTTCTCCTTTGCATAGTTTTTTATCCTTTGAGCAAAACCTGAAATTGTTTCAGAGATAGAGGTGGCCATAAATAAAGTTCATAAATAAGGGGGTCATAAATAAAGTCATTGAAAATCATACTAGGGACCCATAATTCTTATCCAAGGACCCCAAACATATTGTATTAAGAGCCCCTCGGACCCATAAAATCCCATACATGCAAGGATACATCCCTGTTAAAATATCATTGACCTGTAAACTGACTTGCCGCAAGTTAGAAAGATTTCGAATTTATTACACGTATGAACATCTTTGTTTCCACATTAATATGAAATCAGCTTGAGTTAATTTTTACAATACAGTAAAATTAATTTTCGAATTGACAACACATTTGACAATGACAGTCGTTTATTTCGTTCACGATTTCGCCATTTTCGGTTTGACAGCACACAAATAATGAATCGGCGAGTAAATATTCCTCGACAACCATCGACGTACACAAAGAAATACAACTAGAATCGACATATTCCTTCACAGCTTCACACAATATTGGTGAATATGTGATATTTACCGCAATAATATATCCTAACGGTATTTCTCGATACAAAAATCGCGGGCAGCGAGTGATGATAACGGCATGTTAATCACATCCTACACCGTCTGGCTTAATCAAAGTACTGGCAGAACTACTGCAGCTTCAATTTTATTAAACTGGTACCCGTTGACGCTGGTTGTACAGAGACACTGTTGGTGCACTGCAACATGGAACGGGGGCCAGTTTACAATCTCATACGTAATGATATCCCATTACAAGAACAGTCCATATATTGAATGGATATGCAATCTTAACACACCGAAGTAGGAACGTTTGTTTTGCTTTTGTGTGTTGAGGAATACCAATGATAAGTAAGAATTTTAGTGATATTAAGTTGCTATGGAAATATTCATGAAATTTGTGACGCTAACTTCCGGTATGTCCGGTTAAAATAAATTGTCTGAAGAATCTGATATGACGGCTGGACATCAGTGAGCGGACCTGAGGAACCGCATGTGATAGTTTCACATACCAGAATACACTCCACCTATGATCAGCATACCTGGTTGTTTCTATTGTTTGGTGAATATTCTAGTTAAATATTGGCGAGGAGCCATTACTTCCTGTTATTTGTGATTCCATTACTCGATGGTATATTACATCTGACGATTATTCAATTGATCAGTGATACTACATAAATACTACCACTTTATAAGCCACCTTTGGTGTGATGGAATCTGACAAAAATTCAGTAACAAAGTACGATGAACAATCAATTGTCCTGGGCTTTTAAATGATCTTTTCATTGAATTGGTTCCGATCTTGAAAATTTCTTTGGCTTTCATCGTCCTGAGCAGACGATAAATGAAAACATTTATGCGCACTTCATCCTAACGATAAGACTTACCCGTCAATAACATTCAACAATAGCACGGATTTCCTGTGAATCACGTAGAAAAATCTAATTCTCCCTAATACACCAAGTGCGAAGAATACCAAATAAAGACAGATAATTTCGTGTGATTTTTTATGATTGCGTCCATGACAGAAGAGATTCCTACACGAAGTTATCGCATTGATTGCTAATTTGCAACACTAAACCCAAATCGAACGGACGGACGACTGGACATTGTTTGTATCGAAAGCCCTCTTGCTGTCAGTGCTTTGATTTGGTCGTACTTCGCTGCGTTAAGTGATAATTTGATATACATGTTTTATCACGACTTCTGAAAGCCATCGTTTCACTTTTGACTTAGTCCCATTTAAATCTGGTATCAGTTGCATTCACGAGGTACATTCGAACTGATTTGCGTGATGAATGAATGATAAAAGCTTTTGTGCAAACTTACGCGTATTCCACTGTACTTATTGCGCACTGACTACGAATATGTCCAGAAAGAAGTGTTTTACCTATAAAATTTCTGGAGTCGTTTTTGTACCGATGTTATTAATTTACGGCGAGAGGCGAGATAAATTCATTTAATTAAAAACATTAATATTATATATTAATCTTTTTGTTCAGACATTTTCAGGCCATATTCGCATTATTGACCTATTTATTTCCTGCTCGTCTATTAGTCTAAACAACTCTGCCATGGAGTAGTATGCGGTAATATTATCAAGTAAAAATAGATTTTTAAGTATTTTTTTCAAAGACCTTTACTATAAATGGTAGGCTACATGTATCTATAGGTAATTGATTTTGTTCAGTTCTTGGTTCTCTGATTGACCCCATGATTGGTTACTTATGGGACACAACATTAGGAATGAATGCTTGAATCATGTCAGTAGGCCATGATATGAGACATGAGTCCCATATTTAAAATACAAAAATAAAAACTCCAGTCAACTTACATGTGTGATATTTAAATATTTAATACCTCACTTAATAAACGTTTACCCTCTTGTTTAGCTTGATACTAAACATCTTGTACAAATATACAACCATTGGACTTGGTGGATATTAGTACATCGTATAAATCGTCTGTCATTGTCAATGAACTTACAATATGAACTGGTTTTATATAGCTTCATCAAGAAAGGACAGAAGTTGGGTTTTACCCAATTCATTCAAATATCAGTTTTGCATGCGCAATCTAGCCGTGGCCGTGGTCCAGAGCGCTGACTTGTAACCCGGAGATCCGGGTTCGAATCCCGGTCGCAGCAAGTCATACCCTTCTATGAAAATTTGAAAAAATGTCGATTTTCCTCCATATGTTAATTTGCCGGCTCCATGTGAAAGGGCGAGTTAATACAGTCCAGGAAAACTGTTTTGGTGAACCGGGCGCCGTATATAACTAAAAAATTGTTGAAAAACGGCGTCAAAACCCAGTGACAATAAGTCGCATAAAAACGATGCATGCGCAATCTAAGAAGTACCACATTTTTCCCGCCACATAGATGATATGAAGACCCTATGAAACATGAATGGGGCTTGAAACTGCCTTCCTCTAATCTAGATCGTAATAACTGGAAATTATTTCGGCCATTAACTTTTCCACAGACCGTCCGAGGCGGTACCCTCGTGGTGATTTTATTCTTTTGCCCATTTTCTACGTGCTTTATGATCATGAAGATAATAGTAGTGAAAACAATAAAGCTTCATGTTTTTTTAGTTTTGATTTATTTAATACTCATTTTGTACAAAATTCATCTTATTTTTAGTAACGCCTGCGCTGATTGCCTTGATCCTTGCTTGAAAATCCTGAAATGTATTTTAACATAAAAAGCATCAAGCAGATGTTTTACAACTAGGCTCTAGAAAAATTAGGCGTATGTTAAAACACATTTTATTGTTTGAAAAGACTGCAATTAATGCAAAAACACACACTAAGTGTAAATAACTATTTTAAAATAAAATATACATCTATGTCATCAATCTGGTAAAACGCAAACACGTTTGACAACTCTGCACACATGATACATGTAATAATTTATAATAACTAGAGTTGATGAAAAAAGAAAAACAATCAAATGTTTGTTTTCATCTTCATAATATTTGTATCATTTTCGGACTAAACATTCTCGCCGTTACAATTTTAATATTCTTAAATGTTGTTCTTTCAAAAAAAAACCAAAACCCTTACCTCCCAAAGTTCCAATTTAGAAAGGTTACAAACGTAGTACATAATTACGCTAAAAAAATTCTCTACAATGCAGTCATAAACGTTAAAATATTGATTTGATCGACTCATGAAAATATTAACTGACTCCAGCATGGGGAAGATTAAAACATCTTGTCTGTTAATTCTATGTACAGACATATTGTTTGTTAAATATCCACTCAGCGAATCAGTAGATACTGTGGTATCATTTATTTTCGTTGGGCTCAATTTTCGTGGTTTTTAGTAAAACGGCTATTTCGTGGGGACGTGGATTTTGAATTTTTGAAAAAAAATTGTCTTTTCGTTTTCTGTCATTTTCTTCATGAAATATCCTCGCCAGCAAGGGTGTAACAATACGGTAAAAACCGTATTGCAATATATTGCAATACGTTTTTTTAGACGATGCATGTGCATCATTTCCTGCTTGCTTTTCTGCGCGAAAAACAATAGGTATTGCAATATATTTTAATAGTATTGAAATATATTGCAATACCTATTGTTTTTCGCGCAGAAAAGCAAGCAGGAAATGATGCACATGCATCGTCTAAAATGGATCAATATTTATATATGAAATAAGTATGTAATTTCAAATGATCTCACAACTGTTTGAATAATTTGTGTAAATAGGACTATCTGCCATAGAATTCATATTTTGAAACAGAATTCAGAAGTTTCACTCTCTCATTTGATGAAGTGATCGTCGGAAGTTGCATTGTAGCGCAATTTCGGATACCGCCAAATTTCGGATGGTTGACGGAAATTCCGGCATATATATTCGTGGGGATTTGATTTCGTGGATCAGCCGACCCACGAAATTCACGAAATTAAATCTCCAACGAAAATTAGTGAAACCACAGTATATATAAAGCCATTGTGGAGAATGATAATTATTTTTTTTGTTTCTGATTATGATAAACTTGCTAAGAATTCCTAGTCTTAGCTGAATTACAACCCAAAACGTTTGTACGTGCTTTCTTCTTCGTAAAAGATTCACCAATTAATGCCCATTGTTACAGGTTTTGGTTATTTTCATACTTACCACAGTAAAGCTAGCCCGATTGCGCTAGAACCAGAAAATACGAAGAAAACAAAGCCCTTTTCCATACCGACTGTTTGATTGTAGATCGCTGCAGCCGCCACACCAGCAGCAAGATTTAAACCACTCTCAACCGCAGCAATTGCTGCAAATACTGCTCCTATAATATATGGGCATAATAATTATCATTGTTTTACATAATAATTATCATTGTTGTAAATAATTATTATCATTGTTGTAACTAATTATTATCATTGTAGTATACAATAATTATTCTTGTCGCACACACACAGTATACATGCACATGTATTTGATCGGAGCTTATGTCAATAACGTATATTTGCCATTGCAACGGTGGTTATGCGATGAAGGAAACCATTTACTTAAGAGTAAAATATCTCATATAATGCGCCAATATTTTTCTATATCGCGCAGATCTCACATGTTTGTGAAACTGAATGGTTATGTTTTCAGCTAGTACAATACGAGTAGTTATATATAAGATGTTTCAGATTTCATACTGCTATGTATTGAGAGACAAGTGTATTTTCATCAGCTTGTTTTTAATGGTGTTTTATAGAGCATAGACTACAAGCGGTCGTGTAGCGCGCATTTAAATTAAAGGTAAAAAACAAGTATTAACAGTGTAAACGGACAATAAATTAATAAGAATGGGGGAAAACTGATATAAATTGCTTGAAATTGATTTGTAGTAAAATATTAATCACCAGCTTGTGTTTATAGGGAATTTGAAAGACCCTGTACATACTACCCACGAAGATTAACTAAAAGACTTTCACAGTTAAACTTATTATTGTCAAGAGAACTGTCTATAGTTTTACTTAAGACACAACAATCAATCATGATAAAAATAACTACAAAATCATATTCAATACTTGAAACTGTATATATTAGAGCACCATTAAATATTACGATAAACAATCTATAAATACCTTGCTGATCTGAGGTTGTCAGTTTTGATAAAAGTGATCTACACATTGGTATCGTCAGCATGCCGAACGCCCCAATCGCAGGTACTGAAATAATTCAAAATTGAATGCGCGCTATAAATTTCGTCATCTCCAATAATAATAATAATAATAATAATAATGCTGATAAAAAATTTTTTTTTTTCATTTTTTGTTTCAGTATCCCAGTAATTAGTTACGATTTCTTGGTTAGTTATGTAGCTCATCGCGCCAAATAATTCTGAACTGAGTTCTTGATTTGAATGCAAATTTATATACAACTGTTTCAAAAATATTTTCATGCATATTATTTGAATGATCATACCTATGTATAACACCGTGTCTGTTTTGGCTAACCCTTCAAGAAGCATGCCGCCCATGGACGATATACATCCAAGCATCGCTATAGCTTCGTCGGAAAATATTTTCTGTAACAATTTGATAATCAGCATACCGACAGTTTGTTGGGATATACTACGTACAGTCCCAAAATAACCTATGCTTACTGATGAGAAGCAGAAAGGTGAGTCCAGTTGATACAGGGGTTCCACACTTCCCCGTCCAAATATACAAAACACTGATAAAGCAAAGACAGTTAAAAGAATATTAAACATCCATCTACGACCTCGATTGAATGACCCCAAAAACAGATCATACGCTGTCTTCAGTTTTTTCAGAACCGATCCCGACGGGTTTCTTTTGTGCTGTGGAAAACTTTCTGGTATAAAGAAAACGACAAGAGTGGCCATTCCCATCAGTATCCCTGCCGACAACATTGGGTAAAAGAATCCAAAGTATTGGATAAAGTAACCTGTAGTAAAACTTACAATGGTAAAAGCCAGTCCTATAGATAGCTCTACCAGTGTTATCCCAAATGTTCTTTGCTTGCCATTTCCCTCAGTGATGTCAGCCACGTATGTAAAGCATACAATTAACATAGTGAACATTTGGCCCGTGAAACCTTCTACAGAATAACCAATTAGATGATACTTTAAATCCCAGTCTAAATATATTCCGATAACGGAAAATGACATTCGAAAAAAAGTACCAATACATGGAAGAAAAAATAAAAACTTTCGTCCAAATTTATCCGTAGAAGAACCTAAAATCATGTTTGAAAAAATAGAAGGAATCCCCGAAGCCAAGCTAAAATACATTGACCACGTGGCCGCTGTCTGTTGAATTTTCGTCTGCTTTTCATCGTCTTCAGTGCTTGTGTTTCCAGAACAAGGACCACTGACGTTCAACGAAACCAAACCAGGATATAATTCTTTTTGAACTTTAGCGTACACGTACTGAATAAACGTAAAATATGACGTCACATAACCCGCCATGAACAGAAAACAATATACACCAACAAGCCATTTGCGATTTGAACCCGTTGGTTCACGTGTCAGCAAATATATCGTATCACAGTTCGTCGATCCTGCGAGATTTGGTAGCGAGGATTCGATATCCTGTCCGCGGGTAGAGACATCTATTTGACGACGGGGTATGATTTGCCCGTCTGATATTGGACCGGAAATACTGACTGTGTCGTAATCGCAGTGTGTCGCTATTACATCTCCTGATTGGATTGATCCATCTTGACTGATTCCACGTTTGTGTTCGTGTGACATTATAGTGACTGAAGTTGAAAACAACATCTAATTAAACATAAACCAAATAAGAAGCATTATACATGGTGACAGTTTAACCTCATCAAATAAAAAATAGCGATATTTAACATCTATCAATTAATCATTTACCTTCATAAATATCGAACGTCCGTTCCTCTTTAAATTTCTTCACGGATAGTTACAAAGTCAGTAAGCATGACTGTTCGAATACATCCATCAATGTTTGGTAGTCACATTAATGATATACGAAGTTTGTTATTTAGCCTATATACCATTTATTTGATTAATACATGCAGTTATTAACTTATATACCACAGATAGGGGTGTATCTATATAGTTGTATCTCGTGATTAATGTGATTACATACTGTTACAATTGCTACTAATCTATCTAGTTCAAGTTCAAGAATGTAATCAATATAGATATCTAACTCATCACATATTTAGATCTAAGTGACAATGTTATATCGTGCATACGCATGACTGATCCTATTTTATGATATCAGATTAGGCGTGAAAATATATTGTTTTTGACTACCCGACCTACCCTAATTTCCACCGCGGCCCTACGCTATTTGTTAGGCTCCAGGAACGTACATTCACTGTCTCACTTTTTCACCTTTGAGCACAAATATCTCAACAGCGACTTTTAATAATAATAAAAAAAGAGGGCCATGATGGCCATTTTTCGTCCAACTGAGTACAGATTGCAACATCTATGGTTTTCCAGTAATTTGACCTGGTGACCTAATTATTAACCTGAGTCGACAGTCGAAAGTTTGGGAAAGATCCAATCAAAACTATGACTGACTTCTAGAGTGTTAACAAAGTTTTCAGGAGATTTGACCTGGTGACCTGCTTTGAGACCCCTGGTGACCCATGTCCGAGTGTTGACAAAGGTTCCATCCAATTTTTCATGAGGCTCGAAAAATAATGATCAAAATAGTGTCATGACCAAGCTGAGCACAATACTCTCACAATGCAGGATAACGCAAAACATAAAAATATTCTGCCACCAGTTGTGGTTACATAGCCACAGAACAGCTGTGTTCGGTCTCAAGATAACAAAATAATTTTTCATGCTAGTTGCAAAAGAGAGGGGATAATAATGTTACAAAATTGAATAGCCAGATAATTACAAAGAATGGAAGTATGAGAGTGAGACAAGAAGGATGGTATTGAAAAATATTAAGAATCATACACTAAATTTGGCCAGAAGAGGAAGATATACTTCTCACATTTGAGCGATGAAGTAGACTGCTGTTTTACGATGATGTTGGTTCCATGTCAATTCGTTCTAATGTGCATAAACCTATCTTCTTTCTTTTGTATCTATTCATGTAGAATTCTCATATTGGACCCTACAGCATTCCTCATCTTTGTATTTAAGGGCTATATATCTCCCTCCCTTCAATTCATTATCAATATTTTATCAGTTCTGTCTGGCTTTCAGGATTGCTTGGTATCCGATGTCTCATTAGTATCGTGTTACTGCTTAGTTTTGTGTAAAAACAAAGGCATGGTGCAAAGATTGAGTTATGGCGTCGTTTTTTACAACATGAAAATAGGGTTGTTCTTGCCAGTGATTACTGGTACCATACATTTGAAATTGAAAACCCAGACGTCCAAAATGTTCCATTGTTGCTACCATATCGTGACAATGAACAGGAATCATGTATTTAATCAAAAAAACGTTATCAACCGATTAAATAGTATTTGTACTTAAACTTGAGTGAGACTTAATACAGCAATTAAAACCATAAATGAACTCATTCCAGATCCCTATATTCATGGATCACGAAGTCAAAATTCGTTACTTCCTTTCATTGGTTCCTTGTTTGGGACAGCTACTAAGGAGGATGTAGATACTTTAGCTAAGCATATGAATAGGTTGACAAAATTAGCAGTGGGTAAATTAAGACATTGTCTCAACATTCATACATTTCCACTGCTAATCAAAGGATGAACAATCGTATGTCTGATATTCAAGACAGTATGCTGGCAATAAAATTTATTCAAACTAAATTCCATACCAGTATGGTCAGTACAGCAAAAGTATCAATTATATTATGACCGTATTAACTGATGAGAAAGAAACTCAAGTTCATTAAATCATGAATTAGATGAATTCAAAATAAGTATAGCTAGAACTATCACTAAAGGTGATTAAATATCCCCGGAGATCCCTCTTTATTCAGAACAAGCCATTTAGGAGAAGATGTGCATACAATTTGTTTGTTTGTTTGTTTGTTTGTTTGTTATAGCTTTGTTTGTAGATTTTGTTTATAGATAAATAACGAAAGGAGCATAACTCAGGAAGAATAATTCCAAATATTTTTTTTACAATATGCACAATAAGACCTAATGCCTAATGTGCAGGTGAAGTTTAATAAAAAATCCAACTAGCCATTCCGGAGAAGACGCGAACACAAGATTTTGTCTAATGGCAAATGAAATAGAGACATAACTCCTTGAACATAAATCCAAACATTGCTTAACAGTATGCTCAAGAAGACGTAATGACTAATGTGCTGGTAAAGTTCAATAAAAAATCATTTTTTATTACAAATCCAACAAGCCGTTTACATAGGCGGATCCAGGGGGCGGACCCTGCGTACGCCCCCCCTAAAATTGTTCGAGTAAAGGTTTTTTCTATTATGAAATATGATATTTACTTGAAAATATAATGTCAACAATTTTTCGCGTGCAATAAGTTGCAAGTACAGTAACACAATGACATAACGTGCAATTCGCTCTGGACCCACTGGGGGCCCTAGCGCCCCCCCCTGGACCCCCACCCTACTTGTTCAGTTTCCGCCCCCCCCCCCGACTAGAAATCCTGGATCCGCCTATGGTTTAAGAGAAGAGGCCCACACAAGATTTTCTCCACAGACAAATAAAAAAGTGGCATAACTCCGTGAAAATATATCTAAATATTTTTTTAGTATATGCACAACTAGACCTAAGCCTAATGTGTCTTCTCTTTCTACAGAAAAAATAAGATGACCCTTTTTCGCTCATCTGAGTAAAGATTGCATCTTCTATGGTTTTCCTGTGATTTGATCTGATGGCCTAATTTTTAACCCGAGTTGACCAACGTTCAAACCTATTCATGATATCATTAATACAAACATTCTGACAAAGTTTGAGGAAGATCCAATCAAAATTGTGACTTCTAGAAGGTTCACAAAGTTTTCAGGAGATTTGACCTATTGACTTAGTTTGTGACCCAAAGTGATCAATGTTCGAACCTGTCCAAAACATCATGAAATCAAATAGTTTACGACAGTTTTACAAAGATCCAATAAAAATGTGGCTACTAGAGGGCTTACACGCTTTTCCAATGATTTTGACCTGGTGACCTAGTTTTTGACCCCAGATGACCCATGTTCGAATTTGTTGAAGATATTAATAAGACAAACATT
Organism: Lutraria rhynchaena; assembly: GCA_008271625.1. Lineage (NCBI taxonomy): Eukaryota > Metazoa > Mollusca > Bivalvia > Venerida > Mactridae > Lutraria > Lutraria rhynchaena. The sequence goes on from VIBL01000040.1 coordinate 1,182,993, forward strand.
CTGGCAAGGTTTCATAAAGATTCAGTCAAAACTGTGACCTCTAGCGGGTTAACAAGGTTTTCCAATGATTTGACCTGGTGACCTAGTTTTTGACCCAAGATAGCCCATGTTCGAACTTGTTCAAGATATTGTTAAAGCAAACCTTTTGACAAAGTTAAATGATGATTCAATCAAATTTGTCACCTCTAGAGCATTAATAATGTTTTCTGGTGTGTCGACCTAGTGACCTAGTTTTTTTCCGGAGATTACCCATATTTGCACATTTTTACAAAATTAATAATACAAACATTTAGACAAGGTTTCATGAAGATCCAATAAAAATGTGACTTCTAGAGTGTTAACATAATTTCCACTCTATCTGACCTGGTGACCTAGTTTTTGACCCCAGATGACCCATGTTCGAACATTCTGACCAATTCAAAAGATTGACCACTAGTGTTTACAACACCCAGGTGTGGACGCCGGATGCCGGAATAGACTGATTGGTCACTATAGCTCACTGAGCACTACGCGCTCAGGTGAGCTAAAAAGGGACATAACTCTGTGAAAATACATCCAAATAATTTTTAAATGTGCCCAAGTATACCTAATGCCTAATGTGCTGGTAAAGTTTTATAAAAATCTAACAAGCCATTTAGGAGAAGAAGCGTACACAAGGATTTTGTCTACAGATGGACGGACAGATATACTGAAACCAGTATACCCCTTACTTTGTTGTGGGGGAATAAAAGATTTTAAAACAGAGAAGATGTGACAATTTATTCATATTATGCATTTAAAATTAGAAAATAATGTATGGTAGATTAAAATATAAAATAACGTTGACAAATACACTCCAGAAAAATCCCAATTGTATGTTTATGGTGTTATTATTATGTAAAATCATTGCTTTCGTGTAAATTTAAACCCACGTTTTTGTGATTATAATATTATAATTGGTATATTCTGTATGGGCCGGTGGCCTCCAAACAGTATAAAAATAAAATGGTATATTGACAATAATTTCTCTACTCTTAAAGTTGGTGAATACCTTTTATGAATGTTTTGTGATTTAGATAGTAGGGATCGGCAGCTTACAGGTGATTTATACTTTAGATTATATCAGTGTTGAAGTATATCATTGTGTATAGATTGCATAATACAAGTCGGTACTCGGTTTATGGCTCTCTACCCTGTAGAAAAAGGATGAGTTACACAATATGGAATTATACAGTATGAAAGTGTGATTTTGGAAATCAAGAGTTTTTTAAAAGAATGTGAAGACAACTGAATTCATTATTTTCTTACTGGATCATATACTATGTGATAAATCAGGAAAAAAGGCAAACATGCTATTATTTAAGTAGTGTGCACGCTTTTTATCCTTTGTAACAGTAATAAAACACTCGTGTATATATCGTTTTTCATTCATTTTGATGTACTTTTGTTTATACTTTTTAACCTAAAATGCATGTTTTAATTGTGAAAGACAATCTGGACATAGCTACCAAATGTATGCACAAAATACATGCATGTTTAGTGAAGATTAAACCCAGTCTGACAATATCTAAAGCTACTACAAGTGACCCAATAAATGAAAGACGGTTAATTCATTGCAATAAAGCTATCTTCTTGATTTCAAGACAATCACATTCATTGAGATACATTAGAAAAGAATGGATTGGCAACTTGCCAACATTAAAGGCAGAGGAATGTAAAATCATACTGATGGATTCCAAACCAAAACAAACATCTTTAAATAATGGAGATGAAAATGAAGAAGCTGATGACACAGTTATACACATTTCAAACCTTGAAGCAGATGTATTCACATGGTGGCCTCAAACTCTCAAGTTCTTGTTTGGCAGAAAGAAACATAGATGGGCTGTAAACAGAGCATACTGTATACATTACATACCAAGCAAAGAGGAAATGGTCCTCTACCCAGTGATGAAACAACTCTTAGATATGTTGGAGACATTTGGTGCACATCCAGTGGTACATTCTGATAGAAAGAAATGTTGTATTGTAGTTTGTACAGATGCTGGTATGAAGTTACCCGAAACAACTTGCACTGAACTTTCAAATCAGAATGTCAACATTCATGCTGTAGCAATGACAGGTAGAACATTTTCAGATAACCTAATGAGTCATTCAGATAGACAGTTCAACAGAGCTATGACCATTGAGATGATCTTTACTTTAATGACAGAACTAAATCTCATAAAAGCAAAAGTGAACAATTCAAAGAAATGTACTTCACATCTATTTGTTATAGTTGGATTTATGGCCCTAATTTTAAATATCCCAGCAATGATAATGCATCTAGCGATATGCATGGTGTTTCCGTGGCCCCTGTGTGTCATGTTCTGCGGCAGTAAAGAAGACAGATGGCAGAATATGCAAACTGGTTTTGTATTAATTGCAGCATTTGTTATAGTGGCTCCTTTTTACACAGGCCTTTCCTTGATATTCTGGGATTTTTTCATGTCACTTATAAATATTTATGTGTCGGTTGTAGTGTATTTACTTGTATGGCAGATTGGTGTGGGCATCTTTCTTTGTGTAAAAACCGAGTATAAATGTGGAATTTTTTCTATACCTTATGAGCTTATATGCATCAGGAAGAGAAACTAAGACAAGAAATGGCGTAGATGGCGCATTAACTGATAAAGATGCAGAGTACGTATTTGATATTTACTGTACTTACTGCCGATGAAACATGATTTTTGCACAGTCATTTTTTCGATTGTGTCTTTGGTGCATCCAACATTTAATATTCATAATATTTAATAAAGTTAAAGTGAAGTTTTCTCGCAAATAGCGATCAGGCAAACCGCTGTTGTCTTTCATTGAACTATTCAATCTATCTCAAAAAATTGTTCATTGTCTTTGGAGTGTGACTGTGAAATAAATTCGCTGCAATCTGAAATAAAATTGCTTTCATTGCTGATCTGTGCATTGCAATAGAAAACAAATAGTTGTGACTCTGTGTAGTATAGGTTTTAGACTATCTTTGATGAGCGTTGAAACAATACTTTATTTAAAATTGGATCCAAAATATAAGGGTTAAAATAAGTCTATTAGTCACTCAGATGCATTAATTTGTGTTCATCCTTTTATCTCCTTCCAACACTTGAAAAGTACAAATCTTTAAGAAATGATAAAATATACATTATGCACACTCATTTAATTCTTTGGGGTAAAAAAGACACACATCCGGCTGTTATATTTCGTTTTATTTGCGTGCAAGAGAATATGCTAAATTTTGCTTCGAGAAAAAAAACATTGATTTACATTTTAATGTAATTAATGAAAATATTTATCTTTGTGATTTATCTTAATGGCTGTTAATTGCCACAAATTCGGTGCATTGTCTCTTAATTTTATTATTATAAAAAGTTTCTTAAGAAAGAATTGGTCATTTTAAACATCTATCCTTTGATACTTTATAAGACCGTTCGATCCCACATCGATTTTTAAGGTTGAATACATAATATTGTCATTTTAGTAAATAAACGTTATGTAATATATATCGTTTATTAAATGCATTATTGTAGATATGTGCGCCATTATATTTGTTTGATCTTGTATTTGCTCATATCTAATTTAGTGTCACAAATGTATTACATGTATGTAAATAGTAAGAGTATTATCATTTAAAACTATCAAATAGTTCTGAACTGCTGGGTCCGGCATTTATGCATTTAATGGATATCATGGAGTAGCCTACTACTAGGAACTTAACAGAAATTACAACAAAACTGTTTTACGCCTCTCCAATATGATAAATGATTTTTGACATTGTCAAATGTTGTACATAAACACATTGAATAATGTAGCAGAATTAATTTGACGTCAGTCAACAATCATAATCAGTATTTAACATCTTTTTAAATAGTTGATTAATGTATTTATCAATTATTTTCAATTAATGCCTTCCTTGATACTTCAACAATAGTCAATTTCGATATCAGTTTTGTTAGATGCCATTATCAAAAATACTACTTGTTGTCCAAAGGAATCCGAATGCGACAGATTTTTTCTAGGGGAATAAACCTACTTTCTGAAAAGGCCTATTGAAATACATTGCCCACACATATTCTTGTATAAAATATGATTTTCTTTTCACATACAAGTAAAACACTGTTATCCTTTTACATATTCCACATGTATTTATGTTTATCCCATGTTTAACCACTATTTTCTTTTTACAGATTTGCATATTTGTGCTTTTTTATGTATGTTCAACTTATATATATATGTGTCCAATAACATATATGCTACCCTACTATCCCTCATACATTTATGCTTGATCAAGATTACCTTTTGCTTATCTGTACATGAATAATGTTTTTAATAATGCTGATTATCCAAATTGTAAGATTTACCTTAATACATGTCTGATACAAAAGAAATAATACACTTTATTTCACTAAACTGTCAAGGTTTGGGGGATAAACGAAAACATGGCCAATTAATAAAATACATAAAACAACAGAAGACAGATATTGCTTCTTTACAGGAAACACATCTTACACCAAAACCCAAAACGTATAAGAACAGAACTTTAGAATGGCACTTGTTCCATTCATTTGGGGAATGCAATAGTCGGGGGGGCGTGGTCAAGTGATTAGTGTGATGGACTTGTAAACTGGATTACAGTGGACGAAAACTGGTTAGGTGAACTGGTCGCCGTATATAACAGAAAAGATTGTTGAAAAACGGTGTTAAACCCCAGTGACAATAAGTAATAAGTGAAAATAAAATCTCCAAAACGAAACAAAACAAATCGTCGGGGATGTAAATAAATCATTGAATTGTAAAGTAACTGACACCGTGTCGAATACTTTACAATCCAATGATTTATTTAACACACTCTCATTGAATGGGTGATATAAACGTTCAATACATGCTATTACATAAAAAATACATGGTACTCTATTCTCACTATTGAATATTTATTCGCCTAATGACAAAAGATCTAGAGATTCTTTTTTCACAAATACATGTATAGACAAATGCTAGTCCGAAAAGTCTAGTGGGATCATCATATTAGGCGGCAATTTAATAAAAAAACTCTTAGCAAAAAAATAGGATATCACTATCACAAAATAAAAAAAGGAAACGTCGTCTTGAATTAATGATAACAAATAATCTTACAAATGTTTGGAGAAAAATAAACCCAGATAGATGTCAATATTCATGGAAAAGAAAAATTCAATTGAGAAAAGTAGAATTGATTTTTGGTTAATAGACTCAAACTTACTGACTCAGGTTAATTCTTCAGATATCATACTAGCATGTATTAATTCTACCAATCATATGGCTTCATCTTTAAAATTGAAATATAAAAAAATAGAGGACCAGGCTATTAGAAATTCAATAACACCCATTAAGATGACGAACACTATTTCAAATTAATTTACAAAATTATTGACTCACTAATTTAAATACAGAAAACGCACAGATAAAATTTGCAAAAACAAAATGAAGTCCAAAATTATGGACTTTGCAAAACAAAATTCAGAGATAGACACAATAAATTACATAATTTAGAAAAGAAGTTAAAACACATTTACTCTTTTCCAAATACTAACAAATATCAAAATATAAATGACTTAGAAGCCAAAATATATGATTTCAAATCAAGAGGTGCTAAAATATGTCTAGAATTCAAATTCTTGAAGAAAGTGAAAAAAAAATCTAAATAATTTATAACTCTTGAAGGATCTCAACAATATAGAACATTAATTAGTTCTTAAAAACAAACGACCAAATTATCACAAGACGACTTAATACTAAAGGAGATTGTTCAGTACTGCGAATGGCTGTATACAGGCTCATCCAAAGAAATTGATAATAAATTATACCTAAACAACGTTCAATTAAAACACATACTGTCAGATTATGAAGCAAACTTAAGTGAAGGTCTAATAAAACAATCAAAAACAAAACAAGTGATTTTTTAAATGAAATTAAACAAGTACCTTGACAATACACAGACCCAATCATGAGTAAATTTAAAATTCGGGCTTGTTTGGTGTTGTGAACTTTGCGATATTATATCATCATGCTGTAGTTAGATTTGTTTTATATGTATACAGTATATGTCAACATCTACAATGATTTGACTCCTCATTAGTTAAGAGTATAGCTCCTCATGTGTTATTATTACTCCTCTTGATTGTATTAACTGAGACCATTATACATTGTGTATAATGGTCTCAGGTATTAAGTCACACATCTATAATGATCTGACTCCTCAATATTAATAAGTACAGTTCCTCAAATGTTACTACAGCCTTTGTTTATGTTAAGAGTCACGTAATGTGTCTCCTCTTTCTATTGATTGTTCTTCAGTATTTATATGAGGGGCAACAGAAGTGTCTATATACATAGAGAAAATTTTGATGGATTTGAGTTTCACCTTTTATGCTGAAGTGAATAGGCATCAGCCGCCGATTCACTCATCCGGAAGTCTTCGCATGATCTGGGTAGATCTCGGTTGAAGAGACACTTGATGGGATCTGGCGCGAATGATCATTCGGATGTCTGGCACTAATGAGAAAGATTGTCACTGACAGAGAAACTATAAATCTACACTAAGGGAAATATAACCATCAGAGGCCCAAGTAAGCCTGAATAATAATTACTTAAATGCTAAAAAAATCTACTTGGAGTGTGTATGTTGGTTGAAAACTTTTTTTGAATTCTGTATTAACCAAGGACTATCTCTTCAGTATATCTGGAGCAATTTAACAGGTTACCAAACTTAAAGTGGATAATATTACACAGATAAAAATTGCAAACATGTGAAGAATTGTCTTAAAATGTTTTGATTTGGGTCTAAAGAACAGATAATTTATGTAAATTTTGCCATGAAATATCATATAGTTAAGCAACTAGTGCAGAAATAACCAAAGTTAAGATTTGTATTCATACATTATTTACTAAAAGAGATCAAAAATACAAACTTCAAAACACACACTTCACAATCACATGTCAATATAAAAACCAACAATACATATTAGATGCAATTTTTCATAGAAAAGCTATGTAAAGGTACCCATTTAAGGTAAAAATCCCTGAGATATACAATGACAAATCGTATAAAACAATAAACACAACACAAATACCCTACTTTTGTCATCCACCATTATCATACAAACAGGTGGCATACAAAAACTCATTGCTAAGATTGCTTGACGACATAAAGGAGGAAACGACCTTCCATCTAAAGCAGACGTAGACTGGATGTGAACACTTGTTTCAAATATAAAACATATGAAAAGGAAATCCTTTGAAATGAGGAGAAATCACACACGGATTTAATCCAATCAATTAACAAACATGCATATGATATAATACATAATTACCATATTAGATTTGCGCTAGAATTGTATTACATATTCAGTAAATGGTGTAAGGATAACATACTCAATATAAGTAATTTCCTCACATCTTAAAATTTCAAGCAACCCCCCCAAAATACCATTAACTTCCTTTATGAAAAAAAAAACATTGTAAGTGCATTGACATAGTCATTAAATTGAACACGCTTGAAAAGCCAATATTTTATGACCATGTTGAGCTTAACTTTTGTAGGATCATGAACAGAATCACAGAAACACAATCATTTCAAACAAATTGACTAATTATCAAGCAAGTCCTTTCTTCTTCATCTTCTTATATCCAACATCAAAATCCTCCTTTGTTAATCTATAAGCCCAATGTTGTAATGTTTGACGCACAACAGGAGAAACACCAGCATTATCATAAGCACACCCGCTCCTCACACATTTTGAGATCAGGTTATTGCGCCATCGTCCAGTATCACCGGCACAACGTAACCAGCGACCTATCTGACGTTCATCATCACTTGTACGACGTCCTTGATAAAACCTGTAAGATGATTAGTTTTCAATTAATTACTCTGATTTAACAATTTAATTGCTGGCATATATTATAAAATAGTATGCTTAAACACATCACCTTGATTATTTTTATGGAACCAAACATTCCCTATTAAATGCCCCATCTCCAAACCACATTTAACAGATTTTGTATTAAATTTGGTGAGCAACTTTTTGAATGAATTTAGAACACAGTGGGCATAATTAAAGGATTTTTAAAGCACGTATAATCAGTCATGACTTTTTTCTTTCCATTTATTAGTGGAAGGGCATTTCTAACATTACAAACATATCATACCTGCAGTACCACATAAACCAGCCATAGGGGTCCTGTTTATGTATCCATCCACTCTCTTCCCACATCTGCAAACTACCCCCACATTTAACACCATAGGTATTCACTTTCTCATCATAAGTTGAGCACGAGACCTATAAAATGTTAAAATTATGATAAAAATTCCTTAACATTCTAACAACAGGATCATTCAACGTAAGTGGTTTTTCAACATGGTATTAAAACAGAGTTGACTAGATTTATACAACATATATTAATGACACTGATAAATGTTTATTAAATCATTATCATATGCGTGAAATTTTAGTAAAACTGGATTAAAATTCTATTAATTCTTGTATGTTTCTTCCCACAATAAGGAAATGCTTTCAGTATGGCAGAAATTGTAATAAAAGTAAAATCAAAAGGCATCATGTTTTTTACACTGACTGTCAGTGCTTTTATGACAATATTATCTTAGGTTCTCAGTAATAATTTTACTAATCTCTTAAGGACCCAAATAATCATATATTTGTAATTCACTATGTCAATGAAATAATGTTCTGGTGACCAATGATAATTGAACTTCTACAAATTTTTTACTGCATCTGATTTGTCACCATCACCATTTTAATCTGTAAAAACAGAAACAAACAGTAAAAATATCTTGTGGTTAAGTTTTAATGTAGTTTTGCTAAATTTTCATATACATGTTTATAATGACAAAATTAACATTTATCAGTGACATTAAACCATTTTAATGACCTTTTATATCTTCATTTTTATGATTTTCATTGGTCTATCTGAACTTGTGTCCCTAAACAAGAGAGGAAATATTTACGAAATTGGAATTCTTTCAATAAAGATGGGATATGAAATCACAACACTATCATATCATTACCTGTTTACCGATATTCAAACCCTCTAACCAGTCTTTAGGTAATTCTTTCCATACACCAGAATAACTTTTTCCTTAAATACAAACATAAAGACACAGTGAGACTCGGCACAGCAGAATACAGTAGAACAAGGTTATCGTGAACTCAGATATAGTGAAGAGTCAATGTTTTCCAAGAACATGCCCCTATTTTTATCATTGTTATGGATGTAGTGAAATATGGATATAATGAAGTTAATATTTGGGTTCCCAGGAGTCCTGAATAACCAAGTCCAACTGTAATCCTACTTAAGAATAACAAAAACAGATTAACAACCAGCCAATATAGAATCAATTCAATACAATTTAATTCATCCCAACACGACAAAATAAAAAAATAGCAAATTTTGCATTCAAAGCCATTCTTGCATAATGACTCAATCATTATTTATTTTGATAATTTTAGCATTTTAATACAATACAAAGATAGAATGATATCAGTAATTATTGGAGCTGCATTTTAAATGCATCTGTACAGTATATAGAGGCATATCACAAAAATACATAGGCTTCTTAAGTCTAGGTTCTAATACAACTGATATGTTCCTCAAGCTATGGGAAAAGCAAAGGGCATTTTGACAGCTCAATGCATGTCAGAATTATTTCCAGACTGAGGGAGAGAAATTAATCCTACCTGTAACAGATGACTTGATTGGTCTAAAATATGTCCCACCAAAGCTTCCAGCAGCTAAAACTTCTTTGGGTGTCATGTTAGGACGGAAGTCTGGCTGATCAGGGAACACTAACTGACCCTTGGAATTATTCTTAGGCAATGGTTCTGTGAACTCTAATTCATCAGTCTAACATTAAAGAAATAAAATAATTGAGTCAAATGAGAATTATCATAATGTGATGTACAAAACATCAGAAAGAGAAATTAACTTGATCATTTCAGTTCAGAAATTCACCATTTGTAATGTGCATGTTTATAGACCCTTTAAGTGGAAGTTGAATGTTTATATATATTTACTGTATGTTAAATATACATGTACTTGTGGTCTATATATAAATTAACTGAAAGAGAAGTTACATAAATCTTGCAAATCCCCCTTTTCATATAATATTATAAAGACAGAAACTTTTTTAATGAAATTTACATTTAAACAAAGTTATAATTCAGACAAGGGTCAGACCTCCCAAGAAATCAAGGATGAGATTTTTAGTAAAAATATATGGGTCAGATGTCATGAAAATTGAGACAGAAAAAAAACTCAATCGAGCTGGGGAGTTCTATCCTAAGTGTTATGATTCAGGCTAGGACTAATACTTGGCTCAAGGCCCCGGTTTTACTATCAGATGCGCAGATATATACCTCATTGTTATCACCTTCATCAATATCTTTTGGATAACTTTTTGGTTTGGATTTGCTAGCCACTGGTGACTTCTTTGCTTGCTTCGTTACTGCTTTTTTGCCTCCATTTGCCTTAGCCTTCTTTACATCTGATGGTTTATCAACTGTGAAGAAATATATTAAGAATGGCACATGATTGAAACAGTTTGTTATGTTGACAGAGCAACTTCCTGAAAATGTGTTATACTATGGCAACATCATACACTTTCCATTAAAGTGCAATGTGAGCATTGGTGTTTCATAATACAGTAAAACTGAATTATTACAAGCATCAATATCACGAGCACCCAACTTATCTCATGAAGTTTTTAAAAGTCCCATCAATATTTGTTCTTAGTTGTATATAATTTTCCAGTATTTCCAAATACCCAGTTATTACAAGGACCAAGTTATCCCGAGCATTTAGTCTGTTCCAATAAGTCCTAGAGATAAGAAGTTTTACAGCATTGATATAACAAAGAAAGAAGCAAGCTATGTTACCGTGCTCGACAGACGTTGAAGCAGTAGCAGCTATTTTTCTTTTACCCATTGTGAGGAACCCTGATCTGTATATCCTAAAAAATAACAAAATACAATTGATAACATCACCTCAACCACATCACAGATGATAAATAAACAAACTAAGACAAAAAAAAATGGGAGACGAATTGTAAGAAATTTGACAAAATAAAACTACATGTGGTGAAAGAATATGAAGTGATATTGAAATTAGAAACTATTTTTGAAAGATGGGATGCATATATGCGAACAAAACGATTATACATTATTTAATTCTTACCGCACCCGACAAAGCATCAACTTTTCCGCGAACTTCAAAAGGGACTGTATAAAGATAACTCCATCCCGTTCCTTTTACGTAACATGTATTCCGTACTCATACGGCAAAAGTGGATTTTATCATGACTCTCATTCGGGATATCCCGGAAGTTACCTTCGAATTATTATATCGCTTCCGCTTTGCAAGACATCGATGCAAAAATACAAGTAAACTCGAACGCTATGGCTGGAATGGAATTTGAGTACGATGAGGAGGGAAGTACATTCTTTTACTTCCTCCTCTCGTTTTGGTCCCTTATTATGATTCCTGCTACTTACTATGGCTGGCCTAGAACACCCACCGACGGTAAGTTGACGTGTCCGTGAAGCCTTTTCTTATTTTGCCATATGCTTCAGCATCATGTTGTCTTACTTTCTCATAATTACTCTATTGATGAATTTGAATATTTGTATTTATTTTGTCTATTCATCTCTTGTTCGATTAAATAGGTTAAGTCATCTAGACTGAGAATATTGTTCTCCAGAATCCAGATGCATTCAATCATCAAATGATTGATGATGATGCAAATGAAATTATGAATATAAAACGTTTGCTGTTCTACAAATAAGAGTACTACAAACTGTTAAGTATTTTGCATCAACAGCTTCTTGTTTACTTGTACAAGTTAATTTTTATTAGATTGTATGAAAGAAAGTGTATGTAAGAGTTTACCATTGCACGGATTTGATTTTTGAATATAGTTGGGTTGATAATATATGTAGTCAGTAGATCTTGGTCAATACTGTTGATGAATTTGCCTTTTTGTGCAGGACATATGGCATAGATTTGTGATTTGTACCTCAAAGACTGATAAGCCCTTTGTAAATTGGGGGATGGTAATGCTTTGTGTCCAGTATTGCAGTAATACCTCATAGTGTACAAGTCAAGGTTCTTTGCATGATAGTAGATCCTAGCAATGTCTGAATGAAACATATTTATTTAATGATTTGTTTATAGTTGTATGTGACTTAAATTTTCTGGCTAGATTCTTTTTAAATTTATTAATTGTGTCAATTGTGATAATCATATATCATGGGATACATTTTCCTTGGTGATACACAGCTCTGGTTTGCTGTAGATTTGTTGAGTCCTGAACTTACGTGACGTAATACGTCTTTTAGTTTCACTATTTGATAGATCATTGATTGTTGTTGGACTCTGAGTTCATTGTTCAAATTTCCAAAATTAAGAGGTTCAGTTTTGCATTTTAGATGAAGCTGGACAAAAAAGAAGAGAATGCTACTGCCCCCCTTGTGAATCAAAAAGACAAAGGGTCAAAGTGAAAAAATCATGGACATCTACAAGACGAAATCTTGTGTAAGTTAACCAATATATATTTGAATTAATCATCATTGGATGTATCTTTTTATAAACTGTTTGATATAAATTTGTTAGATTATTTAAATTAATCCTGCGCTTGTTTATATTTTATAAAACTACTGTTTGAATAGTATTAAATAAATATTTAAAAAATCTGTTGACTGCATGATTAACAATTTCTATGTTTACTCATTTTTTATTCATATTGGATTCTTATTATAACATTCTTTTCATTTTCAGGAAAATTTTACTGCTATTTGGATGGGTGATATTTGGTTTCTTAGCATATAAAGTATATTGGATTCAAACAGATCATGTTGATTATGATCCCTATCAGATACTTCAGATAGACAGAGTAAGTAATTCAGTGGTACTGTTACTGGATTGTAAGGTTGTATACAAATATGACCTTTCATACTGATTTACATACTTTTTTTACTTTAATTGACATTGATGGTGGTAAGAAAAATGTAATTTGCTCTACATCATAAGACCTTATGCTCCTAATTCTTGTAATATTTACCATGTACATACAAAGCCTTGCTTTACTAAAATCTTTGTGAGCATCTATTCTAGTGATATGTTTGTATACATACATCACATACTTACCTCGACAGATTTAATCATTTATACATTTTTAGCCAGTGTATTATTTAACTTGTGTAACAAATACATAACTGATACTAAACTGATACGTCAAATTAGTCTATTAGAAAATTTACCACCTCTGTTTATAAAGCTTTTCAATGAAAATCTGCTATTATGGTTTGCTATCAAGAGAGTTATTTTTGGTAAAAGTACAAATATGAGGGTTGTGGTCAATTTCTGCACAAATTTGTATGATCAAATTGTTGTTACATTTTAGGGAGCCAGTGATCGTGAAATCAAGAAATCATACAGAAAGTTAAGTTTACTATACCATCCTGATAAAGAGACTGGTGACAGTAAAATGTTTATGATGGTGGCCAAGGCTTATGCAGCGTAAGTATAATTATATTATTTATTTTGATGTAATGATGAATTATAATACTTCTTTTTTGTATTTCTGGTTCAATTATATTATTTTGTCTTTAGTGAATAAGCTAACTATGCAGCATACTTATCATAAGAATGAATCCTATTACCACCATTTACCTGAAAAATGTTTTGTGACTTCATGGCTGAAAAATTATGTCCAAATTCTTGAGGTTAACAGAAATGGGTTGATATTAAGATTCAGTTCTTTGCTGTGAAAATGCTGTTAATTGAATATGTATTTAATCAAGGATCTCAATTTCTCCACATTTAGATTGACTGATGAAGAATCGAAGAAGAATTGGGAAGAGCATGGAAATCCAGATGGCCCTGGAGGTATTTATACACATTAGTTGTATTATAGTGTAATTTGGTGATAAATGCAGGATTTTAATGTGGCTAATCAGTAAAAGCCTTATTAATAGTTGCAAAGCCATCTTAGACAGTTACAGTTTTTATGTAACATTTCCATTGTATTGCTTCACACATGATCTTGCATATATTTCAGTGACAAGATTTGGTATAGCTATACCCAAGTGGTTGGTACATAAAGATAATTCTATGTGGGTATGTATGATTTTAACACTGACTGTTGATCTAAAGCTGTGTGTTCACCACAGGGTTAGAGGTTATAAAACTTGAGATTGTGCTACAATCTTAAACATCATATTTTGTGTACTATGGTGTCTATGTTAATTATTTTAAAGCAATCTTAATATTAATCATACATTATTCTGTCAGTTGTATTGTTATGAATATGTATTTAAACAATTTACTGTTGTTTTTTTTCTACCAAATCAAGAATGAAATTTGAGCTTCTAGACTGTTCGAAAGTTTTAATACCATAAGGCCGGTATAGTTTAAGCTCTACACAATATTATAATGTTTTAGAATGATTTCACAGAGCATGAGTCCATTACTGAATTATGACCCTTGACTGAGATTGAATGACGATTGTTTAGAAGTTACATTAATATATTGACATGTCACCTACACCTCTAAATTGAATTAACAAGTTGTTCTTTTTCTGTCTGAGTATTGTTTATGTGGCAAATATATAAAAAAATCAAACAGTGTATGGTTTTATGTGGTAAAGAGCTGTGATAAACTGAAATATTGTTTTCTTGATGGTACATAACTCTGATGATCACGTTGATGTTTCAGGTATTAATGGTGTATATTGTATTGTTCATGGTGATTATGCCTGCTGTTGTGGTAAGTTGACTATTAGATTTAACTATTATTAGATTGGGATAAGTTCTCAAACAAACAGATAAAGTGTAAACAAAATTGTTAATTTTTTATGGAATCATTTCATCACATAAGTTCAGTAACGTTATGTATGAGCAAATATAGAAGTATAAATTACAAACTTGTTGCGCAGGTGTGATATTTCATGTACATGGGCTTACTTTTTCTGAAATCAGTGAATTGATGCACATTTCAGTGATGATAGGGGTTATATTTATGATATGTGTTAATCTATTGAGAAAATACAGTGGCATGGGTTAGTCCATTTACAAATGCTTGTTTAACAAATGTTGATATACTGTGCTTATCAGTAGAATTATTGTTACTCACATCTGTCCAATTATTTTATTTTTAGTTTACTTTCTGGTGGTATTCTGTGCCATGACAAAAAAATTCCTCGTCTGATCAATGACTAAACGTACCTCTGATAATATTGTGTGGAATATTTTTAAATGAGTAAAGAAAACATTATTGACTTTTGTAGGGTGTATGGTGGTACAGATCTATAAAGTTCAGTAAGGACCAGGTATTACTCAATACATCCAGATTGTACCTGTACTTCTTCACTAAAAACCCGCAGATGATTCTTAAAAGTAAGTTTAGTTTTTCTAGTTTACTGTCCTTAAGTTTATTTTTCACTCTACATGAACCAGAGAATAATGTTTTATATGTAATGTGATATTTTTAACAGTTTAAATAGTCTCTGACATTGGACTGGTAGTTCATTGTTGTATCAAAATCTTCCATATCTATAGTTGCAATTTTCATTCAGTACAGATTAAAATATGTCAAATACAGTTTTGTCTAGCATATTTATGTCAAACCTTTTGCACTGTATTGGTAAGATGATAATTAGTACTGTATTAATACAATGCAATTGAGATACCAAATTTCTAATTTAGAGTATTTTTCTTCAGAATGTATTATGGTTCTCGGTGCTTCTTATGAATTTGATAAGAATTTCAACAGTGAGATAGTTGAAAGACCCAGTGATAATGAAGAAGTTCCACAGGTAGTGTATAGTACAGCCTCAGATGATCCTTCTTATTTTAGCTGTATTTATTTATAAATCTTTTAAGATACTAGTATTTAGTGTTGGTATATAGATAAAAATAACACACTGGACTAAATTTGGCATATCTGTTTATGACCTCTAAATGTACAACTTTAAATTCAATAAAAGTAGAACACGATTATATTGAATTCCTGGGGAATAGAATAATTACTTCAGTATATCCATATTTCACTAGATCAATAACAATGAAGTAAATAACTGTGTGTTAGGAAAAAAAAATACTTCACTTTATCTGATTCTTCACTATGTCAGCATTTTACTGTAATGTCGATATAACAATACTTTAAGCTTCCTGAATATCATGTCAGTAAGAACAATCTTGATTTACCTTGCTTACTTGAATATTACAACTTTGCTCAGAGAATTAATGTGAATTTAGTCAAACATTTTGATAGCTTTGATGAATGCTACCATAATTGAGTGCTCCTCTTACAAATGACTTAAAACTGATTGTACAATGTAAAATTTTCAGTTGATGAAGCAATTGCCCAACTTGGATGAGAAGAACAAAGAGCGCCCTCTATGTCATTATTACAGTGTTAAAGCTCGTGCCATGCTTCATGCCCACTTTGCTAGGCTAGAGTTACCTCCAAATACTCTGGAACTTGGTAAGTACTTCATTATTTGTTTATTAGCGACCTAAATATTTATAATTTGTTTTTTTCATGACCTTTTCTTTGAGAAATGTCTTCTTATTGTTTATTAGTTCTCAGCCATATATATTTGCCTTTTTCCATTTGTTGACAAGTATTTTATATTTTAGATCGTACATATGTCTTGAAGAAATGCCCAGCATTGATCAATGAAATGATTCTTATAATCTCCCAGCTGGTTGGTAGTGCAATGGTTCGACAGAGTAAGTTGTATTTTTGTGTGACTTTATAAAGATCTACTTCATGAAATTCAGTCTTGGTGTTTTAGGCTTTCATAATTTTGATTTAAGAGTAGAATATGGCCAACCAGGTTTTCAACTGTTTATTGATCAGAAACTGTCATCATGTCTGTAGTAATGATGACCTCATTGCCCCTAAATACAGTCTCAAATTTGGTCATAGTAAAACCATGCTAGAACATTGCTAAAACCAAAAGTTAGGCAGCAATTGATCTATTTAAACTGAAGTCATCAAACAGAAATCAAATGTTTGATGTTGCCACCCGCTTGACCAAGGACATTCCCCAATCTAAAAATCAGGATTTTTGACTGTTTTGAAAACCTTATTAATGACCATAGTGGTGAAGGTATTAGTAATATCGAAGAATCTATGGTAAAACTCCGTATTGTGATTTAAAACATGTGTTTGTTCTTACTATAAGTTATTGATCTGGTTAGGATTACATGAGATGCCTCGTCTGGAGACTGTAGAAAGTTGTATGAAGATGTCACAGATGATTACACAAGCTTTAGAAGCTAAATCAAGTCCCTTACAACAGTTACCGCATGTTCGACCAGACATGTTGCGACATTTTGTTACTAAAAGGGTAAGACATTCTACCATTCAAGTGACTATAGTTAAGGCAGTCTAATGTGTCGCTTAACAGAGCCTGATACACTTTCTAATTAAGCAATCAATATATGAAAAGCTGTTTTTAATATTTTATTTGTTATTGCACTGCAGGTACTGGTCTTATAAAATGTTTGACAAGAATCACTTGGTTTGATTTGTGAAACTTTATGCTTACAACTTTTATCCTCTATTTCATTATAATTAATCATGAATTTTAAATTTGTTTCCTAGGTCATTAAGACACACCATTTTGTAAAGGTTTTCTAATTTTTCTAAAACTCTTCCTTTGTTCTTCAGCGAAATATTCAACGTATAAGAGATTTGATCGCGATGGACGAGGAGGAGAGGAGAGCTTTATTACGATCTCTTTCTGATGATCAATATCAAGATGTTATGAATGTTTGTGCTGCGTTACCTAATATTGAGATGACCATCAAATCTGAAGGTATGTGTTCAGTTAGCAGGAGTATGAGATGGAAACATTTTGTTGCTTTTATCAAGATGTGGTTTACCGATCAATTTCCAGTATATACATATATATTCATGCTTAAATTTGAACCATAAAACAAGCGTGAAAATAATTCTGGTAATTGCTGTTTATGCTAATACAGTCGACATTCACCAGCTTGAACTTGAAGGGGCTGGTGAAATCTGTACTTGTCAACAGGAGTCTACCACTGACCAGTGTAGTTATGTCCCTTTGTCATTTGTTGTATGGATTGATATTATTTCTCGGTTGAAGTCATATGATAGTGGCCCTCATGGAAGATGGGGAAATTTGGTGCAACCTCTTTAAATAAAAATCTTTATTATGCATTAAAACCTAAAATAGCGACCTCCTCAATATTAAATCCACCTTGTTATAATATAACAACCACTTATTTTCAGACCAGCTTTCATTAACTCCCCTATAATTCAACTTGATAATGATACCACCTCATGATCTTATTATCAAGGTTTTACTGTACTCTGAGAGAGAATGAGAAGAAAAAGAGATTGGATTAGAGAGTGTGTACAAAGTTGCAGTTAATAGAAATTGAATATTGAGGTTAGTGCTGTGAGGTTAGTCTTTTCGTAATATTTCAGTGCTGGATGATGAAGATAAATCAATCACAGCTGGCAGTATCATCACCGTGACTGTAACTTTGAAACGGAAGAACATGATGGATGATTTTGATATGAATAAATTTACTGGAGAAGAATGTGAACAAGAGGCTGATAAAAATGAAGAGGAGAGTGGAAAACTGGAAAATATTGAAGAGAACGAAGAATCAAAGGTTTGTAAATTGGATTAAACAAACTAATTTATTGTTTTATTTGCATGAGTAGTATCAACTATAACTATCTCCTCCTTAAGTGGAAAAGGTTCCATTCAATCTTCACCAAATTTGGTATTTAAATGTTTGTGAGCATAACATCCCAACCAAGTTTGATAACCAGCAAAATTGGCACTAGCACTCTTGACTTGTAGCTCCTGATCGAACAAAAAATGATGAAATATAAATTAACAATGTCTGCTCACTAAGTGGAGCAGTTCTCATCCAGTCTTCATCAAATAATTGTAATAGGCACATTTTGTGACAATTTGTCACCCGTTCAATTTTTATTATGTGATAGGTTGAAGCACATGCAGAAAGCAAGCATAAAGCATGGCAGAAACAAGGCAAAGGTAAAAAGAAGCCAGCTAAAGCCAAGGCTAAGAAACCTAAAACTGCATATCAGTGGAAGAAACAAGTCCAGACAATTGGTGCTAAAACAGAGTCGGAGAACAGTCAAGAGCAGGTAACAAATCTATCAATGATTTTATGATTGTTTTATCATCTGAATCTTTCTTTTTTGTTATTCAATGTGGAGTTGCACATTTTTTTCTGGTTTAATTTTGTACATTTATCTTTGAATTTAATTCTCATTTGTTATCATGTGTATTTTTAGCTCGTCTGTTTCATAGAAAAAGTTGAGCTATGATGATCACTGTGTCATTATTGTTGTCATCATTGTCATGCAAAACCTATTACTCAAACGCTTTTGAAGATATCCCTTCCCATATGCCAACATGTTAAACAGACGAGCAGCCATTTGGGCAGAGCTCTCGTTGAAATTCTTGTGTTGATGTGTAACTTCTACTTTGTTAAGATCATTGACTTGTAGAATTTATTTTTTAGGGTATGCTTTGTGTACTGAAATCAATTTCAGTCTTTTTCACTTAAAAGTTATCTTCCTTGTGATACTCTTCAGGCTGAAGATGTCGAAGGAGATGAAGAAGAGAAGAATGAAGAAACCGAGTCAGAAGTTGAATCTGAAGCAGAAGAAACACCAAAGGCAACAGTGGAGAAGAAGAAGCCGAAGAGAACTAGACGTGATACTGAAGAAGATGAAGATGACTGGGAAAAATTCCAGGAAGAATCAAAAAAAGAAAATTCTCTTGAAACAAAGAAAAAAGAAAGTCACCCTGTGCATTGTCCATATTTCCCAGATGTAAGTTGTATTGAATGATTGAAAAAGATCCATTATGGGTTGGAACACCATGAGACACACTATCCATGACATGTCCCCTAAATTCTTGAATTTCTTGCTAAATCGTGTTTAAGATTTGATGAACATGTTAACTAGACGTTATATTAATTTAACAATTTTCAATGAAATTAAGTTTGTTTGCTGATAATTACTATTACTGGTTATTATTAGCATTATGTACTATAAGTTCTGCTTATTTTCAGGTGATGTAATTCGTATATGTGTCCATTCTATTTTGTGTAAAAGCTGAGTAAAATGCAATATTGTTTATTTTTGAGTATACAAAGCATTTTCTATTTCATTATGATATTTTCTTGGAACAGGAGAAACAAGAAGGTTGGTGGTTGTATGTTGCTGACAGAAAGAAGCACATGCTGGTAACAGTCCCTGTTCAGATACTCTCTTTGAAGGAGGAAGAAGAGGTATGTACATTATTGTGAAGAGTATTTAATTATGAAGAATATATTACAAAGGATAATAATATATATTGAACATTAGTTTGTATGAGCAAAAAGCTACTTAGTTGTGTAGTCATCAAGTAATAAGAATTCTTTAAAGAATGTACATTTTACTGTAATTTTAACTGAATTTCATAAAAATTTTCATTCTTTTCAAATTAGTCTGTTTTCAGCCTAAAAGTTACCCAAGAAATAGGTTTTTAAATACGAATACAATGCATTTTATACACAATTTTGCGATTGAATTTTGTATGATTTATGCATCATTACAAAATATATTTTTGTTTTTTATTTTAGATGCAGTTGAAATTTTCTGCTCCTCCCAAAGTTGGCATCTACACCTACAACATTGTTTTGAGATCTGATAGCTACTTTGACTTTGACCAAACTCATAATATAAAGGTAAGTTTCATAATATTTGTCTCATTATGCTGTGTGTGTAGTCTGTGATGTAAGATTTAAAGTTGTTTGTTTAAGTATTTATGTAAGTGATAATTGTTACGTTTGAACATTCATTTATTTATTTAGGTGGAAAGGCATTGTATATCATTTTTTCAAATGAGGCTTAGAAAAATAAAGAAAACACATGTTATGGGTCGTTTTCAGGAAAAGATAAGAATAAAATATCTTCCTTTATCCCAATGTAATTTAAAAGAATTTCTTGACATTGTAACATGGTTCAACCTTGATAGTAAAACTAGTCTTTCACCTTATTTTAGCTTGATGTAAAAGAAGCTAAGGTAATTGAGGACCATCCACAATGGGATATCTCAGACACTGAGGATGAGGCTGGGGACCACGATCAGGAAGCATCTAATGACTCGGATTACTCAACGGATATGGATGATTCAGATGAGGAGTAAAATGTTGTTGTCGACACAAGTGATGAATTGCTATGGATTTTGGAAATCTTTTCCTACTTTTAAAAATAGCTATTAGTTGTATTTAATAGCGCATAAGTCAAATGATGACTTTAAAGTTTTATAATTACTCTTATACTGTTTCAAGATTTCTTGACTTTTCATGTTGGATTTTAGTTAAGTAATTTATTAAACCCTGTCTCAGAATATAGAACATAATACCTGTTTACTGATTCTCTGTAAATTATTCCAAAAAGAAAGACAAATTTTCGGCAGAAATGTTTAAATTTTATGCCCATGATTGTACCCAATTAAATTAAGAACTTCCGTAACTGTAACAAATTAAAAAGCCTGTCGTTCTTTTTGTGACCATTCACAAATTCTGAAATCATTCTTTAAACACATTTGAATGGTTTTCATTACTTTATCGCATATTTTTGAATTAATGTAATTAAGCAACACATAAAACTATTGTCTGTATTAGCATATTAGTGTAAAAAAAATCCCAAACACATAAAACTATTGTCTGTATTAGCATATTAGTGTAAAAAAAATCTCAATTATAGTGCAAAACAATCTCATTTTTCCAGTTTGGTTGATACTGGTACTTATCCCAAATGTTAAAAAAATTGATGAAGGCTTAAACATTCACAGTCATAGGTCAGAATAACTTATTTTATCTAGGAGCTTGCTATACTTGTTGCTCTCTGAGAGACCTGTGATTCATATTTTGTGTTCATAGACTACTAACTATTAAATAATTGATTGGTGACAGACTTATACTGAATGTATTCATTGTATCAGACTCGTATACCAGTTCTAGTCTACATTATATAAACTGATAATTGGTACTATGAATATCAACATTTTGAGAATTCATGTCTTGTGAATTGTTGTTTTTTTTGTGACATATGTATATTATCTTCATGTATTGTGTGTGTGCAGATACATTAATTGACACTTCTCTGCTTGAATCATCTTCACACCTTGTCCTGGTCTGTAGGTTATAAAACTTGAGAACAATCTCCAAGCTACGTCTTGTTCTTAGTATTTGATCTGAAAATTGATCATGGTCTACTGTTTGAATATGAAGTCAAATCAATTACTAACAGAATTATGTTTGATTAATATCATCATAATAATTTACTGTGTATGTGTAACATTATTTGACAAAATTTGAAATTTTGGAGACTTAAATCAAGTTTTATAACCTTGAACCCTGGTATACTTGTATTCATGATTTTTTTATTTGCCTATCATAAAAGTATATATATGCAACATTTATACTGGGTTAGTCTGAGTAATCATTGTTTTATTGATGTAGTTTTGTGACAACATTTAAGATATATGACTACAATTTTGAATAAGACTGATGTAGATTTTTCAAGAGTTTTAATTAATGCATAGTATGGAAGCCATGGATTTTGTGACCATTAATCTTACTGGTCCTATTTAATTTGATCTCTTGTGTTATAACATAAATGAAACCTATTAAAGTGAGTAATTTGTCTATTACGTGTCATGATGTAAGTTTCCATTGACTTATTCAAACTATTTGGTTCTTAATGGTTCTTAATGTTATCCTCGAAACTATTGTCCTTCAGGAATTAATCAATGAATACTGATTGTAATACTTATGACAGAGAGCTGTTATCGCTTTTTTTATCAATCTGTATTGTTCATTTTGTGCATTGCACATACCACCATAACACAAAATGTTATTCTGCTTGTTTGTTACGTTATACTCATCATGTACTGCTTTATTCATGTTGATAGACTGAAGGAATGGATGGTTGGTGTATCAAAATGATTTGTTTTTGAATATAGTGAAAGTTATGATCATTCATAAGTGAGTGATTAGATTGATTGTTGACTTCAGAAAGAGCTAAAATGCCTTTGCCATTTGTTGATAACTTTGATTTTTGATGGCTTTGATGCGGCTCTGTTGTGTGTAGGAATGTATCAACTCTATAAAAATGTTGTGTGGTTGTATTGTCACTAGTCAAATTATTGTAAAATCATTGGAAGTAGCTGGATAATGCTCTAGTTCTGATATCATGTCTACTACAGTGTGTCTTTAGTGGGTGAATAAACATACTCATCTTGAAATGTGATAGTATAAATGTATATGTGACTTTAGAACAAATGAACAATAATGTCATGAAACATTGCTAAATTTCTACTTCATTCTAGCATCATGCATAGTCTTCATTAGTACATTTCCTGGCTTTTGTAAGCTGTTTGCATGATGATTATGAACTTGCTTGATACTTCAAGCATGCTTTTTTATGATTTGTTTATTCAATGTGAAGGCACCATGCAGATCTATACTTCATTTTTCTGCTTTTGTTGTAAATTGTAGAAAAAAATGATACCAGTTATCATACAGCATTTTATTTATCATTACAGTTGTAAATATGTTCGTTTAGCTACTGTACAATAATTGTAGTACTGTTTTCAATTGTTAGTGCTCATTACGTTCATCAGCATATTTTATTATGTATACTTGGTATGTACAAGATATTGGGGTGTGGGGGATATGACTGTGTGTTTATATTTGTTGATGTCTGTTTTTGAGACTCTGTGTCATCATTTAAATGCAAGATGTTCATTGTGTGTAGATATTTAGTGAAAAACAGCATTTTTTTGCAATATTTTCTTGCTCATTCAAGTGTAATCATTTAGAGTTGTAATTTTAATAGCTTTTACAATTGCTTAACGTTTTTTTCATTAAAATCTGTATGTTGGCTGTTTATGTTAACACAATGCATTCGAGGTTTTCTGCCCTAAATAATTAATATATTTATGTGTGATATTTTTGAATTGTGTATATGTGGCATCATGTGCTGATATATTTTGTGGTATTCAGAATGTTTTATCAAAATATACTATAACAGCTTGTTTGTTGCAAAATTGGATTTTTCAATGTTTTAAAATTCAGCAAAATATTTAATTTTAATGAAACTAAATGATATGAGCAGCATTATTTTATTATTATTATTTTACATTAACCTACTCAAGGTTTGTACCATTACTTGAATGAGACACAAGTAACAATTGAAAAAATTATAAAACATTAAAATAAAATGATTTCAAGATAGACTTCAAATGCTCTCCGTTTTATTGGTAAAATTTGAAATATTTTTTTTGGGAGGGATGGAAAAGTTCATTGAAGTTTTCAAATACAACTGTTTCTTTTTTCAGCATGTTTAGCTGAAAAAATGTTTCATGTTTTCATGTGTTTTTTTGCTGATAATTATATTGAATAAGAAGTATATTGATAAAAATTCCTATACCGTATTTATTTTATGGATAAAAATAAGAAGTTCAAAAGGAAATAAAGATAATAAGTATGTTCATCTCGTTTATTTTACTAACTCTACAGGCGCTGAGGTTATAAAACTTGATAATTATCTCCAAGCTCGAGTCTGTTTTGTTCAAGCGTTTTAGTTGAAAAAATATTACTGTTTTATGTTTAAATATGAATTCCAATCAAATACGCTGACAGAATAACATGTGATGTGTATCCTCATAGTTTAATAATAATTTGTTTAGATACATTAAAAAGCAAAATAGGAAATTTGAGACAGATCTCAAGTTTTATTACCTCTGGCCGAGAGACTGAATGATTTTATGAAGAAATAAAAGATCCAGGTTGTGAGATGACGGCAGATATGATGCTCTTCTATTTGTGAAATGTCATCAATTACAGTAACACAAGCGCACAATGGATGGTTCTTGGAAGTTATTATTTTATGAAGCATTTACTAAGGTTTGCCTTGTGTACAGCTGATAAATTTTTCAGTAAATTACTTATTTAGCCATGAGATCTACTAAGAACTCGAAGACTTTCATTACCCAATTATTTCTTGTGATTTTCAACTTGTCACATGTCTAGACCTCACTTGGAGATGTTGTAAGGTGTGAATTTGGACTTCACTATTCAAAAAGGAGAAACATTTCTTAAACATATTCGTCTCCTTATATGATTCCAAGATGGCCTAGTGTAAACCAAATGTCTTAATCCTAACTAAAGCATGATTTTATGTTTAAATACAGAATGTTTGCTACTAAAACAAATGCCCATTACTACACCGTAAAAACTGTTACTGAATTCATCAATGATTCTTAGAGATTTATTATATCTCCTCAACACTGAATATAGCAATATTCTACTGAAAAAAACTGTACTCCAAAAGGAAAAATGAAACACTAAGTCAAGAAGTTCATAGTTGATCATGATTTATTTGTATGTACATGGAGAATGTAGGCTGAATCTTACTTCATTGATAACATACAAATACCTTACATTCAGAACAAAACACTGATAAAGATACAAAATAACAGATCCACGAAATGCATCATTGTTGGAACTGTATTATGAAAAAAGAACCAGATACAACCTTGTTTCACTGATAGGATAATTGTCTTCCTACATTTATGTCCTTAATAATGACTTAATGCACTATTTTCAGTATGGAAAATGATAGTACAATATCAATTCTGTTATAATACTATATACCATAAAATCAACAATAAAATAAACAAAAACAAGTCTAGTTACTCAAGGATAAAATCAATTACAAATGTTGAACTGATGTAAGATAAATGTATTTCATCAATACACAATAAGAGCCAGAAAAAGTGAGAAATGATTGGAGGTCACTACAAGTGACATTGTAACAACCATGAATGACTGGTAACAACACTTCAGGATCTCAAGACTAAACTTAAATAATTCATTAATTATTCCTTTAATAATCTTCATGGCTTGAAAGACTCGAAGTTTTGATCATAAATATGTCCTGATGTACATGTCTGTAGCTATAAGTATAATAATTAAACAGGATTTCATTTTAAAACAAGAATCCATTTAATCTTTTCATGGATTATTACCTTATTCCAAATATATATTATTGTCAAACACAAGAATTTAATTTTGCTCATGATGGATAGGTCTAAAGGGCATATTATTTCATCAAAATGGTAAACAACGGCAAAAAATTTTAAAACCCAAACAACTACACATGACATCAAAACTGGATTTAACTCTCAAGCTTTCAAGGGATCCTGATCATCAAAATTTGTTACCAAGCACCTAAGCCACACTGATTGCACTTTAAAATTATTGGATGAGATGTGTGCTAGTGGGCTGCAACTGGCTGATTAGGATTGGATGGCATTGGAGGTCGTTCCTCTAATTTTTCATACTCCAAATGAAATTCTTTTGCCACTTTTCGCCAATTTTGTGCATCAAAGAAATAGTAGGTGCCTCTCTCATATGTATTTGTTTTAACAACAGGGTCAACTCCTGGTGCTCGTGTAATCCATACACGTTCTTCTCGATGATATCTCCAGTCTCTGCTATACCTGGAAAAAAAGTGGTTTAATTTTTTTATCTGAACAAAACACAGGTCACCAAAAAGCAGCATCATGAGTTTCAAATTCAACATTAAGAGTGGACATATCTTAACAGGGTCAACAACTATACTTCATGTCCGAAGTAAAAATTTGACACTGTCAAAATTTATGCCTATGACCGAATAATAATAATTAACAGCAAACCAACATGTATATCTTCCTTTGTTATAAGCGAAACATAATAAAAACAATAATAAACAAATATACAAAGAATACTCCAAGGGTGTATAGTAAGTATACAAATTTAATATATAAATCACCCATTTTTGAAAAACTGAGTTAATAAAAGTTCAGCTCCGCTATCAAAATTTTGACAGTTAACAAACAAGATCAACTTTATCAAATGCAATGGTGTTTATCCACTGTTCATGTAAGTATTTGAATTTCCTTACAATTCTGCTGCTGCCGCTAACTGCATGATATCTCCGCCATTCATGTAGAAGAGGAAAAACAGCAAATCTTCACCATAACGATTTAGTTTGATTGGTGCCAGCTGTTTTGAAAAAAAGTTAGTAATAATTTGCTAGCATAACAACGTAAGGATAAGTACAATGTTTAACCCTTTGCCTCATAGTACTGCATTTCCTCGCATCTGAAGCAGACGACTTTTGAAAACAATGGGGCAAAAGAAGCCATTGCTAGTAATGAGTAATGGCCTCTTTTGCCACTTTGTTTTCCACTCAGTAAGAGAGAAATAACCCAACTGTCTTAAATAAATTGATGTTTTGTATACTATTTTATGAATTTGTAAGAGTCCAAAATATGTTTATCAGGTTTAAAATAGTACTGTAAAAACTTTATCACCACATTCTTTAAAAGAAGCAAGACTGTTCACTAAAATGCTGTATTATAAATAGATCACTATATTCACACAGAATAGTTGCCTAGTCATGGTTTTCAACACAACCTTTAAGTACATCTCCCCTACCTAATTTTTTATTTTATTGCTCAAAATAAGTAGGAACAGAACAATATTTTCAATTATTATTAAATCAAATTTAACTAGTTTGAGTAAATTATCCATCACTTCAAGATACCGCAAAATGATTTTTTCATCTAAAGCCTGATTAAAGCATAACATATTTTTCATAGCAGAACAGTGCTTACCTTATCACGAGTGTATATATTCGTTATATACTCGAATGGAACGTGAAAATCTGAAATGAAGATAATAAAATTGATAAATACAGATGTATGCCATTATAAAGAAGTTACACCAGTCCATCTTGAAGTAGTCCAAAATCCAAACAATTTGGCAAGGATAATCAAGAAGGTAAAATCTTAAAAACATTTTACAACTAAACTAAGTTCACTGGCTGACATACACCAAACCAAAATTTATTTTTTCTATTATTCTATCTTTATTCTATATTTTGATAATATTTATAACAGAATATACTTTACATACCAATATCCTGCGGTCGACAGGGGAGGTCCGTCCATGGTGACAAGAATGTGCTGTACAAATTACTGAAAAAAATACACAAACTAATATCGTGCTTGTTTCACAACAGAATTTTCTGAAATCTTTAAAAAAAAAATGAAGATAAAAGCCCAGAGTAATAAAAAAAGCTATTAAAACCAGTCCAGTCCACTACAGTGAAAATCTGGAGATTTCAGCACATGCTGGAAGAGTTTCTACTGTCAGTTTGTAATTAACATTAACAACCAATACTTACTTTGGAGAGTTGAGATTCAAGCCTAATGTCGTCAGGTCCATACCGGGAGCCAACGCAACAAGACTTTGATCTGTTTCAGCTGCGTTTATGTAGGTTAATAAACCAACAATACCAAACTGGTCAGCTACCATACCCTGTGGGATATTTGATACACGACCTGAAAAAAAAGTATGTAAAAATATCATCTGGAATGGAATTATTTAACAAACTGATACCATAGCATCAAGGAAATATGCTTATCACTCTCAGAATTTTCATAACTTATGTTTTAAATGAATATCAAAAACATAACAATTCATTCTAAAAGCATTTTTGAATAACAAGCATGAAAATTTGATAGTGAGAACCACTGAAGTTTGGGTTATGAAATCAATCAAATTTAGTAGCTTCCTGTTACATATAGTAACCTAGGGCTGTGAGGACCTTTTCAGGAAGCCCAGTGGCAATTATGAAATATAAGACGAAATCTCCTACATACCATCAGGATGCACCTGAATCCCTTTTCTCTGTTGACCAGACCCCTGTTTGTCCCCTGGATATTTACTGTCTTTATTTAATGCTTGTTCATATGAAGACCCTGATATCAAGTTCTGAGGCTGAAAAAAACGAGCAAAAATTCAAAATTAATAATTGAATCATAGTCTACACCCAAGTTGCTGAGTGATAATATGCAACAACAAAAATCATTCAGAGCCAACAACTAATATGTCTAAAATCATTTTAAGGAGACAAATTATAA
This sequence comes from Lutraria rhynchaena, assembly GCA_008271625.1. Classification (NCBI taxonomy): domain Eukaryota; kingdom Metazoa; phylum Mollusca; class Bivalvia; order Venerida; family Mactridae; genus Lutraria; species Lutraria rhynchaena. The sequence goes on from VIBL01000040.1 coordinate 1,212,103, forward strand.
AAAATCAGGAAACATTTAGTGCAGTCCTTAAGCATAAGACCCAATCAGCAATAACTTCAAAATCTCATCAAGCTCAGAATGAAAAGATTCACATACAATTAGAGAAACTTCTTGCTGTGGATGAATACATAATTTATCTGAAGATTACCAGTACACAGTGAAATCTTAACAATCATATGATGAGATGTCAGAAATTTCTAACAGTGTAGAGAAATATGCTAGAACTCAGTGCTTGTATACATATACAGAAAAAATTCAGTGACTTAATACAATGACTACCTCATTACAACAACCACCAATTTTTGGACCAGTTTTCAAAATTTCCTCTTCATTTCAACTTGATAATAAAGACCAATGTAAATATAAAGGTCATTCGATAGGTCTAAAAGGCAGGTGTAGTATCGAGGTTTTACTATATACAAATTTCTACTTCAACATGCATAATAAAATCAAACAAACGAAATTCTTAGAGTCATCCGTACCTGTTTCTTTGTTGGGTCAGTACTTCCTGCATTTTGAGGATCAGATACAAACATTGATAAAGTACCTACAATTATATAGATATGCACACTGAAAACATCAAACATTATTAAGACTAAAGAAGTCCACATGTTTTTAACTCACGACCACAAAATCAAGGATGTGATAGTCCAACCACTTGAGGTGAAAAAATAAAAAAATATAACCATATGGCAAGAACATCTTTTTTGAGCTAATCTAAACTGGGTTCAAATACTCTTGTTTAAAATCATTGAGTCTAAGAAGAGGAAATCCTTTGAAAGGAAGAAAATATCACATCCCTGTAAAATCTGTAAACACATAATGAACAATTTAATTGCTTTTCCAAGAGAGCTTGAAACACTTCTTCGTGTACAGTACTTAACTTTATCACTAGAATCAGTCTATTATGCACTATTTCAGTCATATCCTATTTAAACTTTTCAGGACTTGTCAAATACAGACCACAAACTTTCGAATAGTTACATTATCAGACTCTATCATTTAATCAGATTCAAGTTTACGAAGGTTCTCAACAGAAATGAGATATTTAATTCACACTGTTTCATTGACATTATAACAGCAAACAAATCTATGCTCAGTTAATTTCAATGAATTATTCATTAATGACAATGCTCAGTCAGGTGTTTTTTTATTCAGATTTAAAAGATAAGATTTCTATAGTAAGAAGTACTTACTCTGTGCTCCTGGCAATGCTGGGAAATCTTCTTGTTGTATTTGGAACTCCGGAGTTTGATCCTGGACAGGGTTTTTAACCATACCAACTGCAACAGAAGGAAACCCCACTAAATGAGGCAAAATATAATGTGTAAAAAACAAGTCATGATCATCATCATATATACATCATTAGAAAAAAATTTAATCATGTTTAGGGTTACTTGACCCAAAAAAATTAAGGTTTTCTTCTTCTCAATTTTTTTTCTAAACATCTTTGATCAGCATACGAGGTACAAATCACCCTCATATTTTTGTCCTTTGGATTTCACCATTAGAAACGTTAGGGTCTGTACTAAAAATAGGGTTGGTCAGGTAACCATAAACAAAAGCACTGTCTTTTTCTGACCTTACATAATACAATACAATACCATAGGGACAATTAGAGCTACTTTCAAATATTTATCTCATTACTCTCAGTCACATAGCTTTCATTATAAAAGTATGTAAATGAATCAATATCTGTCTGATAATACAATCACTTTCAAATAGCTCTACGTTTTTGCATGGGGGTAATCCCTACAAGGCTTCCCTACCTTGTCTCTGTCATGGAAAAACTAGGGGCTTATCCCCTAGATGCGTAGCCCAGTATGTGCATCCATACTTAACAACAAGTTTAGGATAACACACGTCTTACTTACATACAAGTGGTATGGTATCAAGATTTTAAGTTTAAAAACTGCTATTGTAACTATGTTTATGAAATAGGCCCCAGTAAAACATTAGTGAAGTACATTTATTTTAAGTTCAATACAGAAAGTTCATTATCAAGATGACATTGGCTTGAACATTTACATCACCTCTATTACCCAATCAGAGGACAGTATGCACCTCTATTACCCAATCAGAGGACAGTATGCACCTCTATTAACCAATCAGAGGACAGTATGCACCTCCATTACCCAATCAGAGGAAAGTAAATACAACCAATGAATTTATGTACAGAACCATTCTTTCTATCAATAGCACTTTGGATCTAAAACACTTACCATAATTCCTAGCCGCTGATAATGAACTGGAGGGGTTTACTCTGTTCCCTAATGAAGGGAAATCTGAGAGGTCAAAGTTTGGTTGTGGGGCATCCGACCGGGACGCAAAGCCAAATGAAGATGCTAAATTTGATATAGGTGCTGCTGAGCTGCTGTAAATAGAATAAAAATGATAATGACATCACATCATTGATGTATGAAAAAGGATCAAGGAGCCCTAATTAATTTTTCATTCATTTCTATTTTGTGTTCAAAAATTTGGAACTAAGGTTTTGTATTACACCAAAACAAATATTGAGAGTTTATCTATATTAGCAAACAGTAAAATCAGAAAAAATGTAAAAAAATATTTTTGTCTAGCCAAAAATTCCAATGTAAATGCCGAATCATTTTCATATATCATAACTAGTTATAACTGGAGAACAAACTGATTTGCTATAACTGGAAGACAAACTTATTTATATAAAAAACTTCAAAACTCAAAATCAGGCACGAAACACTTCAGATAAAAAAACAATAACAAACAAATGGGACAACTATGTAAAACACTACCCCGTTTAAAAAATGCAGAGGTACTCCAAGTCATATAATTCTGAGCAAAATTTGAACAATTTTTTCCAGTTTTATGTTAATAAATGAATAATTAACAATCCAACATATTATGTGCATTTTCCCCACTACTTTATTCTATATATTAGTAATATTTGATTTTGTTAATGATGATCCTAGATACTGAATAGTTACTGAATGGACAGGTAATCAATATTATGGCTATCAAATTCTTACCTAGGTAAACCTGAACCAATTGGTCTCTTTTGTAAAGCTGAAATTGGCGCTCGATGTTGTCCAATAGCTGATATTACACCTCTGTAAGGGTACATTAAATATGGAGTTAAAGCATAAATTGAAAGGAAATATGCAAGAAGGACCTATCTCGATTTAGACAAAAAAGGACATAGACCCTACTTTCACTCACCTATTTAATTGTCAACTGTTCAAGCAAAATAAGTAAAAGTGTGAACTAGCTTTGATACAAATTTTATTTTCATGATTTTTTATAAAATAGGATTTGAACAAAAGTGGTTTGTTTTTCGTAATAAAATTATAAATCGAACTTAAAATAAATGAGATTAGCAGCTGTATCTGAGCGTTTCTTATATAAAAATGACATGAAGGTCAGAGGAAAAAGATCTAACCATTACTAACAGACAAGACATGTACAATACTAAGAAATTAAGTAAAAATGAAACATTATGAACAGCGGAATAATAAGAAATGTAACAACAGATTACTGAGTGGAAACCATTCTCATAATATGGTAACAGTGACCTTCACCCCAGAATCCACAAATAAATCCCAAGTAACCTAGCTCCATAAAAACTAGCAATACATGTACCAAGTTTTGTGGCAAAAAGTCACTTTAAACTGAATTGATGTCACTGAATGGTAATTGTTTGACAAAACCACCTGCCAGTCAGCCCAATGACATACCCAAGCCTAATAATCAGGATTCTAAACTTTGTTAAAAATTGTATACAAAAGATGACTGTAAAACACACCATCATTGAATTGAATCTAATTATGACATGATTATGACAAGTTTACCTATTTGTTGAATTCTGTGTCATAGTTCCAGGCGTAAAGGTTTGGTTCATACTAGTTGGTGTCAAGTTACGCTGAAACTGTTGATTTGACACAGGGCCTCTTTGCTGGGGCATAGAGAAACTACTTAAACTACCTGAAATAAACAATAAAACTTACATGGTTTGAAAGTGATATTAACTATGACAAACATAAATCTTTCAGCAGTTTAGCAAAACTCTATCGAAAAACAAACCATTAATCTTATGTGGTTTAACAAAATTTACCAAAATAAATCTTTTGTGGTTTAACAACATTTTACCAAACATAAACCATAAATCTTTTGTGGTTTAACAAGACTTTATCAAAAAGAAACAATAAATCTTATACGGTTCCTCAAGATTCTACCAAAATAAACCATAAATCTTATGTAGTTTTAATGATAATCAAATATGATCTGCATTTATGCCATTATAAATGTACAGGAAACCAACCCATACATTATTCTGTGATACACAGGTTCGGCTGTTCCATTTTACACATCCAATTGTAACAAAGCAATAATATTGACCTTTGACCTCATGAACTACGTTTTTATACAGGGGAGGAAAACCTTACAGCCAACTATAAAGTAAATCCCATTAATAGCAAAATCCAAAGTACAAAGATATTTGGGGACCAACAGTATCTTCAGGATGCAAAAAGTCGGTCTAGAAAAAAACTACTTAAATATGCCTATTTTTTCTAGCCAAACACATATAAATAGCGTACCGTAACTAAATGAACTTCTACCTGACTTGCATCATAACAACTGAACTATTTTTAAAACCTTGCATTAACTATCTAGCAGCATGACAGACAATAAAATGTCCAAATTTTGAACAGCTCCATGTTGAAAGGGCATTTTATCAACTTTGATTTCATGAAACAGCTGACATAGCATGGACACAGTAACAAATTAACTAAATGCAGACATAGTAAACAATTACTGATCAAAATTTTAACTAACCTTGTGAATAGAAATTGTTTCCAAACCCGGAAAGGTTTGATGGAGACTGGGACTGGTTCATCACCTGTAATAAAAGCAAGTTACGTTAATTTTAACACCTGAACAATACATGTGTACGATTACACTAACACTGGAGGGAAAGAGGATGCCTTAACTAGGCCATTCATAAAAAAATTGTTGGTTCACAGATGTGTGACTAACTTATTCAAAAATCAACCAACACAAATTTTTTTTTTTTTTTGAATTTGACAAAACCTTTTCGTTCTTTATTCTAGATTTTCATTTCAGCACAAGCATATAATTTAAAAAAACATATTTTAAAAAATGCCTACCTACCCCCACTGTTAAAAGTAAGGGTGGCATAACCACAAACCAAAAAAATATTTTAAGGATGGCCTGCATAGCAAAAAACACCATTGGTGAGTAGATTTATAGGACCTGAACACTTGTGTTCAAAATATAGAGTCTAAAAAAGCAATTCCAAACAATTTGGACTATTAGCTAGCTAATGTTTTCATTCATTACTATAAACCTACTGAGAGTCCAAGCATTACATTTTAACTACTTTTCCATAACATACATCACACACCCTACAAGTGGCCAGTCCAAATGAGAGAGCTTTGATTACCGGGTTGTACTGAATCAACTACTTACATCTTTGTCAGCCCTAAAGATGTTAGAAGATGAAGGGAAATACATGCTAGTCTCATTGTCTTCCTCCTCACCGAAAAATGCACCCTGAAATATATACATAGATTCATTCTCCCCCATTCACATCAGTTTATACATTTTCCGAAAAAAAGTCAACATTAGGGATTTCTGCTAAACAATATTGTCAATAAAGAAACTAAGAGAGGCAGTGGTTTTTACAAAAAGCATAAATTAACCGTTTGCTAAGAGTACAATTTTACTAATATTTACAAAGAAAGAAATTTTACCAAGTTTTGCCAAGCAAAATTTTTTTTCCAATTTTTACAAAAGGCACAATTTAACAATTATTTTTCTATAAGTAATAAAATATTGCAAAGAACATAATTTTTACAAAATTCTACCATGAGCTCAATTTTACTAATAATTTGCTTACACAACAGTTTGTAAACAAAGGATTACAGAACGTAAGGATTGACAGATCTAGACACTTTGTTACAGTACAATTTACAACATACTGATTTTCTTTGTTTTGGTAATTGTATATTAAAGGCTTGTTGTCCTTGTGTAGGGAGTTGTTGAGTTGACGTTGAAAGACTTCCTGATGCAGACTTGCGAGATCCTGGTGATAATTCTGATGCTGTCTTTCGTCCCAAACCAAACCTGGAAGTATCCAAATCAATCTTGAATTATACACAAAAAGTTACTTTTACCTAGGACTGTCATTCATTCATTTAATTGTAAATCATGAAGCTGACACATCAGGAAATCAGTATTGATGATATATATATATATATCAATGTATTAATGCATTAATACTTAAAGAGGGTTTGAGGTTATAAAACCTGAGATTGGTCTCAATGCTCAAATCTCATATCTTGTCTTTTAACGTTTCTAAGTTACTTATGATCAGACAATAATAAAATTATTGATACATTATTCTGACAGCATGATTCACCTCAATATGTATTTAAACATTAATAAGCTCAATTTTTTCAATGATATTACTTAAGAATGGATTTGAGATTTGAGCTAAGAGACTGTTCTCAAGTCTTATAACCAGCTCAATAATGCTTCTTATCTCATGTTACATATATTTTATTATAATTATGCCTAAAATACCTATTTTATATACCAAAGAAGAAATAAACAGTAAACATAAATTAGTTTTCACTAGCTTCATAACCAGATCTTTGAAACAAGACAGTCTCTTTAAATACAGCTGTCTGAAAAGTTATTTTCACACTTCAAATACGAACATTTTCTTTTTTTTGTTTCTACCATAATATTCAGCACAAATATCTATATTTTGAAATGTGAACAGAAACTTGGTTGACAGAAAAAATCATTGATATATTCATATCGTTCAAATCGATGAGAGCCCTACTTTTATCATTGTTGCATAGTTTCAACCAGGCCCTAATTACTAAAGAAATAAATAATATATATTTATAAATAACACCATTTCTCCACAGAGACATAATCAACTTGTGGTGTGTCCTAAGAAACACATACTGATTCATTTACCATTTCTTTTCAAACACAGTGACGCAACATTAGCACATTTTCAGATACGGTGGCAGTCACACATACATGTCAATCAGTACAAACTTTTATATATCTGTCTATGAAACCTACTGACTTTCATCAAGAGAAAACTATGTAAGTAACTAAGTTTAACAACATAAAACAAAGACTAACAAATCAAACAATACTATGAAATAGTAACAAACACCAACAAATTCAAGAAAACTCATAAAAACAGTAAATCTGTCAACACCAGTTTGGCTATTTTTCATGAAACAACCTGACTTTTCAAATTTAACTCTAATTTAATCATACGAAACAATATCGATGACACTATGGAACACTTTAATTCTAATAAAACATAAATGGTGGAAACATTATTTGATAAATGTCTTTAGTGTAATTTAAGTGCAAAATGAAAAATAATCTCTTTTGAAGTATTTTGACAACATGAAAAAGGTGAACTATCGCTAATTCCTTACTCAAAGGATACCATGAAAAATGTTCAAGGGACAATCGTCAATACTCAATATATCAAGTAATGATTCTTGTAATATTAATAGCTATATGAAACATTACAAAACTAAGGATAAGTATTGCCATCTTATATCTCTTGAGGTAAGTTGGTTGCTAGTTGATTCTTTTGATAATAAAGTAAGTTACGTCATATTTTCGAAAGTCTCTAAATGAGGTATGCATTCTTGTTCAAAATCTCCAACAATATCATTTATAGGATAGGCATTTGGCTGCAGCCAACAGGGTGTAAAACAAATAAATATTGAGGATTTTTTTTGGGGGGAGTGGGTAGTTTTGGCCTTTTTTCAACCATATTTTACTAATGTATAAGCAAACAGTACACCTAACAAGACTTCATGGATCCTTTACCAGTATTTACCTTGTTCTCTGTAAGAAACTGCCAACTTCCTTGTGTGAAGATCAGCGATGAAGGATGGAGAAATGACCTTATAAATAATATTTTCAACTCACAAACTTGAGAACCGATGACCTACCACTATACTTATTGAGCTACATAAATAAGCAGGGCATAAAACAAAGGGACATTTGTATCCATACATTTTTTTCAAGGAACCAGATTTCTTGACAGTTATAGCTAGCACCAGATAAAGTTACACCCACTGCCCAAATAAAAAAAATAGAAACCAGACTCCATGCTAAAGTCTTATTAAAGTTTCAAAATCAACTATAATAAACATCGGTGTTATTAATTATAATTTTATACTTTTTATAGCATATTTAAAAAGATTGCTAACAACAACAACAGCAGTAAAAATTTGTCATGAAAAGTTCAACTCTGATATTCCTGTGTACAAAGAAAACCATAGGTCTTTAAATTCTAAAATAAAGAAAACACCAAGAAAAGTGGATTTAACATCTATCTAAATTTAAAATTCATCAAAAATACACAAAACAAGGCAAAAATTACTCTAAAATACTAACATAAACTACATAGGTATACCAGCTAGCTTTAATAAATACCCCAAAAATTTGTTGCAAGCTGTCAAAAATTGACATAAATTAAACCACTATACAAGCATTCCGAGGCAAAAGCACCATAGTTTTACTGTAACGGGATACAACAATGGGTAAATTAATACATAGAAATGCAAAGATTGTAATAGGTGTTTTCAAGTATATTTATTTTATACAACATTATGCTAAAACTCTTCAACACATTTAAAAATATTACAAACTTTTCCAATCATGGATAAAAAACTAGGAATACAAGGTGGTTTTAAGAAAAACTAGGAGCACATTTTAAAAAAAATGGAAAAAAAAACTAGGAATGCTGGAACGCTTGTATTGAAGGACTGACCAACAAATGTGAACTGACAGACAGTGTTACTACCAACTATCGATTAGTTATTCTTCAGGAAAAAATTCTTACTCGTCTTGAATGGGAATAAAAAACATTTCATACAAAATAGGGATAACAAGCAGTAAAATATCACATCAAAAACTAATACACATAACAACAACTCAATAATATGGTAATGACAACCACTTTACTATTCTGATCAGGAGATTTCAAGTGTCATGGATAAGGTTGCCCTCCATTCATTCTAAGGGTTTTGAACAAAAGGTCACCACAGGTGAAATCTTATATGGTGATGGTTTCTTTCAGGGTGCTGACTATCAGGGAATGATTCAAAAAGCAAACTTTTGATCACAATCTGGTTAAATTAATAGGAATGGCTCATTCAGGTGAATCAAAGAACTATATAGACAGGTTTTAAGGACCATTCTAAGTCAGTGCATGGCAAGAGTGGGACTAAAGAAAACCATTATAGATCAGTCCAGAATTTTAACACAGCTAGGTGTTGACTACTTTCTTTGATTAATAATTAAAAAGGATAGAAAAAACAATTACTTTACCAATTGTTTAACTATTTATTTTTCTGACCTGTTAACCAGTGTACCATTCAAAGATCTTTCAAATACAATAGCCTACATAATAGCAAACTTCATAAAATATTCCTCATTCTTATATTTAACATTAAACTGAAAACTGATCTAAAATCAAAGTTTGATATGTAGCCAAAATCTAGACACTCTTAAGATGAATCTGTCCCTAAATATCACATAGTAGAGCTAAAATTGCATGCATCTACACAGGGGATAACATAACCAGACAGCTAAACAAGCAACATTATCACTGACAAATCAATACACTTACGGAGTGTTCCAAGATACGTCACCCATGTACTTTCTATATAAGAAAATTAAATATACATAATGTGTAATAAAAACAACAAATATAATAATAATAAATTTCAAAATGTTGTAAAACTGCGACTAGGTGTACAAGTTCCTGGTTTCCACTTATCTCACAGACATTATTTTTAATTGTCAACCTTATTCAGTATTGGTCATTTTCATATGAACAATAACACTAACCCAAAAGGAATATATGTCAAAAGATTTCCTGACCAACTATCTGAGTATTTTTAGAGGATGTTAGCAGAAACCAGGTATTTATTTTCTCAACCTTATAAAATGTCTCAGAAAACAACCTTTTCACTAGTAAATTTTAAAGATGACTTAAAATTAACCAATCAGCAGCTCCTGCACTCAAATAATTGTGAGAACTCAAAATTTGTAACCACAGATGCAAGACTCAAATTAAATCTTTCTTGAATTAAAAGTGATTTTATTTATCTACCCAATCCAAATTCAGACAAATTAATTGTTCTAGTTGAAATTTTTTAAATAATTTTCATATCACTATGAAAAAGATACATTACCTTAGACCAAAATCTATAGTGTGGAAACCTGTAAGTTGCATTTTATGCATGGTCTCAGTGAATATAACTTTAGTTAAATAATTTCAACTTTCAAAAATTTGATATTTGCATATGTAGTATATTAAGTATCTCATGGTTGTGCATGTAATTCAAGTTTATAGAATGTCATAATACAGACATTCATCAATAATCAATAATGATCTAGCAAGCTAGTACAGGTTTTACTGTTGTTACAAGCTTACTTAGTTTTACCAGTCAAAACAAGCTGTGTTTTTAAAGTCTTACAAGCTTGCTAAGTTCATCGCATCAATATAAGCTAGCCAAGTTTTTCCCAACATCACTAGCTGAGTTTTTTATCATCATTACAAGCTGAGTTTTTCCCATCAATACAAGCTAGCCAAGCTTTTACCATCATTACAAGCTAGTTCAGTTTTCCATACATCACTAGCTAATCAAATTTTTCCCATCAATACCAGCTAGCTGAGTTTTTAACAACATTAGGAAAGTTTTTTCAAACAGTACAAGCTAGCCAAGTTTTCCTGACATTACAAGCTAGCCAAGTTTATCCAGACATTAAAAGCTATCAGAATTTTAGTGTTTTACACACAGATACAAACTTATACAATGTAACAGAAATGTCATCGAAACAAACTTCATGCAAGAGCTTAAGGTAATGAGAAATATACACAATACTACTAAAGTACAGAATACCACAGAACCATTTGATAACATAATACATTCATGCTGTCATCAAATTTTAAAAATAAAGTAAACAAAAAATGAGTGAACTGGCAATAAATCTTGCATGAAATAAACAAAACTTGATTGAAAATATGGTTGGAGAAAAAAACAAAGAAATAAAACAAAGATACATCACTTCATGCTTAAAATAACCAATGAATAACTATAGACCTCAACACAAGGTTAATAATATTATATAATAACTGCTTATAACATGCTGTATGAGTTTTTGAAAAAATATCCGAGTTTCCAATGAGCTCGATACAAATTTATGAATTCTGATCTAAACTAAGTCCTGTTTTACAAATAATATAATATCATTTATATATATCATGCAAACATGTTTGAAAATATCACAATATGCAAAGAAATCCAATCAATTTTTTCAAAATTCTTGCTTAGAAAACTTGGGAATTGTTTCAGCAGTAACTTAAGACTTGTATTCTTTAAGAGCTAAGCTTTCTTTCTCATTTAATATAAATATACTTTTTTTTCAGTTGAATAATAAGTCTACATCAAAATACTCATTATTTTTCCTGAAAAATTAATTGTTTAAACTACAATTTCCTTTAAAAATATAACTTTATTACTGACTTGATACCTAATTTATTGACCTGCAACAGTGTCATTTTCAGAATATGCAATTGGAAAGATAATACAATTTTGGAAAAATGGAATTTTATGCAAACTAAAGGTATGTAATCTTCTAAGGGATGTAACTGAACAACTGAAAAAAGCTTATATGCATGGGTTTCAAGGGAAAAATAAACAAAAGCTTATGAAAAAATACAAGCAGCAAGCAATGTATTCAGTATATGATATTCTTTAATGCAGCAGTAAACATAATTATTAACCAAAACCACTTGCCAGACTTTTTTTAACACAAACAGAATGAATTTTGGACAGCCAGGTTTTAATCAATGTCTTTTATCTCAGACAGGAAATACATATTAGGACCATGAGATAAGAAAAAATAAAATACCAGTAGACAGACTAGAGAAGGCTGCAGACATATAAGGCTGAAAAAAAAAATTCTCGTTTCTGGTCCCCCGATCGACCGTTAATTTTTAACCCCGACCACATTTTTTTTACCGAGAAATATTCCGGAATTTCAGTTCCGTATACCAGGAAATAGTCCGCGCTATCGTCACCATTGGAAACGGAATTTTAAGATGGCCGCACAACTACAATGCTTGCTTGCTGCAAAAGTAGATAAATGCGTCCATTTTTGTATTTTATTGTGTGTCCAGTTTGTTTGAATAAGCATGAAGCTCATCAAAATTTATCAAAGCAATGGCTTTGCATACATTAGCAGTTATTACAAATGACGGGTGCAAAAAAAAAATCCCGACCTACCGACCCAGTTTATTTTGATAACCAGACCAGAAACAAGAGTATTTTTTTTCGGCCTAAGCAATACTTGCCAAATTATGAAAGGTTTTGTATTTTCATCATTAAACTTTATAGAAAACATTCTAAATAGTTTCCATACTTCCATTAAATCAATTTTCTCCATATCTACTTAAAAGGGCACTTGATTTATCTGACAAGTGGTTTCAAGTCCACCACACAGACAGCCATGGCATTTTTGTAGAAGCAATGAGGGATTTTGATGAGGGGAGAAATAAAAGACTACAACAAATAAAAACATCAATGCCACAATGACAAACTACGATTTACATTGTATATATACACATATACTGTTACTTACTGAGAATTCCAGGACATTTGATCCACAGCATACTTTCTGAATTGGTAAGTAAACATTATGTGTGAAAGTTGTGTGAATGAAGACTATCATTTGATTCCCATATAGTATCCTCATATTCTATTCATCAAATGTTGTGTTTAAATAAAAACTAACATGGACTAAAGTATACTGGATATTGATCAATTATACAATAATAAAACTCAAAGATGAGAATTACAAACAGAAAATTGTCTTGTAATATACTAGATCATTGCAGTACATGCCTAACAAAGGAGCATTGTTTTGTATCAACTAGCCACACCATACTAATAATAAAAAATGGCATACTGCATCAATGATAAAATTTTCTTTTCATGCTTTTCAAACAGGTAAATTTACTTAAGAGAGTAGTAACCTGAAAACAGCAGAGGTCTGAGTTATGTATAATTTTTTTTTTCACTGAGGGTTACGCTGCATCAACAGGCAGTATAATGTGGTGACTTTTCTAGCTTTAATCAGTTTAATGAGGAGGATAACCCTGGACACAACTAGAACAACTCACTTTCTATAAAGCTAGCTGAATAGCTTCCTCAAATGTGAAATTTCCTAGTCACAGGTGGGATTCAAACTCACATCTGTGAGGGGCTAGTGATAACTAATCAGAGACCAAAAAACTTGGTAATGGAGGCCCCCAGTTATGTCTAATTCTTCAATACATGGATAGTAAAGAAAACAAAAGGGTCATGATGGCCCTGCATTGCTCGCCAGAATAAATGTTAATTACCTTGTTACTAAAAAGATAATAAGGGTGCACTTGTGGGCAAATAATGGGGAACAATAATAAACTCGATAAAGGACCATCAAAGGATACTACAAAGGAATATACGTGATGACTGAAGGATGCCACGGACCAAATTTGGTAATGATCCAACCACTGGTTCATGAAAACAAGTCATTTTAAGGTGTTTCTAATTTAAGCTCTAGCGGCCCCCTAATTGGGGCCAACCATTTTTATTTCAGCAAATCTGATAGAACACTTATCTAAAGATGCTAAAAACCAAGTTTGGTAATAATCCATCTATATATCATGAGAAAAAGTAATTTATGGTATTTCTACTTTTAGCTCTAGTGGCCCCTAGGAGGGGCCAACCAAATTTATTTGAGCAAACTTGAGAGAAGACCATCTAAAGATGCTACAAACCAAGTTTGGTGATGATCCATCCATTGGTTCATGAGAAGACGTTTAAAGGCATTTCTATTTTTAGCTCTAGCAACCCCTAATAGGGGCCAACCATTTTTATTTCAGCAAATCTGATAGAACACTATCCAAAGACACTAAAAACCAAGTTTGGTAATAATCCATCCATAGAAACATGAGAAAGTCATTTTAAGGTATTTCTATTTTTAGCTCTAGTGGCCCCTTTTAGGGGCAAACCAAATTTATTTGAGAAAACTTGAGAGAGGACCATCTAAGGATGCTACAAACCAAGTTTGGCGATGATCCATCCATTGGTTCATGAGAAGAAGATGATTAAAGGTTTTTCTATTTTTAGCTCTAGTGACCCCTAAAAGGGGCCAACTGGTATAATATGAGTTAGATGATTAAAGGTTTTCTATTTTTAGCAATAGCGGGCCCTAAAAGGGGCCAACCACTTTTATTTGAGCAAATCTGATAAAAGTTTATCTAAGGATGCTACTGACCAAGTTTGGTGATGATCCATCCATTGGTTCATGAGAAGATGATTAAAGGTTTTTCTATTTTTAGCTCTAGTGACCCCTAAAAGGGACCAACTGGTATAATATTAGCAAATTGCAGATAGAATGTCAAAAGGCTTCTGCACAGCAAATTTGAAGTAAATCTGACTGGCAGTTTCTGAGGAGAAGATCATTGTTCATGCCAGACGACGGACCATCCACCTACCCATCCTAACAGCTCACCCTGATCCTTCAGTTCTGGTGAGCTAAAAGCTGAAACATGAATACACAATACTTACTGTCCTCCAAAGCCTGATGCCATGTTAGTGGTCCCCATATTTCCGCTGGTTCCAAAAGTTGAAGCCATACTCATATTGGAAAAACCAGACACCATACTGTTATTAGAGTTAGCTAAACTTGAGGCCAAACTATTGGCCATACTTGACATGTTTACCATACTGTTACCATCCATCAGTGATGTGGCTTAAAATACAAGCTTATATACCTATAATCACAAAACAGAAAATAATCAAATTAAAAAATTGTATGATGCTGAACAGTTCTGTTGGACTCCCTAAAATTATATCATGTTAAGACATAAAATTTGAACCAAAATTATTAAGAAATCAATAACCTTATCAGTGGTTGTACAGTACAATAATAACTGTACAGTAATAAAAAAATACATCCGTCCATTACTGTAAAAATTGATTTTCATCGAACTAAATGGCACTTCACAAGTCAGGCTAAATCTCAATACTCACAGTCATAAATAGGTTACAACTGATGAACTATAAGAATATGAAAACTGGTGTTAAACCCCAGCGACAATGTTAAATAAAAGCTAACTATAAATCAAAACTGAATGTATTAAATATGTGTTTCTCACATGTCCTCCACCTTGAAAGTAGAGACATAACTCTTGTATGTAGCACATAATTTTATCTCACTTTACATTTGTGTCAAGTTTCAAACTCAAAGAAATCCCTATCACTTTTTATATTCAGGTGAAGAACTTGGTACTAAAGATAAATAAATTTACATACATGCAGAATTTTATTACTGAATGCCTTTTGGTAGAACAAAAAAAAATCACAGACCTTATAAATACTCAACTTATACAAGTTGTATTACAATTTGTTATAACATTTTCATATATTTTAAGCTAACAATACATGGCATACATTCGTTCGTAAATATAGATTGGAAAAACCAAACTGTTTTGTATAGAACATTAACCTTTGTCAAATAAGAATGAAAAACATAATATGTATCATACAGCGTGATTTGAACATTTTGTGGATATTACACCATAAGGAAATAAGTTTTGCTTAATTTGTCTTTGACAGGATAACATAAGATTACTAATCTGGAGACTATATATTTTTAAGTGTATGTATCAACACAACAAATGAACAAAACCACAGGGCTCTACAATGACTTTTAGGCTAACATGTCCTGCTGGACAGGTGCTTAGAAAATTCACTTGCCCTGACCTAAGTTAGACTTTGGTTTGAATTTTGGACCTGGATTTCGTTAGATTTGGGTGCGTCTTATCCACAATAATACGTTTTTCTCCTCAAACATTTTTAAACAAGAGGCCATGATGGCCCTGCATTGCTCTCTACACTATCTAAAGATGCTTAAAACCAAGTTTGATAATAATCCATCAATAGAATCATGAGAAAAAGTCATTTTAAGGTATTTCTATTTTTGGCTCTAGTGGCCCCTAAAAGGGGTCGACCAAATTTATTTGTGTAATCTTGAGAGATGACCATCTAAGGATGCTACAGACCAAGTTTGGTGATGATCCATCCATTGGTTCATAAAAAGAAGACATTTAAAGGTTTTTCTATTTTTTCAGCTCTAGCAGCCCCCAAAAATGGCCAACCATTGTAATTTGAGCAAATCTGATAGAAGTCCATATAAGGATGTTAGAGACCAAGTTTGGTGATCATGAGAAGAAGATGATTAAAGTTTTTTTCTATTTTTAGCGCTAAAAGGGGCCAACTGGTATAATATGAGCAAACTGCAGTTAGAACGTCAAAAGGCTTCTGCACAGCAAATTTGAAGTAAATCCGACTGGTAGTATCTGAGGAGAAGACCATTGTTGACACCAGACAACGGAGCATCCACCTACCCATCCTAACAGCTCACCCTGAACCTTCGATTCGGGAGAACTAAAAACGGGGGTGCGTCTTATACACAACAGCGTCTTACACACAGTAAACTACGGTATCATTCAACTGTATCTGGTGCTCTTGAAACACACAAAAAATTTTAATCATTGAATTGATCTCTAATGAAGTGGCAATCAATCATTCCCCATTAGTTTATTTATATACATGCTTTCGTCAGTAATGCAATTATCATAATAAACGAAAAATAGGCATTTACTCAGTCATGCCAATCTATTTTATAAAACTTCCTTTTACTAGTGTTAGGGTCACATTTGTGATAAATTTACACAATCATATTAGTTCATCTAGATGAATTTCAGATTTTTTTTTACTTTTAACTAGCAATATGAGAATATACCAAATTTTGGTCTCAATATAATTTATTGAAAGTGTTCATATTTACTGTTGTATTATTACCAGAACTGATTTTTATATTAATAATTTTGCCTCATTGTAAAACCTTGGTCTTTTTGTTATAGTATATTGTGTTTAATTCAATTTTGCAATACCACTGTAACTATTACACTATGTCTCCTCATGGAACATATAGCTTACAGGATTGCTTCTGTATACAACTTCAATGGAAAAAGAAGATAATAATATTCATACATAAATTTCAACAGAAAATAAAATATATACAATGCTAAAATATGCCAGAAACATAATGGTGACAGTACAATGTTTGTAGCATGAGATTTCTGTACAAAATATGCAAGTCAATCATCAAAAGTTTTTCAATTTTTTATCTAATTGCAACTTACACTCTTCAAATGTAAAAGAAACATGGGTGAAATATCTACACTAACTATGGGATTTGAGAGACTCATAAGTCTGAGGCAACATGTGTGGTTTTGAATTTAAATTTGCATGCAAGTGATGATCAATTGATTAAGTTTGAATGGAAAAATCACTTTTGGGGATTTTCCACCAATCACTAACAAAAATTTCAATTATCATTCAACAATTTACTGCCAATGCGCATTATTGCTAGTGTCTGACACTATCAGTGTCTGTCGTTCATGTTCCCACTCTATAGACAGCTTGTAAATTCAAGTCAGTTGCAAGTTAAAACATACGGTAATCAATCTCGTTTGACCGGAAGAAAACAGATAAAAGCTATGCAAGACATTAGAGCAAGAGTATATTTTTGAGTGACAGACAAGTGATTCAATAAATACAAGTGACTTGCAAATTATTGCTTGGGTTTACGTGAGGTGTTGAAAGAAGCAGGAAATCTTGTATTTGTAAACGCAAGAAAATAAATGTTATATCAGCAAATAACTGATTGACAGAAATAAAGGATTTGGAGCGATCCATGAAATGTTCTTACAATGATCAAGACAAGCCATACGAACGTATAGTGAAACAAACTTACGACGAAATTCACATTGCTTTCTTTTCTAAAACCTGTACTCTTCAAAACTGAAAAACAATCTTAGTCTATCAAAGCGCCACCATATCTAAGAGAGACAACTCTGATTTAGTGGGTATAAAGTACGGTATCCGTCTTATGGCTGACCGTCTGGCTGAATCGTCAGAGGTGTTCTTGATATTTTTAAATAAACAATGGATTATTTTTCACTCTATTTGACGGACATAATGAAACGACTTCTGACAAAATCTGATATTTCAAAAGAAATGTATTAAAAATCAATGAATTGTGCAAAACAGAGGTCATGTCATTTTAAGAGGCTTAATCATTAACATTAACAACATTTTAAATCAGGATCCAAAAAAAATGTGATTAAAGTAGAATGCTTGGTTAAATTCATCCTAAATAATTGATAAAACAATAGAGAATCAAGGTAGTATTTTCAGTCAAGGATAATCGAATGTTTTTTCATTCACAATTCTAAATGACCGGCACTGTGACAAAAGGGTCCTTATAAGAAAAGTTTTCATTTTGCAAGTTTCACATCATTATTTTCTAAATAAGTTCTCATTAGTTGTGTGTCTTTTCTACTTAGCGACTTACATTAATTCCAAAACGATACTCGATCACGTCATTTTATATGAAAAATGACGTCATCAACGTCATAATTTTGTTCATGATCTTGCACATTAAGCATGCATTTCATTCACGAGTTTTGGATGTATAGCGATGAAAAGACTATATCTATTAATCAAATATCACAAATAAAACATTGACTATTAAAGTAAATCGAGTATTTAATCGATAGGCATAAAGTAAGCATAGTTTTCATAACAGAGTATTTTCGTAAAAAATCTAAAGAAAAATGAAAGAAAAATGTGGCCTTAAAAAATTACCAATTTGTGAAAGCATTTTTTTGACGGAATAGGCTAATATTTGTTTTTTTTTCTTTCATGTTGCAAGAAAATATCATTCCTTATCTGAACAGGTGTCTACAATAATTAGAATATCAGAAGTGTTTTTGCCTATTTTTCATGTCTTTTTGATGGATAATAACGGGTAACGTCACAAGGACCCTTTTGTCGTGCTGTCGGCCAAATGATATCCAAACTTCATGTATTGTATCGATTTAAAATTGAAATGAAACCATTCCTCGTTCCAGTACGCCTGTGATAATCAACAATCACTGGCGATATACGAATCCCAACACACAGACAATAGTAACATACGGTTGAGAGTAAAAAAAATGCAAATACACATTGATTGAATCGGCGAGTTACAACGTTTCTAATGATATTTATACTTCAGCATGTCTCGTTACTTCTGTCTGTTTTAAATGAGGAGAAATGAGTCTGTTTGTCCTCGCCTCCGGGTTGTTCCCATATGGGCGAGAACATGGGGAATAGTAAAGACTTAGTTATATAGGTTTTGGAGCCAGGCGCGTATCTTCCTGTACGCAAGTACGCAGATGAAACCATATGATTCTGACAAAAATGCAGCCAAAGTTTACGCAACGAAAGTATGTCGACTTTCAGTATTAAATAAAACACACCAGAACGCCCAGAATGCAGCAAATTGCACCACTGTTTTCAAGATTTTACCGGGAGCATGTCCCTGATAACAAGAAATCGCTTGTTTTTTTGTGACATATTGTCACTGGGGTTTAGCACCGTGTTTCTACAATTTATCAGTTATATACGGCGACCGGTTCACCTAACCAGTTTTCCTGGACTGTATACCAGTACTGACTTACCCTGCCACAAGCACCCGGTAACTTCTCCACATATGGAGGAAAATCATGCTTGTCAAATTTTCATATAATGGTATGACCTGCCGCGACCAGGATTCAAACCCGGATCTCCGGGTTACAAGTCCTGCGCACTAACCACTGGACAACGGCCGCGACCAACAAGGACTTAAAGACCGCACACTGTATACTTCTGTACCATAACAAAACACCTATACAGTTTACGACTACCTTTAAATATCCAGAGATGAGATAAAATGTTAAAGCTTAATAACATTCCGATATACTACACCAGTGTCAAATCAAAGTTAATACATTATATACATACTAACCGAATGTAATGATAACATGTGTCCTTGACTTATGTAAGCCTATTTCCCCTGATCCCTAGATAAAACCAGACAAATGGATCCATCGATTGGTGTTAATTCAAAATTACCGTTAAATCTCACCTAGTGACCACCTCTACAATACGACCACCTCATTATACAGACTGTATTGTTGAACCGGTTTTCGTTTAACTCACAAAGTTTTAATTTGATTAAGAGACCGTATCAATATTAAGACGGTTATTTTCTTAAGGTGATGTTAATATCGAAGTCTTCTTTAACTGTTCCATACGATGTGTCGAACCCGTTTCAGTTGGTTTATCGAGTGTGTCGACGAACGAGTTCAGATAATTTGATATAATAATTATTGTTATAGCAATTTCATACCATTATCATTTTCTGAGATAAAAACCATTATACGACCATCAAGAATTAATAATAAACGATAAACCTACGATATCAGAACATTTGAAACACAAAATAACGAATACATAGAGATGATTACGCTCTGAAAAGTAACAGAAAAATAATATACACCGTTGTAGCTCTTTTAATAGATTATGACAAGTAGATTATGCTATATGTATTTATTTGACCTTTAACCTTAAAACAGGAAGGAAGTGGAAGTTTTTTTTGTAAAAAGAAACGACATAATATCAATAAAATAAAATAAAATCAATTTTACTTATTGAATTTTTAATAAAAAATACAATGGATTAAATTATATGAAAAAAGTGCATATTCATGTAAAATGAAGTTTGGGGAATCACCCCAAAAAAACCATGGGATGTTACCTGTGTTTATTTATAAATACATAGGTTTCTCAATGAAAGGTAGAATTGAGGATTCTTAAAAGGTGTCATTATTATTGTTTATCAAATTGATTGCATCTTTAATACAGGTTTACGTTTCTGAAAATGCATATTACTTACAAATACTACAAACGCGAACCGAGAAAATGAGTGTAGTTTCGATTTCACGCCGTTGACTCAAGATTCAGTTCACGAGAAATTGGAATAAATTGCTCGGAATCGATTATACCGAGGTATGTGAATGATCTTTATAGCATCATAAATGAACAGAGTGAAAATACACGTCCGTTAATCACAGAATGCCTTTAAATAATCCAGGACATTGTAATTGATACTTCTGATTACGTTTGGTCTATTTTTATAACAGTAGTTTGTACAACTTCGACATAGGACTCTTTGTGGTCTAATTCCCTGTGGTTACAAAACGAAACCGTGAAGCAAATCATGATGTTATCATCTGTTAATCAATTATGTCGAATAAACAGAACGAAACACTTCCAATTTTAAAAGAGAAAGTAGATTAAATTTACATCATGTCCGACATTAATTTTTACAATCCTAGTTATTTTTTAGTTAAGGCAGATTAAATTTAAGCTAGCTACTGTCCGTCCGTTCGTTCACATGTCAGAGTGTACGTCCGAAGTGTATTCATTTAGTCAATGTTCCATTAATGAACAGGGTCGCATATCTTTTATAAGTGATTAAATCTCAGTCTAAAGTAGGCCCACTAAAGCGGAGTCACTCTTACTAACAAATGTACGTGTATTTATGATAAATATAACACACATTATAAAACTAACCTTACATTCATAAATTATTTCCAGTTGCCACCAAAATGCAGTGCAATATTTATATACTGAAAGGTATAAAATATGTTTGAAATAAAGATTAGTCATTTTAACACTTAAAATAGCATATAGCAAGTTAAATCAATATCTAATTCAACATTCACTTAGTATTCCACTGTTTTACAACTTTGTGAGAAGGACTTCAAAATTTTGATATGTTATATATACCCGTATAAATGTTCGTCTCAGACGCCATTCCTCGATGTCAAAATGAAAGATATAGTTTAGGAATAATATCTATAAATAAATAAAATAATATCTATATGAAGTGATCAAGTTACAAACGAAAAGCGGAGGGTCTAAATAAAAGTGAAAGGTACATGTGTAGTTGCAAAGAAGCAGACGACACATCTTGATCGTCGAGATCATCCTGAGAGATGCCAAATTATGCTTGGCTGTAAAAATGTAATTCCTCGTGTGAACAAGGAATGAAGGACCAATGTATTTTTTGTCTAAAATAGCGCGACGTTCGTTTTCCGTCACATGATCATTTGGTTCTAACCCAACGCTTCTGATTTAAGTAAAAAGAGTCAATAATAAAAAATGTTAAATAATTTGATGAACAATATTTGATAGACGTTCAAGAAGTCGTCTGATCACTGTAAACAAATAAAAGCAAAGTTGCCCGAATCGCGTAAACAGAGAATGTGAACTATGTGAATAAAATTATGATTTTAATGTTATCATCTTCCTCAAAACAAAACTAAAATACAGAGAAAATATGAAAACCGGTCCAAAATGAGTGGCTGTTATAATGAAGTGGTCTTTATTATTAGGTGTCTCTTAGTGAAATTTTACAGAAAGTTTACAACTAATTTTGAAGTGAATACTGCTGTCAAGCATTCAAGCGCGAAAATTAACACACTAATGGTAACCACATAAATCACGATCTAGATACATATGATGAAGTTAATGACGGTGTACATAGAAGCCATATTACAACTATATCAATATTATGACTTGATCAAATCAAGATATAGGTCACTGAAAAACTTTAAAGTCTGATTTTTTTTCGAAATTTGGGAACTATTTGATTTGATGGTAGTTTTTATAAAAAGTAAATGACACGAGCATGAAGGATTTTAATCCCTTTTTTATTTAAGACTATGTAAAATCACGTGTGATTTAAAGGTATGTAAAATCACGTGTTAAGGGTATATAAAATCGTCCATATCGCTTATTTCACAATATAGTAGATATATGCTAGGGTGTAGATTAGTGTAGATTAGTTGAGTTCAGCTGTACTTGACTTCAATATTTGTTGAACTTCAACTACATTTACCGAGGTGGCCGAAGTCAAATATGACATACACAGGGAAAGATTAATTTCTGAAGAATTAAAGTGAGGCAGTAGTTATACTGAGGTGTTCGTTGTAATGAAGTGGTCGTTAAATTGAGATCTCAAAGGACAAGTATATCAGTATACATATTACGCCATACATGTTTAGGTGTTTTTAAGTTGAGTTTTATAAAAAAAAATTGTAGTGTTTTTTCCCTTACTGATAGAAAATTAATTATAAATGTTAATCCTATGAAATGTGGGAAGCTAAATTTGTTGAAATTATTGTAGTATCTTTTGTTAATAGGTATGTTTACTTTATCATATGTCAATTTATTGTTCAGTTAAATGTTGCTGCACTTAAGTTGGCTGAGATATCCCATAAAATATAGGATATATATGTAGTTGTATAAAGTAATAAATGACTGAACTGTTTCTATTTTTGAAGGTGATTAATTAATTACGTTTGTTTTAATCAGTCCTTTGTTAAGTAAAATTCTTGTTAAAATGCTCTTCCTTTGGTGGCTAAGATTTCCTTTATTATTCTCAGTATTGAAGTTGTTCAACTGTTTGTATGATCAAAGCCCATGAATTAGTTATTAAGCGATTATATTTTGTGTCCACAAATAAGTCACAACTTTCACAGGAAGTCCTTATTGATGTGAGGTAGTTTAATTCTAAAATAGAATAATGTAATTTAGGATATTAAACATTATTAGTTTTAGGAAATTGTGACATACGGAAGTACGTTTTGTCTTTGTGACGTTAATATTATATACTTGGATACTGTCAATGTGACATTTACTTCACTTTGTGTTTATTGCGATATGTTCCACTTAAACCTTGTGAATTGAAAATCATATATGTTATTGAGTAAATAAATGATATTGAAGAACATAGGACTTTATGTTCAAGCTTCAACACCAGGATTAACAATCATCAGCAACAGCAGAACTGAGCAGTCTTTACTAGTCACAAATAGGCGACTACACCACACCACTGCCGCAAAACCCATTAAGGTCTAAATCGAATGTTATACACACGCATTGTTAGATCTTAATATACACAAATAAAAATATATCGTCACTCCTGTGTACAATTGTAGGAAGATAAGACATAAATATCATATACAGATGTAGTAAAACAAGTGTACATATCACGTGATATTTTGTATTGAAATATATATTAATACTATACCATCTTACATAATTCGTGTATGAATGTATTTTATCAAGTAGCATTTATAGTTTTGCTGTACTTTATTTTGATGTCTACTTGAGATTATTAATAACGTATGACTAACATTCAAATTTCATCCAACACTACATTAAGAATATCATGCAGTATTTGGTGTATCTAATTTAATTGTCAGTGAAGAGTTGATGAAAATAAAGACTTGAAGTGCATCGATTTCAACTTTAGAAAAACAAGATAATGGAGAATTACAAAGAGTTGAAACTGGGGTTGATTTTTTAGTCTGTTTTTGTGTGTAAGTATTCAATTGACTTCGCACTTTAACCCATGTCCATAGGCGGATCTAGGGGGGGGGGGGGGCGGACCCGGCGTATAGATGGATGGATGGATGGATATACACGGAGACAAAAATACCCTTTTCTCTCTATATATTTATATTTTGTGCAAAAGATATTTTTGTCTCCGTTTGATCTGAGACCATTATACATGTGTATAATGGTCTCAGCTTTGATCCATACCTTAAGCACACAGTAGATTAGAGCTCTCGTGCATTTTATTGTATACCATGGGAAAGGATAGGTGAGGTGCTGGAGGTGTGCCTGAATCCCTTAGAAATGACCAAAAACTCAGGCCCTCAGGACCCACAGCCTACTTGTTCAGTTTCCGCCCCCCTAACTAGAAATCCTGGATCCGCCTATGATTTCCATTGGTTGATAAGTCGTCCATTTACAAACAGCGATCTAAGCTACCAGGGCACATCCTGGAAAACAGCGGCTCGAGGAAATTGCCATGGCCCTAGCAGGATTCGAACAAGGATTTCTCGATCCGAAATCCTGCGTTCTACTCCTGGACCACCGCTCTGGGTCACTTTAAGGGTCACTAATTATGGTGTATTTTGTTGATATTTTATAGATATGAAAATAAATTACATCTAAACTAAAACTTAATTACCGTGCAACCTCTCCAGAGCGGCCAACTCTTGAGCAACAACATCTCTTCGACAACAGCATGATTTTTCCCACTGTACGATTTTACTATTAATTTAACCTCTCTAAAGCAACAACCTCTCATCAACAGCATAATTTTGCTTCTCCCATAGGATGTTGATTTGGAGAAGGTGCACTGTACAAACAAAACATGCGTCTTCAGCATGACTAACGTTACACCTGTTTTCTTAAGCAAGTATATAAAAACTTTCAAATCATTGTTACACCTTGGTTTAAACATTTAATATACTTATAGAGAGTTCTCAGGTTTCAAAAACAATTATAAATCTAGGGTCCGGTTCAAAGGTATATCTCATCTGAGATGGCAATTTTTCAACTTAAAGGTTTGGGTTTGTTTGTTTTTCAAATTAAATATATTATATCCTGTCGATCATTTTGAGGACCCATGGTCCGCTGTTAAATGTAAACTTCTGAAATTCATGTATGTATCATTAGCAAACACTTTACACCTGAAAATTGCTACCTGCATCTTAGCTTAAATATGTTTATGAAACGCTCCCCAGAGTCCAGCCTGAGTGTATTATATAAATAAGATAACATATTCTGAAGTATTTTTACATCAAGAAGAAAGATCGTCATAAGGTTTGGGGAAACACATGTCCTGGTTTACATAGAACAGTTTAATATATTTTCCTGGTTAAATCAGAAACAGCTACATTTCGAGCGCGCCTTATGAGGAACAATATCTATCGATATAAAAACATCGCATTTATCAGCGAAGCAATGAAATATAAGTTTATTTAAATATTTCGTGATAATATTAGTGTAGACTCATGGATCCATTTACAATGAACGTAAGTTAGCATTTAAATTTGTGTTAAGTACATATATTATGATAAAGCTACTCATTGAAATTTTCCTTCTTAGAAATAGCTCCAAACAAAATGTGAAATGATAAACAGAATGGATAGTTTAAACGCTAGATTGTATTAAACTTACATTCAACTTGAATTGTTACATTCTAATGATTAGT
The DNA here is from genome assembly GCA_008271625.1 of Lutraria rhynchaena. Classification (NCBI taxonomy): domain Eukaryota; kingdom Metazoa; phylum Mollusca; class Bivalvia; order Venerida; family Mactridae; genus Lutraria; species Lutraria rhynchaena. Next base: position 1,238,220 of record VIBL01000040.1, read on the forward strand.
AAAACATTGACAGTTTGAGATCAAAGCTGTTGAACAAATTCTTATTATGTTCATGTGAGCAAATTTTAACCAAAGAAATTGTTCTTACATGCGAAACTTTTTTATTTTACACATGTTCTACTTTCGGTTTGTATACAGTCCACCCGCTTAGCTCACTTGACAGAGCGTTAGGACAGTTGTGTACGCAGTTGTGTTAGGACAGTTGTGTACGCAGTTGTGTAAGGACAGTTGTGTGCGCAATTGTGTGAGGACAGTTGTGTATGCAGTTGTGTTAGGACAGTTGGAACGCAGTTCGCTGTTCTAGAATGCAGTTCGCGATTTATATCATGGACTGTGTACGTGTTGTAGTGCAGTTTGCAATTCGAATTCAATTTAATTATTATTTATTTATTTAATTTAATTAATTATTTTAAATGGTTAGGGTTAGCCTAACCCTAAAGTGTAACCTGTGGATGCAAATAAAATTCTTTTCTGTTCTATTCTATTCTGTTCTGTAGTGTTGTAATGTTCCCGTGATCACCGTTGGAATGCAACAACTCAATAAATGAATCTTTTCAAAATGGCTGTATGTGAATAATTAAATCGTAGAATATTTTCATATTCTCCATTTCCTAGTCAGTAACTGGAAGCACATTATTTAAAAAATTCGTTCTGTAAAATTCAAACGTGATACTGATTACATGAACTTTTTTAACCGTCAGTTAGCAGATATTCTAGGTTGATTATATCGAAATTTCATTTTGATATCCATTGTTAGAAATAAATAACAATAAATTATTTAATTTACAACCGGAAATTTAAGGAACATTTTTTTTAATTTTGCGAATCCTTGTCTGTATGGTTAGAACTTTATCCAGATGGTTGTTGAACAGCCGGGCTGATGGCATTTAAAGTAGGAAAGCATTTTTCGTTAAATGAGATTACAATCAGAAAATTCGACCCACCAGTTTTAGTTTATAATGCTTTGTATGAAGTATGGAAAACAGCAGATAGAATATAAAGTCTACGAAAAGATTTCCAAGCAATAATTCCACAAATGTGTTTTTTGTTTGAATTGCCGAATATCAAGTTCGAACGCAATTCGGAATTTTCACCTGTCAGGAGTATACCTTAGTTTGATAGTCTTAAATAATAAGTATGTGAACTATAGTCTCATTTAAAATAGAATCGCGAACTGAGAACTGACTTCCAACTTTACGCAACTCGTTAGGACTATGGATCAGAACTAGTGAGAAAGAACTCTAGATTGAATCTAATGTCATTAATCCTCATCCAATCGCTGATTATGTACGTAAAGAGGTTTTCAGTTACGTTCGGAGGACAAGATTATGTGTGCTACAGAATCCTGGAAAACTGGTTCAGTTATATGACTGAAATACCGTTGAATATAGGCCTAACGCCCACCACCCGAATTGTTTTTTACCCCATATTGACGGCAACCTAAGTGTCTATTACCAAAGATTCTACATTTGTCATCGATGATGATGTTGAACAAGAATACATAGATCAAGTCAATTTGTAATTCAATAAAATCTAGTTTCAATTGATCAATATAACAAGCAACTTATCTCAGGTAGTACATGGATTCCTGTTTACGCCTGTTTTCAACATTATAACAAAAAATCAAGTCAAGACGTACACACCTACATGTCTGCGTCTTTTTGTGGAAATTGAGTCATTTAAGAAATCTGAACTGACACCAAACAAAAAGAAAAATAGAATGTGCAACTATGACGGTGTACGAGTATTGACGCATTGGTATTGAATGATTCAAATAAAGTACTGATTGGTATCAAAAATACACAACCGCAAGAACAAATGCTTGAAATCATAGGAATAATTAAAGTAGCTTACACTAAGTCGGCTAGAGTTTATCCAGAAATTCTTTAGAATTAAGTAACCGCTCTCAACTCGCTCCGCCTCATAAGATTACTTAATTCCGGAGAATATTCTAAATAAACTCTATAAATAAATGTTAGCATGCGGCTAAGACTCATTGAATAAAAACTCAATTCTGATATCGTGTGTGCTGCATACATGAAAATATAATATACATGTAATTAAGACCCGGAAAAGGTCTCATATAACTAAGTTGAAAAAGGAATGACCTGTATTGTAAACTGGTCAGAAAATAAGTGATCGTTGTAATGTGGTAGTTTTAATAGTGCGGTGGTCGCAAGATTAGCTTTATCTAGGTACGAGTACAACCCGAGAAAATATTTTTGCGATATATCGCGATATTTACTGCGATATTTAACACGATATAGCATATATTTCGATATTTATTAACAATAATGATTTACATAGTAAACAAAAGAGCAGTTTTCGAATTTAAATTCATTCGTCCTCTAAATGTTTTGTTCGTGTTTTTTGTCATCATAAAAAAGTAGTGATTATAACATAAAACGCCGGGATATGACTACAACTGTGCTAGAAACAAGGAAGTTTAAGAAAATATGTCTAATTGTCTGATATCATATCGCCCTTGAAAGATGCCGCGATAATCGATACTTCCGATTTATGGCATTTTGCATCTTTAGTTGTATTCAATACAATACATTTGAAACTAGCAGCACCCGTCTGTTCTTATAAACGGGTATTTGTTCAATAACTTCAATAAATCAAAGATGACGTAATACATGTAAATATCATTTATATCCACAACTATTCATGATTAAATTGTGTCTTTTCCTGTGCTTGTTCTTTATGCTACTGGAAATTTATTTAAAACATAAAATACACAACAATAAGCTCAGATTATGTGTAAATGTCATTTATTTAGTATATAATAAATGACGGAAAAACATATGTAAAAGATCATTATAAAAAGACTAAAATTATATTGGCTGGGGTAATTGCGCTATATCCATTTACTGAAAATAATCTTATAATTATGATGAGAAGGGTGCCATTATCCCAGCCATGACATAAACATTTTAACATAAATTAACATTTACATAAAGAAGGTGGTGTCTAAATAGGCCATAGTATTGGCGAAGGAGAAAATTTATCCTAGACAATACACACACCACCCAATGTAAATATCATTTTTACCAAACAGAGAGACACTCGTTATGGCGAAGTCGGTTAACACGAATTTTCCGTTATGACGAAGTATTTTTTAAGTCCCGATTTTTTACTTCTAAAAAAAAGATAAAATTATGTCGCTTAAGACGAATTTTGCTCTCGAAATTTTTCGTTATGTCGAACTAATTTTGAAGTCCGAATGAACGATTTTGTACCTGATTTGCGTTGTTTTTTACGAAGTCAGACAATATTATACACTTGCCCCCAATGTTTTTTACACCTCGCTGAGCGTACAACGAGTTCGATTTGATTTTTAGTCAATAACAATTGGGAGATCATTGTTTACTCTTAAATGCAAACATATCATCATATGTAACTTAATAGCGGACAAAACTAGTCATAATGAAAGATATTTGTAGTTTAGTATATTTTTATATAAATCACCATACATGAAGTAAATATCATTCATTTATATATTAATCTATTAACGTGTAAATATATAATAATAAAATATCACACACACAAATTATCATGAACTAGTGATTCTAACAAGGGCTAAAATGTCTAATACAATACAGGTAATCGTCCGACGTTTATGTCGAATTTTCGTTAAGACGAAGTATTTTTTTCGGGCCCGAAAAAATCGACATAACAAGAGTTGACTGTATTTAGAAAACGGCCAATAATTTTCCAGATTTTGTTTCCTCCAGAGTTCCAAACACGATTTCGATGAAGTGTGCTATGTTTAGAAAACGGCCAATAATTTTCCAGATTTTGTTTCCTCCAGAGTTCCAAACACGATTTTGATGAAGTGTGCTGTGTTTAGAAAACGGCCAATAATTTTCTAGGTTTTGTTTCCTCCAGAGTTCCAAACACGATTTTGATGAAGTGTGCTGTGTTTAGAAAACGGCCAATAATTTTCTAGGTTTTGTTTCCTCCAGAGTTCCAAACACGATTTTGATAAAGTGTGCTGTGTTTAGAAAACGGCCAATAATTTTCCAGATTTTGTTTCCTCCAGAGTTCCAAACATGATATTTGATAAAGTGTGCTGTGTTTAGAAAACGGCCAATAATTTTCTAGGTTTTGTTTCCTCCAGAGTTCCAAACACGATTTTGATGAAGTGTACTATGTTTAGAAAACGGCCAATAATTTTCCAGATTTTGTTTCCTTCAGAGTTCCAAACACGATTTTGATGAAGTGTGCTATGTTTAGAAAACGGCCAATAATTTTCCAGATTTTGTTTCCTCCAGAGTTCCAAACACGATTTTGATGAAGTGTGCTATGTTTAGAAAACGGCCAATAATTTTCTAGGTTTTGTTTCCTCCAGAGTTCCAAACACGATTTTGATGAAGTGTGCTATGTTTAGAAAACGGCCAATAATTTTCTAGGTTTTGTTTCCTCCAGAGTTCCAAACACGATTTTGATGAAGTGTGCTATGTTTAGAAAACGGCCAATAATTTTCCAGATTTTGTTTCCTCCAGAGTTCCAAACACGATTTTGATGAAGTGTGATGTGTTTAGAAAACGGCCAATAATTTTCTAGGTTTTGTTTCCTCCAGAGTTCCAAACATGATATTTGATGAAGTGTACTTGATAACCCTGGTGTGCTTAGTGATTATAAACTCCTATGTTGGTATTTGTTCCATTTCAGGACAGAACTGCGAGTGTATTTCGGATTTTCGATCAATATGATTAATCTTCGGACTTTGACTTTGATTTGGTCAGCGGTTCGAGCTTGCATATGTTGCATCTGCAGCTTGTTGTTATTCGATTTGAATTATCTAATTCACATTCTGTTACTCACAATTCAAATACTGTTCACAAGGTGTGAAAACGACCGTGAACAATCAGACAACACGTGCAGCCAGAAAACTCTCACTCCGTTAAGAAAACATGGAGAAAGGAAACGATTTATTAAGCCGATAAATCAGCCTATGACAACCCCGCAAGACTTGATTGGCAAACCTAATGATGGAATTCTACCGAGTAGTTCCACGGCATCACAGCAACCTGTTGGCAAGCCTGACATCAGAACCAAAACTGACTCGGCCGAGAAACATATTCTTGACGCAGTGTCCAAGAGTGATTGTCCCAATACAACACAATATCATCCGGAAAGCGAAACAGGTATTGTTACTGATGCAGATACAACGCCCCAATTATTACGGGAGAGCCAATCTGAAAATAATGTTGTAAGTGAGGATATCGATTCGAATCTTGATCAACATGTCAACGATCGAACAAGTTGCGACCAAGTAGCAGGCAAGGGATGTGAACCTCATCTCTTATACCCACCAAAGGAACCTCATCTCTTATACCCACCAAAGTGTGACGAGGTCGGTGATAAATCAACCATGGATAGTTCTAATTACAAACGGATGGACTTAGAATCAAATCGACGACAGAGCGTCGCATCTAAGAAAAGAAAGAAACAACGATGTATTACGCTGAAAAGAGACAAGAAGTATAATGAGTTTGTACGCAACTCGTACGAGTTGCTGTTTGAGATGCGAAATGAAAATGCCACTAATAACGTGCGTGTGCACGTACTGTACGGTTATGTTCTCAAGATGGACAATTATCAACCAAGGCGAGAGTACATGCACGATGAGTGGAACCGGTTTATATCATTCGGAGGTTATCGAGGCGGTCGAAGTACCTTCCATTTGGCAAGGAATGGTTTTTATCACTTCAGCATGAACGGCATTTCCTACATCATCTGTCACTTTTGCCATATGATGCTGGAACGAGATGATGATACTGGTGTGACACATCTCAATTGTCCATTGTTTAGTGGCAACTCGGCTAATATCCCAATACACAACCAGACCTCGGGAAACGTAAGTACATGTTTATTTGTCGTTATCATTGACATAAAGTCTGTGGTCCTGAATTACGTTAAATGTATGTTAGATAATTACGTGGTTCATTTTAAAATGTGTTTCGCCAATCAACTTGCCACACAGATGATATTCATTTCATCTTCAGAATTTACTAAAACTGACCCAGAAATAAGCATTAAAAGTACTGGAGATTATTTAATACTCATGGCACAACTAAGTATTGACAGACACGTATGTCCGATCAATTTAAAAAGTGCTTTGTGGTTGAATGATTATGGTCTCATAAGCCCGAACCCTACCCAGGACCGCACAAATTTCATATTGAAGAAACTGTCCATCCAGTGTATGGAAGTTGGTTAGTTCCAATCAGCTCTACGTCTGTTGTCTTCCTCCACTATCAAAGCTGCAAAAATGCCAAATGACCCTAGCTGTTGATGCGGCGTTAAAGCTCTGTGAAAAAAATTTAAGTACACCATTTATACCAGGCATGTGCAGCGCAAGCAAATTGTTTCATAATATTAATGATCGATCATTTAGTCTTACAATGTTTAATGAACAAGTACCTGTGTGCCATTTTATAGGCTTATCTCAGCGAAGATAACAATTTTTGTACTTAAAATTTGTACTTAAATCTTGCCACCCTTTGCTTGTGCTGCAAAAAAACCCCTGCATGATTCCACTAGTTATGGTTGGTTTTGGTTATTGTTATCTGTGAAAGGTAAGCGGTTGATACATGTTCCATCAGTTCCATCAGCAAGTATTAAAAGTGCTGTGTTAACAAAGATACACCTAAGGTACGACACAATATTAACAATTTCCTCAACAATCTCAATGTCATGCATCTGGAAATGAATCTAAAGGATGGAAATGACTTTCAGAGTGGAATATGTAGCAATCGGGAAGTTACGATTGACATTCGTGAGAAAATTGTTGATCTAGGCGGACTACCAACACCTGCGCTACTGTTTGGTCGAATGGTGGATATTCATAGTTATGGTGAGGTTGTTTTTTTTTTTTTTGTTTTATGCTTTGAGTTGGTTCACGAGGTTGTGTATCTAATAATGAAAAAAAGTCACACGGAAAAGACTTGCGTTCGCAAAAGTCTTCTTGAAGCCTTCTTGGAGACAAAATCCAGACTAGGGACGCGGACACAATGAAAGCGAAGAAATGGCAAAAAATAATAAATAAAACAGGGAGGTAAAATGATAAAAACAGGGACCGGAACATGAAATTCACGTGTACAAAATAAAAATCTGTTAGAACTTATGATCAGAATATTTAATGTGAAATAGGTAAACGTAATGTACGCGGTCGTCAAAATCATAGATAGCTCTAGATAGTTTATTTCAGTATCAATAAGCTTAAATGCCCATGTGAACATAGATAACATACATTTATACATTCATAAATACGTTTCTATGTTCTTAACAGAAGGAATATGGCATCATGAAAAAGTAGCATTTCTTACCATCATGAAAGAACTTAATGTTTTGAAAATAAAAGTCAATTTTAAAATGTAAGATTAACATCTGTTGCATTATAACCTAATTTAACGTAGTTTGTGTCTTGTACTGTTTTCTATTTATCCTTTGGATAAAAACAAATGATGTATATTTTCTTAATTTGCTTTTCTTTATTTTTTTTAAAATTTTTATTCAACCCTGTTTACCAACAAGTGGCGTTCGCATCGCAAGAGTGGCATATGTCTCGCGCGGGATCTCAAGCCCAATGACTTTTGACAGAGCTCTGTTCACTACTAGTTTTTGCAATTTCGACTTCGCATCTATCACTTCTACAGGAGATTTTGCGCATAAGATCATACATATCGTGATAGGTATTCGGCTGCTTGCACGTTCAGTCACAAATGAACGCAGATTAAGCCCACTTGGCTTCATATTTGACTGGCAATAAATTATTTTTAAGTATTTCTATCGTTTATAAAATTGTAATTAGTATTTTTTGCATTAGTATTATTTTTGGTTAACTAATAATGTTTTGTTGCGCTATAAATCATTTGATGTACTATACTTTTTTCAGTATATTGTAAATCGTTCGGGATACTATAAATTCTTCGGTGTACTTTAAATTCTTTGGGATAGTATAAATACTTCGTTGTATTGTGCTTCCATTCGTTCTATGTCTAAATCACCTGAAAACCCCATAATATACATGTATACATAAATTATGTGTCTGATATAAGATACGCATATACATGTCTGTCAAAATAGACAGTACCTTGTCGTACCAACATGTACTTCGTCTAGCATACATAACTTCCTGAATCTGCAAATACAAAGATTCAAAAGAAAGACATTGTTGGTCCAAGAAACAAAACAAAGTTTGTAATGATAAAAACTTCGTTTACAACAATCTGTCTCATGGAATTATGGTGTTTGTGTTTCTATATATTTTGACACATAATTGCCGTTTGAGTATTTTTCTCTATTTCAGCTAATACTAGGCGGCCGAACTGTCGGGTTGTACAAAGGGCATCTCCTAACGCAGGTTCGTAATTTGTATTTAGAAATATTTGCATGTATAACAGTACTGCATATTGTGGTCCGTTCGTAATGCGTTCCCGTTACGGTTCCAGGTACACTGAGGGAAACATGGGGTTGTTTATATTTTTATTGTTACTAGATGCGCACCCCAATGATGCAGTTCATTTATGTGAAGAAAATAACAAATCAATCGTGACATGACTCTGTCTGACGTCTAACAAAAGTCAGACATTTAAATAATTAATAAGTAATATCGAAAGGTTATAAAATTGAAAATTGCAATAAGCAATAAAACGGTATACAGTGTCATATTGTTTACATTCAACCGTTGAAATAACAATTTTAAAGACTCATCGAAAACAAAACTAAGAATGGAGGAAGTTTGGAAGGTTAGAGGAAAGAAAGTGATAAATTTTCTGCCCGCCTACTATCAAATCTAATTCCTTTGAAACAAACTGGACAGTAGCTATGCAAATATCGAAAGTGAAACTAAATTATGTTAAGACAAAAGTAGCCAAGATTGTACAAGTAAAAAATAATCATATGTCAATCGGCAAATTAAAACTACATGTACTTCCTAGCATTAAATATAATGATAAAATGGCGTAAGTGTGGAATGACACCATTTGACATCTATCTAATAGCGGACATTTAGATAGTTTTAAATGGTAACGGGAGGCTGCGTAGTCAAATGGTTACGATCTCTGACTAGTAATCACTATCCCTCACTGCCGTGAACTCGAATCCATTCTGGGACCAAATGTGAGGAAGCTGTCCCTCTCGGTTACAGAAGGTCGGTGGTTTTACACAGGGTCTTTCTCCGCCGTTATAGCTGGAAAAGTCGCCAAATAAGCATGACTGTTGAAGCAACGTTATACCTCAGTGAAAAAATATTGATGAATACCAAGTGGTAACACAAGTAGTTATTACACAGTGACATAAAGTTGAACCAATGAAGTTCTGCTAGAATAGTAAACCACGACAAAGAAACAAAATAAGCAAAAAAAGAACGTAAAAAAGAGGAGGGCGGATAGTGCGAAGAAAATATCACGTGATAACCAATGTTAGACATTGTAATAATTTAATGAGTAATTAACACCAAAAGGTAACAAAGGAGTTATTCAGATTTACTGTTCACATTACTGTTACTGGTCATATTTCCAGATTGTGATGAGAAAATCATGTTTAACCAAACTTATTTAATAAATTTAGTACTATTTAGAAATGTTAATTTTGTTGATTGCGTGAACATGAAAATCAACTAAAACTTCTGATTTAAAATTATAACATGATGTTACAGAGTGTTTTCTTAGTAAATGATAACTTCAATTAACTTATTGACAATGTTGAAAAGGCTTCAAATTAGATTGGAGTAAATTCTTAGGAGGACGAGAAGTTATTGGTTTCCGTTCGATGACTTAGTTTATATTGACGTGTTGCTGCAATACTTGTTTTTACAAAGTTGTTTATGAATTGTTTTGGATTGACTTTGGGGGCTATGGAGTCAAAGTCAAGATCTCCATTAAATAGGGATGGCAACGAGTACCGAATTCAATACTCGAATACTCGGTCATTCTTTCGACCGAGTACTCGGTTACTCGGAATATTACTGGGGCTCTTAAAAATACCACAATATACTTTCGTTTTCGTTGGCTTCAAGGAATAGATACTATAAATAGAAATACAAGGGAAGTAACTTGGAATATAAAGTAATCAACATTATACATAAACAGGGTTTAATTAGCTCCGATATATTTTCAAGCTAGTGTTGATAATTTGTAAAACTCATCTTTTATTTAAACAAACATTATATTTAATAATCACCTTGTTAATTAACGAACAGTTTGTTATGTATGTTGGATACACAGATATTCGCAATTTCAATAAAATAAATACGGCACATATTTCAAACCAGATTTTAAGTGTGCGTTGACTCATTTTGTTTGTTCAATTTCAATTGTCACAATAATTAAGAACACTGACTTTATTTCTGCTTAAGAATATAATCTTGTCTGATAACATATTCAACATCGTACAAAATAATGAGGTAGTTTGCATGATTGATTATTTCAAGGACAATGCGTTTATAATCCACTTCTTTTGAAGACGATTGTGTTTATTTTGGTTGCAGGAGGAGATCTGGTGCCTCCATTAAGCAACAGGAAGTGTATCGTATGTCACGAGAGATATGCGATAAATGGACGAGGTGGTAATTACTGCTGCTGTGACGAGTGTCAACGCGAATGCCCAATCTGTTAAATTAGGAAATACCATACCCCCCCCCAAAAAAACAAAAAAACATGCCTTCCTTTTTGAACTTATTTACTGATGTCATTAACATTTGATTTACTCAAGGTATATGGACTCCTAATAGGAATATACATGCACTTTCAAAGTCAATAGTATATAGAATTTAATACAACAGATACATGTTTTCTACCCTAGCAGTATCATTGATATTTTTAAGGAGACCTACTTTACCAAGGGTTTCGTTATTTTTATCTGTTTTTATCTCGTTAATGACTCTACAAAACATTCCGATTGTCAGTAATTCGGCGTGCTTTTGCCGATATGCTGTAAAATCCGACCAAAAGTACCAGGTAACTTGAGGTAACTTGAAGTTATATCATTCAATACCGCAACATTTTTTTTTCAAAAAGAAATAAAACTGAAATTGAACCACCACATTCATTTTTCTGCTTCTTCAGGAATAAGTGCGAGGTTGGGTACGTGAAATCGGTTTAGATCTTCAGCAACTTTGCTTCGTAAAGTTCCCAAGCGTTACCCCTCTGGGAAACTGTGTTTTATCACCCCTTTGTTTTCATTTTTTTCATTGGGTTGGTTTTGTATTGGTGGGTTTTGGGTCTGGCGGTATTTGGGAAAAAATAGGTTTTTTAGTTTTGCCTTTTTCTATCTTTAATCTCCTCGGCAGCTATTTTTACCTTTTTATCTTAATGAAAAAAATCGCCTTGGATAGATACAATATTTTTGCTAATCAAGTTGTGCATGTCAGTTCGAAATAAAAAAATCTTTGTTTATTGACATCTAGGCTGATAATTACCATTTAACAACCGTTTGCTTAGTGTGTAAGCACTTAACAAGCTAATATTTATCGTGTTATTATAATCTTTTCTACTAGTTTCGTTGTAGTTTCACGTCTCAGGACAGAATCATGCATGTATCATGCATTCAACGTGAGATGAATATTTCTAAAATGTCCACGTCTTTTTCTACTTTTGTGTTAATTTAGATTTGGACATTCCGAGTTTCATCATTTTTTTAAGTACAGTAAAACCCATGAAAACCGGACTCCCTAAAAACCGGAATTCCCCTAAAATCGGACGATTTTTCTGGTCCTATTTTTTCTTTTCCATCATCAACAGTTCTCCGAAAACCAAAATTTTCAGAAAACCGGACTTTTGGCGCAGTCCGTAAAGGGTCCAGTTTTCAGGCGTTTTACTGTATTAAAATACATTCATCAATAAACAAGATGATGTTTTTGTATGTACTAGCATCAGTTTCACCATATCCTGTTACATATCATATCGCAAGTGCCTTGCTGATAAACAGTACTTTTAAATAATTGTAATTATTACATCAAAGTAATGGCAAGAACAATACAAGTCATTTTCATCGATTGAATACATCCGAGGTAGTTACGTTTTAGCTACGTTTTTCTTTAATATTTATCTATTTATCTTAGTGTATAATATTTGAAAACGGGTCTGAAAATATGTGGTTGTTGTGGTCGTTAAAATGAGATGGTCTTGATATCGTGGTGGTACTGTACTTTTAAGAGTCACCAATAATCCTTGCAGAAAGTTAGAAAAAGCAAGTTTTTGTTGCAAATTAATTATTGAGAAAAAAATATCAAGAAATAAATAACTACCCTACTTTATGTTATTTGCAAATGATCTTATCTGAAATTTACCTGAAATATACATATGAATTTATTTTAAAATTAAGGAAAAAGCCCAGACGATACAACAGCATGATCAGTTTTATTTTACATTTTTTTCAAAGACTGGATTTTGCGTTAATACAATTGTTACAGAATCTATTCAGTGTGCATTTTTGTTCAAATATATGAAAATACGAAACAGGGTTGTGTGACCAAGATAAAACTCTTATATACTACAACATCGATGTTTTAAATACAGCAATAAATCCTTGTCAGTAATATGACAACGTTCAATTTCTTCATTAAAAGAATCATGTAAAATCTACCATATATATTTAAAAGTAGCTATAATTGAGAAAAAAACCCACATTCCTTTAGGGGTCCAAATATCTTAAGTACAATTTCTCATTGTCTATGTTTATATATTCATATGCAGTAAAACCTCTATATTAGAACCATATATAATGGACAAAAGGATACTAGGGGCGGGGCTTATACGGAGGGCTCATTAAGGGGAATTTTAAGTTGAATTTAAAAAAAAAAATATGCATAGAAATATGCCCCTCAAAAACCTGTCTTTTGGGTAGGGCGGTACTGGTAATAAATTGGTCTCTGAATGAGGTTTTATTGTTTTATAAGTGTTTATTTGTGTTATGTACCATTTCTATACATATGTTATTGAACATATTTCTGTTGTCAAACCATTTTTGTACATTCTGAAAGGATAAAGAAACAAGCAAACAAGATCTGTTAAGAGCATATAGTATTAATGTCGAACAGTGCTCGTATACTTAAGACTAATATATTAGAAGAGATTGTACATTGATTAAGGTATAAGCTAGTCATAAATCTGTCTATTGACGTTTGAAAATCAGAAAATGCTTTGAAGGATATGGATTAGTGGAATCATTTTGTTGGTCAAACCTGAATATACTTTCTGTCATTCTGTCTCATGAGATAAAGCTTTTGGCAATTGACTCACAAGACACGATTTACTCGCCTTTACAAGTATTAGTTTGATAAGAAAAAAAAACAAGTTTTGCCGTATCCTAATATTCACTTGTGTTGGTTTTTAATTTGACTTTTTAAAATTTATTTTATGTCAATTTTGCGTTAGTTATTCTTTAAGATGATTTGCCATCATGTTTGATATACAATCTTGAAATCATGTGATGTAATATTATTAAAATCGACTACTATCATACCATGTTTGAGATGTAATACTAAAGATCTATTTGTAATGGTAATCCACCACCTTTGAATCTTTATTAATGTATGTCATTATTATAATTTAATATTTTTCTCATAGAGTACAGCAAAGAAAAAACGTGTTTTTTGAACAAACAAAGGGAGATAATTCATTTCTTTATCCTTTCAGTACGTATCGATTCTGTTACTTTATGTAAATATTGTGGAAACATTTGACCTTCGTGATGTAACACAGTGTTGTACAATCATTTTGTTTAATTTTGAGTGTAAACGCTCATTAGTAATGGAGTGATAGCATATTGCGTAGTTGCCATCTTACAAGGACCATAAACAAGCTCTTCCTTCGCTCATTCTGACTCACTGATAATAAAAACCTCATCTTCATTACTTATTTTTTTATAAATAATTTTACTGGTAGAATTACAATTTTGTTATGATAGATACATTACCATTGATGTATGCGACATAGTTGATATGAGGTACTTTTTAATTCCTATTATGTATAACATTGTCATACCATTTTATTTGCTTCTTTATCCAAAAAACGAAGTAAGTTTTGTGTAGGTTATATTTAATTTCTCATATCAAACATATTTGACTTTGTATATTTCATTGTTATAAAATAATTTAAAAACACAAGCGTTCAAATTCAAAACGAATGCTTTATGGGTGCACAGTTAAACATGGTTACAGTAAATATAATGAAGTATCACGTCCTTTATAACATATGGTTATAGATATTCAGAGAGTTGAAATTATAAACATTGGAAAAACCCAAGTAAGTGAATTAATTCGTACGTTTTACAGCATTTATCTACAAAAAATCGAGTTTTCGAAGTAAATGTTGGATTAAATATACCAAAAGTCCACCTGGTAATCAACAAGCGTGTTCAATGATTTTCTTCAAGTACTGTAAAATATAAAGTGGAAGTTTAGAAATTCGACCTGTGTATTAAAATGAGGATATAATAAAGTAATTATTCGGGTCTGTCCAAGAATTCACCCCAGTTTTACTGTATCCCGTTTGTTGAAAAATCCATTTCTCAGAACATATTAAACTCTCGTTTGATCAGCATTACTTGAAAGTTTTTTTTGTGCGGATATTACATTTTATAGGACAACGTAATCCTAGCCCATGTTTGACTGATTTCAATGACATTTTTGCATTTTTTTGAAGCAATACATTTCTTCAGACAATATGACATTAACTAGTTCGGTGATCTAACTGATAAAATTATTTTTTAAGCATTCCTTTTTCTCGGGAAACATGGTAATAACTTGTTTGCTGATCTGATAAAATTATTTTTTAAGTATTCCTTTTTCTCAGGAAACATGACAAAAACTAGTTCGCTGATCTAATTGACAATTATTTTTAAGTATTCCTTTTTCTCAGGAAACATGACAAAAACTAGTTCGCTGATCTAATTGACAATTATTTTTAAGTATTCCTTTTTCTCAGGAAACAAGACAAAAACTAGTTCGCTGATCTAATTGACAATTATTTTTAAGTATTCCTTTTTCTCAGGAAACATGACAAAAACTAGTTCGCTGATCTAATTGACAATTGTTTTTAAGTATTCCTTTTTCTCAGGAAACAAGACAAAAACTAGTTCGCTGATCTAATTGACAATTATTTTTAAGTATTCCTTTTTCTCAGGAAACAAGACAAAAACTAGTTCGCTGATCTAATTGACAATTGTTTTTAAGTATTCCTTTTTCTCAGGAAACATGACAAAAACTAGTTCGCTGATCTAATTGACAATTGTTTTTAAGCATTCCTTTTTCTCAGGAAACATGACATCAATCAGTTTGGCTGATTTAAATGACAATTATTTTACATTTTTCGAAACATTAATTTCTCAGGCGACATTGAATTAACTCAAGTTGATTTCAGCAATACGGATATATTTTATTTTGGAATATTATATTTTGTAGGGCAATAAAGAGCTAACTCAGGCTAACATAATTAGCATAATAGCATAGCTAACATTTCGTTCAAGAACTTATCCTTTTATTCTTTTGTTTGGACAAGAATCTTAAAATTATACTAAACAAAACTTCTAACGCAAAATTGTTTATACTAGTAATCTGTCATATGCTATTCTATTGGAGATGATAAGGTCTTTTTTGCATGATATGATAGTAATCAGCACACTTAAAAATGGCTTACTAATTTGAACAAATACTGTGCCTGACTAAAGAAATTGGAAGTATAAACGCCTAACCTCTTTGTCTTAATATTCCATACTTCCCGTTTAATTGAAATTTTACAAAATTTGATAATTGTGGACATCGTACACCGTAAAACCCCGACAACGGCGGCGTACCAACTTGTAACCAACCAATCCCATGTCTGTGATGTTCTGTGGAAAATCTTGACATATTGACCACAACTAAACTCAGTGACAATGCGTTCACGTGACGAATATTTGTGGAGCAACCAATCGTAATATTTTGAAATGTTCGATTTGCACGCAATTCATGTGCAATGACTTAAATCCACAGTCACCCTTTTCATAGACATATAAAAACATATATTTGTTAAGATAGCAGTTTTTAAAGCTGTATATAAATTAAAAGCATAAAAAGTCATAATTGTGTTTTGTTTATAGTCGAACATAAATGGAACAGTAAATAAATTTTGAAGATTTGAAACGAAACAAACTATGAATAAGGAAAATTGTATTTAAAGAAAACATGAACTGCATTAGAAGTTTTGTCTAGTATAATTTTAATCTTGATTTAATCTATCAGAATAGTGTGGCTATTCAATAATATGAATATTTATTACAGTCATTTATAATGCCATTGTTGTGTATTTTGTTGCCATGGCAATACATTTTTCTATTTTACAATTAAAACACTAAAACATATTTGCAATACATAACTGACGGAAGAGTAATATACAAATACTCAAGCATTCTGTTTTTCATAATTTCATTCGGAACAAAATTTTCTAGCACATATCATGAAAATGTCCATTCCAATAAAAGTTCCAATTACGCTGTGATTTTTCTGAATTATATCTTATATAGGCCGGGTGTTAGATATAGCTAATTCATTTTTTGTGTGTGTACGGGGGGGGAGTGTCTGCACAAATATTTTTAGTGGTCGTAGCCTCTGACTGGAATTAATGATTTTTTTCGACAATCATCAAAATATATGGTTTTTGATGTGAATGACGCCATCGTTAATGAGATACATTTGTATATATACTTTTTGTGGATATTAATGGTTTTGGTTATTATGATAAATTTGTTGATTCAAATATAGTTGTTTTATTTACATACTTACAGTCTAATTTTTTAAATAGAGTCATTTTTACTATGTATTTGGGTTGTTAAATGACTTTGGCTTAAATCATTGTTTTTTTCATGTTTGTATCATGTTTATTGTAAATTGTAAATTCATATAATGTATCATCTCTTATTTGCTTTTGTAATCTTGTATCTGCATTTTTGTTTGTAAAGGGGACTGAACTCTGTACAGTATAGTATTTGTAAAGGGGCCGAATTCTGCATAGAATGCATTTTTGTTTGTATTGGAGTTGGTAAAGTGACTGAACCCTGGATATACTGCATGTTTCTATGTATTGGATTTTGAAAACTGAACTCTGGACAGTATAGTATTTGTGAAGGGGACTAAATTTAGACTGTATAGTATTTGTGAAGGGGACTAAACTCTGTATAGGACGCATGTTTGGTACACATCAGAAGACTTAAACAATTGTTTTGGTATTTAGTAAACAAACGAAATTTATAATAATACTTGATTATACCCTTAAATATACATTTTACCAAATGAAATGAAATTAAGACTTTGGGAAAAGTTACATAAAAGTTCAGTCCTTTTTTAAAATCATTATGAGTTGAAATGTTTGTCTACTTACAGTGTCTTAAAGGTTGTATTTTTTCCTTTGATATTTTTGGCTTAGGACTGTATTTGTATTCATTTGTATTTAGTACAAAGCTTTGCTAGGTTGGTTTTACGTACACTTATACATTATATTTGCTGTTGTTTTTTAATTATTGTCTTAGAATTTCTCTACAGAATCAATGAGATAATTACACTATTTAGAAAATAGAAAATATTTGAATCATCATCCAGTGGTTCATTTCATTTTCTGCCTTGAAAGTCTTAATAGATTAACTTCATTTGTATGGAAACCTTCTTCTTCAGAAGAAATTAACTGAAAAAATTCTTCTGTCAGTGTTCTTCTTGCGTGTATTGTAGTCTTATCTTTAAGTTCATTCTATGATCCTGAACACATTGAATGGTTCCCTCTAAATTAGCTTGAAAATGGCAACTTAGTAAAGCTAAGCATAACACAACACATTCATGTATGATCCGGTGAAAACTACTGGACGATGTCTTCATAATTATAATACGTGTACGAATATTATAATAATTAAACGTAATTTCATTACCCCAATTCTCAACTACACTTTTGGATTAAACCTTTTATGCATTGTCAGAAAAAAGTGAGAATGCATCTCCAAATTACATATATAGTCGAAACATTGTCTTGTTTTCCTTTTGTATAATTGTTTACGATCACCACTGTACTCGATAATTCGAAGTCAGCTTATAATGAAAGGAATGATTTTGGAAATATTTTCTGTCTATGGAAATTCAACTTTGATCTAATTAAGTCAAGTATGATTTGTTTTATTATTTTTCTTCTTCTATGCAAACATTCCATGTAAATTAATTCAAATTCATTGAAAAATATGCTGTAGGCCTTCAAAATAATGGAAAATTGGTCAGGAACTAATTTGTATATCTTGCTTTGTCAGATTTTACGGTGTTTGTAATCCGTAAGCCATGTTTGCATCGAGTTTGGATTATCGAGGACTGATGTGAGGAATATTCAGATAATTTGATGAATCAAAAATAAAATACATGGATATCTTTTGTAATAGCTTTGAATGAAT
Organism: Lutraria rhynchaena; assembly: GCA_008271625.1. NCBI lineage: Eukaryota > Metazoa > Mollusca > Bivalvia > Venerida > Mactridae > Lutraria > Lutraria rhynchaena. Next base: position 1,256,634 of record VIBL01000040.1, read on the forward strand.
TAGAAGAGTTATTTATTTTAAAGAATGATGTAATTTAGCAATGCTAATACTTGTATATGTTATGGTTTTAAAGTAAATATAACAGCACACTATTTTTAATACAATTTAGTATGTTTTCCATATACATTATAAATGGGTGATTTTAGGTAACTTTTATTCATTTTAGGGTTAATATCGGTGACGGTTGTCTTCTAACCGTAGATCATTCTTATTTTAATATACATGTATATCGCTTTTTCAATATCTGCTTGTTATATTATCCATTCTGTATGCAATTAAATATTAACCGGAACACTTTCTTGTGGTTTTTATTGACACGATTCACCCTTTTTTCTGCCTGAACAACGTTTCTATCATCCTGACAACCTTTGTCAAAGATAAAGCAAGACTAATTTCTGACGAATGATGACAAGTGCTCATATATATATCAGTACGTAATTTAGCGTGGAAAATCACGTGACTGCAAAATGAAAACATGGCGCAAAAATCACTCGACTAGACCCCTAAATCAAGGTATTTCTATTGATTAGCTGCTGTTTTGGTTTTACGTATCCTGGCACATGCTAACTGACTTGGATATTTGCTTCCTCTCGTGACTGAATTATGTTCCATTTTGTTACGGTTTTCGAGAACACCTGAGAAGTTTGACTGCATTTGCAGTACGTTATTACCTTTGAAAATAGGTCACCTATGCAAGTACCACGTTTTAAATCTACGGAAAGTAGTTCGTGTGAACAGGATTAAAGACTAATAACCTTTTATCATGCATGCGTGTGTACTTGTATGTAGCGAGCGACATCAGTAGTGGCAACAAGTATACTTTTCAATATGCAGCAGAACTTCCACATGTATATCCAATTGTTTATTAAGAGTAACTTCCCTTAGTTGACTTCACTGGAGACAAAAAAGAACGAAAAACGCCATACACTATTTATAATAGTCTTCATTTTATTTATGTACGCGTAGTTTAAGCGACATATAGAAAATAAGATTAAGTTATTCAATGCAAAGTTATTCCGCATAGGCTCCACCAAGTGAATTGGGCTTCGTAAAACATAAGGGAAAGAATAACACACATGTAGGAAATCTTGAGAATTTGAGCTGAACGCCGTAAACCAAGCATCTCAAATTCTTTCACATTCATGAAAACACAAACGGGATTGTTTTTACGACAGTGTCATTGTAAACACTTCATTTTATTTAGTACATCCACTTTGGAAAGTCTGGTCAATAGTTTTCTTTCATTTGATTGAAGCTAACTGGTGATTTAATAACACCCACCACGTTATCAAGATAAAAAATACGCCATTAACATGCAAATAAAGACTACTAAAGTAAAGGAGCTTCTGATATCAATTCAGTAAAACAAATCAACAATCAAAAGAGCACTGATTGTCCTCCAATCAATGAAAAATAAGTTCAAATAACTTGTTTATTGTTTTATTTACTCAATCAATGACTGTACAATTGAATGCTTGTTATGTATCTGATGTTAGTCACCTGTGGATTTGCTTGTGTTCTTCCATTGTGAGATAGATTTTTTACTGATTGATAATGTACATACCAAGGTATAATATTACATTTCAAAATAAAAATGTAATAAATGAAATATATATTAATTAAGATATGCGGATAATTTAAAATAAAAAAAATAAGAGAGATAATGTGTAAATAGAATAGAAAATCTGCTTTCGCCTTTTAACCTTTAACCTTTTAAAACAGAATTCGATATAAGAAGAGATTACAAGTTATGACGTTATCTACACGATGTGACCCGACAGACTAATTAAAGATTTACACCAAAATACCAGTTCAGCAATTTTGTCATAATTTACGGATCTTGTCAAGTTGATATTATTCACGCTGTTTTTCCTATTTTCTTGTTTACCCCATACAAACACAAATAGTCTTTCACTCCAGACGGTGTCCATTACTGAAGCTGTTGACGACAACGCTAAAACGCACATTTATCATGTATTAGTCTGTACCGCTCGGCGCTGACAACCAACAGCTATTTTATCATACCGGCTACCGCAACTTTTATTTCGTAATTAGGCTCAGTTCATCATCCTGGGCCAGAAAGAAAGAAGATAAACGAGAACTACATGGTCGAAAGTCTCGTTAAAGCTTCATATAAAATAATCAACCACTCATAAATAGACCAATACCGTCCGAAGAAGTTTATCCACGCAAAAACCACACACAAAAAGGCAGAAAATGTTTTAACGTAAGCAATATTTTCTGCAGATATTATTTTAATTTGCTGACGCATTCTTCGGTGGCGTTTTGCAACCATTGAAAGTCTGAATCAATGAGAAGATTGAACAAAAAATGTCACTTAATGTGTGCCGCGAACGTAATACGCCCGGCTGATCCCGATCAGTTTGTTAGCAGGACATGTTTTTGCAATTAAATCTCGCTGTGTTTCAAAAGACTGGCGGGCTGAAATTAGTGTCCAATAATTGTAAAATTCATCGAGAAGCGATCGTCAATGGATTAAGTACAGAAAATGTGAATAATATTATCACCAATATGGCTTTCCTATCAGCTCAGAATCAAAGACACGCAATGGAAAGAAACATGACGTTTCCGCTTCTAATAAAATATGAGAAATCCCAAGTGAAATTGCATGTGGTAAGAAAATTAACGTACGTAAGTACATTGTTGCTCAATTGGATAATGTACAATATCACGTGATAGTGAACACATCTTTGTAACTAGATAAGAATGAAAGATATTTGTTGATTGCACGAATTTGTGTTTTTTGTCAATTGTACTATTCGTAGAAAGTTTTAATACCGTCGTATGGTTGATTTCAAGGTCGAGTGTAATAATCATTGCATAACAATATAATTTTAAAGAAAATGGTAGGAACCTTGTATCAACGGGATGGTTCGCTACTGATACAATCAGTGCATGGAGACATCAACAAATAAGCGCCAGTCAAAGTAAAAACGGAGTTCAGTTCTACTCTATCTTCTAATGGAAACATTCGTTACTTTGGTCATATACCTTTAACGTACATATATACATGTTGTATGAGTCCTTTTCTCGGTATTAAACTAATTAAAGTTCGCTCATTAATGTTTTTGTTCCAGACCTAACATAAATCCCACGTCTAAAGCCTGCTACTATCAAACACCTTTTTTATCTTCTCTTCATGTACTGTTGCATTAAAATGAAATAAAAATACCTTATATTGACCAATCCATGGATATATTTCCTGAATGTTCAATACGTACTAGGTTGATACATGTACCGTTCTGAAATCAAAGCAAATGCATTTGTAGTTTAAAGCATTCATGGATTATCCTTTTAATCTAGATCAATGCTTTTTAGTGGTATTTATGGTTAGATAGTGCTGTCATTCCTATCCCTCGTGTATTAAGGTGTACAGAGTACGGTGGTTGACGTTGAATTGGTGTTGTGAGGTCACGTTTGATTGAACAAACCTGACGATCTTTCAGCGAAAAAAAAGATGAAATTTCTTCTTTATTGTTCTAAGTTGGACGAAGTGCTTATTGGTTATGTAGTATAATGTGTTAGCTGTCTATAGACGCCAGTGTTTAGAAATTTGAGTTTTTTTTTTTTAAAAAAAAGTTACGTGGTGTTAAACAAACTTGGTGCAGAAACTGTCATTTCAGAAGTCTTAACCCTTGTATATGTATAAATATGATAAGTATGTTTAAGGTCCGTGTGACATTTTAGGCCTTAATAGACCATAAAACAACAGCCCCTCAACGTGCTAGCCCCTATGTTTCGTGTAATATGTTCTAAATATGACAAAAAATACCTGCTTTCCGCTTAATTCCCCCAAATGTATAAGGAGGGCATATTTTTCAAATATGTTTTTTTTCAGTTTAGAGTACATTCAAATGTGAAAAAAAATCGGCAAGAAAAAATGACCGAGACTGTGAGATAGTCCAGGGTCTGCAGAAAAATAGGTTTAGTCGGGTTATCGGAAACCAGGATTTTACGCCTCACAAGAACTTCCTAGTTTAAGGAAACAATAATCATATGTGATATTGTGCATCAACTGAAAAGTGGTGAACACAGCCACTTGCACGCTAGCCACGTGGCAACTACCTATATTTAAAAAAATGTACATAATGATTGAATTCTTATTGACAAATTACGGCGAATGCAAAATTATTTAATTTAAAAGAAAAAAGTGTCAAAGGATTTAGAATAAAATCATACATATGCAATGACATAAGCTTTAGATATTGTTTAACGTTTTGTTTTTCTGTTATGCCTAATATTATCCAGTTAGCATTTTATGAAACCACGAAGTAATCAGTCAGCCCATTTAACCCACATCTGCTACTTCATTTCGAGTGTCTAATAAAATTGAGACAAAATTTGCGTATAGCAGCGCCGATCGCCTCGAATACCAGGACATAAAAATCATCCTTACCGTCGGCCAAATCGTTTATTAAGACACAAAATGAAAAAAAAAACACAAATCTCACGCGCATACGTGGGACATAGATTATGGGACATTTGTAAAGGTAAAGATGACCTTTCAATGTTGTGACAAAGACTTTCCATCCCTGACCATAAAAATGAAATATAAACTATAATAATAAATCTTTGTATTTGTCCGAGAAAAGTCATATCGGAAGAGTATGACGTTAGCTCATCATAGTTACTCCTTCATATTTTTTAAGGCAAAAAACTGATTTTTCATCTACACTAATTATTTCTATTTCGATAGTAAATGAAATATGAGCTTAATATAGAACCGAAAAAGCTGTAATACTTCGATTGCGTCCATAATTAAAGAATAAACACCTATGATGGTTTCTCTTAAAAATCAAAATAATTTTAGCAAAATAGTTATGATCCATATCGTTACGTTACCATTATTGAAAAATCGTTAGGACTACTGAATAGAACGTTTCGTCAGAATAAATAAATATCTATATTTGAATGTAAATATTTATATACTATCGTAGGCGTTAATGTTTCAACTATCGGAAAATCAATTTACTTTACAGTAAAACTCGCGTAATGGTCAAAGAATCTTATTCAATACAATGACTGCAGGCCGTTAATTTAGTGATTTCTGATTTGTACACATAGAAGACTCAAATTTCTATTGTATCAAATTCATTACTACATTGGACAGTAAAAATGAGGATATGTAAAAAAACAAAACTATAAAAGATAGATCTTAAGCCAATGTTTTTACTCCTGCATCCGATATTTAATATTTGGTCCTTCATGTATATGCAGTGCAACCTCTCCGAAGCAACACCCTTTGGGAGACGCAAAATTATGCCGTTGTTGAGAGGTTGCCGCTCTAGAGAGGTTGAATAAATAGTCAAACGTACAGTGGTGTAAAAGCATGCTGCTGTTGAAGAGAGGTTGTCGCTCAAGAGAGGGCTGCTCTGGAGAGGTTGCACAGTATATAGATTTGGATGAATTAAATATATTCATACCACAATTGGTTTGTTACATTATTATCTTATATTCAGCTGATCAACATTTTAATGGATTAATTGCTGAAAAAATGATATTAAAATCTTTATTCGTACTTAGATCAGTAAGTTTGTATACTAGAATCCATATATTTGTACTAATCAATTTTAATATCTATTACAACACTACCTCTAGGAACCAATCAGAATTTTGCTTCGTCCTCGAAATGCCTGTATTACACATCATTACAGCATATTATAATACATTTTGTTTGTTTGTATGAGGTTATTTTGTTTATATTGTCTGAATAGTCTGGCGACTTCCTGACTGAGTTTGCTCACGTGCATTTTTATCAGCGTATTGATTAATGTTTAATACGTAAATTTATAAATGTTAGATATTTGCAATCAATTTCATTTGCATGAGCCTTTATTTATACTTTAGACAATCAATATGTACGTCAATATGTAATTTAAGGTATTGTATCCATACCTCAAAAAGGATTGTTATTGTTTTATTTTTGAAAAAAATATGCACGACAAATCATTTTCTATTATAAAAACTATCAAAATAATTAAGGCTCCAAAATATCTGCCCATACTATTTTGAGATACCAATTTTGGACATTATAGGCATAAAACCTTACCTAGTCTGTCTTATTCGTAAAATATCTCATTGATCAAATGATTTGCATTTAGGCGTATGAAATGTTTGTTTCCGATTACCCGACCTATCCTATTTTTCCAGGCGACCCTAATTTTATATTACACCCGAGGAACTGTACATCCAATATCTCACTTTTTCTACATTTTCGCACAAAAATAACCTCACCAGCGGCTTTCAAGAATAAAATAACCCTGACCTACCTATCCTACTTTTAATGAATGAGTACCCAGAAACATTTTTTACTTCTCATAAAGTTAAGTCAAAGGTTAAATGTGACCATGTTTTTTGTATAACGTTCTAAATATAAAAATACAATTACACTTGATAGAATCAGTTCATAATTCTGTGTCATCAAGTATGGTCCAAAATAGCCTCAAATTTTTATATAAAATTACAGGAGTACAAGAGTACCCATTAGATTAGAAGTCCTTTGCCTTACTTTCTGTCATGAATAAAAGATGAAATTTTCTTCAAATCTGGGTCGACCCACTTAACGAAACATAAATGTCTCAGATATTGATTGTCTTACCGTATTTGTATAATAAAACCAACTGGCATTAAAGATGTCTGTAAACCAGGGACAAGTACGCCTCCTAAATATTGTGACAAATTCATTGCCTCACCATTAGAATGGAATGTCAACAACTGCTCTAATCTAGTATTATACGGTAAAACCTCTCTACGTTGCGAACGTCTCAATGTAACGACCACCTCATTATAATGGGACAATTTGCAGTATTTCCATCATATTTCGACTTGATAAGGCCGGGCAAAAAATGAATCGTTTTAACGGGTTCCCGTCCGGCCATATAGTTTTGGTGCCGATCATTAAGTTTCAAACAGCAAAATCCAAAATACGAACATGTTTGAGAACGAATCGTACCTCTAAGGTACAAACAATATGTTTTGAAAAAAGAGTTGTAGTAGCTTTTCGACCTACCTACCCTATTTCTTTGGTCAATTAACTGCAAAACATGACAGTTGTTCAAACCTTATTAGATCACCACAAGATATGAGTTAGAAACTATTATCGCTATGACTGTTTTGGAATGAAAATTAAATTTGTGCTGCACAAAGATCCATATATGTGTACTGTACTAATATCCATATATGTATACTCTACAAATGTCCATATATGTGTACTGTACTAATGTCCATATATGTGTGCTGTACTAATATCCATATATGTGTACTGTACTAATGTCCATATATGTGTGCTGTACTAATATCCATATATGTGTGCTGTACTAATATCCATATATGTGTACTGTACTAATGTCCATATATGTGTGCTGTGCTAATATCCATATATGTGTGCTGTACTAATATCCATATATGTGTACTGTACTAATATCCATATATGTGTACTGTACTAATATCCATATATGTGTACTGTACTAAGATCCACATGTGTACTGTACTAATATCCATATATGTATACTGTACTAATATCCATATATGTGTACTGTACTAATATCCATATATGTGTACTGTACTAATATCCATATATGTGTACTGTACTAATATCCATATATGTGTACTGTACTAATATCCATATATGTGTGCTGTACTAATATCCATATATGTGTACTGTACTAATTTTCATATATGTGTACTGTACTAAGATCCACATGTGTACTGTACAGAGAAGTGTTTTATAATTAGATCCATTATTATATTTGTACTTGAAACCATACATTTGTTTATCATGTGTGTAGTAATTATTTTACGAATTATTGACTCAAATTTCTATTAAATTTCGTTCATAATTCAAATGAAACTTGTAATTTATCTTTATAACACAATTATTTCATATATCATGCAAGAGCACTTAATGCGTTGGTGATTTATTTTATGGATCGTTAACAATGTTAGAAAGAACAATGATTTAACCGATTGGCTTAAGGTAAACATCGCTGATACTCAGATATTTTGAAGTAAAGCAGCATTGACCATGTCAGGTCTATATACCGTACATACAAAATACAACTGAATCAAGAGATGAAGTTGTTGGATTTTTTTACTATAACATGGTGAATTTTGACAACGTATTTATTATTCGATTCTGACCACAGAAACATGCTGGTATTTGCATATTTTTTATCCGAAAACAATATGAAATCATTTTTCGGTCGGCTCTTAGTTTTTCCTCCTCTGTATAAATACAAACATTTCGTGACGTCATAGGTAATTATATTTGATTAGTTAAAATCAGAGGGGTAAAATGGAACAGCCGATCGGATTTTATCGTAGAATAATGCATAGGTAGATTTCATATATGCTTTCATTGGTGATGATGGATATCTTGTTAAGCTTTAAGGAGGAACATATTTAAATACACATAGCATATTAATTGTTTGTACACGCAAATAAAGAGGATTGTTTCTGTGACCACTTCTTGCTCGCGTATGCAGCAAATAATACAGCAATGAGGGGCTAGTGATTACTTGTCAGAGGCCATAACCACTCGACCACGATGGGGCCTCCTTCGTTTCTGTTAACACTAAATTTTGTCATTTTCAGAATCTCAATACAAAAAAAGCAAAAGATGGAATAGGACGTAACAATACGTTTGTTTTCAAGTTAAAATAAAAAGTAACGTTACTATGGTTTCGATGTTTCATTTATTTCCTCAGTAATATAAACATACCTATATAAAAATACAAAAATGTGTTGTGTAGATATGTATATTCCTTATGTAATCCGGCTTCAGTTTGATCTAACCATGAATTTGTTGCATCATTTTGCATATAAGACTGATATATTATTACGCGCCGTGAATAAATTTAGCTAAATTCGCGTCAAATATATATCGACTTCCTAAGTAACAGGACATGAACATTACCAATGTCAGAAGCTAAATCGTGAATTGTGAAACTTAAAACCGAAAAGCACTCAAAGCAACGATTATGGTACATTAGCCAAGGTGAAGATGGCTCCATATCTAGTGACAAATCATTTTGCCTTACCATTAAGACCGAATCTAAACTACCGTAATACCCTTGTTATAAACCACTCCAAACCAGTCCAGAACGTGTCATTGTCACTTTAAAACCATCCATTGGCAAATTGTTACCGGAGAAACTGATATATTAGTAAATTGATATGATATATCTGGTTTTCATCTGGCTTCCCACGTAGCGATACATATATTCCTCTAATAAACGACTATTAAAGCGATGGAATATTTTGGAGATATCTGTTTTAAGTAAACCACGAAACACTGAAAATATTTCAACACTTTAAGACGAAAAACTGTATAGTAAGTATCAACTTACTGGCAAAAAAAACCTTCACCACGAACTGATTCAGAAATGTATTTGCTTGTATAAGGTCTTTGTATTATCGAATCCAGTTTACTTGCAAGTATTGGCTATTGGCGCTTTACTGAGATCAGTTATTTAACGTTTTTTCGTTTTGTTCCTTTTATTTTTTGACCCCTGAGTACCCCGTCGTAAGACTGAAAAATACGTGTATCTTAGTTTAACATGTAATTTTTCAATGTTTCAGTTCTATTGTTCTTAAATAAAGTGCTTTATCCTATTAATTGTTTTGGGGATAAATTGTCAGCTGTTAAAGGTATTCACGATTTTTAAGTTAAACATCTGTAATATGAGACATATGTAAGAAAGTGACCTCAAGACATGCACAATCTGAATACAGTTCAATTTTATTCCAAGAGTTGTTCTGTGACCCGGCATTGGGCATGGAGGAAGTAATTTTTCGTGTTTCGCTCACCGCAATATCGCAAGCTATATCCAATAGCCCTCAGCGCTTTGAGTTCGAATCCCTTCCGGGACGAGACAAAATTCACGTATGAGGAAGCTGCCCAGCTATCTTAAGGAAGGTCGTTCGTTCTGTCCATGTATGCGCCTAGGTTCTTCCTCCAACGTCAAAGCTGGAAAGTCGCCAAATTAGCTGTTGGTGCAAAGTTTAAACCCGGAAAAAGAAAGTTTGTCCTTAAAATGACAATCATTTGTACCACAGTTATCCTAAAGCATAAGTGTAAATGTTATATATAACTACATGTAAATAATTGAGGAGTGGGCTTCGACGTAGCACTGGAGATTGTATGAGAAACTTCAGTCCTGATTATTTAGCTCTTCAAATATAGTATTAAAGTGCCCTAAATCATGAAATTGTTTGTCATTTATCTCATTCCCAGAAACTACACCACGTCAGACTAACCAAACATTTAAAACAAACACGCTTTTATACACGACACAAGAAGCGATCTGTCTGCGGATTGATAAATTAATGTAATTACATGGCAAACCAACGAAACGATTAATACAATTATACCGACAATTAAATCGATATAAAGTTATTTTACGAAGATATAATATTGAAGTTTTACCACTAAAATAGATTCCTAGACAAGTCTTTCATAATGCAGTCGAAGAACAAAACGTTTTACTTATTGCAGTATAAATCAAATCCGGACCCGTGGCCTCATAGTTCTCTTGACTTAAATAACACCGCCACATGCAAAGCAAAACATCTATGGAACAAATCACCTTGAGTTGCTTAGTAATATATCTGTACTTAATATGTGGTTAGTGGATGCTTTGAAAGATCACGCATTGTTCATGGATTGGGTGCTAAATGATATCCCCAATATAGTTTACATAAACTTATTTCTCTCGTCTGTAATCTTCACCAGTGCTGTGATTTCTGGTTTCATTGAACGGAACTATCCCACAATAAATAAATATCTAAATTAGAATGAAAATATTTATGTGAAATCGTTGGCGTTAACGTACAACTATCGATTAATTAATTTGGCTCGTTGTAAATTAGCGAAATGGTCAGCAAAAATAGCAACATCTCATCACGTTTTGAAATTACCACATTTAGCTCTTAGTGTCTACAATTTCGATTATATCAGTAGTTTGTACCAATATTGAACTTTGAACTTCGTGTTTTCAAACATTGTGGAATCAAACATTCCGAAAATCGAATGCTTGAATGAACTTGAAATGTTATTTCCATGATAATATAACTTTTAACATGTGGGCAAAAGTTATGCAGGCATTTTAATGTGGCATAAATGAATACTTGACGCGTTTAACTTATATTTGAGCTTTCATTTGAATAGTATAAATACTCGTAGGTTTGTATTTCCTTTCTATTATTTTTTTTCACTGAGTTTATCTTTTTTCAACAATTTTTCAGTTATGTACGACAACCGGTTCACCTAACTTTGTTTTCCAAGATTGTATACTAACCAGTACTAACTTACCTCTTCTACAAGGAGCCGGCAACTTCTCCATTGTTCGCGTGATTCTATTTCAGTGAAGTCCGGTATACCAGACCGTCTGTGAAGGCTATTATAAGTGATGTATACGAGCCAGGGATCATTCGCACAGACATATCTTAGCTATTTTTCCTATTGGTTATTTTTGGGATGCTATATCTACGGTTTTGGGTTGTATACCATCGACAAGAATTTTAAGTATAAAAAATATTAACTTAGCTAAGATGTCGATAAAACGGTCCCATAGTCATGTCAAGATTTTGATTTTTATCTCAATTAAAACCAGTATTATGATAAATCTTTCAAAGCCATTTTCAACTCTTACATCTTAATACTTAGTAAGAAAACTGACAGAAGTGACAATACTTTTCCATTTGTTAATTCTTAATTTACGATCAAACTTCCAGGGCGCCTTTCTTCATTTCCTGCACTGAAAGCATATTTTACGCAACATAATCAGTTTTGCTTTTAAACTTTTAAAAATAATAAAACGTGTTGTTTCTATGGATACATCTAATAATGAAACAACATTATGATAAGAACCACTAAATAATCCTAGATTTTGCCATTGAAGGCCGTTTTGCAAAACAAACACCACCAATGCATTTAGAAATCACATTAAAATTCTCGAATGAAATATGATTTCATAATACAAGCATCAGCAGCAACACTTTGATCAATTTCGTCCCTTTGTGCTCATTCAAAATCGCCATAAGACAAAGCGCTCTATCCATTAACTAATGAGATCGGACTCACGGAGCGCCACTTGTTCCCGGAGACGATTTGGTGTAATACATTGCGACCAGGGCCATTCGTACCCCCACCACTGATCATTCATATGGAGAAGTTGGCTGTCACGAGTCAGTTGCGGATAACTGGTTAAGTCAACTGTCCACCGCATTATAACTTAGCTTCTGTTGAAAACGCGCGTAAAACCCGAAAATTCATTCATTTGTAATGTTTGCCGTAGTGTATTAAATCCGAATGAGATGACAAGAGGCAAAGAGTAAATAAGTCTCATAAATTCATAGAGCATGCTACAAAGATTGTATACTGTATGTATTGATACGGTTAGAAAATGACCGAGGAAATTAGAGAAGACAGGTTGAAAGACATTTTGTATGAATACGCGTTATGATTCATCCCCAAACATTTTCGAACCTAAGACTTATTACTTATTCTGGCCTATGTATTACCGCAGTAATATCTGGTCCCGCACTTTTTGCAGGTATATTAGGAAATTCAGATAATGAATAAGTTACGTCTCGGATAGGTTGCAAACAAATTTGAAATTGATTATAAACAAAATATTGACTATTTCGAGAGCAGAATAAATAAGAAATATTTAGAATCATTGTCTGGAGAGCGCTGTGTTAAATTGGCTGTTGAGTGTAAGAAAATCTAAGAAATCAAGCTAAGCTAATGCTGTCGATATGTTTTATTATACAATCTTACAAACTGGCACAAGATCTGGATATAAATAAAAAATAAGTCTCACCCGAATCCAACGACCATGTGAGAATATTAATTTTGAATTTGTTTGAATGTATGTAGTTCGTAATGGAAATCAAAATGAAAAAAAAATGCAAAAATACCCCTTAGGCTTATTTTTAAAACAACCAAGCACCAAATTACTATTTACTTTCTACAGTGAAAAAATCACACTTTTCTATCATTATATATATGTATATAAACGGAACTAAGTTAATGACGTCATAATATTTTCAAGATGGCGCAGAATCGAAATATGATATATATATATATCTACATAATATATAATTTCGATTCTGCGCCATCTTGAAAATGACGTCATTAACTCAGTTCCGTTTTAAGCTTAATGTCAACTTTGTGACAATAATGATGAGAACAAACATTTTAGAAGTATTCCGCCGGTTTTCAACAGTATTTAGTTATATACTGACAGAAAGTCATCTTCCAAGATATCTAATACGAATAACAATGTAAACTGGGACAAAAACAAATTTCCCCGCTCTGTTGACGTTCTCGCATCAAGAGTATAAGCGCATGTATTTTTATATCTTGGATTATATAAAAAGTCGAAAACCAATACGTAAATATTGACTTAATCCGGTATGCTTCTTTCGGCATGTCAACAAAATTGATTTAAATGCATTATGTCTACATGTGGTATTTTTCTTCATTGTCCTGAATCGTAATGACGTAGATCGCTCTAGTGGAGACCTTCCTGTTCAGAAGTCCTAATACAACTCGTAAAATATTGATCAGATATAATTTACAAACTTAAAATAAAACAAGGAATTGTTGTTGTCAATGTATGAAAAGAGAAGTAGACTTTATATCAGTGTGTTTATCTTTCTTATGAAATTTCTGCAGTAGCTTTGATAAAAAAAGTCTGGATATATACATATGTTAAAAATATTCACACACCCCAAGAATGAATTAGTTACAGACGTCTGGATAAAACTAAAACATGCCATTTTGCATGCGCACACACACACAAAATAAAAATGCTATTGCTATATTTAAAATATTGACACTTCCACAGTAAAATCAGAATTTCTGGGAAATAAAATTTATTAGAACACAAATGAAAAAAAGCTTAAGATAAAAAAAAAAACGCATACAAGTAACGTACACAGCTCCACCAAAATCCACTAACACATAGGAACATATAAAAATAGCCTCCTGGAGGGTATCGAATTGGAATAGTCTGTAGTTTTGTGGGTCAACCACACACTCCCGGGGAAAGAAAAAAATACATAAATAAATAATAGACACATATTTAGGTTTACTGAATGTTTCCGTAAATACAAACAGAAATCCACATTTGGTTATAGTATACTTTGATATTAATCTGATATTTATATTTAAAACCGCTACAAAATTATCGGATACATATGTTAAAATTCAACCAATGAATTAGTAGGATGGCGGTCGTATGAACAGGGTTGGACCATACTTTCGACAGTACAAATTATACATTGGAGAGTTTCTCAGACCTTTACCATACAACTATACTTTTGATTGAACAAATTGTAAAAATCCTATTCAATTGAATTAAAAAATCGTTTAACGGCAACAGAAATGCAACAGAATAGACAACAGAAACTAAACGTTATAGACATGAATCAAAACATAACGTTGTTAGGAACAGAAAATGATAAATGATTAAACTGTGTAATAGCCCAAAATTCAATTTTTGATTAGAGAGAATCACCCTATTCCGATGTGATCAAAGTGTCTTACCTTATAGACATTTGCATATAACATTGGTTATCATTCAACAAATCAAGATTCACTGAAAAAAGCAAAACTACAGACCATATATCTGTTGAAATGACTCTTATGTGGGCACAAAAACAAACTAAGACAGCTAATAGCAACAACAGTAGATACAGCAACAACAGCGCAACATCAACATTAACACCAACGGCAACTAAATAAAAGTCTATAAACAGAACTCCGATACATAAATAAAACGCAAACATAACAACGCCTAGTGACTTGATAATCATCAGCAAAATGTCCAATGGAAGGTTTTCCCGAGGTTGCAACCAATGATCTGTAAGACAAACTATTACAACTGAACATGTCTCCTTACAATGAAAAAGTCATACACGTGGGCGGAAGTGATGCCAATGCTGGTAAAGGACATCGAGGAAAAAAGAATTATGCACTTTATTCAGGGCCATCACCAAATGACAAATTACAAGCAATTTCATCAGGACTGACTGTTCGAAAAAAAATCATGGTACCGTGTAAAGAAAAGGGGATTAAACGTCTTTGCACGAGCACAAACTTAAACATTCCCACGGAAATAATCATGATTGGTCAGTTTTTGTTTCATGGGAATTACAATGCAGACAAATACGCCTCAGGTTCTGACTAGTTGACAAAAAATCTTTTAACTTTTACACAATTCACTATCTGGATTTAGACATATTCATACCTGTCAAACTGCTCCACTAAAGCACATAGATACTTGTATTTTGCATTGTGTTTCAAGTCGCACAAACAGCCAGGGTCATATGTTATTTTTTTTTCAGCTATTTAAATGTGGAGTTAGACTCCAGGCTTACGTAGAACTAGCGACTGCCCAATAGCTTGGTGGGTCTCGTTTTCTTTCTATTTTTTGTCTTGTCAAATGTGTGATTTCCATAATGTCTTGATGATCAAAACTTCATTATAACGTCTTTATCTTTAGATGTACCTATTATACCGCTTTTTTATTAATGTCTAGGTATTTCTATATTCGGCATAAACTATAAATGATTAACTGTTTATCATATTTGATGTATTCAATGTAATATTCTCCGGTATTTTTTGTCATTTTGATGTTCCTATGGGCCATGCGGGTTTCTGCATTTTTTTTCAGAATTGCCGCGATAAACAAATGTTCATATGTTTAAAACTTTGACACTTTATCGACAAATTTTTGAGTTTGACTAACGTGGGTAGTACTTGAAATGGCATGAAATTCAGCATGTTTAACATTTTAGATAACTGGACACTTTTTTAATGAATATTTTATCAATATTAATTATTCATATCATTATTTATTAAGTTCAAATTACCCAAACTGGAGACATTTTCGCTTTCTGAGTGTAAGTTTGATTAAATATGCGTAAAAAAATCAATGAGACATGAATATCACGAATGGCGGAGGCTAACTCATGAATTGTGATACACAATACCCAAAATCACTCATTTCGTCATCCACGGTACATTAGACAAGGTGAAGATGGCTCCTAACTATTGTGACAAATTCGGTTTGTCTTAACATTAGCATGAAATCAAACCCGCTTGATAGTCTTTTGCACTATATTTGTCCACATAAAATCCGCAATAAACACGTTTCCAGCGTGTTGTTCTCACTTTGTTGCGAGCCATTGGCAACGGTTTTATTGGAGAAAACAGATCTATTAAGTGATATACGGATTTCACTCCCAACAGTAAATGATAGATGTGATAATGAACCATAGTCCAAAAAACTGGTCGTAAAACTTTGTCGATATTAAGAAAACAATGAAATGTTCATATCCATTTTTCATCATTAGTATTTTGTTGAAGACCGACAGATGGAAACATATTTCACTGTCTTACACATTGAAAGAAAATGAAGTAAGCGAATTCGTAATGAATTATGGATGATCATTAATACAAATATACCAAGCATTATTATTATGAATACGCTTCTTGTTTGTTCAGTCCCAAAATCGTACACTCTAGGTAGGAACATACAACGACCCTTATTATGAGTTAGGTAATTAGATTGACGTATATTTAATTTGATTTATACATTTCCGTGTGATTTATGTTTCAAATACTTCTAACGTAATTTTTAGAATAACAGTAATAGAAGTATTTAATGTTACTATTTTTTTAGTTGCTGCAATACTCTTATTTTTTTCTCCTTTTCACCGTGTGTTTTTATTTAAATAAATCTTCTTTATTCATTATTCTTTAAAAAAACTAGCTACTCCCACAGACTTCAAAACAAATTTAAATATACAATAACTCAATGATATGTCATTGTTTTTGAAAACATCCCACGGTAAATCATTTTCTATCATAGAAACCAATGAGAATTGCAAAATATCCAGACATCTGTCCACTCCATTCTGAGATAACAATTTTGGACATTATGCGTATAAAATCTTAACTTAATTCATAAACACTTACCGCGGTATTTAAGTAGATATACGGGAACATTAAAAAAGCAAATAAGTGTCTTGTCACTCTTTCGGCCAGAATAGTCTGCCAAACTTTATGTATTTATGAAAATAATGAATAAATAAAACAAAAATATAATCATTAAATTGATGAAATATGCTTACGCTTATCCTAGCTGAATGTGATCATGTAATAGAACAATTACAAGATATTTTAATATGAACTGGCCACAGAGATCCCAAGGATTTGCTCAGACTACATTTCCGCTGAAATCGCACCATTTCCGCATAGTCTAGGCGAGGGCCCGTACAAGAAAAGGCTTTGTAATAGAAAAATGCAAATGTACGTGCATTCATAGAATACAGTTATCATTATAATGAACGGTACATTTTATTGTTATATACAATTATAATTATTGGCATAAACAATGAACAAAACTTCGTGTAGGATTGTAAACAAGTTTGTCATGGAGGAACTCTCCACACAATTTGCAAGTATCACTTTGTCAGACTAGCGTGTCTCCAGCAATGATGGTAATGTTATCTGTTATTTGTACTGAATTTAATCTTCGATTTTTTATAATGAGAACACAAATGGACGCCGTAGGCCGTAGCATTTACAACCATCGTCTGCTGAAAGCTGACATTGTTATTGGATTAGAATGGGACATCCAAAAATGTCATCTGAACTCAGTATGCTGTAATGTTAACTTCGTACCTAAGTTGCTTTTTGTACAGATAAACTCATTACATTATTGATCATGACCCTCGTTGTTATACGGTAAAATGAATCTTAATATATCAATAGGTCGGGGTTGTTTTAACAATGCTTCAGCTATATACCGGAAGACATGATTTTGTTTCTAATGGATTCTGTACTTACAAGAACTATTCTTTGTTCTGCGCAAGTGACTTTTTCACATAAATGTTCAGCGATAGAGGAAGAATAGCGTTAGACTCAGTGTCCGCATACAACTCCTTACATCGAACATGTACCGAACATAGGAGCTGAACTTACGTACCCGAGGTTCATCTACGCTCAACCAATCAACCAGCCAAGTGCATGTTCATTACAAATATTTCTAGAACATTAATTTCGAAATATGCTGGGTCTAGGGTTCGAACTCAGTAAACTAAGTTTCCGCAAGGTCTGTAACCCTCGGTGTATTGACTTCAGCGGGCGGACCGCTGTTCGATTTAAACCCTGTTTTCAATCAAACACGTGTACAGAGTTTCAAACAAACAAACACGTATATCGTATTTAACTTTGTTGTTTCGCTTCACATCTTTCCACCTTTTTATAATGTATTCTCGTTTGTGGTATTATGAACATATTTGTTTCAATTAACAATCGTCTTTTTTCCACACTGTTTTCATATTGACATCTTTGATGTTTTAGTTTACTTAGATCGCCTTATTATTGTTATAGCATATTTCTATGCTCTTATTGTCCCCTCAGCGTATAAACTTGTCTCTCATCCAAAGATATGCGCGTTGGAGACTTACCGTTTGTAAAAAGTGACCGTTCGTACGTTGTGATTTTTCTCTCACGCGTGAATAAAAACAGTGAAGTCAGTCACTAAAGGGAAGCCTTTGTTGGCTTGCGGTTACGCGGCCCACACTTTAACAGTGAGTAGGTAGACACTTTTTTATTTGGTTGTACTGAAAATAAATGGCTGGAATAAAGAACGAAAAGTTTGATCAAAATCGCTTTGAATTGCGGTAACTGCAAACCAACATTTTTTTAGGATGACCTAATGTACTTGAATTGAAGAATTTAAGTACAAGAGACTCCTTTCCATAAACATCTTATTCCTACTTGTAAAATAAAACTTGACAATAATACGGTGTACTTTCGGGGAACATGCAAACCATTAATCGTAGTTTAAGTGTGTTAAATTTCGGAACCCTCGCCCTTAAAAACAATTTTCTTGAAGTAGACGATGTATTCGTTATTCGAGTTGAGGGTTAATTGTTTTATAATGACACTACAACTTCAACATCATAGTATATTTTAAATAACAGTTATCAAGCACTTAATAAATATGTATCGTAGACGATTCACATTGTGAAGAAGAAGTGCTGCGGGCGAAAGGACGTTTATCATAAAAACTCATTAAGATGGTGTTATTGAATATTTCGAGTGTATCTGAACAAAACAATTCCCTCCTATAGCTTGATTTACTCGTATATTTATTCAGGGGTCCGTTTATGTATTTCTATTGCGTTTATTAATCGTTTACAAACAACCGTCTCAGATTTACCACTTATATTGACCATCACTCAATTAAAACTTAATAATTTAACTTTATATCGCAATTATCTCTATCTGCCGTAGGATTTAATGTGTGGATGATTAATTGTACCACTGACTGCGTTGATGAATCGGACAAATGAATAGATTATTTGATTTCAAATAGAACTTAGAATTATTTATCGACGAGGACTGTAAATAAAGATGAGAGAACGTACGAGGGAAGGTTTTGTTTTTCTCTCAACATCCGCCCGTTGTTACGTTTGCAAAATGCCATAAGACTTTCCAGGAAATACGTAATGTCATTTCTGAGTTATAATTATAGTTTAGGTTGTCGTAATGACTTCTAGTGATGACACAGTAACAATCATTGTCCACAGTAACTTCCACAATTACTCCAATGCTTCCATAAATGCTATTTTAAGGGAATTATTTCCATAATACTAAACTATGTTTACGTACCTGCTCAATGCTACTAAAAATGTTAATATACTGTTCAAGTTTTGCTAAGCACCAAAAGTTTCTCTCTATATTATGAAAAGTACCAAAAGGATTCAATTATTTATTTTGCATTGATTCAACAATGTTTTGAGATGGCAGACCATCAACACCAGAGCCTGTGCAAGGTACCAGCCGTATGGTACACCCGTCAGGAGGCTTGGAGGAGGCAGACAAAGGATGGCGTCTGCAAAAATCTGCTTGTCGTATTTTGAGATAATAAATTTTGACATTATAGGTTTAATACATTAAGCCCAGTTGTCATGTGTTTACGCGCAAATACGTCACTTCGGGAAAACGTCATTTCCGTAAGGTGACTTGTTTTGCAACAAACTAAGTTTAGAAACTGTTATGAATATACTATGTATACACAAAATGACCAATCTACTAAAGGAAACTGCTTCATGTCATCAACTTACGTAATACGTCTAACAATATTTCAGAAAAAAAAAATTATCTCCGAAAAACTTGAATGTGATAATTAGAATTAAGTCATTCGAAAGGCATGAAAAGGTTCCTGGTTTCAGCTCGACCGACCATATTTTTTCTACCGATCATTGGCTTGCTTTTTCTTATATATATTTTCATTTTCATACGTTCTATACCTCCGAAATAATAATAGATTGAAAATAAATTCTGCCGACCATTCTACCATTCATCTTTGAGGATGTTCGTGGAAACCAGACACTGTGCATGTATACGTCTTTAAATTTGGCGTTTTAAAATGTTCTTGAATTGGCGGATTCATAGTCAACCATCAAACTAAACCCATGTCCTCTCCCCCAAACTGTCACAATTAAAACAAGAAAAAAAGAGTTTTCCGCCATTTTCAAGGGAAGTAACTATAAAGTTTTATGTTTTACCAAATATACATGCGCTGGATTATCGTTACTGACTATCGTGTCAGGTGAGGAATGTATCAAATGTATTGATTTGATAAATATGCATGCAGTTTACAGTAAAAATATTGTTGTAGATACTTTTTGGATTTATTCGGTGCATCGACGACATTATTGATGTCCATGTGAGATGGTATGCAAGGGTAGGGGGCGAGGAGATAATTTTGATTGATGATAACGCCTATCGCCATATTGTTAATGTGGTCCAGGGATGCCTGGGCAAGGAGACGATCGAACGTCTGGATCGGCCGGCTCGGTCTTCGGACCTTTATTCAATTCAACTTTGAAAGAGTTATAGCTAGCAATGTTAGCCAGTCAAGTCCATCCAAGGAGTGCTCAGGAACTTGGTGCCATATTGGTCCAAGAATGGAACAATATCCCACAACGCTCCATCTGGAATCTAAATGGGAGAATGAAAAGTCGCTGGTAGACTGTTATCAACAGTAATGCTTCGCGTGTCCGATATTAAGCCTGTTCGCACATTTTCTTACTATGTAATATATTTTATAATTTATGTTACGGATAATGTAATCATGTCGAGATGGCTGAAGAAAAAAATTAAAAGTGAAACAACCACCAATGATTAACTTTCCTGATCTGACTAGAGTTGAAGGCGAAGATAAAGCTTAAGTAAGTATCTGTATTGTTATAAATTGGTTCTCCGAAATGGGGGTTAACTTGAGAAGCATAAATGTAACAGTTTGAGAAATTGGCTGGTAATTTTCAATCAATTAATAGTGGTGGTAACATCATTATATGATTGTCATCGGGTGATTTTAATGCAAGGGCTGGAATGAAGTCTGATTCTGTTGAATTTGACAATTTCGTACTAGATATTGACCTTGACAATTACTGTACTGATACAAGCTCTATCAGGGCCTTTATGATACTTTATGCAATACAAGAGATTTTCACGAACTAGATCTGTGTAAATCAACAACAATACAAACGTAAATGGACGTCTTGGCCGTGATTTTAACAAAGCCAATTACACATAGTATAAAAGTAAAATATGAAGTATCATTGACTACTTATTAGCACGTGAAATAAACATTCTTGTGGTAAAATTATATAAATTTATGGTCGGTGGTTTTTACGTTTTTAGTTATCATGATCCATTACTGTTCCCTTTGTATTGTGATTATGATAAATGCAGCGAATATGAAACGTTCGTAGACCATGATTCATACAGATGCAATACGGATCTAAAGCATAAGTTAAAAAACGCTATTATAGCAAAATTACCAGATTTTAATCGGTTGGTGTTGAATGATGGTTCTGTTAAACAAAGTGACGAGTTTTTACTATCGTAGCTGACATGTTATTTAGGATAAAACACATCGGTTATAAACAAAGACAAATAGTAAAGAATGGTTAGACAAAGAATATCGACTAGCAAGAACTAATTATCAGACAGTAACTGTTACCATTATTCAATTACATGTATAATACATCGGGCGAGAATCGCTCTTCGCTTCACGTAGCGAAAAATAAATATAAAATTACTAACATAAAAATGCATCAAATGAAACAGTTAATACGATAGACGATTTTTGTGCAATAAATCTCAAAGAGATTGGCCTAAACAAAAGAGGTTCGTTTACGGTTACATGCCCCCAAAATATGGACCGATAGGTAGAGATTTTTTATTTTATGTTTCGTTTTACATTTATCGGCAACACAGTAAGGTAATATGCGCACCGTAATATTAATGAGTTGTGAAAAGTACAATATAGTACTAAGATTTGGTTGCCGTAAAAACGTATGAGTCGGCAGGTAAAAGATTGGGTCGGTCGGGAAACGGGAAACAAACCTTTTTAGGCCTTATCATTTAGCTGAGTTTTTAGTAAAGAGTTAGATTTGGGTGTTTTCCCCAGAAACCTAGACTCAAGGTTTCATTTTGCCCTTACAAAATTCGGATGTTTACAAATAATCGTACAATAATTACAGGGGCATCACAATGGTTAGGAACTTTAGTAAACTATTCACGAGCATATAAAATACAATGGTTGACAAATTGGTTACATAAAAATGATTTAATAACCGATACGCAATTTAGATTCCGAAATGATCACAGTACGGTGGAGGTTATATTTGTTTTACTGAATCTGATTGAAAAGTTTTTGTCAGAAAAGAAACTTTCATACTGCGCTTTTAGTGATATTAAAACAGCTTTCAACTATATTTATCGCAATTACACACTGGTACAAGATAGTCCAGATTGGACTAGAGGGTAAATTACTCCTAATGATTAATAGCATGCATAATGTTGTAAAATCATGCATAAAATACTGTTAACATCTTCCAGACTTTTTTTGAAATAGTAATAGTTTTATGACAGTGTCAAACAAACTCACATACGTTTTTGATCTGTTTCTTAGCGATATGGGATCATTGAAATTTTATCAAAAAAGATACATTGTCTGGTTCAACACTTAATGAAATATGTTTGATATTTTTTCTGTTCGCCGGCATGGATACGATAATTGGCAGCGACACGATCGATGATCTACAAAATAGTTTAAATTCTTTTTATGAGCACTGCAAAAATGGGGGCTTGGGAAAATTGTTTTTTTTTAAATGTCGTTTTCTGAAAGCGATACAATAAACTTTGGCATTATAATGGCAACCTGTTTGATATACTTCAATTGCTTTAGAGTAATTTTTGATTTTGAATATAAAAATGCCTTAAGGAGGAAAAGCTTACGGCAATGCATGTTCTTCCTGATATATTTGGCTCTTTCATTAGTACCATGTTAAACTATTGGTGTGCTGTTTGGGGATTTACTTAATCGAAAGACTTAGAGCGAGTCCACTTACAACTACTTTGGGAGTTAAACAAGCATCATGTAATATAACATGTTATAGGGAGTTACAGAGATGTCCACTCAATAGATACGCCCAAATGTTAAAATATTGGTTCAAGTTTTACAATTAATATCATTGTGTACTAAAACCGGTATATCAGGATGCGTTAAGCTGTCATAATAACGGTATGAGAAATTGGGTTGATTGCGTTAAATCTCTTCTGGACAAATATGGTTTTATTCATGTTTCGAAAGTTCCGAAAACGTTTATTGTACATATAATTATTTTATAAAAAAATTAAAAAATCACTGTCACTATCAAAATGTGTTTCAAATGGAAACATGAACTTTTTTGAATATATTTTTTTATCAAAGTTGACCAGTCACATAAAAAATCGACATCGATCACATTTGTCTCAAAAAGTGTTACATATGTGCTTGATTTCCGCTACATATGTGATCACATTTGTGACACCTGTTACAAATGTAATTTGTTACGAATGTGCTCTTACAACGCTTTGAGTTACGTGTAACATTGTATCTGTTCAAAATTGTACAATGAACATGACTAAATTTAAGCAATAAAGAACGCATTAAGAACAATTTAACTTTTATCAGTCGAAACAATAAACCAACATCGTTTGCATTTTTAGATCTTACCATGTGTCAATTAAGACTTACCTTAAGGCTAACGTGATACTTGTGCGGTAGTTGTATAGTTGTCACTATCTCTTTGGGGCAACGAAGCGTCCAAGTTATGTTATACATTGATAAGATTGCTGTCCCGTACTTTAATTCAATTAGGGGGGGGTCATTAGATCTGCCATTACGCCAGAAGGTTTTTTTATATTTTTGATATTTATTACAGGCACACAGAGGACTGTCCTTATTAGATAAGTTAGGTAAGAATGATATCAAAGTTGTAGTCGTTCCTTGTTCAGGTACTGATAAATTACAGCCTCTAAATCTTATACCGAACATTGTCTTTAATTCAGCTTTGGAACCAGCTTTCCGTAAATAACTTGTAGTTTTGGATCGCAAGAGTTACATTTATTTGTCAAAATAATTGGTGGCGTTTATCATAAGCTGGTTCCCGTTGACTCTGTCTGTACACTGCAACATAGAACGGGAACAAGTTCACTTTTGTTATTGGTTTATATTACTGAGGTCTAGATTTTGCGGTTCCGATGCTGACCGCTAAAATCGCCAAAATAAAATGGGCGCCAATATTATGACGTACGCTGTATTACTTTTTGCCTAACCCAGTCATCATTTGGAGCCGCACTTAATGGAGTGATAATGTTTCACCTAAGATACTTTAGAGTGGATTTGAGATATGAGCTCACAGACTGTTTTCAAGTTTTAAAACTTCGGCCTCATGGCCAGAATTGGAAGCTTTGTGATAGAGCTCTTTATTCGAATCAATTGACGCTTATGATTGATCACAATAATGCCAGACGTAAATATGTTAATTTAATAAAGAGTTTCTTTTCTTAAAAGTAAAATTGAGCTTCAATGCGATCATTATCGCGTTAAAAATCGTGTGGTGTTGGTACTTTTTGAAATTCTTGATATTTTTTGCCTTATATATGAAATATGAATTATTAATGTAAACATGGAAATTCTACGCGTATAAATAAACTCTGTAAAAAAATGACAAAAGCTGTCTGAAGATCATAATTCCTGATATGTGGATATACGAGCGTTCTGTTAATGAAGTGATGGTTCTATTTAGAACCTTTGTCCCTCGACTATTGATTTGAATCATAATGACGCTAGAACGACATGTAACAGTTGCGTGAAGAGTAATTCAATTTTTGTTTGCCTCCTGAAATCTGTTTATAGCGTTAACTGCTTTCAGGGTCGTAGCAGAAATGACTTTCATTTATCGCACGTAATCTGACGAATGAAAATACTAGGACGTCAATTTTTGTTGCAAGATGGTTTCGTTCTGTTGGCTAACGTGCATGATTTCAGTTCTTATACAATCAATCTCATGTGATACCCCAGTGATCACGTTTACGGTTACCTGACAAAGATGTGGTCTGTAGATCGCAAAGCTTTCTTTTCTATTTCTTTTTCTAAATTTGCCTTTCTTACTTTGGATGCACAATTCGTCCCCAAATATTTTCATACTTAAGACTTTGCTGTTAAAAAATTAGGATCGGCGCCATAACTTAGGATCGGTCGGATAACTGTAAACGTGACTTTTTTCTGGCCTATGTTTTAACATTGAATATTCGATGCGAATACCACCTTCGGGACAATTCGGCATAATTCGGACGATTCCGTACCTCCATCTAGCCTCGGATGTATGTAGTAGTTTGATATGCGGAGTCGATCTAGGTGTCCCGAACGCCTTTTGGGTCCTGATATGGGTTAGCCGCGACCGTGGGCCAGCGGTTAGTGCGCTGGACCTGTAACCCGGAGATCCTGGTTCAAATCCCAACATATCATTCTATGAGAATTTGACAAAAAATGTCGATTTTCCTCCATATGTGGAGAAGTTACCGGTTCCTTGTGGTAGGGTGAGAGCTAGAAGTGGTTAGTGTACAGTTCAAGAAAACTAGTTTGCTGAACTGGCCGCCCTATATAACTGAAAACTTGTTGAAAAATGGCGTTAAACCCCAGTAACAAAGTCACATAAAAAACAAACAAAAAACCGAATATGGTTGGGATATTGAGGTAGTCTCATAACCATATAGTAATGTACCGGAAACTAGTCCGAAAAAAGGGTGAACTAATCTTTGCTCCAAATTACATATCATTGGGTGCTTTTGAATAAGACTAGGAATCAGATATTGAAATACTCTACAATGCAAATTCAGACAAACTGGATATATATTTTGTGATATTATTATACACAATGAAATTTGCTGACTGATCCAATATTAAGTTTGCAAATCTCATAATTATTGGAATATCTCTGTTGACATGAAGAGCAGGTCGGAAGTCTTATATTATAGTTGATACATCTATGGCTGGGGTGAATTAAGCTAAAAAGACAAAGAAGTACATAATTTCTACATTATGCTTGCAAATTGAAGGAGCTCAACAAGGTATCAATCTCCACTGTCAAAACGGAGACAGGCCCTTCTTACACAAATTCCTTCAATTCGAATTTTGATATTTTTTGGGGTTAAACCTCAATTGGTCAGTTTTTCTAAACTGGAGCTAACTTGAGAAATACAGAGCTAAAGTAGAAATGAATTAATGAATTTTCTGTTCATTGTCTACCCTGACCTCCTATACCCTACTGTCTGTTTGAATACACATCTAAAACATTAAGTATAGAGTAAAACATTTCATTGCGTACATGTATTTAAACATAATAGTTAACTATACATACAATAAATACATACACAAGGCCTTGTGGGCCTATAGGTCACTGTAAGATGCATGCAGGCAAAAGAAAGAGAAAAAAATCTTCCGCTTTTGGAGAGAATGAACTTGCCAATTGAAGGTTAGTGACCTTTTCTGAGCAGTAACATGGTTATACAAGCTTCAATACTCACTTCTATTATCTAGTCTTGAGGACTATTTGTCTGTTATAAAATGTTTCCACATGTATGTTTTTAACCCTAACTTTCTGATTTCCAGTTAAACAAATCTTCTCAGCATACCATGTTATTCTTACCCCTATAGATTTTTAACTTCAGCTACGCGCTTGTCTTTATTATTTTTTTCCACATGGACAAATTACAACAACCGATAAATCACGTGATTAAAATATCATCTACAGAATATAACATTGCTGACGAATTCACATACTCGTTTTTAATGACATGTACAAACACTAAGATTGTAAACAAAACACTATAGGAAAATTTCATTGAAACTTTTTATAGTTTATTTACGGTGTTCAATGGGTATATGACGTGTTGTGATTTTCCTGTACGAGGTACAATAGGCAGTAAAGAATTTCGATATAGTCGCGTGGGATTATTTGTTTGCAAAAACTCTTGGACCGGAAGTGACGTATTCGCGCGTACCAATAGACCACGACCGGTGTCGATAAATTCCATTATACTGGCTCGTTTGAAAATCAAACGTGCTATAAATATAGCCGTGCTTGGAATCACGGCATTGAAGAGTAATTTATATAAGCATTCGCGTAATTATTGAAGAAAGTAGAGAAGGACAATCGCTGATTTAGGCTCTTAGAACTGAACGACTGCGCCATCCAGGGGAATATTGTTTAAAAAAAACGTTTTTACAAATTCTTCTAACGAAGCCGGATTTTTATCAGCAAAAGAAAAAAACAAGACAGCTATTTTTGCGGACCTTTATCGCAATATTTAGTTTATCAATTGTTGATAATTGAGAAAACTGGACATGGAAGTTCAAACCATTTTAGCTCGGAATAGTAATACGGACGCTGTCCGAAGAAGAATTGCATTTCAAAAAAGTTTCAGCCAAGAGGTAAGGCGTTTATAGTCGCAGTAGCTTTATATCTGCAGTCTAATACAAGTTTACAGTAAACATTTTTTGTCTGTACATCTATTTCGTTTTCAAGCTGGGAGATATAGTAGATATAAGATATGTGTGTGCCTCCATTTTGAAGATTTACGTAAAAAGCACATTTGTAGATTTTACTAAGAGTTTTTGACTGTCGACGTTTAAATTTCATCAGTTGTTAAACTTAAATAATAAAATAAAACATTGTCACACAAACTCCCAAGGTTTATAAAAGAAGCCCATGGTGTAGGTTCTATTCTCAATAACAGCAACAATTTCAAAGATGTTCATCATTTTTGTAATTTATTTTTCGGTATTTTCGAACCTGTGTATCACGTTGATTTGTTTGTTGTGTTTATGCATTATATACATTGTACCAGTTTCTTCCAAAATGTCTGTTTTATTTTGCCAAAAAATAAAAAAACAAGCATCGAACAACATGCAACGCTTTACAGATTTTAAATAAATGATAGCAAAACGCATATTTGTATTTAGAACGTTTGTAGTTAAAAGGATTTGCTTGTCAAGTCGCCTGTTTCGATTTGACAATTGACGCAAGATAGGATGTACATTTTGATAATTCAATGGAAAAGCTGTGAAGCGATGCGTCTTTCAAATTAAGAGTTTGCTAAAAATCAGCATTGGGTATCTTGAAATTTCATACAGATGGAATGGTAAAATCTTTCGGGTTATACTTAATATTTCGCGATACGTGATACATGTTAGGTGTCATACGTTCTTATATAAGATGATATTTCTTTCATGCTTGGCAAGCGATTCAATGTGTCGTCAAATGTTATAATGTCAAATCTACAGTGTGCCCATACTACGTGGCTTTGACTATAGTAATACGGCAAGCAATTCAGAATTTGTTTTTTTTTCTGCGAAATTTTGTTTGGAAAAATACAGTTTTCCCGTTTTTGGGCAAGAGCTATTCATGTATAAAAAAACCAAACAACATGACATTGTGCTTGTAGTTCACACTTTTGACCTTTGCCTCCACGCTGCCTTTTGTCATATTTGATAAAGAAATGATGAACTTCAGTGAAGTTGAAGATTTGCAATCGAACAGTTTGTTGGTAAACCTTACTTACCGTATTACCAAAAATGACGTCAAAGTTACGTGATATGGGCGCATTGATCTGTATTCTAGTGTTGTTTTAAATTGTTGATTCAAGATTATCACAATTGAGTACAAGAATATTTCAAAAGCAAACGAAGTCATCATTTTATTAAGTTATTCGAGAAAATGAAGCTATTAACGTGAACGTCAGCATGATAACGATATATTCATGATTTTTTACGCTAAATTGGAATAAAATTACCTACACCAGGCCATCTTTAAAAATTTGGTTTGCAGTCATGCGACCGACCCATTCAAAATCTACTGTCTCCAAAAATGTTTGGCGATTTTGACAAGTTTATTTCGTTCTTATTTCAGTTTTTCGTTCACTCAGAGCCTGTTTTGCTTAAGTATACGAACAAAACAATGGTGCAAGGTTATGCTGGTGATTTTTCACTTCAGAATTGTCGAAAACTTCCACAATGAAACATTGCTTCCCCACAAAAATCGAAAATCTAATTGTCTCAAGTATAGTTGGCAATTAATGAAATATTCATTGACAATAGCTAAACAATCGTAAATAAATGTGTTTAATTGTGACACGAGTACAATAAGTATGACTAGAATAGGTCATGTTTAGGGTTACTTGACCAAATAAATTTGAGTAGATGTGTCGAAAAACTTCTCTTTTTTTCTAGATACATATTTGTGACGGGGTAAAATTTTTCCCCAAATATGTTCGTACTTTGCCGGTAGAAACATTAGGGTCATCGCCGAAGTATAGGGTCGGTGGAATTACTGTAAACACTGCTAGTTTTTTTCTGATCTAACCGCAAGTTTTCATTAATTACTTATGATTTGTTTGTCTGTATGTAAATAAAATTCTGATCAATAGAATTTTACATACAGTCTGTATAAATCCACTCATTGATATTTAGCCGTATTTTAAAATGTACAACACGGTTAAAAAGTTGTATTAGGGAATGTTTGTAGCAAACTATAGCCAATCGATATAGTAATTACAGTAAAACACGGTTATAGTGAATTCGGATATAGTGAAGAATCAGATAAAGTAAAAACATGTTTTTCTCTGGGAAGCCATTTCATTTCTATTTAATGGTTATAATGAAAATCAGATACAAAGAAGTGTATACTTGGGGCTTCAAGAATTCACTATAACCATATTCTACTAAATAACATGAAAAGCTGTCATGGACGAGCTTGAAAAGAATTGACCGCGTTTCACGTAATGTCCTTTTTGAATGGTTCATTAAGAAAGCAATCTATTTGCTGTCATTAATTAAGTGCCGTGCAAATAATATGCCCGAAGTATCTGCGTCTGGGAGTTTAGCTTCATGCCTGTTTTAAATGTCCATTTCACTTTATGACGTCATTAAACCTTTTAATCAATTTATACGGATGTAATCATGAGCGACTAGCGTAATTTTCGTACCTATCCTAATGAAAATTCAAGTATTCATTCTTTTGAAATATGAAATTATGTAACTTTGAAGTCCGACTCGCGACTTTATCTGCTTCGAGATAAGAGC
The DNA here is from genome assembly GCA_008271625.1 of Lutraria rhynchaena. Taxonomy (NCBI): domain Eukaryota; kingdom Metazoa; phylum Mollusca; class Bivalvia; order Venerida; family Mactridae; genus Lutraria; species Lutraria rhynchaena. The sequence goes on from VIBL01000040.1 coordinate 1,287,164, forward strand.
CAAAAAGTGACGTCATTACTACGGAAATTTAAACTGACATTACATAAGAATTATGAATAAAGTACAATGTATTCTCGGGAAAGATCATCAATACACTCATTGTTATAAACCAACTATCGCAGCTCACACTAACAAACACGCACACGACAACAACATTGAAACATAAGAACACCAAAAGAGGCATAAATGTCGGTTTATAGCAACCTTTTCCCCAACATAAATACAAAGTAATCAGCACAGCTCACGGCAACCTTCACCATAACTTAAACACAAAGTAATCAGCACAGCTCACGGCAACCTTCACCCAGACATAAACACAAAGTAATCAGCACAGCTCACGGCAACCTTCACCCTAATATAAACACAATGTAATCAGCACAGCTCACGGCAACCTTCACCATAACTTAAACACAAAGTAATCAGCACAGCTCACGGCAACCTTCACCCTAACATAAACACAATGTAATCAGCACAGCTCACGGCAACCTTCACCATAACTTAAACACAAAGTAATCAGCACAGCTCACGGCAATCTTCACCATAACATAAACACAATGTAATCAGCACAGCTCACGGCAACCTTCGCCCTTACTTAAACAAGAAACAATCGGCACAGTTCACGGCAACCTTCGCCCTTACTTAAACAAGAAGCAACCAGCATGGCTCACGGATACTTGATCCACACATAAAATCAAAGCAACCGGCAAGTCAAGTCTATCGTTAACAGATTTACAAAAACACGCATAAGATACGACATCACGAGAAAATTACAAAAAAGCATCGAAAATACAAATGCATGCATTAGTGGGAGTGCTGAAATCTACATTTACACAGTTACCGAACCTTTGGCCGAAGATAATTGAATCACATTGAATTGAAGTAGTTGGCAAATGCAATCTAAATCCTGACTCATTTACATTTGGGTACACATTATCTTTGATTGACTAGTCATATAAAACTGAACGGAAAGCATATACTATCAATTGCTTTCATATTTGTATTATCTAGAAAATCCATTAGGAGAGCTTGACTTCAAAGAGTATTTCATCATTATGGTACAGCCCGATTCAAACACAAACAAGATAGTATCAGACATTTTACTTCTGGGCCATTTAAACACAAAGGCATTATTATTTAAGAATATTTATGTTTTTTTCCAAAAATGAAATAATTGAGTTTCATAGAATTTAATATTGACTTTCAAAACATTAAAACATTGGTGGATATTAATACGTTGTATCGAGTTACGCGATAAAGTATTTGATAAATTACTTCGATATCACCAATGCTTTGTAATGAAAGTGTTGGAATGCTTTTTGTGTCATAAACAAAACATCGTAGAGAGCAGTCACGCCAATGAATACTGTAAGTGATAGTCCGTTATCAATTACATCGTAGTCTCTCAAAGCAAACCAAATATGAATTATTTATAAACGCATTAGCTATATAAAAGCAGCATTTTTATTTTCGTCTGCAACAATAGCTTCAATTCTAAGCTTAATGCATTTGTCGACATTGTGTTCCGGGTCGGTTTTCGTAAATATTACAATATTTTTGTAGACAATAAAACTAGAGTAATCACCGAGTGATGATAAAGGCGTGATACACACAGAAACAATGCAAGTTTTTGAGGGACGGTAGCGAGTATCTTAGTGCTTGAACATTTGACTGAGTGACGAATAATAAAATTAACTCTTGAATACTCGAAAACAACATGGATAAGACTATATCAGACTATAGATAAGACTATAAATGTCATCCACTTAGGGCAACTAGGGAACTTTGATAGGCTTTTCTACCAATTAAAAGCCTCAAAATGCAATCTAAATTCCGGAGTGTTCTTGAATACTACAACAGATTAAATCATAGAGGACGAAAGACCCCAGACGCAGTTTTCAACCAAATTATCACAGAGAATATTATGTGCTTTGCCCAGGTTTTAACTCACGAACCTGAAGTCTGCAGACCTTACACACTACCCATTGAGTAATGCGGGTGGGTCTTCGTACGCCCATTGAACTTAATTGTTTGAAATTGTAAATAGGACTAACGCACCCACGTTTACTCTGAACAAAATCTCGTACATTTGCTAAAGTGAAGTGCGCGCCCTCAATTCCACCAACAAAACACCTTTCCATAAATTTATCCAACCAAGACGAATGCGATTTAAGTACATCAATGTCTGCATATAAGTCACCCAACTGTGTTCATAGTTTGGTATGAACTGTAACATTTATATCTCATTTCTGAGAATTGCCTCCCAACACAACGCGATAATAATTCAATATATAATGGCGGGTTTACGTGGCTTTGGCGACCGGTTAATAGAAATATGAACATTAACACCTATAAATTATTTTCTTTATCCAGGAGAGAACGCTTCCAGTCATCAAACACAGTATGGAATTTTATTTATTGGGCAAACTTTACGTTATTTCCTTGAAGGTCGCACTGAAGTAATTTATTTCAAACTTAATTGGTTAATGTACTTGAAACATGTCGTAATGTCACGTATCTTACTGTACTATCATCTACGACGTCTGGTCGGAATTTATGGATAAAATCTCTTGTATCCTTAATTAAATAACGTCTCAATTGTCCTCATATATTTTGTGGTACATATACAATGAACATTAATGACTGTGCAAGAAAGTACTATCTTTAGAGGGAGTTAGATCAGATAGCAATAATAAAGACCCATGTTCTGCCTCTTGGGAAGAACATAGCTCCGCCTCCAATTCAGGTCTGTAATTGTATTTTAATGGGCTGAATCTGAGAAACATGCATGAGGTTGTCTGGAATTAAATGATGTCATACACTTACCTATTAGAAAACATTCCCCTCTTTATATAAGAGAGAAATTATAAACTTCAAAAGTCATTTAAGCGATACAAGGAAATCATACGAATTTGCCATAGTCAACCAACTGGAAGTAATGTTTCCTAGCTTAAGAATTAATTGAATACTTGCTTTCAGACAATAATTGCAATTTCATTGAGTGACTGGAATTAAAAAAAAACAACATATTCTTTCCAAAATAAATACGTTCGCAAGGATACAGTCTAACCGACCTATTCCTTGAATACTGTTGCATTTGTTTTCGAGAGCTTTTTTTTTTCAAATGTAGCATGAATCGAATATATTTGACAACGATTTCCAGTGTTCGCTAACATGATACCTCTTGAAGCGAACATGAAACACAAATGGGATGATGTTATAAAGAGATCCTTTACAATAACATTCTCAAGTGGGCCACTAATTGAAAATTGTCCTCTGTTAACCGATATACGGAATCAAGAGCTATGAATGTGTATTTATTTAACAGACTTGTTAGATTTACTCAATCACTTCCATTAACAAACACAACAATAGACGAGCATTGATGTGTCCTAAACAAACACTCAATAATTGCAAACTGATTCTATCCATGACTTCACATAAATGAAATAAACGTCGGTCAAACACAGACTGCTTGGAAGCCTCGGTGCCGCCATTTTGGATTCCAGTCAAGTCACGTGACGTCTGGCACGTTTAATAAAGAATTGACGCTAAGGGAAAGTGATCAAAACGCGGTTTATATGACCACGTACGCGGTTCTTCAGTTGATTGTTTTTGTTAAGCATAAAGATAGCGGATGTCCGATATGAAGTGAATATATTCAATGAAACGGAGTCATGTGACACTCTGCCTGTTTTTAATTTCTTCACATTTGGTTCTTAAGTAAATACATGCAATTGCAAAAAAAATGATGGGTCTTAAATGTACAGAAACAGCCGTTACACATTGTACAGTTTTAACTACCAAATTTACAGATTTTATAAACGAATCACTTGTGTAATGCATTTTTCTTAGGATTATGTTTTGCGACAATTATTCTACTTTGTGTATATTGTTATGTGTCAATGGGTGTGAGTCGTGTTGGTTGATTTTGTGACATTCTGAGAGGAGTGGAAAGGTGCCATTTCGTGGCCTGTAATAAATGTATCATAATTATACTACTAAAAACATTGTTGAAAATAATTACCCCTTACTTGTCGTGTAAACAATATCATAACTTTGTTCTTGTTTCTTGTAAAAGGTATCAAAAACTTTAATTGGATTAAATCAGGGGCAAGTAACCCCAGCTTAATTAAACATCAGTACGGTTATCGTTCAGTTTTAAACATTACATCAAGCTGTTGCCCCATCAACAGTATCGCATAATTACATCACGTATCTGTAAAACGCATACAAATCGTATCATTCCAGGCGCCCATTTATAACCAAATAACATCATAGACAGATTTTGTCTTTTCTAGAACACCAATTAAACAATAAGGAACAATACTGATTAGGTGTGTTTCATGAATGTTTGGCGTCAATGAAGAAATCGAAACAATAATAAGTCTCATTCACAGTCCGAAGTGTTTGACACTAATAGATTTAGGAAACCATTCATAAGAAGTTCTTTATTTTTTCCATTCAATATTACATTAATTTATAGATGTAGTTTTTTATTGCCAGTTTGTTTTAGTTTTGAACTAAACCTCAATATGTGTAATGAATGACTTTCTTTTGATGGTTTCCGTTTTAAGTCAGATTTATTGATTTTTGTCACCATTCAGGTTGATGTATTAGGATGGGATGGTGAGGTCATGCAAAGAAATGCCATCATCAAGTTTCTGTCAAATGAATAAGTTAATAAACGATTATTGAGCTCAATAAATTGATTGATTTTGTGCACTGATAGATATTTCGTGAATTGATCAGAACTTTTGTTAACTATCCAGGCACTGGTCTAAGAATCTAAAGATTTGTTAACAAGTACACCTTTATGATATTCAACAGCTTGTTCGATGAAATCCGGCTATCATACAGTCTCAATAATTTCTTTTTTTAGAAAATTTGTTAGATTTTTGGACATGAATTTGCTACATCTGAAAAAAGCATGGATCGAATCTGTTCAGAAAACAAGGCTGAGCTTAATAACGACTTGTACCGTCAAAAATATCAATGTATTTACATGGACGGTATGAAAACGTCATATTAATTGACAAGACTTTGCCGTATTGTCACAAAAGGTTGACAGCCCCTTGTTTTTATGGCACATTTCTGTAGATAACTCGATTACCTCCGTGGTTGAGTGGTTATGGTCTTCAACTAGTAATCACTGACCCTTCACCGCTATGCGTTCAAATCCAGCCCGAGACCTCACAAATTTATATGTCAGGAAGCTATCTACGTAAGCGAGCTTACGGAAGGTCGTTGCTTCTACCTACGTGTATTCCCGGGATCTCCTTTCACTATTAAAGCTGTAAAAGTCGCCAAATGACTTTGTGCTGTGTTAAAAATGGATGATTTCGCAAGGTACACACACATTGGCGTGTAACGTAAATACCTCCTGGAAATTGGCAAATCCAGCTACTATTAATAAATGGTATTATTGTCACCAGTAGTATTATCGCTTAATTTGTATTTTCAGCACGGTGGGTCGTGGAGACGAAAGAGTCTGATCGAAGATGCTAAATTTGAAACTGCGGCGAATATCGAATTCGAGAAACAAGAGAGGAAGAGTAGAGGTGGGTCTATCAGTGAAGAAGAGGAGGTATTTTTATCACAGCAGAATGGTGACGTCATATCCTCCCCGGAAAAGGACGTCACGAAGCACCAATCAATTATCATGATGTCACTGAAGGATGGGATGACGTCATTGTCAAGAATTCTAAGAATTTTCGAGGTATGTTCGATTCATTTAATCACAAGAAAACGCCAATTATGTTACAATACCTTTTCGTGACACAAAATGCATGCATACATGTGCAAAAGAACTACATTTTTGGCGTCTTTCTCTATGAAACTGAGGTACAAATATATTTTTGAACTCATTAATTTATTTGATATACGAAACTATAAATCAGACCTTTCTTGTTGGTTCGTTGTTGCGAGACCGATTCATTCAAAAGCCCCTCCGATCCAAAAGTTATTTTAGCGATTTTGACATTTTATTTCGTTCTTTATTCCAGCTTTCTTTTTCAGGACAAGTATATAATTTAACAAAAATACCTGCAGGTCTACGTATATTCATTATGTTAAAAGTGTGATTCGCGCAAACTACCATTTTTAAAAGATGGCCTAATATAACTGAATGGTTGTAAAAAGGCTCGACTTCCATAAGTTTAGTGGTGCGGATTCCATCCTATTTGTTCTTATGAAAATATGAACAGGTAGATTAAAAGGCTTCGGTAGTGGACGATTGTGTTTAGACTATTGCGAGTTTCATGATTAAAAACCTTTTTATACCGACTGGAGCTACAATTACATACTAAAAGCCTTTTGATTCCAAGTAGAAACATTGGAATCATTACTTGTAAGAAGTCAATTAAGTTCTCAGATAATGGTTTTTATTGTCTTATCCAATGCAGCTGTGAAGTAGTTGAAAGCATTTTATTTCTTGTTTAAGGCGAGCTTTTATGAGACATTTCTTTAGGCTGGTCTTAATCAGCTTCATTATTACTTGAAGAACCATTGTCAGCATTAACTCTGTCATCAATGTCTACAATGTAATGATAGAAATCACTGATATCTTTCCGGTATGGTTTTAAGTCAGTAAAGACTTCATTTCTGCGTTTGTCTCTGATCTTTTATTCCTAGACATTGTGGTCGTATGATGTATGTTTATGTATTAGATTCACATCAACTTCTACATGGCAAAGACTTACATCATATAAAAACATTTAACTAAAAATATTAACATAACTGGCGACGATTTCTAGCGGCGAAATTTCCATTGTCCCCGTACACTACCAGTACACGAGTTATAACCATTTGAAGTTTTTGATGAAAAGTAGAAACTTGATCACAATTGCAAATACATTTGTATTGCATGTGTTATGAAAATTCAGTTACATTAACAGTTGATCTGTTGAAATAAAATTTTATTAATGTTTTATTATGTTAACAAGTGTAAGCAATATTTGTAAATATATATGAAAATGTTTTCATGAAAACAACACATGCAAAAATCTCACCTACCCCGAAATATAACCTACGATAAACCCAACTTACCCAAAACACATCAATCATAAGCCAAGTCGTTCTTTACAAGTGATCGTTCGCGCTAGTTTGACTGTATTTTAGGTCAATTAAATGCGTGGATCTTTACACTATCTTTCAGTATTTTTTGTCTATGAACTGCACATGAATCATAGGAGCTTGATTAAAACCTCGTTAGAAAATATTACGTCAAATTAACGGTCGTGTTTCATATTGAACACCAAGCGCGCCTTTTGTTTTTATCTCATTTTACCTGATATGTTTGTCACTTTTATGCGAGACAGGAAGTTGTGATGCGTGTCGTCGACAAATTATATAACTGCTTAATTTAAAACGAATCGTGATAACTTGATTTAACATAAAAATTCAAGTTTCATGAATCATGTTATCGGAGAAAAGTGCAAAAAGATAGGCGATGAAAAATAACCTGATTATTGACATGCTGCTGTTTCCATCGATCTCAATCTGATAGCCGGGCTAGATTTCACTGGATCGAAAAACATACAGAGTCCAAACGCTGTGTTTGTTTTGGTTATTTTTTTGTTTAAAGAACAAAAAGTATGACCGAAAATTGGAAAAGATGACCGATGGCTCTCTTAAGAAAATAAGCCACACTAGAGAACCCGAATTTGGAATACATGTTGTCACATATGAGGCTCACGCTGTAGACACTTCTACGTGTGAAGAATTTGAGTTTGACATGAAATAAGAGTAAATTGACCGTATGCTCGGATACCCAAGAATGCTACGTGTAAAATGTCTTAACACACTGACTGCTCGGGCAGGAACCAATTATCGCGGTTTCTGTCAACTTCGTAAAAACAAACATCCATGCTCGCAAAATCAACACAAAACAAATTTGACATGAGGTTTTGGATATCTACAACAGTTAAAATTAGGTGGTTTGGGCGTTATGCTGAAATCTGATATAATTCTTTTGTATCTCATTGTGATAACAAAACATGTACAATTAAAATGCAATTATTGATTATCCCAGTCAAAGCTGATAACTCGACAGATCACATTCATTTTCCCCTTCAACGAGAAAGTAGGAGAGAGTGGGGTAAAAATAATTATTTGGGATTCCTATCAATTTCTTTCTTTAATATTTCTACAAATTTTAGTATTAACTATGGATGTCCCTACTTTTTATTTGTTAATTTTGAAACGCTTCTCGCGGAAAATACTTTTTTAAAGACACACCAGTTGACAACGACAGGTTATCTTTTGAAGATGTACATTCGTTATTCTTTATCCATTAAAACGTGCCCATTTATAACACGTAGGTGGAGAAATTAATATTTCATTACAAAGCAAAAATGATGATTCTTATCTGTTATATCAACATCATATTTTAAATTCATGTATCTTTACACAAATTGTATAAAACTTTAAAATCTATATAAATACTTTATTAGCATACAAAAAGTAACAATACGCGAGAAAACACGCACTCTTGAAAGCCCGTATCTACAAAAAAGACCAGCGCAGTTTTATATTTTTGAAATCTTTTTTTGTATATTTTTCGATGCTCTTATCGCACCTATTTTTTTAAAAAAAAAATCAAGAAATTTCTGTCTTTGATTATTTTTCGGTCACTCCAATTTATACAGCGACAAGAACACGACAAGTGCGTGTGAGTCCAATTAATAATCGCGCACGCATACTAGTATTATAATGACAGCAAAGCCATGTTTTCCAGATTACGCAATTGTGAGAGATCAGAGGCGGGGGCGTATAGTTGTCATGGCATCATGCACCGTCTGTTTGACAAATATCAACCATTCTAATTCATCTCAATTTTGAATTGAATTACCTTAAGTTGATTAATCTCAAAATGATTCATTTCTAACAAAAAGCTCGAGATCATCGCATCGCAACGCTATCGCATCGCAGTGCATGATTATTTCGGGAACAATAAATCTGAAACCAGAGTCTGATTGGTTAATTATAAATTCGGCAAAAACATACATAACAAAGTTACAATGAGAGACTGATATATACCCATACCATTAAACTCTCATGTCATCCACAAAAAATAATAAAATAAAATGACTAAGTTAGAAATCGTAATATAGAAATATGCACGGATCCCTCCATGAAGTGTCCACATATATCGGAAATCAAACTGAAAATATACGCTTACCAACAGCAGTGGACTCTATCGTATACCTGACAACCATTGAAGAAAGGAATGAAGCCGAGAAGAATCTATACTAGATTATTAATATGCACTTAAATCATTATTAATGGACCTATGTACACAATTTCTATCGTGCCATTTAGTTCGTGCCGGCGTTTCTCTTCCGGACCGGAAGTTCATTCATAAACTATTCCGTCCGATAATAGCGGGTGTTCAAAGACTCAAACTGTTCCAAAGTTAATACATATTAATAGAGACGTGAATTCGTTTATTTCCGTAAATGAATTCAGTTATTAATCGTTTCAAGTGCTAACTTATTAACAAACCGGAAGTCCCGCTGCGGGCGCGTTTATATGACCGCACAATTCGTAAAACTAAGGGATGTGTCCCATACAAATACGCTCTTAAATATCTGAATAACAAAAGGTTCTGGAGTATGTAATTTGCATTCGGCTTGATGCAGTTTCCGTTACATTTTGCTAGTAAAAAATAATCACTTGAACGACGAATGTATTCCGATTCATATTTGAATTTCCACACACATCAGACTCGTAACAACATAATTAAAAATGAGATGTTTTTTTTAATAGCTGAGATTTCTATATACATAAGGATTAGGTTTGAAAATTTACAGAATCATTTAAGCTTATTGATTTTACATTTGAGTTCACTTCCTGAGGACATTTCTAGGAATGCAGCCCTATTATTGGTTACTATTTTTAGACATCACTTTGAACCGACCAATCAGGTTTAAGTTGAGTATTGCAAATCTTGCTTTGCCTCAATTATTTTGATATTCGTTAATTAATTACTCTTACCATTATTTTCGACCGCATTAATTAATTTATTACCATTATTAATTACTTCGTGTTAAAGTAATAATTAATTACCATTACTAGTTTAAAAAGTAATTGATTACTTTTGATTAACTACCTTGTGGAATTTAACATCACATTATATCATGGCAATATTTTCTAATGTAGTTCTTGTCATTTTGTCTCCTATTAAAAGTAACGCTGTAAAAAGATAATAATTGTCACATTGAACAATCAGAGCATAGCAGAAAATAATTACATTTAATTAAATATATAGTGTTTATTACCATTTTTTTTGTTTTATGAAGTAATTACCACTAAACTATTTAAAAAATTCGACGCAATAGTATTTGTCATGTCCATTATTTGAAGAATACTGCTTAATAAATAATCACCCGGTTATTAAATGTCCATTCTCTGACACAAACTCGGAATTACGAGTATATTTAAAAATGTATTTGTAGATGTAAAAAAACTTAAGACAGTGACTATAATTTTTGAATAAACGTCTTTATTTTGTTATGAAAATGAATTTCAGACGTCCAAGATGTCAATAGAACACATTGAGTCCCGGCAGGCGAACAAGCCGGGCGCCAAATTCGATGTTATGCTGCAGTGTACAGGATTGAAGGAGACAATGACGTCAGTGATGAATACGATACGTCAGAATAATTCTGTGTCCGAAATTTGGTGTGAGAGCGAAAAGATGGTAGCTACACAAGGTATGACGTCATTATTCTTAACGTTTCTCAAAGTAACATAAACGAAAAGGAGGAACAGTGCTTGTGCCCATTTTTTAAGTACGTATTATCATTAACGATTAATAATAAGATGCGCTCGCTGATGAAAATGGCTAAAGCATGCCTTAGTTGAGGTGTGTTTCCTTTGTTGCGTTGCAACTCGTTTATGAAGCTAAACTGCAACTACACATTAGGAACAAATTTAAAATGCTAAACAATAAATGTGAGGAAGCAGGGCGTTAATGCGTGTTCTTTAATCGGATTTTTAGGTCTAATCAAGAAAATACATAAATGTATTCCCCTGTTGTTTTGTATAGTAAATTCCTTTTTTCTCCAATATTTTGCGTGTTGATGTACGATAAATGAGACATTCTGCGCATATTCCGGAAGTTGTTGTGAGACTTCTGTTAGTTCGTGAAAGATACTTAATTATAGCTTCGTGGTAATGTCTAAAACAACCATTACTGGTTCGGGGTGATGATTTAAGGCAATCATCTCAGACGAGGAAGCACATACGGTGAAGGCAGCATGATACATTAACCCGCCATCCATAAACCTACATGTATGTCATAATGTCACAACAGGAATATCTACAGTAAGATAAACTGCGTTTACGTAACGAATGTTTGTGTGATATATTGATACAAAGATTCCAAATACACGGCCACAGACACTTTGAAATCATTAATCTCAGCATATACACGACACTTAAATAAAATAAAATGGAAAACTTATTTTTTACTGACATGATGTTTAACACTTGTGATCTTTAAATTTCAAACATATCAATATTTCTATTCTATCCATTAAGAAAATCAACATTTTATAATTAAAATTGTATAAACAAGTAATCTTACGATTCATTGACCATGTCAGGATATAATTTGATTATTTAATGACGTATATAGATCGATGATTTAGATCTGTCACCAAATTTTGTAAATACAGTAAAACCTCGATAATGAGACCACTTTCGGAACCCGAAATATCGGTAGTAATAATGAGGCTATCTAATTATAGAATTGAATTATAGGGAAGTTATTGAAAGCCAGTCCGAAGGTTGGTAGTCGTTATGGCAAGGTGGTCGTTATATTGAGGTGGTCGCTATGTGAGGTTTTATTGTACCGAATACTGAAAAATACTCATGTTTAATGACCATAAAGATAATATCTGAAAATCAAATTGGATTTATGCAAAAAATAATTAAAGTGAACTCAGTTATGATGAAATAGAGAGAAGTATTTATCCCCACGTCCTTCTTTTATTGCTATGGGTATAATGATACATGTGTATGGATAAAACGAAGTATTTCTATGGGGAATTTACTTTAACCGTGTGCTATTGTATTGGCTTTATTTCATTATTAAACACGTGCACTTGTAATATATGTACACATATCCAAAGAAGGCGTAAAAAAGTTCCTGGTTTCCGGTAACCAGACTGGTCCTATTTTCTTCTGCCAAACTTAGACTTTTTTCTGGTCCAAGTCAACTTTTTTATTGCCGATGTTTTCATTTTCATATAAACTATATAAACTGTAAAACTATATTAATTTGAAAATGTCTCAAACGTAGGAATAAATTCCATAGTTACAGAAATAAGAAAGCATTATTCTTTTAACTTTGCTTGATTGAGCGATAATGATCAACTCTTGAATGATCTTGGTGTATAATTATATACTCTTTAACAAAAAAGAACTCATTGTCGGGTTTTATGTTTTTAACAAAAATAATCAATATTATCAAAATTAAAGAAATCAACTGAATATTACGGTCCTTTTTGTCTTCCTCCCTAAAGGCTTTGATATCGATTTTTTATCATCGAAAGATAATAGAAATAATATTTGTAACAGGATCCAAATTGTCTGTTCTCGTAATTTTGTAAGTTAAGCAGCCTAATATTCGATTATGCTACAAAATTCTTATTACATGCCCATTCTCATTAATATACCCTCATCCTAAGGAAAATAATACCAATGAACTATCCTTTATAACAGTTTATTATTTGATTTCAGAAATCTGGTTCCCTCGACATATTTCCGACTTAGATAACTGTACACATATTGTTACCAAGTTTGAACCGGAACTAGATTGTGATCATCCGGTAAGTATACTGAACAAAACGGAAACTTTCGGTCAGTTTGATTGAATACATATAGGTGTAAAATCCCCAAAGAGCACGATAGTGTTATATGTACATTTAAAAGATGGTTCTGTCGTGCATTATTTGGTACAAATATGACCATGCGATTATGGATAATTTCAGGAATTTAAATCAAGTGAGGTAGTGGTCCAAATAAAAAGATGGCATTTAATGTGGGGCAAAACCATTTTTTGAATTTGTCACTTCAGTGCATGACATAGGAATGATTACAGTGTCAATTTATGTCTGAGGAATATTGTTCCATTCTCGAATTAGTACTTGACGGAGGTCATTGAGGTGCGCGGGTCGGTTGGGGCGAAACCTTACACGTCTGTCTAGATTATCTCGGACGTGTTCGTTTGGGTTCAGATCTGGACTTTTGGCGAAGGAATTAATATCAATCGACACAAGAAGCTGTGTTATGTCTCTAGCAGTATGGCTTGTGGTATTTTGTTAAAATATCGATATGTTAGCGTTGATATTTAAAGGACGAATGACGAGAGGCGTGAGAATGTCGTTATGGAAACGTTGTGTATTTGTCATGTCAATGCAATTACTATCTAATTAATTTTAATATATGACAACTTTTAACAAAAAAAGATAATTATAATGTAGATAAATCATAGCTTGGAGTCCTATGCGAATGAGGCTTCATGCTAGATTGAGGCTAGAGAGAATATAGAGACAATGGCCAGATACAAGGACGCAATCATACTTTTTACACAACCAGGGCTTTGAACAAAACTTAACACACTATTGGGTTATAACATGCATGTTCCTTCGCACACCTCTGAGACTACAGTAACGCAACCAATTCGCTAGTACCACGCGATACTTATAGCCTGATGATTACCTATGACGGGCGGTTATTATCGCCTAATGGGTTTGAGTTAGGGTATAAGTGCCTATGATTTCTAAATCGCCTTTAAAATGATATTATCTCATGGTACTAGCGAAATTTTATGTGGAAGCTATAGGATTCCGTGTATAGTCAATGACATGCACTTGTTTGCAAAAAAATATTCAGATTTTGACATTTAAACATGGTTATCGTTCTGTGTCTAGCAGACTTTATTTAACTGAATATTCGGATCATTGTTTACCGCATCTGATTAATTGCAAGCAGACGACACAATAAGTGCTCGTTAGCAGCAGACGAGATTTAACCATATTGTGTCACGATACTCGCCAAAATTGCGCGTTAGTGGTTGTCATAGAGATTAGGTTTTATTGTACAGCCATTTCATTGGAATATGTAACGATACGTAGAGCGACCAAAAACATGGATTTAAATCATGCTACAAATGAAAACAAATTGGCTGGAAATTTAGCAAACAGCTTACTACATACTTCTGAGTCACGATACACAAATGGTAAATTGTTAACATTGGAGTCAATTCTGAAACCCAAAAGCATTCATAGACATGCTTTATCTAAGTCAGCAGGGATTTTTAATTTTAAAAATCTTGCTATGCGTTATTTATAAGTAAACTGTTTCATCATTTTGGGGATCTATAGTCAACTTTTAAGGGTAATTCCCAGAAAGGTATATAATTTAATGTTTAAACAGTTCTCTCTTAACTAAGATATGTCTAATAAACGAGCTCTCGGTGAGGCCAACTTACGGTAGAAAACTGAAATACGACCGTATACAGCATTATATTATACACATTGTCTAAATGATAAATAATAATCGCCATATTGATTCACGAATATTTACGAATATTAATCATTTATCTTACACATTACCTACTGGCAACAAGTCAGCTCTATTTGTCTAACCCTGCAAGAACGACTTTGAATGTCTCTTGGAAGTTTTTTTAGTTCTTTCCAATAAATATTATAACAACAAATAATCCAATAAATAATTAATTCCTTATTTATTTCATTAAATCATTTCTGTAGACGAGATAATATACACTTATCAGTCTTACTAAATTAATTTGCGAATCAGGCATTGATGTAATTTTTTATGAGTCAATGTCCACTGCACTAAGATAATGTAATTGTTGATTTCAGGGTTTTACTGACAAAGAATATAGACAGCGCCGAAAACAGATAGCAGACATTGCTTTTGGATACAGATAGTATGTTCGAAAATATAAGTAAAGTTAATGTAATCTGCAATCCATGCAGTGAGACCGCACATAGCGACCACTTCAATATTACGACCACCTAATTATAACGACCATTTATTTTTGCACCAGGTCATGTGTATGTTCATTATTGCAACTTGGTGATAAGACTATTATAATATTGAGACCGATCGTTCGGACTGAAAGGTGGTATTAATATTGAAGTTTTACTTAAATTCGGAAAGAGTGAAATCACAAAATCTCATTTTTATGCGAGATATCAACTTATGAAGTCACAAAACAATAGGTCCATTGTAAACTGTATCTGTGGTCATACTGATTAAACTGTGAAAGATTCTCTGTCAACAATCACGTGATGCCATTCACGATATTACACCATTTGTCTTTTACATGTCCAATACTTTGGCCATTGTCCGGTCTAGTATTCCGACCTGTCCTTTACCGAAGACATACTGTGTACATGATCTACTTATTCGTAAATTTTGGCTTCTATTTTCATTTTGCAGCTATTTCAGAAAAAAATACCCCGATTTAATATTTCTTAAATATTAAACTTGACAACTTAAGGATGGGTCGTAACCTTTGAAAGGTCTACTCAGTATTAGAGTAGTCGATTCTAACGTACCGATTTTCAGCTATGTGCTTTATTGAGCCAGTTAATATTGCGTACAATTTCAGAACATCTGTAGTTATTTATGTACACAATACTATTGTCAAACAATACAAACCTAAAAAGTACTACATTCCAGAAATACAATTTTGAATTTATATCGTCATGTTATTAACCAATATTTCTGGGCACACTATACGAAACATTTTCAGACATAGATAATAGTGCAATTATTTACACGTCAAATGATACTAACATGAACTGGTATCCATACAGTAAATGTATCATACAGAGTATAGGAGGAGTTAACAAGAACCAGTCTAATATTAATTTTCTTTATTGCAGTGGACAACAAATTCCAAGGGTCCAGTACGCTGACTCGGAAGTAAAAGCATGGTACGGTATTATAAATAGAAACATTCTGTTTTCGGACATATAAAAAGTATTCACATAGGCCTATGTACAGGACATAATTTTGGTGTGACAGATCTGCCAGACTAGTCTTAATGTTTAAAATCTACCGACTTTATTTCGATTTTAAGAATGCTTACAAAATACATTTGTTTCCATGTTTAGTCTTGAAACGAACAAATGAGTTACTCAATTCAATTATTGTTGAGACCATAAATTTAATTGTACTGAAAGATAATGTCGCAAATAAAACCACGGATTTAGAAACTATTGTTGACTTTATGGAGACAAAATCACCTGCTTTATAATTATTTCTAACAACTACGTATATTGTTTTTTTATACCATTATCACATAATGACCTTTATGTTCTTCACATCCCGCAAGCTTTCAGTTTAGTACGCACGAAATAGTTCGGCAGTTCTAGTGTGTTGTTCTTGCTAATTGCTACATCAGATTCTTCTAAGCATTAATCTTCCAAATTTGTAATTATTTCACGCCTTCAAGCAAATTTTCGAACTGCTTTGACTTTATCATCATCCCATGTTATTTGCTTTTAGTATACGTTGTAAACATTTTAAATACTTTCAGTTTATTTACCGAGACATACGCAGTGACCTAGTTCACCCAATCTTTGTCTCACTAAATTATTAAACAGACTAATTGCTTTGTACAATATTTTAACTTACTGTTCGCCAAATCGTCCTGCACCAACTGTACTGATACGGATTTGAGAATGAACAAAGAAATCTTATCTTTCCTTGCAACCTGGTCAATACTTATACGCATACAAATCGTCATATAAAGTACGGTTAATAAGGGCGATCATGTACACAAACAGCATGTGAAGCATAATCGCGAAGTGTTGGCTAAAATAGATTTCTTATAAGTAAAGTCTTGTTAAAGTCGTAGAGTTTCCATAGTGACAGACAAATACGAAACACAAATTGTTTATTTGAGATTAGGCATCCAGTCCCTGACACCGAAAATACATGACACATATACAAACATAGTAATTCATGTAATAGTGCATAACATATCAAGTGACAATTTCTTCATTTTATATCAATGTACATTACAAGCCTACAAAGTATTTAATATGGTATTTTCCCTGTTATTTGCATAGTAATATTTATGATATTTTTTCATTATGAGATGATAAAAGAATATACAATATATGTTTCATTGGGTTTCCCAAACTTTGGGATATGATATTGTCTAATGTCACCGAGTACATGACATTTCAGAATAAAATGCACTTCGTCTTCAATTTCCTGGCTATTGCATAATTTACACAGTCTTTCATGCCTTTTGATGCAAGTAAACCTGCCCGTTTCTTTCTCTAAATTAGGAACACTAGTTCTAAATTGCGCAAAACAATGTCTAAACTTCATTGTATCTAGAATGTCACATTAACGTTCATGCTCCTATGCTTGTTTAATACACCCATATACTTCTCGTTTTGATTTATTTACGATGTCACTATACCATTTTGTAGGTAACAGTCATACTCTCTGTAAACTGCTTTTCATCAGTAATAGATTGATTATTCCCGACGAACCCATTTGACAGGATTAATTACCTCAAGTTACTAACCCAATATGATTTTTCCTGTTTATCAAGTAATAAAAGCATATCGTAACAATTCTTGGTATATCATTGATTCGGCATTTTCAATAACTACAACCAGTACTTTAAACAGCGCATATTACTTTCTATGTAAATATAGCATCTCGCGCAATCACCTAGGACTGCGGAAGACAATTAATAGATTATGAAAGAAATCAACTAATGTTGTTCTGTTGCTTCGTTTCAGGGGTCAAGTTTACCGCGCTGTGAAGATGTTGATACCAAAATACGCTTGTCAAGAATATATTAACTCGTTTCACCTTCTTGAAACGGAGTGTGGATATTCTCCAGATGCAATTCCTCAACTAGAGGACGTATCCAACTTCCTCAAACGTAAGACTTTTGGCGGTTCCACTTTAATAAAAGCATTAAAAGCAAACAAATGCATTTTTTTTAAATGAAAATTGTGTTTGATGGAATCCCTTGATTGTATTGTATGTAGTGCGCCCATAACATAGTACCTTTTCAAAGTATGTGCTCAATGCTACACAAAAACGTCAGTATATGTAAAAATATTTTTGCTTAATTGTCGTTATTTCTTTGATACTTACCACTTATATCTTTAATTTATTTCTGGAAACATTTTGAAAAATTTGTGACAATTGTAGCCCTTGTTGTACAATAGACAAATATATATATATATACATGTATATAACGGCTATATAAAACTGTCTCGACATTATATCAGATTAATACAGTGGTTACATCTCTTTTTTGACTGAAATAGATTTTTTATTCAATATTTGATAATTAGCGATTCTCTCAGATTTCAATGTGTATTTATAGGGTACATAAACTCATAAATATATTGTCATTTGTGTTGCCTCCGTGACCTCATCCCAGCATCATGCAACCTGTTTCTAACTGTTAGTGTGTTTACACGCACACCAGTTGCATTCTGGAAGTAGTTACCTAAGGTCGTAGTGTTCGAGAACCGTTGGCGCCTGGCCTGAAGGACAATAAAACGGTCCTGGGCTGGAGTCGTTGAACGTTCCCTACCTCCGGCGTGGCCCTGCAAGACATTTCCAGTCGTTTGGAATCGGTTCCACATCCTGACGACAACGCTCTTGGATACCCCAAGGCCATTGGCAACGTGTCTTTGTGAATGGCCAGCCTCCAACACTCCAATACCCCTGTTCATCTCATTTCACTAAGACGACGTCTAGCCTGTCGATTTGCCATAGTTTGCTAATTTCGAACACAGTTTTACAATAAAACGAGAGAAGTCTTGCTGCTTGTACACGTTTAAGTGAAAGCACATGGCCATAAAACACCAAATTTCCATGGGTATGCTTTTCCATGTGCTCATCGTGCAAGGTGTACATGACAAATACACAAGTAATTTAAGTATACAATTATGAGGTCATCGTACAGGTGTATCGTTAGCGGAAATATGATTTTAATATGATGATAATAGGACTGAAATATGCAATGTCAAAAAGGTGATCCTTAGCAAATTTTGAGTAATATACATTGCAGTTCTAAGTGCTAAATCATGTCAATTCATGTAAGCCTCAGTATTTTTATAATATCGACAGTACTTAAAACTGATTTCCTGAAAATCTGTGTTTTATTTGCAAATTTCGAGCACATCTTGTAGAAATGTCCTTAAGCATGCATTACTTCGAAGAATTTTAAACATTATGTTTAATAAGTTCGAACAAAAAATACCGTGTTTACAGTTAGAAAATAGATCTAAACCATGCATACATGCATACCGCGTGTCTACCAAGGACTAAATATTCATTTTTCGAGGGTTTGGGGTAACAATCAAGCAGCCCGCGAGAGGTAGAACATGTTCTCTAAACGAATTCGGTTAAGCGGCAAACTAACGGAATTACCTAAACCGTTAAATGCTTCAAATGTGTGCACCATGTTGTCAAGGACTTCATTTGACAGTTCTATATGTACAGGCGGTGACAACACTTGCTATTTAACAATTTAGGTTAACTTCCGATTGCATCATTTGATTCAAATGCGATTATCACAAAATAAAACTATTTGTTTTACTTTAAACACCACAAACCTCGCTATCAAATTTAGGGAGCAGCGGTTAATGTAATAACATTCGTCTGATGGCATGTGATCGTACGCTGATAATATTAGGTAACTCATTTTCCATCAAAAATGTCGCCAAGTATATTATGCCTACCATCGAATTTGTTATAATGCGTAAGTTTGCATTGAAACTGTCAAAGTAAATTATGCAAAATGGTCCCATTTAAATGAGGCCAGATAATTTTGAGCTTACTGTTTGCGTCTGGCATTACGCTGTTAATGACCATAATTTCGTTCAAGATGCTGTAGAAAATGGTTATTGTAAATTCACGGGATCCAAATATTTACTTCATTACATCCATATCTCCCTGCTTCCATAACAACAACAAAAACAAGAGCATGTTTGGGGGAAAACCGCATACTTCACTGTATTCGATTCTTTAAAATACCCGAGTTCACTACAACCGTGCTTTACTATATTCTTGAAAATTAAACACAGAAGACAAAATATGGAGATGATAATTATACCAGTCTGGTGTTTGAGGCTACGTGTCGGCGTAGATGTAAAATATAATGTTAATATATAATGTAAAGTTCTGATCTTTTACACACTGCACACCAGTTTTCTGGTGTTTGAGCGTTTTTTTTCTAACTTTGATGTCGTCTGGGTTATAACAAAGGAACAGCGTCAGGTTAACTTTTGATATTGGTTTCTTCTGCAGAAACTCGACATTTAGACTCGTATATTCGGGATCAAAGAATAAAGGTCTTATCATTTAAGCGGTTTCATTATCAAGTTGTGATATAAATGAAATGTTATAATCAGATCCGAAAATACGTGGTCATTGTAATGAGTTTGTCGTTACATCTACGTGGTCACCGAAGTGTTGTTTTTGTATTTCGAATTATTCCTACATTTGTAGCACTTTAAACGTATCCTTTGCAAATCTACAGATACATTTTTTATACCGCATGTTGCTTTGAATTATTTCTCACACCTACTCCATTTGTATTTAAAGAAAACCCTAATAGTTTAAGATAAAGACTACAAAACAACCGTCTCTTTCAGGACGTACGGGATTTCAGTTACGACCAGTATCCGGCCTCTTGTCTGCCCGTGACTTTCTGGCCAGTTTAGCTTTCCGTGTATTCCAATGTACGCAATACGTGAGGCATCCATCAAAGCCGGATCATTCTCCAGAACCGTATGTTGTTAGTTTTGTATCATACCATTTAATACAATAGTGGTATCGGATAGGGATCATTTCGATAAACGAAAGCCAGAACTGCAGAAGAAAACTGATTGTGTGCATCAAAGGGATGCAACCCTTGTTTGTTTTATACTTTTCATAGTATTTAACGTCCACGGAATAATCTTCTATGAATGATATTTAATCATCTGACCGACTGCGCAAAATTGTCATTTATATGATTTTTCTGATTACCAATCCAGAGTTGTGTCCCCTTTTTTATAGCATAGTTTAAAATGTTGCGTAAACACTGTGGGTTTTGGAGGCTATCTAAGTAATGCATGTATAGTTTTTTCTTTTCTTTTTTAAACAACATATTGCGATGCAGCAATGCATGTGGACATCTATTGAGCTATTATCGAGAGAACTCAATATAGAAAATATGTAAATGTCACTTTATGATACAAACTGTTTATATCATTCTAGGGATTGCATCCATGAGCTGTTAGGTCACGTGCCAATGCTTGCTGATCCCGTGGTTGCGCAGTTCTCACAAAATCTCGGTCTTGCCTCGCTTGGAGCGTCAGATTCAGACATTGAAAAATTTGCAACAGTAAGTAGAGATAACATGGTGCATGATGTATCAGTGAAAACCAAAGGTTCCTCTTTTTGTCGTAGTGTTAGTTTCAATTGATGATTCATGTATTTTATTGTATTACTCTTCTCTTTCAACTGACACACACGGGACACTTCAGAATTGAACAACTCTTATTTCAGCGTGATTTTTATGTATTTATAACATAAAATCATTTTCCCAATCAGTCTGAAGAGTTCCTTTAGGCCAAAAAAGAACCAGTCGTGTTTGCGGTAACCCGACCGAGCCCAAGTTTTGGTGCCGATCCTAAAGGTTTTAACAACAGAATCGAAAGTGCGCCTCCAAAGTACGATAGGTATATTAGAAAAGAATAGAAAAGTAAATGTTTGCAACCTACCTTTCTTGGTCAGGACACTATTTTTTCTAGCCTTATGCAATTATGTAAGAATGATTATTAAGGAACATGTATTTGCGAGTTCATTATAACCGTGCTCACTGTAACAGATATTCACATTCACAGCTCTACTGGTTCACAATTGAGTTCGGTATATGCAAACAGAAGGGGGAACTAAAGGCTTATGGCGCCGGAATACTTTCATCTTATGGGGAGCTACAACATGCTCTGTCAGACAAACCAGAAAAACGTCCATTTGATCCGGAAAAGACAGCAATCCAGTCCTACACAGACGAAGACTTGCAACCATTGTATTTCGTGGCCGAATCATTTGATGATATGATGAAAAAAATGAAGTAATTACCAATTAGTTTTTATTTAAAAACAATTCGCTAATAATTGCGTTCATTTAGCAAGGTTCAGCAGTATAATTCTGTATCAAGGCATATTCAGCGCAAAACATTAATTATGTCTTAAACGTATCAGATGATTTTTAAAGAATGAAACATACATCTGCATTAATGTAGGACCCTATAAGTCCTTAGCGAAGTTCTGTACACAAGTAGTTGTTCCCACAGAAGACATGAAACGGGGTATCTAAGCGATTAATTTAGGTTGCAAACACTTGTTTCACAATCACTTGACATTGTTATATTTCAGGAACTACGCGGACAAGATAAAACGTCCATATGAAATCAGATATGATCCCTTCACCAATTCCATTACTGTTCTAAATGACAGAAAAGCTATACAGAATCTTACTGATTCTATTGCTAATGATACTGAACAGTTGGAAAGAGCTATGGCGTTATTGTAAGAGGAGCAAGCACGCCAAACATGGGAATATGTTGTTCTGCCACGATTGGAAATAAAACTATAAAACAATAGACAGAAAATAAATGTCGAGCGTTACTTCCACTCTTGATGTCGTATTAGGCCATGTAAACTGATAGTTTTGTATCAAATTTCCCTCTATGAAACACTGTGCTTCTCATAAAAAAACGGGTGGCGGGTACGGACCTAGTCAGTGTTTTAAACTTTTTACTGATTATTATAGAAAATCGATATTTTATCAAACACCTCGATACTAGTTACTCATATGACGACACGTCTTGAAATGCTTCTTAATAATGCTTGCGTAAATCAAGATACACTGTAACAGCAATAGATCTAGTAAGATGTATTTAGAACATACAATAAATCCTCACATGGTGACCATTTCATTATAACGACCCCACTTCATTGTAACGAACACTTATTTTCAGGCCTTTTTATGTCTCATATACAAAGACTTGGAACATTTTCCGTTATGTAATGTTATTTTAAATTGTTTCATTTCGACGTAAAATCTAGAAAATATTGTAAATCTATTAGAACATCTCTCGCAAATATATTTATACTGTTCACATATAATACATGTACATTGAAACATTGGAATTAAACTAGCTATCTAAATGAAATAGAATGTGTTGTAATATTCAGATATAATATATCTCTCAGTCATACAATGTGATGTACATGAATATACATGTATAATATATGCAATAAAACTATGGATATAGGCCATCAAAGGTCGAAAAGATAAGTTTAGGTTACATACACAATTGAAAATTGACACAGAGATTTATTCTTGTCTATGATTTGTAAGCCTGTGGTACAGACTGGCTGATGTTCACTGGTGACCATTAATGACCACTTCATCTTGTGCTGCCATGAAAAGTACAAAGATGGTAAATTTGTTTGACAGCAATTAACTAGTTGTGCCTCAAAACAAATTGTCCCATTGATCTGCTAGCGTCGACAAAGAATTTTAACTAAAAGAGTGCAGAATCACGTAACTCCAATACAAGCATGTGGGCGAAGAATCGCTTCATTCAACTCCTGAATCAAGGTACTTCTTAATATTTTGGATATCTTGACATGCCCCAGTCATACGCACACTGACTTCCTATTACACCTTGTTCCTGAACTATATGCCTGTCTGTTGTAAGTTTCGAGAGCTCTCTGAAAGTTTGATAACATTTTGGCCTGAACGAAAGCCTCCCGAGTTAGTGGGCATATGAAGAAATCATGAGAAAATTAATACCATCTTCAACATAAACAGTAACAAAAAAAAAAAAACGGAACAAAATGGTACACTAACATTAACAAAAAAAACCCAATAACTCCATGTTTCTACAGTAGCGACTTACAAATCATTGCATAGTGACGGTCTTCAAACTATTTCTGTTCTGTTTCTACTATACCACAAAACTGAATATTTCTGCAATAATTTCCAAAAAGTCATTTCGGTACTACAAATATATAAAAAGGAGACGATATACATTAATTTTACCTTTGGAAACTTGAAACAGCCTATGATCATACCTTATACAGATTAACACAGATAAAAGCAATCCTAAATCCAATATATATATATACATTTGATTATCTGTCAATGGACTATGAAATGCAATCCAAGCATATTTGCCTCTTTTTGGGCTTACGCCTGATTTCAAAAGTGTTTCTGTTAAGTATTGTGGTTAGTTAACCGTATCTCTGCTCCTGGATTATGGAACAGTACAAACACTACTTTGCAAGTAAGTCGATTTTTCCCCAGGAATCGTTTTTGTTTTAAGGATTTTTGAATGATTCGGTCGCGTAGCAGCAAATAAAAAAAATAAGGACGGCCCTGACAAAATGACATGAGATAGAGAATATGTTTATTGTATTGTTATTATTTACCTGCAAGTATATCTATGATTTCCATGTCTTTGAGTTTTTCTCTGTGTTTATTTTGCCCAATCTCTGACAAAATCATCCCGTGTAACATTTTATGATCATAGTCGAATCTACATGTACATACATGCTCCTGCGGCGAAGTAAAACGTCGATAAAATACTGAAAACGACAACACCTCTCATGACAGTCATTAACTACGTTTTAATGATATTAACAATCTGCCTAACCACTAATAGATAAATCTCATCCATCGCTTCGTTTTGATTACAGTAAACATACGAGTCGTATGCTTGAATAGGTACTTGTTAAATTTTGAAATGATAAATAATAAATCACGTAGCTAAATATACAAATGATTTGTGACTTAAAGAGCTTTGTTCACTAATATCACTATTTTAAGCTGAAATTGGAAGCAATAAGAAATTAAAAGCCATAAAATGTACGATTTACGTGTATTTTTTCTTCTAGACCACCATAAAAGTTTCTCAAAAACATCAACGGACCAGTTCTAGCGTTTATTGGTGAACATTAACACTCCTTCAATTAACCCATAGTGTTGTAAAAACCAATAATATTTGCTATTTTCATGCTTGAGACGAAGAATTAAGTAACAACACATCCGTGTACCAAAAAATATTAAACAGTAAAAAGTCAGTTAAAAAACGACCAAATGATGTATATTTAATTCGGATACACAAACGCGCTGGTGTTCAAATTTTATAAAATACGTTTCCAGTTGGACGGTCTTGATGTATCTATGTAAACCTGAGTACGGTTCTATTTGACTTATAAACATGTTTATTAAATACTAAACTGGGTTTGTATCAAAGGACATTTGATATCATGTCCAAATTATGATTTCAAAGATGTCTGACTACTGCGAACATTGTTTTTGGTTGACTTTAGGTGCCCCCGGCCAGACCTTACCCCCCATCCGACAGAATTCGGTGATTATCACTTTATTCCTGAACGAATAAGACATATTGCGTATATCTGTATGTACTGCTGGTATTGAGGCTAAAACCTTTTTTGCAACGAATCGTATCGAATTACAGACATAATGAATGCTTGACGCATTTTGCATCTTTTCGGTACTTGTACACTTTTCACCTCAACTCGTCAAAACAAATATGGCGTCGCTTCTATGGATACTGTCACGATTGGATGTACCGCGGTATTTTCAAGAATTGATGTGATTTAGCGTTTCTGTCATAACACCGATGGTCGCAGGTAAATGTGAGTTTAAATAATTGTGTGTGTAATGAGTATACAAGATAGCATTGTAGATCTATATAGGTTAAGATTGTTTTCAGACAAGTAAGACCCGTGCTTTCAAAATTTATCTTTCTTATTCAAGTCGTAATTAAGTGAGGGAATAAAACTATGTCATGACATGTATATATAAATATATAATCACATAAAAACATAAAAGCACTCGTGTTTTTAGTATATGACAGACGTCTTTTGTAAAGCCACTTAAAATTGTTTAATTTACGGTTCGCGGTGATATGGGTAGACCGCATAGCTCAATGGTAGAGTGTCTGCTTTGGGATCAAAAGGTGCCAGTATCGAATCCTCGTCTCGTCCATTTTTTTTCATTTATTTTTTTTTGTTCTTTATTTCACTTAAATGTTTTTTTGCATTATTTCTGATTTCAATAGTCTCTGGAGCAAATCGTCATAGTTATTTATAGAGACCAAAATCATGGCTAAATCTTATCAGTGTTTGGTATGTAAAAAGCGCTAAAACCAAAGAGACCGACGCCCTGAGAGCATTCCCATAAAGATTATCGAAGTAAAAACGGCCACGGCCGTGGTCCAGTAGTTAGTGCACTGGACTTGTAACCCTGAGATCCGGGTTTCTGGTAGCGGCAGGTGATACCCTTTTATGAAAATCTGACAAAAATGTCGATTTTCCTCCATATGTTGAGAAGTTGCCGGCTCCTTGTGGAAGGGTAGGTAAGTACTGGTTAGTATATAGTCCAGGAAAACTGGTTAGGTGAGCCGGTCGCCGCTTATGACTGAAAAATTGTTGAAAAACGGTGTTAAACATCAGTGACAATATGTCACAAAAAGCAATAAAAAAAACAATAATAAAAAACAGTTCGGCATCTACCCACCAGAAACCGATATATTATGTGGTGCCTGTAGGATTAAGTTTAATAGAAATGTACGGTACGGAAAGGCAATAATCCGCCATATTCATCATCAACCACGTGTAACAATGACTAAGAGTATGCCTATATCTCTCAACAGTCTACATCTCGACAGAAACTGTTTAGTCCCTCATCAGTGAGTAAAAAAATAAGTAATCCTTCCTTCGAGTAATGTCATTATACATAATTGTAATATAATAGTACTCTTCAAAATGTGTACTATATTATTTTTCATACGCGCTTGAAAGCATAAGTGAAAGACAATAAGTCTCCTCGCTCAGTTTACATTTACAGTGATGCATGTTTCAGATTGCCTGTGAACGTAAAATAAACACCTTTGCATAAAATTGCGTATTTGTTTTTAGGTAACACTGCAGAGTACATCCACTGGCCGGATTCATTCGAGAAGTTTCGTATGTAAACGACCGGAACCGAAGTTGGTAAACCACTGTAGTGAAGGCTGTTTAACTCATTCGTGCAACACAATAACAGACGCAAGATGTTGCCTTATACATCTGAGTGATTGGGCTTTTGCGTCCAGAATGTGTAGGACACGTGTAGACCTTGGCAGATACGTCTTTGCTTTGTCGGTCTGTAATTAACGATTTACCGCAAAATTTACGCATAGCATGTATTAACCGGAATAATTCCTTGAAATTTGATACTATGAATGATAGTACTTGCCGATTAATGACTGGGCAGACATACGCACCATTTGACTATGTACGCAGACACGTAGTTGATAGTGTGAAAAACACGCCGAATAGATCATCATGAACCAGTGTTGGTCTGCTCCTTTAGAAACTTTTTCGGGAATGAGCAATGACGAGTTGTCAACGATATTCGGCGTAAGTAATTTTAGTGTTAGTCGGGCAACCCATACAGTCTGACAAGCTTTTATGCGAAGTTTTGTGCCCCTATTCCTAAGTTTAGAGTGCATCACTAGAAAAACATCATTACTGAACGTACGAGATCATTAGCGAATGAGTTGTTTGCAACAACTGATTAACATATTATCTTGGTTCTTGACGGGACATATATCTATATCGACAAGTCCAACAACTTCCAGTTCCAACGGAGAAGCTATAGTATGCAGTAAGGTCGTTCTCATGTCAAACCAATGGTTGTGGTTACAACAACTTGCCACTTTGTTACTATTGTTGGACCATACCTGGCTGATGGGAACAATAATGACGCAGCCAAAATTAATTATTTGCTGAGACAAAGTATTGAGGATATGCGGGATTTTCTACGGGAACGGGATGTACTTACTGTTGATAGGGGATTTAGGGACTCATTGTCTCTATTTGCAGATTTCGGTATCCAGGTAGAAATGTCATTGTTGCTCAGCAAGGGTCAGAGACAAATAACCGCTACAGAAGCAAATACAAGTCGCCTTGTTACAAAGGTAAGTTATATGATAATATATTATCACCAATAACACCAAAAATAGCCTTTAATTTATAATATCTCTACATCTTGAACATCACAATTAATATAAGTAAGCTACATTAACATCTATTTGTAATAGATCGTCAACATGCAATGTACTTAATATGCTTGTTGGACAACTGTTTTGCTGTTACAGTGCCAATGTAAGATATTAAGAGGCTGATAAGTTAGATTATGGTAGAAAAGGGTTAGAATCGTATACTAGTTTTCAAGATACATGTACACGTATACAAAAAGTATCTTCCTGTCAAACAATTTATATGCATGTATAAGAATGCGGAGAGTAAGTGTGTATTTCATGCATTAACTTAATTAAGATTGATGCTTTTTGTGCGTGCGAAATGTTTATTTCAATGTCATTAACAATAACCACAAGCAAATAATCATTAATCGTTGCAAATACAATGCCAAATGTAAACCAAATATTGTATGTATAAAAATGTGTTGATAACTTGTAAATTACTACGATATATATATATGTAAATCTGTCTTGGATATGTTCAGAACATAGGTGTTGATTCTGGAGGTAGGTTAAACAGGTTATAGTGAAAGTTTAGTCTTATTGTTATCTTTAGGCTTCTCTATCAGAATGTAAGAATCTGGGTTAAAATACTATACACTATAAATAAAAAAATACAAATTAAAATATCATGTGTCTAATATTTCATTTTTTAGACTTTATAACACTTCGACACGAAGGGAATATTTTCAATTGACTAAGCATTATAATTTTGATATCGCTAAATGAAAATATTATTTGCAATTAGCATATAAAAATACCATGTATGCAAAATACATAAGTCTGAAGAAAAATTCTCTTTCAATATGCAACTATTATTTTGTACACACAGCACATGTAAGTTCACGCCCATCAACATAAGGTGGACATCTCAATGAACCACATCGGGCTTCTGCAAAGTACATTAACTTTCCGTTTTCATCTTTTATTCCCCCAGTCAGATATTCGGACTCTCCATCCAAACACACAAAATCAGCCGACGAATGTGATTCATGTTCGCTTACTAGATAACCGCTGTATTCTAATGTCCAAGTATCGTAACATTTGTTCCTACCGGGTATCATCAAGACGCTAGCACGTTTTGTATGACAGACAGAACATGGAACGTCTTTGTTTAGTAATGCTTGTCCAAAGTATTTGTTCATATTTTGTCCATATAATTGATATTCGACTCCAAAAACAGTGCTTGAGGACTGATGTTGATCCTCATAGTATCCCCAAAGAGGTTCCTCTGGTAAACAAATATAGTTGGACCCTCCTCGTTTAGAATTATAATGTGAACCTGCAGCGTAGCCTTTGTATACCATCTCTGTTCCATTCTCAGGGCATGAATTCTTTCCCCATCGTATGAAAGTAGACCCAGTACTGTCCAGTGATACTGATGATAGTTTTGTTATAAGCCGGTCATACTTCTTAGTGACATCTGAAATTGTCAAGTAAGACTACGTCAAATTACACATAGAAAATATATTGATTTACATTGTAATCTAAAACAGAATCGATTTATAATAAAGTATGCCATTGTTTATTTTGTACAAACCGAGAGGAATTACTTTAATAAATCACACTCAATTTATATATATTTCAGAATGTCTGGTGTAAATGTCTATCCGTTAGATGTGCTAAAACGAGTACGGAATAGAAAAAACAATGATTTAAATTGAACTGAACACTATAACAAACAAAAAAGCAAGAAAATCATCTCATACATATACATATAATTCATCGTAAAACCATACCTTGTAATTTCCCTGTCAGTATTTCGATAGTTTTCGCTTGAGATTGAATAATTTCTCCTTGTTTATTTTGTTCAATCTCTAACAAAACCATCTTTTGTAACATTTTATGATCATAGTCGAATCTAGATGTACATACAGGCTCCTGTGGCGAAGTAAATGCCAAGGAAAATGTCGATAAAATACCGAAAACGACAACTCCTCTCATGACAGCCATTTGCCACGTTTAATGATATTAACAAAGTAACAAACCGCTGATAGATAAATCTCATCCGTCGCTTCGTTTAAATAATGATGATGAACATATACTCGAATAAGTACGTGTTAATTGTTCGAAATGATGCTTATTACACTACGCGATTAAATATAAATGAGTTAAACTTGTAGCACGTTTTCGAGATACATTTATAAAAATAATTTCTGTGTTTCACGTGAAGTATTGAGATGAATAAGAATGCGGAGAGTATGTAAACATTATCTATGCGGAGAATAAGTAAACAGGATTTATTTCATGCATTAACGTAATTAAGATTTTATCAGTTTTGAGCGTGGGAAATGTTTATTTCAGAGTCATTAGTATTAATCACACGCAGTGAATATTTGTTAATCGTTGCAAATACAATTACAAATGTAATAAAATTTAGCTAGTTGTAAGACATTCCCTTTGCCAGTTAGTAAAAAAAGAAGACGATGTATTACATTACGTTGTGATCATAGATTAACCAAATCTCGTATGTAATGAAAATGTGTTGATAACTTGTAAATTACTACGATGTATATGCATTTGTCTACGCATGGACATAGTCCAACTGACAAGTTGTTTTTGGAGATAGGTTGTACTGGTTATAATGAAATGTGATCTTTGAGTAGTTTGGTCTTACGATTGCACTTGTAGATCACTTAATAGTTATTAATGAGTTTATTATTAGTATTTTTATCTGCTAACTTCAACACCCTATCATAATGTTAGAACATCGGTTAAATTAGAATATAAACATTATATAAAAATAATAAAATATCCTGTGTCTAATATTTAATTTTTGAGACTTTATTACATCTCAATGTAATTGGAATGTTTACAACTAACTAAGCGTAAAAACTTTAATATAGCAACATTGATCAATTATTTGCAAGTGAATGAATTCTGTTTGAATATGCAACCATTATTTTGTACACACAGCACATGTAAGTTCACGCCCATCGACATAAGGTGGACATCTCAATGAACCGCATCGGGCTTCTGCAAAATACATTAACTTTCCGTTTTCATCTTTGATTCCTCCAGTCAGATATTCCGGTTCTCCATCTAAACAGACAAAATCAGCCGACGTATGTGTTTCATGTTCGCTTACTAGATAACCGCTGTATTCTATTGTCCAATTATCGTAACATTTGTTCCTACCGGGTATCATCAAAACGCTGGCACGTTTTGTATGACAGACAGAACATGGAACATCTTTGTCAAGTAATGCTTGTCCGAAGAATTTGTTCATATTTCGTGCATATAATTGATATTCGACCCCCCAAACAGTGCTTGAGGACTGATGTTGATCCTCATAGTATCCCCAAAGAGGTTCCTCTGGCAAACAAATATAGTTCGATCCTCCTTTGTTCGATTTATAATGTGAACCTGCAGCGTACCCTTTGTATACCATCTCTGTTCCATTCTCAGGACATGAATTCTTTCCCCATCGTATGAAAGTAGACCCAGTACTGTCCAGTGATACTGATGAAAGTTTTGTTATAAGGCGGTCATACTTCTTAGTGATATCTGAAATTGTCAAGTAAGACAACTTTCAATTACGCAAAGAAAATACTCTGATTTATATTATTATCTTATCTAGAACAGATTTATAATGGTTAAAATGCGTCATTGTCTCTTTTTGTTAAACTCCGAGAGGAATTACTTACTCGTATAAAAAAGCACAATATATTTGTATATTTCAGAATGTCTGGCGCAAATGTCTATCACTTCGATATGCTTTAACGAGTGTGAAAAAAAATCTAATTTAAATTGAGTTGAACACTATAACAAACAAAAAAGCAAGAAAATCATCTTATACATATACATAATTATAATTCATTGTAAAAGCATACCTTGTAATTTCCCAGTAAGTATTTCAATAGTCTTCGCCTGAGATTGAATAATTTCTCCTTGTTTATTTTGTTCAATCTCTAACAAAACCATCTTGTGTAACATTTTATGATCATAGTCGAATCTAGATGTACACACAGGCTCCTGTGGCGAAGTAAATGCCACGGAAATCGTCGATAAAATACTGAAAACGACAACACCTCTCATAACAGACATTTGCCACGTTTTAACGATATTAACAAAGTACCCAACCACTAATAGATAAATCTCATCCGTCGCTTCGTTTTAATAATGATGAAGAACATGTACTCGAATACGTACGTGTTAATAGTTCAAAATGATGCATATTACCGTACGCGGTTAGGTATAAATGATGTGTGGTTTAAATTCGCAGCACGTTTTCGAAATTCAGTTGTACAATATTATCTACGCGTTTCACACCCAGTATTTAGATGAATAAGAATGCGGAGAGTATGTAAACAGGATTTATTTCATGCATTAACGCAATTAAGATTTTTTTAGTTTTGAGCGTGGGAAATGTTTATTTCCGAGTCATTAGTATTAACAACAATAAATGATTGTTATTCGTTGCAAATACAATTACAAATGTGATTAAATATAGCTAGTTGTAAGATATTATCTTTGCCAATTAATAAAAAGAAAATGATGGATTGCATTACATTGTGGACACAGATGAACCAATTATCGTCTGTGATAAAAATGTGTCTTATATTTCATTTTTGAAACTTTATTATATCTCGATGTATAGGGAATATTTCCAATTGACCAAGCATATAAATTTGATATCGCTACATTAAATAATTATTTGCTATTGGCATATAAACATACTACGGATGCAAAATACATTAGTCTGGAGAATGAATTCTGTTTGAATATGCAGCCATTACTTTGTACACACAGCACATGTAAGTTCACGTCCATCAACGTAAGGTGGACATCTCAACGAACCACACCGGCCTTCAGCAAAGTACATCAATTTTCCGTTGTCATTATTTCTTCCTCCTGGCAGATATTCGGACTCTCCGTCCAAACAGACGAAATCAGCCGATGTATGTATTTCTTGTTCGCTTACTAAATAACCGCTGTATTCTAATGTCCAATTATCGTAACATTTGTTCCTTCCGGGTATCATCAGAATGCTGGCACGTTTTGTGTGACAAACAGAATATGGAACGTCTTTGTCAAGTAATGCTTGTCCGAAGAATTTATTCATATTTCGTCCGGTTAATTTATATTCGACTCCTAAACAGTGCTTGAGGTATTTGGTTGATCTTCATAGTACCTCCAAAGAGGTTCCTCTGGCAAACAAATATAGTTGGACCCTCCTCGTTTCGAACTGTATTGTGAACCAGCAGCGTAGCCTTTGTATACTATCTCTGTTCCATTCTTAGGACAGGAATTCCTTCCCCATCCAAGGAAAGTAGACCTAAGACTGTCCAGTGATACTAATGACAGTTTTTTTATAAGGCGGTCATACTTCTTAGTGATATCTGACATTGGCAAGTAAGACTACGTCAAATTACACATAGAAAATATATTGATTTACACTGTAATCTAAAACAGAATCGATTTATAATAAAATATGCCATTGTTTATTTTGTAAAATCTGAGAGGAATTAATCTAATAAATTACACTCAATTTATATATATTTCAGAACGCCTGATGTAAATGTTTTTCCGTTTGATTTGCTAAAATCAGTATGGAATAGAAACAAATCAATAATTTAAATTGAACTGAACACTATAACAAACAAAAAACAAACAAGAAAATCTTATACATATACATATATTTCATTGTAAAAGCATACCACGTAATTTCCCTGTAAGTATTTCTATAGTCTTCGCCTGAGACTGAATAATTTCTCCTTGTTTATTTTGTTCAATCTCGAACAAAACCATCTTGTGTAACATTTTATAATCGTAGTCGAATCGAGATGTACGCAAAGACTCCTGTGGCGAAGTAAATGCCACGGAAAATGTCGATAAAATACTGTAAACGACAACTCCTCTCATGACAGTCATTTGCCACGTTTAATGATATTAAGAAATTGCCAAACTACTAGCAGATTAATCTCACCCGTCTCTTCGTTTTAATAATGATGATGAACATATACTCGAATAAGTTCGTGTTAATTGTTCGAAATGATGCATATTACACTACGAGATTAAATATAAATGATAAGTAGGTTACATTTGTAGCACGTCTTCGAGATACATTTATACAAACATTATCTATGCGGAGGATAACTAAACAGGATTTATTTCACGCATTAACGTAATTAAGATTTTATTAGTTATGAGCGTGGCAAATGTTTATTTCAGAGTCATTAGCATTAACCACAAGCAATGATTAATTGTTAATCGCTGCAAATACACTTACAAATGTAATTAAATATAGCGAGTAGTAAGACATTATCTTTGCTTTTGAAGAAAATGAAAACGGTGTATTACATTACATCGTGGTCATAGATGAACCAAATATCCTCTGTCATGAAAATGTGTTGATAACTTTTAAATTACAACGATATATATACATCTGTCTACACATGGACATAGTCCAACAGACAATTCGTGTTTGGAAGTAGGCTGTACAGGATATAATGAAACGTGATCTTTGAGTTGTTAGATTGTCAAAATTAGGTATCTTTGTCTTACTATAGCACTTGTAGGTCACTTAGCGGTTATTAATATGTTTAGAATTAGTATTTTTATCCGTAAACTTTTACTCTCTATCATAATGCAAGAACCTCGGTTGAATGAAACTATAAACAATATATTAGAAAAACAAATATCATGTCTATCACGTCTAATATCTCATTTTTGAGACTTTATTACCTCTCAATATAAATGTAATGGTTACAACTGACTAAGCGTTATAAACTTATAAAAAATATCATGGATGCAAAATACACTAGTCTTGAGAATGGATTCTCTTTGAATTGCAACGATTATTTTGTACACACAGCACATGTAAGTTCACGTCCATCAACATAAGGTGGACATCTCAACGAACCACATCGGGTTTCTGCAAAGTACATTAACTTTCCATTTTCATTTGTTAGATTGTCAAAATTAGGTATCTCTGTCTTACTATAGCACTTGTAGGTCACTTAGCGGTTATTAATGAGTTTAGAATTAGTATTTTTATCCGTAAACTTTTACTCTCTATCATAATGCTAGAACCTCGGTTGAATGAAACTATAAACAATATATTAGAAAAACAAATATCATGTCGATCACGTCTAATATTTCATCTTTGATACTTTATTACATCTCAATATAAATGTAATGTTTACAACTGACTAAGCGTTATAAAATTGTAAAAATACCATGGATGCAAAATACACTAGTCTTGGGAATGGATTGTCTTTGAATTGCAACTATTATTTTGTACACACAGCACATGTAAGTTCA
Organism: Lutraria rhynchaena; assembly: GCA_008271625.1. Taxonomy (NCBI): domain Eukaryota; kingdom Metazoa; phylum Mollusca; class Bivalvia; order Venerida; family Mactridae; genus Lutraria; species Lutraria rhynchaena. The sequence goes on from VIBL01000040.1 coordinate 1,322,571, forward strand.
CGTCCATCAACATAAGGTGGACATCTCAACGAACCACATCGGGCTTCTGCAAAGTACATTAACTTTCCATTTTCATCTTTGATTCCTCCAGTCAGATTTTCGGGCTCTCCATCCAAACACACAAAATCAGCCGACGAATGTGATTCATATTCGCTTACTAGATAACCGCTGTATTCTAATGTCCAATTATCGTAACATTTGTTCCTACCGGGTATCATCAAATCGCTAGCACGTTTTGTATGACAGAACATGGAACATCTTTGTCAAGTAATGCTTGTCCGAAGAATTTATTCATATTTCTTCCTTTTAATTCATATTCGACTCCAAAAACTGTGCTTGAGGTCTGTTGTTGATCTTCATAGTATCCCCAAAGAGGTTCCTCTGGTAAACAAATATAGTTGGACCCTCCTCGTTTAGAATTATAATGTGAACCAGCAGCGTAGCCTTTGTATATAATCACTGTTCCATTCTCAGGACAGGAATTCCTTCCCCATCGTATGAAAGTAGACCCAGTACTGTCCAGTGATACTGATGAAAGTTTTGTTATTAGGCGGTCATACTGCATAGTGATATCTGAAATTGTCAAGTAAGACTACGTCAAATTACACATAGAAAATATATTGATTTACACTGTAATCTAAAACAGTATAAATTATGCCATTGTTTATTTTGTACAAACCGAGAGGAATTACTTTAATAAATCGCACTCAATTTATATATATTTTAGAATGTCTGGTGTAAATGTCTATCCGTTAGACATGCTAGAACGAGTATTGAATAGAAAAAATGGCTATCAGTTCGATATGCTTAAACGAGTATGAAATAGAAAAAAACAATAGTTTGAATTGAACTGAACACTATAACAAACAAGAAAGCAAGAAAATCATTTTGTACATATACATATAATTCATTGTAAAATCATACCTTGTAATTTCCCCGTCAGTATTTCGATAGTTTTCGCTTGAGATTGAATAATTTCTCCTTGTTTATTTTGTTCAATCTCTAACAAAACCATCTTTTGTAACATTTTATGATCATAGTCGAATCTAGATGTGCATCCAGGCTCCTGTGGCGAAGTAAATGCTAAGGAAAATGTCGACAAAATACTGAAAACGACAACTCCTCTCATGACAGACATTTGTTACGTTTTAACGATATTAAGAAATTGTCAAGCTACTAGTAGATAAATCTCATCCATCGCTTCGTTTTAATAATGATGATGAACATATACTCGAATAAGTACGTGTTAAGTGTTCGAAATGATGCATATTACACTACGCGATTATATTTTAATGATGTGTGGTTTAAACTTGTAGCACGGTTTCGAGATACATTTGTACAAAAATATCTACTTGCTTCACGCGAAGTGTTGAGATGAATAAGGATGCGGAGAGTATGTAAACAGGATTTATTTCATGCATTAGCGCAATTGAGAGTTTATTAGTTTTGAGCGTGCGAAATGTTTATTTGACAGTCATTAGTAATTACCACAAGCAATGATTAATTGTTATTCGTTGCAAATACAATTACAAATGTGATTAACTATAGCTAGTTATAAGATATTTTCTTTGCCAATTAATAAAAAAGAAAATGATGGATTGCATTGCATTGTGGTCACAGATGAACCAAATGTCGTCTGTGATAAAAATGTGTCTTATATTTCATTTTTGAAACTTTGTCATATCTCGATATAGAGGTAATATTTACAACCGACCAAGCATATGAATTTGATATCGCTATATCAAACAATTATTTGCTATTGGCATATAAAAATACTACGGATGCAAAATACATTAGTCTGGAGAATGAATTCTGTTTCAATATGCAACCGTTATTTTGTACACACAGCTCATGTAAGTTCACGTCCATCAACGTAAGGTGGACATCTCAACGAACCACATCGGGCTTCAAATAACCGCTGTATTCAAATGTCCAATTATTGTAACATTTGTTGCTTCCGGATATCATCAAAACGCTAGCACGTTTTGTATGACAGACAGAGCATGGAACATCTTTGTTAAGTAATGCTTGGCCGAAGGATTTGTTCATATATCTTCCATATAATTCGACTCTTCATAGTATCCCCAACAAATGGTAAACAAATATAGTTGGACCCTACTCGTTTTGAATTATAATGTGAACCAGAAGCGTAGCCTTTGTATACCATCTCTATTCCATTCTCAGGACAGGGATTCCTTCTCGATCGTATGAAAATCGACCCAGTAATGTCCTGTGATACTGATGACAGTTTTGTTATAAGACGGTCATAGTGATATCTGAAATTGTCAAGTAAGACAACATTCAAATTCGAGCGGAAAATACACTGATTTGCATTATTATCTAAAACAGAATTACAATAATTAAAAAGTGTCATTGTTTCTTTTTGTTAAAAACTGAGAGGAATTACTTATAAAAATAAACCAGAATACAATTTTATATTTCAGAATGGCGCAAATCAGTCTGCGATATGATAAAACGAGTATGGAATAGAAAAAAATCACTCATTTAAATTGAATTGAATATTATAACAAATATGAAAGCGTATCGTAGAAATACATATAATTCATCGTAAAATCATACCTTGTAATTTCCCCGTCAGTATTTCTATAGTTTTCGCTTGAGATTGAATAATTTCTCCTTGTTTATTTTGTTCAATCTCTAACAAAACCACCTTTTGTCTTTACCGTTACCAATCATAAGAGGATGGGATGAACTTCTAAAACTAGCTAGACATTTTCTAAACTTGTTAATATTAATAGCATTTACATAATTTTCTACATTATATGATCTTTTGAATTGAACAGAGTGACATAGTTCAACATTAAGTGAACAATTTGTAACCCATGTCTGTACATAAATAAAATAAGATTTTTAAGTTTTAAGCGTGAAAAATGTTTCTTACACAGTCATTAGCAATAACCACAAGAAATGATGAAACGTTAATTCTTGCAAATATAATTACAAATGTAATTAAATATAGCGAATTGTCAGACATAATCTTTGTCAAAAATGGAAAACAATGTAATCGTTATATAGTGGTCATAGAGAAACCAAATATCGTATAAAAGTGTTGATAATTAGTAAATTACTACGATATATATGTGTAAATCTATCTTGGATATATTCAGAACAAAGGTGTTGATTCTGGAGATAGGTTGAACAGGTTATAGTGAAAGTTAAGTCTTATTGTTATCTTTAGGCTTCTCTATAAGAATGTAAGAACCTGGGTTGAAATACTATACACTATAAATAAAAAAATACAAATTAAAATATCATGTGTCTAATATTTCATTTTTTAGACTTTATTACATTTCGATACGAAGGGAATATTTCCAATTGACTCAGCATTATAATTTTGATATCGCTAAATGAAACTATTATTTGCAATTAGCATATAAAAATTCCATGGATGCAAAATACATAGATCTGAAGAGATATTTTGTTTCAGTATGTCAACAATTATTTTGTACACACAGCACATGTAAGTTCACGTCCATCGACGTAAGGTGGACATCTCAACGAACCACATCGGCCTTCAGCAAAGTACATCAATTTTCCGTTGTCATTTTTTCTTCCTCCAGACAAATATTCGGGCTCTCCATCCAAACACACAAAATCAGCCGACGAATGTGTTTCATGTTCGCTTACTAGATAACCGCTGTATTCTAATGTCCAGTGATCGTAACATTTGTTCTTACCGGGCACCATCAGAACGCTGGCACGTTTTGTGTGACAGACAGAACATGGAACATCTTTGTCATATAATGCTTGTCCGAAGAATTTGTTCATATTTCGTCCGGTTAATTCATATTCGACTCCCCAAACAGTGCTTGAGGTCTGTTGTTGATCTTCATAGTATCTCCAAAGAGGTTCCTCTGGTAAACAAATATAGTTGGACCCTCCTCGTTTAGAATTATAATGTGAACCTGCAGCGTAGCCTTTGTATACCATCTCTGTTCCATTACCAGGACAGGAACTCCTTCCCCATCGTATGAAAGTAGACCCAGTACTGTCCAGTGATACTGATGACATTTTTGTTATAAAACGGTCATATTTCTTAGTGATATCTGAAATTGGCAAGTAAGACAATGTTCAATTACGAAAAGAAAATACACTGATTTACATTATTATCTACAGGACTAGATTTATAATAATTAAAAAGCGCCATCGTTTATTTTGTAAAACCCGAGAGGACTTATAAAAATGAATCACAATCTATTTTCATATGACTTGTCAGAATGTCTGGCGCAAATGTCTACCCTTTCGATATGCAAAACGAGTGCGATATTTAAAAATACACGAATTTAAATTGAATTGAGCACTGTAACAAATATAGGAAATATACAAAAACATAGAAAATCATCTCGTAGAAATTAATATAATTCATCGTAAGACCATACCTCGTAATTTCCCCGTCAGTATTTCGATAGTTTCTGCTTGAGATTGAATAATTTCTCCTTGTGTATTTTGTTCAATCTCCAATAAAACCATCTTGTGTAACATTTTATGATCATAGTCGAATCTAGATGTACACACAGGCTCCTGTGGCGAAGTAAATGCCACGGAAAACGTCGACAAAATACTGAAAACGACAACTCCTCTCATGACAGCCATTTGCCACGTTTAATGATATTAACAAAGTAACAAACCGCTGATAGATAAATCTCATCCGTCGCTTCGTTTAAATAATGATGATAAACATATATTCGAATAAGTACGTGTTAATTGTTCAAAATGATGCATATTACCGTACGCGATTAGATATAAATGATATGTGGTTTTAATTCGTAGCACGTTTTCGAGATACATTTGTACAATATTATCTACGTGTTTCATTATCTACGAATTATTGAGATGAATAAGAATGCGGAGAGAATGTAAACAGGATTTATTTCATGCATTAACGTAATTAAGATTTTTTTAGTTTTGAGCGTGGGAAATGTTTATTTCCGAGTCATTAGTATTAACCACAAGTAATGGTTAGTTGTTATTCGTTGGAAATTCAATTGCAAATGTAATTAAATATAGCTAGTTGTAAGACATTATCTTTGCCAATTAATAAAAAAGAAAATGATGGATTGCATTACATTGTGGTAACAGATGAACCAAATATCGTCTGTGATAAAATTGTGTCTAATATTTCATTTTTTGAACTTTATTATCTCTCGATGTAGAGGGAATATTTACAAATTTGATATCGCTACATCAAACAATCATTTGCTATTGGCATGCAAAATACATTAGTCTGGAGAATGAATTCTGTTTGAATATGCAGCCATTATTTTGTACACACAGCACATGTACGTTCACGTCCATCGACGTAAGGTGTACATCTCAACGAACCACATCGGCCTTCAGCAAAGTACATCAATTTTCCATTGTCATTATTTCTTCCTCCAGGCAGATATTCGGACTCTCCGTCCAAACAGACGAAATCAGCCGATGTATGCATTTCATGTCCGCTTACTAAATAACCGCTGTATTCTAATGTCCAATTATCGTAACATTTGTTCCTTCCGGGTATTAATAGAACGCTAGCACGTTTTGTGTGACAGACAGAACATGGAACATCTTTGTCAAGTAATGCCTGTCCGAAGAATTTGCTCATATTTCTTCCATCTAATTCATATTCGACTCACCAAACATTGCTCGATGTCTGTTGTTGATCTTCATAGTATCCCAAAAGAGGTTCCTCTGGTAAACAAATATAGTTGGACCCTCCCTTGTTCGAGTTATAATGTGAACCAGCAGCGTAGCCTTTGTATACCACCTCTGTTCCATTCTCAGGACATGTATTCCTTCCCCATCGTATGAAAGTAGACCCAGTACTGTCCAGTGATACTTATGACAGTTTTGTTCTAAGGCGGTCATACTTCTTAGTGATATCTGAAATTGTCAAGTAAGACAACGTTGAATTACGCAAAGAAAATACACTGATTTACATTATTATCTAGAACATAATTATAATAATTAAAATATGTAATTGTGTCTTTTTGTTACAAACCGAGAGGAATTATTTACTCGTATAAAACTAAACCAAAATATATTTGTATATTTCAGATTATTTGGCGCAAATGGCTATCAGTTCGATATGCTTAAACGAGTATGAAATAGAAAAAAACAATAGTTTGAATTGAATTGAACACTATAACAAACCAAAAAGCAAGAAAATCTTATACATATACATATATTTCATTGTAAAAGCATACCTTGTAATTTCCCAGTAAGTATTTCTATAGTCTTCGCCTAAGATTGAATAATTTCTCTTTGTTTATTTTGTTCAATCTCGAACAAAACCATCTTGTGTAACATTTTATAATCGTAGTCGAATCTAGATGTACACACAGGCTCCTGTGGCGAAGTAAATACCCAGGAAAATGTCGATAAAATACTGAAACGACAACTCCTCTCATGACAGTCATTTGCCACCTTTAATGATATTAAGAAATTGCAAAACCGTTAATAGATTAATCTCATCCGTCGCTTCGAACCAAACCATCTTGTGTAACATTTTATAATCGTAGTCGAATCTAGATGTACACACAGGCTCCTGTGGCGAAGTAAATACCCAGGAAAATGTCGATAAAATACTGAAACGACAACTCCTCTCATGACAGTCATTTGCCACCTTTAATGATATTAAGAAATTGCAAAACCGTTAATAGATTAATCTCATCCGTCGCTTCGATGATGAACATATACTCGAATAAGTACGTGTTAATTGTTCAAAATGATGCATATTACACTACGCGGTCGAATATAAATGATAAGTAGTTTGCATTTGTCTTCGAGATACATTTTTACAAACATTATCTATGCGGAGGATAACTAAACAGGATTTATTTCACGCATTAACGTAATTAAGATTTTATTAGTTATGAGCGTGGCAAATGTTTATTTCAGAGTCATTATAATTAACCATAAGCAATAATTAATTATTTATCGCTGCAAATACAATTACAAATGTAATTAAATATAGCGAGTAGTAAGACATTATCTTTGCTTTTGAAAAAAATGAAAACGATGTATTACATTATATCGTGGTCAAAGATGAACCAAATATCCTCTGTCATGAAAATGTGTTGATAACTTTTAAATTACAACGATATATAAACATCTGTCTACGCATGGACATAGTCCAACGGACAATTCGTTTTTAGAGGTAGGCTGTACAGGATATAATGAAACGTATTCTTTGAGTTGTTAGGTTGTCAAAATTAGGTATCTCTGTCTTACTATTGCACTTGTAGGTCACTTAGCGGTTATTAATGAGTTTAGAATTAGTATTTTTATCCGTAAACTTTTACTCTCTATCATAATGCAAGAACCTCGGTTGAATGAAACTATAAACAATATATTAGAAAAACAAATATCATGTCTATCACGTCTAATATCTCATTTTTGAGACTTTATTACCTCTCAATATAAATGTAATGTTTACAACTGACTAAGCGTTATAAAATTGTAGAAATACCATGGATGCAAAATACACTAGTCTTGGGAATGGATTGTCTTTGAATTGCAACTATTATTTTGTACACACAGCACATGTAAGTTCACGTCCATCAACGTAAGGTGGACATCTCAACGAACCACATCGGACTTCTGCAAAGTACATTAACTTTCCATTTTCATCTTTGATTCCTCCGGTCAGATTTTCGGGCTCTCCATCCAAACACACAAAATCAGCCGACGAATGTGATTCATCTTCGCTTACTAGATAACCGCTGTATTCTAATGTCCAATTATCGTAACATTTGTTCCTACCGGGTATCATCAAAACGCTAGCACGTTTTGTATGACAGACAGAACATGGAACATCTTTGTCAAGTAATGCTTGTCCGAAGAATTTATTCATATTTCTTCCTATTAATTCATATTCGACTCCGAAAAACTGTGCTTGAGGCCTGTTGTTTATCTTCATAGTATCCCCAAAGAGGTTCCAAATATAGTTGGACCCTCCTCGTTTAGAATCATAATGTGAACCAGCCGCGTAGCCTTTGTATACAATCACTGTTCCATTCTCAGGACATGAATTCCTTCCCCATCGTATGAAAGTAGACCCAGTACTGTCCAGTGATACTGATGAAAGTTTTGTTATAAGGCGGTCATACTTCTTAGTGATATCTGAAATTGTCAAGTAAGACTACGTCAAATTACACATAGAAAATATATTGATTTACATTGTAATCTAAAACAGAATCGATTTATAATAAAATATGCCATTGTTTATTTTGTACAAACCGAGAGGAATTACTTTAATAAATCAGACTCAATTTATATATATTTCAGAATGTCTGGTGTAAATGTCTATCCGTTAGATATGCTAAAACGAGTACTGAATAGAAAAAAACAATAATTTAAATTGAACTGAACACTAAAACAAACAAAAAAGCAAGAAAATCATTTTGTACATATACATATAATTCATTGTAAAATCATACCTTGTAAGTTCCTCGTCAGTATTTCTATAGTTTCCGCTTGAGATTGAATAATTTCTCCTTGTTTATTTTGTTCAATCTCTAACAAAACCATCTTTTGTCTTTACCTTTCTCAATCATAAGAGGATGGGATGAACTTCTAAAACTAGCTAGACATTTTCTAAACTTGTAAATATCAATACCATTTACATAATTTTCTACATTATATGATCTTTTAAATTGAACAGAGTGACATAGTTAAATATTAAGTGAACAATTTGTAACCCATATCTGTGCATAAATAAAATAAGATTTTTAAGTTTTAAGCGTGGAAAATGTTTCTTACAGAGTCATTAGCAATAACCACAAGAAATGATTCATCGTTAATTGTTGCAAATACAATTACAAATGTAAGTAAATATAGCGAATTGTAAGACATAATCTTTGTCAAATAATAAAAATGGAAAACAATGTTTTGCGTTATATTGTGGTCATAGAGAAACCAAATATCGTACTTAATAAAAGTGTTGATAATTAGTAAATTACTACGATATATATTAGTAAATCTATCTTGGACATCTTCAGAACATAGGTGTTGATTCTGGAGGTAGGTTAAACAGGTTATAGTGAAAGTTTAGTCTTATTGTTATCTTTAGGCTTCTCTATCAGAATGTAAGAACCTGGGTTAAAATACAATACACTATAAATAAAAAATACAAATAAAAATATCATGTGTCCAATATTTCATTTTTTAGACTTTATTACATTTCGACACGAAGGGAATATTTCCAATTGACTCAGCATTATAATTTTGATATCGCTAAATGAAACTATTATCTGCAATTAGCATATATAAATAACATTGATGCAAAATACATAAATTTGAAGAAATATTTTGTTTGAGTATGTCAACAATTATTTTGTACACACAGCACATGTAAGTTCACGTCCTTCGACGTAAGGTGGACATCTCAACGAACCACATCGGCCTTCAGCAAAGTACATCAATTTCCCGTTGTCATTATTTCCTCCTCCAGGCAGATATTCGGGCTCTCCATCCAAACACACAAAATCAGCCGACGAATGTGTTTCATGTTCGCTTACTAGATAACCGTTGTATTCTAATGTCCAGTTATCGAAACATTTGCTCCTACCGGGCACCATCAGGACGCTGTCACGTTTTGTGTGACAGACAGAACATGGAACATCTTTGTTAAGTAATGTTTGTCCGAAGAATTTATTCATATTTCGTCCGGTTAATTCATATTCGACTCCCCAAACAGTGCTTGAGGTCTGTTGTTGATCTTCATAGTATCTCCAAAGAGGTTCCTCTGGTAAACAAATATAGTTGGACCCTCCTCGTTTCGAACTATAATGTGAACCAGCAGCGTAGCCTTTGTATACCATCTCTGTTCCATTACCAGGGCAGGAACTCCTTCCCCATCGTATGAATGTAGACCCAGTACTGTCCAGTGAAACTGGTGACAGTTTTGTTATAAGGCGGTCATACTTCGTAGTGATATCTGAATTTGGCAAGTAAGACTACGTCAAATTGCACATAGAAAATATATTGATTTACATCATTATCAACAAAATAGAATTATAATAAAATGTGTCATTGTTTATTTTGTAAAAACCGAGAAGAATTACTTATTAAAATAAATCACAATATATTTGTGTATTTCCGAATGTCTGGTGTAAATGTTTATCCGTTCGATATGCAAAAACTAGTATGGAATAGAAAAAATCACTATTTTAATTGAATTAAACAAATATGAAAATATATAAAATCATCTCGTATAAATACATTCAATTCACCGTAAAACCATACCTTGTAATTTCCCCGTTACTATTTCGATAGTTTTTGCTTGAGATTGAATAATTTCTCCTTGTTTATTTTGTTCAATCTCTAACAAAACTATTTTGTGTAACATTTTATGATCATAGTCGAATCTAGATGTACACACAGGCTCCTGTGGCGAAGTAAATGCCAAGGAAAATGTCGATAAAATACCGAAAACGACAACTCCTCTCATGACAGACATTTGCTACGTTTTAACGATATTAACAAACTGACAAAACGCTAATAGATAAATCTCATCCGTCGCTTCTAATGATGCTAATGATGATGAACATATACTCGAATAAGTACGTGTTAAGTGTTCGAAATGATGCTTATTACACTACGCTGATAAATATAAATGATTTAAACGTGTAGCACGTTTTCGAGATACATTTATAAAAAAAAATTATCTGTGTTTCGCGTGAAGTATTGAGATGAATAAGAATGCCGAGAGTATGTAAACAGGATTTATTTCATGCATTAAAGTAATTAAGATTTTATCAGTTTTGAGCGTGGGAAATGTTTATTTCATAGTCATTAGCATTAACCACAAGCAATGAATATTTGTTAATCAATGCAAATACAATTAAAAATGTAATAAAATACAGCTAGTTGTAAGACATTCTCTTTGCCAATTAGTAAAAGGAAAACGATGTATTACATTACGTTGTGATCATAGATTAACCAAATCTCGTATGTAATGAAAATGTGTTGATAACTTGTAAATTACTACGATGTATATACATCTGTCTACGCATGGACATAGTCCAACTGACAAGTTGTTTTGGAGATAGGTTGTACAGGTTGTAATGAAATGTGAGCTTTGAGTAGTTTGGTTTTAGGTGATTGTCCAAAACTAGATATCTGTATCTTACTATTGCACTTGTATACCACTTAGTAATGTTTAATGAGTTTAGTATTAGTATTTTAATCTGCTAACTTCAACTCCCTATCATAACGTTAGAACCTCGGCTAAATGAGAATATAAACACTATATGAAAAAAAAAAAACAAATTAAAATATCCTGTGTCTAATATTTCATTTTGAGACTTTATTACGTCTCAATGTATAGGGGGCGTTTACCACAAACTAAGCGTAAAAACTTTGATATAGCTACATTGATCAATTATTTGCAATTAGCATGTAAAACTACCATGGGTGCAAAATACATAAGTCTGGCGAATGACTTCTGTTTGAATATGCAACCATTATTTTGTACACACAGCACATGTAAGTTCACGTCCATCAACGTAAGGTGGACATCTCAACGAACCGCATCGGGTTTCTGCAAAATACATTAACTTTCCGTTGTCATCTTTGATTCCTCCAGTCAGATATTCTGGTTCTCCATCCAAACAGACGAAATCAGCCGACGTATGTGTTTCATGTTCGCTTACTAGATAACCGCTGTATTCTAATGTCCAATTATCGTAACAATTGTTCCTACCGGGTATCATCAAAACTCTAGCACGTTTTGTGTGACAGACAGAACATGGAACATCTTTGTCAAGTAATGTTTGTCCGAAGAATTTGTTCATATTTCTTCCATATAAATTATATTCGACCCCCCAAACAGTGGTTGAGGATTGTTGTTGATCCTCGTAGTATCCCCAAAGAGGTTCCTCTGGTAAACAAATATAGTTGGATCCTCCTTTGTTCGAGTCATAATGTGAACCAGCAGCGTAGCCTTTGTATACCATCTCTGTTCCATTATCAGGACAGGAATTTCTTCCCCATCGTATGAAAGTAGACCCAGTACTGTCCAGTGATACAGACGATAGTTTTGTAATAAGCCGGTCATACTTCTTAGTGACATCTGAAATTGTCAAGTAAGACAACTTTCAATTACGAAAAGAAAATACATTGATTTACATAATTATGTACAAGACTAGAATTATAATAATTAAAAGCGTCATCGTTTATTTTGTAAAACCCGAGAGGATAAAAACGAATCATAATATATTTTTATATGACTTCTCAGAATGTTTGGCGCAAATGTCTATCCTTTCGATATGCAAAAACGTGTGCGATATTTAAAATATACACGAATTTAAATTGAATTGAGCACAGTAAAAAATATGAAAGCATGGAAAATCATCTCGTAGAAATAAATGTAATTCATTGTAAAATCATACCTTGTAATTTCCCCGTCAGTATTTCGATAGTCTTCGCTTGAGATTGAATATTTTCTCCTTGTTTATTTTGTTCAATCTCTAACAAAACCATCTTGTGTAACATTTTATGATCATAGTCGAATCTAGATGTACACACAGGCTCCTGTGGCGAAGTAAATGCCAACGAAAATGTCGATAAAATACCGAAAACGACAACTCCTCTCATGACAGACATTTGCTACGTTTTAACGATATCAACAAACTGACAAAACGCTAATAGATAAATCTCATCCGTCGCTTCGTTTTAATAGTGATGATGAACATATTCTCGAATAAGTACGTGTTAAGTGTTTGAAATGATGCTTATTACACTACGCGGTTAAATATAAATGATTTAAACGTGTAGCACGTTTTCGAGATACATTTATAAAAAAAAATTATCTGTGTTTCGCGTGAAGTGTTGAGATGAATGAGAATGCGGAGAGTATGTAAACAGGATTTATTTCATGCATTAACGTAATTAAGATTTTATCAGTTTTGAGCGTGGGAAATGTTTATTTCATAGTCATTAGCATTAACCACAAGCAATGAATATTTGTTAATCAATGCAAATACAATTACAAATGTAATTAAATACAGCTAGTTGTAAGACATTCTTTTTGCCAGTTAGTAAAAGAGAAAACGATGTATTACATTACGTTGTGATCATAGATTAACCAAATCTCGTATGTAATGAAAATGTGTTGATAACTTGTAAATTACTACGATGTATATACATTTTTCTACGCATGGACATAGTCCAACTGACAAGTTATTTTGGAGATAGGTTGTACAGGTTATAATGAAATGTGACCTTTGAGTAGTTTTGTCTTAGGTGATTGTCCAAAACTAGATATCTGTATCTTACTATTGCACTTGTATACCACTTAGTAATGTTTAATGAGTTTAGTATTAGTATTTTAATCTGCTAACTTCAACTCCCTATCATAACGTTAGAACCTCGGCTAAATGAGAATATAAACACTACATAAAAAAAAAACAAATTAAAATATCCTGTGTCTAATATTTCATTTTGAGACTTTATTACGTCTCAATGTATAGGGGGCGTTTACCACAAACTAAGCGTAAAAACTTTGATATAGCAACATTGATCAATTATTTGCAATTAGCATGTAAAACTACCGTGGATGCAAAATACATAAGTCTGGGGAATGACTTCTGTTTGAATATGCAACCATTATTTTGTACACACAGCACATGTAAGTTCACGTCCATCAACGTAAGGTGGACATCTCAACGAACCGCATCGGGTTTCTGCAAAATACATTAACTTTCCGTTTTCATCTTTGATTCCTCCAGTCAAACATAGTTGGACCCTCCTCGTTTAGAATAATAATGTGAACCAGCAGCGTAGCCTTTGTATACCATCTTTGTTCCATTCTCAGGACATGTATTCCTTCCCCATCGTATGAAAGTAGACCCAGTACTGTCCAGTGATACAGACGATAGTTTTGTAATAAGCCGGTCATACTTCTTGGTGACATCTGAAATTGTCAAGTAAGACAATGTTCAATTACGAAAAGAAAATACACTGATTTACATTATTATGTACAAGACTAGAACTATAATAATTAAAAAGCGTCATCGTCCATTTTGTAAAACCCGAGAGGATAAAAACGGATCATAATATATTTTTATATGACTTGTCAGAATGTTTGGCGCAAATGTCTATCCTTGCGATATGCAAAATCGAGTGTGATATTTAAAAAATACAGTAAAAAATATGAAAGCATGGAAACTAATCTCGTAGAAATAAATGTAATTCATTGTAAAATCATACCTTGTAATTTCCCCGTCAGTATTTCTATAGTTTCCGCTTGAGATTGAATAATTTCTCCTAGTTTATTTTGTTCAATCTCTAACAAAACCATCTTTTGTCTTTACCGTTCTCAATCATAAGAGGATGGGATGAACTTCTAAAACTAGCTAGACATTTTCTAAACTTGTTAATATTAATAGCATTTACATAATTTTCTACATTATATGATCTTTTGAATTGAACAGAGTGACATAGTTAAATATTAAGTGAATAATTTGTAACCCATATCTGTGCATAAATAAAATAAGATTTTTAAGTTTTAAGCGTGGAAAATGTTTCTTACAGAGACATTAGCAATAACCACAAGAAATGATTAATCGTTAATTGTTGCAAATACAATTACAAATGTAATTAAATATAGTGAATTGTAAGACATAATCTTTGTCAAATAATAAAAATGGAAAACAATGTATTACGTTATATTGTGGTCATAGAGAAACCAAATATCGTACTTAATAAAAGTGTTGATAATTAGTAAATTACTACGATATATATATGTGTAAATCTATCTTGGATATGTTCAGAACATAGGTGTTAAACAGGTTTTAGTGAAAGTTTAGTCTTATTTTTATCTTTCGGCTTCTCTATCAGAATGTAAGAACTTGGGTTTAAATACTATACACTATAAATAAAAAAATACAAATTAAAATATCATGTGTCTAATATTTCATTTTTAGATTTTATTACATTTCGATACGAAGGGAATATTTCCAATTGACTAAGCATTATAATTTTTATATCGCTAAATGAAACTATTATTTGCAATTAGCATATAAAAATACCATGGATGCAAAATACATAAATCTGTAGAGATATTTTGTTTGAGTATGTCAACAATTATTTTGTACACACAGCATATGTAAGTTCACGTACTTCGACGTAAGGTGGACATCTCAGCGAACCACATCGGCCTCCAGCAAAGTACATCAATTTTCCGTTGTCATTTTTTCTTCCTCCAGTCAGATATTCGGACTCTCCGTCCAAACAGACGAAAGCAGCCGACGAATGTGTTTCATGTTCGCTTACTAGATAACCGTTGCATTCTAATGTCCAGTTATCGTAACATTTGTTCCTACCGGGCACCATCAGAACGCTGGCACGTTTTGTGTGACAGACGGAACATGGAACATCTTTGTCATATAATGCTTGTCCGAAGAATTTGTTCATATTTCGTCCGGTTAATTCATATTCGACTCACCAAACAGTGCTTGAGGTCTGTTGTTGATCTTCATAGTATCTCCAAAGAGGTTCCTCCGGTAAACAAATATAGTTGGACCCTCCTCGTTTCGATTTATAATGTGAACCAGCAGCGTAGCCTTTGTATATAATCTCTGTTCCATTCTCAGGACAGGAACTCCTTCCCCATCGTATGAAAGTAGACCCAGTACTGTCCAGTGATACTGATGACATTTTTGTTATAAAACGGTCATATTTCTTAGTGATATCTGAAATTGGCAAGTAAGACAATGTTCAATTACGAAAAGAAAATACACTGATTTACAATATTATCTACAAGACTAGAATTATAATGATTAAAATGCGTCATCGTTTATTTTGTAAAACCCGAGAGGACCATCTTGCGTAACATTTTATGATCATAGTCGAATGTGGATGTACACAAAGGCTCCTGTGGCGAAGTAAATGCCACGGAAAACGTCGACAAAATACTGAAAACGACAACTCCTCTCATGACAGCCATTTGCCACGTTTAATGATATTAACAAAGTAACAAACCGCTGATAGATAAATCTCATCCGTCGCTTCGTTTAAATAATGATGATAAACATATACTCGAATAAGTACGTGTTAATTGTTCAAAATGATGCATATTACCGTACGCGATTAGATATAAATGATATGTGGTTTTAATTCGTAGCACGTTTTCGAGATACATTTGTACAATATTATCTACGTGTTTCATTATCTACGAATTATTGAGATGAATAAGAATGCGGAGAGTATGTAAACAGGATTTATTTCATGCATTAACGTAATTAAGATTTTTTTAGTTTTGAGCGTGGGAAATGTTTATTTCCGAGTCATTAGTATTAACCACAAGAAATGGTTAATTGTTATTCGTTGGAAATTCAATTACAAATGTAATTAAATATAGCTAGTTGTAAGACATTATCTTTGCCAATTAATAAAAAAGAAAATGATGGATTGCATTACATTGTGGTAACAGATGAACCAAATATCGTCTGTGATAAAATTGTGTCTAATATTTCATTTTTGAAACTTTTTGCTATTGGCATGCAAAATACATTAGTCTGGAGAATGAATTCTGTTTGAATATGCAGCCATTATTTTGTACATACAGCACATGTAAGATGTATGCATTTCATGTCCGCTTACTAAATAACCGCTGTATTCTAATGTCCAATTATCGTAACATTTGTTCCTTCCGGGTATTAATAGAACGCTAGCATGTTTTGTGTTACAGACAGAACATGGAACATCTTTGTCATATAATGCTTGTCCGAAGAATTTGTTCATATTTCGTCCGGTTAATTCATATTCGACTCACCAAACATTGCTCGATGTCTGTTGTTGATCTTCATAGTATCCCAAAAGAGGTTCCTCTGGTAAACAAATATAGTTGGACCCTCCCTTGTTCGAGTTATAATGTGAACCAGCAGCGTGGCCTTTATATACCATCTTTGTTCCATTCTCAGGACATGTATTCCTTCCCCATCGTATGAAAGTAGACCCAGTACTGTCCAGTGATACTGATGAAAGTTTTGTTATAAGGCGGTCATACTTCTTAGTGATATCTGAAATTGTCAAGTAAGACAACGTTCAATTACGCAAAGAAAATACACTGATTTACATTATTATCTAGAATTATAATAATTAAAATGTGTAATTGTGTCTTTTTGTTACAAACCGAGAGGAATTACTTACTCTTATAAAACTAAGCCAAAATATATTTGTATATTTCAGAATATTTGGCGCAAATGGCTATCAGTTCGATATGCTTAAACGAGTATGAAATAGAAAAAACAATAGTTTGAATTGAATTGAACACTATAACAAACCAAAAAGCAAGAAAATCTTATACATATACATATATTTCATTGTAAAAGCATACCTTGTAATTTCCCTGTAAGTATTTCTATAGTCTTCGCCTAAGATTGAATAATTTCTCCTTGTTTATTTTGTTCAATCTCGAACAAAACCATCTTGTGTAACATTTTATAATCGTAGTCGAATCGAGATGTACACACAGGCTCCTGTGGCGAAGTAAATACCCAGGAAAATGTCGATAAAATACTGAAACGACAACTCCTCTCATGACAGTCATTTGCCACTTTTAATGATATTAAGAAATTGCAAAACCGTTAATAGATTAATCTCATTCGTCGCTTCGTTTAAATAATGATGATGAACATATACTCGAACAAGTACGTGTTAATTGTTCAAAATGATGCATATTACACTACGCGGTCGAATATAAATGATAAGTAGTTTACATTTGTAGCACGTCTTCGAGATACATTTTTACAAACATTATCTATGCGGAGGATAACTAAACAGGATTTATTTCACGCATTAACGTAATTAAGATTTTATTAGTTATGAGCGTGGCAAATGTTTATTTCAGAGTCATTAGCATTAACCACAAGCAATAATTAATTGTTAATCGCTGCAAATACAATTACAAATGTAATTAAATATAGCGAGTAGTAAGACATTATCTTTGCTTTTGAAAAAAATGAAAACGATGTATTACATTACATCGTGGTCATAGATGAACCAAATATCCTCTGTCATGAAAATGTGTTGATAACTTTAAATTACAACGATATATATATATCTGTCTACGCATGGACATAGTCCAACAGACAATTCGTTTCTGGTGGTAGGCTGTACAGGATATAATGAAACGTATTCTTTTAGTTGTTAGGTTGTCAAAATTAGGTATCTCTGTCTTACTATTGCACTTGTAGGTCACTTAGCGGTTATTAATGAGTTTAGAATTAGTATTTTTATCCGTAAACTTTTACTCTCTATCATAATGCTAGAACCTCGGTTGAATGAAACTATAAACAATATATTAGAAAAACAAATATCATGTCGATCACGTCTAATATTTCATCTTTGATACTTTATTACATCTCAATATAAATGTAATGTTTACAACTGACTAAGCGTTATAAAATTGTAAAAATACCATTGATGCAAAATACACTAGTCTTGGGAATGGATTGTCTTTGAATTGCAACTATTATTTTGTACACACAGCACATGTAAGTTCACGTCCATCAACGTAAGGTGGACATCTCAACGAACCACATCGGGCTTCTGCAAAGTACATTAACTTTCCATTTTCATCTTTGATTCCTCCAGTCAGATTTTCGGGCTCTCCATCCAAACACACAAAATCAGCCGACGAATGTGATTCATATTCGCTTACTAGATAACCGCTGTATTCTAATGTCCAATTATCGTAACATTTGTTCCTACCGGGTATCATCAAAACGCTAGCACGTTTTGTATGACAGACAGAACATGGAACATCTTTGTCAAGTAATGCTTGTCCGAAGAATTTATTCATATTTCTTCCTTTTAATTCATATTCGACTCCAAAAACTGTGCTTGAGGTTTGTTGTTGATCTTCATAGTATCCCCAAAGAGGTTCCTCTGGTAAACAAATATAGTTGGACCCTCCTCGTTTAGAATTATAATGTGAACCAGCAGCGTAGCCTTTGTATACAATCACTGTTCCATTCTCAGGACAGGAATTCCTTCCCCATCGTATGAAAGTAGACCCAGTACTGTCCAGTGATACTGATGAAAGTTTTGTTATAAGGCGGTCATACTGCTTAGTGATATCTGAAATTGTCAAGTAAGACTACGTCAAATTACACATAGAAAATATATTGATTTACACTGTAATCTAAAACAGTATAAATTATGCCATTGTTTATTTTGTACAAACCGAGAGGAATTACTTTAATAAATCGCACTCAATTTATATATATTTCAGAATGTCTGGTGTAAATGTCTATCCGTTAGACATGCTAGAACGAGTATTGAATAGAAAAAAAATGGCTATCAGTTCGATATGCTTATACGAGTATGAAATAGAAAAAAACAATAGTTTGAATTGAACTGAACACTATAACAAACAAAAAAGCAAGAAAATCATTTTGTACATATACATACAATTCATTGTAAAATCATACCTTGTAATTTCCCCGTCAGTATTTCGATAGTTTTCGCTTGAGATTGAATAATTTCTCCTTGTTTATTCTGTTCAATCTCTAACAAAACCGTCTTTTGTAACATTTTATGATCATAGTCGAATCTAGATGTGCATCCAGGCTCCTGTGGCGAAGTAAATGCCAAGGAAAATTTCGACAAAATACTGAAAACGACAACTCCTCTCATGACAGACATTTGTTACGTTTTAACGATATTAAGAAATTGTCAAGCTACTAGTAGATAAATCTCATCCGTCGCTTCGTTTTAATAATGATGATGAACATATACTCGAATATGTACGTGTTAAGTGTTCGAAATGATGCATATTACACTACGCGATTATATTTTAATGATGTGTGGTTTAAACTTGTAGCACGGTTTCGAGATACATTTGTACAAAAATATCTACTTGTTTCACGCGAAGTGTTGAGATGAATAGGGATACGGAGAGTATGTAAACAGGATTTATTTCATGCATTAGCGCAATTGAGAATTTATTAGTTTTAAGCGTGCGAAATGTTTATTTGACAGTCATTAGTAATTACCACAAGCAATGATTAATTGTTATTCGTTGCAAATACAATTACAAATGTGATTAACTATAGCTAGTTATAAGATATTTTCTTTGCCAATTAATAAAAAAGAAAATGATGGATTGCATTGCATTGTGGTCACAGATGAACCAAATGTCGTCTGTGATAAAAATGTGTCTTATATTTCATTTTTGAAACTTTGTCATATCTCGATATAGAGGTAATATTTACAACCGACCAAGCATATGAATTTGATATCGCTATAGCAAACAATTATTTGCTATTTGCATATAAAAATACTACGGATGCAAAATACATTAGTCTGGAGAATGAATTCTGTTTCAATATGCAACTGTTATTTTGTACACACAGCTCATGTAAGTTCACGTCCATCAACGTAAGGTGGACATCTCAACGAACCACATCGGGCTTCAAATAACCGCTGTATTCAAATGTCCAATTATTGTAACATTTGTTGCTTCCGGATATCATTAAAACGCTAGCACGTTTTGTATAACAGACAGAGCATGGAACATCTTTGTTAAGTAATGCTTGGCCGAAGAAGTTGCTCATATTTCTTCCATATAATTCATATTCAACCTTTCATAGTATCCCCAAAGCGGTTCCTCTGGTAAACAAATATAGTTGGACCCTACTCGTTTAGAATTATAATGTGAACCAGAAGCGTAGCCTTTGTATACCATCTCTATTCCATTGTCAGGACAGGGATTCCTTCTCGATCGTATGAAAATTGACCCCGTACTGTCCTGTGATACTGATGACAGTTTTGTTAAAAGACGGTCATAGTGATATCTGAAATTGTCAAGTAAGACAACGTTCAAATTCGAGCGGAAAATACACTGATTTGCATTATTATCTAAAACAGAATTACAATAATTAAAAAGTGCCATTGTTTCTTTTTGTTAAAAACTGAGAGGAATTACTTATAAAAATAAACCACAATACATTTGTATATTTCAGAATGGCGCAAATCAGTGCGATATGATAAAACGAGTATGGAATAGAACAAATCAGTCATTTAAATTGAATTGAATATTATAACAAATATGAAAGCGTATCGTAGAAATACATATAATTCATCGTAAAATCATACCTTGAAATTTCCCCGTCAGTATTTCTATAGTTTCCGCTTGAGATTGAATAATTTCTCCTTGTTTATTTTGTTCAATCTCTAACAAAACCATCTTTTGTCTTTACCGTTCTCAATCATAAGAGGATGGGATGAACTTCTAAAACTAGCGAGACATTTTCTAAACTTGTTAATATTAACAGCATTTACATAATTTTCTATATTATATGATCTTTTAAATTGAACAGAGTGACATAGTTCAACATTAAGTGAACAATTTGTAACCCATGTCTGTACATAAATAAAATAAGATTTTTAAGTTTTAAGGGTGGAAAATGTTTCTTACAGAGTCATTAGCAGTAACCACAAGAAATGATGAAACGTTAATTCTTGCAAATATAATTACAAATGTAATTAAATATAGCGAATGTCAGATATAATCTTTGTCAAAAATGGAAAACAATGTATTGCGTTATATTGTGGTCATAGAGAAACCAAATATCGTACTTAATAAAAGTGTTGATAATTTGTAAATTACTACGATATATATGTGTAAATCTATCTTGGATATATTCAGAACAAAGGTGTTGATTCTGGAGATAGGTTGAACAGGTTATAGTGAAAGTTTAGTCTTATTGTTATCTTTAGGCTTCTCTATCAGAATGTAAGAACCTGGGTTAAAATACTATACACTATAAATAAAAAATACAAATAAAAATATCATGTGTCCAATATTTCATTTTTTATACTTTATTAAATTTCGATACGAAGGGAATATTTCCAATTGACTCAGCATTATAATTTTGATATCGCTAAATGAAACCATTATTTGCAATTAGCATATAAAAATACCATGTATGCAAAATACATAAGTCTGGAGAAAAATTCTCCTTGAATATGCAACTATTATTTTGTACACACAACACATGTAAGTTCACGCCCATCAACATAAGGTGGACATCTCAATGAACCACATCGGGCTTCTGCAAAGTACATTAACTTTCCGTTTTCATCTTTTATTCCCCCAGTCAGATAATCGGACTCTCCATCCAAACACACAAAATCAGCCGACGTATGTGTTTCACGTTCGCTTACCAGATAACCGCTGTATTCTAATGTCCAATTATCGTAACATTTGTTCCTTCCGGGTATCATCAAAACGCTGGCACGTTTTGTGTGACAGACAGAACATGGAACATCTTTCTCAAGTAATGCCTGTCCGAAGAATTTGTTCATATTTCGTCCATCTAATTCATATTCGACTCCAAAAACTGTGCTTGAGGACTGATGTTCATCTTCATAGTATCCCCAAAGAGGTTCCTCTGGTAAACAAATATAGTTGGACCCTCCTTTGTTCGAGTTATAATGTGAACCAGCAGCGTACCCTTTGTATACAATCACTGTTCCATTCTCAGGACATGAATTCCTTCCCCATCGTATGAAAGTAGACCCAGTACTGTCCAGTGATACTGATGAAAGTTTTGTTATAAGGCGGTCATACTTCTTAGTGATATCTGAAATTGTCAAGTAAGACTACGTCAAATTACACATAGAAAATATATTGATTTACATTGTAATCTAATACAGTATCGATTTATTATAAAGTATGCCATTGTTTTTTTTTTGTACAAACCGAGAGAAATTACTTTAATAAATCGCACTCAATTTATATATATTTCAGAATGTCTGGTGTAAATGTCTATCCGTTAGATATGCTAAAACGAGTATTGAATAGAAAAAAACAATAATTTAAATTGAACACTATAACAAACAAAAAAGCAAGAAAATCATTTTGTACATATGCATATAATTCATTGTAAAATCATACCTTGTAATTTCCCCGTCAATATTTCGATAGTTTTCGCTTGAGATTGAATAATTTCTCCTTGTTTATTTTGTTCAATCTCTAACAAAACCATCTTTTGTAACATTTTATGATCATAGTCGAATCTAGATGTACACACAGGCTCCTGTGGCGAAGTAAATGCCAAGGAAAATGTCGATAAAATACTGAAAACGCCAACTCCTCTCATGACAGACATTTTAACGATATTAAGAAATTGTCAAGCTATTTGTAGATAAATCTCATCCGTCGCTTCGTTTTAATAATGATGATGAACATATACTCGAATAAGTACGTGTTAAGTGTTCGAAATGATGCTTATTACACTACGCGATTAAATGTGTGGTTTAAACTTGCAGCACGGTTTCAAGATACATTTGTACAAAAATATCTACTTGTTTCACGCGAAGTGTTGAGATGAATAAGGATGCGGAGAGTATGTAAACAGGATTTATTTCATGCATTAGCGCAATTGAGAGTTTATTAGTTTTGAGCGTGCGAAATGTTTATTTGACAGTTATTAGTAATTACCACAAGCAATGATTAATTGTTATTCGTTGCAAATACAATTACAAATATGATTAACTAAAGCTAGTTGTAAGATATTTTCTTTGCCAATTAATAAAAAAGAAAATGATGGATTGCATTACATTGTGGTCACAGATGAACCAAATATCGTCTGTGATAAAAATGTGTCTTATATTTCATTTTTGAAACTTTGTTATATCTCGATATAGAGGGAAGGAATATTTACAACCGACCAAGCATATGAATTTGATATCGCTACATCAAACAATTATTTGCTATTGGCATATATAAATACTATGGATGCAAAATACATTAGTCTGGAGAATGAATTCTGTTTCAATATGCAACCGTTATTTTGTACACACAGCTCATGTAAGTTCACGTCCATCAACGTAAGGTAGACATCTCAACGAACCACATCGAGCTTCAAATAACCGCTGTATTCAAATGTCCAATTATTGTAACATTTGTTGCTTGCGGATATCATCAAAACGCTAGCACGTTTTGTATGACAGACAGAGCATGGAACATCTTTGTTAAGTAATGCTTGGCCGAAGGATTTGTTCATATTTCTTCCATATAATTCGACTCTTCATAGTATCCCCAACAAATGGTAAACAAATATAGTTGGACCCTACTCGTTTTGAATTATAATGTGAACCAGAAGCGTAGCCTTTGTATACCATCTCTATTCCATTCTCAGGACAGGGATTCCTTCTCGATCGTATGAAAATTGACCCCTTACTGTCCTGTGATACTGATGACAGTTTTGTCATAAGACGGTCATAGTGATATCTGAAATTGTCAAGTAAGACAACGTTCAAATTCGAGCGGAAAATACACTGATTTGCATTATTATCTAAAACAGAATTACAATAATTAAAAAGTGTCATTGTTTCTTTTTGTTAAAAACTGAGAGGAATTACTAATAAATAAACCACAATACATTTGTATATTTCAGAATGGCGCAAATCAGTGCGATATGATAAAACGAGTATGGAATAGAAAAAAATCAGTCATTTAAATTGAATTGAATATTATAACAAATATGAAAGCGTATCGTAGAAATACATATAATTCATCGTAAAATCATACCTTGAAATTTCCCCGTCGGTATTTCGATAGTTTTCGCTTGAGATTGAATAATTTCTCCTTGTTTATTTTGTTCAATCTCTAACAAAACCATCTTGTGTAACATTTTATGATCATAGTCGAATCTAGATGTACACACAGGCTCCTGTGGCGAAGTAAATGCCAAGGAAAATGTCGATAAAATACTGAAAACGACAACTCCTCTCATGACAGACATTTGCTACGTTTTAACGATATTAACAAACTGACAAAACGCTAATAGATAAATCTCATCCGTCGCTTCGTTTAAATAATGATGATGAACATATACTCGAATAAGTACGTGTTAAGTGTTCGAAATGATGCTTATTACACTACGCGGTTAAATATAAATGATTTAAACGTGTAGCACGTTTTCGAGATACATTTATAAAAAAAAATTATCTGTGTTTCGCGTGAAGTATTGAAATGAATGAGAATGCGGAGAGTATGTGAACAGGATTTATTTCATGCATTAACGTAATTAAGATTTTATCAGTTTTGAGCGTGGGAAATGTTTATTTCATAGTCATTAGCATTAACCACAGGCAATGAATATTTGTTAGTCAATGCAAATACAATTACAAATGTAATTAAATACAGCTAGTTGTAAGACATTCTTTTTGCCAGTTACTAAAAGAGAAAACGATGTATTACATTACGTTGTGATCATAGATTAACCAAATCTCGTATGTAATGAAAATGTGTTGATAACTTGTAAATTACTACGATGTATATACATTTTTCTACGCATGGACATAGTCCAACTGACAAGTTATTTTGGAGATAGGTTGTACAGGTTATAATGAAATGTGATCTTTGAGTAATTTGGTCTAAGGCGATTGTCTAAATCAGATATCTGTATCTTACGATTGCACTTGTAGATCACTTAGTAGTTATTAACGAGTATAGTATTTGTATTTTTATCTGTCAACTTCAATTCTCTATCATAATGATAGAACCTCGGTTAAATGAGAATATAAACATTATATAACAAAAAAAAACACTAAAATATCCTGTGTCTAATATTTCATTTTGAGACTTTATTACATCTCAATGTAATTGGAATGTTTACAACTTACCTAGCATAAAAACTTTGATATAGCTACATTGATCAATTATTTGCACTTAACACATAAAACTACCATGGATGCAAAACACATAAGTCTGGAGAATGAATTCTGTTTGAATGTGCAACCATTATTTTGTACACACAGCACATGAAAGTTCACGTCCATCAACGTAAGGTGGACATCTCAACGAACCGCATCGGGCTTCTGCAAAATACATTAACTTTCCGTTTTCATCTTTGATTCCTCCAGTCAGATATTCCGGTTCTCCATCCAAACAGACGAAATCAGCCGACGCATGTGTTTCATGTTCGCTTACCAGATAACCGCTGTATTCTAATGACCAATTATCGTAACATTTGTTTCTACCGGGTATCATCAAAACGCTAGCACGTTTTGTATGACAGACAGAACATGGAACATCTTTGTTAAGTAAGGTTCGTCCGAAGAATTTGTTCATATTTCTTCCATGTAATTCATATTCGACCCCCCATACAGTGCTTGAGGATTGTTGTTGATCCTCATAGTATCCCCAAAGAGGTTCCTCTGGTAAACATATATAGTTGGATCCTCCTTTGTTCGAACTATAATGTGAACCAGCAGCGTAACCTTTGTATACCATCTCTGTTCCATTACCAGGACAGGAATTTCTTCCCCATCGTATGAAAGTAGACCCAGTACTGTCCAGTGATACAGACGATAGTTTTGTAATAAGCCGGTCATACCTCTTAGTGATATCTGAAATTGTCAAGTAAGACAATGTTCAATTACGAAAAGGAAATACACTGATTTACATTATTATCTACAAGACTAGAATTATAATTATTAAAATGCGTCATTGTTCATTTTGTAAAACCCAAGAGGAATTACTTATAAAAATGAATCACAATCTATTTTTATAATACTTGTTAGAATGTCTGGCGCAAATGTCTATCCTTTCGATATGCAAAAACGAGTGCGATATTTAAAAATGTACACGAATTTAAATTGAATTGAACACTGTAACAAATATGAAAACATAAAAAAATCATCTCGTAGAAATACATATAATTCATCGTAAGACCATACCTTGCAATTTCCCTGTCAGTATTTCTATAGTTTCCGCTTGAGATTGAATAATTTCTCTTAGTTTATTTTGTTCAATCTCTAACAAAACCATCTTGTGTAACATTTTATGATCATAGTCGAATCTAGATGTACATACAGGCTCCTGTGGCGAAGTAAATGCCAAGGAAAATGTTGATAAAATACTAAAAACGACAACTCCTCTCATGACAGACATTTGCTACGTTTTAATGATATTAACAAAGTGCCTAACCACTGATAGATAAATCTCATCTAACGCTTCGTTTTAATAAAAATGATGACCATATACTTGAATAAGTACGTGTTAAGTGTTCGCAATGATACACGATACACTAAGCGGTTTAATATGAATGAAATATGGTTTAAATTTGCTACGCGTTTTTTTTTCGAGATTCAGATGTGCAAAAAAATGTATCGCACGAAGTATTAGCATGAATCAGAATGCATAGAATGTGTAAACATGTGATTTTTTTGATGCATTAACGTAATTAAGGTTTTATCAGTTTTGAGATTGCGAAATATTCATTTCAGGGTCATTAGTAATTACCACAAGCAAGTATTAATGGTTAATCGCTGCAAATACAATTACAAATGTACTTAAATATAGCGAGTTGTAAGACATTAACTTTGTCATATAGTGAACGGAAAACAACATATTGAATTGAATAGTGTTAAAGATGACCAAATATAGTATGAAACAAAAATGTGTTTATCATCAGTAGATTACAATTGTATGTGTAAATCTACCTAGGCATAGTCATAGTCCAAACAGACAAGTTTATTCTGGAGATAGGCAGAACAAGTTCGAGTGAAACATGATCTCTAGATATTTTGTCCTAATATAATTCTCTAAATATGGTACATGAATTTTGTTAGTGCACCTAGTGGTAGTAAATAAATTTTAGTCCAATTTGAGCTCGTTTTAAGATACTGCCGTAAATACTATTTCTTTATCTGTAGACTTCTGCTATGGATCATATTGTTAGAACCTGGTTGGATAAAACTGCTGTCTAGATGTGAGTTGTTAAGTTTATAACCTCGACATATAATATAAATATAGATACGAAAAGAATACCAAGGAAAAAACGCAGATATAACACCCCAACTTCCCTAAAAATACTACTCTGCATCAAATCATCCCACCCAAAATCCACTCAACACACAAGACCATACAAAAATGGAGAACAAAATACAGTCTCCCGGAGGGTACCGCTCTGAACTGTCTGTAGCAAATGTACCTGATGGGGTTGTATTTAGTTTTAAAGACTCATTCCTACACTAATCTCCGGGGGAAACAAGAAAATAAAGTTACATAAATAAATAATAGAAGCATACAAGAATGAAAGGACAAAAGACACTAAAATCGACAGAAAATTTATGAAACAAATTGACTGCTTTCATCCTCCCCAGCTTATAACTAAAGGAACGCTGCAGAAAAAAGTGACGGTCATGTATCAGTATGGCGTCATATCGGAAAGCGTAAGAATTACAATTTTTAAGTAATGGTTCGAAGCAGAAAGAGATAACTTGAGCAATCACGACCAAAAACAAAACAGTAATAATCCCACGTCGCCGTCCCCATTAGGGGTTTATGAAGAAATGGTCGGAGACTCTAAAATGACTTTAACCGTCAACAAACTAACAAGTTTAGATAATAAAAATTACAGAATAATGTAAATGATACCTGTAACCATAGGCGGATTCAAGATTTCTTTCAATTTCTTTTTTCGCCATCTCCCCTGAATCCGCCTATGGTAACATTGCTTAATTGATTTTTAGTAAGAATTAGATTTCGTTCATTAAATACTTGACTACTTATTCTGGCAAAGCTAAGGAATGTAGACGCCATAAGATGAGCCATGAGGAACGTTACCAACCAGAAATCAAAAACAATAACTTATGTTAAAATTAAAGTAACGTCTTTTATCACATATTTTAGTACATACATGTACTTCACTGATAAAAATGCTCAGGTCTTGATCTTAAAATATGTGTGCTGGTCATTAGCTTTGTTCAACTCGAGTTCCTTTGGGAATAATCCTTTAAGTTTCCTTTATCTTCCTTTATAACTTGTAAAAACAGGTATTATAAATGTTTAGTAAATTACCAAAATATCATTAAGTTCTATTTAATGCATTACTAAAATCAGATTGCTTTTCAACCGATAATTTCTGCATGTATTTACTTTCATAACAATAGACGAATAGGTCAGTAATAAGTGGCGCGCTATTGGCGTCCATTGGAATACCATTATCTTGTTTTATACTGTACTACCAAATCTCACAAAAATGTTATCTATGAGGTATTAAAGAGATTCAATAAGTTCATCGCAAGTAAACAATGTACATTGCTTTTTATAAGTTGTAGTAGAAAATGCTTTTGTCATGGAACAAGCAATATAGTTATTATCTAATCTTTTAAATATTTTAGAAAACAGATCGCCAGATTTCTGTTTGATAAGGTAATAAGGCAATTTAGAGTGGAGTGTAAGAAATTCTTTTGTAGAAACATTAGATGCTTTGACAGTGTAAAGAACGTAATTTATTATGGACTTCATTAGAATTTTTTATTAAACTGAAATAATTCTTTCAAGATCTTCCATAAAAGCTCTCATTCATTTTCTCATGAAAATGGAGTCCACAGGAATTAGTCACTCAGAAGTTATGCATTATCATTAAGAACTCCCGCTCGATCAGTCCATTCGATCCTGCGAAGATATGTTGATAAAAACACACGAATGGATTCTCGCACGATGCTCATGAGGCATCAAATTCAGTTGTCTTGGGATACTATGTCGAAGATGGTTTGTCTCGTACCACATAATCTAGAAGAAGACAGTTGCTTACGGAATGATATGACAAAAATGATGGTAGGTTACCTTGGAGCACTTGTTACATCATAGCTATAATACAAAGATCTTAAACCAACCCACTTTAAAACAAATGTAATTCCGATAAATAACCAAACAATTGGGAAGAAATTTTACAATCAAAAGTGTCAGATCTGCTAAAATCTGTAATACTGACAGTGTAAAAAAATAATGTTATTTATCTCATTCTTTGTTGAAACGTTTGTACGCTTTCAACTGAAAAACCAATAATGATAAACTTTCATAAAAATCAAAACGTAGAAAACAAAATCCATATAAGCAAAATACATCAGTCTGAAGAATTCAGTTTGAATTTGTAAACCATTATTTTGTACATACAGCACATGTAAGTTCACGTCCATCAACATAAGGTGGACATCTCAACGAACCACATCGGCCTTCAGCAAAGTACATCAATTTTCCATTGTCATTATTTCTTCCTCCAGGCAGATACTCTGGCTCTCCATCCAAACAGACGAAATCAGCCGACGTATGTGCTTCATGTTCGCTTACCAGATAACCGCTGTATTCTAATGTCCAATTATCGTAACATTTGTTCCTACCGGGTATCATCAAAACGCTTGCACGTTTTGTATGACAGACAGAACATGGAACGTCTTTGTCAAGTAATGCTTGTCCGAAGAATTTGTTCATATTTCTTCCATGTAATTGATATTCGACTCCCCAGACAGTGCTTGATGTCTGTTGTTGATCCTCATAGTATCCCCAAAGCGGTTCCTCTGGTAAACAAATATAGTTGGACCCTCCCTTGTTCGCACCATAATGTGAACCAGCAGCGTGGCCTTTGTATACCATCTCTGTTCCATTCTCAGGACATGAATTCCTTCCCCATCGTATGAAAGTAGACCCAGTACTGTCCAGTGATACAGACGATAGTTTTGTAATAAGCCGGTCATACTTATTTGTGACATCTGAAATTGTTGAGTGATACAGCATAATATTAGAATACAATATATGTGTAAAAGTTGTGTGTCAATGACAAGCTCCGATTTCTTAATTGTAGATTGACAATTGTATAAATGCGTGTATGTAGACATCTTACTGAAATTTATGCCAATGTTGATGACAATTGATTTTACGTTGTTAATCATTGGGTTCATTACTGAACCGAAATTACCTGGGGTCAGTATCAGATGGTGGGGGGGGGGGCGAGGTTCCGTATAGTCCCCATAGATGTCCAATAGCAAATCCGATAATTCACAATAACAATTTCAACAGTTCAGCAATGTGTCATTTTTGTCAGAATATTACAGTTTCATCAAATTATTCCACTTTTGTATTACAACATAAAACGGGTAACTCGAAAATTAATGGAAACAGGCACAGATGGTGTAACTGTGTGTTCTTAGACTAGGGATTTCAAAAATCACTGACTATGTCATCAGGATAAACTCTTTCCAGAGTATTTGTTAGTTCATTCAATAGATTGTTCCTTTCACATAAATTCATGGCAGACGGGATAATATTTGTTTCCAATGTCTTGCCCCTCTAAAGAAATATAGGGGTCACCACGTGACGTCATTCGACCAATGAATTCGCTTGATTTTGTGGGAGGTAAAACAAACATGTATAATAAAGATGAAAAATAGTAATGGAAAATTTATACTAAAATTAAATATAGATAAGAATAGGATATCCAGAAAAAAAAACACTGACAAAATACCCCACATTCCTCAGCAGTAAAACTTCATTATTACGAGCACCCGAATTATCTTCAAGGGTTTTTAAAGTTCCAATTTTGTTCTTAGCTCTGAATAATTTTCAATGTATATTACGAGCATCGTTATCTCGATACCTTGTGAATGCGATTATGTCATTGATAAGGTATGAATACTACTGGTTTTCTCTTTTCTTAGATACGCACGTACTTCGCATAACGAAGTAACTTTCACGTTGTGTGACTATGACGTTTCACCTCACGAAAGTTACACGAAAACACGAATATATTCATGAACAGAAAATAACGTTTAGTCACTCAGTTTATTATAGTTAAACAATCAACAAACACGAATACTCCTCTCTGATGGCATAGAGATTATTTTATTAGACACAAACCTTTCTCAGCATACAAACAAATACCTTGTTATTACGGGCACCTGGTTTATCTTGAGCATTTAGTCTGTTCTGCTGACTCCTCAAAATTACAAGGTTTTACTGCACTACCTTCCCAAGCCTCATACCTACCCCAAACCCATACAACATATACAATTGACAATAAATATTTCATTTAAGATATGTAGTCCCATGCAGAGTTTATAAAAACGTGCAACATTTGAACACATATATGTGGCATTTATTTAACTGTTCTGTTGCTTTATTATAGAAGTCAACTAGATTGTGTTTATCGAATGATTGGTCTACTTTACACTCTCTCAGGAAAAATTGAAACATTTGTCCTGAAAATTGATATTAGGATATCATACAATGAAAACATACTATTCACCGGAACTTCATACCTTGTAATTTCCCGACTAGTAACTGAATAGTTTCCGCCTGATTTTCAATAGTATCTCCTTGTTTCTTTTGTTCAATCTCTAACAAAACCATCTTGTGTAACATTTTATGATCATAATCGAATCTAGATGTACAAATCGGTTCCTGCTGCGAAGCAAACGAACTGAAAAATACCGATAAAATACAGAAAATACCAACGGCTCTCATGGCAATCCTTTGTAAAGTTTTAATAAAACAAATAGTAATACAGCGTTGTTTAACGTTGTTTGTAGCTACTAATTCACTGATAGATAAACCACATCTGTTGTTTCATGTTAATGATGATGAAAATCTAACTACGACTAAGTGATTGGTACGTAAGTATGATGATTCACAATGCGTTACTAAGAGAATGTATAAATGATGTCTTACTTCGTTTACACGCTGTTCTAGATATGCGAAAAATGTGCTTCTATCAAGCACATTACATGCATGAAAACCGAGAATGTATAATCTTTGGTTTTATTTTAAAGCAAATGTTAGAAAAAAACTTAATTAAGAGTTATGTCTGTTTCAGAGAATTTACCAAAACCACACACATTGATTAATTGTTATGCGTCGTAAATGCAACTTATTCAATGTATCCTGCTGTGAGACATAATATTTTTCAAAAGTACAGAAAATAGTCTGTTTCATTACATTGTGGTCATAGATTAACCAAACCTCGTTTAATCACCAAATAAGTGAAATAAACTACTTATAAAAGCAGGAAATGCGCAGTTACAATGAACAGTCGTAATGCCACGGCTAAGCACCCAGGCACGTGAAATTCGTTCATTATATTCCCCTATAGCCATGTAAAGATGTTTACGAGGGAAGTCGAAATTAATGTGAACTCACAAAATTAAATGGAAGACCCTGTCGGTTAGGCTAATCTGTATAGCGAAAGGATACTGACAGACGTGTCGCTAATTGTCACTAGGGTTTAACGCCGTACATTTCTATGTGAATTTGACAAAAATGTCGATGTTCCTCCATGCGTGGAGAAGTTGCCGGCTCCTTGTGGAAGGGTAAGGCAGTACTGGAGAGGACACAGTCCAGGAAAACTGGTTAGGTGAACCGGCCGCCGCGTGTAACTGAAAAATTGTTGAAAAACGGCATTAGACCTAGTGAAAAAATACTGAAAAGTCTAGTAAACTACGTGCAAAAGTGTTTATTTATTGCTTAGCCACTGATACATAATCTGTCTTTTGTGGCATTGATGTGAAGTATATACTTAAATGAGATCGTGTTAAGTGTGTGAAGTGCTAAATATTACTAATTAGCTAAATATACATGTGTATTTAGCTCAGTATAATTGTTTTTGTGGTAATTGACCTCTGGCATGTAAATTTGTATTGATGACCTCAGCGACCTTGTCATCGGACGCTTCTATAAATTTTAACAAATATCCTTTTTTTAAATCGCTGAAAGTATGGATCTTTGTATGGTTGTTTTTTCCGTTACTAATATCTTTGTCTAGACATACAGTCTATGTATTTATGGACAGAAGACCGTTCATACAAAATTTGAACGTATTGCTCCGAAACCTGATATTACGGTAGTTAACAGAAATTTCCCCTAAATTAGGGAATATCCAAGAGTTCGAGACGTGATTGGCTGCATATTCTAATTGCCACAAGCAAAAGGGTGGTCGAAACCCTCAATATACGTCAACATTTACTTGTGATTAAATCACGACGACGAGGTTAATCTTTGTTCTGTTAGTGCTGTATCATTTTAATACAGGACTTTCATTTGACCCTTAAAACAGCATTTTGATTCTTGAAATTATTAAAATGAAGCTTTTGACTCTTGAGAATTTCTACCAAATGGTCAATTTACAATAAAATTAGAAGGAAATTTTGTTGACCCGTCGAATTATCATCAGCCAAAGGTCATCTTTGACCCTTAACCTTTGAAACCCCTGTCAATACGATACAGATTATACCCAATAGCTGTCACATATTTATGTGTTAGTCGAATACAATGGTGTATATAAAACAAAGGCGTCACTACGCTCTTTTGCAAAACATAGTAACACCAATTATCGCTTCATTCAGGAGGCTACCCTTTTAGTTCTTGCAAAAAAGAAAACTGTGTTTTGGTATGATCTTTCAATTTAACATTTTTTGTCCCCAATATATTATTTTGTCATACACCTCAATAATTGATGTAAATTCTAGTGTCAAAAGCAGTATTACAGTTAGATATAAGCCCAAATCTGTAAAACATTGAATTCCATTCAGAGCTACGAGCCTCAAGCGGTCTAAGATTTGATATATTGTCTAGTTTTCGCCCTATATCTATAACATAAGCTATTTTCCAAGAGGTTTATGAATTTATGTGAATACTTCGTAAACACTGAATAATTGACATAAAAATCTACCGAGTGTTATCCTACGAGTAACACAAGGGATCCACTTAAGTATTTTGGAGTGTTTCCTGAGCAGTAAGTGGCCTGAATGACAATTTAAACTTGTGCTGTGTTCAGCGGAAAACATGATAAAAAATGAAATAAAGGCACATGTACCATCTATGGGATTCGAATGTAGATCTGCCTCAAACCGATATTTTCATTAAAGATTCTTTTTTAAACCTTTTGGTATGTGCGCAGTCATGTATATCATAATCTACATTCGATCCCTTTTATTTGTGAATGATGGGGCGACGAACGACAACTCATTGTGAAGGATTTTCATCTCAGCGCCTGGATTATTTCCCTTTATGAATTTTCAGTTACAGTAACTTTTGGTTGATTACCATTGATTACATGAGTATGGGCGTGTGTATTTTTGGTTTTATAATTGTTTTAATTCGAAAGATTGGACAAATAGAAAAAGGATTCAGTTTAGTGTATCTACCAGAAAGCTTCTCCTTTAATTTTAAAGATTGAGTCTTTTTTACTAGTTTTAACGTTTTTTTTTTTCAACAAATTTTCAGTTATATACGGCGACCGATTCACCTAACCAGCTTTCCGGGACTGTATACTAACCAGTACTAACTTACCCTTCCATAAGGTGCCGGCAACTTCTTCACATATGGAAGAAAGTCGACATTTTCGTAAAATTTTCATAGAATGGTATGACCTCCCTCAACCGGTATTTATTTAAACCTGGATCGTCGGGTTACAATCCCAGTGCACTAATCACTGGACCACGACAGCGGATAACACGATTTAGTGATTTAGCATGTGAGATACAAAGAGAAGCACTGCAATAAATACTTATTTGATTTTCTAAATATTGGTGTGGGATTAAAGCAATGTGATATTGTTCATCATTGTTATGGTCGCTATTTATTGACGACCCAATATAACAACTTGATAACTACTTTGATGCTGATGTAGAAATTAATGAAGTGTTGTTCATAATAATATTGTTGTTGAATCCTGACGATATGATTTTCATGGCTGAATCTGCGTAATAATCACAAAAAACGCTTGAACGATTTATCATCATATTGCAATCTCTGGAGCCACTCGGTATACACTGACAAAACAAAATTTGTTATATTCCGTAAACGAAAAAAACTCAATGTAAATGAACAAGGTTTTTATTATGCTGTAAATTTGGAAATAGTTGAAATTTTTTATTTTATGGGTATCGTTGTTAGCTATAACGGTTCTTTTTGGCAATATGAAATGCTTATCGATAATGCTTTGAAAGCTATTTGCGTACTTTTCTTCTACATAAAAAAATTCGACTTTTCTCCGAAAATTGAGTGCCAATTCGGATTGATTCTTTTGTTTCTTCCGTACTGAAATATTTTTCTAAGATATGAGGATACGCCAAGTTAAAATACATGTAATTTTGCGAACGATTACTTAATGTTTGTACTACAACAACTAATAGTACCATCTATGGAGAAATGGGATGCATTTCTTTGTATATAAATTTGTTATTATTGTAAAATATTGGTTTAAAGTTTTGAATTCAAATAGTTGCATAACTTCTAATCTTCATAGTGCTCCATGGTATGATTTTGTGATGCTAGCAAAATTAGTGGTTGCACAAATATTGCACCCTGTCAACAGAAAGTTAAATCAATATATATATATGAATTTGTTACATGTTTAATTCTTTAGTTTGTCTATAAAAATAGCCCAGTCTGTATGAATACACTTATTCAATGTACTGGTGAACATTGTTCATCCAAATTGACGAAGACCTGAATTTGACTTCGGATAAAGAATGGTTTCGGATAACCGAAAGTTTTCTTACCGTAGTTAAAGGTGTTAATCCGAATTACCCACATATGAAAATCGAGCTAATTCACTTTGCTTATATACAGTATTGTTTAGTTATCGTATATTTCATCTGCGATACAAATGTTTACGAAACAACTTTTATATAAACATTTACAAAACAAATTAACAATCACCAAACAATTTCGACTTCCCACCTAATCGATTATTACACGCGTTCAGAGCAAAAATGTGCAACTGACGACTGTCAACTGATTTCGGATAATAGGTTCGAAAATACCTGCTTGTGTGGACTAGACTATCACCATATTTAGTACCATATTTTAATGCAACTAAAGTTGTGTTATACTGATATCTGCTGGCAATTTTGAGTGTTCCATACTCGTATTGAGAATTTTCAAGTGTGTAACAGGTTGTTATCTGAATGCGTACTCTTGAAAAATCTATTTTGGTACGATCATAAAGCAACAATTATTTGTATCGCTCTATTTAATACATATAGAAGTATATGAATTACTCTACCTGAATGTATAATATTATTTCATGGAATATTGATACACCGGTGAGTATGAATGAAAAACAAAAATCTGGATAAAGCGGGTTTCACGTATAGGCTGTGAATTGACCATCAAGTTACTAGTCGAGGTGTGCTTCAACATCGGTCTCTCAAAAGTTCAGCGCGAAGTGTTTTCATTTAATAATTAATATTACCGCACAACAAAGCGACCGACCAACCAAAATCATTTAATGATATATCCGGATGAGAGACATCCTAATGTGTTGGTAAAACACGTGTTTTTCTATTTTGAATAAGCACGTGATCATATAATGAGCTTTGTGTAAATTTAACAATTCAATTCTAATATCACATTGCCATACTATTGATTGTAATAGGGGCCTCCGTGATCGAGTGATAATGGTCCCTGACTTGTAACCACTGGTCCCTAACAGCAGTGAGTTCGAATCTCACCCGGGACTCAATTTCACATGTGAAGAAGCTGTACGGCTAGCTACCTAGGTGTAAGCCTGGGATTTTCCTTCATTGTTCAATCTGGAAAGTCTCCAAAAGAATCTGGCTGTTGGTGCGACGTTAAACTCCAGTGAAAAGTGTTTGCAAGTTTTGTGAAATATCGGATTAAGTACATGTAGTTGAATAATTATGTAGATATGCAGGATGTCGCCTGATGTTTTGAAAACGTGACATGAATATAATATTTGCCAGCTTCAACATAAGATAGCTAGTTGAAAATAATCAAATAAATAAACAAAACTGCTTTTAACGCAAATATTTAGCTGGTCTGCCTAAGGAGCATTAAACAATACGCATCAGTAAACATACATGTATAAATTAAGTGATATTTGTTTGCCGTTAAACGCTCTCTTTTAAACTGATAAATGCACTCTAAACACAATTAAATAATGATAAAAAATTAATGAATATTTGTTTAAAATATCACGTGACAGTCCTATATTTTGCTTGTTGATGTGGACAAATCTGTTTTGAATCAACATTATATGTTTTAAGATTTTTTTGAGAAAAATATCTTGTGAATTTAATGAAATGTTCACTAAAAGTGTAAACATGCCCTAAAGTGGTTGCTAATGGTATTAAAATTTGATTTAAAAACGTTTTTCTACCTTTAATCACTGTTGTGATACGAACAAAATATCATGTACAGTGAAATCTCAATTTACAACCACCTCAATATAACGACTCCCTCGTCATTACAACAACCCATTTTTGGTTCAATTTTCTATATTTCTTCTATATTTAATCTTGATAATCAGACCGCATTAATATTAAGACCGCTCTTTTCGGCTCTAAATGGTATTCCTAATATTGAGATTTTGTTTTACATTATTTTAAGGCTTGCTGCGCTTGTATACATAATAAAAAATACGTATTAAAGGTTGACTGTCGATATATTCTTTAAAACTGAATGAATCTATACGTTTTTCTTAACAGGTCGACATAAATATTTTGAGTGATAAAAATACCACGATGTAGGTGAAGAACTTTACGCAGCTTTAGAAGAAATACAGGTAGATAGATATGTAATGTATTTGCATGTTCAATGCTGCACTA
Source organism: Lutraria rhynchaena (assembly GCA_008271625.1). NCBI lineage: Eukaryota > Metazoa > Mollusca > Bivalvia > Venerida > Mactridae > Lutraria > Lutraria rhynchaena. Next base: position 1,360,950 of record VIBL01000040.1, read on the forward strand.
TACTTTCCACCGTTGTAGTGAAATAACCTGATTTTAATACTTTCCCCTGAGGTAATTTCCTGTTGGTACTTTTATGCAGGTACAGCCAATTTATGAGGTACAGATAATAATGCGCTTTCTTATTATACAATTATACATTTTTGAGATTTTCATGGCTGAAATATTTGAGAATACGGCGGCATGATTTTAAGGGAAATATAGATTTGCTATCACCTCAAAAAATCATATGTGCAGCATAAACAACTAGATTACATTCGATAATACATATGTACAATTCATTTTAAAGCCGAAAAACGGAAAGTTTTATGACTAAATATATCTAAACTGGACGCTTATGTCTTGTTGGTCTTGTATTTTGATTTAGGAACTATACGTTCTTGTAATTGCAGACATTAATTAATTGATGGCCATTTATGAATTAAATATGATGAAACAAAAACACTAAATTATTGAATAAAAGTCTGAATGTAGCATTGTCTGAACCAAAAGATAGTCAGATTGTCTTAAGTTCTTTGAAAATGAGAATTCACAGAAGAGCGGACTTTTTATCAAGAACAAAGGGGTCTTGTTTACAGGGATTAACTGTAAATAAATGTTAATTTTAGAATTCATGAAAGAAAAAGGATTACAAGAACGCGACAAAAACTGAAATTTGGGTAATGTCAATATTTGTTCCAACATTTTTCCACATTCATTCTAACATTTAACTAATTGTCCACACTCATTCAATTGTTCCACACAACATTTAGATAATTGTTCATCTTCATGATAATATTCACCTAATAATTCAAATTCATGATAACATTAAGCTAATAGTCCACACTAAGGATAATATTTACCTAATAATTCACATTCATGATAATATTTTCCTTATAATTCACATTCACGATAATATTTACCTAATAATTCACATTCATGATAATTTTTACCTAATAATTCATATTCATGATAATATTTACCTGATAATTCACAATGATGATAACATTAAGCTAAAAGTCCACACTAATGACACACGTATAATAACAAGCAAGCTTTTATCTACACTCTCTTTCCACATCTAAAATAAAACAGCCGGAACAGCCGCTTTAAAGTCACGCATAACCTTGGTAAACGAAAGAAAACATTGACGAAAATAACAAACGTGTTCAGCGGGCAGTACTGCGGTGGTAGTAAATTATCTAGAGATCCGTCACGTACTTATTCACAAAGATTTTCAACAACAAGTGTTAATGAAGCTATAACTATGTTGTATTTACGGATATCGCTTATCATTGGGTTATTGTTTCAAGTCAGCAGCTTCCACGGTAAGTACATGCCTATGCAAATTAATTTCATTTACGTAATGGTGTGTAACGGTTTGAATCAGTATTAAATCCGCTATTTGAATTTCTAAGCCAATTTACTCACATTCAGCCCCAATACTGCGCGTGATCTAGTTGTAAAAGGGACTTCGGCGAGTTTGAGGCCCCTGAAGCTGATAGACGTATCATGAATCATTTTTAATGTCATACGAAAATGCACTTAATTTTAAACGACAATAACAAATTGTTGTTACCAAAGTCATTCATTCAGAACCGAAATCCTTCACGTAATTATACGTGATGGATGCTTAATTGAAATGCACGTCAATATCGCACTCTGCATGACCTTTATAATTTATTCAATGTTTGGGGGTGTCTGTATATTGAAGTTATGTGCTGAATTAGATTGAATTACGTGAATTTCCTATATCTGGTTTCAAGTTTGTTTTGCACCAAATTTGCAGGTAGTATTTCCGTCCGAATTCGTGATGCCTTTAGTTTAAACTTTGTATGTATCTCAATTGTAAAGTGAGACAGATTGGGACGATAAATCGTCAAGTTAATTAATGTATGAACATCAGTGAAAAATAGAATGTTAATATTTCATTAAAGTAAGATTGATATTTAGTGGAGAGTGAATTTAGTAAAAAAAAACGCTTGTGTATAAATTGCTAACGTTTATAAAATTTGCATTTTAAAGTTTATAAGTCAGTATTCACTTTTAATGACAGTCGTTTTGAATTGTTTTCGCTTCAGATGCAATTTGTATGTTATAGATAAATCCACACTGATTTTGAATGCATTTAAGTGTCACCATGAACAAATAGAGAATGCATTAGAACGTGGATATAGTAAATTCCCATTGATCCGAAATATTACTTCATTATATTCATATTTCAATTTATCCGCTGCATTTAAATAAAGAAGGATTTTTGGTAGGGAGAAATAATTCTGAATTGTAACCCAGGTGCACTAATTGGTTCAAGTGACTGCAAAGAATATTGTTTTTATACATGAACCCTGCTCTAACTTTTGTGTTATAACTACAGCAGAACACGGTTAAAGCGAATTCTTGGGAGCCCGAATGATTGGCCACATTTCATCCATATTTTACTATATCTATAACGGTGATATAAAAAGGGGTGCGTTCAAAGAGAAATTAATAAAAAGTTCACTGTATCAGAGTTCGCTATAACCGTGTGTTACTGTGCATATAAAATATATTGAAGTATTGGTGAAATATTGCGCATAATGCAATACATCGAGATATGCAAGTATAAAATGATTTATACTAAGCAAACATTGACTTATTTACGATTAATTGATCACACAGGTTTTGCACTCAGATATGTCTATGTCAGGCGTATATCAAAGACTATGTGAATCAATTCTCACCAACAGACAATTTAGAATAAGAACCTCCTTGAGTAACCCGTAGTTAAAAGAATATCTATCATGTAATTCTCACGTATGTGGGCGTTGGCATAATTTGCACAAAGCTTGTTAGATTCCGACTTCAGTGACTATATTACATTCAACATCACCTTGGTAATAATGTTGATGGGTTTTAACAACCGTCATTCCGAAAAACAACAATAGTAGCAACAACATCAAAACCTTGAGATTTGCTGATGCGCATAGTGTAAGAAAAAACATGTGTTTTTTATTGTTGGCGCGAGAGAAAATTGCATTATTCAGGTATTCGACCCTGTGATAATGAGCTTTCATCAGTCAGTAGTGTTCGGCAATATTCGGCTATGTTCGTCAACACCCGATTGATAGACGGAAATAATGATTCCGTTACTAGGCATCCTCATTAAGATTTGTTTAGGTTGGCAACATTCATGAATATCATTATAATTATTTATATATTATGTATTATATATTATTTTATTGATCACATTTGAACAAACTTAAACGCTTTGTATTCTGATATAGCCAACTATGTGGTTATGAATACCAGAGATTAGTTGCTATTAAGATCACGTGGTATCATAACACATAGATTTTTTTATTTTAACCATTAAATGACGATCACCTCCAATAAAGATCACTTGGGTATTTTTCCCTAAGATTCTCTTTTAAAATGAGTTTGACTGTATTCGACTACATGTAACAAAATTTTCTTCCGTTTTCGCGATGTGTCGTGTTGACAGATAAAGAATTGCATAACGACCTCTCCGATAGAGGTAAACACACTATTACCACTCATTTCTTGGCCTACAAAGACATTTGCAGCTGGTCCCCAAACAACAAAATGGGTCTGGATTTGCTGCTGTGGAAAATCTTCTTACAAACCACAATACAAATTGCATTGACCTCAATAGTAGACATATACCTGTACCCCTACCCCATCCGTAAAATATTGTTGATGTTCGATTACGCGACCCAAACTTTTGACAGTTGGCAAGCAGGGAGCTTTTCTGTACTTATAAAAAAGAAAATTGGAAAAAAGAATGGATTTTGTTTTGTGAACATTGCAAAAAATGGGGTCGGGGTATTTTTTAATGGGTCGGTCGAGTATCTGCAAACCAAAGTTTTTAAGAATGGCTTCATTCATTTGAAATTAAGTATAATGCTGTTTTAATGAGATCATTTGTTATTTTGCTTTGTTTGAAAATTAGAATCACTTGATCAAATACATGCGTTAGAACAAACAGTTTTTTACTTGGATGCAGAATGCACGAAAACCCGTGCATACACTGGCATTAACTAACAAATCGTCTTTTAATTGACTCCTTAATTAATTTCTTGATTCTTTTTAGCTCTTCAGCCTGGAAACTGGGAAAGCTGCATAAATGGAGAGGCAAGTTTGTTTGTTGTAATATTACAAAATAAAGTTTATGATCAAAAACAAATATTTATACAGTTCTATTTAATAGCTCTCATGCCATAACCTGAAGATTTGTGATAGATATCAACGAACTTAGCAAATATAAGCATGCTTTACAATGGAAATTGTTGCAATTCACGAATACAAACATATATTGGATGTTCTTAGCACTTATAGGTTTGGTCTAAGATTTAGTGCGGGTCAAGTGTTTTATGAACGGTCATAAACGGAAGGTACGGGCGTTAAACAGCTGCTTACAATGGTGATAAGAACAATTCATGTGACTGAAATGAAGACTTATACATTCAAAAAATTCTTAAAAGACAATAAATTATTTTTTTCCAAACACTCATATGTTGACATTCGACTAAATCATGAGAAAAAATAAAGTCGCACACATGTTATATATACGATACAAGAGGTAAACTAAACATATTTAACATTAATTTTCACTTTAAATTCTAGTCAATCCCCACTCGGACAAACACATCAGGACAAGTCGCAAAATTACGCGAGAAAATGGTGGACCAGGGACTCGATGTATACATTGTTCCGACAGCTGATTTCCACCTGGTATGTATGTTTCAGAATACCTGATCAAATAAATCCGAGGTAACATTAACTTCTCCCACACAAGAATGTTGAATCGATGGACATTTTCCTGACCCTGTCTTAGTTTTTATATTGACATCCTGTTTAGGTACTATATCTACATTAAGGACTATCTCATTTTAAAGACCTCATGCTTATTTTCTTGTTTATTGTCAATATTTCTTCTACATTTCACCTTGAAAATGATAATTCAATATTTAGAATAGTTTAGTTACTTAAGGTGGCCTTATATCGAGATTGCACTATATTTGCTATTTCAGAGTGAATTTGTATCCGATTATGATCAAAGGAGAGCCTATATTTCCGGTTTTACTGGATCGATGGGTAAATATTCAATACTATCATAATACAGGTCTAGTTACAATCAAAGTCGGTTAAGCGGCTACCTGTGAATAACGGTAATCTTTGAACAGCGGAAATTTGTAATCATCGAATTGACGCTCATGAAGGTTTTTAGTGCACGCCAACCCGAGTTTAAAGCCACCTATGAATAAAAACCACTCTTAATTAGGTCATCCATAATTATACTGGTTTACCGTTACACGACCCAACCTTATAAGAGTGGATAGGTAGGTTGGCATTTTGAGGAAACATATTATGCTTGTACTGAAAACGAAAAACTTAGATAAAGAACAAAAATAAAATATCACAATCGCTAAAAGATGTTTGGGTATGGGGATTATTGAATGAGTCGATTGCACGACTGCAAACCAACAATTGTTTTAGGATGACCTAAGCAAAAACGATATTGATAATAAACCTCTGAATAAAGACCAGCTGAATATAATGACCATATTTCTTTTTTGCCTTTTTTTGGGGGGGGGTTCTTTGTTCACTCTAATGGTTTTCATTTTCCGTAAATAAATTTTATATTATCTTGTTCTTCTTTTTATGACTGAAAGGTTTATATACTTACTGAAGAGATCGGTAAAAATTATATTTGTGTGAGGGTTGATCTTAAGTTCATGACATCAATTTCATGCTCTGTCATCTATCACGAGTTACTCCAGTATGTAACCATGTAATCCAGTTTACCGTGCGCTACAGTCTATACCTTTTTAAAACTAATGTGACAAGTTAGTGACTGCATAGCTTGCACGAAATTTCCTCGGTATTGGATCGGTAAGTTCGCAGTTTTTTTTCAAATATTTTGTTTAGTTTGGAGGTATAGTTCATATGAAAAGGAAAATATTGGCCATGAATTATGACCAACATCAAAAACAGTCTCAGGAACGAAAAAGAACTTTTTTAACACAAACCTTTAAGTATGAGAATAATTAGCTTTTTGATTAAAACAAATTCAATCCTCAGCTTATGTTAGTGTTGAATCATAGAATTACTTAACCTCCAAAGCCTTTATAATAGGTCAGTTATGATTTAGTAATAACCAACGTTCTTTTACATCATCCTTTTGTATTTTTCACATTAATCGGATAACACATTAATGTGAAAGAAAGCGATGAAATTTCATATTTTCATACCATATTCCGATGACTGACTTTTATATACCCCAATGGATAGGTAGGCATTTTTGTTCTTTGTTAACATTACACGGTACTGCAAAACAACAAACCTGTAATGATGGCCTTAGTTGGTAATAAATACTAACCTCTGTTTGCAGATGATCTTTTTGGACAGGATTTGATTGTACTCGTATAGTTAAATATGCTGTCATGACCACATAGACATGATTATTAGCATTTTTTAATAATTGAAACATTAGTAATTGACTTGAACACCTGAATTCAGACCATATCAAATAGGCAACACGTCTTTACTATGAAAGGTGGTCTGTATAACCTCGTTTTACTGTATTTATACAACAATATCAACAACAACTCGATGGGGAACTGTGGAATTTATTCAGTTTAATGAATTATTTGTTTGGTTTCAGGTACTGCTGTCGTCACCGCTACGCATGTGGCTCTGTGGACGGTTGGAAAATATTTCCTTCAGGCTGAGACGGAACTCGGCTGCGACTGGATCTTAATGAGAGAAAGTAAAACGATTATAAACGTATTTTTTCACAGTCCTATTAAACATAAAGCTGGATATTGATGAATATTACGCATAATGTTTTGTTCGTACTTAACTTAAAGCAACAAGAGAACCGAAGAGACCGCTTGCTTAGGTTAAAATAGTTACAATGTCTGGTATACGAATCTCGTGTTCGTACGTTCTAATATTGGGCGCAGCGCATGGTCGCTGTGACAACTCTGTTAAATGCATTATGTCTAAGTTCTCATCCGCTGAATCACGTGAATTTTGTGGAGAAGTTGGCCTACAAGGTCAGCAACTAACAGGGTTAGTACTGATACAGAATTCACGAACCCTTGTAAGATCGCATGACTGTGCAAGGTGAATGTTTCTCATTATGGTGACATATTTTCCGAAGTAATTGGTTTTCAGTCTCATCTGGGTTGGCTACCCTCGCGTACGACATGATTGGAAACAGGTATGTACTGTTAGATTCCAGAGGAGCACTAGGTAGGTATATGGAAATGTATGAAATATAGTTTGCAAACGTCTTTAAACTCAACTCACACGAGCAAAATTTAACACACTTTGAGGGTACAGTATCATAGAATAAAATGTAACAATATTTGACAACCATTTTCAATGAACACGCAATACTATTACTGTTACAAATAAATATAGATTCAATTTCCACTAGGTTGTATCAATTTATTTTCTGTATTTACAAGGAGAACCCGGAGTGCCAACAATGGAAGAATGGATAGGAAATCAATTGTCTGATTCAAATACCAAGAAAGTCGGGGCGTGCCCTAATTTCTTTGGCATTAGTAAGTAATTTATTGCAAGCAGCACGTATTTAATAGAAAAATATTTCTGGAACTAATTTGCTTGTCAAGGTTAATAAACATTTTTCTTTCTCTGACGTCAAACCATGATATGTAATAGTTATAGCACAAACATACACGTCAAATTAAAAACGTACTCTTCCAAGATTTCTGGGAAGGAATTTTAAGGGAGGTGACTGCAAATGGCGAATCAATGTCTGTCAATCAGCATTAGTTTCTTCCCTTGAACTACGCATTCGTGTTTAATCAGTCTAGCATACCCGAACTCTTACCTATACTTTACTAACCGATAAAACATAGGAACATAATTATTTTAAATCAAAATACCGTACACTACAGTTATAATGAAATTCATCATCTTATTGTTATTGTTTTACGCAATTTGTAGATGCGTGGCTTGATATGCAAAAAAATCTACTGGCTAATGGAGTCACATTACTGTCTGTTCAATCGGATATTATTGATGAAATCTGGACGAACGAACGACCTGAAATGCCAAAATCCATGTTACATGAAGTTGAAAAGTATTCGGGTAAGCACAATTTGGCTATTTAAAAATATCATTCGAAACTTTGTAAATGTCTAAATCAGTTATCACATTATGCATGCTGCGTTATTATGTGCATTGTCTACGTTACATATTCAAGTTAAGATATTTTTAAGGTCGAACATGGCAAGAGAAAATAGGGGACGTCCGAGGGAAAATGACGGAAAAGAATATAGACGTTGTTGTGGTTACCATGTTGGATGAAACAGCCTGTAAGTATAAAGATTTTAAAATGATTTATCAGCTTACGTGATATGAATATTGTTTATAATTATTGTGTGTAATCACGTGACCCCGGAACAAAGAAAAAAGGCCGAAAACTCAAACATTTCTATTGATTGACCCTTGTTTAAGATGTTTTTATGTATCCTATCACGTGCCCACTTACTTCCGGTTACTTCTGGTACTGTAACAATGCCCCTGTCTGTTGTAGTTTTTTTCTGCCGCAAAAAATCTCGGGAAATTAACTTGCGTTTTACAAGAAACTCAAAATGGCTGAGCGTTACAAAATATTCCAATCTCTATGTTGGAACTTTATGAAAGTGTAAAATTGGCAATGTTGAAAGGTGGCGACTGTTTCGAGGTACTGGGAATTTGGCATTTGCTAAATAAAAACAGAAACAATTTATTTCAATATTAATTTATCTTATGCGTTAACAGAAGTAAGACCACAGTTTATCTGCACTGATACTAAGTGATAACTATAGTAAAAATAGAAATATATTTAGTATCATATGAATGTGGACTTTTTTCAAAGAGCAGCTCTGGTTTCAAAGTATTGTTAGTTTCTATAGTAAAAATTTACATACATGTACATCATCATGACTTTTAGAAACACATCTATGATATTATTTTCCAGTCAGTAATCGTAATAATGATGCCTTTGAAATTACACCAAAACCTCAATATTTAGACCATCTTTGGCAGGTAAAAAAAGGTCTTAATATTGAGGTGGTCTCATAATCAAGTTGAAATATAGGGGCAACATTGGAAAGCGGTCCGAAAAAGAAATGGTCGTTAAAATATGATGATCTGAATAATTGAAATTTCATTGGATCACTTTATTCAACTTAGTGGCGTTTAATTTTGTTGACTATATAATTTCAGGGTTATTTAACCTCCGAGGAGCTGATATTACTGGCCTAGTCAATGATCCATTCTTCTTTTCTGTCGCTATAGTGACACAGAATCAAATTATGTAAGTATACACACCTACCCACGTGATGTATGCCAATCTCTATCCAGAATATATATACGTGGGTGATAAGGAATGGCAACTGTGGATAGAGGCTTGATCTACGCCTCTGTATTCCTTTATTGCGCATGCTTTGTCTAATATGTATCTAATGATTAGATTTTAAAAGTACAACTATGTGGCTGGAAAATAATCATGATTAGGGCTACTCACAAAAAGCTAGGGAAGGTGGGACCACAAGCTTTTTTTTTCTCCAATCACTCTGTGAGAATACGAAGTATGATTCATCCTCAAATATGTTCGTACTTTGGATTTTACCCTCAGAAACTTTAGTGTCAGCGCTAAATATTAGGGTCGGTTGGGTAATGTTAAACACATTTTTTTTCTAGCCGGATTTCTTTGAGAATATCGTACAATCCAAACTGATACTTTTCATTCCAAAGATTTAAACATTTTTTTTATAATATAAACTGTTATTTTGCATCACAGTCAAATCTGAGTTTTCCGCCCCACTTCAGTTCTGAAAGTAAAGGTCACGATCATATTTTGGAAAAACTGAATAATAGACCATAATAGGCCTGAGTAATAATTAACTGCATTAAGACAGTATTCCTTCTCTATCTTTGATGACCTCTATTCACAGGTTTGACTGTTGATGAATTTGATACACTATAGCCTACAAACACAAATGCACTCAAGCAATTTCAAATTTCAATCATACCTGAAGATTTTTTTCATTTCGTGAGACAAGAATGTGTCTTGAGTAAACTTAGTGTTTGAGGTTCTATACGTATCAGCTGTACAGGATTTTGTTTTCATTGACTGAAAATTATTTGATCTCAAGAGTACTTAACTTTAGGTATGTTCCCGCTTGCCGATATATTACGCTACGTTCCTGTAATTATACTCAACTACGTTTTCATTAATTTTAAACGTGGGCTAAATATCACTGATTTATATTGCAGACACGGGCGATATGATACGCGTACTGTTTCAAGAGCATACTGCAATATATCGGTACACCGGAAACCCCCTACCGGTGACATACCTAGATTTTCCCCTCATCGTATGTCCTATATGTAATTCTTATTATGATCGTTAATCAAGTTTCTCTGTTATCCATTCAATAGGCTCTTTGTCACGGATAAAGATACAAAATTAGGAGCAGAACTTGAAGGTTATAATAACACCCTTGCCGATTTCCTATCCACATCTGAAAATGGTGACTGTCCGAACAATGGTGAAATTTGCGTTACGGTGAGTCTTACTGACAAGTTGCACCTTCTTACGGCGCTTTCATTTCATGGTTTCAACATTAGTTGATGCATTAACAATATAATTATTTATTGTAGACAGAAGCTATGAATAGTTAAAATATGTGATGGCCCAAACTGATGACAAAACAAATACGATTTTCTTTTTAATTTTGAAGATGTTTACGTCTGAAATCATTTATAAGCTGTAATATGAAGTCACGCTTAAAATAGCTCATACAAAAAAGTAGTTTGTCATTTGTCGGTCAGTTGGCATATTCAACTACATATATGCATATTTTCATGAGTTGGATAGTGGCAGATGAACTCTATAGAATTTAAACGCTTGTTTAACTCTCACTGTTACTTATAGTTGAAGGAAGACGCGTGTTGAAAGGAATTCTTTGAGACCCGAAAAATTACCTTTTATATCCATATTGCTATAAATCCTTTACAATGAAAGAGAGATTGACGTGTTCGGGCGATAAATGTTTCACTTTCGACTTTTCACTATATTTTAGCTCATTGTAACCGTGTTTTACTTTATTTCTATGCTTTAAATACGTGCGAATGTAAATGCTTTAAAAATGTTTTATACACGTTCATTGACGTATTTAACTTGCTGCTAAAACGTTTTTGTTGTTTTATAGGTTAACGAGTATAAATACACTAAGATTATACAAGAATTGGTCGTTATAGCTCAATCAAGCAATGTTAAAAGGATACTGTTATCCTATTTCTGTAACTATGGAATTTATTCCTACATTCCAGTGGTAAGTTTTTTTCACAGTACAGTAAAACCTGGATATTATGACCAGCTTATGGACAAAATAAGTTCCATTATCAGGATGACGTATAGAGGAAATTTGGAAAACCTGAAATAACTGGTTGTTGCCATGAAATGGTCTTAAATTGAAGCCGTCGCTTTGTGAAGTTTTACTGCATGAAGAAAAATCCCTGTACACAAAAGCAAAAGCGTATTTAGATGTTTTCAACAATTTTGTGGTGACAGTTTCTATCCTGTTTCTGCATTTTTTGGTGTTATTCCTTTCAACTACTATAACAAACATAAAATCTGATTCCATATTAAAGATAGATGCGCAGAAAAAAACGAAATACTGAGATTTCAATTATATTTCAGGTACAAATATCTACTTTGATCAATCATTATGACTAACCGACATGAAAAATAATGTCGAAATAAAAGAACACAAATATGTTGATGGAAGACATCGCAGTATTGTTCGAGTATAGACTCATTCACCATAAACTCATGTTGTTTTTTTTTTACCCAGGATAAAATAGTTGTAGACAATACACCAGTTGCATTGTTGAAGACCCGCAAGAACTCGGCTGAAGTAACAGGAATGACAAACTGTCACGTAAGCTGCATTACACGAAATATTAGAATACGTATATTTAAAAAATCTTCTTAAAGGGAGACTAATATCAAATTGCAGTAAGATGGAAAAGTAATGCTCAAATGCGACCTCTAACTTGTCTGGCAGCCATCAAAAAAGTAGATTATTTCGTTTTCATGTGTCAACTGAAGCCCGTTACGGTACACATTTGATAATTAATGCAGACCTTTTCATCATAATGAAACTGATCGTTCGTCTTCAGCCAGCCTAACTCTCCAGATATTTTTTCTAGAAATCCGAAAGCCTAAAATGCATTTTAGTAAATAAACTTAACATCTTTATGTTAGGTATCCTTAGAGTTCATGCTTTATTGCAGTTCATATCAAATGAATAGGGTTTACAAATTTCGAAAAATGATTAATAAATCTGGAGTTCTGTCCCTTTAAAGATGTATTCAATATTCGATAGACAGATTGTTCGCGTTAGTATTGATTGTGCTATTAAAGGCGTTAAAATTGCCAACCACTTATTCACCACAAATTGTTACCAGCGAGTAAGACAACTCATGACAATAAATGGGTTTTCTAAATATTTTGTAGCACTTGTAAATACATGTACACAATACACTACAACCTCGTTATAACGACTATATTTTTAAGACCGTTTGATTAATATTCTCTGACCAGTATAAATCCGATATTAAGACTATTTTCAGCGCATAAATTTTGTCCCTTAAGATATTAAGTTGATATATTGGAAATTTTGAAATTGAAATCAAGTGCGTTATATAATAAAATGGTCTTTGTATACTGGCCGTCATAAGAAAGTAACCAGTGAGTGATGTTGGTATAAAATTTTATTTTATAAAAGTTATTCTTAAAAAGAGCAATTTTGCACGTGCGCCACGAGTAAGCCAACCATTACTACATTTATGTGCAGGTATCTCGTTATCCATTATTGACCATAAAATTTATGTATACCAGTAAAATTTCAAGGTCAGTACATCAGGCCAAAATAGAATTTTTATTATGGTTACTCATGACGCCCAGTATATTTGAGAGGTTGCTAAGTGAGGCTTTATTGTAATTCAGCTTGATTCAATAATCACCTTATTAATAAGCCCGATTATTTGTCTTAAAAGTGGTCTCTATATCAAGGTTTTATTGACATAATGACACAATGTTTTGTTTACAGATGCGTGACGCAGCAGCTTTAGCCAGGTTTGCAGCCAAACTTGAAAAGGGGGTAAGTTACTTCTTTGTCTGCTTCGTCATCTTTCATAATATACGTACATTCTATCCTTTCAAGGTAGTTGTGTTTTGATCTCACCGTAATACCTGGAGCTCAATTGAATAAACACATGTTAGCTAAGTTAGCCATTTTTAAATTTAGAAATCGTGTGTGTACAGTGCTCCCGCCGAAGAGCAACATTTTTTAAAAGTAAATTGCCATTTGGAGGGAATTGATACATTTGCGACAGATGATTTTTATTTTGTGAATGTTTGCCTCTTACTGTCGTTTTTGGAGGGAATCGGTCTTTGGAGGTAACGTTACAGGAGGGAGTACTACAGTACACACTCTTTTGTATCTATATATAAATGCGTCAGATCTTTATCCAAGCCAGCCGGTCCGCTTAGCTCACTGTTGTTACGTATTGGGGCTCCAGCTAAATTCGTTATGATTAAATAATGGTGTCATCCCTCATATATATGTTTCCCGGATCAGTTGGATACACTTGAAGTTAGTTATTAATCAATGTTTATAGATTAACGTTGGTCGGTTAACATTGTTTAATGTTGGGATGTTTTGATTACTGACTTTCAAATGATTATAGACGCAGTTGGCTGGTCGCTTTGGTGTAGTCCTGATGCAACTTGGTTTTATTCTTCTGTTTTCTAGCAATAACAAAATGTCACGTAGGTCCTGAAATAAGTGAATGGATCTTTTCCAAGTATTCCATAGATCCGAGGAATATATTGACGTTACAATTTTCTTTGGTTCTTTCTATTACCTCGGTATTCATTGAATATACAAAGCGAAGATCTCTAGGACAAATGAAATATGACCATGATTTAGTGGATTTTTCATTATTAGTGGGGGCATTACCGCGCACTATGGAGAACGTTAGCCGTTCTACGGATCTCGGGTTCTTGAATTCGAGCCATAGGCGCGGCTTAGGTTCTCGGTTAAAGATATTATGTCTAAGATCATTCGTCTACTGCGACTGATTCTAGTGATTCAACAGTTACTGGCGGAGAAAAAGATTAATACAACACAGAATCAAGGTAAATTGGTTGGGTTTAACTGTCCGCCAGTATATAACTAGAACACCACTGAAAACAGATTGAACGCCCTAAAACATGTATTTCATTTAATTTTACTGAATTAAACACAATGCAAACTAAGAAATCGATACAAATACTGGTACGCTGTATAATTGTGTACAGTGCAACCTCTCCAAAGCAACACCCTTTGGGAGACGCAAACTTATGTCATTGTTGAGAAGTTGCCGCTCTAGAGAGGTTAAATAAGTAGCCAAATCGTACAGTCATGGGAAATCATGCTGTCGTTGAAGGGAGGTTGTCGCTCTAGAGAGGGGCGCTCTGGAAAGGTTGCAATGTATCTCGTATTTTACTTCAGATCTTAGCTGGAGAGAATTGGACAGAAGTATCCGCGGCTACAGAACTTACCAGATTCAGAAGGTAAACCTGGAGTGATCAAGTCTTATAATTGATTTTTATTTTAATGTAATAATTTTAATGTACTAAGAATACAATATTTCAAATTCAAAGAATTGTATTGTGTGTATGACCAACTTATTTATAAAAATGTTATCGTTTGATTGCTTATAATAAAGTACAGTAAGGCCTAGATGATGGGACCACCTTCGGGATCCAAAAAATCGGTCGTAATAATGAGGTGGTCTCATTATCAAGTTCAATTATAGGGGAGTTATTGGAATCCGGTCGGAACATAAGTGTTCGTTATAGCAAGGAGTTCGTAATATTGATGTGGTCGCTGTTTAAGGTTTTACTGTATTGACACATTCCAAAGACCTATACTATACTTAGGTTTTTTTTTGCATGTCATTGTACAATTAGAGTACCTGCCGTCCTTTTTTCATATTTGATTCTTTACAGTTTGCAGGCTTTAAATCGAGGCGTGAGCTTTGAGTCCATATCTGCCACTGGCTCTAATGCGGCTATTATACATTACTTCCCGACTGAAGCAACAGACACACAGATTAGAACCGGCGAAACTTATCTTATAGATTCTGGAGGTCAATACCTGTATGTATGTCTTAATTACATCAATTTTCAGTTGAACAAAAACTCACTTAGCGGTCATTTTAAAATTTAGACCGCCTCATCAGTCATGAAAGCGTGTTCGGTTTCCCTTAACCTAACTGACTTTATTTGTTTCTACCGACCCGGTTTGTGGTCAGTGTTATCATGCCGATAATTTCATTTTCTTATGAACTGTGCCACCACACTACACGACGGCTAAGTTTTCGATATTTCTATTGCATTACAACCTGATATTGTGAGATATTCAACATTTAGACAGATTCTTTTTTTAAAAGATTCTTTGTCCAAATCAGGTCATTAGTACTACAATTACACTAGTTCTTCAGGGATCCTAATATAGTTAACTATTTGAAATATGATAAAAAGGCAAGAATTCAATTACGCTTTATTTCAACCTTTGATCAGCATGTCAGAGTTTACACGTGAGTTTATATCTGAGACGATTTGAACTTCTTACTCTTCAGGTTCTTATTTTAAGACTCACATATAAACTCACGCGTAAACTGAGGGAATGTGAGCGGTATACTTGGTCATAAAAATCATTAGTATGATTGTGAAATGTCGAAAGTAATGATGGCGAAATGTCGAATTTAAGGTGGACAAATGTTGGAATGTCGAAAGTACGGTGGTAAAATATCATAACTATGACGGTGAAATAGTAAAACATCATAATTACGATGGTGAAAAATACAAAACAACACGAGGGAACTGAAGCTCTGTACATATATACACATATGGTTAATTGTATGAAAAATCAGAGGATCTGACTAAATTGTCTTTGAAACTGACGTATATGTATATTTAATTTATACAGGGATGGAACAACGGATGTAACTAGAACGTTTTTCTACGGAGAAGAGCCACCCGCATACATCAAGGTATCAATGATTTGATTTACATAAACAATTTCACTGTTTATTTATTTGAAAGATGCACAATACACGTACATTCTGAAGTTAAACGGCGGTTAAACGTCCCATCTACAGCCATGGTCATTTTGGCGCTTTTTCTGGCTTTAATGGTGAATGAAGACCCCTGGTTTGCATCAGGGTAGAACTACGGGCCTTCCGTTAACTAGTCAGAAGTCACTTAAAATATTCACAATAATGAGCATGCGTCCGTAAAATTTGAAAGACACTCGTTTAGCAGTAAAAACAAAAGCCATGATTAAAATACCGTTTCACTTTTTTACCTTTCCAACCCCTTCTTATTCCTCAGGGCTTGTGGATTGAATATTTTCGCGAAGATTGGTGTTATTTCGACTCATAATTCAACTTCCTGTCCGTCAATGAACTACAATTTGCTCGCATAATGAACAGGGCAAAATGGGCAATGTGATAAAAACGGTCGATAAAATCTTATTTTTTTGTTTCGGCTCCAGCGTGTTGGTTGTAATGATAGTTAATGAAAACATGAATAATCGTTCAACGCACTTTGCTATTTGTCGTTCTGAACCTTACCATCAATTGTGTGTCCTTATGTTAAGTATGACAAAATTTATTTCATGAATAACAGGAATGTTACACTCGTGTTCTGATGGGTCATATTAACTTGGCGACAGCTGTCTGGGCTAAAGGATTGTACGGTAAGCTGAATGGTTTGATTAATGTTACAATGAACTAATGGAATTGTTGCAATAAACTAATGGAATATACTGATAAACACGTTTTATCTAGCGAGAAATTTCTTCAATGAACAGGTTTGTCCGTCCGTACGTCCTTTTAATCTAAAATGATGCGTGTACCAGACATTGATGTAACATTAATATTCAAATTATCATGGATTAAAAATTTGCCTCGACCGGATGGTGAAAAGGCGACATTTCGATCACACGTTCTTCATTCTAACCTCTGAACTGACTGGGTGCAATCAAGAATAAACAATTACTCTATTGCACAGATACACATTTTTTGCAATAATCTTTTAGTATACCATATGACAAAACGTCTGAAGCTTAGCGGTGTGTATCCGTACATCAAATTGTCTTATTTGGGCACTAACTACAGATACAAAATCATTGAATATTTGTTTACAATAAAACGATAGCTTGGTTCTGTATTTTATTCACAACATCATAGAATTCGTATTAGTTGCTTTATTTAAGAATCCGGATTTTGAGATCTTTGTAGGATATCATGTGGCCCTTTTTTGTTATGTCAACATGCACCATTTCACCTGTTTCTGTTACAGGAAGGGATATAGATGCTTGGGCCCGCCAGCCCCTTTTTGATGTTGGATTACAGTATCGCCATGGAACTGGACATGGTATAGGGGCATATCTCAGCGTTCATGAGGGTAAATAATTATAGTACAGTGCAACCTCTCCTGAGCGGCCCTCTCTTGAGCAACAACTTCCCTTCAACAACAGCATGATTTTCACCACTGTACGATTTAACAACTTCTCAGCAACAACATAATTTTGCTTCTCCCAATTGATGCTGTTTTGGAGAGGTTGCACTGTAGTTGAACGTAATAAAACATTATAAAACGCGTATCACGAATATAATCATATCTTTCAGGTGTTCTATTTTATGAAAATATTCTTTTGAATTTCAATTAGTCTCATGTGAAGATGAAAGAATTTTATGGGGCCCAAAATGTAATATATAGATATAAAAGTGGTACTTAATTCTCATTTGGACTCTTAATAGTATTACTGCTTATGCTGCGTCTTTTTTTAATTCTTCTTATTTTCTGACTTTGTTCTTCCACACCTCTTCAACTTCTAATTTCATCATTGTTCTCGTTCTTTTCTTCTTCTGTCTCCTCCTCATTTCTGATGCTACTTTTTCTTTCTTCCTCTTTCTGTCTTGCTCTTCTGTCTTCGACTTTCTGTATCTTCTTCTTTGTTTATCTTCTTTTTTTAAATTTCTTTATTCTTCTTCTCTTTATTGCATTCAAACAAAGCGTTTAAATGATAAAGGCTTTCATTCATTGCTTTTTAGGCCCGGGACGTATTTCTAATTACCACGCAAGATTTGAGTGGGACATTCCATTAGATGAAAACATGTTTTACTCAGACGGTACGTAATAAAATCATAGCATATTATTGTCTCTGTTTAACCCCTGAAGACCGGACCTTTTCTGGACTGGGCCAAATATTCGATTTTCTGAGGATTCCAGTTTTTGGAGAACAATTGATTATAGAAGAGAAATGAATGGTACTTGAAAATCGTCCAATTTTCAGAGAAAACGGTTTTCACGGAGTTCGGTTTTCAGGGGTTATACTGTATTAATATAAATGACAAACAATACTGATACGTCATTGTTGCCAGTCAGCTTGTAAGATATTGAATATGGAAGTTTTAATTAACATCTTAGCGTTATTTAGAATTGATCGAAATTGAACTCTGTAATGTTATTACCAGCAATGCGTTTTGCAGTCAGTTTTCAGTGGTTTTTTTCTTGGCATATGGTGATTTTGTTTATTTCTTGCTTTATATTTTTGGATACAATTAAAAAGACTACTGACAGAGATCAGTTAAAATATGGACTTAGGCTATTTATAGAAAATAACTAGTTTGCGGTTAGGCGACTGACTAAAAAAGAACACCCGAAATGTTTTAGCGATTTTGACAAAAAAATGTTCGTTCTTTATTCCTGCCTTTCGTTTTCGGTACAAGTTATAACGTTAACCTATACCCGCTGTTAAAGCTTAGGTCGCGTGTCTGGGAACCAACATTTTTTTTAATGGCCTTATTTACTGGTACACGTACTTCGTTATCAATGTTGCTTTTGGACCATGAACATCTGTCAATATCAAGTCGAAATGTAGAAACATAAAAAGATTATTAACCAGTAGTCGTTATGTAAAAATAAATACAAAGAAAAAAACATTTGCTTTAATAAAAATACAGTCAAGAGATTTCGAAGACGTTCAATCAATTTGTTGTCAAAGTGTGCCTCAAAAATCTTATTTATGTTTTGAAGACATCAGACTGTGAAATATGGTTATAGTAAACTCGGGTATTTTGAAAAATCGGACAAAGAGTATTAAGTATCTCCCAGCAAACATGCCTTTCTTTATTTGTATAATGGATACGGTTAAATATGGATGTACTGAAGTAATTATTCGGGTCCCCTTGAATTCATTATAACCGTATTCTACTGTATAACAACCAAACTTCAGCAGTCGTTATGTTTACTATTTTTACTGTGTGTATGTATCAAAAGTTTAACTTTATTTCTTTTATAGAACCCGGTTATTACGAGCCAGGACAATTTGGTATACGACTGGAAAACATTGTATATGTGAAGAAAGTTGAAACTAAGGTAAGAACAGACATTTTAACATTGCCCAGGTCTAACTGTTCCGACTCGGTACACGTTCATATTTCTGTCATATACTACCTCTTTACAGTATAATGATTATATGGTTATTTTATAACTGAAACAATGTTGAAAAACGGCGTTAAAACCCAATGAAATATACATACATACATAATTATCAGATAAAAAATTCGTGTAATATTCAAGAATTGTTGACGAAAATCTTAATATGAACGCAAAAATGCTTCCATAGTTAAAATCTTGAATTCAAAACTTCGTTCACTTGTTTCTAAATTCCAAAAAAAATGAACAATGATCAGATTGAATTCTGTTTTCACAGTTTTATTACTACCAGATCAGCTCAAATAATTTATTTCACTCCCAAATGGCAATGTGTTCTACATTTGTATGTCAGCATGTACTAAAAGTAAACACGTTCTTATCAAGCTAATTTGGACATGAATTGAAATTAGATTTCAATTTTTTTTTTTGAAGTTGCTTCCTTTTTGTTAGTAATTTAGAAATAAAATAGATTTACAGAGAATAAAAATGCAATGACTAAAGTTACAAAGCAGCAATATAAAAAATTGTTGTATATTATGAACATTAAAACGACTTATAAAGCATACGGTAGTTTCTCTACTATTGCAGTATACTATGGATGACGTCACTATGCTAGGGTTGGAAACAATTACGCTATTTCCGTACGAGCCTCATTTGATTGATTATAATTTACTCAACGACGAGCAGGTAATTATTTCAATCAACTGATTGTTCATCGTGCTGATCTCACATGCTACCGTATTACCAAAACATTTTTTTTATACCAGTACATTCTTTCAGGTACATTTGATAATGTCGTAAATGTGGAACTCGGACATATCCGATTGTGTTCGTGTATTGATTCGTGTATTTCCGGTCATTTCCGACTTCATGGGGAAATTGGTTGAATCTATTTCTTTATTTATAAATATGAATTTTGAAGCAGTATGGGTGGGCAAATGGTTTGAAAACATACTGTTTTAAAGTTCTCGACATCTTTTCGTAAAAACCAACATCTATGTGACCTGAAGCATACATCTTCGTCATATTTTTTACACGTGTACGTATGCGTGAAATATGTATTGTGTTTCTCATTTAGATTTCCTGGTTGAATGATTACAACGCAAAGACCCTGGACAAAATAGGGAGTTTACTTAAGGCCCAAGGAGATATGGAAGCATTCCATTGGGTGGAGAAAAGGACCCGAAAAATATCACGTGACACGACATCGTCTGCTGCCACATTTTTGCCGTGTTTTAGTTTAATCTGTTCAGTTTGGTTAATTCTATGTTTGACATTTTGAGCTCCAGTTAAAGTCGTGTATACGAGCATTTAGATATCTATATCATATTTAAACTACGAACTACCTGCAAGAATATCCCGATTTGGTTTTGATTTATTTATGAAAATATAGAATAGCTAAAACATTATCAATGTTTAAGGGTCATTTTTGACTCAACACTCAAAATAAGACTTCGTCGGATGTTAATTTTTCTGGGTTTGACGTCGAACATTCAGCCGGGGTCATTTGGCGACTCTTCCGGCGTTAATAGTTGAGGAGGACCGCTGTTTGGTCTCGGATGGGATTCGAACTCACATCGGTGATGACCTATTGAGTACTAGTCGGAGACCACGAATGTTAATATTTCGGGGTTAGCAGACGATACTCACAACGCGAACCATCAAGCGTTCTGTTCCTCTTAATCAGACGATATTTGTTTTGCTGAAGAGGGACTCAACTCCAAATCAGACGATCATATAATATACGTGTGTTTAAAGGTTAAATGTCATTCACATATGTTAATTTTGTTGATGTAGTACAGTTTAATTCAAAACTGACTAGAGTACATCACTACTGCACGACGAATGCTAGATATTGCTTTACAAATCTAAGGACTTTAGCGAGTATTGTAGTAATTAAGCGCAACATCTAAAACCTTGACGCGTATTAATCTATCATAATTACTGTCAAATTAAAGGAAATTCCACATCTCAAATAATAAATCAAATATCTTTATTCTAGTCCCTATAAAAGAATTAATAAAAAGCTTAAATGATCTTTTGGCTTCAATTGTCGTCTGCATCCATTGTTCCATGTTATCCTTGCTCAACATTTTCTCCGAAATCAAATTTGACAAGTTCTTATATCCTTGATTTTACGGGATACTTCCAATAGATCGTTTTTACCAGTACACAATAAATACGACAATGGCATTGATATTAATTATAATCATAATCATCATGACTTTAACACGCTTGTGCCACTGAGGGCACAAAGTAGAAAATTACAGACTGTAAATTAATCATTTAATTTATTAACTAATTCACGATAATGTACGTGCGTAATTTTTAGTCTATTTGTTTGTATATTAGCACCTTTTTAATGAACTGTATATTTGTATAATGTCTGTATGTTGTTTATTATGATGATTCAAAACACACAGCGGTAGAGAGAGAGAGAAAAAGACAGAGAGACAACACGAGAGATGTAAATTAACAGACTGCTCCTTTGCATAATATATGTCTATAATTACCTTATTGGATAATGAACATAAAAATAGACATTCTGCCCTGCCTTGCCCTGATCTGACCTGATTTAAGCCGCGGCCGTGGTCCAGTGGTTAGTGCGCTGGACTTGTAACCCGGAGGTCCGGGTTCGAATTCCGTCGCGGCAGGTCATACCCTTCTATGAAAATTTGACAAAAATGTCGATTTTCCTACATATGTAGAGAAGTTGCCAGATCCTTGTGGAAGGGTAAGTTAGTACTGGTTAGTATACAGTCCAGGAAAACTAGTTGGGTGAACCGGTCGCCGCATATAACCGTATACAATGAGAAGTTCTAAAATGTCGATTTTCCTTACCCTTCTATGAAAATTTTCCTCCATATGTAAAGAAGTTGCCGGCTCCTTGTGGAAGGGTAAGTTAGTACTTGTTAGTTAACAATCCGGGAAAAATGGTTAGGTGAACCGGCCGCCGCATATAACCGTAAAATTGTTGAAAAACGGCATTAAACCCTATTGAAAAATGTTTTGAACTGTGCATTCAATTTAATCCCTCCTAACGTTCATCAGTCACATGATGAATATATTCGTCGTTTTTGAATGCTAGTCTGACTCGGGTTCTTTTTTGGGATGTTTGTTTTTATAACACAATAAAGTAAAGGTGCGTAACTAATATCAAGACATGGGTCATATTAAAATGGCCGCACCGAATGTTATCAAGCGTGGATAGATTTAAGATGCACTAATTATCCGAAGATGGTGCGATTTTGTCTTGTTGATGTAAACTTTTAGTCACAAACTAAGGCGGCATTTTACACCGAAATTATTCGATTTTTCATTTTGGTTATAACACATCTAAATATGATACATTTTCGCGACTTACTGCAACAAAATAAAGATTTCCCTAACAAGATAAAAACAATATTTTTAGTTTTTGTACTACTGCTGTTGGCATACAAGTCGTGCGGTATATAAGTGTAGGCGTATTAACGGATGTCTACTGTAAACTGCTATTTATAGATCATCACTATGTTTTTTAAATATTCCAAACATAATACAGGCCATTATTTATACACTAGCTAAGTCTGTTATACTGATTTATTCAATATACAGTATAACCTCCATATTAAGACCATTTTAGGACTAAAGAAAATGGTCTTCGTACTGAGGTGGCCTTATTATCAAGTCGACAAATGGAAGGAGTATTAAAAACGGGTCCAAAAATTAGTAGTCGCTATAACGAGGTGGTTGTAATATTAAGATGGTCGCTACGTGAAGTTTTACTGTATTAAGCATACAAAGATGACCAAATATCAATACATATTACGGACTATCGATATTGTCGACTGACGTTCAACCAAAGTAAGGTAACATCGCAAGACAGAAATGTTCAGTTATTTCTATGCGATATGGGTTTTTGTCCCCGAAGTATTTAATTATTAGATTATTGTTAGTTTTACTTGAAGCTTAAATAAATATTACCATCAGTTAATTGAATCTAAATGTAAATAAAACGACGAAGAAAATATCATCAATAAGAACCACTCAACCTATAGTTTGATATCATCTACACTCAACACATAAATCTAGAATTATTCGTGATATTAACGATAAATATTCGGTGTTAAAAGCTATTTTAGCAATGATTATCATACATTCTTCAGGTAACGCAATAAATCAGTCACTATCCTAATTATCAAGCATGTTCTGTTATTTTACCGAAATTTGTTTTGTCAGGTAAAATTGTATGTACTCTTCAATAAAGCATTCTTTTATCTTTCTGAAAGTACTCGTTGCTTGGCTTATAAAACACAAACTTCTGTTATCTGGTATATATTACTTATCATTTCAGTGGTGTTCGTAGGTCAAATTTTATGAAAACACAAATCTCAGCGCTCTAGGACAGTTTGAGATTCTTTCAAATGTATTTTGTGAAAAAAATGAATAGATCAAACAAACGAGTTTGTTTATACTTCTTTAATTGCTCTTCAATTTTTCGGCATTTTAGTTTTTTAGTGTGTACCATAGGCGTTATGGATTCATGTAAATGTTAAACCAAAAACAGATTACATTTTCATTAAAAAAAATGAAAAATATATTTCAATATGCAACCAAGCAATAAAATGGGAACACATTCATTATATCCATTCCAATCGCAAAAAGTGCATTTAAAATGATTTTCCTAACAAAAAAACGACTTCAACTTTTAGTTGGCTCTCCAATATTCCTCCCAGGTATAATGTGGTTCGTAAAGTCATTGGGTATTACAATTCCCTAAATAAAACCTGATGGGTGAAATGGGGGGAACAGTAAACCGTGTTTTATCGAACAATAATGTATGGGCAGATTTCTTGTATGTTTATTTTGAATAAGATATCAGACCGTGTGGTATTAAAATGTAAGCATACTACTTAAAACAAAGTATGATTGGCTAAAGGCATTGGGATGAATAATGTATTGGTATTGAAAACCGGACCTTTTCCGGACTGGGTCTTAAGTCTGGTTTTCTGAGAATTCCGGTTTCAGAGAGCTTTTGATGACAGAAGAGAAAAAAAATGGACTTGAAAAAAAAATTCAGAGAACTCTGAAAAATTCAGAGTCCGGTTTAAGGGGTTATACCGTATAACGAGAGGTACCAGGGAGCATTGGTTTGTGTTTCCCTCTCCGTCGGTCATACTAAATAACTTTAGTGAATGACCTCTTAAAGAAATCAGCTTCAGATCGGGACGAGGAGTTCACCATAATGATAACATGCAAAAACGTCACTTCAGGGGTTAGTGTTATTCATAATGTTAATTTGTTCATTTATTATGAAAATACAAAACGTGTAATGCAGCTAAATTTAAGCTTTATTATAATACACTTCAAGTGTGTAACTGTGTGATGTATGATCAACTGTTTTTACTATAAACATTCAAGTTATAATGTAATATATAAATATAAAACAGTCACATACGTTGGTTAAATGAAATAATCTGTCTATAAAAAGAAATATGTTTTCTATATTTTGACGTTGCATTCAATCATAGCGGTTAACAGAGGCTATTCTAGAGAAAAAAAACATCGTCTCTACACACAGTTAGCCTTTATTCAAAGGTTTATTTAATTGTTCCATATTGTGTGACTAAAGGTTGTTGTTCACACAGTGAAATTTATTCACAGATGGTCGTTAAAACTAGATCAACATACAGTCAAACAAAGGGCCACCTTTGGGGATGAAAAAAAGTGGCCTGTATTGACTGATCGCCTTAATTCGGAGGTCAGTTTGTTCTAAATAATAAGTGATTGCTCTGCAAAGAATAACCTTTATTTACAGGGTGACCTTTATTCGAAGGCAGTCGCAAACACAGGGTTGACTGTAAGTTGTAAGATAATGCCGGCGGACAAGTATTTCTTGATTGCTGTATTAAATACCATTAATATTCACTATCTAATTACCTTACCGGTATTCAGTAAGTACAAGAATGAAGATATGTCATAAAGCGTTTATAAAGAATTTATAATTTTTAGATAAAACAGTAAGACGAATGAATTATGTATCTACTTTCATATCAAAGTCCGCCCCGTGGGGAACGTTTTTTTCCCCACTTTACTACGACACGGATTTTAAGAGAACATTAGAAGTTGAATCTGACAGATTTGACATGGTATACATAATGAAACAAGGCCAAAATATATATACAGTTCGTGTGCCTAATTCTCTGCACTTCTCTGGTATAAATAACAGCATCGCAAGCTTCGCGGACCTTGTTAAGGAGGCCAAAAGTATGATTACCTGTCTCTAGTTCTGATTGACAGAAGAAACTAACCTCATCACACTAGGAAGAATAATTCCAATGCATCATGGGTAATACTTTAATTCGAAAATAATCTCCCTCGTAGCAGGTGTGCAACGATGGTATTTCAAACTTTTGAATCCATCTCTCCTATACCATCTCTTTGCTTTATTGGCTTGGCTTATTTGACTAAATGACTGTTGTGTAAAACTTGGTGGTGTTTTAATGATAAAAAATGCAGGGATTGGCTAGATACTTAGGAAATTTAACACGATCGGGAATTATGCTTTTTATGATGTGAATATCTATATAGAAAAGAATTTATTATTCTTTGCTTTTATTTCATGTTCACGCCCGTTTTCAATGGTATTTCAGTTTCCAAAAAGAAGGGCCGTGAGTGTAATCAGTACTAACCCTATCTGCTGCAAGTAACTGTCAACTTCACTACACGAATGACTTGAAGCAGTGGGTGAGGATGGATAATCTCATGTATGATATTCAGCTAAATCGTAATCGAGAAGGGGGCTCGAACTCTCTAGCGAACCCGTGGTCAGTAATGCTCTCCCTGATTATTTAAATCAGCGGACCCAAGTATACGGTCACAACCATGTATAGTGCTGTACTCGTGCATTACAGCTTAGTTGGTGGTACGTGAAATATTCAGCCGCAAAAAATAAATAGTTTTCCCTTAATTCATGTAATGTGATTCACTATGCGTGATCGCACATCCGGTTAAATTGAATACTAGTAGTTGCTTTGGGTTGTTGACAAACATAGTTTAACGTCTCTCATTATTGGATTGACGTGTTTTTGTAAAGTTTGCATTGTTTATTTCATACGCATTTCTGAAATTCGTTGTGAATAAAACTGCGGGACTTTTCATCGAAAACTGTCTAGTGCACGTAAGCATAACACAATAGCACCACGAAAAAAAATCTGTTAATTGTTAGCGTAAGTGGTAAATTGAGAGTTTGCCAGTTTGAACGCATAGAATTCTAAACTATAAAGTAAGCGACTAATAATTAGTTTTACGTTTTGCATTTGACGGCTAATCATTCATATACAAGTAGTTGTATAGTTTACGAAATAGCTGAATAAAAATGAGAATGTGTTGCGGAATATTCCTTGTTTTCGGCATTTTGTTATCAATAATTGTCGACAGTGTTTCAGGCGAGTACGTGTATGTTGACACTTCTGTGGGGAATTTAACAGGAATAATTAAGCCGGTTAAATTCATTGGAGAAGAAGTATACTGTTCACAATTCTTAGGAGTTCCGTACGCAGACCCACCAATTGGTAACAGGAGGTTTGCAAGACCACTAGTGTACGGCAACTATCACAGGACTTACAACGCCACCTTTCACAGACCGCATTGTATGCAAAGTGCCACAGCATATAAATTGATGAAGTACTTCCAGATGAATGAGGACTGTCTGTATCTGAATATTTATACCCCAGGAAAAGATGTACAAGCAAAAAGTAAGAATCCAGTAATGGTTTTTATCCATGGTGGAAGCTTTTCGTTCGGCGGCGCTGACGTATTTTCCGGTGAAGTGATCAGTTCGTTTTATGACGTCATTGTTGTCACCTTAAACTACCGCCTCAATGTATTCGGGTTTTTGAGCGATGGAACTAAATCCTCTGGAAATCTTGGACTTTGGGATCAACAGTTGGCATTAACATGGGTTCGTGATAACATTAAAAATTTCGGGGGAAATCCAGAGGAAGTGACGTTGTTCGGAGGTTCGTCTGGTGCAGCAAGCGCTTTATTTCAAGTCGGTTACCCTCGCAATAAGCGTTTGTTCAAACGGATCATTGCACAAAGCGGCAGCTTTCTAGCATCATGGGCGCTTCAAAGCAATGTCAGCCAACAGTACCATAATTTTGTTAAGGATGTTGGTTGCAAATCGGTAAATGATGTCATGAAATGTTTACGTTCCAAACCGGCCAGACAGTTGACACTCCGTGCTGAAGCGTATGCTTTTGCACCGGTTGTTGATCAAGAATTTATTTTGATGGACCCGGCTGCTTTCTTTGCCGGAGATTCAGATTTTGGTCTCTGGCAAGGATTTTCAGACCTGGACTTCATGTCAGGTGTTAATAGTGCAGAGGGTGGCACAGCCCTAGAAGGATTTAGTGACATCCTTAAAACGCTCAGCATAAATTTGACGAATGGACTCCCGAAGGATACTTATGAATCCGCTTTTGTTCCGAGTTTATTACATGAAATGTATGGCAATACCGTGTCAGGAGCGTTATCAAAGTCCGTCTTACATCAGTATAGGACATGGGCGAAACCTGATGATCCAATTGGCGTTCGAGACTGTGCTGTAAAACTCTCGTCCGATACTGCGTTTGTCGTACCAGCCTTAAGAAATGCTATAATGCATGCAAAAAGGCTCTAAAAATCAAACCTCGACCTATTTCTACGTATTTGATGCAAAAACAAGCCATGATCCAGAGCCAATGTGGTTAAATGGCGCTAAACATACGATGGAACTACCATTTGTTTTCGGATTTCCAGATTCCATGAAGCGCGCATTGGGTTTATCGTCCGAAGCGAAAATAAATTTGACCATAGACGAAAAATTTTTGTCACACGCAATGATGTACATGTGGACAAGTTTCGCGAAAAATGGGTAAGACATAAAAAATCCAATATATGAATTTTCATAAGAAAAATGGCTTTTCGTTCGACCGTTTTCAATTTTTTTTTATCAAATTTAACTTAATGGCGTGACTTTGACTTGTCTTATTGTTTTGTTATCTCTGTAATGTATGAAAATTCGTGTAGTTACATAATTATAATTTAATTATAATACAGCGTTGCTTCTAACAATACAAACCAGCTGTGTATTGAACATATGTTGTCTCACGTAGCCTTAGCTTATTGATTTTACTATTTTAACGAATAATCCACTTTCTTGGAAATACAAAGCAATGAATCTGGACATGATGATATAAGACGTTTGTTTAATGAATATAGAGTTAATACGAGTAGATTACAAACTTATTGAAAGCAAGCTATTCGTAATGTTTGATGTAGAAATAACGTTGAATTGAATGTTATTTATAACCATTACTTTCGATCATAAAATTCATTTCTATACAAGGAGAACTATATAAATACGTACTAAATATTAATGTAATGTGATTTTAAATGTGGGGAAAGATTTGCTGAAGATTTGCAACGAAAAACATAAAATACGCATAAATTACTAGTGTTATATTATATCTGTAAACTTGAAATATTATTTTGTAATATTCATAGAATTCGAATCCTAAAACCGCTCACATACTAAATGTAAAGATTCCTTTAAGAATTCTGACTTGACATTTGATTCGTCAATAGAGGTCTACTAAAGGGATTAGATTTTGAACTAGTTTTTTTTCAAAAAAATACATGTATTTTCGACGCGATATATCATTCTGATTCTGTTGATAGCTACCGGTTCTCTAATGTATACCCGTCAAGTGCTAAAATATTGGCCATTTAATGAAGTCACGCCAGTTTATATTGACAAAAACACAAATTAGTTAATATGATAAAAGCTAGGACTTTCAACTTTCAACACTTTGATTCGTTGTTTATTTTCAGGAGTCCAAACACAGACACTTGGCAAATGATGACGAACATTCCAGCATGGCAAACATTTGATGATAGCTCGCAAAAGTATTTGGAATTTTCTTTTAATATGACATCAGACTCATTAAAAAGCCATTTTGAGGCCGAGCAATTGGCATTCTGGACGGATGTTGTTCCAACTCTTGGCCCATGCGCAAAGTGTACTTGTCCTGAGCCACCGGAACCGGAAGTGGAACTGGAGACTCCACAAGCAGGATCACAAAGTGAAAAAAGAAATGCTGCCAGTTTATTTCAAGCAGAATCGTCGCATCTTTTAGCCTTTCTAATCTTGTTGTACACAATTTCTAAGTAATGTAAAGCTAATTCCAATATTGTAACTTTCCTTTTGTCAGAAGTGAACCTTTCATATTGCTGAGCATATTTAGACAACTCAGTTGATGACACCAACTTTGTGAACTGTTTGTAAATGTCAGGAAAATCATTCATGAAGGATGTTATTGGCGTTTAGCTACATCTTATTGCTAATTCCTCGCTGAATTGAATGGTCCGATATAAAGCTCCTTTCAATGACCGTTCAGCTTTAGAAACGCATTACTACATAAAATAACAGATCCATAGGGCAGACGATTTACCAGTACTTAATTGATTGCAAGCTGTGTAAATTCAATGGGTGTAATTGCATTTTGTTACATCATAAAATCGCCCCAGTTCCTTC
The DNA here is from genome assembly GCA_008271625.1 of Lutraria rhynchaena. Taxonomy (NCBI): domain Eukaryota; kingdom Metazoa; phylum Mollusca; class Bivalvia; order Venerida; family Mactridae; genus Lutraria; species Lutraria rhynchaena. The sequence continues at coordinate 1,391,072 of VIBL01000040.1, forward strand.
AATACATATCTGTGTTTCTCCATTATGCTATGTATTTGTCAGTTTTATATATTCCTTCAAATTCATTTTGGTGTAAAAACAAATTGCTTGGCATTATACATTATACGCACTGCGCATTTCCTGGTAAATATGTGTACATATGTGATATGTTTAAAATTCAACATATTTGAGTTCAACAATTCAATGCATTTTTATTCACGTATATGAAGTAATTACAGTAGGATACGACTATAGCGAATTCAAGGGTATCCGAGTAATCATCACACTATGGCCATAACACATAAATAAAATACGCGTTTGGGGCATGAAAACCTCAGAATGTCCGATTATATTATATAATATAACAGAGTTTGCTATGAACATGTTTTGCTGTATTTTATACAGGAGAGAAAGAATCCAAATATATGGGTACATGTATATAAATTTACGTAGGGCACAGTATTTATACATCTGTACTGTTTTCAGGTCATTCGCGTACAGGTAAATCTCACATAGCGACCACTTCAATGTTGGTACCATTTCATTATTTCAGTATCCTACATTCGTTTCATGTTTCAACGTGCCAATAAGACGAGCCTTCTTCAATAATAAGTCCGTTTTATTTGGTCCTAAAAGTGGTCTTAACTTTGGGTATTTATGGTTCTCCTCATTTCTTATGTATCACGTGACACTAAGTTACACGGTAATCATAGCTTTCAAAGTATGTCTCCTAAGTAACCAGTTTTCATTGCAAGTTGCTTTCAACTGTCTATCATGATTACTGAACATTTCGATGAATTACATTATACACTCGTGACCCGATTTCAACAGCTCTCGCTGATCGACTTCACTGACAGATAATTTTTGCATTGACCAATTGATAAAATCAATAGCATGTTCTCAATGGTCATCTATGACCACTACCATCCATTTCTACTCAGTTTTCCATTTACACCTGTGTCCAACGACACCCTATTTCCGACAGCATCAATTTCCTTGGCAACTCCAACTTACATTTATGTTCAACGACACCATTTCTTTTTGACTGCTATAATTACCCTTACCCTGGTTTATTTGTGTTCAACGATACCCTATTCTGACAGCACTTATTACTCCGCTAATTATTTCAATTGACATTTATGTCCGGCGAAACCTTTTTTCCCTACAGCAACGATTTCAGTGGCAATTGCTTGAACAACGAAACCATTTTCATAACAGCACTGGTGATTGTTTCAACACTCGCGAATTTTGATGACATTACGTGTGACATTTCAGGGAACATTACATGTAACATTACAGATTACATTCTTTATGACACGTTATGACGTTATAAATAATTATAGTTAAATGTAAAAAAATGTGTAAACGTGCTTTTGGGTAACCAAAAATTATGTTTTATGTAATAGTCTCACACAATTTACCGTACATCTGTAACAATGGCTCCACAACTCTTCCATACAATGTTGCCTGAATATCTAAAGTCTCATGACGCGCGTGGATCATTTATCAATATATGCATATTTCAACTTGTACTAGTTTTCTAGATAACAATGCAGACACATTTAGATACTATTGTATTAGTGTATGATGCAGATTATTGATTATGAAATACATATGCCACTTGTTCTTTCGTTCGTTCGTTCGTTTAGAACAATACCAAAGACGGCTTACGTAGTGTGTGAATTAGATGTTTAAGACTAATTATTATGATACATAATAAAGTCAAACTGTCATATAGAAGAAGCTAGATTAGGCTTTATCTGTAGAACTTACCACCAAGTTATCAACCCCTTTTATTCATTAATCTAAACGTACGTGAGACAACTCTAAGTCTACCACAGTAATGCGTTTTGTGCGATCTGACCAGTACATTTGACGTTATTTCTAAAACTTGTTTTGTCCTAGAAGGCTTTAGAAGGCATTAAGCTAGAAAAATATTCCTACGTAAGGTTACTTGACCACCACCCCCCCCCAAAAAAAAATGGAAAAGATAGGTGGGCAATATTTTCTTTTTTCTTTTTTTGTTCTGATCCCTTTTGTGAGAATTCGAGGTACATTTCATTCGTAAATATGTCTGTACTTGGAAACTTCAGAGTCGTCACCAAAAATTAAGATCGGTCAGATGACCTATTTTTCTGACCTTTCTGAATCATATCTTCGACTGAAAACGCACGATGTCCATTAATGTCAAACGTAACTCAAAACCAAGACTTGCGGTCGTGTCTCAATTAACTCAACGTGCTTAATGAGTTGTCTTTACGTCCGTTCATGTTTTAATAGGAAACTGGATGTTTACAATAATTGAACACGGAAGGGAAATAATCAGGAATTGATTCAGAAATGCAAATTTTACTGTTAGATACAAATTATGGATGAAACTACGATGTAGAGAAACACTTCCGGACATAGAACAATTATTTAAATAGTGACAGTTAAATATAGCTAAACAACAATGTTGAAAGCGATTATTTAAGTATTAAAGTATGCACATGAGACGTATTGCGAAGAAATTATCAATTGTACTAAATTCTATATAAACCTCTATTCTGATAAACATTGGATTAATCATTCTAATCAGAAGATTAGTAAATCAATTAATCAAACAAACACGGAGAGAAAACAGACTTGACAGGATCAATATCGTATCTGGAGAAATATTTTCCTCCGACATCAATGTACAGTGCAACCTCTCCAGAGCGGTCATCTCTTGAGCAACAACCTCCCTTCAACAGCAACATGATTTTTCCCACTGTACGATTTAACTATTAATTCAACCTCCCTAGAGCAACAACCTCTTAACAACAACATAATTTTGCTTCCCCCACAGGTGTTACTTTGGAGAGTTTGAACTATATTCTATGCGCTTCCCGCACGTTTCTAATTACATCCTTCGTTTTTATTTGTGTAATAAAGCGCACTTGTATAAAAGATCCCAAAAAAGAAATGATTTAAATGTTGTCATCTTGCCCCTGCTCACAAACAAGAGCAAAACTGATTTGTTCGCGGTGTATACACCATCAAGAGAGGTAACCACGGCAAGAACTGTTTTATGGCTTTCTCTTTAATGCGATAATTACTTATCGTGAAAATATTGCCGTTGTTTATAGCTCTGTACTCACAATATCAGGTTAAGATTTTGGCATATCAGATTTTTTTGATAGTCGTATCAGTTTAAGGAACTGCTTGCCATGATCTGAAAACGTCTGTTATTTTCGTTACTGATCGTTATAGCAGATACGAACACCAGAATATCATAACACGCATCGAATCATTTCGTAAGTGTCTGCGCATTCTCAACCCGCCTAAAAATCTCACCTCTTAGAATCGCATATTTTTCTTTACTTCGACTTACTAGTATTTTCCTCCAATTTTTATCGGCATCACTGCCCGCTAATTATTTCAGTGGTTGTATCTGAACAATTCTGTATCATTTGACAGTGTACATAATGCATTAGTAGGTATAAAACGGCCGGTTTATGCGATTAGCTGCCCGAGTTTGTGAATTAAAAACATAAGAGACACTGTTAATGATAATTTCTTCTAAAGAACACAAATCAAATTAATAAATGAATTAAATAACAAAAAAATGAGGATTCAATCTTCATGTTATAAATGTGATGAAGAAAAGCAATATTCGCGGAGAAACATCGTATTTCTTCCATAAATACTCAATGTACCAAAACAAGAAATATTTTAGCTAACGATAAAATAGCCAAACAGACATTCTAGCTTATTGAATGATTGGATGAAACTGATAATCAAATACATTTGTAACGAGACTGTATTTCTTTATATTAACCCGATTCATTATCCTGGGAGTCTTTTCATTACATGAGCCATTTCTATAAATATCGTAAATTGTATACATCAGCAAATTGTATTAATGGAAGAAAGATAATGAATTATCATGTAAGGTCCTTGTATGTCAGATTCAGACTAATATATTGTTCAGATGTGATGCTATATTGATGTTTGTTAGCCTTAGAAGTGTGTATAAATCATTAGTCTGTCGGAAATATCAAAAAATCAGTATAAGATTTAACACATTTTTCGTAGAAAATGCCACATCGATTCATAAATCCAAAAGATAAGCCGTGTTTCCATCATGTACTGTTTAGAACGATCTTACTAACTGTTATTGAAAATGAAAATCAGAAAAGAAACGCGTGATGCTATTGACATGTTAGATTGTTCTAAAAATAAATCAATCACTGGCGATTACTGCTAGAACATTACAGAATACAGATCCTCACAAGCAATGGATGGTAGCTCTAAACGGACTTGTGAAACCATGGAATTTGGACGACTCCCGAGCAGCTATTTAATATGTCTTGTGTTCATTATTCTCCTAATGACGTCACGAAGTGGTCTAGCTAAGGAATTAATGCATGTGACAGAAACAGGGACATTTATCGGATTATCAGAAAATATTGAACTGCAAGGAGAGTATAAATATGCTTCTAAATTTCTGGGAATTCCGTACGCTAAGCCTCCGACCGGAGACCGGCGTTTTGCACGTCCTGTCAAATACGGGCGATTTACGCAACCATACAATGCGACGTACAATCGTGCTCATTGCATACAAACATTTCATATGTATCGATATATCGAAGTGCAAAGATTTCAACAAAATGAAGATTGTCTCTATCTTAATATTTATGTTCCTGGAAATTTTACAAGCACAGGGAACAAATATCCTGTCATGCTTTATATTCATGGCGGAAGTTTCGCTTCCGGCGGTGGTGATATATACGAAGGAGATAAATTGAGCGCCTTTTATGACGTCATAATTGTGACGATAAATTATCGTTTGAATGCATTAGGATTTCTAAGTGACGGAAGTAAAAATTCCGGTAATTTCGGTCTCTGGGATATGAAAATGGCAATACAGTGGGTTCATGATAACATTGAAGATTTCAGTGGTGATTCGAAGAAAGTTACTATATTCGGAAATTCCGCAGGTGGTGCGGCAGTTCTCTACCAAGCTATAAACCCTGACAACAAAGGCCTATTTCAAAGAGTAATAGCCCAGAGTGGAAGTTGTTTCGCATTTTGGGCTGTCCAGAGGAAACCACTAGATAATTTTAATCGCTATGTAACTAAGTCAGGCTGTGATTCGGACTCCAAAGATGAAATAATGAAATGTTTACGCGAAGTAAATATAGAACGACTTAGAGTTGACGTGTCCGATTTTGTGCCTTCTGTAGATGATGACTTTTTACCGGAACTACCTAAGATGTTGTTGAAAAGTAATTCCAGAAAAGCGAAGGCCGCACTGAAATTTTTCTCCGAGCTAGATTTAATAAATGGAGTGGCCAGTCAGGACGGTGCGTTTGCGAGAGATTATTGGTCGAATCGAATGACGCGAGCAGGGATTTCAAACATAGACAAAGGTGTACCGAGGAATTTCTTTGAGGAGACCTACGTTCCTTATATGTTGGATTTAATGTTTGATGACAAAATTCCAGTGATAGAGCACTCAGCTATCAATAAATATACAGATTGGTCCATGCCGGAAAACCCTTTGGTCGTTCGGCGCAAACTTGTTGATTTTGAGTCTGATGTCACGTTTTTTGTTCCAGCCGTCTTAGCTTCAAGAGGACACAGAAGTTCCTTAGGAAAAACCGCTTCTAAAAATAGCTTTTTCTACGTTTTCGATCAAAAACCTGATTTTGCCCCCGAACCTGAATGGTTAACCGGGGCCACTCATTTTATGGAAGTACCTTATATATTTGGGTTTCCGGAAATCATAGAGACAAAACTAATCGAGGATTATCATTCAATTATTCCGTTCCAAGTGTCCGAAAATGATAAGATGCTCTCCAGTAAAATTATGCGATACTGGACCACATTTGCAAAAACTGGGTAAGTGTTAAAACACGCTCGAACCTATGATTAATTGCCTCCAAAAAGGAGCGAAAATATTACTTTGATATAAAGGTGGTCTTTAGTGAGAGGTTTATTTTTTTATGTCAGTAAACTTGTGAGGAAATGTAGTTGCTGTTCACACGGTGACCTTTATTCACAGACGCCCGTTTAGTAGATGGCATGTTTGATCGTTATATTCACATATACGTTGTAGGTTCATGATTTATTGTATATTATGAGGCCAAAGGCCCAAATACAAACACAATGGTATAAAAACATATTTACAATGCGTTGAAATCTTAGTCGACAGTATACATGAATATTGGTAGGACATGACACTTCGTAATGACATATTTACATATCATAACACTATTGTTGATAGCTTCGAGAAATATTCCTCTTTCTTTCCGTGCATAATAGACAAACATTGCAATATTACGGATCTTTCTCCCATTTTCACTTGATATAACATGAATAAGTATTTGCAATGTAACAACATTCACATGAGGGAAATATTTACTAATTTAAATGAATACCACACATCTTTACATGTACGTTGGTGATTTTTTATTACAATGTCATTACTAAATTGTTTTATTAACCCGTGGATTTGTCGATTTTTTGTCTCAATATTATATGAAGTCGGTATTTGATTTGAAATGTCTTCAAGTACACCTCGCCTGTTTCAAGAAACAATGGAAAGGTTAGACCGGTCCATGTTTTGGTATTAATTTCACAAATGCATGGTACATAAGTATATATAAACATGGAAAAGATATTCGTACGCTTTCTCATAAAATAGAATTTAATCCTTACGTTTTTTAGGTGTTTACACCTAGATAATGAATACAAAATGTATATGCAGAATCCTATCTGTTCGCCACAGTCGAATTCATATTTGTACAGGAAAGTTTAATCAAAGTACAGCATAAACCCTGAAAAACGGACCCTTACCGGACTGAAAATTTCGGTTTTCAGAAAAGTTTTGATTATAGAAGAGAAAAAATGGACTTGAAAGATCGTCCGAAATGCAGAGAATTTCGGTTTTCGAGTAGTCCGGATTTCAGGGGTTGTACCGTATTTATTGGCTTCTTTTTCATGGTGACCTGCACGAAATTCCACCGAAAAAAATTCTGGAAATTCATTTTCAGCGCGGCACTCTCATATCATGGATATTGTAATTTTGATTGACCTGTAAAAATGAATACTTCCAATGTGTAAAAAAGACCAATGATTAATGTTTAACACGAGTTGTCGTGTTATTTGTCACTCACTTATCACCTGTTAACGACTCAGCTATCACAAGATTTCTGTAAAACGAACTTAAAGCAATCAAAAGTACAAACTTTACGAGAATGGCGTATTTTCTGAATACTTCTAAAAGATTGAATATTTCATTTATCAGCGAATTAAATTTTACGTCATTTTTTTGGTCATTTCCAGAATTTAGTGTACACAGTTGAGTTGCTCAAGCTCTTAAAAAATGGAGGAGTTTAACGGGATTGGGGAAAAAACATTAAGAGAAAAACAAAAGCATACATTTAATTATTTGAGAAGACTAGGTCGCATGGCTTGGAATTACTTTAAAGAGGGTGACAGATATTTTCAGGATAAAAATTGGTCTCATTCGGAACACCTCGGCCGATTCCGTACCTCCATTTAACCTTGACTGCACTTTGTAGCTTGATATTCATCAACCGTGATGCGGCAGCCGGTTTACTGCTTTGGAAATGCTACCGCTAAACAACAAAGTTGTTAAAATGGCGCCTGTCGAAGATTGAAGTTTTCATGGTGAATTTCAGTTAAACAGTGTAGTATGTTTCCTTCCTCAGTACATGTATACTACTATATAACGCACAACAGTTTATAAACGAAAAGCAAACTTGACAGATGTTTCTTACAGGGAGGCCGCCATAATTGTCAGTTTTACGCCCAAGAAATTCCAAGACGTTCCAAGGTCGGCTTACCAGTTGCAGCCGTGGTTAGACGGATTCGGCCTAAGTGTACATAACGGAACTGGTCTGAGATGTACACATTTGACGTCACAATAATGTCTGAAGTCATAGCATTTTTACATTTACCTTTTATCAATGGCGATGAGTTTCAGATATAAATTACATTGTATATTCAGTGAAAGATTTGTACAATGGTCTTATAATAAGAGGATAGTTCAGACCATTTAAATCAACAAATGTGGGCCAACCAACAGTGATTTTCAATTAAAAGAAATGGTGGTTAATTTTGATTTAACTATACATGATGTTCTATGAAAGATGGAGAGGTTAAACCCAATGCATAATATTGTGTCCGGATATGTATGCTTTAATTTATGCAAATTACAAACATTCTCAGCTTTGCAACTATGCTGTGCGGTTCCATTTTGTCTAATTCGTAATAGCGCTGACAAATAGCTTACAAGACTGGGGATTGATCAATTTTTAATTCATATCTACTTTCTGAAACTGAAAAAAATAGAATTTTACGGAGTTCCGTTCGGACCATCACGTACTTTTGACTTCCTTCTACTTTTTTCGAGCGATGTATTTTGGGGAAAATAAAAGAAGCCCGTGCTGTTTCAGACAGTACACAGATAGTGTGTTGATTAACAAATCAATCATAAATCGGTGGACATCAATATGACATAATTTAAATTTTTCCTGGAGCTATTTAAATCGGTAAAAATAATGATTTCAGTTGTAATTACGACTCGATGACATCACAACATTTTTTTAGCAGCGAAGCTATCAAATGGTGATTGTCGCATTATTTACGATAAAATGCTAAAGCACAGAGGTTTTGCGCGAAAGAGAACATCTATCGTAGATCTGTGGTTAACTAAAGCGTTGTTATACACGTTTGAAATATCGTTGTCTTGTTAAGTGCTTATTTGTGAATTCTGTTGACGTCATTTTTATAGTTCTTGTCTTTTTCACAGGAATCCGAACCCAGTCGCTACTAATACCGAAAACCTCCCTATATGGCCAAAATTCACAGCAGACAAACAGGAATATCTAGAAATAAGTTTCAACATGACGTCACAATCTGTAAGCAGGAACCTCGTGGCGGGACGTGTTGCATTTTGGGACAGCCTCGTTCCCGTGTTGGAAAAGTGTTACAAAAGTGTAGCTACTTCGATAAGTACTATATATGCTTCGTTAAAGAACTTTTTAATCATTCTTTGTATTAGAATATTATTGTTAAGTTAATAGAGTGAGTGTTGCCACGTGTAAGGACATCTTATTTTCGAACTACTGTCTTAGTGCGTTTGTCCGCCTGCGACAGATCCGGTTTCGTTACGCAGGCATTGTGAGTACGATTATTTCGTCGATTATACTAATCTAAGCCAGAAGGCTATACATGAACTCTGTCAAAAGTTCATTCCGCAGTTAACTGGTTGCCAAGGGACCTTTAAAACGTTCATGTATGGTGGTTAGCAGAAATTTGAGATAATGAAGTGCGTGTTAAGTGTGCATTACACACCCGTGCGTATTTATTCTCTACAACATCAAACATGAAAGTGTTTCCATCATATGTCGTCGGCGGTAATGGCATAAAGAATGGTTCATAGATGTATACATGTATGACATCACGTAAATAGAGTCGCACTCTCTTTTCTGATCGGCCATTGCCCTGATGTTTTTGTTCGGCCATTATCATTGTTTACCTAGCACAATTTCAATATAATGGCGAGGGGGCCTATCAAGAAATAGTGGCACTGTACTGAAATAGGTTCAACAAGTTTATTTAGAACGGGAACCAGTACATAAAAGCTACATAGAAATATGTTTAAGTTAGATTTCGTTGAAACTTTGATCTTGACTGACCATTTCTGAAGACAAACTAGAATGAAGGACCTGTGATAGTAGAAATATTATCGGAAAAGTTGAATAGATCTCAAGAGTTCATCCTTAACTAGAAAAAATCAAAGTAATGCCACTGAATGTGTTTTGATGTATAGATCGAACCGGACGCATTCTGCAATAGTTTCTTTTACATTTCATGGACTGAATTAGTCTGTTTAAATGATTTTGATCGCCTGAATACTGTCACAGGTCATATATGTTCATTGAATTTGTTTACCCTCGCCACTGGGATAATAATACATATATTGGGCAAGCACTCCTGGCTGGGGTTCAGAAACCCATAATGGAATATCAGAGGTGACATTAATCTGGACTACCTTCTTTGTAGTCATTTTTGCAGAAAGGTTATATTTTGTAAATCATTTATATTGTATATGTATAGAGTAGTTATTCATGTTCCATCTGTACGAAAAATAAAATAATAAATAACTATGTTTACACGGATTTATTTAGAATTTCTTTAACTTAAATCTTCAAAATGGTCCTTCCTCATGTATACATTTACATTGCCTGCAACGATTTCTTACTGTCTTTGTCTGAGACAAGCAATTTACACCAATGCGCACTATTTATTTATGCGCACTCATTTCTTAAGTTCGTCATTTTATGTAGAACGCCAACATCAAACCTTTCAAATTCTACATGAGATATAATTTGAAAAATATTATCGTCACAACGTCCATGTACAAAATTTATTTACATGAAGGTGTACTTTGGCGCACATGTTACAGATAATAAATATAACATCAGCTGAACTTTTCAGACCAACACTAGTATAACTGTGCATGTTATTAGGGTGGTACAAGAACTTCTGGATAGATGCACGTTAAGAATTATATGCGTCGCAGATAAGCATGGATTTTATAAGTTTTTGTGTAGGAGGGGCATATCACGCATTTTTATACAAAATATATTACTAGGGTTTTACGCCTTGATTTGTGAAGTACTTTAATACATGTAGCGTTTTACGCATTCATTTGAGAAAAAAAAACATTATAAGCGTTTACGCCTTAATTTGAGAAAAGAAAACATGACAGGTATTTTACGCCTTGATTTGAAAAAAACATTTTAAGCATTTTACACCTTGATTAGAGAAAACAAGCGTTTTACACCTTGATTTGTGAAATATATCATAAGCGTTTTACGCCTTGGTTTGTAAAATACATCGTGAGTGTTTTGCGCATTGATTTGTTAAATTTATGACAAGTGTTTTGCGCCTTGATTTGTGAAATGCATACGTATCCGACCTTAATTGGCATACTTTATTACTTGCAAATAATCAGAGCTAATGGTTTCAGAGACAGGGTTACATGATGTGTACATGACCTGACCAATAATTACTTATTAATTGTACATTCTTCCAGCCTACCTGCCAAATTCACCCAATAGCTCAGTCAACACATGACGCAAGACAATTTATGAAACAAAGGTCGCTATGCATAGCATTGAAACGGTATGACTCGAGAATGATTTTGTTACATTTGTGTTAGTAAATGTGATCTTAGATTCTTGTTTTTCGTACATTTTGAAATACTTTAGTAGTAACTATCTGAGTTAAAATTACTGGAAGTTATTTGTCTTATTTAACCTGCTAAAAGTCTCTTTCCCGATAATCACCTGGTTCGTCAGGTGTTCGAGCGCCTAGGATCATTTGTTAGAAAAAAAACGGTAATCGAGCAGTTGCCAATGAGGCTACCCTCTCGAAAAAAACTATTCCATCGGCAATGATGTTTAAGGAGAAGGGAAACTACTTATTTTATTTACGATGGAAAAGTTAACGAGTTACCTCCCTTCTTTATGGTGTTGCTAAACCTTCACGAAAATGATACTGTAATATGTGATAGATGGCCACCAAATCGGTTAATCATAATAATGTTTTTGGATGGTTTAAAAATCGTTCTATGATAAGAAAACTACGTACATGCCATTAAAGTTCTTTTTACAGATAATCGTTTTTACAAAAGACTTTGCCAATACTTGACGATATACGAAACGGAAGTTAAGCCATACTTTATTCAGAGATAATATATGGTTGGCTGTTCCATTTTACCCATACGATTGTAACCTATCATAACATTGACCAAAGGTGCCACGGACGATTTGTTTTGATGCTAATTGACTGACTAATGACTGATGCAAGCAAAATATTTAATTTGAAGAGAGGACAAGAAAGTGACAAATGTATGTCAGAATTTAGAAATTAACTGGCTTTTACGGTGCTTATCAAAATGTTGTTCGGTCCATCGAATATCTGCACCATCCAAGGCCCCTCAACGTATCGTTTACATTGATAACAGCGTAATCCCATACATGTTAACGGCGCCAATGATACACAGCGTTTTCTGAACAAACGCTTTGTTAAGACCAGGCGTCCACTTGAGCCAGGACTTGATGCGGACATGGTGGGGAATCAAAATAGGGCATTCCGCAAAGCTTCCGTGTATTCCTGATAGCTTCCTAGTATTGTCCCATTATTGTCTTAACGCTTCGGCGTTGTCCTGGTCGATAATTTTGTCCGCGTCAAAATTTTGATCGAGGTTAAAATTTCTATGCGGATATATCTGTCCTGGCACCTTCGGCACGTTGTCCTCATTGTCCGCGAGGCGTCGGCGAACATTCCTGAATGCTACTGTTGTGCGGACACTCTGCAGACAAACACGAAGGTGTTACGAAGCAATGCAGAAGGCACACGGAAGGCGTACGGAAATCTTTACGCACGCCCGGAGCGGGTGCAGTATGCTCTCGAAAGCGCGGGAAAATATCACGTGATACCACGCACGTCTGGAGCGGATGCAGAATGCTATCAAAAGCGCGGGAAAATACCACGTGTTACCGTTTGCAGTGCTAAATATAGGCCAGCAAGTACAGAAATACTGCGTCCTTCAGTGTTTAGTTCGACAACGGGTTGTTATTGATAATAATTATGCCAAAGAGAAAGAAAACAAATTCTTACTTCAGAAAAAAAACACTTGAAGATCGTGGTAAGTTGATTTTCTTGCTAGAATCTATGTTGTTTTGATTCTTTGCTAATTATTAACTAGAGAGGATATATGTTGTTTGTCTAAAATTTGTTTATTTCGCTCTGCTTCCATTTCTAATAACACTGCTACATGAAGACAATGACAAAAATAGAACACATGTCAAACTTTTGTTGCATTGTACATGTATCTCGTTTACGTCACTTGACCGGGAATTGTCCCGATTGCACCTTGGTTGTCGTAAACCTCTAGTAATGTTGTCCTAGACCAGTCCGCAGTTTGTCAGCGGACAACTCTCGGACACGCACAGGACGAATTGGAATCGAGATATATTTTTGTGAACTTGTCGCGGAAGGTATGCGGAATTAAAATATTTCTACCGAATCGCTTCCGGACGCCTTCCGCTTCTAAGTGGACGCCTGGTCTAAAATCGTGTTAAAACAGACATTGATGAATAATTTGACATTTTTTATCATTTGAAAATAATTCTTACAAAAATATCGAAATCCATGTGCAATAAGTGGCTTTAAAGAACGGAGTGAGCCAGTGTTGAAATACTGTAGTATTAATGAGTGTGTAATAATGAGTGGCAATTGTTCATACGCTGGCCCTTATTCACATATGGTCAATAATTCAAGTACAACTGTAATAAAATGTCCTTAAAACAAAACCTTGCTTGTTTTCGTATGGATATGTACTCTTATCAAAAATTGCCAAACATTTAAAGAGAGTTTATGGACTTATATCACTCATTAAATCGCCTTGACATAGTTTTGACCATGTTCCGGTGGTCAAAAGGTTAACTGGTATCAGTGTTTGGCTTTACAGCGAAAAAGTAGTAAACCCTTTGAAAACACTAAAGCGATAACGTCTTTCTGTCCATACAATAAGTTGAAAGTGTGCAGAGGACGTTTTGAGAACCTTACTTTCTTCTACCTATCCGGGAAGGCACGAACATGGATCGCCTTTTGGTCTTACTTTCTATCTTAACTGTTTTGTCGGCGGCTATACACTCTTCAGGTTGTAAAATTTTAGTATATTACGGTCATACGATTCTTTTTCGAAATTCAATTATTCTCGATGTATTCTTTTTGGTCCCGTTTATCAGAGTCTTCACAGACATGTGGTATATAAAATTATTCACATGTAGTCTTCAACAACATAAAGTGGATTGTGATTTTTTTAATTGTAAAATGGCGTTTTCAACATCTGTCTAATTAAAGGAACTAGTCTTCAAAATATGTTTTTTTTGTTCTAGAAACCCTTTCTATTTACCTGATTCAATGGAATTATTCCAAATTTAGAATTTAATGATAACACTAAACTGGGTCTTCAGTAGTGTTGAAAATAACAATGTAAGGAACACAGTAGCAGTTTAGTGTTAGTATTAATTATAGTTTAGTATTAATTTAACTTAACTTTAATTTTCATCAGATTTGAACAAAGCTGAATAAATTTAACATTAATAATACTAAATTTACATGGTAATTTTCCGTATCACGCTGGTTTATATTAATTCAGTTTAAAATTGGAATCCTCATTTTTGAGGATTTTCTCACTTATATCTGTTGCTATCGGTCGATTACATTCAATGGTTGTTTATTAAGGGAATTATGATTCTGAAATGCATTTGTTGGATCGAGATGAAGACATTTTGACTGAAATCAATGAAATTCTCGAAAGTGATGGACGAAAAAAAAAGTATATGGTGGTTGGTCAAACATTATGCAATGCTAACTTAGATATTCATGTTTTGTAGATGGAAATCTTACATGTTTGTCATGTGACAGTTCTATCAAACCACGTGATTGCCAATACACATCCAAGTGTGGATCACATGAGGTATTTGTATCATTATTTAGCTCGGGCTATGAACCAAACCGACGACATTTCATCTGCGGGCAATTTTCTAACTAAGTTGTTCTATGAGTTATCCATTCATAGAACTAAGTATTTGTTTCCTGCGGTTTAAACACAATAATTCTAACACTTAAAAACCAAAAGAGATACATTTAACTAACATTTGACTCGGTTGAAATTACCAAAAAAAACAAAAATTAACTGTTTTTCGCTATTGCAATGCACACGTAAATGGTCCGTTAGTACCACACATTCTTACAATAGAGGTGGGGTTTTAATGCAAGTGACCTCTTAATAAACGTGGTATCTCGATCAGGTTGGGCGATACTTCCTTTGATCATATTGTACAGTGTATAACATATTCTATGTGGGAATATGTGTGATATCATGTGACATTACAACAAATCCCAATTATAGTATTTCAGTGTAGAAATATTGCCTTCGCACTAAGATTTGTATTTGATCGGGAAATTAATTTGGTCTTTTCATTTCAACAAATGTTAGCTATAAGAGGGGCCTTTTACTGTATAATCACTTTTTTCCATTCAGCCAGAACATATTATGGCATGCCGATACAATCTTTTATTACAGCGAAACATAAACTAAATTTGTTAAATTTTCGGATTTACGCCTGTTTTTTAACAGCTCTTTAGATATATACCGACACACAATTCACTTAGCTATAGTTCCTGGATTCTGTACCAGCACTAATCTCGTTCTCGGTTTAATGTTAACTTCTCCAAATGAATCACCCAAATCTGCGATGGAGGACGAATGGACTGACGCCTGGCCTTTAGGTTATAAAACTTGAGAATAGTCTCCCAGCTCAAATCTCAATTCCATTCCCAAATTATTGCGGTTGACTTATGTTTAAAAGCATATGCTGTCGGAATAAAGTATCAATATCATTATTGTCTGATCATCAAAGGACAAGATATGAGATTTGGGTTTGGAGAACGACCTCATGTTTTATAACATCGGGCCCTGATGACTTCAACCAAGCAAACATCACTTAATGAACAATCATTTTATCTGGCTACTGGAGTATTTAATTTATTATGTTACTCAATGCATTTGGTAGGTTTGTTACACAAGTTCATATGCTACATCGGTTGGTACAGTCAGACACAGGACAGGATGTAGAGATACCAATGTAAGTAAAATACAGTAAAACCTTGATTTTAATACCACCTTCGAGACCCGAAAAATCGGTCATAATAATAAGGTGGTCTCACTATCAAGTTGTACTATTTTGGTGTAACTGACGCGGTGAAACATTTTTTTAGAGACATTCATTTAATACAATGATAGTAATCGGTAATGTATTCGTTTGCGAAATCGTGCTTTGAAGCAATATCAACACGAGAATACTCAGTTTTAATCGCAACATTCATTAATGCAATAATTCTTAAACACGTACAAAATAATTATGTACGAATGGTGCAATATTTATTGCAGCAATGCTCAACGTCGTCGATAAAAGTACGGGAGACTGATAATGATATTTTGATTTGTACCGAGTGTTGTAATGGAACCCTATGTAACAGTGGGTTATGCTCGCAAGACGGTAAGTAGTTACCTGTTTTCCTTATATACCCTCTTTCAGTATCATAAAAATGGCAACCGAGGAAACTTGCTTCTTTCCAATGAAAGATGATCTGTATTGAATTTATTTACTGATCTGCATGCTTCATCCAGTCGTTTCAGCCGTACAGGACTGTTGACGCGAGCCCGTGTGGGCCCGAGTCGGATTCTCGGATGAGCCACATGTGTGTTCGACACTGTTTCACGGAATATATAACCTCCAAAGTAGTTTTGTCTTCTATCTAATGTTAACACAATATGTGGGGTTGTAGAAAGTTGCTTCTTACAGAAAATAAGGAATAAATTAGTACTGGCTGGCAACGAGGGGCAATTGTTATTGAAACTGTCCGCAGTGCTTACTGTCCTAATTTCATCAGTTCTAAAGTTCCGTTAAATTTTTGAAGAGCGCTAGCTTTTGAAGTCGATATTACAGCAGTCTCAGACAAAAATCTTTTGAATAAAACATTGTATTTATCATTTTCTTGAGTGGTTCAAATTAAGCTTACTGTTTTGAGGATACAACACTGTTGTGGATACTCGGAAATGGAAATGGGAATCCAAAGTATATGGTTTTCAACCAACTAACAAATACCTCATTATTACAGACGCCCGATTGAAATAACGAAGTTTTACTGTATTTGTAAAACAATAGTTGACACATTTCCGAATCGAGGTATATTTTTTTCGCAAAAGTACGCGTACATACATGGTAATGATATGCATGCTCTTTTAATTTGTACATAGCCATACCCCCACTGTCAGCACGTGGTCCTATTTGTTACTCATGTGACCAACAAACAGATCCTTCTTCCTGTCACGTGATTAAACAGTGTGGGTTAGATCAGGTATGCTTTAAATAACAGTATTATCATTGCTACATGTATTTATCATTTAACATAGTTTAAGTAACATCAGTGCCAAATTATTCAAATGAGTTAAAACTGAATTTGAATTAGTTTTTTTATATTTTGTACTTTCCTGTACATAAGTCTAAGGATCCTCTGGCCAGTGAATGGCTTAAATATGTCTGAAAGTGTTAAAAAAACACCTAAAACAGAAATATTAGCTTCAGTATGAGTCTATGCTTGTCCTTTTGGCTTTGTAATATCAGCGCCCGGTTTCCGGTCCAAACGCCAACTAAACATTTTGACTCATTGGTTTACACAGTAAAACCTCAGTGAACGACCATCTCATTATCAAATACCATCTTATAATGACGGCCACTAATTTTCGGATCGCTTTTCAATATTTTCTCTCTATTGCAACTTGGAATTGAGACTTTAATTCATTACTAAGCCCGATATTTAGTACTAAAGATGGGCGTAATATAGTGTAACCAAAGACGAAAATGATTGTTCACATGAACCAATGCCAAACCAATCTTTGTAGGAATGTATATTAATGCGCTACGAGAGTCAAATGGGAAATGATTTAATGTACAAAACACAGTGTGTTTCCAGACAAGTAAGTAGATCCGTAATGTGTTACGAGATGTGGTGCTTTTAATTCACTATTTATCTAGTAGACATGATCGTCATTTGGGGAAGGCCGTGTTTGTTAATAGCGCTTCCGTTTTCCGATTGCGCGATGATAGCAATATGTTTCAATTTTCTTCTCGAAGAGTTCTTGACATAAAAAGGAATGGATTGCTTTCGCTCAGTATGGTGCTTTTAGCTTTTGTCAGACCGGAAATATACTCAAAATATTTATTAGTTAAAACCAAACACGGTTGTAATGAACTCGGATGAACTGAAGATTCGGATACTGTGAGATATCTTTTCCCGGTCATGTCTGTCTTTATTCCATTGTTATGGACATAGTGAAATTTGGATATAACAAAGTAGGCCAATTCGGGTACCCAGAATTCACTATAACCGCGTTCTACTGTAGTTTATATCAGGATTATTATTATAATTATCGTTATGACTTGTTTGATCATTTTTATTCCACTTTTATCAGGTTTGTGCTGAGAAACTCGCTATGTACAAAGCAGTTTTAGCATCTTCTGTAATCGGCAAAAGAACAGGTAATATCAGTAAAAATGTTGACATGTAAAGCTGATAGATACCCAAAAACTTTGCGTTATTTTTATACACCAGAAGTGTAAAAATGTGAAAATATCGTCACAAATCGTCAGTAGATTAGTACACTTAATCCGTATAATTCATTATCATACTATTCAGGATTTTCGCCAAACCATGACATTGGTTTCACAAATAAAAATTAGTCTTGAATCGTGACACGTTTTTAAATAAATGCACATTCAGAATTTTTCAAATTTTATGCATAATATACATTTAATATGTAACTCGTCAATGGAAATTGGTAAACAAGGATGACATGCCAGCTGTGTATTGTACAAATTTATATTTCCTTATATTTCTATCAACTATTATGAAATACCTCATTTCAAAATTATATTACAACGCCAATATAATAAGCATTTGAAATTTTGTCATTATGGCATCATCCTACTCTATGTGATTTTGCAGAAATTTAAGTTAATGTTTGCTGTTATTCGACCGACTCATTAAAAAATCCCCCGACCCAAAAGCTGTTTTGGCGTTAATTGCCGTTAATACATGCTTGATTGTACTACGTTTTAAACAACGCCCGTAAAAGATTACATCGACTACTAAGAAATCTTTATGATAACAGCTGATTATCCTAAAGCCCTCGGGTTAATGAGTCAAATTAATGGAAATAGCTCTAATATTCAGCATTGTCTTCTGCAGGACACCCAATTTTTTTCATTGAAGCATTGATCAAATGTGGTGTTTTTAATTGTGCTTCCTGGGTGAAATGCATCATGATTAACATGATTAACAACCTATTTGTTATAGTATTAAACCATATTCTGTTCTTGTTTTTTTTTTCACAGCAAGCAGTCAAAATCATTGCGCACTGAAATGTTGTGCCACAGATTTGTGTAACTCTGATTGCACGGGCGACCGAGTGGTCAGTCTAACTAACACAAGTATTGGACATTTAGTATTTTCGAAAGCAACCACCACTTCAGCAACAGAAATAACAACAACAACAACACACCCAACTACAGGTGAGATAACACACATTAAATGGCTTTATAAGAAACAAAAAAAAAACATATATTCATACAGCATGTTTTGTATTGTTGATATTATATGTTACTTCTGTTTAATCAAAGTAATCCACTGGTTTGTAAGGGTATTTTACCCTTAACGTGCCATATATTCTTCCATTTCAATTTTGGGTCCATTTTTGATAATGCTGCTCAAATAACTCTCTTCTAAAACAGTTCAGTAAAACCACCTTATCACTTAAAAATACATTCAAGATTTTATCAAAATGTTACTATTTTGGGACTGTTAATCGATCGAACCCGGAACCAGGTCATTTGGCTGGTTTCGAGGGGATACCTGTTTAGAGGGAATGTTTCAATTATATAGTAATGAAGCCGGAACCAGAACATTTGGCGATTTAGAGGGGAGCCTGGTTTATAAAGGAACCGGTTTAGAGTGTTACCACTGTATTGTGTTGATGTGCACACAAAGGAAAACCTTGTTTATACTATTGTAATAAAATATTACTTCGATTCCAACCATTTGAACGTTTGAATCATTCACCATGCAGTACGTCAGTATCAATTTTGCCTAATAGTTGGTGCAAAACATGAATTACGTGCTCGGCAAACAGTAAACTATACAAATGAACACCTCAAAACACTAGAATAGATTTATACGTGATCAAACGTGCTCTGACTAGCTATTAACACACGACCAGCTTAGCTCAATAGCTGGGGCCTCCGTGGTCGAGTGGTTTTGGCCTCTGACCAGAAATTAATGTAATTACTAGCTCTTTACCAATGTTAATGTGCGAGGAAGATGTCCAGCTACCTTACGGAAGGTCGATGGTTCTGCCCAGGCATACGCCTGCGATTTTCCAAACTCGTAACTGGAATGGTTGCTAAATGGCTCTAGCTGCTGGTGTGACGTTAAACGCAAGTAAAAAACTTCGATAGATATGGTGTTAGCTCCACACAACCAAAGCATTTAGCCTCCATTCCAATGGGACAGAAAGTTTTTTGCAATAAATTGTTAATCTTTATAGCATTATCTTGTGTATTTTCAGTTTCGACTTCATGCGCGGATATACATTCCGGTCAATATTGCCAAACGCAAATAAGTATGTGCACAAGTTCTTATTCCAATCAAAAAAACTGGGCATATAAGTATTGTAGACATACTTGCAACTTATGCAACTATCAACCGCCAAGCACCGGTAACTATATAATTTTATTTTTAAAACTAAGTAAAATGATTCCTTATAGCGAAATTTTATAGATACGTAATATTTTGTGAACAGAACTTTATTTGTCACTAGGTTTAACGTCGTTTTACAACAATTTTTAAGTTATATACGGAGGTCAGTTCCCCTAAACAGTTTTACAGATATTTGTACGTCATATATTCCTAAGAAATTATATATATATATATGTATCTATCAATAAATTACACATTTTGTTAACTTCAAAAATTGACGAAAATACTATAAAAATGTAGCATTTTATACATGTATATATTATGTTTCACGTGGCAAAAACATAATATTGAAATTGTAATGCCATAATTATGTCACAAATATCTTGAATGAACTATTGTAAAAAATTAATAGATTGTATTATTTTGTTATGGGCTGGTGGCCTGAATCATAAATAAATAGTTGCAGTTGTAACTTGGAGAAAATGAATTTTGGAATATCAGTTGAAGTAAGGAATAATTTCCCAAACTTAACGTTTAACAATTTTATCTATGACTTTAGGGACCCCATGTACGGACGCTTGGTCTCAGAGCAGTTGTACGTACTACAAATACTGGTGCAGCCACCCTTCAGGAGATAATTACCAAACATTGAAAATGTGCAGAAAAACATGCAATGTTTGTTAAATTTTGTTTTGTTTTGTTTTGTTTTGTTTTGTTTTGCTTTGTTTTGCTTTGTTTTGCTTTGCTTTGCTTTATTCAGAAAATAAAGCAGACAATTAAATTGGATTTTTTTGCTTACAATTATCGTTGTTATCGACAAACACGAAGACACTAGAACCTGTCTGTTCTGTGAACAAAGCTATAGTCTCTAATTTATTGTATATGATACACCTGAATTGTAAGAATCTTGTCAGACATTGGGCTATACTACAGAAACAATCCCTAACTGATGCAAAATCCGTCATCTAGGCATGTTTAGATGTTTCACAGATAAGCTCTTAGAGTTATTTTGTTATTTTTTGACAATTTTGGACTCTCTGTAGGCCATTGCTGAGTTCTAGCCACCCAAAGGAGTAACAAGTGTTAAAGGGAGCCAAGGCGAATATAGATAAGAACAGGGTGACATATAGTCAACAAGAAAATGAAGTGGTGAAATATCACGTTTGGCATACATAGAGTTTCCTGTTTCAAAGATTTTTTGTTCATTTTGTTGGTCTTTATTCAGACGTTAATTTGTAATGAGTGCCCGCTAAGATAGAAATATGGCAGTGAGGTCAAGGATTGTTCCATCATTTAAAATAGGGGTAAGTAATATAATTACCAAGTGTTTTTCAAAACATAATCTTAATCTCCGTGAAAACGGACAAATAACTGTTATTTATATATCGCGGAAACCACCGAAACGTTCCGAAATGTCGCTCACCCTTCAGAATGGACTTAGCTGATCTTTGACCATTCGCAGGTCGTGGCCGGACTATAATTGTACATTGATTGTCATTTTTGCACATAGGCGTTAACTTTCAAATCGTCTCTCATTTTTCACCTACCAAATTTCTTCATTGACCCTGGCAATGTCAAATGTCTCTGACCATTCATCTGACTGTCAGGCAGTGAAGGGCTCGTGGCCTTCCGATTGATCTTTCAAAGATTGCTGCACTCTCAAGGTGTATGCGTTTTTTTTGATTATATAGCGTACATGTTTCAATTTTTATTAAACAATCATGGATATGGACAACTTTTAAGACAAAGCTAAACTGTTTAAAATATTTAAAGTATATAATTTAGTAGGTCTAACAATGAAATCAACAGAAAATACATAACTAGAAACGACATCCAATCAGTGTTAGGTCTCTATCAATACACATTGCCTTCTTCACCATGCATCTGAAATACATGTACATGATGCAACGTATTTGTTTATTTTTTGGAAATGTTTCAGGCAAAGTTTATATATATTGTACATGTGTGTATAGTATAAGACTTTCAATGAGCGTACACGAATTAGACCTCCGTGGTCGAGAGGTTATAACCTCTGACTAGTAATCACTAGCCACTCACCGCTGTGAGTTCGAATCCCACCTAGAACCAAATTTCACATGTGAGGAATCTATCCAGCTAGTTTATAGAAGATTAGTTATACCCACGTTTATGCCTGAGGGTCTTCCACTACCGTTAAAGTCGTTAAATAGACCCTGACTGTTGGTGCGACGTTAAACCCCAGTGAAAACAAAAAAACAACATTTTCTCGTTTACCCCTGTTTACAACATCTACTTTGTTTTCACTCTCAGTTTTCCTTCCTCAATCAATTCTTATTTTCTTCCGGTTATATGAATTTATCTGATTACTCCCTTAATATCAGAATCAATTCATAAATCTAAAGTTCACCTATTCATGTAAATGTGAGACTCGCCGACGGCATTATTAACAGTACAGTGTTCCACATCCAATCCACAATTTATCTCATTCTTATTCTGACAAAAAGCGGCATCGGGTGATGATATAAAAGATGTAGCCGATGATATTGAAGCAGTGAGTATTGACGCTTCTTTTGTTGTGGACGCAGTACGTGTTGATATTCCTGGCGGTATTGCTGCGGTCAGAAATAAAACTCTAGACTAAAAATACCGTTTTAAAAGAAGCATTGATATTTTCAATGAGATAAAGACTATATTTGATTTCTCAATTTTGTAGCAATTTTGATTTCATTGTGAAAAGGAACGAGTCCCATATGGCAAGTAGACAGATGTATGGCTTATTATGGCCTAATGGTATACTAAAATATTTATACAAACAATTACACTGAAAAGTAACTCTAGAAATGATACAACAGGTGTACTTTTAGTTCTTAAAGTGCTGATATTTTATCTTATAAATGACACTCAAATCACCACATCACGCTTGTATTTCTACGACCGCATTGTACAGAAATTCGAATTCTTCGAAGCTTGGTTAGCAAATATAGTTGAATAAACAGAACAAAAACGAAATTCTATTAATCATACCAGTGGTAGGGGATGTAAACACAACTTGGCTGCCTTGACATTTATCATTACACAAGTCACTCCGACAACATTGGTATGAACACGAATCTACATCGAAAAATTTATATTATATAAAAGTATATTTTCGACTTAGATAGAATACGCAAGTGAGAAATCGATTGTCATTCAGAATACGGATAAACTATGATAATTAAGTATAACGATGGACGATGATAAAGTACATAAAATGACATTGACTCATATGAAGTTTGTCCGTCCGCCCGTTCGTTCTTCCATCCACTGTCCAATCAGTGTTGCTCGGTCCGATGGTCGGTTGTTCATCAGTGTTTCTTTGTTATCATCCAGAACTAATCGTTCTCCTCGCTGATATTGTTACCAGCTGCCAACTTCTCCTAAACCTACTTGTAACCACGAACAGGAGACACTCGATCAATCAGTCGTCACGGAGAATCAAAAGTAATGATTAACACAAGTGCAACAATCACTCACCAGATTTAGATTGTCTTCCAACTAAATTATGAACTGACAATGTCTGGTTGTGCTGCCTACGAACGTTTTCTTCACATTTCTGAAAGATTGATATGAACCATACTTACTTAATGTATTAAAAACACTACTTGCTATATTATGTATCCTTCTTAATGAATTTGGATCCTTTTCTATTCATTTTAAGAAATATTCGGAAAGTGAGGCCACATTTTACAGCAATGACCAGTTCCCTTTTAGTATTTTGCGCAGCTGTTATATTTCATACAAAGTACAAATGCAATGAATAACAAACTAAAACAACTGACATCCCTGTGTCGAGTATCTATGTATACCAATGTATATGTTTGAGTTCATTTAAACACATCAAATTATCAAAGGCAGGAGAAGTAGCGGTTGTCAAATACACGCCCGATGATCAACGGCACGCCACGTCTGTCTTAAGCTTTACTTCTGAGAAGTGAATATCTGTGTTTTGGTGCATGATATTTGCATCATTATCATAAATTAATCCTTTAATTGTTTCACTATATTGTCTTTCACGTTATTATCAAGCATGCATTGTTATCCCCCAACTACCGTTGGGGAAAGTCTGAAAAACGAATGAAGCTCACAAAAAGGATCTCAGGCACCATTTTAATACATGTACATGTATATGTTATACCGTTTAAAGTCGGCACCTTCCGGGAAACCGTGCTCTGTGCTCCACTATTTGTGCGTTCCTATGCGTTGGTAGATTATTGTGTTGGTGGATTTTGGGGAAGAAAGTATCTTTGGGAAAATGAGTTTTTTTGTACGTGTTGTTTTTTCTGAGAATCCTTTCCTTACGTATATTCAAATATATTTATATACTCACCGATAAAGGAACACAATCTGTTCGATATACCAAATCATGACCAACTTGGGTCTCATACCGTTGTAGCATACATTCCTGGAACACAAAAGCATCCAGGTGTTGGTTTGAAGAAGGTAAATACAACTGGTTGTACAGTTGGTGAATTGTTCAATCATTTTCGATATGAGGATTAAATATTTCCTAGCCCTCAAGTCATGATAAAAACATGAGTAGTTTGAAGTTGGCACTACAATTGCGACAAAATCCACACAGCAGTGATATTTTAATCGTTATTCGACTTTATTACTTATTATGTACAAAATAGAATATAGAGTCAAGAGCAGGCGCATACATCGGTGTTCGGCCATGTGAAAGGCGAATAAAAGACATGGAAGCGAATTCGTTATTTATATTTATTTATGATAGTCAAGATCGAGTACCCACGTAAGTGGTTTATTTATGTTAATGGTAGTCGTCAAGATTAAAAATTAATTAATAAGTTTTTACACGAACGAATGAAAAATAATATTTCATTTAAGCGCACTGGACTGACGGGTGAGAGGCACGATTTTAAAACGCGGATGAAGAGCGTGCATCAAATACAACACCATTTGTCTCCTGTTGCACATCTGTGATAGATTGTAGAGAACAGTTTACAAATGAAATGTGGGTAAGATTTTAATTATCGGTTACCGAGGAACACGGATTAGACGAAACGTTCGCCATACTTACCTCTTGTATGCGACATTCTTTGATCACGTGACATGAATCCGTTGCTCGCTGCTGGTCACATGAGAAACATATAGGCCCTCGTGACGTAAGAGGAACTGACAGGTACCCTTTTTATTTGGAGAATTCAAGGTCAAGGTCAATTCAAACTATATAACATCATACAAAGTAACGTTACAATCAAACCAGTACGTACTCAGGTACAGTAATACCTCGATATAACCAACCGACTCATTCAGACATACCCCGACCCAATTTTGTTTTGTTTGTTTTATGGGACTTATTGTCGTTGAGGTCTAATGCCGTTTTTCAACATTTTTTCTGTTATATACGGCAACCGGCTCACCTAAACAGTTTCCTGGACTGTATACAAACCAGAACTAACTCACCCTTCCACAAGGAGCCGGCGTCGTCTCTATATATGGAGTAAATCGACAACTTTGTCCAATTTTCATGGAAGGGTATGACCTGCCGAGACTGGAATTCGAACCCGGATCTCTGGGTCACCAGTCTAGCGCACTAACCGCTGGATCACGGTCGAGGCCCTACTCCGACCCAAAGTTCTTTAGTCTATTTTTTTTTATTTTCAGTACAAACATATATTGTTAGCAAAAAAAGTCGTCACTTACTTATCTACTGTTTAGGTTGCGTAATCGCAAACCAACAATATCTTTAAGGATGCATTACCCACCATATTTATTTATATAAATACATCTTACTAATAACAGTTTTACTCCGCTAACTATAAAAGAAATTGTTAATAAGATAATCTATTCCATCCAACAAACTTTTTCATCCAAATTCATCGGTTTAGAAAAAAAATCAGAGTAATTACTGACCCTTTTCTGCCCCACAGATGGCGCTATTGCATAGGTTACCATGACAACATTCGGAACATTTCGCAATAGTACTTGTGGCTCCTCCACCAAGAATTGTACCTTTTACGTTACATTTCTAAAATAAAAAAATCTTTGTCTAATTATCATAATTTACAGCGTATTAACTGTCCACTATATTTCTAAGAATCAATAAATAAAAACATGTGTTAATCATTTATCTTTTGATATAGTACGTGCAGGAGTTTTGCAGCTTTATAACGAGCGAGTATGCTATACAATTGGATATGTCAAATGGAGCAGACAGTCATGTTTTATCGGACAATAATGTATGGGCTGGGGCTGTAACGAATACACTAGGTTGCGAATATGAATACATATCACGATACATGGTAACGAATATGAATATTTATTCACGAATATGAGTAATAAACAAATTAACAATTTCATATAATAAGTCATAAATCTTAATAACTTTGTTCATGACTACAAAGTTTGAATATTGTTATGTTTTCTTTGGTTACATATTGGTTTCCCTTCATTACATGTTGAAATCCAGACTATTTCCACACCGGTGACTTAAATTTGGCTCTAATCAGTGACCTGATACATGTATGTCGTAAAACACTGCCGTCTTTTAGTAGTCCTTTAAAACAACTCATGAAACTGTCGGCGTCGTTATCCACAGATTTTGTGTGAATTTTTTATTTAATACAATTTATATAAGCATGACGTTTTGTATTCGTTCATATTCGAATAATTACTGAACGAATAACGGATACATATTCGAATGCGGTCATTATTCCGTGCACCGAATGTATCGTTACAGCTCTCATATGGGCTGATTTCCTGCATGCTTGTATTAACTATATTACCGGGTGTGTTAGAACAGTTTATATTTACGAAGAAAGTGGGGTTCGTTTCAAACCAGAGTCTGAGATCATAAAACTTGATCAATGGTATTTGTTCTCAAACCTCATTGCGAATGTCAGACAACCATGTTTGCCACGAATAAATGTAAATATTTCGTTGAACTGACCTGTACAAAATATTTTTTGGAAAGTAAGAATTATCTTAGAAATATTAGATACGCCAAATTGAGATTTGGGACTGGAGATAAAGTTTTACAGCCATTGGCCCAGTGGTCAAGCAAAGTTACCGCTGTATCCCTGCACCCCATTCTGTACCGTAAAGTACCAAGTGTCGTCTCGTACGTGTCTGTAAAACACGTCTGTAAATAATAAAGCATTATCGTTGTTGTACATGTACTTCAATTTCACTTTTTGTGTCATCCTTATAATATTATTATAACATGCATCCATGGAAAATAGTAATCGTACGTAAGTTTAATATCGGAAAGGTTCATTGTAAGAAGGTACCTATCTCCGTCTTTGTTTATATGGAGATAAGCTTTTCTTACAATACCTTCTTCAATCCATCATTCACAGGACCGATCTAAAAGCGTAAATGATCAGATAATACCAATTTTACTGGACTGCCATGTTTTAAATTGATTCAGTCGGTGGGGACGACTGTATTCGTTATGGGTAGTATTGTACAACACTTGTTATTTGAAACCGTAATAGGAATTCATTTTCATAGTTTTAGCAAAATATTTTACTCAGAGAAAAATGGCATTTAAATCGAATAATTGCATGTACAACGTATTTAATGATTAATTGAAACAGTCTGTGTGTACGAAATAGGATATAAAAGCATGGTAAAGCTCTGTCTTTTAGGGTCATCTTAATATTGAAGTGAGGTCTTACTGTATTTACATAATGAGACAATGTCATTAAAATTGGAACCTACCTGATGCGGTCCACATCGTATTGTGTATTGGCAGTCACGTGGTCTTGGTGAATCAGTGCAGGCCAAACATATCAACTCTGCATCAACATCTAAATACAAATAGAATGTTTTCGAACATTCAACTAAGCTGTAGGTAAGAGAGATGGATACAGTTGAACACGGTTATAGTGAATTCATGAAAACCCGAAACATGATTATTTGCTTCCATATTTCACTATATCCATAACAGCAAAATGAAGAACGGCGTGTCCGGGAAATAGGAGCTCTTTGTAGACCAATTATATCATTAAAACAACAAAGTTGTGATGGAGATAGAAATTATACATTGTACATTACAAACATAGCATGTAAAGTTGTTCCTAAACTCTGAAATACAAGTTTGCTTAGGTTAAGATTATTTGAGTGTTATGTAACAATCTCAACCCTAAAATATTCATACGGTCTGATTGTGATGCCATGAAACTTGAGACCTTGCTGCAAACTCAAATTTCATATGTTATCTTTTAATGTTTCAAATTTAATTATTGTAAAACAAGGCTAATTAATGTTCATATAACACAATTGATCTGAATCTCTACAAAAACATTAGACTGTGAAATATTTTCAAACAAAAAGCTGTGAATGAAATTGAGACTTAAACGTGATGACTAATCTCATATTTAAGCTAAACTAACATTAAAATGATTAAAAAGTTTAAAGTGTAACAAGCTAGTTCACCTCGGAAACATTCGACGTACGCCAGATACATAAAAAACACGCGTAATTCCATTTTATGTTATATGTATCAATAAATAAATTATTTTAATATCACCTAGGATCTGACATATGTTAAGTGTATCATTAGATAATGTTCACAGTAGAATAATCAGCTATGTACATATTCGCATTAAGTTCTCTTATAAGGCCAAACAATAAATTCTTGGCGTTCGCCCCCCCCCAAAAAAAAATACAGGATCGGTAAGTTGGCAGAGCTTTTTTAAAATACATTTTAGTCCGAATATACAGTTCATACGAAAATGAAAATAATGGCAAGAAAAAAATGTCCGAGACTGAAACTAATCTAGTGTTAGCGGAAAATTTAGTGTCCGTCGAATTAGTGGAAACCACGCACTTTTGTATGCCTTATCACGTGTTCATACTTCGGAACTTATTACAGTTTACGGTGAATTGATAACAATGCGTAAATGAAATGTTTCTCATTTGACTATATTTAGCACTTCTTGTAGACATGTACTGTGGCATTTAAAGATAATTTACAACAACTGGGACAAAATAACGAAGGAAACAACTGTGTGCGAGTTGTCTCCCCTCGTATCAGTCCGCCATTTACAAATACAGCGTATTAAATTGTCAACTTTCACCTTATTATATTAATATCCGAACGTACAAGCACTTAATATAAGTCACTTACCATGGCATGAAGTTTGTTAAGGAAGTAGACGTTAGACCGTATAGGTACGGTTTACGGAACGTTAGCATTGTTCTAACAACGTCGCGTCACGTCACGACGTCTTTGTCACTATAACGACGTATTTTGCCATAAGCGCTGCACAAAACTGATATAGAAGAAAAATATCGCATGGAAGAAGATTCCGGCAAAATAGCAAAGTTGCCTCGACATAATTCCGTGCACGAGAGGTAGTGTTGTATTTTAAATTGCTATCAAACACTATTCTTAATTAAATAATGGCATATCTCATGCAAATAAAGGCCTTCGACAGCCCTGCCAATCTGGTTGTCAACTATACTTATCTTTCTCCATTAATGCTGTACTATTATGAACTAAACTTCAATTTAATTTGCCTCAATAATATTTTGAATATTCACGATTATAATTATTCACTTTTTATAATACATGTAGTAAGTATCATTTATTCAGGTCCAGGTAGCTTACGGAAAGTTGTTGGTTCTACTCAGGTGTACCTTTAGGCTATTTCTCCGCCGTTAAAGCTGTAAAAATTGCGAAATGGCCGTGTTGGTTGGTCCTGACATTAAACCATAGTGAAAAAATCTATTAATATTAAATACTTTAACTTGAATATATGAATTATTCGTTTAAGCTTATTTATTATTCTTATTTTATGAGTTAACTTGTTTTCAGTAAAACTCGGAGAAGATGGAGAAAACGAGACCAGAATCTTGTTGAAAATACTCAACCATACAAACCGAAGATCAAGAGATATCCAGTCCCAGGTAAGTTCTTTAAAAAAGATTGTGTTTGATGATCTGAGAAAAAAACTGCCAGATAGTGTTTAGAACCATCCCAAAGTGCAGACTCGGTTTCTCTTTTACGACTCTATTATATAAATGGATAGTTTTAACATACGTGTTTGCTACTGTAAGTATTCTACCCGTGGACAAAGTCTTGGCCTTACTCACAACGAAGGTGCATGTGCAAATTGGTTTGAATGGCAAAGAATATATGCCACGATACCTGCGTGATTTCATTCTGTCTCACATTTTTAAAAAAAAAAGACATTAATATCAACATATTTCCTGTGTTTTCTCTGACAAAAGGTCCTTAAACGAAGTATTCTAACTCTTTCAGGTGAAAAGGTCATTTCATTATCGACTTCACGTGGAGAGAAAAAAAGAAAAATTGAAGATGGTGATGATGAACAAGAAGTAAAACGGTTGATGACCAAACATACCGCCCAATCAGACAGTCACGCTCTTCACCATGACAAGAGTTCACAGACCAAGTCGATGATTACTGTGAACCTTGTCCAAAACTGTGGTGATACAGGTGAGAGAAGAGTGTTTGAGAAGCCCGCCTCTTGCATGAATGATTGCTCGTTGGAAAGAAGCGGAAAGAGAAAGTCTGAGTTTGATCAAAATTCACCAGATTGCATCAAACGCCTCAGAGTAAGCCAAAGTGCTGAAGGATCCGATGTTTCTGATCATCACAACTCAGATGAAATCGTTGAATATATTCCTTGCAAGAATTCATG
This sequence comes from Lutraria rhynchaena, assembly GCA_008271625.1. Lineage (NCBI taxonomy): Eukaryota > Metazoa > Mollusca > Bivalvia > Venerida > Mactridae > Lutraria > Lutraria rhynchaena. Next base: position 1,422,097 of record VIBL01000040.1, read on the forward strand.
CGTATGTAAAGTCGGTCCGAGCCAAAAGCCCAGACCAACTGAACGTCGAGGGAATCAAAAGATAGCTCCATTGTACAAGAAGTTGTTACAGCGGCGAATGCTAAACACAGTAAATGTAGTGATGTATGATTGCTGTGAACGACAATGTTGCCATTTTTGGAGCGGAAGAAGATACTCCAATCAACGCTTTGAAGATGGCTATGATCCTTCTAACCTGAGAGTTGACCATTTTAGTTGGGGAGTATGGAAAAAGAAATCAAAAATACAGAATAACAACAACAACTATGATGATGATGATGATTGGTTTTGGTGACTTTCTTTTCTCGTTTTGTTCTTTGCGGGCTACAAGAAGTAACGATGTAACAATATTTTAAATTCAGTAAACATTACAATAATTTGCAAGACCTTTACTCTCGATTTATGCATGGAAAATGATAAACGATCACCAGAAAATGCTACAAACAATAAATTCCATCTTATCACAGTTTACCAGAGCCATAACCAACCATTGAACAAAGGCACGGGACAAAAAAATATTTAACATTTCTGAGATATTCATCGTTCCAATTGAAAAGGACGGGTCAGAATATATGCATTTAAATAAATAATGAATGCATTATCAGTTTTTTATTGTTGTCATTTGTCATATCATTTTATTTGAGAGTAAAAACGAATTCACATAAAAAAAGATGTGCAAAAATTCAATGTTGCAACAATGATTAGCTAATTAACAATTCAGCCAACATGGCGATAATAATTTATAGCTGCTAACTGACGAGATAAACAAAACATATTTTAACCCAAATAGTATGTTCCGGTTACAGCTCACTTAAAGTTTATTTAGTACGATGTCTGAAAAGTTCTGACTGATAACTGAATCCGGATCTGACAGTTGACTCAATACATGACCTACTCTGGGACTGACTTTTGGACTGAGTCAATGACTGACTCATTTACGCAATGATTCACTAACAGACTCACAAACAGACTCCCTCACGGACTAACTCACGGGCTCATTCACGGACTGAACACCAAGACTCACTCACGGACTGACTCCAAGACTCATTCATGGACTGAACACCAAGACTCACTCACGGACTGACTTCCAGACTCACGCACGGACTGAACACCAAGACTCACTCACGGACTGACTTCCAGACTCACTCACGGACTGAACACCAAGACTCACTCACGGATTGACTTCCAGACTCACTCACAGACTCACTCACAGACTGACTCACAGACTCACTCACGGATTGACTTCCAGACTCACTCACAGACTGACTCACAGACTGACTCACAGACTCACTCACGGATTGACTTCCAGACTCACTCACAGACTGACTCACCCACTCACTCACAGACTCACTCACAGACTCACTCACGGATTGACTTCCAGACTCACTCACAGACTCACTCACAGACTGACTCACAGACTGACTCACAGACTGACTCACAGACTCACTCACAGACTCACTCACAGACTCACTCACAGACTGACTCACAGACTCACTCACAGACTCACTCACAGACTCACTCACGGATTGACTTCCAGACTCACTCACAGACTCACTCACAGACTGACTCACAGACTCACTCACGGATTGACTTCCAGACTCACTCACAGACTGACTCACCCACTCACTCACAGACTCAATGACGAACTCACTCACGGACTGACTCACAGACTCACTCACGGACTGACTTCCAGACTCACTCACAGACTGACTCACACACTCACTCACAGACTCAATGACGAACTCACTCACGGACTGACTCACAGACTCCATGACGAACTCACTGACGGATTGACTAGATGACTGACTCACTTAGAGACAACGGATTCAAACAGTACATAACTCTTTCTTGTCGTAATTTTTTTTTCACCGAATTAGATTATATGATTACCTCAACACCAATGCATTACTCTGAAATATAAGCAGTTATATGATTTTAGACAATTTTAAATAATATAAAAATATTTAAAATCCTGTACAGTAGAACATGGTTACTGTGAATTCGGCGGGGGCTCCGTGTTTGAGCGCTTATGGTCGCAGACTAGTGATCACTAGCCCATTACTGCTATGAGTAATGATCCCTTACGGGACCAGAAAATAATCACGTGTGTGGATGTAGTCTAGCTGGCTTTCGGTAGGTCTTCTTCCGTCGCTAAAGCGGGAAAAGTTGCAAAATGACCCTGGCTGTTGGTGTGAAGTTAGACCCCAGAGAAAAAAAAGTGAATTCCTGGTTTGCCGAACAATGTCTGCATTGTATCCATATTTTACTACATCTATACAAATGAAGAAAAGGAAAAACGTACTCGGACAAAATAATGATATTTCACAGTTTCTAATTCTTCACAATACACGGGTTCACAATAACCGTGTTTTACTGTAAATCATGTTATTAATTCCTGTCAGTTTTATATACCAGTGTAACGTAAATTTCACTCTCTGGCAGCAATAGAGTTTATTAATACTCCTAAATGAGATGACAATTTACCGATGATAGTTTCATCTTGAATAATGAATAAATTTTGTGTATAATTATATTTTTGTTTAATGCGCAGTGAAATTAGTTAATGATTTATTTTGTCTTAAACTGAATGCGGAATACTATTTATTGGTTCGTTTTTTAAGATTCATTTTTAAAATTGCACATCATGTAAGTGGTTAAAAAGCCTTCTTGATCTGTGATTTTTCTAAGTGCATTAATCAATTCCGGAGGAATTAATCCCTGATAAATCAGTCATCAGCGGAGAGACAAAAACAGGGACACAAGGCATAGATTTAATTGCCTCAAAATACCGCATTTCCACGTATCTGAAGCAGAAGACTTTTGAAAACATTGGTGCAAAAGACGCCATTGCTTGTAATGAGTAATGGCTTCTTTTGCAACAATGTTTTCCACTCTGTCAGAAAGAAATAACCCCATTCTTTTCCTTACTAAATTGATCTTTTTTACATTTGCTTTGAATTTGGAAGAGTCAAAATTATGCTTATGAGGCAAAGGGTTAAACAAAGACACTGACGTTAAAGTCAGTAGAAATAACAGTTTATGTGGTACATAAAAATACTGGCCAGTAATTAAACCCACTTAATATATAAAGAAGAACGCGGACATCCATGATGTAACCTAACAATAATCTCAAAGTTCAAATCAAATTTGAAATCTCAAATTATATGAATTGGTTATATGTAACTTTGTTCCTCTGACTCAAAGTAATTTCAGCTATTATCTAGATGTGTATAAACCAGAGATCCGTTTCATGGACCTATCTACACTTATATCAATTTATACATTTCACCCCTTGTTTGTAAATACGAAGTGTTTTACTTTATTGATGGTTTTAGAGGAATATTGTCAGGTTTTAAAGGTAAATGTCTTAAACGTACAGTATAATTTAAAGCTTCAAACTGCTATCTTAGCTTAGATATGTCTATGAACAGAGCCCACGAACTCTTGGGGAAATTTATTAACTTGAGAACAAACGATTCTACATACTTTTAGCATAACAGAATTTGTCAAAATTAAAAAAAAATATGACGGTAACTCAAAAACTTGTTTGAAATCTTGCGTGCCGTGCAGATTAGAACACAGGTAACACAACAAAACAATTCGTAAAAGCTATAGACGTTCGGCCGTACAGGTACGGTTTACGCGACGTTAGCAGCGCTCAGATAACGTCGCGTCACGTCATGACGTCGTGTCACTATAACGACGTATATTGCACAAAGCGCTTCACAATCAGCCTCTGAAGAAAAAAATTGTATGGAAAAAAACTTAAGCGAAATATCGAAGTTGTCTCGGTCGGATTCTATGCAAGAAAGGTAATGTTGTGCTCTAAATGTCCGATGTAGCCCGTACGTTATTAAACAGCGGCGCATTTGGCACTAATAAATGAGTTTCAAGGCGATGCCAAATCTTACTGTCTACTTTGCATGTATTTTCTATTGATACTTTGCTAACATAAAAAAACGATATCATGTTTATAATTATAAGTGTTATGATTATATATGATCAAATCATTAAATTTTTATAACAATTACTATTATTTACAAGAATTATTATTTATTTTACCATCATTTGATTTTTATATCATACATATATGTGTTATTATTTTATTATCATTATCTTATTATAAATTACTACGTTTTCAGTAAACCTAGAAGAAGATGGAGAAAACGAGACCAGAATGTTGTTGAAAATACTCAACCATACAAACCGAAAATCAAGAGATATCCGATCCCAGGTTAGTTCTTTAAAAATGATTGTGTTTGATGATCTGAGAGTAAATAACTGCCAAATAAAGATTAGAACGGATATACAATGCGGACTCAGTTTCTCTTTAACATATCTATTGTATAAATGAATAGTTCTAATATATATGTGTGTGATACTGTAAGCATTCAACTACTGAATACAGCCCCCGTCTTTGGAAACGAAAGTTTGCGCGATATTTCATTTCTTAAATTGTTTTGAATGGCTAGGTGACGCGATATATATATTTATGTATCGTTCTGTAATTTATTACTTAAAAGAAAAATGATAATTTTCTATGGTTAAATTGCCTAACCTAATTATTTTAACTCTTTCAGGTGAAAATAATATTGTACCATCGACCTCACGAGGAGAGAAAAGAAGAAACATTAACGATGAGGACGATGGACAGAATGTAAAACGGCTGATGACACAACATACCAACCTGCCAGACACTGACGATCTTCACCATGACAAGAGTTCACAAAGCAAGTCAACTATTGCTGTGAACTTTGTCCGAAGATGTGATGACGCAGACGACAGAAAAGTGTTTGAGAAGCCCGCTTTACACATGAATGATAGCTTACTGGAGAGAGGCGAGAAGAGGAAGTCTGAGTTTGATCAATATGCACAAAAAGGCATCAAACGCCTCAGAGTAAGTCCAAATGGTGAAGGTTTCAATGTTTCAGATCATTACAACTCAGATGATAACATTGAATACATTCCTTGCAAGAATTCATGCGTATGTAAAGTAGGCCCATGTCAAAAGCCCAGACCAATTGAGCGTCGTGGATATCCACTGATGGCACCACTATACAAGAAGTTGTTACAGCGACGAATGCTCAACACAATGAATGTATTCATGCATGATTGCTGTGAACGACAATGTTGCAATCTCTGGATTGGCAAAAGATACTCCAACCAACATTTTGAAGATGGTTATGATCCTTCTAACCTGAGAGTTGATCATTTTAGTTGGGGAGTATGGAAACAGAAACCAGAAATACAGAAACGTAACATTAACAACAACAACGACGATGATGATTGGTTCTGGTGAAATTCACTCTTAAAATTATGAGTCTCACGCAGGATAAAAAGGCGTAATGAAATGATAATTTAAACAAAATGTAGACAACAGTCTGATTACATATACTAAGAAGATTTATGAATAGAATACTGGAAACAGGATTTCCAAGAAACTGTATTGCAGTACTTCCAGTAGAGACATGCAGGAAATCAAACCGTGTGTTATTCTACGATAAAATATGACTGGCTGTTACATTCTACGCATCCGATTGAAACTTCCTGATTAAACGGATCAATGTATTCTTAAACATGCTTGTTATTTCTTAAGTATACAGCTGGACACGGTCATAGTGAATTTCCTTGGACAGGAATAACTATTTAATCATATCTATACTTCATTTTATCCATTGCATTAAAAGGCATGGTCGGAGAAAATAATGCACATACATTCTGATATTTCACTATACCTGAGTGCACCATATCCGTGGTTTACTGTATATCGTTTAAATACACTTGTATCTCATTTTCACTGCACAGTTATCATGTTGTAGAGGTAATACATTTGTACATGAATATATCCATTTGTACTTTTTATGAAAGAATATGTTCCAGAGTCATAAAACATACAACCAAAATCATGAACAAGGAGATTCAAAAGGTGTAACAAAATGCGGTTTTAAATGCACAAGCAGCCGTAAATCAGAGATTCAATCCTTTATAAATTTGTATGTTAACTCGTGACCCTTTTCCGCACATAGTGACCTTTACCACAAGTGGTTCAAATATTTGATATGGCTGTCAACAGAGCCGTTTTGATTGAAAAGAAACCTGTATTTTTCCTGCACTAATTAGCTAAAAAGCAGACATTTAGGTCGCCAGAAACATCGTTTGAAAGCAATTATATTCAAAATATTGAAACTGTTTGACGGCGTATTTTAACTTAGTGTTACAAGTAGCTGGGTTAAGAAACATGGTCAGACCAATAAGTAATACATGTATCAAATTACTAAGGTGACGTCATTCTTTTTTTCTGGGAGTACTGTGTTTTAGTACGGTACAGGTTATACCCAATAGACGTCTAATATTGTGGTATTACATCCATATACTGAACTATACCCACGCTGAAATGTAGACAAGTATCAATTTCTGCAGACACTGCACGGTGGCTATTATTTTTCTTTATCAAATTAGATTTGCAAGAACAGCAACACAGTATGAATCTAACTTTATAAAGCAAAATGTAGGTCACCGCGCAACAAGGGCAACAATTCTTACAGCATTACATATCAACAGACAGACGCATATATTTCATAATACATTGGTAAATGAATATAATAAATTCTAGAACTGACAGCCAACTGGTTTTAAATGAGGATCATAACACATTGCTTTCATCAAGTTGCACCTGAAATATATACAAGGAATCATTTTTAAAAGTTCGAAGTAAATTTACGGTTATGGTGTTACAGTATTGTCAGATCAGTCCTAAATATGAGGAACTAATTTTTCACTATTCCGCCATAGTTATACTGGTAGTAACAATTTTCTCTTTGAGGGAACTTATTTGATAGAGATGTACAGTATAACACAGTTATAGTAAACTCGAATCTAATGAAAAATCGGATATAGTGAAGCAATTATTCCCCCTGCCGAATTCTTCTTTATTATAATGTAATGGATTTACTGAAATATTGATATAATGGAAGTTACTGTATGGGTCACCAGAAATTCACTATAACCGTGTTCTTCTTAACAGCAATTTGAATACACTAAAGAAGTAAATACATAGTCACCTGTTAGTAAACAAATAAGACTTGCCGTCGGCATTGAAAGCGGTACAAAGTTCTAATAACGAATCATCGCAGACTATAGTACTTTTATTTCGACAAAATGCAGCATCGGGTCCTGGCATTGCAGTAATCGTAGTTGTTAATGTTGATGTAGATACTGTAGAAGTTGATTCTGTGGTAGTAGATGCTGTAGAAGTTGATGATGTGGAAGTTGACACTGAAGAAGTCGCTGATGTTGTGTCTACAGTGCTGGTGGCTGAGACTACGCTGGTATATGTGTCTGTTACAGGAATACCTGTTACTGGGGTATATATTCAAAAAATAGATAAACAATTTTATATCTAGAATATAAATCATTAACTTATTTACAGTGCAACCTCTCCAAAAGCAACACCCTTTGGGAGAAGCAAAATTATATTGTTTTTGAGAGGTTGTTGCTCTAGAGAGGTTAAATAATAGTTAAATCGTACAGTGGGAAAAATCACATTGAAGAGGGGTTGTTACCGCTGAGGGCCGCTGAGGAGATGTTTCACTGTATTGTCATTTTTCGAGTTATACTCCTGTGTCCAACATCATTTCAACCAACGTCTCCGTGTGAATCCCTCGGACTTGCGGCAAAGGACGAATGGCAGCAGACATAATGTCCGCGACCAAGCATCGCAGAGAACATGTACCGCACCCAGGATACGACCTCACGAACCCCAGATCCGTAGTCCGTATTGTTCTGAGCTGGCGGGCTTCTGGATTATTTATAAGCAAAGAAACGGACATGTTGCAGATGAATAATATCATTATTTTTATCTCTGACACCAGTTCTACAAATTACATTGTTGTCTAAGTGGTATTATGTTGTCATTACTAGTAATTATTTGAGAACATTAAGAGAAAGTCTTAAGGATATTCTCACCACTTGAAGAAAACACAACTCGGTCGCCCGTGCAGTCCTCGTTGCATAAATCACTTCGACAACATTTTAGTAGACAATTATCTTCAAAAAAAAGAGGAACAAATCAATTGGAACATTATTATCGTACTTCCATGACACGCTGTAATACTGCTCAGCTTGTACATAAAAGCAGGTATTAAATGTACAAAATCCTTTTAGGAATCTGAGCAGATCTTGAATTGCCCTGTGCGTTCTGGGGATTCCAATTATGCCCAACAATACTGAAAATTTCAAAAATGCTCTGGGCAATCCTGGAATTGGCTCTATGAGTTATAGGAATCGGAGCAAAATTGGAATGCGAGTATTATTGTATTTGCTATACGTGTACATGTATATGTATCTAATTATCACTGAAATATAAGCAAGCTTAAACTACAAACATGCTAAGTATGAAAACCCCGGCAATAAGTATCTTAGATAACATAAGGTGAGATGAAGAGTTATTTTAATATTTCTACTCGAGGAAAGGATTATTCTTCCGCCTCCGACCAAGTAACTAAGTTCAAGAAAGGTTGCATTAAAATTATAACATTTCCTTTTGGAGCTATTGAAAGACGTGGATAACAGACGCGTGAAAAGAAGTAGTTAGAAGATACATAAAAAAAGATGTGGTTAGTAGATGCATAAAAAAGATGTGGTTAGTAGATGCATAAAAAAGATGTGGTTAGCTATTGAATTAAAAGTGGTTAGCAAATGCGTGAAAAAAACACCTACCAGGTGAACTAGATCGTCTTCCGAAGACTTGACTCGATGTAACAGCCTGGTCTGAGTACTTACGAAGGTTTTCCTCACACTCCTGCAGAAGACAAAAAATGTTGTAATAATAAAGAGTAAATAATCGGAAATTGATAATTTACCTAACCCTCTCGTTGATGACTTATTATGGCCCCAAAACACTCAAAACGTGTTGTCTATTTATTTTAAGAAAATGGTATTCGAAAGGAATAATTTAAATAATATCTGCTATTTATAACTATGGTATATTTTTATATTACTTAGATATTAAAAAATAACACGTAAAAAGATTAATTAATTAATTACAAATGGAGAGCTGCCATGGCAGATTTTGTTAAGTACGATGAAAAAAGAGGTGGTGCGTGTGTAGGCACTGGTTAGTTAGTAGTGAGGCCAGAAAAAAATAGTCGTGTTTCCGGTTACCCGACCGACCCTATGTTTTGGCGCCGACCCTACAGTGCCCGTCAGCAAAATTCAAACTACGAAAATATTTGTGGACAAATCGTACTTCCTAAGTACGAAAGGTATGTAAAAAAGGAACTGTTGAGTGATCTACCCACCCTATTTTGGTCAAAAATAAATATTTTTTCTAGCACTATCACTTATAAATGCAACTCAGGAACAGGAACATTTTAAGTACATGAATTCAGGAGGATGACATTTTGGCGATTAAAACACTGTATACCTACAAAGACTTAATCGGGCATGTTAAGGGGTTTTAATGAGTATCATTTCGCATATATACATTAGCAATATCTAAACATAAAAGTCATGACAATGGTATGTTTCTAACATTTTTTATCTGACTGCTTACAAAGAAGGAGTAAAAACAATAGCAAAAAGGTGACATATGCTTACAATAATGTATGCAATGATTTTCGTTCTGAAAACAAACTCTTTTAGTTTCGCTAAGATTCGTCAAAGACGAAATGACATTAATATGTTTTACTTCATTTTTGGAAATCTGGATTCATTTATATATAAAATACGGTAAGTGTAAAACCAAGCGGCATCAAAGATTTGTTACAAGTAAGTTGGAATTTGGCTATGGGGTTGTACTGTATTTTCCATTTTCAAAAAATATCAACATAATTAACATTTAAGAATGACACAAACACCTTTTTGATTGTGAATTTCATTATGTCAATCTGTGGTTCAGCCCCTTTTAGGTGACATTATTATATACCTGTAGGAAATTTCGCCGCGGTTTTAAGTCTCCGAGACTAATAAATTACCACTTGGCATAAACTTACCGTCACATGCACACAATCTGTTTTGTATATCATGTCGTGACCAACCTGCGTCTCATAACGTTTTAACATACATTCCTGAAATACGGGAGCTTTCTTTAAGTCTAGTTAGATATCGCGTAAAATATGAATGCATTTATTAAACGATAGTACAGTAGAACAGAGTTATAATGAATAATTCATGATCCGTATCATTACTTCATATCAATGAAAATAAAAAAGGACGTGTTCAGAGGAAAATATTTCACTGAATCCGATTCTTTACTAAGCCTGAATTCACTATGCAGTGGAACACGGTTATAGTGCATTCCTAGAAAACCGAATGATTATTTCATAATATTCACATTCCAATATATTCCTTGCAACGAAATAAATGATGGGCGTTCGGGGGGATAAAAACTTCACTCTATCCGAATCTTCACTATATCCGAATACGACAACCGTGATTTGCTGTGTACGTCATATAAGTTTGTTTGAACAAAATATATTCAAATTTTCATTCGAAAATGTACGTGGACTTACATTGGACACGCCACGATTATTTACTATCTTTAAGTACAAACACGGAAGAAGGGACAACATTATAGAGGGGGAAATGAATGATATGGGGCCGTTTCGATCGTATTGACGGGAGCTTGAAGGTGCTGGCACTACATGAATATAGACATATTCTAGTTTAATGTCATCGAATGCAAATTCATCCTCGCCGACTACAAAAGTATAGAATCATCTTTACCTCATCTCTCCCGCATTCTTTAATCACGTGACAAGTATCAGTTGCCAACTGCTGATCGCACGAGAAACAAACTGGACCACGTGACGTTAGAGGAACGGACAAATATCCTTGATACAGAATGATTGAAAGTGATTCAAATAATGTAATAAAAAATATTCTTAACGAATTTCAATATCAAATGCTCAAAATGCGGACATTTTCTTTACACTTTTTCTTAAATAATGTAAATTACTATCTTGACATTACATTTCAAGACCTCGACGATCTGCTCAGAGGAATCTCCATGTATACGGACTTTGAGCTTGTGAGTTCGAACCCTGGATGTAGGGCGTGTTCATTTTGACGAACTGGCTGAAGACATTTTTATGAATAAGACATTCCGTGATCTACAGCACCATATGATTTCATGGAGAATAACTGGCTGTAAGTTGCGGAGAACAAGGTAAGGATATGTACAGAATCCAGGAACACGAGTTAGGTTTTGCTACATACCGGTAATGTAACTTAAATACTGTTGCAAAATTGCGGAAACTCCTAAAAAACCATCAAATTTTAATAGTTCCCTTAACAGGAGAATGCGACGGTTCGCAACATTAACGATATGTGTACATGGCAACTTAAACAAAAGGATTTCAGGTTAAATAGGTCGATTTTTTTCTATTTTTTTCTACACGTATTTTTTTATGTAACCATACGAGATTCGACTCGTCCCCTTATAATTTCGTACTTTAATTTTGCCGTTAGAAACTGCAAGGTTGGCGTCAAAAACACTAAGCCAGTCGGATGATCATACACTATTTTTTCTGACCTAATCTGAAAACATTATTACTGTTACCTTCTCGTGAGCGATCATTAATAATGCATGGATTATTTTCAAAACATAGTTGAATCTAAATTTACAAACATACATAGAACATGTAATTGTAATTACTTACCCTTTTCTGCCCCACAGAGGGCGCTGTTACAGAGGTTACCTTGGCAACATTCAGAACAAATCAGAACATTATTTGTAGATCGTCCTATCATCGTAATTTTAACATTACATTGCTACAACATAATTAACACTTATGAGTCGGGGTTTGGTACTGCCAAAAAGTTATGTTGAAATACATTGAAACATTAACTAAGATATTGCATAATACTGTGTTTTGTTGTATCTTAAAACTTTTGTTGTCATAATACATCTATTTAAATTTGCAACCTGTTTGATAAATCAAAATATCGTATATTGAAAATTTAATTTAGATAATTACCCACGTAGTTCAAATTATTTGCAAATCGGGTCTTGGTGATAATATTATAGCGTTCTTGACCGAATATTACGAGGGAAAGTTTTGAGACATTTTTGTAGTGACGTCAAATGTCCAAAAATAGGGGCAATGTTCATTTGTGTACAAGCTACAAAAGCCTAAAAAATGCAATCAAACTTCCCATGTGTTCGAGTTCAAGACAGCTCAGGTACGAGAAGTAATCGGAAGTCAGTTGGCATATCAAAGGAAACATGAAAACATCTTATAGAAAAGAAGAATTGTTTACTTTTGTGTCCCGGCATCCCATCGAGTGTCTTATGGTGCCAACAGGTGTCACGTAAGTATCCGTAAAACAAGACTGTGTAAATAATATAGTATATTCATTATAATAATTATATTTTTGTTAACATGTTTCTATTTCTTAACATCGTGTCCACATTTTTCTCTTTCCTGCTCATTTATCAGGGGTTTTTTAGCTTCTTGTGCACCTCTTGCACGTTTAATCGCCTATGCGCACTTACTTACACATCGTGCGCATTTGATAGTACATCGTGCGCGTACTTATTTCCCCAGTGCGTTTGATTGGCTGTGCGCAGTAATTTCCGCTCATGCGCGTTTGATAGCAAATACACGCGTATTTTATTCTCACTTGTTACCAGACTTTTATTTAGTATTCATGTAATTCGAAAAAAATTTCCTCATATGAAAGCATGGAATCAAACTCAACTACGCGTGTATTACAGATGTACCTGACTTTACTTGTGGAACTGACCTTAATGTACTTAATCAATCTTTTAAATTCAGCGCTGTAGAAATCTAAGAAAACTGAAATAATTTACCGAGTGTTCACCATTTCGAAATTTAAATAAAACACTCAACTTACTTCATGTATCCCACATCGTGTTGTATATTGACAGTCACGTGACCTCGGAGAATCTGTACAAGCCAAACACGACAACGCTGCCTTTACCTCTAAACGTCAGAATTAATACAATAACAAAAACTAATGTGAATACTTTAAATCTTTTTTTCAACATAATCCCAAAACACTATCATAGTTACAGAAATACTTGCAATCTAAGGCACATTTTATGAAACAGATCTGTGCTGTTCAGACTTTGTTTTATCTTGTACAGTCAAACCTAAAAAGAACGGCCACCAAATGTCGAAGAGAACTCTGGCTTTTACGCACAGTTAGTCTTTTGTGTGTTATACTTATAAGCAAAGTCACAAAGCGGCCATGATTCACTGATGGTCGTTCACTCAGGTTTGATTGTATTTCAGTAACTATTGTTCAAATATCTATCATATAAGTCACATGTTTATACACATAATTCAGAGGACAAACACACATGTGTTGAAAATAATTATAAATCTCGTATAACAGTTTGATTTTTATACTATGGCTATAGTCAATTCTACAATAAGCTTGGATTTCTTTTCGTATCCGATCTTCAGTGGATATGCGACAGATCATGTTTGTCTAGCTACCACACATTTTTTTTTCAAATCAGTCATGTTGGTTTGTTTTCTTGAGAAAAGTTTCTTGCTTCAAACCATCAAGAAATCAACATATTAACAGTGCATTATTTTTTCCATGTAAAAAACATTCATTCATTCATTCATTCATTCATTCATTCATTCATTCATTCATTCATTCATTCATTCATTCATTCATTCCCTACGAAAGTTCATAAGTGTTTCGCACACTGAATCCGTACATTTGTATACAATTATAATTATACAAAATAACACAATGTGTGTACATATTCAGTGAACCAAACACCTGTGCCAATTTAAACCAAATATAGCAACATTACATTGGCGACAAGTAATCATGATAATAAAGTAGCTCTCGTAGCCGTAGGCTTATTCCTCCACAAAAGAAAAAAATACACTCACCCTGACAGTAAGAAACGCATGCTAGAAAAATGGCGACATAATATAATTCCATTATTCTGTATAGTTATCAATACATAAAGTACAAGAGCTTTATTTACAATGGATCTTCAACTTTGTATCATTTTGGTTTTATACGTACGTAGTCACCGCGAGGTCATAAGATAAGATGGCCTGTTTAATGATTTAGTTGCCTCATTACAAACATGTTTGTCATTAGTTATATTATAGGCTTACATCACACGAATAAAATTTAACAGTAAAACAACACTAGGTAATGTGGTTGTAGTAAGAAAATATATTTGAAAAAAGTTCTGTACACCTACCGGCCAAATAGTTTTGGGGGATATTAGTGCAGGCCAGGTTTTTATCTAATTTGCGAAAAGAAACGGAACCACAGCAGATAAAAACATGGCGATAATGTCCTCACTATGTCCTGATATTTATCATATTGAAAAAGATTTCAGTAATTAAGAACGTAATATTTCATAAGTAGTTAGTTACTCTAATATTAGACTATGCACGATTTACTTCTCGATAAAGCTTGCCTATCCTGACTACTACCATTGTTTATATGAAGTACCTCAGCATCAGGATTCGCAAAGAAATTTTCTAGTTCACTATCATACTCTTCAAGTTGAACATCTGCTGTGTAAGTCGGTTGAGAACGCCTTTCCCGGGTGTTACCTGACCGATGGTTCCACCGAGACCAACCTGCAACTGAACATTGAGTCCTGCTTGCTGCTTCGGTCAAGTAGAAATCCCTATTTCCACTTTGGGACATACTAGAATTCCTTCCAGTGTCATGGTTACTTGTTTCATGTTCAGTACTTCCATTTGAAATTGATTTGTTCCTATTTACAGTTGTTCTACTGCCAGCACGACTCCCATATCTTCCAGACATTGCAGACCTCGGTCGTTCTCTAGTCGGTTCCTTAAAATCATGGCTATCGTAGACTTTATTATTTTCTTTTAATCTCCTATTCAGTAACTTCTTGGCTTCTCTATCTTTGCTTTTTATCATCTCTAGTTCTCTAAGTTCTAATTGTGTATCTGTTTTTCCAGACAGTTTTGCTGCTTTATTTCTTGAAAATGATGGATCTAGTGTAATTCTTTCCGACCTTAAACTCAAGTTTCTAGCTAATGACACTTTGTCAACTTGATCTTCACGAGACAAAGTTGAAGGCATGGGAGTTTTGGATCTCAAAATTGGATCGAAGGTTTCTGCAGTACGCCCTTGCAAATCAAACGGCGACGACGGTAAGTGTGGTTTCCTGCTTGAGTGGTTTACTCTGCTGTTAAATTCCGTGATAAAATTTTGTAAGTAGCCAGTAGTTTTCTTATTCATTTTATTTCGACTTCTTCCGTATTTAGCCTTATTTCCGAAGTTAGGAGATGTATTTGAGGGCTTTGGTGCATGAGGGTCAGAAGTTTGTTTAAGGTTAACGTGTTTGAGTTTACTCTCGTCTTGTCGAATGGCCTTTTGTTCTTGCTGGGTATTTTGGCTTGCACTCGGCGCTGTGTTTCGTCCAACACTACTTTTTGTCGACAACTTCTTTGCTATGGAATCTTGTGGTGCAACAGCTTGTTTCGGAATAATTTTTGGATCATGTGATTGGCCTTCACCTAGATTCATAAAAGATTGCAGGTCCATATAAGTTTTAGAAGATTGTAATATCGGAGTGCCATGTTTCCAGGGAGGTTCGTCACGCATTGCTGACCCTAATCGGCCACCTAAGGCGGATTTTGGACGTCCTTGTATTTGATCGATATGTCGTTCATCTTTTATGCGTGAATGGATTTGAGAAACACTTGACTGATCAAGGGAATGAGAGGAACCTGACAACTTAGGATGCTCAACTGAAAAACCTGGAAATCTACTGAAATTTGGTTCATCTTTTACGTGTGAATGGATTTGAGAAACACTTGACTGATCAAGGGAATGAGAAGAACCTGACAATTTAGAATGCTCAACTGAAAAACCTGGAAATCTTCTGAAATTTGGTTCATCTTTTACGTGTGAATGGATTTGAGAAACACTTGACTGATCAAGGGAATGAGAAGAACCTGACAATTTAGAATGCTCAACTGAAAAACCTGGAAATCTTCTGAAATTTGGTTCATCTTTTACGTGTGAATGGATTTGAGAAACACTTGACTGATCAAGGGAATGAGAAGAACCTGACAATTTAGAATGCTCAACTGAATAACCTGGAAATCTTCTGAAATTTGGACTTGATATATTCGGATGAAAATATTTATTGTTAGTTTCAGGTATGGGTGAATTTTCAGTTGAATTCCTATCTATATTCGTCATCGAGTGGACGTAATATTTGCTGTTTGACAGCTTGTTCTCTTCGACTGAATGATTTTCAGGATCCATGGTAATATCTAAGTCGTCCTCTGTTTCGTCTTCTGGAGATTCTGAAATATCTGTGTATTCATCAGAATCAAAGTCGTTATGATAAGTATCTTGTCCGACTACGTCACTACCTGTAAACAAATCATGTTTTACTTTTGTATCAGTATGACCGTTTAAATGTCTACTATTACCAAACCCCTTTAAAGGTCTTATTAACATTTCGGTTCCAGTAACATTATCGACAATATCAAGATCGGATTGTTTCAATTCATTGTCAGTTCCTATAATGTTAATGTTATCTCTGAAACATAGCGAATCTCGATCTAAATCTTGATTAAAATTATTTACGTCATTAAACCATTCGTTCATGTACGCATCTGGTAAGCATAGCGCATCTTCATCAGAAACATCGTTTTCATGCTTTCGTGCTCGTATAAGCTTATCTCTGATATTCATCTGTTGTTGAGAATGATAGGAATCTTGACTACTTTCTTCTATCGCATCAATACAATTCACTTTGTCTGCATTTAAATCGGCATGGTGTACTTTGTCATTTATTTCAGCACTCAAAGACTTCTGTTTTAAATTAGACGATATTATTCCACGAAAGTGTGCATCAGTAATACGAGGCTTCTCCAAAACTGTTTTGTTGTTCGCAGATAATGTTTCTTCATAAAGTGTAGCATTACAGTGTTCAGTCTTACGTGCAGGTAACATATCAGACGATTTTTTATTTCCATGTGTATTTTTAAATCCGTTTGAATTTTTACTTTTTGTCTCAAACTCTGAAGTATACTGTCCGCATGGTTCCGTCAATTTATGTATTTTATCTAAATCTGTAAGATTGCTATCGTCTGCAAACGTTATTGTTTTTCTGTTTTCATCTTCGTGATGATTTGTTTTACATTCGTGCTTAGTGACAAGCATACTTTTCGATTTTTTTAGTATACTTTTCTTTGGAACTGCTTCTAGTTTTTGTAATATTCCAAAAATGGTTTCTCGCTTGGCTTCTCTCATTGATTCATACTTTCGTTTTCGTCGCTTGTAAATTACTTCATTCCGGCGTTTGCTAGATTCATGCGTGTCTAATGTCTCATTCTGTGCATCTTCTGATTGTTTAGTTTTATACTGCAAATCTGGTGTGTCGGGTGGTTTCGGAATGCACCATGCGGGTATTGAAGTTTCGTTTCCAAGTTTATTACTATTTTTGGCCTTTTCATAATCTTCGAATGTTTCAAGATCTCTAGCCTCTTCTTCTCTAACATTTCTAAAGGATGAAGTCGCCATAGGCCCTTCCTTTGAAACATTTGACAAAATATTTGAGTGGTCATTCTGTGTTTGTTGGTTTAAATTTTTTGTATCAAAGCCTTCAGTCTCAGATTTTTTATTTCTAATTGTCACATTTGTTGAGCTGTAGTTTTCCTCAGTCACTTTTGTGTTTGAGTGTAACAAAACGCCTTCATTGGTAGTAATTTCATTAATGTCACTTGCTCGCTGCCCTAAACTATCAACGAATCGCTTATCAAGTTGTTTATTCGAAAGTTCGCTGCTAATGGGCTCTTTAACGTCATTTACGTCATTGTGTCTATACTGAGCAACAGCTTCATTCTTTTTAATCATAGGCTCATGATTTTCCATTTGAGATCTGTTAATTGGTTTGGTATTATAATTGGTATCTGTTTTTAAACAGCTTTGTTCTATCGCCACTAAATCATTCGTATTATACTCCAGACTTTGTCCGAGGTTACTTTCATCTCCGTTAGTATCAAATGAAGATTCCGAACACGAAGTGCTAATTGGTGAGTATTCATCACTAGAGCTAACACAGTGTCTAAGCTTCCGTTCATTATGCATTCTGTTCTTCATTAATTTCATATTTCGTATCAACTGCTTCTGCTGCTTTCGACTATTCCGTACATTCCTCCTTCCAGTTCTATTTCTGTTTTTAGTTCTATCGTTTCGACCAGTTTTATGACCAGGCAAAGACGAACTTTTATGTGGATAAGTATTATTTTGCGTAACACCGTAAGTGTACATTATTTTAGGCCCACTTGTTTCTTGATCACTGTCGGGATGTTTTGCTCCTTTATTTAAAGCGAAGCTTTCTTTTGTCTTATGTGAAGCATTTTTACTACTAACAAAAGATCCATTGTTTTCAACCGTTTCGTCCATTACATTAAAATTACTTTCATCAGGTTCACTAGATTCCTTTGCTTGAGTGACATTGTCCAGGACAGCATTTAAATTCTCTACCCCACTATGAATGTCAGTGTTGTTACAATCTTGTACCTTTGGAATGCAATCAACAGCTGCCTCAGATGTTTTGGTACGTTGTAAAGATGTTTGAGATGCCGTGAACATTTCATCTATTGATTTCGTTTCTTTGTCGCTTGCGTGTATATCATTTGCCATTCGCTCATTTCCATCACTTTTACTGGTATTTGGACATACAGCGCCTTGTCTTTTACTGAAATTAAGATGTATGGCTTATGAACATTGTGGTTGTTCAAAAATACTTACTATCTACAAATTAATTCTGTCGGAATTTGCTCAAGTGTGCATGTATTGTTCATTATTTTTAGATCGTTGCAAATATTGAGAGTACTACCAGAACCAGAGCTATAGTATGTATATTTGTGATTTTGTTTTTTCGCTTCATTATTGTAGAACGTTTTTGGCGAAATGTCATATGAATATTTGCAAGGTTATGCTTTTTACTTGGAATTTTGCCACACTGATAGTTTAACTTTTTGTTCAGAAATCTAGATCACCAGTGAAAAGAGACTACTTAGATGTAACCAACCTCTGACCTGTACTATACAGTACTAAACATCTGATTTACTACCACCTCCGATAATAATTACTTGTACATTCTCCTTAATGTAGTCTTTAAAGAATAGTTCACAATAAATAACATAGTGTACTTACTTGATGAACCAACGGTAGGAGCAGATAAGAACTAAGATGACGCTTAAACCTATGACCGGAAATATAGTAGCATATATGACGTAGACTGGTATCTGCCCAGTGTCGTCTGCTCCAGACGATGTCTCTGCAAAATTAATCAATTCAGGGTCATGAAATTGAACCGTTACTAAAACTATTGCAAAGTATGTCAATGAGTTTTGGCGTCATGATAAATATTCAGATACTCCATAAAATAAGTATGACACATTTAAGTACTTAAGAAAATACAGTGAGAATCTGTTTGTTGTAAAGATTTTATAATTGTCATTAAATTCGGTAGTGATATTTAAAATTAATATGAAGAACGTATGACTTGTTTTGAGAATGTTTACATAAGACATTAAACAGATCATAGGCTTTACAAAGATTGAAAATCACTAAAAATGATTTTTAATGAAATCATTTTAGCGGGTTTAAACTTAAATATGCTTGTAATAAGTTATTACTGATATTCGTGAATACAATTAGCACATGTTGATGTCAAAACAATGTAAGAATAAAGGAAACAAGGAGACTTATAATGCCTCTGTGTATTTAATTGTAAAAAAACGTTGTAATATCTATGGTGGCATATTTTTGCATGTGATAATCAAAATATTTTTGCGAAAATCTACCGGATTTTCATAAAAAACAAAGACTTTTTCACAAAAATGCAATAACTTTTCATGATAAGATTTCTTCACCAGATAGTAAACGTATTTATTAAGTGGACGATAAATTATTTTCATGAAAATTAAGCATTTTTTCACAAAAACTTAGAAAGCTTTCGCAAAAATTAACTCGCTAAGACAGAAATATGCCACCATAACCATCAATATAATAATCTTTTAACTCAAGTTCAATCACCAATGTTATATCGAAAATGTTATACCTTGCTCGCACGTATAACTGACTCGTAGATACCCATTCTCAAATCCAGCAGGAGGTAGGAGATCTGTGTATGGGTCACAAGAAGATTGTCTTTGACATCTGGAATAGATTTCCACACTGTGCGAACTACTCAACGTTGCATTCTCATCTTTGTTGCTGAAGAAACAACACGATGCGCATGTGCCCTCTCCTGAACAGTGGAATTATTATCAAATTAACTAATAAGAAAAAAAATCAACAGTATATAAAAATTCGGATAAGTTTATATAGCTTCTCAATCAGCTAAAAAGATACATGTTTCCATTCTTAAAAAGATGATCTCATACCTAGCTATTGGATGTATGTTGGCGGGGGTCACTCAAATTTGAAAGACGCTGGTTGATAGTATGATTTAAAAAAAGAGAATAGAATTTGATTTGCTAAAATTGGTAAGTACAAATATATGTGTATTGTTAATTGTAGTGTATCATGTCATGTGTATTGTGTTATATAGTGTATCATGTCATGTGTATTGTGTTATATAGTGTATCACGTCATGTGTATTGTGTTATATAGTGTATCATGTCATGTGTATTGTGTTATATAGTGTATCATGTCATGTGTATTGTGTTATATAGTGTATCATGTCATATGTATTGTGTTATATAGTGTATCATGTCATATGTATTGTGTTATATAGTGTATCATGTCATGTATGTTCTTATATGTAGTGTATTATGTTGCACCAATATTGTTTTAAGCCTATAGTAACACATCAGAAAATTACTAAAATGTGACAGAAATGTCACAGCACTGTAGAAAAACAGTTTGATGATAACATACCTGAGGTACAACTGGGTTTGACATACCATTTTATATCATTCAAGATAATCAAGGATTTATCAACGCATGTGGGTGACCCTAACATGCATGTGTTGTCATGGTAACAACCAATAGCATCTTTGGCCTCACCCAGACAAATTACTGAAACATGAATAAATAAAATTCAATGTATAATAAATGTGCAAGTTCAAAGAGACCCCATATTGTCATTAGAAAATCATAAAATAATGAAATAATTCAAAAAGTCACTTTAAGAGTATTATAAGCGTCATTCAAAACTAAAGTTCCCAGTTCATGCTAACCCTCCCATCAAAATTTTTTCCTGCTGAGCCTTTACTTTTTCAGTCTCAGTGATTTTTTTTCTGGCTGATATTTTTGTATGAGATAATCTAATTCTGCTCAATTCTACAGAATGCGAAATCCAGCATCATTCCTGTAAATTTTACCATCTTTGGTACTAATATGATTTCGTGGAATCCTAAAATGTTAACAAATGTCAAAATATATTTAATGTAACGCCAGGTCCTGACTCAGTTTTTTTTTTATTTTCATATTGAATAAAAATATTTGCATTCACCCAAGATCGGAAATGTGAAAATTTAATATTATTTAATTGCCTGGTGTTGAAAGTAACAAGCTTAAGAACTTACATAGGGTAACTATGACAACACACAATTGTATCCAGTGTTTAAATTTAGTCATCTTCAACATTTAAATATCCATGTTGAGAGACAATATTTAAATCCACCAGATTATGACAATGATATCCTATACAAATGTCGAGGTAAGTAAAAAAACATATTATAGATACTTTAAAGCCTAATGTACAAATGCAAATATTATAATTGCCGAATAATTACAATCATGGAGTGGAAATAATTAAAATAACAATGTACATACAGCCATTAAACTGTAACCCAAATACATGTAACAATAACTTTCACAAAATATGCTCTCTCAATTTTGATCATTACAATAATGAGGCAATTAGTTATTGATCTTATGTTTGAAATAGTAACCTGGTAAAACATACTATTCATATATAATGTACTTGTTTTAAATTTGAACAAAGATGTGTTATAATTTCGTAGTGTGTGTTCATACTTTTTCAATGGGCAGAGGATATGAAATATTAACAGAATATTTTTAAAATTGGAAAGTTAATTCTTACTTGTGACTACAATACACAAATGCTTTTCTTAAAAGCAATATTTAGTTAAGGTTTTGTCTGGCTTACGGTAAAATTAAAATCATACATTATCAGTTTTTATTATAAAAGTGTGCATGCATGATTAATAGTCCATGATAATTCTTGCATGGAAAAATATCTATGTTAATTCAATTAATTCTTAAATTGAAGTGGCACTTCCTGCTGGAGAATGAAATTATGTATATATATCACAAACCATTTCTGTTCTCACACTGTTCCCACACACAGTTTCCATACACTGATGGTCACCTCATGGACAGTTTCCATATGTTGAGTTTGCACTTAAAGTTTTAATACACAGATTAGTCCCACCCACAAGCAGTTTCCACACACTCACTGTTCCAACATAGACTGTTTCCATGTATAAAGTCACTGTGCCCATGCACGAACAGTTTCCATACACTCACTGTTCGCACACACAAATTGTTTCAGTTTCCATACACTCACTGTTCCAATATCGACAGTTTCTATAAAGTCACTTTTTTCCCACACTCAGTTTGCACACACTGACTGCCTTGCAAACAGTTTCCATACACTGAATGTTCCCATATGAAGACAATTTCGACAAACCAACTGTTTCCATACACAAATTAATTCACCTACCTCTTCTGTTTTATTGTCCACCGTACCAATTATCTGAGTCCTTTTTCAAACTCACATACGAGATTATGAGTAATTTCTTAGGATACAAATTAAAACAAAAAAATATTTACATGTTTATTGCACTTTTATTTTCTTTATATAATAGAATATATTCTTAACAACTGCTAATCAACATGATTCAAGAGTTGATACATTATTATATACAATTCAGAAAACATGGTAAAAATAAGTTCAAAGACACATTTTAATAACATGTAAACAAATTGTCATTTAATAGCAATATCTCATTTACGGCCATTCAAAAGGTAAAACTGTCCATAAGTTTTTGATAAATATGGGCTATATAATATCTCACACATACATAATAACCACGGGCTTGCCAAGATATACCCTTTTCACTCACCTGAGTAAAGATTGCAACATCTATGGTTTTCCTGTGATTTGACCTAGTGACCTAGTTTTTAAACTGAGATGACCATGTTCAAACCTATCATTAATATAAACATTCTGGCAAAGTTTGAGGAAGATCCAATCAAAATTGTGACTTCTAGAAGGTTTACAAAATTTTCAGGAGATCTGACCTATTGACCTAGTTTGTGACCCCAGATGATTCATGTTCGAACCTGTCCAAAACATTATGAAATCAAACATTTTAACACAGTTTAACAAAGATTCCAATAAAAAATGTGGCTACTAGTTTTTTTCAATGATTTGACCTGGTGACCTAGTTTTTTTATCCCAGATGATCCATGTTCGAATATAACCAAGATATCATTAAGACAAGCATTTTGACAAGGTTTGGTGAACCTCCAATCAAAACTATGACCTCTAGAGGGTTAACAAGGTTTTCCAATGATTTGATCTGGTGACCCTAATTTTTTAGCCAAGATGACCCATGTTCGAACTTGTCCAAGATATTTTTGTCCAAGATATCTTAAACACAAACATTTTGACAAGGTTTGGTGAAGATCAAATCTAAACTGCGACTTCTAGAGGGTTAACAAGATTTTTCAATGTTTCAATGTGGTGACCTAGTTTTTGACCCCAGATGACCCATGTTCGAACTTGTCCAATATATTATTGAGGCGAACATTCTGACCAGGTCTGAGGAAGATTTGCTCAAAAGTGTGACCACTAGAGTGTTAACAACCCAACGGGGTGTGGACGCCAGAGTAGACTGACTGATCGCAATAGCTCGCTGAGCACTACGTGCACAGGTGAGCTAAAAATGGTAAGCTGCTTAACAATTGAATAGTTATTTCTGTCTACTAGAGTTGTAATATTATATCTAATGTCAATATAAAAAAGATTACTTGATGCAGAGCACAGAAAAATTCTCAAAGAATAAAATATTTGTCATGATTTTTGTTTGGGTCTAACAATAACTGATCAGATTTTTGTATTCATAAGGAAATTTTTGCAAAAATTTTTGTATTCAGACATATAAGACCATCAACATTGATAAATATGCAAATGTAGTAAACTAGTATGCAGTATATCAGGATCCTTAAAAATGCCACTTTTACGTAAAGCTAAAAGGATTAAAGACACTGACAGATCTTTGGTGTTAAAAATATTAAAGGTAAAAATGTAAATAAAATGATTAAGATGAAAGCACAATCAGAACAAGACATTATAAAAAGCTTGATAGAAAATGAAATAAAAAACATCATGTTGTATGACATTTAAATCTTTTATAACAAAAAAAAACGATATTTTAATGTGATACAAACTGCATAAATACTTTAAAACATGATGAATTTACTTGATTTTAAGCATACTATTGTAATGGAAATTTAAAAAGAATGTAGATACATGGGGCGGTTCCATGATTCTGGGTAGGAAGACATCATGCTAATTTACCTAAGTAACAATAGAAGTTAAATATTTGGTTAGTTTATAAAACTTTGTCTTATATGAAGGAAAAACTCAAATATTTGTAAATGTCAGAAGTGCCCCTCCCCTAAATATATTAATGTCAATTATGCCCCTCCCCTAAATATTTCTGACATCAAAAGTGCCCCTCCTCCAAAATAAATTCAATTCTAATTATCCCCCAATCATAAATTAATACATATTTCATTTGATATCTATGCTTAACAGCAGCCATTTAAAACAATGAACCATTTCTATGGTAGATATTGTAATGATAACAACAAATGGGAAATAAATTCTATTACCCACACACAATATAAAATAAACTGACTTCAGTCATCCAAACAGGACGTTAAAGAAATAACTTATTATATACATGCTGGTAAGTGGTGTTTGTGATATCAAGTCAGATTAAAAAGCAATATCTTTCATATACTTAAAACAAGAAAAAATCATGTCAAAAATAATAAAAAGCACCACATTTTTAACTATTAATAGACAACAGGTGCTTACATTAAAGATCCACATGACCATTTTGCAAAGATGAACTATACATAAATTAACAAATATGTGTACAGAATGTATTAACATATTTTAAGAATATTCAAAATAGTTTACAAAAGGGAGGCCATTTATGTATTGAGTGTTAAAAAAATACCAAACAAGGGAGACAACTCAGCATGGGACATACAAGCATATCAATTACACAAATCACATGACACACACAAAGTAAGAAATCTAACACAAAATGCCATTTATGTTCAGGTGCATTTTTTGCCAAACATAATAAATAAGATTAAATAGAAACATAAGCCATTTTCATTTAAGGATAAATCAAGACTGAGTTTTCCCAAAAAACAAATTAACAATGAAAATTTATGTATGAATGACACTGCCATAGCCAGACCCCTATTTGAATCGAGGCAATCTAGGGGGATCCGGATGCATGCTCCCCAAAAATTTTCCCCCAATAACTGCACAATTTTTAACCAAGGAACACACATTGGTGTGTTCAGTGTAGCTATGGTGGTGAATGATGTAACGACAAACGGTTTATCAACAGAGCATAAAAGGGAGGTAAATACTGTACATTATTTTCACATAAAGCAGTAAGACAGGAGTTATGGTTCCTGATTAAATCATGATACTACAGTACAACAAGATTTGAAAACTGGCAAAAAATATCAACAGCAGATTATTGCGATGGTTAAAATAATATAGGCTCAAAAAAACTCATAAATAATGAATGTAACAGTAAAAATTTGAAGTATTTTGCAGCAAAATGATGGTGAAGAAATTGTAAACTAAAAGAAATAAGATTTTAAATAACTGGCAAGATGAATATTTTAGGAAGATCAATAAATTATAAAACTATTCATCATTAAAGCAAAAAAACCCATTAAAGTGTGTTGAATATACAAATCTTATCATATGGAATCAGTAATAAGATTTTTGTGGAAGATGTGTTAAAAACCATCATACATATAAATTTTTAAAATCTTATTCTCATTACATTATTTTTACATTTTGAAAATGAAAACATCGAGTTAAGACTTTTCTCATGCTGCAAATGATTTTGCCTTAATTGCAATTGAAATAATAAAGTTATTTTACTTGAAAATAAAAGTAAAAACACTTTTCAATGAATAATGTAGGTTTAGCCCAGCCACTGATTTACTGTTAAATAAAAATTCAAGATAACATCATTAAAAGAATTTGCTAAATAGTTTGATTGATAAAACTTTAATACAATAAAACAGAGTTATAGTGATATAACTTTTAAAATCAGATACAAAAAAATAATTATAATTCCCTAATTAAGCTGTTCATGATATATGGATGTGTCGGAATAAATCATCAGATCCTGGAGACTTAAAGACAACCATGTTCTACTGTATGTATAAAATGGACACTTAATGTAATCCAAACACTTTCATAAATATACAACAGAAAACTATAATAAACTAATTAGCAAGAAAGGATCCTAAAAACGGCATTAAACATGCCCAGTTCTCAAGGACACAGTGGAAGAGCTGTAAGTCATTTTATTGCATCATCCCACCAAAAAAAACTGAGGTACTTTATCACAATTTATTTCCAGACACGTTCTATTTTATGCCTGATACAAGTTTCACAAAATAAACAATATTGGTAGACTATACACATATTGAAAGAGCGCCATCTATCAAAAATCACATTTCTATCTACTCTTCAAAAGGAACTCTTGTCATATTTTCAGAGCCAAGCAAGCATCATGTCTGCTGCAACATTTCTGCCATTTATAATGTAGCCAGCTCACTTGTTGTACAGCACTTCAACCAAAACAATTTTCTGAAAATCAACTTTCCAAAGTTCCAACAGCAAGAATACCAAAACCTTCAAATTATGTCATTACAATAACATTGTCCACATGTCTTGGTGGTCATATTTGTAATCTGTATAACAACACATATGACATTTGATGCTGGATTCTTTTCTCTATACAACTCAAAATCTTTTCCTTCATTTTCCGGAGCCATTGACTCGTTTATTTAACACTAATGATCGAATGCTGGTCTGCCATCTTAGAAACTGGCTTTTCATGTCAGGTCTATTTGCCATAGTCTGCACCCTATCACTTGTGGTTTTATACCAAATAATATCACTTTAATCATGCAGTATAAAGCACTCATCCATAATAATTTGTTAAGCTCCTATTTCCAATATCACTCCTTAATGTGCAAGTTGCAAAGTCTCGACTACGCATTGGATTAAATCGCACCACTTCTATACGATCTACAGAGTCAGTTCTCTCCAATGTCGGAGCTTCAATATGATTGGCTGGTGCCGGATGATCTTCGTGAACAGGTTCAGAAACATCGAGCCGAGCTTTTGACTTTCTTTTGTTCATAATAGCTAGTCTGATTATCACAACAAATAATATTGAAATGACACCGAATGCCACTCCTAGCACTAAATACAAAACAGCTTTCTCTTTATTCTCTGAAAAAAGAAGAAAATTGGAACTGAATAGCAGTCATATGACTAAACGTTAGCAGTCACATCACATATATATGTAGTAGTCACATGACCAAATACATTGCAGTCACATGACAGTCGCATAGCAGTCATGTGGTATTTACATAGCAGTCCTATGATATTATTTATATAGTAG
This sequence comes from Lutraria rhynchaena, assembly GCA_008271625.1. Lineage (NCBI taxonomy): Eukaryota > Metazoa > Mollusca > Bivalvia > Venerida > Mactridae > Lutraria > Lutraria rhynchaena. The sequence continues at coordinate 1,449,852 of VIBL01000040.1, forward strand.
TCACATGACTATAACACAGCAGTCACATGATAATTACACATTGGTCACATGACAATGAAATAGATAGCACATGATAATAACATAGTAATCTAACTACATAGTTGTCACATGACAAGCATTTAATACTCGACAGAAAATTACATTGAAGTCACATCACACAGAGTTTAGATATATATAGTAAGGAATTTGAACCAAGAAAGAGTACCTATGTATTATTGTATATTTGTTATCACAAGAGTTACCTCCCCTACTTAAACAGCATAAATTGACATTACTCTTACATGATAAATTTTCCTGTGTTGCTATATCATCAATGAAATAAAAGTGGACTTTGTTTCACAATTAAAACTAAAACTTACATCAAAATTTGAACAAACAAAGGTTTTTTTAACAGTCAAACCTGTGAACAAAGGCTGCAACAAGGAGTTAAAAAATATGACCTTCTTTGTACTGTTGGTCAACTCAAGTCATAAAGAATGAACTTTTCGCCCGTGGTGGTCTTCATTCACAGGTGGTCATTAACACAGGTTTGAGAGAATATTATTTAAAATATTTGTAACACAAACATAAGCCAAAACAGATACTAAATAGTTAAACCTTACCTCGAATAAAATTAAATGCATTTAACCAATCTGTTAGCAGACCAGTTGCTGATGGCCCAGAATAATGCTTCGTTTTGTTTGAACATGGAGTTGTAGTGTCTGAAATAAAGTGCACGTATAAGATATTAATTGATGGATTATTAAAAGATTTATGATGAATCAGGAAAATTAAGGGGATGTTTATTAGGGGAGGGAAGTTTGTAAGAAAATACTTGGAATTCTTTCTATCTTTCATCATTCTATACTACACTACAACAAGGTAATAGTAAACTCAGATATAGTGGAAAATCAGACAGTGAAGAATTTAGTTTCCCCAAAACACATCCTTTATTCATCATTTTACTGTTATGGCCAGGTAGAAGTAATTTTCAGGTACCTGGGAATGCATTATAACAGTGTTTTACTGTGGTCAGACATTGCTTAAAATCAGTGACTGTACATTTCATAATCCTAAGTAAATCAACCAACAGAAATAGCAACAGATGTAGGGAACCAGCCTACCTGATTCAAATTTACCATCTTTGCCAGGCTTGGAATCAGATTTATTGTTATCTTTGGAATTCTGGGAATTTTTACTTTGCCCGATCCTAGGATCACTCGGATGTGGTCGGGCTGCGTCAGGAAAATCTGAAATTGGAAGAAATTGTATATATTTATACTGTTATTTAGATTAAAATTATTCTTATCATTTAATTTTTTGTGAAGGACTGTCCATAAAATAGTACAAGTCCCATCAACCTCCTACTTCCTACATGGAAAACCTGCACACATGAAAAATCACAAATGCTCGTTAAGTGATATTTTTGTGTTGTCTGTCTTTCACAGGTGTCATATAATGGGCCCTGGTTAAGATGGCAGTACCATCTCAGAATTAGAAAAAATACTACCATGAGAGCAGATGAAACGCTTAAATCTATTCAATTCAGCTTAAATGACTCCATACTAAAAGCATCTGACCAGAAAAAATAGTCACCTTACTTGACCTACAAAATCAGGGCAGGGAAGTCCAAAAAGTTTTCTATTATATTTTTAAACCTTTGTAAGAATACTAGGAATGAATTATCTTCAAATTTTTTTACACTATGGATTTTGCAGAAACTTAAGAGTAGCCACCAAGAAATGGGATCATCTTGGTAACTGTAAGCATGACTTTTTTTATCTGGCTATACAAAAGTACCAACCTGCTGATGGTATCTCCTTGGTAGGAGTTGTATGTGAAAGAACATTGTTTGGTGAATGTGTTGTCACATTAGATGATAAAGTACGTTTTCCATCATCAGTGACATCACCGGGCTTCTGTTTCTTATGTTTTCTGTGACTATGACGACGCAAAGGTATAAGCACATTTTTTGGAACTGGAAAAACAGAGAAAAATCAGATACATGATTCAGATGTAGATGTGATGATGACATTGAAGACGATGAGGGGGGCAATGATGTTGATGACAATAACCATGGTAATGTCAATTTTCAGGGTAAGAATAAAATTTTTGAAACAATCAGAAATAGAAAAATCCTATTATTTTACTATACAAATAATATGAAAATGGCAAGAATTTAGATAAGTGGCTAAAATCAAACACTGACTTTGAACAAGCTTGATATCTGGAGTTAAAGGAAAATAAATAATAAATTTGATTTTTTTTCAATTTCAAACATTGATATGTTTTGGCTGGGGATTATCCCCCTCCCTGACCTGACACCATAGGTGAGTGGTGTACTTATAAGTAACAAGGCTTGTATGTTTTCTATAATACAAAGATAAATAATATCACTGAAATAACAAACTCCAATATATTACTATACACCTAATTTGCTAAATAACTTTATTATCAGCATATCACCTAAATGATCATAAATCTAGTAAACAAGTTAGTTAATCTTGCCAAACAATCCCAAATCAAAAACCTACAAAAAACACACCTTGGCCATAGCGCCTGCTAAATCAAGTGTTTTATTACTTTAACCCCAGGTTTATCTCAGCTAATGCATACAAACAGTCTCATTAACAAAATAATGGAAAGGTAGAGTGTTTATTTTAATACCAAGTTAATCACTGGTATCAGTAAGTACATGACCTCTATGACCTTTGACACACCTCCTCTGATATCCCCCACCCACCTGAGATAAAACATATTGAAATCATTTGTTAAATAAATGAGGCGTTTTACAGACAAATCAAAGCCATGCTTACATACTGTGAAAATGTTTATCATGGTAGGTTTTGAATATCATATTAGATGGGAAAACAGGAGATTTATGTACACATCTTTCAAACCAAGTTATGCATGGCATATCATGTACATGCACCAATAAGGTCAAAGGTCATTCACATGGATTTCTATCATCAATCACCAATTTGCAATACCAACAGAGGCCTATTTTTAAATATTTCTCAATGATAATGGATGGGTGGGCAAGATCAGAAAGGCAAACATTATGGTGATGAAATTAAGACTTAGTACTCATGAAAATCTCCCACTTTCTTTAATAACTCTGATAATAATGAGGCTGTTTTTAACACCTCACTTCAGACAAGCACTTATCAATCTTTGCATGAATTCCCCATGAAAAACAACTGTTCAATTGGAGGGAATAGTTAATCATATTTTGCATCAAAATAGCGGCAAATGCTTCTACGAAACAATGAAAATCACTCACAGTATATAAAAACTATGGGGTGCATTTAAACTTTTGAGCATTTTTAGCAAAATTGGAAGTCTGTCTAATGGGACTCTGTCTTATGAGACCTTATTTTTATAATCCCCTTGAAGGTCACATAAGACAGTCTAGACTGTTTTATTCCTCTCCTAAGAATTACTTACCACAAGTATAAACAATGTTGAGGTATTTGTTGACGCCTTTAGGACAAGGGTTTCCGAACACATATTCTTCTGCCTCTACCGTACAACGTTTTCTACCATGACACTGGCGCATCAATGCCTCTGCCACAACTTTCGACTGACATGCTGTAAAATAAAACTTATACTGTTAAAAACATCAAGACAGAATGGAGTTAGATGGGAGCTTTATAGTTGTTGTGAAGAACAGGGGACAGCAATGTGGATGTTATGAAGAACAAGGGACAGCAATGTGAAGTATAGGGGACAACCATGTAGATGATGTGAAGCATAGTGGACAGCAGTGTGCAGGTTGAAAAGTATAGGGGACAGCAGTGTGGATGTTGTGAAGTATAGGGGAGAGCAGTGTGGATGATGTGAAGTATAGGGGACAGCAGTGTGGATCTTGTGAAGTATAGGGGACAGCAGTGTGGATCTTGTGAAGTATAGGGGACAGCAGTGTGGATCTTGTGAAGTATAGGGGACAGCAGTGTGGATCTTGTGAAGTATAGGGGACAGCAGTGTGGATGATGTGAAGTATAGGGGACAGCAGTGTGGATGATGTGAAGTATAGGGGACAGCAGTGTGGATGATGTGAAGTATAGGGGACAGCAGTGTGGATCTTGTGAAGTATAGGGGACAGCAGTGTGGATGATGTGAAGTATAGGGGACAGCAGTGTGGATGATGTGAAGTATAGGGGACAGCAGTGTGGATGATGTGAAGTATAGGGGACAGCAGTGTAGATCTTGTGAAGTATAGGGGACAGCAGTGTAGATCTTGTGAAGTATAGGGGACAGCAGTGTGGATCTTGTGAAGTATAGGGGACAGCAGTGAGGAGTTTGTGAAGAATCTGGCAGGAAATAGATTTAAACAAGTTATTTTCCACCTCTTTAAAAGGACAATGATCTACATGTACTTACTTGGCAATTTCAAATACTGTAATTTTTTTTTATATCAACTGAATTCCTTGACATCAAAAACCACAGTAAAACTAAAAACCCTCAATATTATTATGCTAACAAACCATCCAATTTAAGTAAGGACAATTAATTGATTTCCATATAAAAATGTTACACAACATCAATGATAAGTTATGAAATGATCACATCAATTTTCAAGAAATTTTACAGAGCAAACAAGCAACTGCCATGAAAGAGGATTTAGATTTTCTAAGGATAACATATCAAATGATTCATTGCATGTTATAGTTTTTGCAATACCTGACTAATACATCAAGCTTAAGACAATTAGCAATTTTAACATTCCACCATCAATATACAGGCGCAAAACCTCTTTCACAAAAATAACCCAAAATTCCATGCAATACACAATTTTAAGAGCCAAATGTCTTCAAAAATGTGATATTTCAGTGTATATACAGCTTACAGAAAAATTCTATTACAGGAAAACACAACAAATTCTAGTAGATAAGTGGCGAGGAAAATCGATCAGATCTTCACGCAGCTAATGACAAAATTTCTATACGCTCTTTTCTGCCTTCATCGTCAATTTTCTCCCACAGGAAATGAGAGCACCGGAGTTTTACTTACTAGTTTTTATCGATGATGTATTGCGGAGAAGTTCTGGACATTTTTGGTCACCTAGTGGCGTTCTACCAAACAATCCCGATGAGATAGCTATTCTTGTAGACCTGCTACAACGTAACTCCAACTGATCACCTTCACAGACAGTTTCACTCGAAAATTGATCTGAAAAAGTAAGGTTGGTTTGTATCAAATTTATTGTGACTTCATATAATTCAGATCAAACTTAGTACAAAAATAAGAAAAGGATTCCTAGGAAAAAAACAGATGCAAAAAATGCCACCTTCTCCATTTTATGAAGGAACCAGCAGTACAATTATAATTCTGATCTCTAATATGATTTTATTGACCTGCATGTGTATCATAGGTACCAAATATTTCCCTGTAAGTGCCCCTGTGACAAATTTTCACAGATTATTTCAATCTGTCAAGTAATTGTCTGAATGATTTTTTGACACATTTTAATTTGAAGGATGTGTTGTTAATGATGAATTATCTCTTTTCTAAAAAAAATGGGGGATTTTTAATAGGAGAGGGGCATGTATCAGAGAAAATTTGGTATAGTTATGTAAAACTGCTTCTCCTGCACAACTAAGTGGTATCAAAGACGTCAAGTAAAGTAGATATGATCTTCTTGCACCAATAGCATGAAAGTTACATTTTCATTTGATACCAATCTAACTTGGTATGGTACAAACCAGTTTAAACAGGTTCAATATTTTAAACTTTCTAGGCTGCTGGGAAATGAAAACAATTGCATGAAACCCTATTTTGGCTTGACTGTAAACACCATTGTCATAACCAACATTTTCAGAATTACTTATACAGGTATGTAAACATGAAAAAATTCCCACATTTTCAGAGAAGATAATATGTATTTCATAATTTTTGTCTTTGCAAAACTTAACAATATTTGTGTTTTTTTTTTAAAAATAAAGTTCAGTTTAGAATCCAGATGCAGACCAAGACAAAAGTCACAAGATATCTGATAAATGAATGCAACTAGACACACACAAATATTTACCTATATCTAAATTACACTCATATCACCTAGCAGATCAAACATCAACAAAATATAATCGGTTACAGACCACTAAATTGATACAAATTGTTTGAAAGTTACAAGTGGTAAACAAGATTGTGTTATGATCCAGAGAGGAAGAAGATAAGGACTGATATTATGGTTTATACAAAACTAGACAACACCATGACAGCTAATGTAGCATCAATGATCTGTGGCTTGGCATCCAGACACTCTTGTATCTGGCTTCGTGCAACACCTAAGAATAATTATCAGCAATTTCAGTGAGTGGGTGGGTTCTAAGACTGCAAACATGCAAGTTCTTCATGTATAGCATGTTATTATGATTATTGTAAAAAAGAACAATGGAAGCTAGAAATGGGTGGGTGGGGTACAAAGACTCAAACTTGCTTAACTTGGGGTTTTTTTGCTGATTTATGCTATAATTTGGAGCATACATTTATGGATACATGTGTAAAGGTTGTACAAATAATTATAGACACATTTATATGATATCAAATGGAAAAAACATGAAAAATCTGGCATGTTTTACTATAGAAATTGACAGGAAGCCAGTCTAATAGATATTCCATATTATCACACAAGGGTTTGTGATAAAAACATGTCACAATCAACTATACATTATTAGTGTACAGAAAAAACAAGATGTTATAATCAAGGCAGAAACAGGTTAGAAACAGGCAGAAGTTTATCCTGATGATGCACACATGCAGGCTTTTATGATTGCAAGACCAGGGTAGCTGAATCTGTTCATGGTTTATTGTCATCTGTTTTCTGTAAGGATCTATTTAGCATAATAAACATCACCCATTTAACACCAGGTTGGTGCATTAATGTGTCTATAAACAGGACAAGAAGATAATAAAGGCAGGACACACCTTTTACTTCATCTTGAAGACATGATAACTAATTCAGTAAGTAGGAGAATCACTTATAATAGCCTTAGTTGTCTCTAAAGCTTAATTAAACAAATCAAGATTGTACTAAGCAGGAGAAATGGTAGCACCCCTTATGGACTCGCCCCAAAATACGTAAATAAATGCATTTTCTCTTTTATCTGTATGTAAATAAATGCATTTTCAATTTTTACTGCCAAGAGATATGTAAAATCATAAAGCAAGAAGCACCCAAATTGAGCATGGGGTGTTTAATGTATTAGAAGTTGTTATCAAAGCAAACATCTTCAATGTGCATTTTGCATATGTGCAATACATTATAATATTATCTATTTCACAGAAATCCATTTTGACTTCAAGTGATAAGTAAATATACAAAGCCTCTGGCACTAGTTCTGAAGAACATCTTATACTTTATATTCAGTGTTTAGATAGTTTTAGCAGAGAAAAAGCAACAAATAGAATCAAACACTCATCATCATTAGAACTGAAGTGAATTCTAATATCTATATACAGCACAACCCCTACAAATCGGACCCTTCCAGACTGGACCAAAACTCATGTTTTCTGAGAATTCCAGTTTACAGAGAACTATCGATTACAGAAAAGAAAAAATGGGACTTGAAAAATCGTCTCATTTTCAGAGCATTCTGGTTTGAAGGGAGTCCAGTTTTCAGTTGTTATTATAACTGTATCAATGTAAAACAAAAAAACAGCATTCCAAAATTAACAATAAGCATAATCTGTCAATTAATCCATTAATGAATTATGAATAAGTCATTAGTAAACACAAAATTAAGTGAACTAGTTTAATACCTCACCTCAATAACATTTGGAAAAACGTGTCAAATCAAAACAGAAACAAATAACTTTACTGTATAAATTATTGTCTTAGTCATATAAATCATTTCCAAGAATTGCTGTTAGAGCAGATGACAAAACCAAGCAAGAAATGTGCAACAATTCAACAAAATTTTAAAGAACTTCATTGAAATAAAACACAAACAGAACTTGTATTTTAAGTTTAAGAGCGGAGAGCCAATCGAAAATGGTGTGACATAACTGACTAAGCCAATAAAAAATTGTGTCACATTGATTAGATTAGACACAACAGCATATCTGCCAATGGTGAGCCTTTTTAAAAGCACATTAATTCAAAATATTATTTTTAAAAAAAAAAGATGGGGAGAAATATTTGACTTGAAAAAATCTTAAGTCTTAGAAGCTGAATGTAAATAATGCAAGGATCTTGCATTAGAGCACTTTATTCGAAATAAGTTCCTGTTTCTGCTGAGGCAATACAGCTTGTGATGCAAACCGCAGGAATTATCACGGAAGCCCTTGATTACAGTGATTATGGAACATGTAAGAAAACCCCAAGCATGCCCCTCCCATCACTTTCATTGCATCATGGGAAGTGGCAAGTATCATAGATAACTTGTGGGTGGTTCAAAGGTAATCGAATCAATGAGATCAAGTAGTTTCATTTTCTATCAGATTTGATATCAGTGTCTTGTTTATTTTCTCTACAACCATGAAATTAAGAAGCTATTTTGGGTACATAATTTTATCATCTTCAGGAAAAATGAAAGGCAAATAATACAAGTACAAAAATGCATAAGCTGTCTCAGAAAGGAGTGCTGAAAAATGTAACAACATCCTGGTATGTTAATAGAAACATCTCTTACACAATGATGATGATTTCATCAATTTCAAAATGGCAGAATTAGTTGCGAAGTAGCTTCTTTTTATTCAAAGGATCAGTGGTCAGTTTTATAGACTTCTTATGATAGAACGCAGTTTTAAACTCACAGTTTACCCCTGAAGTTGAATGAAGTGCTTCATCCTATTTCTTGTTTTTTGGGATCTTTCGTCACTGTTTATTTATGGTAAATGTCTGAATGTGTACCATTAGCAAGACTTTTAAGTTTAAAAACCACTGTCTAAGAAATGAACCCTAAGCTTGAGGGTCACAAAAGTAGTAAATACTTTGTAGTTATGTAGCATGATCAAAATGGCACTAAACATAAATAAAGGCATAAAATTTAAGACTTACTAGGCCGACATTTGTAAGCAACTTCTAAATATTTTCTGGTACCAGGACAGGGGTCTTGTTGGAATGTTTTTGTACTGGCCACCAGGTGGCAGTGTTGTTTATCTTGACATGCCTCCAATATCACCTACAATAGAAAATGAAAAAAGTAAAATTTAGAAATGAAATCAAGCTATTCGGAGAAATGAGAAGGATTCAAGCATAAAGTTTACCCACAAAGATCAATGGTGTGAATAAATCTTCTAATGTATATACAAGTCAAAGCGTTAACACCTGTGATTGTCTTCATGAAGAACAAAATCTAGGCAACAATAACACACTAATCAATTACTGGTATAATGTAAATGTTTAACACTTGCAGTATGTTTTTTTTTTTCTTCCAAAATCTATTTTCAATTTATAAACAGGTGCATTACCTGAAAATTACTTCAGGAATTAACAAGAATGCTTGAACAACATTTACAACAACATTTACAAAACATGTGAGAAGCGTTCATTGCATTCAAAATGTTTAAGAGATGAAAAAAACATTTATGATCAGCTCATAAAATTAGAATAGTTTGACGGTTCCTTGAGGGTAAGTTGAAAATTTTGAAGGACCTGAAATCTTAAACTTGGTGCTGCAAAAAAATACAAAACCCATTACGCTCCGATCTGGACCAGTGAATATGAAACCGGACATGAATAGCCAGACATTCCAGCACATGCTGAAAACTTTCACCAATTCAGTTCTAAACAATTTAAAAATGACATGATATTATGGCAAAGCTGCAATTTAAAACTGGTGCTTTAACTCATAATTTTTACCTAAAAAAACTCAGTAAAATTTATGCTTGGGTATTTCGATCGAATCAGAACATCATGACAAAAGAAGCCATTGCATTCATTAGTAATGGCTTCTTTCGTCGCAATGTTTTCCACTCTGTCTGAGAGGAATAACCCAATTTTCTTAAATGAATTGATGTTTTGTATATTTGCTTTGAATTTGGAAGAGTCCAAAGTATGCTGATGAGGTAAAGAGTTAAGTCAAGGCATTTTTTTTCAATAAATGAAGAAAACATTTAAAAAAGCAAATAGTTAAAGAAGCTAACTACCCCTGCGAAATTTTCATGAACAGTTCAAGAAATATTCTAGGATTGTTCAGGTACAAAAGCACATGAACTGCCCCTGAACATTACCAGAACAGTTCAGGTACATTTTAAGAAATGTTAAGTGAAACAAATCTTTAAGAACATAATGTTCTTTAACTGTTCTTGAAGGAAGTTCAAGAAATGTTCTTGAACTTTATTTCAAGAACAGTTCTGGAACAAGTGTTCTTAAAAAGCTCCAGAACTACTCAGGAACTGTTCCAGTACAGTAATTCTTAAACAGTTCAGAAAAAGTTCTGTTTCATTTAACATTTCTTAAAATGTTCTTGTACAATTTAAGAACATTTCTTGAACACAAGTTCAAGAACTACTCAGGAACTGTTCCAGTACAGTAATTCTTAAACAGTTCAGAAAAAGTTCTGTTTCACTTAACATTTCTTAAAATGTTCTTGTACAATTTAAGAACGTTTCTTGAACACAAGTTCAAGAACTACTCAGGAACTGTTCCAGTACAGTAATTCTTAAACAGTTCAAAAAAGGTTCTGTTTCATTTAACATTTCTTAAAATGTTCTTGTACAATTCAACATCATTTATTGAACACAAGTTCAGGAACTACTCAGGAACTATTCCAGAACAATACATGTAGTTCTTACAGTCAAAGGAAAGTTCTGTATCATTTAACATTTTTTGACATTTAACATTAACATTTAAATGAAAAATCATACAAAAATCGCCATATATACTTCCCCAATGAAAATTTCAAGAACAATAAATAAAAGTTCAAAAATTCTTTTTAATGTGAACATCTATCTTTGGACTATTGAGGATATTAATATACATAAATATGAACTTTAAAAGCATATTTGGTACATAAATGATGTATAAATCATGTATTAAAAATATTTACATAACAATTATGGATAGCATATATACACAATACAATGAAAACAAGAAAGATCTTCCATACTAGTAATAGCCGAGTAAGTCCTCAGAATGTATTGTCTTCCTAATGAAAGCATCAAAACAAAATTGCTGTCAACAAAATAGACTTTACTGTTAACAAATTGCCTCTAAAGAGAATTATAATGCTAAGCATACATTGATATGCACAAATTTCACATGTATAGTGTTGTATCTAGGCTGAAAAAGGGCAGGGCACACAAGATACTGGGCAGGGCACTAAATGCCGATGTGGGCAGTGTGTGCTTTGAATCAAAGTTTGATAAAATCTATAAAGTCTGGTTTTGTTTCTCATCATAAATAATGTACATGCAGCTAGGTAAATGGTTTTATTAAAGCTTATAATGCAGGTTAAGTAATCTAAAAAAGTGGAAAATTAACTGAATTACTGCACGGATTTATTAGTAGAAAATCCATTTGCATATTCAGACTTAGGTGGCAGTGATTAGGGCAACATGGGATTGTTAAAAAGCGCATGGCAGCCCGCCCCACTATTCCATGCTAGATACAACACTAATGTATTTAAGAATGTGATCTAATAACTTATTTAAACAACATAATTGTAATCAAGTTTAGGTTGAAATTGATTTACCAATATCAAACAACAACAACAACAAAAAAGCATTGACTATAAATGGAAACTATTAGCTAATCAAAGATCTTTAGAGCAGTTCCAATAAACAAGAAATATTCCTGGTCAGTTTCTTATTTGTGTCACACTTCCTGAATATGTCAGCAGTTACGGGTTGACACTAGCTGAATATAGCCACCAACTTCGCCAGAAGACAGGAATTTTCTCATCCCCAGTTAAGTTAAGAAGTTCACTCTTGGTGAAAACTCATTTATTCCTTTCATTTAGTTTCATTTGGTGCATTCCAACAATCTACCACATAGTAAGTCTGACTGGTTCTTATCCATTTTCTATATTGTTCGAATAATTTTGAACTCTTAGGGCCACTGTTACCACCTAATCTATGAACATTTCAGTTCTTAGGACATTTCTCCTCTGAAATTGACAAATGTGTTCAAGTGAATTTTCACTTAAGGACTTGTAACGTTAGATTATCTATAAGAAATTGTAATCAAATAGTACGGTAGTAACATTTTGCGCTTTTATATTAACTGCAACGTACAATTAATGTCACCTGTATTCGCGACTTTAAAACAGTTCAACAAGTTGGCAATATTGCGTTGTACAGTTAAAATCGTACAGTGTAAACGTTTATTCAAGAAATATTACAAAAAGTAGTACGCAAAGGTCTAATTCAAAAGAGAAAAATGAATTTATAATTGAAAATTAACTCACTGTAAATTCCGTTGATCACGGCATCCCCATTTTGTATTTGAAAAGTCTGCATCATCCAGACGTTTGCCTTTATGTTCCCAATCGAACCCCAACATTTGAATAGGCAGTCTAAATCATTTAATTACTGAAGTAACATAAAACTAGTCTAATCTATTCCCAGAATGTTTGAATACAGTACATAATAAAGTAATATATCAGTAGCGATTTCGTAATCAAGCATTTTTGTACTACACCACGATGTAAACAAAAGTTTGCCGATAGCGTTGTCGTTTTCGTACTCGAGCATTTTCGCACCTCGTTTTCGTACTCAAACATTTTCGCATCTCACTACGAAGTAAACACATGAGTTTTCTAAGCAAGTTTTGGCTGTTGATTCCGTGTTTTCTTTACTTTTACAATACATTTATCTTATTAAATTAGAATCGGTGCAAATTAATTAATAAAAGTCTCTTAATATAAGTTTTCAAATAAAATTTGTGGGTCTATTATGACAACAAATGTAGAAATTTAAGTACAATAAGTTCTTATCAATATTAAGTTATGACCTAAATGTTGAATTTTTATACATAATATAAAATAGGTCAGACCATGATCAGCTATAGTTTAATTTGTCATGTGGAACTTTACTGATTTCTGACCATGGTTTGTTTCTTTTGACCATGCATGGTCATTACAGATCAATCATGGTTGACCATGGTTTAAATCTAAACCTAGGCTGATGATTTTTTACCATGGCCTGTTACATAAAAGCATGATGAACCATGGTAAGCCATGGTCAACCTTGTACATTTTGAGTCTTTTCCAGGTTTGACCATGGCTGACCATGGCCACATTTCACAGGGGAATCTTTGTAAACCATAAGACCTTTTGGCCTAAGGATAATCGTAAAAAATATCAATTAATGTTTTAACTGATATTGAACTTGTATTATTATTTACTGGTATATTTGTCTTTTTATTAATAACTTAGATAAATTTTAGAACACTGTAGAACATTTCTAGAACATCAGAAATCCTGTACTGTTCATAAATTGTTCTAAAATGAATTCAAGACCAACAGCAGAACATTTAAGGAATTGAAATGTTCTTGAACTTCTCTTAAATTGTTCTAAATATAATTTAAGAACAGTTGTGGGATATTTTAGGAACATCAATTTTCATGAACGATTCCTAAAATGTTCAAGGAACACTTCAAGGATAAATTAAGAACTTTATGAGTTCTTAGAAAATTCAAGAACTGTCCTTAAACTGTGTTCTTGAGCAGTTCAGGTACAAATGTTCTTGAACAACCATCAAGAGCAGATCTTGAACTGTTCTTAATGTTCTAGAACAATTCATGAACAGTTCTTAATCATAAGAACTGTGTTTCGCAGGGGTAATGTGAATTGGTTAATAAAGTTTTCTTCAGCGGTAAAAGTCCCGCAAAATGTTTATCTAGCGAATGGTTACCAGTATTTAGATAATTGTTGCACTGGGTAACTTCAGATATGTAATTTTCACAACCAGAGAAAAAAATAACAAACTCAAGAATCCTGCCAAGTCATGTTTTATGTCTATCTAATACTGGATAGCAGACGTCATGAATTGTATCAACTTCAAGACATCTTGTAATGAAATTTGAATTACCATTCATTTCAGAGCAATTTTCTGAAGAGATGAAATATCCCCTTATTTCTAAGCTTAGATTATTAAGATAGTACATTTTTCATCAAATCAAGTTTTACATTAAATTATCTGCCGACGAAGTTTCATTTCTATGACTGCACAGATGCTTGTGATAATGTTGTTTACTGATTTACATACCACAAGTTTAGCAAATTCTAAAAGAAATGAATGGCTAAGAAGCACCTAATTCTTTCAAATTAGTCTTCAAACTTCAAGGTCAAACTTCAATTACCAAGGTCACATGTTAAGTCCATAACTAATGGGGGGGTGATAACAACTTTTTGGTAACTAACATCATTTCCGCAGTATAATAATAAGGTAATATTGCTTTAAAATCTGTTAACCTTGAGCCTTACAAAACTTCAAAGTCAAAGTTCAACTGCAAAGGTCAAAGGTTCAGCGTATGACTACAAAGGAGACTCCTGGAGCCTAATAGGTAACAATACCATTTTAGTAAGTAAGATTTCTGCAATATTATGATAGGGTAATAGTCTTTATCAGCACAATTAGACACAAATGTACATGAGTCAAAGCACTGGGAGGAAACACAGCAAAAACATTCTGGCAAGATGACTATACATAGTCAAAAGGGCATTTTGTGGTTTGATTACCATAAACAGCCCAAAAGGGCATCTACTAAGATTACGGTACTGTAAAGAGCCAAAAAAGGTCATTTTTTTACATAACTATAAATAGCAAGAGTATTCTTAATTAGAAAAAAATAATATCAAAAATTAAATTTAAACTGTCACCAAGAACTGCCAATCATCTAACATTGTTTAATTGATATTTCTATTAATTACATAGATAAATAGAATTAACAGGAGTTTCAACTGAAAACAGTAAATTAGTCTTAATTAAGAATGAAGACAAATGATATGAATGAACATTAATCATGTTTATATAACAATCAGACAGAAGCAACAGCTTGCTAATTAAATGGGGATTACAAATCATCCTAGGATTTCATGTAATTAATGGTTGTACTAATATTTATCAGATGTTATTAACACCAATTAGCATCTACTGACACATAGTGCAATCAGAGAAGAAATGCCAGCAGGTTTCAGATTCCATCAGATAGAATAACCTATAATGAACTAATACTTTTTATATTTAAAATTACAATTCAAATATTCATATATATTTGAAAATATAGAGCTATAGACTAGCATTAAATATGACATCACTGTGCCAGTGCTTCAGCATGTAAGAAATTTTAATATTTGTGTTTGTTTGTTTTATCTAATAATGGTTTTACAACACTAAATGTACAGTTTTACAATACAAAAAATAAATCATGTACAAATATTGCTACAATTCCATTGAAAAGTCAAGATATAACATTGAACCTAGGTTGAGCTCTTTTGCTGCGAGTCATGTGATGCAAATCATGTGTCACATGACTAATGTCAACAGGTAGTTTAGTTCTATAAGGGGGATAAGTACACACAGGATGAAGCCAGATTTGAAACTTCATGGACTCCAGCTGTCTTTAATTTAGGAAAAGTTGACAGATGGGTGAAATTGGTAATTGCAAGCTAATCATATTTTAACCAATATTCCATTGTGTAATAGGAAGGACCAATATTAGATGATAACATTATTAAACCCTAATAACAAATATTTGTAGATGGCACAGGACTTAAATTAATCAATTATTCATGAAATACCAATCCTATTTACATAAATGACAATGACATTGTGTAATGTATGTGAAAATAATAGCTAGTACATCAAACATCCTTAATGAATACATATCCTACATAGAGATGTGGGAAAGTCCTGTCAATCAATGTATAATACATAAAAGCAAACTGATTAAGTCTTACTGATATGGGATCCTAGTCTATGATCTAGTCAGGCAGTGGGTGGAGGAATTCAACATAGTAAATTCACAAGAAACTTTCTTGTACATATTCTCAGTTAAAACCTTAGCTATAATGTTATAGATTTCAATAATCTAACAGCCATTAACCCTTTAACCCATAAGCATATACTTTGGACTTTTCCAAATTCAAAGCAAATACATGATTACAAAACATCAATTGTTTTTTTTCAAAAAAAATGGGCTATTTCTCTCTGACTAAGTTGAAAACATTGTGGCAAAAGAAGCCATTGCTCATTATGTGATGGCTTCTTTTGCCACAGCGTTTTCAAGTTGTCTGCTTCAGATGTGGAGGGGGTAATGCAGTATCATGAGGTAAAAGGTGTATAAGTGATTGTTGTCATACGCTAATTAATTGAAGTTTTCAAAGAATTAAGTTACATCAATATATACAAATATAAATACTAACCAAAGTCAGCAGAGCTCTATAAATCCATGCACCATCAAACAGTTTTATATCATAACAAGCCATCATTCTCACAATGATATAAATCAATGATGATATAAATCAGAATATTAACAGTCCCTTTTTAAACATCTTTGAAAGCTTTGTACAAGTCCTTTGATTTCATACCATCATTTCTTCACATTCATTTTCAATTTAATCAACAACTTTCAAAATTCAAATTCCCTCTCTTTTTCAGTCACTTTCTGCATATCCCTCTTTTATTTAGTCACTTTCTAAACATCCCACTAATAATCAGTTGCCTTACTGTAACCGTTTTTTATTTATTTTGATATTTCCTAAATATCCCTCTTTCATTCAGACAATTTGTAAACATCCCTATTTTTAATTCAATCACTTTCTAAACATCCCCTTTTTCAGTCACTTTTTAAACACCCCTTTCATTTCACAAACATCAAACACTTGAATTTTATATCTCTTGCCTTATGGATCCCACAGCTATCAACACAAATCATTTTTAAGTGCAAGAAGGTAATATATCATGGAATAGTTTTCCTCACTTGACATACAATACTGAAATGGTCCTACATAAGGGAAAGAGAAATCTATAAATAATTAGACCACAATTTCTTCTATCTTAAATCCTTTAGTAAACAATTGCTATGGTGATATAATTGCGTTTATTAAGCGTATATTATCCAACGTAAACACACAAACAAGGTGCACAAACAGTCCCCAAATGTTTGATTAACAGAAATTTGAAATCGATCAAGCTAATACAGATTACCACCTTATTCTTAGAAATCACAAGAATGTTAAAATTATTCCACACAGAATAGCACAGTATCTTAACTACATCATAACATGCCGATGAAATAACTATTTTAACACATTCTCCAGAAAACACAAATTTCTAAATGTCAGCCAAAAAATCCACTCTATTTCCGAAATTGCAAGACACCTACAGTCATAAAAATTCAATTTAAACCTTAGACATCCAAAATAAATCATTCAGTAAATGAAAGAAATCCAAGTTTAATTTCCACATAGACCTATAACAGCCCTATGAGATGAACACTCCTTTTGAATGACTATGGGCCGAAAAAAACAACTTCATCATTAAAAACAAGAATGTTGTCTCATCAAAAAGTCCTCATGATGTATCAACCAAACACACGCAAAAAATCCTTTCACAAAAAAAAGACATCCAGTCATTTCTTTCTAACCTTAATGGCTTTATTTTTTTTTTAGTTTTTATTCAAACCAACACACAGAGTAAATAATGTAACTGAATCATCCCAGATACATGAATTTTTAAGAGTAAACACAAAGTTGTGGTCACAAACCACAAAGAAGAGGGCCAAGCCCTTGATTATATTTCAAATTAATTATGCTCCACAAACATTCAGACCTAAGATACATTAATGCCAAAGTAAGTTCTACAGGATACATTAATTTTTTACAACCATTTTACACAAACAGAAACCTACATATAGCTTGCGCTTCAAATTTTGCAATAACCGGTTTTCCAGTATACAGGTATTATATATCCATACAAACAGGGCAGGCCCTGATTTAAGGATGTAATTTTAGGGGCAGTTGATAATTAGTCATATTTCACTGCATCATAATGCAACTGATTGTGCCATGATAATACACAGGTGATAACTTCCCATCTTATCTGATTCTTGCAATACTGATACTACATGATATAATGGTTGATATTAACCAGGAAGGGGAAATGACCAACACAATGTATTATAATTCAAATTTTCAATAAGATGGAAAAATATTTAACAAGCAGCAGATATTTATTTCTTATAGCAGTCTTATGTGAACAAAGACAAAATTTTAAAAACCCTGTGCTTGCAGATAACATATATTCTAAACCAAATATCATAATGTTTAGTAATATTTATATCATACTGTTTCTTTAAAGTTAGTTGAGTAAATCATAGTATATTTCAGCAAACAGTCTGACAAATAAAATAAAATATCTAGTGAGTACATCTATACACAGACCTACTTCAGTTTGCATGTATAGAATTCATTATACGAAGTAGAAACGGCTGTACCTCTGGTAAATATTGACCATTTTAACATACACAGTCTGTATAACATAAAACTTTCATATGATATCATCATTAAATCACTAAGTCTGGCAATTAGTTGATTGCTGGTAATGATAAAGATGATTAAGAAAGGTAATAAAATATCTTCACAATCATATACAATACAGAATTGAGCATAATAGAAGATAAGTATTCTGAATGGCTTATAAATACCATTGAGCTCCCAGTATTGATTGATATCGCAATGACAGGGTTTATTTATTTGTGGAGGTTCTTAAAGAAAATCAACGAATCAATATGTTTTATCAATACAGAGAAAAATTATCACTCTGTTAGATCTGAAATGCTAGTTACTGTCCATTAGAATTAAATTGGTGAGCAAAAAAAAATGGAAGTCCTAATTTTTATGGGTCTAAAAAAATTTGGTTGGGACACTATTTATCAAAGTCAAAATGTTCAAACCAAGCCAAATTTCATGAATTTCAAACTGAGATCTGTTTCAAATTTAAAAGTTTGGGGGAAATCATTTCCAGAGAATTAGATTCAGACATAGAAACAGTTCCATCTGCTGTACAGTATTTCCAGACTGTTTATTGGATAATTTTCAATTTCATTACAATATGATTGCCAATCTGTCACAAAATATGGCTGTAAAATTATCCAGTGAAGACTGGGTAAGAACTGTTCAACTTAGAATGAGGAAAACTATTGTGGACACCATCAACTGCCTGAAAACCACAGTTGCTTCCAAAATATGTTTCATCAAGACACAAAAAGGGGATATAACAATGAGCCTGTGAAATTACACAACAACCACATATAGATCAGACTTAGGCATCATTCATTTTGTCAAATAACAATACACTAACTTACATACAGTGATACTGAATATTCAAATATCCCTCCAAAAAGTAATAACTGCAAACCTTTGTGAGAGAAAACACCTCACATGCTTTAATAATCATTTAATTTAAAGTCCTACTGTGTATAATTATCATTCAGGCAATAATTTGACACATAGTAAAAATTCTGTAAAATGAAAAACACTGGGATGGGTGTGTTTAATAGGGAATGTTGGGTATCTAAAAAAACTAAACCTGACAACTGTACTGATAGAAAGACAACCTCATATTTCATCTTCTCAGCTGAATCCAATTTATGCCAATAAAGCGATGTCACTAGGAAGTAACAGAAATCACTGTAATGGCCAGAACATTTAAATAATGACATTGTTTGACCTTTTCCATGCAGACCCAAGTTTTGATCTTGATATCAGAGGTTGTGTATGTGTGGTTCTTAAATCTAAATAATAATATATGTAATATTTACTAATTCATCCAATTTGTCCACTGTAGGTGTTCATTTTGATTGAAATCCTTAAAATCGTTTGAAGTTGTAACCATAGAGACACAAATAACATGCAATAAACAGATGAACCTTTATAACACATGTTTTAAGGCATGTTTAAAATCTGACGAGTAAATACTGACATGAGCAATTAAATCCTATTTGTACCTTATTGTTAATCAATAAGATATAAGATATGATTTCTTCCATGCCAGACAGATTCTTGACGTATCCATGGAAACCAAGAATTATGATGTCCCGTAATTAACATTACATCGATACCATTCCGCGAAACTGACAATAATTCACTCAAAAAAAGTGGTCCAACTACTAAATATTAATCTACAGAACAAGCAATTTGGGACATTAGGCATCATTTACCAGTAAATTGACGTTTACCATAAAAGCTCAAATAAATGCATCTAAACAGAAAATATCTTTCAAATACCGTTACAATCACTCATGTAAAAAAAATCAGTGGATAACCAGGGAAAAAATATCTTCATCTATAAAACTTATTTTGTTCCTTTTTTTATTGGTGAATACAATGAAAACATGATAATCACCCCTTTGAAAACACCACTAAATTTTCTCAATCTGCCAGCACCTCAAATTTCTCATTCTCAACACCTTGAGGTCATTGTAATTAATGCCATGGGTGACGACATTTATTGTTCATTTTCAAACTCACATGTCTAAACTACGAATGAAAGTACTGAACCATAAGGGTCTCCAGGGAAAACGAAAGTTTTTATGTATTTATACATATATGTATTTCAATACACCATTATGGTCTCCAGGGAAAACAAAAGTTTTTACGTATTTATACATATATGTATTTCAATACACCATTAGGGTCTCCAGGGAGAACGAAAGTTTTTACGTATTTATACATATATTATGTATTTCAATACACATTAGGGTCTCCAGGGAAAACGAAAGCTGTTACGTATATATACATATATATATATATATATTTTAATACACCATTAAATACCTCTCTGGTAAACAAATTCAGTTAGACCTAATTTTGAGTCCTGAGAAAAATGGAACTGAGTTCTACCCCCATATGCATGTGTAAGACGTAACTAATCATTTTACCCGATTTTGGATGTAAAAGTTTTGTCTAATACACCAGTGATTAAAGTACCTCTCCAAAAAAAACACCAATTTTTTTAAATAAGAGAACAATTTACAAACTGGAAAAGTTGCCATATCTTAAAATGACCCTGGCTGTTCATGTGACCAAACTAACCAAACCAACTTTCTGATCATCTGTTGCTGCAAAGTTCATTAAAACTATTACAAACACCAGCTTTCAGTGCATTAAAAAGCAGGTTTTTTACTAGATGTCAAAAGTTCAATATCAAAAATGACTCTTGGCTGATGATAAATCAAAGGGTCAACAAAATTTATTTCTAATTTTATTGCAAATTTAACAAAATTGGTACAAATTCTCAAGAGTCGAAAGCTTTATTTTACTGATTTCAAAAGTCAAAATGCTGTTTTAAGGGTCAAATGAAAGCTCTGAAAGATTCCAATAATTGACTACAAAGAAATCTCTTCATCACAATTATTTTGTATGGTAATCACTGGACAAAAACAGAAAACAGCCAATTCAATTATCAACAATGATACAAAGAAGGCAGTGATAAGTAAATGAGTAGTTTTGAAATATGACCCAGAGTTCAAACCAGGATTCCTACATGAAATGGAATGCTGGACTTAGTATACAGGAAATCCTGGGTTTCCAATCTTAACAGATTTTTATGAACCTTGACAGGTTGTTATCATTTTAAATGGAAAGCAGCTGTAAAGAAACATGTATATGATTTTATGAAATGAAATAAAAACTTTTTGAATGATTTGCAGGAATAACAAGTCAAGTAAATTCAAAGATGTAATATAATATATAGAGAACTCATGAAAAAAAGTTGAATAATCACTTTATCTTCAACAATACCACATTTATACAGCTAAATCAATGAATGACGTTCATTCAACATTCACAATCATGAAAGAAAATTTCATTTCATTTTTTTCCAATTGCTGACAAAATCATTTTCATCAAATATTCACACAATTGAATTATTATAGATTCACTGATATTTTCACATCCAAAACATTGATTTTGAGTCATCTACTAGAAGACCTAAAAATCACTGGAAATTATTGATCAAAACTTATTGAATATCAGAAAAATAAAAGTTTAATATACAATGTCAAATCTCAGATTATCTTTTTTAATGGTACTCTTAATTAAAATGCAAAGAGAAATGAATAAAACACTTCAAATAATGAATATTGCACTATAAAAGAATTCCAGATGAGTAACATGCCATCAGATGAAGAACACAAATTTTGTATAGAAAAAAAAAACAACAATCCTCTCCTTCTAAGAATTTAATCAGCACTTAATCACCGCTGAATCACTAAATCTTTTTACAATCAATCTTTAGCTGTATAGCCGCCCACTTGTAAGTTCTAAACAAGCTATCATCGAATTTCATTCACATGAATACAAAACAAAACCCATTTGATCACATACAAATCAACAATCTTTCCAACCAATTGAAATTGAATTTTGTTTTTGTCCAATCTTCACTTTAAAATAGTTCAAGTATCCATTTCAAAAACATTCAAAATAAAAATCAATAACCAATTCAAATTAAAAACTGGAAACAAACCCCAAGAGCTTTAGTAACCAAAAATAACAACATTCAAACTCAAAGTCACAAAACTGCAATGATGTGCATTATAATTCTCCAACAGAAACCCTTCATCAAGGGTCACAGAATTAATTTTATGACTGCAATAAAATAATAATTGACATCTAATTCACTGGACACAAGGCAGAAACCATAAAATATTCATTGAACTGGCCATAAAAGAGCTGGGTTCCAGACATTATTTCAGCTGTTCAGTGGTCAAATAACAGACTAACAAGCAGACGGAATTATGGAGTTTTTCAAGATAATTTCCAGCACTTAGTATTCAATCTTTAGCTCAGACTTGTTATACAACCATTTATAGGATATTTATTCCAGGCACAGTCTAATTAGGAATTTAAAGGTGACCTTCACCTAAAGATCCTTAGTCTAAATAATTAATCAAATACAGGGTAAAGTAAAACCTCAAATAGCAGCCACCTAATTATTATGACCACCTCGTTTTAATGACCACTAATTTTTAGACCGGTTTCTAGTATTTGCTCTATGATTCAACTTGATAATGAGACCATCTCATCACCCCTGCGAAATTTTCATGAACAGTTCAAGAAATATTCTAGGATTGTTCAGGTACAAAAGCACATGAAATGCCCCTGAACATTACCAGAACAGTTCAGGTACAAATGTTCTTGAACAACCACCAAGAGCAGATCTTGAACTGTTCTTAATGTTCTAGAACAATTCATGAACAGTTCTTAATCATAAGAACTGTGTTTCGCAGGGGCATGGCTACCAACTTTTCGGGTCATGAAGGTAGTCTCAATATCACGGTTTTACTGTATAATTATTTTCTCAGCCCATGAATCCAATAAGAACAACATAATAGTATGGACATTTTTAGAACAGCCATTAACCAGGCATTTTTAAGCTGAACATTTATCAAAAACAAAAATAACATTAACAAGATCATGAATTACTCTAAGATTCTTAAGACTCTTAAGATTTTGAAAATTAAAAATCAATAAAACTTAAACAATCCCACTAACTGCATTATACTTAAACAAGATTTAAAATAAGAATATTTTAAAATGATTGAATGTCCAAATAACCTCTAATGTCAAGACAATTACTCATATGCTGAACATCCCCAAAACTTCTCCAAATTCATAAATTCCCAAAATAAGAAAATTGCACATTGTCACTGCATCTTCTTATGTTATTTAAGTCTAAAGTATTCTCAAGTCCAAAGTCACAATAAACTGACATTTCCAGAAAGTCAAAAAATCACAATAAACTGACATTTCCAGAAAGTCAAAAAATCACAATAAACTGACATTTCCAGAAAGTCAAAAAGTCACAATAAACTGACATTTCCAGAGAGTCAAAAAATCACAATGGCCAAGTCCAAAACTTTTTAAACTTCTTGAAAGTTCACCAATTCCATAATTTTTGATACTCCAAATTTGTAAAATTTTCTAGAAAATGCCTCACAAATTAAAAAAAATCACTAATATCTTAAATTTCAAATCACTTGCTTCTTAAAATACCTGTAGCCTTACATTTTGAAACCAAAAATATGAGACTTAAATTAATTTTCCCCAAAGCCTAACATTTAAATGTCTGCATTATTCATGTGCATATTTCACGCTATTTTCAAAACTTCATTGAATTAATTATCATTCCTAATTAATTATCATTGTTTTAATTAACAACAAACTGTGTGTATATTCAGCATACTTCGCCATAAATTTCCTACTATATAAATAATTCATACATAAATTATGGTAAATTTAGAAAAAAACAGTCAAATACAATCCCTTAGGCTTGCAATTGTGAATCTTGGCGTCTGCCATTTGTTAAGTGTTTCAAGTGTTAGAGTGTTAATTAGATTTCATGTACCCGAAATAGTAAGAATAAAATATATCTTAATTATAAATACATTCATAATGAGCTGCACTGTTTGTGATCCATTTTAACAGCACTAATATGAGTCTAGTTATGTAAAAATGAGAAAAAAAAATGCAACAATCCATGATAACAAAACATCTTCATTCGTTTAGAGAAAACTTGATGACATTAAATGCTATAAAAGCAAGAAAAAGACGGATGGCAATTAATAAATTGACTTTATACAATACTGTATATTAATAAATTGACTTTATACAATACTGTATATTAATAAATTGACTTTATACAATACTGTATCATACTCGACACTGCAACAGATTCGACTCTACAAATGACTCGACACCAAATGTTATATGACACCCGGGTGTCAACTAATGACAACCAAATAGTTACAATCTGTTTTAATTATGATGGGGGGGGGGAGTTCTTTTGTGACTCAATTAAATATTCTGACCATTAGTGTAATGAATTAATGACCTTTGTTCATCATTTAAGGTCAGGAGACACACACTTCTTCAGATCCTTACAGTCCACATGTTACATTCATACACACATTCATTGTTTAGCATCCTGAAACATCCAAGTTCCAAGAAAGAGGAAAAATTTTTGTTTTGCTATTTTTTGTATAATTATATACAAGATTACATGAAACAGTAGGTCTGTTTATGAATTAATGGGTTTGAGTCCAATAAGTTCATTTCAGTGCAGACTTTCTAAGCCACCTGCTGATACAAAGGTATAATTTACAGTCCATCAGACAGTGAAGTGTGTGTCTACAATACCAACAGTATGTGATAGACAGAAAAGAGTTTTCATTCAAAGTTTTCAGTAAACATATTTTGGACATAACTTTATACTTAATAAAAAAACTTAATAAAAACTGTAATTACCTACCAGTAATTAAATTTGGAAAAGCAATATTGAATTCACTAGGAATCAGATTAAATTAAACATCAGGTAAAGCCACACGCCTAGGACAAGTAAGATTGGCTTCTTTTTTAAGGCATAAAATGTCTCTGGTTTCTGCTAACTCAATTAACCCTTTTTTCTATGGACAATAGTCTTTTTTATATTACAGTCAATTCTTTACTTGCTGACATTTTCATATGAGCTGTATCCCTGAACTTTAGAAAATATCTAGGAATATTAGTGAATTGGGGAATTTTATTTGGCCTAAGAATTATACAATAAAGTATTACAATTTTTTCTACTTCAAACAAACAGCTACAAATGCTGAGTGGGTGGGGTACAGCCCTTGGTGAAATTTCGATTCCTGCATCAAATGAAAATAACTGAAGACCATTCACATGTTACTTTTTTACCTTTATTAATCATTCACCTTAGTACTAGTATGTTCTGTCCAAATTCATATCATCTAAGAATTTCATGGATTTTGATTTGAGCAAAAGCAGCCTTTATAGTCATTTTCGTAAATTTCAATTAATATATACCAAATATTTAGTGTTAATGGTGCATTATTAAAGCAGATGCCACAAAAGGGCAAAGATTAAATCAACACTTATATAATCATCTTAGATAAATGTCAGACATTATAGGCACATATCTTGAATTAAGATAAGATAATTTGATAGAATAATTAAGAGCAGGAAATATGTCAAGGTCATTGGGTGCAGACAACTAAAAATGAGAACCTGCTGTATCTGGAATTATATTACCATGGTAAACAATATTTTGATTGTAGCAATGTGCAGAACATGATATGTACTAAAGAAGATGTTATTTAAGAAGATTAAATCAGATACATTCACAAAATTTTGTAAAAATGAATAATTATGGTTTCATATTCACGAGGAATAGTAAATAATGTTCATCATTACCTAGACAATTATCATATTCTAATAAGCTTTGACCAGTTCACCAGTTAGTAAAATAAACAGTTAAACAGTTGGTAAATTCACCAGGTATTGCCATCTCTATTTGTACCGATATATTTTCAGTTTTGAGCCAGTTGAAAATATGGCCTTGAAGCTGAAGACATTTTAAGGGAGACTAAATCAACTTTGACCAAGGCTTCATGCAAATGTTTATTTTCCAAGACAGTTAATAAGATGCAAGACAAAAGAATTGATCTGCCTCTTTGTATTTTTTTCATTTCAAAAGAAATTAAATCATTGAAATCTCCATATAGAACATTTTGAGAAACCCTTGTAGAAATATGGACGACATAGCCATAGATTTCATGATGAGAAATTACTTCTCCACATAAAATCAGGATCAAGGTAAGGGTCATTTCAAAAAAATAGTTTTCTAAATCTCAATACAGAACATTTCGAGAAAATGTTCCTTGAACATGGACAACCTACTCATAAGATTCATGAAGATAAATATTCGCTTCTCCATGAATGAAGTAATTTTAGGCTCAAGGTGAGGGTCATAAACCATCAGTTTATAATAAAAGTCAGTTACCACAACCAGTGTCTGATGGAATAAACTTTTATAATCTCACTAGGAAACAACAGGTGGTCTTGCTGATAATCACAGAACACAAATATAAAATTCTGTCTTATATCACTCTCGATTCTACACTACGCATAGAAAAGTTACAGGGGGACCTCCATGGTCTTGCATTTATGGTCTCAGGCTAGTCATTAGCCTCTCACTGCTGTGAGTTCGAATCCCACCCAAGACCAGACAAGCTGGCTTAAGGAAGGTCGCTGGTTCTACCAAATCAAGGCTGAACATGACTGACGAAGCTGATGACATATTTAACCATGGTAGACAATGAATGAATCATTTGTGATCATTTTTGTAGGCATACCACCAAATTTGTAACATTTACACACCCCCTCTCCATAACATTACTAACACTGATAGGCAGACAATGCAGGCACGTCAAAAGAAATGTCTTTATTTCAAATTTGAACAGCAACTATTTCACCTAAACCAGCGACATAACTGTGACAACATACTTTTGTTCAACACTATAGCAAAACGTATACAGATTTTCATCAATTGCTGAACTTTCCAAGTAAAATGTTTATAGTCCTAACTGAGATAAAATTTCAATTTATAGGCCATAAAAGTCTGTCAAATCCAAAGTAAATAACTCTCCAGGAAGTCTGTAAATCATGTCTGGTTAGATCCTCTTACAGAGGGTCAGTGCTCCCTGGTTTGTGCGAGTGAAAACATGCATAGTATAGGAATAAAAAAATGGAAGTTGTTTTGTCTTATGTCAGTTATCAGCAGTATGTCAGTTATCAGCAGTATGTCAGTTATATACCATTGGGAAGTCAACCTAAAGCATAAGATAAAACTTCCTGCCTTCCGTTACCCTGACTGACCGTATATTTTTCTGCTAAAACTTAGGACTTCTTTTTCCATCTCAGTTGTTCTTTTTTCACTCTGATACTTTCATTTTCGTACCACTAGATGTATACCTACAAACTGATATTTGTACAAAAAAATTTGCTGCAAACCGACTCTATATCTTTTTGGGATGTTAGCGGAAACATGGGTATTTATTTCACCTAACCAGTGATCCTGGATTCTGTATCAGTACTAAACTTGTTCTCCTAATGTAACTGCCAACTACTTGGTCCATGGACCAAACCAATAATTGAGCTAAATGGATAGGTTACATATTATAGAGGAATGTGAACAGTGCAACCTGTCAATAATAATTGTTCCACATGCAAGGTGACATAAATTTATTTGTATAACCCACAGGGAGTAAAATTGTAATGAGAATGATTTAAAACATCCCAATTCAACTTAATTCAGATCTATGACCATTTTAATAGTGTTGTTTTGAATTGGGGTGATTTCAACCATTCAGATTACAATTTTACTATCATTTGTCCATTAATTACTATTGCTAGTGGTTTAAACATATACTATAAAAAGCTAAGTTTCATGCTTCAACTTCAGGTGAAATTTTAGACAAAATATTCCACTATTAAATGAAATCAGTTACTGATAATGCATCTCCCAATAAACTCATTTTCAAGACTAGCTACAGAACCTATAATGCAGCCTTGTCATTGGTTAATTTAAAACAACTGCAGGAACAAGAAAGCAGCCTTTTCATTGGTGCATTTAAAACAACCACAGCAACTAGAAAAAAGCCTTGCCATTGGTTAATTTGAATAATCTCAAAATAAATGATTATTATTGACTTGAGAAATAGGTTATGCCATTAAACTTAAGAGCAAAGTGAAATCAGAGTTATCCTGAACTTATGATCACCAAGGAAACAAGGACTACTTTTTAGAAGGCCATCCGTGCATAAAAGCCACACTTGTCTCCCTTTGGTGGCCATGGTTCAAATGCATTGCATAAAGGTATAATGAAATGAATGATATTATCAGAAATGGAATGGCAAAGATGGGTTAAGTTATTTTTAGCTGCTGAAATGAATGAAATACAACAAATTTATAACACAGAAACAGTAATTAACAATGCCTGAACAATCAAAGCTTGGTAATTAATGTCTTGTTAACAACATTAAGACAATGCACAACTAGACTGTCAACATTTTGTCAACTGCATTCATGTTATAATGTCACAATCTTATGTAGAAAGCCATGTTTACAACATGAATCTTAAATATTTTAATCAGGAAATTTTATAGTGGTAATTTGTAAATAATTAAATAGTAATTAAGTTACAAAAATACATTATTATCAGGGATAACAAATGAAGGGCACTTTAAGGCTTCAAGGTGAAACTATAAATATATTTTCAAAAACTTGCATAAAACATTGAATACTTGAGAACTGATATAATCATAGCAAAGAGAGGCTACTCTGTATGTTCTATTTAAGACAATGGAAAGAGTTGTCTTTCTTGTAAAACATCTCTAGTAGCAGTCTTACATTTTGATACACTCATTTTTGCTACATTACAAGTGCAGGCCGTCACAAAGTGAGGGAAAAATAATATTTCATCAGCATTAAGGTTACGCACTCATGACGATACAATAAAAGGAAACAAATAAGAATAAAAAACAAATTAAATGTAAATTAGTCGCAGCCTAAAAAATGTTACATTTTCGGTATAAAATATGCATGAACACAGTTTAATTACATGAACAGGGAGAGTTGTACATAATTTGTTTGACCTTTCAATTACCAGGGGTTATCATCAAAGGGCCTTTATCCAACATTACAGCAAAGAAACTGAATACTTATGACATTTTTACATGGTAATATAAAACCACGACACTTTTACCAAGTAAACATCTCGTGACAAACCTTATTTTAAAACTGTCAAATAAATCAGATAAATTAAGAAACAAGAAATCTGCAGGAAATTGTAAGGTGCCCCTCTCTGTCCTTTTAATTTGATTTAAAGTACAAAATTACAATCAACACTTCAGTAAATTAGAAGTCAGTGAAAAAAAAAAATTGAATCAGACACATTGAAATGCTCTTCCTAGTGTTATTTGAGTCATTGCCTTTTCCATGAAAAGGAGTTGATGAGGTACATTTGTTTTGTTTGAGTTAGGTCCACAAATTGATAAATGTAAATTGTGGTAATGTGATCTGTGTCAGTAACAGAATAGGTCAGAAGAGAACAGACTTTATTAAGACTTGTACAAAGTTATACATTATTTAAAAATACATTATGACAATCCAAATATAAATTAAATTATAATACAAAATTGTCAGAATCAATACACAAATATAAAGCAAATGGAAAAACAGCAAAAACTTGTATATAATATATATGCATGAAAACATAACTAGAAAAAAACATACCAACTATTCCCTAATAATCACACCAGGTGAGTAATATTTTACAGATTTTGTAAAATTGAACAATTTAGTATTTGACTGAATTTCATATGCTGAGAATGTAATTTATAGACTTGATAAGACATTTATAGTGAATCACAATGTTCACGTTTTTTTTCTTCTCAAAATAGTGGAAGGAGCATTCAATAGGGTAGGACTGGCTATTAGGAAATATTAATTGTACTTCAAGATTTCATGAACATTAGCAAATATGAATCAATGATTCTTCAATATCACAACGTGTAATAAAAATTCAATGAGCACAAACGAAACAGAACATGTTGAGAAATTTCGACTATTTTAATTAAAAGCATTTATGACATCGAACAGTCAATTATGGCAACTGAAAATCAAGACAGACCATTCATTTGTAATTTTTATTGAAATAGAAATAGGAGTCAATTAACGTCCTTCAATAGAGATAAAGGTGTGGCTGTTAAATTTGAATTTCTAATTTTACTTCAATAATAAGATATGGATATAACCCACCAAAAGTATCCTAAAAAATGCCCCATAAATGTTACATCTTACAGAGCCTTGTTTCATTTTTTAACATTTATCTGCACAATTATTTGGATTGTTTGAATCAAAGAATTATTATAACATTTATGAAGAGTCATACACTTTTGTGTCTCACAAACTTGGGGGGGTAGAGCATTGTTTATATGCAATATATCGAAAAAGTAGGTCCGAACATGATGATTCAAAACATCATAAAATATTTTCAGACGTTTATGGAGCTAGGGACTGTTCAGGATCAAATGGTTGCAGGTTCAAAACCTTCATGAAGTTTCTCCATATTGATTTGACTCAAAATATAACATCCAAGGTCATTTGTCTCCCACTGTGGATTCAGATTATAATGTGGTAAAAGAAGACTTACTAGTTGCTGACAGAATGTGGGGATATAGGTATGCACTAGGAGGTAACGTGATAGGCTTATTTAAGGTCAACTCCCATGATACACTCTGTTGATAAGCAACGATATGCTCAATCCACCCAAAACGTAGATCATTTTGTACTGTGCAGCATTATATTTAATGATCATGATCAAATTTGATGTATAAAATATTTATATAACATTTCATATTACGCAATTGACAGAATGACTCAACATGATGCATATCCATTAAAAGTGGTTCAGTAAATGATAATAAATCATTTCCAAATATTTGTATGAACATTAAAATGATTTTTTTATATTAAAGTAATCATACTTCATAAATTTAAAATATGATGTCATTATACCAGCAATGAAAAATACACAGAACAAATACAGTATATAAAATAAGGTTGTTTGTGAAACAGCTTTCACATATTGCACCAAGGTTTTTCTGTAAGTACACTTTGTGATGTACTGGTAAGCCCCTTATCTAACATTCAAGGAAAGACAAATCCATTGGGACAGCACAAAATTGCCATTTTCCATATTAACTACAGTATGTAGTGAAAGTAAAACAAAGAAAGTATTTTACAACTTTGTTTGTTTAATCTGTTTATAAGCTATAAGAAAGTATGGGATATGATATCATTTTGTTGAAAGTAAAGTTATTTTATGTAGTGATACTATTAAGCCATATTTAGTATTTATCATAACACAACAAATCACTCCAACAGTTGAGTTCAAGGGTCAAACCTTTAACAGCAAACCACACTCAAGCCAGATGCTCAACCACTGAACAATTAGACTGATTCAAATACAGTTGGTGGGAATGACAAATAAACATACAATTAATCACAATCTGTATCTTAAATAAACACAAAACAAACCTTTAATGAAGTTGTTGCTAAGCAATTGGTGTCTTCCCACAATGCATTAGATCTGCGTAAATGTCCAGAGAAAGGGTCATCACCTTGAATA
This sequence comes from Lutraria rhynchaena, assembly GCA_008271625.1. Classification (NCBI taxonomy): domain Eukaryota; kingdom Metazoa; phylum Mollusca; class Bivalvia; order Venerida; family Mactridae; genus Lutraria; species Lutraria rhynchaena. Next base: position 1,481,755 of record VIBL01000040.1, read on the forward strand.
TTGCTTGGACACATCTCTGAACTCGGGACTTGTCTGCCGTATTGAGCAAACTGTATGCTGACCAACATACCAGGGGGACAGGACATTTTCATTGGTTCTCCGTCACAGCTGGCTTCCTGGAATGTCTGTAGCGTGCTTGAAAGTAAACCTAAAATACAAAAATCATAAAATCTAGCATATGTATTCAATTTTGAAAAAAAACTTTGCCAACATATATATCAGTATGAAGATTCAATGACTGTATTTCAAAAGGAAACAAAAATGAACCATTGTTCAATAATACACATATAACATTATAAGCCTTAGGCTGACCAACAAAGATAACATTGGAAATGACAGAATATAAATATTTTATAAGAATCGTATCAACATAAACCATGGCAGCTAATGTGAATAGCAGAATATAACAGCCGATTTATCTACAGGACAAATTAGAAATCAAACATGCCACATAATGAACTGTTGAACAATTCATGTCATTATAAGGTTCCCATGGAACAATTAACTAAATGCAGAGTTTGTCTAACATGCTTAGAGCCTAAATAAGCACAAATGGGTTCACAAAACCAACCATAAAAACTGCTCACTTCAATTTACATTTTGTACATAGCAACATAAATTGATTTAACATTCAACTGCCAGAAACAAAACAATGCTTTTTCCATCAGTGATTGAAATTGTTGTGCTATTACAGTCACAAAAAGTAATGTGGTAAACATTTGGCATAACTGCTGATTTAGAAACTATGATTTATTACACTAAAATTAACTCACGATCAATTAATGACTGATTATGAATTAATTTATGTTAATGACGGAATTATTCAAACAATGTAGTCATGTTAATAGAACTGATAATAGCTTAATTTGTCAATTTCATATCCGTAATTGGTCAGCCCACAATCTTCAAGTACATTCTATCTATCATGCAAATAAGCTTTGGAATATAATTATGGGTTTAGACAATGGATATAATAAATTCATACAATCTAGCATAAACACACATTTGAAAGATCAAAACTTCTGGCTATTTCAAGCGCAATGTAGTAATATCAATGGTGGAACACAGATTATGAACTGAACTATAAACACATAACTCAAGCACAGAATGACAGCCAATAGATATGGAGATATTTTCAACCCAAGTTAATTGTGTAGTAAACATACCATATATGGAGTTGGTACAAAAAGTCATAAACACACCATGTTTAAGTATGACAGATATATTTAATTAACACACTGGAGATTTATAACAACAATTAAGAATGTTGTTTGATAAAATAAACCATTTCAGTTGTTTTAGAGTTAATTTATTTTGCAATTTTAAAATAAAAAACTTGACAAAGTACTATATAGAGCAGGCCATTATAAGATTACTCAATTGAATTTTTTGTTGGGTGTAATATCAGAGCTGTATATCCAGATTTTAACGCAGGTGGAAGACATCAGGCATGCGATCATATTCTGTAAGCTTTCTGGACATATGAGGAATTTTTTTAGTTGAAGATGGGATTTTAACTCATACTGGCAAGCAGCATTTAGTGATTACTAGTCAGAGACTCAAATCACTAAACCACAGAGGCCCAAAAATATATTGAAATTAATGTTAGTTTTATTTTTGTGACATTGTCACTTGGTTTAATGTCATTTTTCAACAATTTTTCAGTTATATACGGCGAACAGTTCACCTAACCAGTTTTCCTGGACTGTATAATAACCAGTACTAACTAATACCCTTCCACAAGGAATCAGCAACTTCTCCACAAAGTCATGGGTGAAAGATGAAAATTTTCAAAAAACGTAAATCTTAACCTCCGTGATGCGGAAGCATAAAAGCCAGTAGAGTCCAGACCTAGGAAAAACCAGAAGTTCCAGAAATTCCAATTTAAAGTTCTTTCATAACAACATACAGGTATAAAAAGTAGCACTACACAAAGCTCCACAATAAAATATCACTCATATTTTAGTTATTAAGTAACAACTTCCTGAACATTAAACAATTCAGATATTTCAATTTCAGACCATTATACTAAACCATAATCCAAAAATAGTCCAAAAACAACCTAAGTAACAGTCAAAAACAGAGATATAAGAAGTGTTATAAAGTTGTGATATTGTGCAAGCAACAGTTTTAAATGTAATAAAAGTTTATTGTGTCCCCATTTAAAGAACCATTAAAATTATTTGCACCAATCATACACACCCATAGTAACAATTAATGCTCAGACACATCTCATACAAGATAAACTAAAACTTCATCATTTCATTAATTACAGCAATTCATTTTAACCGTAAAATGACCTTGACCTATGTACCAAGGACAAGAGCATCAATAACCTGACCCACATCAAAAACATGGGCACATTATTGCTGTAAGCATTATTCATTCAAATCTATTTCAAATCTGAAGCATTTAAAAAACACCACTATTAGAGATGATCATGACATTTCCAGTGCGTAAATTCCTCACGTCAGCTTGTTTGCCAACTCCCTTATTCATGACATTCACTACTGCTCCCCATTAAAATTCAGATCAAGCATGAATCATACCTACCATATCGTTACGCACACCCCTGCGTGTTGACAAAATTAAAGAACTAACTTTATAAAAAAGCAAACAAGATTCGATACATTTATTGTGTATTATGTAACACATCGTGACATGGAACATTTACAAATACAATCAAGTGACACAAAATGATCAGTAAAATAATCTGATTTTATGTTTTTGTGTGAAACACTATCTGTTTAATTCAACTGCATTTCTCCAGTCAAAATAGCATTAAAATATACTGCACTTTGGATTTAGCGTGTTAATGATTTAGATCATTCAGAAAAAAGATAACATTTAGTGCGGTTATGCCGAGACTTTGAAGTTGTGCACACCATTAACAAATGAAAACAATAAAGATTTCCTATCGGTAAAACGATGCAACAGAAACACATTTTATTGAAATGAAATGCAAATGTAACACTCCAACAATACCATATAATGACCCATTACACGTTAGAAAAAGATACAAAAACACAGCATAACATTGGTTTCCATTTTTCGTAAGTGTTTGTACAGAACTTTTTTACCAGCAATATAAACAGAGGTATTTGATAGGGTTGGTTTAAGATTTAACAGATTATTGGAGACTGATATAGTTGAAGCAAAAGCTGATATAGGATCTTAATGTGTTGATCTTCACAAGATAAAAGGAAAAGTATCCCTGTTTGTAACCAATGAAAAATGCATCAAACACATACAATACAGCACAGATGTTAAATTATTGTGTCGCGCCCCACCCACTCATTACAAAGCATCAAAATAAAACACTCTGAAATTTAAATGGTCAAAAAATTATAGGCTTTGAACTACCAAACTGCATACTAAATGAATGAGACTACATGCTTTGTAACTTGCATCCCACTTCTACTTCGGTGATAGCCAGATTTTTAACAAATTTTTCATTTTTATCATCTCCTTTTCACTGGGGTTCAGAGTGGCACCAACAGTCAAGGTCATTTGGTGACTTTTCCAGCTTTTATGGTAGTGGGAGACTCAAAGGATACACCTGGGTATAACAAACGACCATAAACTGGCTGGACAGCTTGAACATCACATTAACATTTTGTCCCAAGTGGGATTCAAACTCAGTGATTATTAGTCTGGGAGACCATAACCACTCAACCACAGAGGCCTCCGTTTAGTGTCTTCACTATTAAAGATTAAAAATGATCTGTGCCATTAATACATTTACCTATAAATAGAATACGGAAAGATGTAACACAAGTACATGTAATAGAATTTCTTATGAAGAATACAACACAGTATACTTAGGACATAAAACACAACAACACACAACATACTTTGATTATGCAACACAACAAAAACATCAACAACATAAACCAACAACAAAAAACACCATCAGTAACAAACAAATAATACAAGTATATAAACAAATGCCAGAATGGAAGAATAAGCAACATAACAACACAAAATAACAAGCAACACGTTAAACATCTTCAGGGGAATCCTCCAAAACTATGCAAGAAAAACAACAATGATAAACTGATAAAATCATAAGAAATTTTACTTTTGTTTATCAAAACTCTCAGTACTCTCTCATTTTCAAGTTTTGACTCTTGGTAGCTTAAGTTTGACTTTATTTCCATATTTTTTGCATGATGTGAAAATTACTAAGCATGGCAGACACATAAATTGAAGCAACAATTAAATGTAGTCACATTAGAAGTATTTAAATTTGAGATCATTCAAAGTTTGAAAGCAACTTTAAGACACCAAAGGAGTAGAAACAACATTTTTTACATCATTTAACATTGTACGCATCTCCTGTCAAAATCTTAGTTGAAAAGATACTAAACTGAACTTGATACCTTTTTAATTAAATGAAATCCTTTAAGGGATTGTTCAACTAAGCACTTTTTTTCTCTATCAATAATTGGGTTTGAAGTTTAGAGTTACCACTTAGCCATGAAAGTATCAAACTGGGTACTTAAGCGAAATTGAGATAAAAAAGGAAAATCTATTCGGCAAAAAAAAAATTGGTCCCATCCCAAAATGACACCATTTGGTCATAACTAAATTTAAATCCCATTGAACTGAACTATCTTTCCCTGGCATTACATTAACATTATCAGTAGTCCAAAAATGGACAAATATTTCACCAGTTGAAGTCGATAAGCCATCTTCACACCAACATGTCACTTTACAGGTATTTTTTTTTTATCAAATTGGTGATTCGAAACTTATCAAGCAAAAATCATGTGAGAGGACGTACATTTCATACACATTTCAAATCAATAAAATCAATCAATCAAACATCACATTAGTTCAGTGATAAAAGTGGAATTTTTGAGTCAATGGCACAATTAAACATTAACCGTTTTGACATATTTAAATGCTCCATCAATAAAATTTTGCCAAATTGAAATATTTCACATCAGCAACAATTTAGGCCCTACCTACATAGTCAGTCTAGCATTTTTCAAGTCTAAAAATCACCAACCATGTACAGTAAAACACATTTATAGTGAACTCACAGTGAAATATTCAGATCCCCAGTGGTCCCTGACAAAATTTAACATGTTGCTATCCACAGGCTTTGAGGTTAACAGGCAATATTTGTAATAGCCAGCATATTCAAGTAACAAAATTTACCTCCAATTTTTTTTTCGAATCTGATTTTAACCTTGTGGTTGTGCTGGCATGCCTACTAAAGGTTGCAGTACAACAATAGGTTATATTGACCCAGATAAGTATCAAGTATACAAACTACAATACTTATACGAATGATTTATGATGTGACATATTATCATTATTATACAATTATCTGATCATCTCGGAGTGAAGTAAGTCAGTATATGACAGCTTAACTTACAAAGACAAATAATATAACACCTTTGGAGGTCATATTGCTTAGTTTGTAAGGAGAAAACGAGGATATTGAACATTAATTTACAAAGTAAAACTTCCTGGACACTTTTTCAATTAAAAGATTCTCAAATCTTATTGTGCACCAAATCTATCACAAAAAGTGAATAAAATAACGTTCATGAACTTCAAGTACAACCTGTAGACAATATATAATATAGGACCACTGCTAAGCCAGGACCAACAGTAACCACGGACCACAGGTAACCCTAAAACACTGGTAAGCCAGGGACAAAAGAAGCCCAGGACCACAGGTAACCCAGGACAAAGGGTAACCCTGAAACATGCATGTAAGCCAGGGGACAGGAGAAGCCCAGGACCACTGACTACAGCTGCTTTTCTATATACATATAGAAGATACTCCAGTATCCAAAACCCAGTACAAACAACAACTAGTGATACAATCAATGACTAGTGATACAAACAATAATTAAATAAAACAGTTCACAATGTATGGCATATTCAGATAAACAAACTTGACCATATTTTTTTGACAGGCATTTCTTTTAAATTGCAATTTTTCAGTAAAACTTGATGAAATGGTTCATTTATTTATCATCCTGAAATGAAACAAATTTGCACAAATTGGATCATTATCTAGTAATAAAATGATGCAAACATTTTCAAAACTGTTACTAGAGAAATAGTTTCGTCTGAAAAATCTATATCCTATAATCACGTCATTACCTAAAAATAAAGAGTTTCATTTTTTACCCCCAACAGGATTGACATAACAAGACAACCAGAATTTAAATTCAAAGTTGTAAATGTTTAAACTATCCCAAAACAGAGACACTATTGTGCGATAATTGTAGGATGTTAAGCGGCCATTTTCTTTCCGAAGACACGCAATTCAAGTCTTACGATAATACAAAGGGATATCCGCTGGGATATTTACCCGGTGACAGTAATCCATTTTTTGTATGTTATCCATTTTTTTTGGCAAACGTTTAACATTCCAGTTTTTTATTCAATGGACAAACTTTAAACAAGGTCACGGCAATGTTTGAATGAAAAACAGCGGTAACGCTATAAACAATTTAAACCAGCTATGGAGGTGATGGAAAGGAATTTTTTGCCATAAAATAAAACATTCCCATGAAAGTTTTCTTAATTTGAATGTATCCTGCAGAAGTTACTAAAGATCATATTATGTCAAAGGATTGTACTGACACTAAAATATGGTCATATGTGAAAGTTTTCATAAAACACACCTAAACTTCATTGATTTGAAAGGTATAAGAAGATAAGTCACATTTTATTGTAATATTGTTGGTCCTTGCACACTATTGCTGAGCCAATGGATATTACAGAAAGGCAGAGTGCTGACAACGTGTGGCATCCAGCAGTTCTATTCACTGTTCTTAGCATCACTCCATATTATGGTGTACAATTCATCTTCAATTTTTTTTTGTTAGGTTGAATATCACACTGACAGTCAAGACTATGTGGCAAATTTCCAGTTTTTAACTGTGAAAGAGGATCCCCAGGGATCCGTCTAGGTAGAACCATTGACATTCTGTAAGCAATCTGCACAGCTTCCTCACGTGAAATTTTTCATTTCCTTATCCTCATAGTGGTGAGGGCCGAGGCTAGTGATTGCTAGTTAGAGAACGAAACCAATTGATTATAAAAGCCCAAATTTATACCATTCTTATAAAGTGGATGCACTCTTTGGTAATGTTTTGAGAATTATTTAATAAAATCCCCATAATAATGACTATCATTACCTAAATAAACAAAAAAAATACTTCTGATATGATTGACATATTAAACTCCTTGATTGATTTAAGTACAGTCTATAGTAACACAAGACATTATGACACCCACACACATTTTTCAACATTTTAGATCTGAAATGATTGAATCAAAGATAATTGTATGACAGTCAACTGGTACCATGATCCAACTGGTAAATTAGACACAATTTGTTCTAAACTGTAATTCCACAAAATTGTCAATACATACAATAACCTGACATACTTCATATTCATGACATTAGACATGCCATTTTTTAAACGTCAAAAACAATAAAACATGCTGACAGTTCGGTCACAAGCAATTAACTACGAACATATCCTATTACCAAATTTCTCAGGGGGTCAGCTTAAAATTATAACATAGGTCAAACTATACAGATACCAAACCATAGTATTGTGTACCTTGGCAAACCACAGAGTAATAGCTATGACTTTCAAGCCTAATAATACAGCTGTCACTCAAATCTGCCAAACTTCACAGCTTTATTCACAATGATTTAAGTGTCTTCTCCTTTAAAACACTTAATTGAAAAGATATACTGCCAGAAGTTAGAATGATACACTATAATTAGCTATCTCTTGAACAGTTTTTGCCACTTTAACCAAGATTCCCTTGCAAATGAAAAGTAGCCAAGTGCATTTCTAATCTGTTTTATTCAAACATTGTAATTACAGTTTTCTGAGTACAAATTGTATATGTACAATCATTTAAGTCTTGTTGTGTCATACATAATGCATGAACAATTTATATTAAGGCTGAAAAAAAACATTGTTGGTTTCTTATCTTGAAAACAATCCTGTTGAAGGCTGATAGGTTGATTAATTGTATCTTAGCTGATTGGTTGGAAATGTCAGGTTCCTGTTGATTTCTGATTGGTTATTTTCTTATTGATAGCTGATTGGTTGTTTGTATCCTGTTGATTTTTGATTGGTTATTTTCTTATTGATAGCTGATTGGTTGTTTGTATCCTGCTGATTTCTGATTGGTTATTTTCTTATTGATAGCTGTTTGGCTGTTAGTACCATGTTGATTTCTGATTGGTTATTCACTTAAAGTGTCCTTTCAATATCTTATTTGTTAATTGATGCATCCTAGTGCATTCTGGTAAATCTATGTACCTTGCTTATTGCTTTTACATCCATTATAGTCCCTATATCCAATGTATGGCAATTAACTGACAATCTGTACCAGTGTTATTTTAGACATACAATCAGTCAGGTCAACAAAGACTATCTTTGTTGTTGGCCTAAGTGAATATTTTTCCCATAACTTTTTGTAACTCATTTCATCATATCAAAGGTAAATCTTTTTTGTGAACTAAATGACCTCATAAAATTTCTTTTTCTGAACAAGCCAGAAGAGTTTATAGTACCGTATATTGTTTACATACCAATGTCAATCCATACATTAGTCAGGTGAGAGATGCATTACCCTTATACCCTCCAGAAATTCATACAAAAAGAAAAAACTAATAGCAGAGATTTAGTAAAAAAAATAGTCACAAGACTTAAAAAAAATACAATAGTTAATTACAACAGGAATGAGGCTATCATCAGACCATTGAAGCAGAAATTAAGAGACTGGATTTGACTTGTGTTGAGGCAGGGGGAGTATGCTGAATGGAGGAATCTTGCGTAAACCTTATACTCAAATGGGAGCAAAGAGGAGTAAGCAAGTAAATAGGTAAGTATGTGGCCACCATCACAGTTATGAAAAACAGACCAGTCAATTCCATACTATTGTCAACTTTTTGGCAATTTTTGTTCAAAAAGTGACTCAAGAATGCATAGAACACTTGGTATTCCATAAATGTCTCTCAATCTTCAAGAAATTTTAAAAGCTGCATCTAACGCTTCTAATAATTAATCTATCAAACAGTGTCCAATTTGTTAGAAAGTTGCTAAATACAAAAAAGTAAAATGTAATATCTCAGGAGTATTTATAAGAGAACATTCGGTTTAATGCTTTTGCATAATTGTGGCTGTGACAATATTATTTTCATTGTTGCTATCATAAATTCATGTAAATATGTGTAATTCAGATCATAATAAACCCAACGTCTCTCTAATTCAAGGAAGTAAACAAAACAGGAGATCTGCGGGGGATATACAGGGGAATATTCTAAGCTTAAGCTGTCACCATCAATAACCATAGTTTATTGCAACAAACAATTACGCCCTGGATAATTCATGAATAACTAAAATGCATACACGTAATACTCAGCTATGTAAATATCACCCAAACAACTGCTAGAATAATTCTTTGCAAATCCTAGAAAAGCTATATACAAAATTATATATTGCTCCAAAGAATAATCATACCAGAAATGCCATTAAACACATTTTATGTCACTTATCAACAAATAGTGGACCAATTCTATCCTCATACTGTCAAATATATGAGTTTTAAATCTGTATTTGATTTAACCCTTTGCCTTATATAATACCGCTTATTCCCACATTTGAAGCAGACGATTTTTGAAAGCATCTTGGCAAAAGAAGCCATTGCTTGTAACGAGAAATGGCTTCTTTTGCTACAATGTTTTCCACTCCTGTCAGAGAGAAATAACCCCATTTTCTTATAACTTCCTGAGTTTTGTATATTTCCTTTAATTTGGAAGAGTCCAATGTATGCTTATGAGGCAAAGGGTTAAAAATCAAATGAATACAACATAAGTGCTAAGTGGACCACTCTGTCTAATCTGGCTAAATATTATAATATTAGTAATGTATATGAGTGAATGAAAGGGTTTAGTTGGGAAATTAATCATATCCACTAATTTAAATCATTTTGTTGATTAATTCCTAATTTACATAAACTTATTGGATGTGCACAAATCAATATCACTAATTTACATTAACTTATTGGTATACACAAATCAATATCACTAATTTACATAAACTTATAGGATGTACACAAATCAATATCACTAATTTACACAAACTTACGGGTATACACAAATCAATATCAATAATTTACATAAACATACGGGTATACACAAATCAATATCAATAATTTACACAAATTCATTGCATAAATGAATCAATATCACTAATTTACACAAACTTATTGTATATACACAAATCAATATCACTAATTTACATGAATTTATTTCAATAGTGAATGAATCACTACCACAAATTAGCACCTTTGGATGGGTTAATAAAACTACAAATTTTTTCCAAAGGAAAAAAACAGCCAATAAATGTCAGTCCAGTAATTGTGTAAAGGTGTCCTTCCAAAAGGTCACATTATTGTAAACAAAAACAAAGTGATTCAAGGTATATACATTACATGAGTCATATTGAACACAAACACATTTCAACAAACATCATAACTAGGACAAGCAGAGGGGCCAGTATTGTATTCTGATACTACAGGATCACATTGGCATGTTTTCGTACAATGGTCATTAAGTCGTAAAAAAATTGTTTGTTTCTCAAGGTAACTGACCAATCCTAATTTTTCCCCTTGACTCTAGACTTTTTTTTAAATTTTTTTTTTACCTTTTGGCGCTAAACTAATCTCAACAGTGGTTTTCAAGAAGAATAATAAAAATACCTACAGTTACCTATCTATCCTATTTTTAAAGTAAATGTAACTAGAAATAAACCATTTTTTACACCTTAAACACATGAGTCAAGAGGTCAGAAAATGAGCACAGAAAACAGATCACATAGTATATGTACAGGACTTATAATAAATAAATATCATATGTAGATATTCCCATTTGATGCGATCAATATTACATAAAAAAGGTTTTACACTAGTATTTCATAATACTGCTATAAAAAAAGATTAATCAAAGTATACAGCTGTGTCATGTCACACTATCATCATTTGGAGCTAAGCAGTTCTTCATTAAACATTACAGACATGGTAAATTAAATACCAATATCTCTTGTTAAAGGTCAGAGGGTCATGTGAAGATCTAAATTTTGAAAGTTCCCCTAAAAACTAATTTTTATAAACTCATATGGACATGTTTATGAATGTAAAACAACTTCATTCACATTCTGTTATAGTATTTTATATATTAAGGGTCAGGGCAAAATGTAACGGTTTCTAAATAGTTCACTTACAACAGGAATGGGGCTAGAGATTTCATAAACTTATCTTAGAGACTATGAGGTCTCAATTAAACCTCAAGCATTCAATTGATCAATTAGTCAATTCAGTCTCAAAATTGGCCAACGGAAAGGCATGGTTCTAAGACTGGATACTATAAGTGCTTTCTCAGCTCAGGTCCAGTTTTTTTTTGACAACACGATTTTGGTACTTTGTTTGCAAGCAGTAAGCCATCTTGATTACCGTAAACAAGGACAAGATCCCCTGACAAACAGAAGATATTGTATCTTAAACAAAATTTCAATTAATCAAATAGAGATGACTAACAAACTACCAACAGATTTCAATGGGGTACATTGTTCCAAATAATTTATAACCTCTGAAAATTAAAGAAACTTCAAGACACACTCAAAAGCTATGAGACTGTTTGGCTGTCTTCAAATTTCCATTGATTTTATGAACTTCCACCCAATCTAATACTTGTAATATCCTTCAAGTTGAAAACAAACAGTTTGATAGAGTTTGGCAATAAAATTGAACAACTGGCAGAGTAAGGTAATATCTTATCATAAGTTAGGTAATATATCGGCACAGTTAGGTAATATATGCTAATAATAGAGTCATTTGTTTACATTGCGAACAGTTTATCCATAAATATTACAAATATTTTAATATCAGTAGACATAAATATTCCACCTGATGTCATTAAAATCACAATTTGAAAATGAAGTCACAGTTTTTTCGTGGATACAGTTAAACTCCTTTATTGTGGACAGTTATGGTTCTGGTGAAAAGAGTTCTTAATGGTGGGGTGTCCTTAATAGTGGAGCTCAATTGTCAGGTAAAGAATATGTCTGTTCTTTCAAAAACTGTCCCTAATATAGGGGTGTCCATAATTGTGGGGTGTCAATAAGGTGAGGTTTTACTGTACAAACCCCTGAAAACCAGACCCTTCCTGGATTGGGTCAAAAGTCTGGTTTTCTAAGAACTTAATTTTGATTATCAAAGAGAAAAATTGGACCTGAAAAATCGTCTGATTTTCGGAGAATTCCAGTTTTCAGAGAGATCAGTTTTCAGGGGTTTTACTGTATATATTGTAACAAGTCAAGCTATAACTGTATCAGATCTATTAACAATTATATATTACTTAACACAACAAAAAATTACTTTAAACATCTTTTATTGATCTATTTTAGTGGAAAAAAATGTTGAAAGATATGATCTAACTGATGATTTATTATAACTTTTTTTTTAATTTGAAATACTGTTACATGCATTTGATTAAATGCTTTTGTTGTTGTTGTTCCATTCAGAGGAAGGGGTCATCAATTTTATTTCTTGGTAAGATGTCATTTGAGTTCACATGAAAATTTCCTTAAATACTCAAACATGGGTTATTTTAGATGCCCTGAAATTTTTAAGCCTTTTAATTAAGAACTTCCTGAGTATTTTATTTGTATTTTATATAATTGGATTAAACACTACATATCAGAACAGAATTCACAATAATGTACAAAAGCTCATTTTTTTGGGGGGGGGGGATTAACATCATGCCAAAAACACATCTTCAATAAGCCAGCTAGACAGCTTCCTCCTCACATGTGAAACTCATCTGGTCCCAGGTGGGATTCAAACTTACAGCAGTGAAGGGCTAGTGAATACTAGTCAGAGACTACAATCACTTCACCATGATACAGAAGTTATACACAATTAAAATCAGTATTTCTAAGGTACCAACCAGAGTTAGGACTCAACTTACACATAAATATTTGAAACATTCAATATTTCAACAAATAGGCAAAAAAATCCCCTGAATAGAACATTTACGAGTACAATACATAATTTCATACAATATTTTTGTAGATCAAATTCAAATTCAGAACAAATATTTATCTACCGTAAAATACCAACTATTCCCAAATAAATGCCCTTAGAGGCATTATATTTTAAAAATATTTTTATTATGTCAAGTTTTTGGGATTTCTTGCATACACTGAGTATAATTTAAGGTATTTATCGAAACATTTATAGTAAGTTACTTCCATTTTATTTCTCTTGTGGGATTTAACATTGCAAGAGCATGGGTCGTAGGTGACTTTTCCAACTTTTGACAATAGAGGAAGATCCCAGTGGTACACCAGGATAGAGCTTCGACCTTCTATAAGCTACTTGTACTGCTTTTCCACAAGTGGAATCTGTCTGCTGCAGCAACAAACGGCACACTTCTTTCTCATAAGGAGCTATGGTGCGTTAATTAGGAGAGGAGTGTTAAATACTGATAATTTGGAGTATGATACTGTGAGTTGAAACATTACCACATAATGGGTAAAATTTGTTAAATATTTGTCCACAAGATGAATACAAAGAAAGCAATTAGAACATCAGTTGAGAAGTAATAAACGTACAGGTGCGAATACCCCAAAATACATAATCATTATATGTCATATGATATAACAATTGTTGAATATTATCCAGCTTCCATTATTTAAGCCCATAATTCGACAGCAACAAGGTACTTTGTGAAAACTTGTTATTCGGGAATCAGATTTCTATTTTGCAAGACATTAAAGCAAGTTTTTATTTAATACCAACATCACACGTAAATACTGAATGTTACCTAATAAATGCCCATTCCATTTAATTAATACACCTAACCTTCACAAAAATTATGACTCTCCACAAATGCTTAAATAATTTTCAAATTATAACTAATTTGATAAACATTCAAACAACAACTCAATATTTTTTTTAAAAAAATGAAGAAAGGGTATGGGGTATTTATTTGAGGATATTTGGTACATTGCAGTGTTCTTAAACTAACATTTCTTTGTATTTGAAAACCTGGTACTTGTATGATTCCTGAAGAATCAGTATTTTAACGTACCAAAGAATAAATTATTTTTATGCATGGCCTACTTAAGGGAATAATTTTTTTACAAATGGATTTTTTTAGCAAAGACTTGAGACTGCTTTTGAAAATTTGAAAAATGAACCTTTTTTAAGTTTAAGTGCTTTAATATCAGTAACATGAATATTTTGACCCACAAAAAATGTTATTCATATTGTGAGAATACCTTACTACTTTGTAAACATAATATATGTTTCACTATTATCGCATAAAATTAAAATCTTGTATTTTGTAATAACCTTTCATATAAGCATTACATAAATTATCCGGTGGTTCAGGCTGGATACTCATTGAGAGGATGTGTAAATTAGTAAAAAATAAACATGAAGAACAATTTGTCATTTATGTGGTCTTATAGTGGTCTTTGTGCACATGGTGAATTCACGCAATTGTGAATAGATTTAGTTTGTTTGTTTATTGGTGTTTAAAAGAGCATCAACATCTAAGGTCATGTAGTATGCATCAAATGATAAGGATAACAATGATAAGTCATTTAATAAGATGAATAGTTTTAGTACTTTAGTAGTGAATAGTTGCTACATTCCACCAAATATTTGACAGTCCTGACAGCAAAAAAATGGCGCAATAGCAGTGAATAGCTTAGTACTATTCCCCATTTATTTAAATGTAAGGAACACTGTGTCATTGTAGCGCTATTAACATAAAACTAACCAAAATGACCTAATTAGTCAGCAAGTCGTATCATTCACATCAAATTATTTTTCACTGTTTCATATCAAAAGAAACAAATGTGGCATTATTTTACAAGTACATTAACATAATTATGATAAATTTGTACAGCTTAGCTTTCAAACGCCTCAGTGAGTCAACAAGTAAATAGATTTTATTTTTTATGTGGAAACACAAGCTCTTGGGGAATGTTTGAGACATTAAGATACAAGTTAATGTAAGTTATTATCATAATGGTGACTTTATCTATTAATTTTTTGCTCATTTCAAAAGAATTTGAATTTATGAGGATATTACCTTATTTGAAAATTCTAGATGGTGGTAAAATGGACAGTTTTGCTAGAGGTTTAATGTCACAACAACATCCAGGGTCATTTGGCAACTTTTCCAGCTTTTAATGGTGAAGGAACAAGGGCGTACTAGTTCCCATTACGCACAATACCCATGTGCATATAAAATATTCCGCAACCAAAGTTGTAAAACCCCTCCAACCATCCCCCATCAGCACTCTATGCCTCACTGTGCACATAAACATTTCATTCTTGCCTACACCTATGGAGGAAGACCCCAGGCAAACACTTGAGTAGAACCATTGACCTTCCATAAGCTGGCTGGACAGCTTCTCCATATATGTAAATTGGATGGGAATTCAAACACATAGCTGAGACTGAGGCTAGTGATTACTAGTTAGAAACCACTCAACCACAGAGGCACCTAGGCTGTCTTGACTCCCTAATTCAAATGAAGGTAGTTAGCTAACATTTTGTCCAAAAATATTTCTAAATAAAAAGACATCTTTCTTTAATGCTTTAAAAACTATGACTGACCGAAAAGCTTCATCACCTGACCTTTGACCAGCATAAAATCAGGTTAACCATTCAATGAAATAATCAGAAACATTTACACTACAAAAGTACATTAATGTGGGGCTCTTTGCATTAATGTTAGTTAATTGACACTCTTGTCCAAAAAAATGTCCCACAACAGATAAGACTTATTCAGTTTTCAACAAACTTCACAATGGGCATTCTTGTCGCAATCACAAAAAATCTTAAATCAAATATCACACATACTTTCACTATTCAATATCAGTTCAATGTTCATTCGCGACTCAATAACATAGTTTTGTGATTGGTGAACCGGTGAGGAAGGAAACAAAATTTCATTAAACGACTCCTCATGATAGAAAATTAAATCTACAGATAGAGTTTCGTAAATATATGACATGAAGAAGTTGTAATAAAATAAAATTCAGAAAACCGTCAAAGAAAAATCAGTGACCCATGATTCATATGATACAGATAGAGATCAATGATTAAGGATGAAGTTGACTTAAATATCCGAAAATGGGAGTGGTCGAAACAATAGCCAATTGTGAAAAAGTCCGCATAAACATCGCATGAGCAAGGTCATTTTACAATCGCGAAAACCAAATTTTTATTAATCATAATGGGTGGCAGTTACAATCAGACACACGATATTGTAGTTAAACACATATTAGCACTGATTAAAAACTGTTAACCTCGACAGCGCATTTAGCTATCAAACTACCATTTTTAGCAACTTACGCAGTGATTTAAAAGCCCAGGCTCCAACTAATCATTAGTTACAGGTAGCAGATAAATAATATCTTTTCTTCATGCGCAATATATCTGGAGTTTAGTGCAAAACTATTTTAATTTAGTTACGGTAAATAACGAATTTGCATTAAGTTTGCGCTCAAAAATAATATCGAGAAAAAACTTTAGACCCAAAATATTTGCAAATAAAACATAAAATTTTTAATAATTTTTTGCTTAAAATATTTTTTTTCATTGGATAACATTGTCATTATTAATTAAAATTTTTGCTATTGGACAATATCTGAATAGAAATCCATTTTTGTTATAAAATCACATCTATCGATAGGATACATAAGTAGAATTACAACCTCATACCATGGTATACTGGTACTTACAACTTCATACCATGGTGCTTTCCAGTTTGTTACATTTTAAGGTCACTACCCAAATTGAGAATCACCAACAAAGTGTTAGAGGCAAAATAATATATTTGACATAAAATCAGCATGAGGCCATCCAGAGAACATAAATACAGTTTTCACTTACAACTTGTTTCAGATGTATGTTTGAACTTTTTGTGAACTTAGAATAATTTGTAACACAGAGATACAAACACTTGTGTTCCCTGACCTTGTAAAAAGATATTACAATTTAAATTTTGGACCAAACCCACTGAGTGAATTTATAACATGGACTAAGCAAGTTGACTCATTTTTGAATAAATGTAAGCTTAACGATTTATAATAATAACAATACCGTAAAAATGCATCAATCAAATTCATGACAGCAGACGACTAAAAAAACTAGCTAGCGTTAAACCTTACAGTAGGTTTTTTTGTAATAATTATACAAATTCTTAAGGTTAAACACAGAAAACTAAACACAATAAATAGAGACAAAGTTTTCACTACGTAGAACTGGTCATTGTAGGCCAAAATCTTAAATATATGAAGGCCCTTAACTAGAGCAAAACCTTTAAAAAGGCTAAAGGGGGTGGCAGAAGGATCTCATAATTTGACAATGAAAGATCAATGTTGATCCTCAAGTCCTTAGGATCAGTAGCCAGGAATCTGTAGCCAAATTAGTGACATGTCAACTTCAAATAATTACAACATCACTACAAAATACACCATCTTTTTTCTCATAAGAGTGATTCTCACAAAATACACTCATTGACAGTATCTGGCAAAGAATGGATGGCAACTGTTTTAACTTAGGAAGACTTGGACAAGGTCTATATAGTCATTTTGGCTGAATCAGCTTGGGGCCACATTACTCAAGAATCCTAGAGATGACCTTGCAGGTAATTCAACTCAGACAAGCATATAAAAATTTGTCTCCATATTGAAATGCAATCTATGACTTGCTTGACAAGCAGGTTAAGTAAAGACTGCCTCAGAAAAAACAATAAGTGACCATTGAGAACCATTTTCACAAGCTACATCAGCACAATACAAATGAATAAGATTAATTATGACGAAATTTCAAGCTTACAAGTATATCTGTGAAAAACAAAAGTGCATGAAAGTCTATAAAATGGATAATAAAATAAATATAAAGTAAAACATCAATATTAAGACCACCTTTGGGACTAAAAAGTAGTCTTAATATTAATGTGTGACCACCTTTGGGACCAAAAAGTAGTCTTAATATTAATGTGTGACCACCTTTAGGACCTAAAAGTAGTCTTAATATTAATGTGTGACCACCTTTGGGACCAAAAAGTAGTCTTAATATTAATGTGTGACCACCTTTAGGACCAAAAAGTAGTCTTAATATTAATGTGTGACCACCTTTGGGACCTAAAAGTAGTCTTAATATTAAGGTGTGACCACCTTTGGGACCAAAAAGTAGTCTTAATATTAAGGTGTGACCACCTTTGGGACCTAAAAGTAGTCTTAATATTAATGTGTGACCACCTTTGGGACCAAAAAGTAGTCTTAATATTAATGTGTGACCACCTTTAGGACCAAAAAGTAGTCTTAATATTAATGTGTGACCACCTTTGGGACCAAAAAGTAGTCTTAATATTAATGTGTGACCACCTTTAGGACCAAAAAGTAGTCTTAATATTAATGTGTGACCACCTTTGGGACCAAAAAGTAGTCTTAATATTAAGGTGTGACCACCTTCGGGACCAAAAAGTAGTCTTAATATTAATGTGTGACCACCTTTGGGACCAAAAAGTAGTCTTAATATTAATGTGTGACCACCTTTAGGACCTAAAAGTAGCCTTAATATTAATGTGGTCTCATATCAAGTTGAAATAGGATACATGAAAAAAATGGTCCAAAATTAAGAAGTTGTTATAATGAAGTGGTTGTATTGTTGAGGTGGTCACCTAGGGAGATTTCACAATATAATCATTGTATTCTTCAGATTTCTTATTAAGTGGTTTATAATTCTGAACATACTCATAAAACTATTAGTGACAGTACTGTAGGGGGATATCAATTTCTGGACCATAAAAATTATATTTACAAATATAATACCAAGATTAAACCATGAAATAAAGCTTCAACATCAATTACCTGTATATTATGAGACAATAAAAAACACCAAATACAGCCTAGAATCAAAATTATCCGGTGACAGCAACAGTGACTACAAAATATTGAATATTAGAAATCATAAAAAACGTTGGATGAGCTTACATTAAGGTTTGAAATACTTAAGGGGTCTAATGGGAAAATTTTATTTTTATTCATCTTTTGGTCAAATAAACATTTATTTATCATACAGAAAAACATCACATTGAGATCACCTCAATATTAAGACCACTTCATAATAATGACCATTAATCTTTAGTACCATTGACAATATTTGCTCTATATTTGAACTTGATATTAAAACCACTTCAATGATAAGACTGATTCCCTTAGTCCAAAAGGAGTCCTTAATATCAAGGCTTTACTGTACAGCAATAGATGAACAGTACCAAATGAATGAGTTTAGCTATAAGTTGGTGGGTGGGGTAACTCTACATGTAAAGACTATGGTAAATAATAACTAAATCAGCTTGAAATTTTCAAGATAATGAAGATCGAAAGAATTCAAAACATTCTGTCAATACAGCTCTTTAAGTTTCCGTTGAATTATTATTTTAGCAAGTGTATGGCTAATTTAGAACTAGACACTTATGGTCAGGTATAACAAGGCATTGATATTCTCTTGACAATGGGTCAAGTGGTCAGGAAATATGTACTACAAAACTAAGGTAAGACCAAGATAGCACCATATGTGGATGGTGAACAAATTTATTGAAGTCTATATCAATTGTTGTTTTGTCCTTTCAATAGACAACTTTATCAGATACAACATCAACTTATTCCCTACTTCATGACTAGAAAGAATTTCAAGCACCTATTGTAGTCAATAGAAATTTAACCCTATGCCCGTTGGTCTAAATTCTTTTCAAGTGGCCTGTAATAAAACAGTACGTAAAAATATTTTGAAATAAAATTTCAGTTCATAAAATTGAAAACGAATGCAATATTTCTCAAAAGTCATTGGTTACATCAATAAACATTGACCTGCTAACAGGGTTTGTTAATTTACAAGTTTACAGAACTTGAGATCATAACCTACATGATGCTCAAATCTCAAAACTGATTATTTCAGTCCGTCTGCTTTTGTTAAAGATTTCAATTAAAAATAGATAAACTGAGCTAAGAATGAGAAACAAATGATAAATCTCATAATTTTGAATAACATACAATTTAACTAATTAAACTACAATCAATCCAAATTGACATTACATAAACAAAAATACACTAAAAATGAGATTAGAAATTGGAAACCATTCTCACTTTTTGAAACCTCCGATACATAAATTTTTTTTTCACAAAAAAAACTCCCATGAAAAGTCTTTGTAATATTAGTTAAATGTTATCAGAAGTGCAGCCCACAATGTTGATGTAACAATTCAAGTTCAAAATACGGAAGTAGAGAATGCCCGAAAATTAGAAAGTTTTGTCATCACAAACAAAACATTACATTAAAGTGAAGACCTTGATTTGTTAACATTATAAATCCTCAAACAGCATACCTTAAGTTTGTGGGTTTGAGGTTTTTGTGGGTAACCAACAATTATGTCATAATTATCATATTATACCACAAGTCAACAATATTATAAAGATAAATACACAATCTTATTATAAGCAACTTTTAACACTGGGGTAGAGTACACTGAAGGATTAAAGAACTTCAGTTTCCAGATTAATCTTACACACTTGAAAGTCAAATAGTTGAAAGTGAAAAATGTCGAAAGATTACAGAACACAGAGATTAAGAACACATTGTAAATGGTTTCCATAATCTGATACTCGACGTATTCCACCAATGGTGAAAGCAAAATAATAATGTTAAAGGCCAATGACTTATACCAAAAACTTCATGAAAAAGTCAGAAATTAAATAACATTTGGCTATTAAAATGATACAAAACTGAAGATTTTGCCAGGTGATGGAAACCGTCTGTTCTGAGTGATGAAAACTGTTTCCAACAAAGTAAGTATGGCCAGTGTGAAAATGGTCAGTGAAATTCACACTGTTCATAGTAATGGCCAAAGATAAAGCTTCAAAAGAATGAATGAGAGTCAAAACTTTTGAAGTAAGCAGACATAGTGACTCAATTACTCTGAGACATATCTTAGTAAACTGATATACCCCAGTTATTGAAAGGAACATTAAGATGGCTTATAGTTTATTTAAAATGATTGGCAGGTCATTTGAAAAGCATTATCATGGCTATTTTCTTGATTTAAGTAGAATATGTATCTTTATTCATGTTCAACAACCATGTTTATTTAATTTATTCCATGAAGATTTTGCTTACAAATTGTAGATATTTAGGCATTAAGCAAAGTTATGGCCATTGAATGATAGGAGTTTCCAGTTGCCACCGAGTTGTGCTGCTGAGTCTTAATGTCAACTGATTCTGTGTAAATTAACAGTAAACATCATAGATTAAATTTAATATTTAAAAAATATTGCAACACTCTTACATTCTAGTTTGATTGTTTTTATAAGACAACTTCAAAACAAACCTGAAAGCAGAAGCTTATAAAAAAATTTAACCATGTTAAAAAATGTGAATAATAAAAAATAACAAATGTATTATGTGAAGGCCATTTTTCATTTGATCAAATTTGTTCAAAATTTAAAATTCCTTCCAAACAAAGGATTTTTTTGTCAGGATCAGATTGTCTGGTCTCTTGTGTCAACAAGTCAGTGTCATTAGCAAAAACAGTGGCAGGTGTCCGCTCTCCAAACAAGGAGGTACAATTAAGGCACTCAATGGCTTGACTGGTTAAGTATAATACACAAAGTGAGATGAGCACACAGTCATGTCTCCGGTCTTGTCGTGATCTCGTATTAAATGCCCCGTGTGTAACACATGAGCTCATCAGATTGTATCAAATAATGTCAAGTTTGAGTTTCAAAAGAATGTCATTCATAGAATAAAACTGTAACTCAAATGCACTTGAACATTACACAGGACACAGGTGCGTGACAACTGAAGAGTAAAAAAATGAATCAATTGCATACCATCATTCCTGCTGGTTCAACTTAATATGGTTGAAATCCGGATGTCACAAATATGTTTTGTTTCTGTTTTTATATGACTTATTGTCACTCAGCCAGAGGTTTAATGCTGTTTAAATTTAACAATTTTTCAGTTATATACAGTGACCAGTTCACCTAACCGGTTTTCCTGGACTGTATACTAACCAGTACTGACTTATCCTTCCATAAGGAGCCAGCAACTTCTCCACATATGGAGGAAAATTTTCATAGAAGGGTATGACCTGCCGCGACCGAGATTTGAACCCAGATCACCGGGTTACAAGCCCAGCACACTAACCACTGGACTGCAGCCACTGCCTGTTACAAATACGACGTCTGTCATAAGTACAATGAGTTACTAATGATGTATGTGACCTACTAATTATAACATACGCATGTACATTGCTAACCTTAGCCATACTAAGAATTTCATCATCATGAAGCATTTATCAATAATTGTGTGGATACCACAGTTCTCCCTTCACAATTTTGTACTAGGGTAGGGTGGGTGTAAACTTTTGATAAAGTTTGTTTTTTCAAATTATAGTGTTTAGTTATTCTGAAAGCTAAACAGTAATTGAGGGGACAAAAACCAATGGCTAAGATAGAAAACAATTTTTCCTTCAAAATGGCCATGTACATGCACACCAGTACACATGATACACTATTAATTTATAAAAGATAGGTTTAAAATCCAAAATCTAATACATGTACAAGAGTTTTTAACAACAGCTTTCGAGACAAATTTTGTATGTATTTTCTATCATCTGGCGTCAAAATGTCTTAAAACTGAGTATAGAGCATTCTTGTAGTTAGTAATGTTCCCTTGTGTCAAGTTGTCACACAAGGGGTCACACAGTTTTCCCCCAAATACAAAGTTAAGACAAACACACATGGCATTTATAGCTAAATATGAAGTCATGTGACCTCTTACCTATGCCACCTATATCATTAAGACAAAAATGGCAAAAATTATTCAACAGTCCACAGCCGTAATGATGTATAAGATGTATTAGTCAATAATACAGGCAGACATATTTAACTGTTATAGAACAAACCTTAGGTATACAGTAAAACACAGTTATAATGTAATTGCGATATAATGAACAACTGGATTCAGTGAAGTATTTATTTTACCCTAAGCATGCCCTTCTTGCTGTCATTGTTTTGGATACAGTGAAATATGTATAATACAGTGATATAATGAACTAATTGTTCAGGTCACAAAGAATTCACTATAAGCGTGTTCCACTGTATTAGCAAGCAATATTCAGATGGCACTGACCTACGATTCTTTAATTAAAACATGGCTTGCAGGTACATTAACATACACGTGTAGAATTAATTAATAAAGGTGTGAAAAAGAACACTGCCCTCCAAAGGTCAGAATTTTGCTGACCAGAAAAATCTGTCCAATATTTTTTTAAGTCATAAATGAAGGACAATATTTAGCTCCAAAATGAAGAGTAGCAATAATAAAAAATCATTAAAAAGGGATGGGCAGAGAACATCACCAATGCCAGTCCATCTGAATGAAACAACTAATCTCAGCTTACATATTGCACATAAATTGGAAAACATTTAAATAGACTGGTCATAAAAACTGACCTTCAGAAGATGTAATCAAATACCAAGAATGGGCAATAAAACTTTGGCTAAGAAATACAAAATATATCTAGCAGATAATATTAGCACAAAGCAATTAAGACAACTGAAAACAGAAATGATAGAAAGGTTAATCAAAAAAGAGGGAAAAGATAAAAAAATAAGGGAAAAGCACCCTCATGGGTACGGTTGCACTTTGTAACCCCGAAGCTTAAGGGTCATTTACTGCATTGAGACACAATCCATCAACGTAGACTGTAGATCATAGATTCTAAAGAGTACCAGCAATATCATATGAAACCGAAACAAAGGAAACAAACCGAAATCAAAACAAACTGGTACTTAGAAAATGTTTTGTAATTATAACATACAATATGTCCGATTATAAATACAAACCAATCTGTCACCAGTAGCAGTTTTACCTCACAGCATTAACCCAGCAGTCATATATTTCAAATACTGTATGTGGTGACAGATGATACAAATAGCACCTTTGTTCTAAAGGCAATTTCCCTGCAAGGGGTAAACATTATCAACAACATGCAATAACGCAAATACAAAGGATGTCTCTAATCCAGACTTGTTCAGATAAAATATACAAAGGTATTAAGTGAAAGATATTGAAAAAAAATCAGGACCAAAAATATAGTACAAATAAAGTCAGATTTCCAGGTAAGAAGGGTCCTGTGTAACGAGATTACATTGAATACATGTATGTCAATTAAAGGGATGAAGTTGGCATTGCTAGAGTAAGATGGATGGTTGCAATAAATGTTAGTGAACAGGAAGGATGCTAGGATATGAAATTGTTTTATCATAAATAGCACGAAACATTGTCATCACAGATGATTAATGCTAAACCTTTATACAACAAATGCCAATCATTGTTGGAGGAATTTCTTCAGCAAGTCAATATGGAGGCAATTGATTATGTATATAACAGTAATGGCATGATACGTTAGACATTAAAGGAAGAAAGGAAGTCGTATAAAAGCAACTGTCAATGTATCTAAGTTATTGTTAGATGGTTTGAGAGTGCAGAAAGATAAATCATCGTTTATGATGCTAATAAAATCAAAAAGTAGGATAATGGAGGATAATGGAGGATATATGTGCGTCTGCTCAAGGGAAATAATACATGTTACCCAACATGCAGAATATTGTTCTATCTGGAGTCATATGCTCCAACACGCAACATTTAAAAAAAAAAGTAACATAGATAAACATTAAATCTGAATTTTTGGTATTAAGTGAAAATCCACTGTTAAATTCTCTAAAATACACTCACAAAATATATGCCAGTGCTAAATTTGAGTATATAGCCATACATACCGTTAACCTTAATCTTACAACAACTTCTGAACAAAAATCACTCATCTGTACAAGATTATTGATATAACAGATAACAACCTCTGAATACAGGCCATGAGTCAATCAAGACTACATCTTTCCCCTTCCATTGGTGGTCTGCGTAAACAGATTTGATTGTATACATGTATCATGAAACACTAACAGAATCAAAGCACTGTAGGTAGTGTACTTTGTCTGAAGCACCTAATTAAAATATGAAGGATCAATACCAACTCAATTTGACCCATTGGCGAATTGAGGAACAATCAGAACAATGCTTTCATATTATTAGGGGCAAATAAAGGACAATTCAATCAAAATGGACACTGATATTTTCATTTGAGAACAATAAACCTCATCTTACTCTCAACAGGAGTCTATCAGTACGTGTATTGTATACGATTATACCTCAATTATTCGATGTAAATTTCATTACCCATGGTCAGTGTGATATTTCCTTCATAATACTGGCTTGTTATACAATAAATAATCTCACACAAATACTCGTCCTTTGATATCCTAACCAAATATCAAAATATTATTGTATTAACTCCACATCTGTCAGAATTAACATTGTCATAAAACATACAAGATCATCATGTCCCTGTGCTGACAAATTAGACTCTGCATGTCCAAATGACAGTCGCCGTTGGTCATCTTGTCACGTCGGACATCGTGCTGGACAGATTTGTCACGTCACAGCTGGTCACAAAATAAACATTACCACAGAATGTCTGAACTTCAAACGGAAAATTGAAAACAAATGGTTTGTGATGCAGTAAAGTCAACGCCTGTGATTCTATGATGTCTAAAAGCATCTGTTCAAATTATTTCCATAATTCGCTGATAATTATCAAATTTCAATCTACGGTTCAGTTAATACAAAGTTTGATCAGGCCTGAATTCATATTTTTTTTTGTTTCTCAGGAAAGATTTGGCCAGACCAATAGCAGACATCGAAAAAAATGTCAAAAATTTCCAAGTCCAAATGAAGATATAATTAGTTATTAGGCCATCCTAAAAAAATCTGTAGTGAAAAGGAAAAGTAAAAATAAACTCAATTTGGGAAAATTAAGAAAAATTGGCACTTTTACCATTACTTTAATGGTAAAAAGTGATGGGGCTCTCCTGAGATAAGAAAACATAAAAAGTCTGGCCTAACTCAATAACGCTGGAGGTATTAACAAATTTTTATAGAATACCAAAGTCGAAGTAAGGCTCGATCAGAAAATACTTAAAAATGTTTTTTTTTCTGAAACCTTAACAAATCTGGTATTTTAACATATCGGGGTTTGAAAATAAATGACATCATTTGTTGACACCTTCAATCTAAGTATGTAAAAAAGGCAAATTTAAAACATATTTTCATCACTTATCCACAAATTTACGACCTCTGTACAATGGAAAATTATCATTTAACAATCAAATGTTCCACAACTGGTAACAACCATAGGGCAGTGTAGCAATGTTGTTAGGTTGCAAAAATGTGCAAATCGCTATAACATTTTTTTTCAAGCATTAATATAGCAAAAACAACCTTATAGTGGGAATTTTAATGAGACCAAAGATATTAATGACTTCAACAGTTTACAACAAACATTTTTGTCGTATTTCTTCACTCCTGCAATTACTGTGTTAACAACCACACAGACACCATCATTGAAGAACATTTATTTTGATAGACAACCATACAAAGATTTAAGAAGGGAAAATAAGAACATAAGCCTAGTTTTATAGTCCTCTAACAGTAACTGAAAAATTTCTCAAATCAGATGCTACCTCTTGTAAAATAAAAGAATAGTGTACCAACAGGTGCAACAGTTTGTCATTCTTTTGGTTGCAGCAGCATACTTTTCTTTTGGAAATAAGAAGGAAACATGTTTGCTGTTGATGGAATTGCAAATCAAAAAAGTTAAGCAAAGACTGTCTCAACTTTTGCCCAGTTTTTCTCATAATTGTGGCACATTTTTCTTTTCATTGATACATGACTGTAATGGCCAGAATTCTTGAGCTAGCATTAGTCCTGATGAGTGATGCCCACAGAAGCCAAATCCTGCATAATTATCATTTTACTTTAAACGATGTGTTCTTTCAGGTAACTTTATAAGGTCCTGAAAATTAATATCAGATCAATGTAAATATATGGAGAGCTTTTGTGACATAGAAGACCAGGTCCAAGGTTATTAAACTTGAGATCAATTGCCCAGATAAAATATCAGTTCTGAGTACTCTGAAGCTACATAAGGTTATATAATAACTTTTCAAACAGTATTCTATAAACAACTCAACTGATAAAATTATTTAGAAACATGTGACAAACATATACTATATTATTTGGTCTGAAATAAGTTGACAATGATAATGAGATTTGAGCCTTGAGACTGATAAAAAATTTTATAACCTCAGAGCCTGGTTGGTAACTTGGAGCAAAGAGTCATAATGACTGAAAAGGCAAGTGTATACACGTAAGAGACAACATCAGACATTTTTTAGGGTCCATATTTTTGCACACAGACATCTGTCAAAACTGAAAAACGTGGCTTGCACTATGTGCAGAAGAGATGACCAGCCACTTCAGCCAATCTGACTTTTGAAACAATATCCTAATTGTAGTCATAATTTTGGATGTTACCATGGTAACCAATGATAGTGAACCACAGGCAGGGTTCAAGGGCACTTAATTACTTCTCATCAAAACTCAGAAGTTACCCATTAAAAGTTATTTACAGAGCTGTTGACTTGACCAACACCTTGATATGTTAATTTTCATGGTGAAGATAAGGATTAATATTGAAGCAACATTTGGTCAGTCACTTTTGTCACCTGTCATACTGTACAGACTACCAGCATTCTATTCTGGGCAATAAGGCTAGAAAAAATACCGTAGTCATGTTTATCGTTGTCATGATTATCGTTAATTGATCAAAACAAAAGGGTAGGTGGGTTGAAAATATTTTCTACATTTTTTTTCTAAAACATTTCAAAAGAGAATGAGGCGTAATTTGTCCGCAAATATTTTCGTATCTTGAACATTTGGCAATAAGAAACGTAAAGGTCAGAACAAAAAAATGGGTCAGTCGGGTAACCATAAACATGACTATATTTTCTGGCCTTAAGAGCAGTGCAAATAGTATGATGATGATATTTTTATGATACAGCCAGCAAGCAGGAACAATCCATCCATTTTCATACATTGTGTAAGATCTTTAAGATTGGTTTGGAATCTCACACAATCTCAAATTCTTTTCTGGTGCACCGAACTCTTCCTTATAAGCTTGTCAGATTTTATGTAATAAATGCAATAACCAAACCATTCCAGAATAGTGTCGAACTATTACAATACATTTTGATCTGTGGTCAGTCTAAATTCATCAATACTGTGATAAAGTCTGGTCAAGATACCATCTCCACACAAAAATCAACAAAATAATTATTGCACACAGGGGCCAGCCAGTATTTGACAATATTTTAACATCTTGCACCTTGAAATATTCAATACCAAGATCAGAGATATAGATAATCACAGATATCAACCAGGACTTATTTTCTAAACTGATGAACAAAACAGATACATCTGCATTGCACATTTATCTCATCAAACTAACCTTTGATGATTTGTGAAAGGAAACCTGTAGTGGTATTAAATGGGTTTTAATCCTTTTGTACCTTTTTTGCTGAAGAGTAAACATCATTATGTTAAAAAGAATAACGGCAACGTTTAAAAGAGTTCAAACTATCTTTGTAATGTCAGCTAATAATCCATTGGTCAGTAAAGAAAATATTTATGGATGATAAGATGGTTGTGTAGTTTTTTGTTCACGATTAACACATTAAGTTGTAATACAATACAAGATTTATATTATAACAGATAAATCAGCATAATAAAAGGAAGGGCTTAAGGGCCATTGTAGAGACAAGGCAAGACAAAATAAATAGCCAAATTTACAGTAAAGTAAAAAAGTACAAGAAGAAAATCTTTTCTGTTTTTTTTCTTAACACCTTTTTTAGAACACAAGGTACATTTTATCCCAAAATCGCTGCTGTATTTTGAATTTTGCTGATGGAAACTTTTGGGTCACTACCAAAAAGTAGGGTCAGTTGGGTAACTGTAAACACAGCAATTTTTTTCTGGCCTAAACAAATAATTTTTACATTAAATTACATTTTGTACATTAATCAGGCAGAAACAGCTTAAAGTGCATTAATTCAAATGTATTTGTTGAAACAAGTTTGTTTATATTATACTGTACTTATATGGAGGTTTATGATTTATAAATCTATGTTTGGATATGAATCTCAAAAACTTGACTTTCTGATTGGTCAGCTGTGAAAAATATCTAAAATTCACCAATGAAAAAGCTGCATTTTGATGTTGGTTTTTAAGCTCATTTCCCTGTACTAATACAATATGATAAAATTCATGTTCTTAGCTCAAATTTTGCAAAAGCTGTGATTTGGGCTCCTAGTTCAAAATGATGGGAATTATCAAAACCCTTGGGACGAAAGCCTTTGGGTCAAAGTCCTCTTGTCTCACATTTAATGACATAGATAGAGAAAAAAGTATTTCTAGGGAGTAAAACAATGTGTACAACCAAAAGAGAAGACATTGTAATTTATGGAAGCATCCAAATGAATGTTATGTTACTTCCTCTTGATATTAATTATGTTACAATACATCACATGCATGTTTCATGGTGTTAATTATATGGCTAATAAATCATATAATGTTGTGAATAAATCAACTGATTATACAAAAAAACATGCATATCTGTCTTGATATTTACAACCTGTAAATATTTCAATATTAATTGAGAAAGGTTATACAGTGCACATATCACACAGTAAAACCTTACATTATGTCATTGTGACAATTATCTATCAAATTGGGCTTAATTAATTTATGATCACATCAAAATGCCAACATCTATGAATCCAGCCCCTTTCCCAGCCCCTAAGGGGTCTGTATTGTTTTATCTATTTCCCAGTCATTTTTCATGGTATTGTACACTCCCTAATAAATGCACCATATGGTGTTACTTATTTACAGTTTTTTCAGCGTGTAAAGTGTTTTCCAAATGATTTTTGAACTCACTGAATTATCAAACTCCAAGGATTATCAAATCAGTAATGGAGGGTCAAGTATTTTTGTTCTATTCGAAATGTGTGGGTGGGGCTTTAATTATGGGAGTGGTGTTATTAGAGAAAATTTGGTAGTTCCCTTTAAGGAACACCTATCAACAAACAGGATGTATACAGTCAATAAGTAATCATAAAAATGTCAGAATAATAGAAATTAACATACATAATTTATTCACAACATAAATAATAACTATAATAGATAAAATATAACAAACACTTTATTTTGATTTTTAAATTGCTTTGTGTTTGTGGTAAACAAATAAATGTCACATGACTGACTTTATTATATACCTCAGGTATTATGGTAACAGTGGAGTGTGAATGTAGTTTTTTATATCAATCCTGTAATAACTATAACAACAATAATTAACAGTATTTTGATCATGTAAATTATCCCTTAGTGTCTATAAAAATTTAAAGGTATTGTTTTAATTTAATATAAATATCAACACTTAATTCACCAAAAGATTTTTTTTCACAATTTGCAATCACATGAACACCACTCAATAAAGCTCAGAGCACAAACTCATCTTTTTTTAATTTAATACAAAGTTTTACCTAAACATTGCCACTTCTAAAACAGCAACAAACAACTACATATATAAAATTACCAAGAATCTGCTCAAATTATTAAAATAAGTTGTATGATCAGCTTGAGCTTAGCTGCCATAATGATAAAACCCCTCCCCTCACACCCACTTCCCTAATATAATGTAATTGCATGTTAATTCGAATAACCAAATTAGAAAATCAGTGACCTTGAAGATAGTAATGTCAAAACATCTTTTCTTAGAAACCTGTATTTTTTACCATCCAAAAAAGCCTGAAAATATTGTGGGAAAATCTTTTATCTTACCCTAGCGAAAATAACATGACTGAAACATGTTTTATCATGTTTAAAACATGTTTTATCATGTTTATTGGACATGTTGAAACATGATTTGACTGTCTTTTGAACATGTTTGAACATATTAGAACATGTGCGTGAAATGGCACCATGATCCAACATGATCAAAGATGATTGTGGTCAATCATGTTTCATGATTTCAAAGAACATTTTCTGGACATATTTAAATATGTTGCTTTGACATAGATGACAATCATGTTTGAACATGTTTGATCAGTATCAGAGTAATCGTCATAACATTGTTTAAAACATGTTTTATCATGGTTTTTGGACATGTTGAAACATGATATGAATGTGTTTCTCATGGTCTCTAACCATGTTATAACTATGCTTTTTCATGGTCTCTAACCATGGTCTACCACAAAAATGACAGTTTCAAATAACATGGTCAGCCATGGTTCAACATTATGAAAACATGATTAAGTAAAAATAAAGAAACAATGTATGCTCAACAAAATGTATGCTTAACATGATCAGCCATAGTTACACAAGAAACAGCATTTTCATTTAAAAAATCTGTCAGGCAGCCTTTCTAGCCACCTATGTACAAACAAGAGGGCCATGATGACCCTTTTCCAAAGCGAAAAACATTATCAAAACATGTCCTGTCAAAGTATTTTTTCACTAGTTTTTTTAACTTAGAAATGTCAAATCTTGGTTTTGCTGGCGAATCTTTGTTTGCCTGTGGCACCATGCATGTTGATTTCTTCATCTGTGTCAATTGTGT
Organism: Lutraria rhynchaena; assembly: GCA_008271625.1. Classification (NCBI taxonomy): domain Eukaryota; kingdom Metazoa; phylum Mollusca; class Bivalvia; order Venerida; family Mactridae; genus Lutraria; species Lutraria rhynchaena. Next base: position 1,513,478 of record VIBL01000040.1, read on the forward strand.
CAATCCTACTTCCACTGTGTCAAAAGCATTTTTTTTATTCTTTCAAGGTTGAGGATTTCAAGGTTGCTTTCCACTTCAGTTACAGTTAAACTTTGTGGGTCTATCTTTTTCCTAACATGTCTGAATTCCAATTTTCTTACATAGTTGTCTAGAATGCTCTCCTACTGTGACATTGTTACACATCTAAAAATACGTAATATATCATTATGCAAGATACTAATTCTTAATAATAATGATCTTAAATTGATCCAAATGAAACTAAAGTTATGTTATTGAACTTGGCTCTAGCAAGCATATTTTTTTATGTTCAGTAGTATGATCAAATTTGTTGTAAATGGACACTGTGTAAATGTGACGTTACTCAACCCCCACTGACAATAAGCCTCTCCAGAAGTTAAAAGATTTTAATAAAAAAACATAATTCATAAGTGATATGAACTATTAACCAAGTCCTTAAATATCTGTCTATAAAATTATTTTCAAGTTTACTGGTACTCTTTATGAACATTCACAGAAAGCTACTAAAGGAACAGTTCTATCAAATCATAAAATGACCATGCCAGTTATTTCTGATATATCTTGATATAAGATGACGTCATTTTCAGCGTACTAAGATCTATTTTTAGAAACAAACCACGTCTTATGGCATACCTAGCATATATACAATGTATTATTCTATATAATGAGGTATTTTTTATTTCATTTGTTTTCAATACTATATCAATGTTTAGGATCCCACCGTATGCCGACTGCATATGGTTCAAGGTCCAACATATTGTTCAAGGTCGCGAAATCATATGACAAAAATTATCCACACTTGAAAAAAGCTTTGATTCATAAGTGGTATTGCATACTTCAATGCTTCTAATTCAAATCGTAATTCAATGCAAGAAAATAGCTACAAGAAGATAAATAAAGAGTAATTTTACTTACATTAGGTGGAAAATATTTGTCTGCATGAGACCGCGCTTTTCTAACCGGAAGCAGTGTAAGTAGCATCTGATAACTTCCTGCTAACATCGCCATCGTCGTGTTGAATAGACCATTTCATTTTAATTTGACGCAACGAAAGTGGCACGCGTTAATTGTCAAGTAAAAACATCAGATCGCTGGACATACGCATTTATCGATTTATTATCTGATTATTTACTTGTGTCGCTGTGGTGTCATGGAGGACGGTGTTGACGGTGAGGCCGGATCCGTATTTATACACGGTCATCGCTAGTATTACACAATCTAATATTATAATAAAGACATTTTGATTCATGAATCATGCTTAAGTGTTCCTCTGGTATAGGTTAGTTGCAAATGAACGAAAATGAATTAAGATACTTATGGAATCAGAAGTAAAATCCTGTTTAGAAATGTTGAGTGTATATGATTCGGATGGGTTTTTTCGGATATAAAGCGTCAACATGTTCAAACACGTTTGATATGAAACATAGTTATACACAGTCAAACATGATCATATATTGGGATCAAAATTTATCATAAATACTTGCATTTGACCATTTATTTTCGAATAAAATGTGCATAAATACAGAAGAAGTTGGAGTTTTATATTTCAAAGACAGTTTTTAATATTGATTCCGAATGATCATGTTTGATGTTCAAACATGTCCATTTGGACATGATCAGTGCACATGATCAAGTTGATGAAAAACATGTTATAACATAATCAAACATGTTTAATCATCAAACATGATTTGCATTTCGCTAGGGTATATAAGATCAATTTCACAAGTTACATCAAATATTTATTGGTCACATGTATAAGGTATGGTATAAATTCACCAATCACTCAAAATTTATGGTGTGAAAACGGAATGAAATTAAATTTAGTGGCTTAAATATGATACCTCAGTCGGATTATTCTCACGAACTTCTCAATGTGATTCTTGATCCAAAGGTGACAAATTACCCATGCTTGTGGCATAATTTACATACCACATAAGAGCTTACATGTGATGGAACTTGACACATAAAATAGAAAGAAATTCAATTTTCGATGGGGACAGTAGAAAACTTGTTGAAAACCAAGGTAGTTTTCTTTCAAATGATTTGATAACCTGATGTGTGTTATCAGTGAAGGTACTTCATCTTTTCCACGATTTGATACTCAAGCATGGGAGAAGGGTTTTAATCTAGCAGGGAACAAACATTCCTGCAGTGAAATCTAAATTTAGCCATTCACTATCTTGTTTTTTTAAAAAAAGGGTGTGCGAATAAACTGTAACTTTACAGAATGAGACTAATTGACTTGTTTGCTACTGTTCTCCACTGTAACTGCTATCACTGCATTATACAAAACCAGCTTTACAAAAGCAAGCAGTGATTTTGAGTGAAGATTTGTACACCATTATAAAGTAATCCTTTGTACATCAATACTTGAATTACTAACATAATAAAACACCAACCCTGACTAAGAAACAACAAAAGGCAAAAACAAAGCAATAAATAGAAAAAACAATCACACAAAAAAACATGTCAATGCCACCAAACAAAGTTTTCATCTAAGTTTGTATTAGAACCTGTGACCTTGACCTACACTCAAGTACAAAGTCAACAGCTTAGTCTCTATAACAACTGGCTATATACCAAGTTTGACAGCAATAGGTTAACTTTAACTACTGTAATCACTCTTAATTTGTAACACAAGTTTTCACATAAAAAATTGGGTCCAAAAATCGTTTGCATCTTACATACAGGAGTAGAGGATTTCCACTTGATTTTTACCTGGGTCTTATACACAGGTGAAACCTGTACACAAGTGATTACTGTAATCTAATATTAATGAATGAAAACCATACATTTTATGTCTGCTCCCACTTGAAACCTTGCAGTCTGCCTGCCAGAGGACATACCCAAATCTATTACCTTTAAAAAAGTAAATTTCAAATGCATTACAGATCAACAACAGATTTTATGTTGAATTTGATGGCAGGACATACATGGTTGTTAATTACAAAGCTCCATGTTAATTTATCACCAAGTTATGTGATACTTCAATTTTGTAAAATTTGCTCTTCAGTTTGGAGGTAGAATATTCAACTATACTTGACTGGCATTATTATTTGACACAAAAACACATTCAGAATGAATACCTATAGCTACATACCTTTTATCATCAAAGAATAAGATCTTTTTGAAAAATCCTCATAAAATTTGGTGGGTACAATTTAAACTTCATTAGTAATTCAAGCTTGATTGTAACCCCATGACTGGAGCAAAAAAGTTCTTTTAAGACCCAATGTGACAACAAGAGATCAAAGGTCAGGCGATCCTTTTACGACCTAATTAATCACCTCTGACTATATATACCTACATCAGAGTTTAAATGCATGAGATAAAAATATCAACAAGCAATTAGGCCTTAAAGAAAAGTTTCTGGTTTCTGCTAAGCTTTTAATTGACACTATTTTTTTCTGCCGACCCTAGACTTCTGTCTGTCAGTGTCACTTTTTCTAGCCATTACTTTCATTTTCATAAGAACTAAACCTCTGAACTAAAAATGTATCTGAAAAAAATCTGCCACCCTATCAATTAACAACATGTTTTTTTTCGAATGCTAGCAGAAACCAGGTCATTATTTTGTTTGCCTTAAGTCAGATTTAAGATTCTGTACTCTGAAGTCACTAAATTTTGAAGTTTCAGAAATGTTAGAGAAAGTTTTAAGTTTTCAAAACCCCAGTGTCCGATACTATGAAGACTCATTTGTGCATTGACGACTTGCCTCTAATTAGTTGGTTCCAGGAATAGTCTTAAAACCGACCAATCAGGAGACTCCATTATGAAATTTTTCAAAGAAAATTAGGAAAGTGTGAACTAGTTGTTTGAACAAACTGGAAAAATTACATGTCAAACGAAATTATAACTTTACGACACAAAACACTGGGTTTTGACCAATGGATTTTTTAGTAACCAAATCAATCATTCCATATTTTTTGAGAACGGAAATCATATTCGTAATAACTTTATAATTTGTACTCTGTTTTATTTTATTGTTATGAAAATAATGAGAAGGTTATAACAGAATCTATAGCATTAGTAACCTGCCCAGGTGAAAAATGCTGTTAAAAAGCTCTAAATAAATCCAACAAAGCAGTTATGTTCAATTTTATATGGACAATTATGGATTTAAATTGAATGAGAGGATTTCTTTTTCATGGACAATCTTACAATACAAAATACTTTCAAAATGTTACACCCATAAACATCACATGATTAAGCGAAATTTTCATGACGCTCAAATCATAGATTAATAGGCACAAAATCTTAAAAGACATTAAATGTTTCCGATGGCGAAATACATCAACATATTTATTCAATATCAAATAGCAAGCTGAAATGTGTACGCAAATATTGTGACAACTTTGATAACTTTTTCCCACATTAATGATGTGCCGCACTGGTCGTCACCTGAATATATCAGAATATATCGGGCGTAAATATATTAAAAATGGCCGAAGAATGGGACAAGTCACAACTTAAATGAGAAATTCAAGTTCCACTGAGAGATGAATAAATACAAACCTACTTTAAATACTGTGGTAGCAGTTACCTTTGCTGGCATGGATGTTCCACGCAAACACTAAAAAAGGGCATTTTTGCACAGTTTTAAAATTGTGCATCTTAATAAAATAACACCTTAAATAGCACAAAATCATATTACAATCAGTCACAGCAGGTGGTGTTAATCCATGAAAAGCATAAGCATCAAAATACAGCCATTGAATTAAATATTATTTCAAGTGTTCTGGCAAAGTAATATTTTTGTATCATTCTTGCAAAAACAGAATTGGCCAAACCATTAGTCTAAGAACAAAAAGCATTCCAACTTTCGGACATCATAGAATAAAAAAAATTCATGCTCAGATCAAAAGCCCCCCCCCCCACATACCTTAAAGGAAATAAGTTGTATAAACAAACAAAAGTCTTACAGATTTTATTCACAAAGCTGAAAATTGAACCAAAAGGTTTGCATATATCATAATATTTGTATTTTTTTTTATTGGTTTTAGAATGTATGAGACCTTGTATCAGGGGTTAATTCCCTTTAAACCAAAGCAAACACATGCATGGTATAAAACAGATGGATGCCTACAATACAAGAACCTAAGTAACTGTGTAAATTGTCAATATTGCATTCTTTGAACCAATCCAAGTGTTTAACGGTGACTTGGTCTATCTGCCTCACAACTGTATATCCACTTAGATCTTTGTCAATATCCATCTCCAAGTTTGGAATGTATGAAATGATCTGACTGCTTAAAAAGCTAGCATGCTAAAACCTAGGTGGCAGTCTTTGCCAGTCACACAGGACAACATTAGGCGAGAGTTTATATTCGAATGTGAGCTACGTGATTTGTAAAATCAACAGACAACCAGCAGTGTTATTTCCAAATACTTCATACACACGGTCGTTTCATCGCTTTTGATCCCGTATACTAATTTTGCAAATCAAACATTTCAGTGTTGTTAAGATTTCAGATAAGAACTATGACATGAATTTTGTTTATATGCTATAGAAAGTTCACACGCGTATAAATCTTCAATAATTTATCAAGTATGCTGATGGTCGTAAGTTGAATTTCAAGGCAATAAGAGAATGCATTTCATGCCTGTTTACTGCTTAATAATGGTTCACAATCGGAGAGCACTTGAGCACCACGATAGTGCAACAGAAGTGACGTTTTTTAAACAAACAGCCCCACGGCATGACAGATTGAAGAGTTTTCCGTTTGTATTCAGAGAAACGATATAACGAAAAGGACTTCAGAAAGATCGTTAATAACTGATATAGCATCCAAAGAATTCAAGAATCATATCAAAACAAACCCCAGGGAGTACAAACTTCAAAAATTAGAAAAAATCAAAAAGATTTTCAAGGGTTTTTCAATTAATTAATAATTATCAATACAAAAATGCATTAAAGACAGAATTATTGCACATAATAAAAACATGGACACAATAGTTCAGTCAGAAGTTTTTTTACAGAGAATGGAAAGATACAGCTTGCACAGTAATGATCCATGTATATCGCATTGGATCATGTTACTTCTGATGAAAAATTTTAATTTCTCAAATACGAAAAACTTTCAGTTCATAACAGTTCATTTAAACCTCTCAAAATTCTCTCATCTCATTTAACAATAGAATATACTACAGATATAATCTTTGAGTATTTTACATGAATTGAAATCACTGTAAGTTTATTTTCTCCATCTTTCTTAATCACAGACCTAAAAGTTACCAATTTCTGGTATACAAAATTGTTTTCACTCTCTCATTAAATACACCAGTTAATAACATTTATGTTAAAAAATACCAAACTATAAAACAGGTACTGGTGAATTAAGTCGGGTGACAAAAAAAGCTTGAATATACATAAAGGAATGAAGAATCTACCCTATTTTTGAGTAAATGACCAGAGACTTCAAATGTTTTTCAAATGAACTTTACATAACAGTTACAACTAAAAAAAAATGCATCTGAAAAATGTTGTGCAGACCTCCCAACCTTATATTTTGGAGACGTTGACAGAAACCAGATTTGTTTAGCCTTAAAAGCATTTGTAAATGGCCTTTCTATTAAACAACCAAGTTAAAAATTTAACGAAACAATTATGAAACTAAACTGATACATTCACAACAATTGAAAACATGCCATTAAGCACAGAGACACCAAATTCCTTTAGTCCTTGAATTTAAATGCGATGTGACTTTTATAATCTATTTAATAATCTTTTAATCGCTAGGTTTGTAATAGGAGCCCATGGATTTTGTAGTCTCACCCGAGATGTTTATGTGGTTAGATTCATTGGAGCAGCAATTAAGAATGTAAAATGATAGGGGACGATTTCTGGTAAATTGATTTGACTATCTTACGGAGGACAAATAACTACTATTTAGGGGCTTGCCCTATAGAATTAGCATAATTTGACAATATAGGCTTACACATGAAGAGGGATCAAGCCTTCAATATCAGTCAAAGAATAAATAGATGACTCAGGGTTAAATTTTAGTTAATGCACAACTCGGAGCCATCTCAATATGCATGAGAAACTCAAAATGAGAATGACGAAATTTGTAACATCCCACGATGCATTTTAACCAATTATCGTACTGACAGTCTGACAGCGATGATAACAAAGTGACAATTTTATGCTGAACTAATAACATGGTTAGTACTTAAGCGAAATCATTTATCAAATTACAGAAATAGTGATACCTTAATTCTTTTTAAGCTTATTGCGTGATATGATTTACAGGCATAGTAGGTCCTAAGATATTTTTTACTTTGATCAAAACCACAGACCGCAATAGTATATATAACAATTATTTTTGAGACACAAATATTTACGGCCCCGCAAATTACAATATATTTCATGATTTCTTTTCATTACATCGAGATAACAATGAATTATTAACCATACGAAAATTAATGGTACATACCAACCATGAAATGAAGTTCATCGATTTGGAAATGAGAAAAATAATACAACAAAGGTAAGTTTATGAAAGACATGCGTGTTAAACACATCTTAAATACCGATCAAAAAAGTAAATACTCATTAAAACATCTTACGAGTATAAAGTTAACCTGTTTCAACATTCGCACTCATAGATACACATAACTATGTTTTTTATGATTTATCTGTCAAACTTTCTTCTAATTGATTATTGAAAAATGATATTATCTTTAAACTGAGTATATTGAAAATTTACTTCTATTTTTGTAATTTCGTTATAAGACTTTATTGGTAAATGCACGGAAGTGCTATATACAAGTGTTCAAATATCAATTTTATTTTTTTTTCCATTAATACCATACATGCATATGAAAATTCAAAATATGCATAATCATCCGCGCTTTTTAAACTGCATTTTAAACACATATGACAAGAAAAAAAAACGAAACTACAAAAAAGATCAAACAGACTAAAGTCATACAATAATGTAGATAATTTTCCCTTTTAAGTTTAAAGAAACAAACATTAATATCAGTAAAAAAGGTGTTGGTAATATCTCACATCAAACAATGAGAAAATAAAGGGTTTAAAAACATATATCTACGTATATCATACAAATCAATTATTGTTATTTGACAACAAAGTGTCAATTGCGACCTATCGCTTAATCATGCCACAAATGACACCCAGCGTACAATACACACGAAATGAAATAGTCAACACCTTTATCCCGACCCCTATGATACCTGCTCCCTTTGATCTAGCCGCCCTCTACACTACAGGTAAGGCGATATTAAACAAAAAGAGAAAATATGCACGATTAGAAGAAGAAACTCACCCGAACTTGAAGTTACCGGGTGGTAGAAAATGCAGATCTTCAAAAAACATAGGATGATGGAACTGGGCGAGTCTAAAGATCGCCAGAGCATGTTTACAACAATCAAGTCACACTTATTTTTATATGAACAATACACAAATTCATTAATTCCACGAAATCCGATCTCTTTTCAGTATAATACAACATTGCGAATAGCTGACACGTTTTTGTCACATTGTTAAATCCAGTGTGCGATAAAATAAACGGTAAAGCAATCCAAATTTATGAACGATTATTTTTCGTACGGAGTAATACAATGACATGTCCGAAAAGTCGCGAACACAACGCAACAGTTTGTTTTTGATCGAGATCACGTGGTGTTTACACATACTATCAGTAGGCGGAGCTTAATACAGCGCGGGAAATTCATTGAGTACAGTTATTTTCGTGATCCGTATTCCACTTCTGTGTCCTATTCGTAACACGAGGCCGTGATTATAATACAAACTCAAAATACCTGTTTAAATTCTATTTCTGACTGCATTTCCAGACCCTTGATTTAGTAAAACCAGCGGTTCTACTTCCTATATTTTTAATCGCTACATTTCATGAAGATCACATTTTTTTCATAAGATATTTATAAATAAGGGAATTATCCTTTTAGTTTTATTAATTGACACAGGAATGTTTGAATGAAGGAATTGAACAAAAGACAAGACAATATTTGAATAAAAATTTCCGACCTTTTAAGGTTGTTCAGATTAATATTTATCAACAAAAATACTTAATAAAGGTAATCTACTCCAGATTGACATCAAGAAATCATAACAGAGAAATATTGTGAGTTTAGTAGTATGTAAAAGTAAATTGTATTTATATGTTATGGTTATGAAAATGAAGCTAAATTCAGACACAATGATTGGATATTTCTGTTGTGCTACTCAAACAGTAAATTTCTGTTCATGTCAGAAATTTGTTAATAAATACAGAATTCCCGTCATTGACACAGCTCATGTTTACTTTTTAATTACCATAAAAGGAAAGGAGTTTTTAGGTTTCGAAAAGAAAATACAAATCTACAAGAAATCTCCATATATGGGGGGTGTGCTCAATACTTTATGTGTATTGTACAATATCTCAAAAGCATTCAACTCAAATAGAGAAATGAACATTGAATCCCTTCAAAGTATTCTCCGGGGTTTGAAACACATAATTTCAATCTCTGAAACCATGTCTGAAATGCATCACGGTACGCTGATTTAGGTATACCTCTGAGACACTGACTGATGGCTGAGCCAAGGGCCGGTCGGAACTTGTATTGACGACCAGATAAGAATTTTTTAAGTTTTGGAAAAAGGAAAAGTAGCATGGGGCTACATCTGGAGAGTATGGTGGGTGAGGCAAGGTAACCTTATCCGACTTCAAAAATTGCTTCACAAGCTCAGATATATGTGGTGGAGCATTATCATGTAGTAAACGAACATGCCTAAATTCTGACAGAGGGTGTCGTTTCTGATAATATTTCTTGAGCTTTTTTAGTATAACGTCTCAGTAGTACCGACCTGTAACACTTTTGCCCTTCGGCACCGCAATTTGTATGGCTATACCATCACAGGAGAAGGATATGCAATAAAGGACCTTCATTGTGCTCATGGTCCTTTTCCCAACTACAGGCCTTCTACCATGTTTGGGGAGCCATATTTTGTTTCCAACTTTTCTTACTGGTTCGAAATAGTGAACCAATGTTTCGTCACCAGTAACAATGTTTGCAAATTGTCTTTGATTGAAGTTTGGAATCATTTTGAGCAATTGCTTAGCGGTTTGTACTTGTATCCTTTTTTGGTCATCTGTCAATATATGGGGTATCAATCAGGCAGAAATCTTCCGTACTTTTAAAATACGCTTCAAAATGAAATGCACCTGCAATAGCGTTATGCCAACAGCTTCAGCAATATCACAAATCGTGTACCTGCCATCGCTTTCAATCATTTCCCTGACTTTTGAGACATTTGTCTTGCCAATTACAGTCACAGTTTCACTTATGAACCGTCTCATAAGATACCTTATCACACCCATAAACTTCCCCCAATTCAGTAAAAATCTGTTTTATCGAACAACCAAGTTTTGTGCGAACTTTTAAATAAGCTCTAATTTCTTCAATATTCTCAACCCGTTTCTTAACCATTTTTACATTTAGCCATTTTTACAACAGTGGTCAATGACTGGCTCTATTGAAATGACTTCAAGTTTAAAATAATGAATTGTACTACCATGGTTGCCAACTAGACTGCCATGAATGAATTGTATTACCATGGTTGCCAACTAGACTGCCAGTAATGAATTGAGTGACCATGGCTGCCACCTGGACAGCCAGCAACTAATCGTTTGATCACGGTTGCCAAATGAATCGCTAGTTATGAATTGTGTGATCATGGTTACCAACTGGATTGCCAGAAAAATGATGTGATTATGGTTAAAACTGGACTGCCAGAAACAAAAGATATAAGCATGATTGCCTACACAAGATCACACCCCAATCTAATAACCAGACTGTTCAAGTTTGTAAAAAATCTGAATAAAAGTAAAGAATAAACACAGGATTCACTAAAATAATAATTGGTGTTTTATTAAAAATAGAAACTACATGCAATAATGTAATATTCAAGCACAATTTCTCTCATTATCAATATTATAACAAAATACATGTTTACCCACGTGATAGATCCCTAATTTGGTACAAGAGAGGAACAGGGTTGTAAATATGCATGGTTTTGTTTAAAAAATTCCATAGTGACATTATACCACTAAGGTTTTATATAGCTCAACATAGACAGTCTGACCTGTGAACAAAGGCCACCAAAGATAGATAAAAATATTACCTTAATGACCTTTGTATGGAGGTTTGTTTCATCCACAAGATTAACATATTTATGTAGATTTTTCACTGGGGTTTAATGTAGCATCAACAGCTAGGGTCATATGGTGACTTTCCAGCTTTAACGCAGGAATAAAACCTCACTGACCTTCCACAACCTAGCTGGACAGCTTCCTCATGCATGAACTTTGGTCCTGAATGGGATTTGAACTCACAGCAGTGAAGAACCAGTGATTGCAAGTCAGAGACCATAACCACTCAACCATGGAGGCCCCTAGATTTATGTAGAAGAGGGACCATTACAAACATAATGGCCTTTATTGACAGGTGGTTGTCACTCCAGTTTTACTATACATGCATTTGGAGTTACATCAATGTTGCAATATAAAATGAATGAATATATCACAATCGGTTACAAAAAATAGTCAACAGTATCAAATTGTCCCAACACAATCTTGTATACAAAACAGGAAGAAATTCAGAAATCAAATCTTAACCTTAGGTTATAAAACAAACTTCAGTGGCCTATCTCAGAATGCAGACTAACCATTGGTCAATATCATACCAGAAATCAGAAAAATCCAATAAGACGCTTATATTCTGAAACATGCCCCTAACTTTGGTTTTATACCCAAAAGCCACATCTACAGTCACTAACAAATTGTCATTTCAAACAAGTGGTAAAATGAATGCGAAAATAAAAAAAAACAATTACCAAAACATGCAGAATAAAATTGAAGCCTTGTTTCCATACTACAAAAATTTTAAACATAAAATATATTTTAATCTTAGCTAAGACTCTTTGATCAACCAAATGATTTTTAGACTCCATGCATTACAATAAACATTTTCAATAAATTAACAAATGTATAACAAACATATAACCACATTTTAAACAGTGTTGTTTTTTATAGTCCCAATTTATAGGCACAAGAGACTTATAATATTTTATTCAAACATTTTATTTTTAATGTTCTAAAGGGACACAACTCCAAATTTACATAAATAAAATTCAAAAATAAAAAACTACAAAAACTTATCATGTACTTAACATCCAGTTTCATCCACAGACAGTAGTAATGAACCTGTTATGGTAAAGTTGTAACGAGTTTCATTTAAAACACCCATGATTAACTCAAAATTTAACTACAGACGGGTTCTTCGAGACCATATTCTGTGAAGAATAGTTTTCATCCAATGTACTTTTGGTTTAATTTGGGTGTTTTAAATAGTATGAGTTACGATCTTACCATCATATGTAACTTACTACTGCCTGAGGTTTCATACATAAATGTTCATTTTGTTGAAATCTTAAAGATATAGTGTAATCACTTGACTTAAAACTCGACTTTATCATATCTATACAACGCTACTATCATTAGGAATATGAGCTTGTACATTTCTTCATTTCAGACGACAGCAAATGTTTTGTGACTATTGTCATTAATTCATCTAACATACACTTTTTATTATAACTACTATCAAATAATCAAAGTTTATAGAATTTTAAAAAATATATCTGAAGTCTAGTCTCTCTGAAGATAAGAATAATGCCCTTAGTTCTGTAAGATAACATAGTACAAAAATCAAATATAGAGCAATTCCAAAGAGGCCTTCTCTTGAGCAGCAACCTCCCTTCAACAACAGTATAAATTTTTCCCACTGTATGATTTAGCTGTTAATTTAACCTATCTAGAGCAACAACCTCTCAACAATAACATTTTTTCTCCTCACAATGGGTGTTGCTTTGGAGAGGTTGCACTGTATCTGGCCCAGAATGCATGACATTCACATAAACATAACATGCGTAATGCAGAGTATGATAACACATCAAACAAACTAAAAACAATAATTTGAACATCACAAAGTCTGGTTTAAATGGAGCATGAAAAATGTACAAATGAAAGTTGCATGGTAATATCACTACAAAAATAAACTTCACTGATTTTTCATTTTCCCCCTCAATTGAAATCATAATGAGCAATTGAAAAAAAAAAATCTTTTTGTATACTGCATTTTAACATTTTTATATAAATGAAAGTAATTTTTTCCCATTGGCACAGAAAATGCATCCATATGAATTACAGGTAAAGCTGGGAACAAAGGCCACCAAAGGAAGGGAAGAAATTTGGCCTTAATACACATTTGGTTTTAATTCTGGTCATTAATGAGGTCTAGAATATTGACACGTGTGCATATGAGTGGCTGTAGTACAAAGTGGCCTTGGTTCAAGGTGGCTGATAACTCAGGTTCGACTGTATTAATTCTTGAGCAAAAATCCAACAAATTCACAGACCATTCTTACAAAACGTTGGTTTGCAGTTATGCGACCCAACTTTAGGTAAGTCAGCGAGCATTTTTGTTAACATAATAATTACGCTTGTACAATAAAGGAAAAGCTGGTATCAAAAATGGAAGAAATATTTTTTTGCCAAAATTGTTGAAAAAAATATTGGGTCAGGGGATTTTTGAATGAGTCTGGCAAGTAACAGCAAACAATCATTTTTTAAGGATAGCCTATTCAATCGAAACAACACAATATACGATTATCAAGAATACCCACTGACGGCAATTTTGCATTTTATTTCATCGGTGTAGATGTCAATGAAGTACACAAAACTCAAAAGCAAGATACTGTGGCCAGAAAAAGAGTCGTGTTTACAATTACATGACTGACCCTACAGCAAAATCCTGAGTAAAAAAATAATTGGGGAAAATCGTACCTCCGAAGTATGAAGGGTATAAATTTAATGCGGGGGGGAGGGTGGGGATCAGTGGGGGGGGGCGTCCTCATGCCTGGACCGATTGAGATTACAAACTTTTCCATGCCCTGTGGTATATTAAGAAAAATAGTCAAAGAAAAAAATTGGCTTATCTATTTTTTTTTGGTCAAGTAACCCACATGACTACTTTTTGCAGCCTGATCAACACAGAATAATTGCATACTCAGAGTAATCATAAATGCTTAAAAAATCAATGAGAGAGTCAGTGATGATAACATTTTGCACATAAATGACACAAATAACATCTTTCTGGAACAATATATTTTTAAATTAAGACTGATATGATTATCCACGCATTCTAATTGATCTAATTGATTGTAATAATCACTGATAAATGAACTGAATGTTATTCAGTAAAATTATAAGTAAGATTTTGAGGTTTACATTAATTTCAAGTATAGCAAAGAATTTTAAGTTACAACAATTGAAGATCATAAAATCTGCAATTGGATGACCTAGACAACATCTAATGATTAAGTGTCCTTAAATTAAATGCAGAGACCAGTATCATGATGCAGCATTTCCACTGGTCAATATTTTAACTGCATGCCCCAAAAAACAAACAATCAGACGCTTGTGTTCTGTAACTACATCCACTTTCGACACACCTTGACCAACAACATCTAATCTCAGCTGTACCTGGTAAGCCAGCATCAAAACTGTTTGGAATTTCTTGGATGTAAAACTGACAAATATGACGGCCTCCATTATAGAAATCCCAATCAAGTTGGTTTTTCCTTCACAAAGTACTGCTTGTTGTATACTATGTACTGATGAAAGCATAAGATTACACTCTTTGGAGGGCAATTCTGTGTCCAAAGTCAAATTTATATCATCAGAAACTAATATTAATAAAATATTGAAAAACTTTTGTTCTCATTCAAGAATCAGAATTTGACTGAGAAGATAAAAATCGTTGAAAAATTTGTCTATGAGCTTGTAGTTCTGCTGGTGACAATGGTTGAGCATCAGAATTGACTTGCTGAATAGGCGGGTGCAGAATTGGTTGGTTCCGCCTCCGAATCAGTGCAACTCTAGGTGACATCATCAAAACTGGTGAGGCTTCGCCAGTAGTAACCTTGATTTCACCATCTGTTAGTCGTTTGACAGCTTGAAGGTGTAAAGAAGGGTGTGGCTGGGATTTAGAAGTCGACGGTGAAGGGTCGTTTTTGTCGTCTGCTTCAGCATCAATGTCTGGTACAACTTGTAGAGATCCTACAGGAGCTGACATTGCTCTCCTAATGAAAAGAAGAAATCGAAACAAATAAAAAAAAATACCTCAATATGTAAAAATTTCTCATACATAAAACTTGAATAAATCAGCCAACAATATTAAGAGGAAGTGTAAAAATGTTAATTCTAGACATTAAAAGCACAGACATAAACTGTTAAATAAATGAAGAGATGCTTAGAAGGTCTAAGTACAAAACCAGGAATTAACTACATAGTATCATAATACAGGAAGATTTGAATAACTTTCAAGTTACACTCAATAATTATTACATTACACCTCTTGAACTTTGAAACTCTAGACTTCAAATTTCAGGATGTACGAAAGAACAGCCATACAGTTTTTACTTTGGAAACATGATATCAGGAATTTTAATGTCATATAAGGAACTAATGAATGTATGTCATTTACATTTGATAGATATCTTTTACTGTCATAACTGATTCCTGATCTTTTCCTGCCAATAAAAAACTTCATGACTCTCAGTCCTTAAAATTTCCCCCGACTTTTCCCAAAGCAGACAAACTATGATGACCAGGAACACAGACCTGACAGATTTATAAAAAAAACTCACCATGTTGCAATAATTGTGCTTAAGGAATCTAGAACTTGAGTCGCTGTAAGTCGGTTCAATGGATTCATCAGTAACAACTTCTTCACAACAGACTTGGTGTTCTCCGACACTCTCATATCACTAAAATATAACAACAGTTACATATATTCTCATATCACTAAAATATAACAACAGTTACATACACTCTCATATCACTAAAATATAACAACAGTTACATACACTCTCATATCACTAAAATATAACAACAGTTACATACACTCTCATATCACTAAAATATAACAACAGTTACATACATTTTCATATCACTAAAATATAACAACAGTTACATATATTCTCATATCACTAAAATATAACAACAGTTACATATATTCTCATATCACTAAAATATAACAACAGTTACATATATTCTCATATCACTAAAATGTAGCTATAGATACATACACTTTCATTAAAATCATTAAAATAAAACCACAAATACTCATAATGTATGCATTTGATTTCCTTCTCTACTGAAGTCAAAGAATTGTAATTGATCAGTATATCTAAGACAGATTCTGTTAGCTAGAACTGTCATAAAATGCACTAATATGTAATAATATATTAAATTACATATTCTGTGTTTTTGAAATACATAAATAAATACTGAAGCTGTCAACGCATATTACCTTGATTTTATGAATTTACACATGGGACATCTGCATAAAATTATGTGCCCACAAATTAAAAGGTACATAAATTAACGAACATTTCAAATATTACATTTATCCAAAATTAAGGCAATACTGAAATTTAGCAATCATATATAAATCAAGAGTACCGATTAACTATAACTATGTTGCAATTAAAAGGTACTGAACTAACAGTGAACTCTAATGGCAATAATGGTTTTTCTAGAGCTGAACAGAAGGGTGCCACGCCCTTTTTTGTCCCCACCCTGCTGCCCTTATTATATCAAATTTAAGTCACTATTTTGGCAGAGTTTACTAAAATCTATTTGAATAATAAAAGTTCAACATATATAGATTCTGTCCTGTATAACACAGTACAATTAATTAATTGCTGAGTTACAATGGAAAAAAAATAAAGTGATACAAACCTTGGAATCTTAAAGTCGGCCGCTTTAATTTTACGGAATAATTCTTGAGGAACGCTATCATAAAATGGAAACTGACCATACAACATCGTAAACAGCACTACGCCTAGAGCCCACATGTCACTTGGCTTACCCAAATATGGAGATCCTGAAAATAATGGCATGAAATTTCATTAAAATATAAGCAACATTAGGTAACGTAACATTTGAAGGTATAGCAACACAATGCTAATCCATAGGTCATAGAGGTCGAATTCTGGGCCATTGCCAAGAAGATTTTAATATCTTTGCAGTCCCTGTGTTTAGACTTAAGCAACCTAATCAGCAGTGTAACGAAGTGATCAAAATATGATGAAAGAACCTGCTTTGATGTTATATGAAAAATTAACTTAAACAAACATACTTATGCTTGGTTCCAAACAATGTAGCTAAATTTTGTGGATAAATATTATTCATTATTATATAGTATGTTGATAAAACAATATTTTAAGATTGACTTAACAATTAAGTCATAAAAGCTTACTGGTTCAAGAAAAGTTGGAGGATCACACATTTTGAACTTAAAATAAATTAATTTCATGTCTGATATCTGATGCATTTACCACTACATGTATATCAGAAAATCACACATTATGAACTTACCACAAACTTAATTCCTAGTCTGATATTTGATTTAATTTAACACAAAATTGGATCACACATTTTGAACTTACCACTAAGTACATCAGGACTAATATAGGCAGGACTTCCACGTTGATCTAATAATAAATCACTCTCACTAACGAGATGTTTACCCAAACAAAAATTGGTAATCGTAATTCTACGACTTCCCTTGTTTAACACCATATTACCAAGTTTCAAATCACGATGAACGATATTCTTCTGCAATGGAAGACAAAATGCATACATAAAATTTAACATCAATGGGAGAAATCAGAATTAATTATCACCAAGAATCCATGGACATGTTTCATTGACATATCATGTCTGAAATAGCTGATTTTAAACTTAAGAAATCTTGCTATCCATTGCTTGTAAATAACAAGGGTTTTATTTGATGGTTTTGGGGAACTACAGTCAACAGTTAAAGGTAAATATCTGAAATGTATACTATTAGTAAACTCTTTAGGTTTAAAAATTGCTATATTAGTTAAGGTATGTCCCTTTAATGAGCTCCATATTTTTTACAAATTCATTATACATTTCAGGTTTGCTTTTTTCACAGACTGAACATAGTAAGATATCCTAGAAAAAATATAAATGCCTGACAGAACTTTGATAGAAGGTCATAAAGGTATCAGAATGACAGCTTTACCACTTTATAAAAACCAATATCATGAATGGTAAATTTCATAGTCTTCACAAAGTGATGCCTCAGTCATCTCAGATAACAAAAATATAACAAAACTAAAACAAGACATAAGATCAGAAAACAGAATAGTTTTGATTCCAGTAAATTGACCAAAACAATAGGGAAGGTAGGTAGGTAGGTCGCAAAACTTTCTTTTCTATTTTTTTTTAAACATATCTTTTGTACTTTGGAGGCACAATTTATCCCCAAATATTTTCATATTTTAGATTTTGTTGTTAGATATTTAAGGGTCAGCACAAAAGAATAGGGTACCCTGAAACAGTTATTTTTTTCTTGCCTTATTATCATTAATAATTTTGGGATCAGCATCTCAAAGTCCTGTCATTATTAAATGTGCAGACATGATATTTATCAGACAAATGATCAAACAATTTAACTATACATTGATTGGTCCAGTCAAAATCAGTAGAAAGTTAAGTTTGGGATCAATGATGGTATATTGACTTAATTCCTAATAGTTGTTTCAAGAATAAGATATGTAGACCAAAAATACAAAGATATCCAATTATTAAGGTCATATCTTATACCTTATGTAAACATTCCACAACTCTAACGATATCAAAAAAGATAACAATGGCTTCTTTCTCTGACAGCTTTTTTTCTTTTATCACATAATGTTGCAGATTGATTAGATCGCTATTCTGGTCGCTAAAGTTGTGAGGAATCAAGCAGTCCAAAACAAGACAAAGTCGCTTCCTACGTCTTCCCGTGTATTCAGCTTTGCTGGCTACTTCAGCTTCCTTTTCCTCCCACGCTTCATCCTGGAAATACAATCAAAATATTTAAATTTTCTGTCACCTTAGTCTTTTTAGTTCATACCAAAATATATAATTTGGGTAGAACCAACAAACTTCTGTTGGTTAGCTGGACAGCTTCCTCACACGTGAAATTTGTCGAGGAGGGATTCGAGCTTACGGCATTTAGGGACTAGTGATTACAAGTCATACCTATGTATAACCTATCAAATATGTTTCAATTTATGTGAACAGCAATAAATAAAATTGACTGGTTTCAAATTATCTTATCATCAAGTGACTTATAAAGTGACTAATAGGCCTACAAAGCCATGTTGTGTATGTTTTATTTGGCATATGAAGAAAAACATCAATATTTTGACCACATTCGGGAACAAATCTTGGTCTTAATATTGAGGTGGTATCATTAACGAGTTGAAATATAGAGGAAATACTGATTAGTATAAACTGATAAAAATATCACTGTTTAATAAAAAAGCTTGAAAACAAATCTACAGAGCTCTTATTTTTTACCAAATAAACTGATTCCAGATCAATTCACCTTGAAAAATATAAATTCTGCATTAAAAACTGGGGAAATTTCCTGACAAACAAATAGATAATATGTTAAGTTTGTCAAGACCCACATGAAAGAGTGAGTGGTGCAAAATGGGCAGCCCCTTTGAAATTAAGATTTAGCTAATCTATCATTTACCTTGAATAACCCATGATGATGAACTACCCCATCTTGATGTCGTAATAGACACAGTAAGCTATATTCTGTGTGTATCAACATTTTGCCCTGTCTGTCATCCTGACGCTCACGGCCACCATGCTCCAATGTAAGAATCTGAGAAAAAAAAAATAATGTGGTTTTCAATTTGTTTAAAAAAAGGGAATTCTCATATGACAAGATAACTTACAGTGACATGTTTAGTGAACAACAAACTTTTAAAATCCCATGCAACAGATACTACAGTAATCATGGTATGCTAACTGATGAATATAAATTGATTGATTGATTGATTGATTGATTGACTGACTGACTGACTGACTGACTGACTGACTGACTGACTGACTGACTGACTGACTGACTGACTGACTGACTGACTGACTGACTGACTGACTGACTGACTGACTGACTGACTGATCGATTGATCTAGCGACTGACAAACTTGATTTTTGAGATATTGCCACTAGATCCAAAAATTAAACTGCAAACAATTTTTTAGAGTTCTAATGACTATTTTAAATACCTTGAGAGTATAAAAATTATCAGTTCCCTCTTTCCGTGCCAAACACTGAACAATACTCTTCACAGGAGAAGTTCCAATTCTAGGACCTGGAATAAGGAAGTACAGTAAAACTAGGCTATTCAAACAACCTTTGGGACCAAAGAATAATGGACTATTGGTATATACATTAATTGGAAAGTAAGACCCCAGGCTTACATGTGGGTAGAAGTTAGAACCACCGACCTTCCATAAGCTAACTAGACAGCTTCCACATATGTAAAATTTTGTCCTAGGTGGGATTTGAACTCAAAGCAGTGAGGAGCTAGAGATTACCAGTCAGGTATCATAACCACTTGATCATGGAGGGACCCTGGTCTATACATCAGAATTTGCTGCATAGAGTGGTCATATTGAAAACATTGAGATAGAGAAGAAATTCAATGTGGAACTTTTTTTAAGTCAACAATTGTGTCTAGTACCAGGAAAACACGGACTTAGAAAGTGAAATTCTGTAAAATTTCCAGATATGACTCAAGTCTGTGATAGCTAATATCACAAAACGTTTATAAAGGTGATTTCATTTTTTTCCCAGATTTTTGTATCATTTGTTAAATTGTTACTATCAAAAAAGTTTTTGAAACTATGAAATCTGCTTACCTAATAAATAAGGGCCAGCTCTTTTAATGCCCCCTGGTGGCGGCGGTTTGATATCCATAAAGCTGCTGAATGAGTCCAGTCTGTTTATAATCGAGGTTGGAATGATTGACTTCACACTATCTGTAGTGCACTGACTTGTCCTTGACTTACCACCATTCATCATTAATGCATCGTGAGAGTATCCACTGAGGCCAGAAGTTTTATTAAGAAGTTCTCGACTCACAGTAGCAGTCATACTACTACCATGAGATGGGAACCTCTCTGAAGATTTAACACGAGATCCTGAAGCAATTCCATGCGTATGAATATTATCTACACTAGCTGCATGTCTTTGACTGTTGCTTGGTTCAGGTCTGTAAACATGAGGTGACCTAACACGAGTTGAGTCTAACAATCTAGGTGAAGAAAATGCTTGATTTTGTAGACCATCACTACGAGCACTTTGTTCAGATGACCTTATAGATGTAAAACCTGAACTTTCTGATGGTAATCTGTTCAGCAACTGATCAAGATTAACACAATCTGGATCCATGATATAGTCTGGGGTTAACAGAGGAAATGATATAGTTGAATCATTAAATAATGGACTAGGTATTGAACTTCCAACATACATTGCATCGAATGATCGAAATGGAGGTATAAGAGAACTAGGTAGCACATCTGATGCAGTCTCCTTCAATGAGCTGACACTGAATACTGTCTGAGCATGATTTAAGACATTTAATGAAGAATTTGAAGTCACAGTGGAATTTACAACATGAGAAGAAGCACCAGAAATGGTGACACTGTTTGGTTTTGAGGGTATAGGTGATTTTATGCCAGCTTTACTTGACGTTTGAGGTAATGCAGACACTTTTTTCAAAGATTTACTGCTTGGAGAAGAAATCTTTTGAAGTAAACTAGCATGAACCTGACTTTGGTGTTTCATAGTAGGAGTTTGTGAAACTGCTGGGGTTTTGTCAGTAACACTAAGAGCACGTCTGGTCTTCAATGCTGTATAAACTTGTTTTGATGTTTCATGATTCTGATGCACAAAGCTAGAATCTAGAAGGCTTGGTTTAGTGAGAGATTTTGAGCTGTCATTTCTACCACTGCCTGAAGACGTTCTTCTAACACCTCTTCTAGACAGAGCTAGTTGTTCCTCTGACTGGTTTTCAAGACTTCGTTTTGATCCGTCATCCTTTTTTGGGGCCTCTTGTCCCTGTTCATTGGAATCTAACCGGGCTTGTTTGGCTCCATGCCTACCAACATCACTTGTGGCTGTACTTCTTTTCATTTACAAGCAGAAAACAGTTCAATACATCCAGTCTGAAAAGAAATAAAGCATATTAATATTGGTATGAAACACTGCAACTATTCTTCTTTACTTAAATAATTTATTCTTTGTATTAACTTGATGTAGTTATACACTAAGAAACCTTAGGAAGCAACACTAGTAGTAATGCCTCAAATGCGTAAGACTACTTCATCTTTCAACTCTAAAATAACCTTTATAACACTAATATTAACGTAATGTTTTATTTGTACAATGATTTAATGTGTTGATTCTCTTTACAAATAGGTGGGCTAAATCATAAAAGAACTTTGAAGTAGATATTTATATAACTGTAGTTACATATCACTGATCAGCAAACAATGAAGATTTCAATGAGCAATAACAAATATTATGTTTGAACATTTTATGTTCCAGAAAATAACAAGCCATCATCAAAATTCAAACATTTGAAGACAAAATACAGGCATTGCTGAGTTAGCCATATCAGCGTTGATTATGTCTAGTGCAGTAATGGTAGTGTGTGAACACTGTTCCCATTCACATAAAATCTTGCATAAATCGCCCAATAAAATTGGAAATCACGCAACACTATTTCAGTGGGTGCGACATTGCTCGCGTTTAGAAATGTTTAGGGACAAATCGCCAATTTTCTGGAAAAAAACGATCAAGAAACAAAAATTAATGCATTGTGACTGTGGCTGTTTTTGTTTCTTCTAGATAGCGACTATGCTTTAAAATCGATAACTTTACAACTTCACGAGTTTTGATTTGAATGCATACATGTAAGTTTATTTCAAATATTCATACCCCAAAATACTTCTCTAACCCAAAGATTTCAGACCTAGGGGGTAAGCTTACCCCCTATTTCAGAAGTGAGTGGGAACACTGGTGTGAATCTGATGCACAAGTATTTATTAATTTAAATATAAAAATAAAATAGGTTATACAACTATCAGTAGCAGGAAATCAGAATCTGCATAAAATTCAATGATTATGTTGCTTAACTGAAATAATACACTGAATTAATTTATGCAAGAGCGGCCCATGCAAGAGTTTACCTGGTTTTGCTTGATTTAATTTATTATAAAAAGGAACTAACTTCACTGGCATAAACTGAGAATACGGCAGTGTGAGTCATCTATTTGAAAACCTATTCAAAGAAAGGTAAAAATATATAATACGCGCTCTTACCATTTCAAAAAGTTTGAAATTCAATGTTTCAGTAGAACGTCACGTACAAGTTTACACTTTCTTGTGCAACATTTTTGTATTTGACAGCTGTGTGTACGGAAGTAGAATTTAAGTTGACTGGGCATGTGCATAGGAAATGTAGGTCAATGTGTTTGATTAAATTACTCAGGAACAATGTTCACAAAAATGACTTCATCATGTCATTTCAGTATAGTAAACATTACTATTTTAAAATCTATGATTGTTCTTTTTGTTTTCAACTCAAACTGGTATAATACATCATTTATATTCAAAGACAAATGTTTTTTTGAATTATAATCGATTATTAAGTTTTAGCAATGAAACAAACGAACAATGAATATAAACTGGCCCCCGTTCCATGTTGCGGTGCACCGAATTGTACAGAGTCAACGGTACCAGTGTAATGCTTCTATTCACACTGATCATTCAATCAGATCGTACCTAGACCATTCTCTCTAAGGCAAAATGAGTAGTTTTTGCTTTATTAAGAAGTGTCCGTCGTTGCTTCAACCAGTTAAAGGTACGATAATTTGAAGTATGTTCAAAAATAAGAAAACTGATGTTGCAAAGTGTAATGAAATCTCCATAGGCAGAGAACTTCGAAATGTCACCATAATTCGCGATGTTATTTGTCAATGTCAAAGTTTTGTACTAGTTCCCTCTAACGATGTGCGTCATTAAAAAACTTCACTAACATGCACAAATTATCCTGATGCTCATAATCACTCAGTCCGTGTTTCATTTGTAATAGAAATCTATTTTCATTAGACTTTTCTTTTCAGATGCTGTTAAGTGCAATCTTAAGCTGGCATGTCGGACTTTATATACTGTTCCTAATGAAACATTAGAAAAACAAAGAACATCTCCCTTAAATGCAAAACGTGAACAGATTGAGGAACGTTCTCGGACATTAAAAAAAAGTGAAATTTCTGAATATAGGGACAGACTCCCGGAATTCTTACCAACACATGTTCTTGAACACAGAGATCGCATTTCTGAATTACTAGAAAGGAAGGATATGTTGAGACGCAGAAAGATATTTGAAATTCCTGAATTTTATGTGGGTAAGTTCTCAGATGTTAAGTTATTGCTGCAGTACTCTTTCATACTATTTCATGACATTTATAGTTTTAAAAATGGTTTATTTTCCTTAATTCAACTGAAAAAAATTGGCATAGAACATTTTGCACAATTTGACCCAATTTGTAGAAGAGTTCTTTCGGTGAAAAGTTCTTTGGTGAATTCCTTTCTGTTCAATGTATAAAATTATAGAAGCCACTTTTAGTATAAAATTCTACTGAATCATCCATGCTGGATGTCATTTTGAGAAGCAAACTTCGTTTTTGGTGGTTACTGTTAGTGTTAAGGACTGCAGCATAGCCACAGGCCTAAGTAATATTTTGTTTCTGCTGCATTAAGTATTTGATACAATAAATAAATGATTGAGAAATAAAAATAACCAAATCTGTCTTCAAAGAAAACAGTTAGCATGCCATTAAATGGTCTTGACTTTTGATGGAGTTAAGTCATATGTTTAAGCAAATGTGTTTTTTTATCAAAAATAGACATGCTTGTCTTGTTAGCTCAGTGGTCTCTTTTCACACATTCTTTTAACTAGCCTGACAGTAACTAATCTTTACTATAAATGTAAGAGCTTAAATTCATGTTTACATTAATAGTGATTTCCAGTTCCGTCATTTTTTATGGTATTTATTGACATTATTTGCATTGTTCTGATTATTATTCAGGTGTAGTTGATGAACAGTGAAACCTCACTTTACCGCCACATTCAGTATTAGAATTCTGATCATCTTATTTAACAATCACTTGTTAGGCATGCTTTTATTTTATTTATTCTATATTTCGATATGATAATGAGAGCATAACATGGTGTGTATGTATGTATGCCCTTTTTTAGTCCCAAGAGTTTGGTGGTTTTAATTATCAAGTCTTAGTACATGTATGTTAAGGCTGTGGTCTAGTAGTTAATGCGCTGGACTTGTAAACCCGGAGATTCGGGTTTGAATCCCAGTTGTGGCACTGGCAGGTTATACTCTTCTATGAAAATTTGACAAAAATGTTGATTTTCCTCCATATGTGAAGAAATTGCCAGCTTCTTGTGGAAGGGTAAGTTAGATCTGGTTAGTATAGTCCAGAAAACTGGTTAGGTGAACCAGTTGCTGGATATAACTGAAAAAATGTTGAAAATGTTTGTTACTTTTTGCTCACACTCATTTATAGAATGTTTGAATCTGTTACCATTTATTTTTTATCATGATTTCAGGTAGTGTGTTAGCAGTGACAGTAGCTGATAAATATGCTCCTGGAAAGAGCAGTCGTTTTGTTGGAATCTGTATTGATAGATCGGGACAGGGGTTATACCATAACTTCACACTAAGAAATGTTGTGGATGACCAAGGTAATATAATTGCACAATTTGACCCTATTATCATCATGAATTATGTCATTAATAGGTTACAATCTATGTAGTAGGTATATCCTAGTTTTAGGGAAATCCACCCTGCTCTTTGAAATTCTCGACTGTCATGTTTTCTAGAAGACAGACATAGTTTATAACTGTTTAAGATATTTAGATTGAAGACATTACATTCAAGGACATGACTTTGTCTCTAGCATGTGATTCACTTCTCTTTTTGATAAATGTTCGTTGCTTGCAGAATGCTGGAAGAATAAGTAAGTACCAGTAGACATTGGATTATTTATAAGTTCTGGTAGATGTTACAAGCTACTGAACAATTGAAACAATGTTTGTAATGGCATTAACCAGTTTTGTTATAAAATACAAGTGGACTCTGATTTTTAGCAGGTGCTCTTTTTGTTTTTTTTGTTACATTTCTGCTTCAAATTATTACTGGGCTGTCACATGTACTTCCAAGTTTTCTGTATAATTAATGGGAAAAAGGCTATTTGGTGCTTGTCTGAAGTAATATTTTGTTGTTACAGACATCAAACAAGTGACTTACACTAGTGGTGCAGATTGGAAATATTGAGTATGTTGTCTAGTTGATATTTTGTTCATTTCCAGGTGTGGAGATTATGTATGACATGTATAATCCTTTGTTGATAAGCATTCAAGTGTTAAAACTGGAGAAACGACTTGATGACAGCTTGTTCTATCTCCGAGACTGTCCTTTAGAATATAGTTATTTTCCACAAGATATGAAAGGACAAATGATACATAAAGGGGTACAGATTCCTGTTAATGAAACTAAGGTAAGACATGTCTTTGTGATAATTCTTATGCTCAAAGCCCAGGATCAGTGAAGTTCACTTTAAAAGTTGATAGACACTTTTTATGTGTCTGCTACATTTTGAAAACTCACTTGGATTCAAACTCAGAAGCATTTTGAATGTTTTGGAACCAATGTCAAACCAAAAGTGATTGTTGTAAACAAGTTCAGCTGCTTTAGTATGTTGTTAATTTCATCTTTTTACTGCTGAGGTAGATTAACCTAGTTTTTAGCTTCTTCAACCTTAAATTTTGTGCTTAATGACCAAAGATGTCAATGTGTCATTAAAAACATTAAACCTTAAATTTATGACAGCACCTAAGTGCCTTTTAGTCAAATGCTGCCTTATTTATCAAACCTGTGTTAACAGTCACCTGTTTATAATGGTCAACTGTGAACAATGGACAATCCTCACTCATGTACTGATGTAATAGGCCAAATAAACCATTGAATATAGGGCAGGGGCCTCTCTGGTTGAGTGGTTATAGTCTCTGACTTGTAATCACTAGCCTTTCACCACTGTGAGTTCAAATTCCACCCTAGACTGAATTTTTACATGTGAGGAAGGTGTCCTACTGGCCCTCCTGGGGTCTTCCTCCAGGAAAGTTGCCAAATGACCCTGGCTGTTGTTATGATGTTAAACTCTATTGAATATAGGCCAACTGCGCGTAATGGCCATATTTTTTCTCTCCCTTTTGTGACGTTTGTTCACAGGTTAGACTGTATATATTTATGTAATTGCGCTTATTATATATATGAGCTTAAAGCAAGGACACCGTTAAAATGTAACTCATTCTAAATTGTTGCATTAAATATTGTGGTGTTTTTATATAAGACAGTATAAATCTTACTTTGTAGGTTAAGCTAGGTCCACGTCCATGGAGTGAGCGCTGGGATAGACATGATTTAAAAGGTGTTGAGGAGTTTACTGCTTGGAAAAATGAGAAAGTAAAACTGAAAGCCATGAAGAGCAGGGAGCACCCTCAAGTAAAGAAATTGTGGGATAAATCTGACATTGTGAAACATTACAGAGAATCTATAAATCCTGAAGAAGCTGCTGATGTTTATGAGGAAGTGAAAGCAAGCAAAAAAAGCTGGAAAAAGAAAGCTATTTGAGTAATTTTCTTGGAAAAGATAAAAATGTTTATAAAAAATATGTCAAATTTGTTTCATTTTGTTCCAAGCACCTAGTTCTGTACCAGCATTTTTACATCTTCATCATGATTTCTGATTGGTTTACTACAAGGTTGAGCAGCCTAGTTATTAGATTGGGGTAAGTTCTAGTCTGGCAGCTACGAACAATCAGCTTCTGCTGGATAACTTAGAGTGTATTTGGGTGTTCTTGGGTCAAGGTCACAATTGTTAACAATAGGAAAACAGTTAACACTCCATAAACTACTGAAAATCAGGCTCGATGGCACCTCCATGTTTTGGGGTTACTTATTTTCAGTAAATATGGAAAATGTCAAGAACACTATCTTAGACTTACATATTTTTTTATTTTTTCATTAATAACTCATACATATCCCAGACAGGATACACAATAAATGCTCCATGAACCTTCAGGTAACATCATACATAAACAAATACCATTATCTCTTAGTCACAATGATATACATATACAATTATTTACATGCACAAAATATAGATTTTTAATGTAATAAAAAGACATATTTACAACACCAAGAATATAAATCAAATGAAAGGTTAATTACATTGAGTCAATGTTCAGAACTGTTAATTAATCCTTAACAACACAAATTCTCTCAAGAAACAAAGCTATCTAATACTAGTATATTTTTAAAAATTTGTTCAAATCCGCTAACACATTGACTGGTATATGAATACTATTTACTTGTAAACAAAATAGTTGACTATCAATTTTATTGTTATCTACAAGACAAAGATTAAACGTAATCAAAATTATGAAGTATTACAGTGTATTTTTTGTTCTGCTAACAAAATAAGCACAACAATATGCACAAATACTGTACCAAACCAATAAGAAGCAACAATACAGAACATGTACTGAATGAAGTAGACTTTATTTACACAGCTAATGACAGCAAAAAAATAAACATACATTCAAGACACTGTTTATATCACAAGCAGTAACCATTACTTGGAATGTGAAGACAGATTAATAGATAAAATGACAATTGCTGTACATTATATAAATGTGTTATTTTTCTTCAAAACATCTCAACAAAAGCAGTATTCACCAATTAAATTGAACTCTATTGTTAAAAAGGAAAAAACTGGTTTTAAACTTTATGACAAAAGAAGTTCATTTAATGACATTGAGCAGAGTTTTGAAGCAGAATATATCACTTTTTTTTCAGAAAAGGGCCTACTGATCCCTATTCCTGGATGATACAAAAATCTAGCAGGGTTAAAAATTGGGACTGTGTCAGTTTTAATAAGCCTTACATGGTATCTTAAAAAGCACACAACAGTGAATTTTGGTAAAAATATCTCGAATCAAAGGTAAATATTTGCCACAATTCCATCATTAAAATAAGATTTTTCACACGAAAATGACTTGCATGCAGTGAAATGAACTCTTTGTCGCATATACGATAATAAATTACTGTAAGTATCACATGACTCTGTAAGGGAAGACTTTCTCCAAATCCTTTTGTTCTCAGATTATCACAGAAAGGACAAGATATCACAATCAAATTGGACAGGATTTGAAGTCGGTTTCCTTATAATAAAAAAATGACTTTTAATAACATAAACACAACACTTAATAATACATCAATACATGAACATCATATATATGAATCCAGGAACAGTAAATAGATAAGTAATATGGTTGAAATATTTCTTCATAATTCAGTTGGCGTAACAAAGATTTAACATATATGTGAAACTAGACACGACTACTCTCTAATACATGCCCCAGAAGTGTAACATAATACAGATTTTGTTCAACATGTCCAGTTAATGTCTGAAAGATTTTGGGACAATATGTGGAGTTAATTAAAGGCCCTATTGAAGCATATTCTTTGAGATGCCACATTAATTTTTCTCAAAAAGGGCTGGGACATTAATTAAGGGAGGAGCATACATTATCTTCTAATAAGAAATATTCAGACCAAACAACTCTCATGGGACAATGTTGCCATGATTTCACTGAATTGGAAATACAATCACACCCTGTTTTTACTACCCATGCACAATCAAGTGATCTAAGTTTGATTTTTATACTAAGTTTTTTAAAGTATATTTGTAATGCAATCTTCTTAAATGATTAGCATTTCTAACAGTAAAACATTCATCATTCTGAGTTTAAAGTTACATATCAGAGCTGGGAGCCAAATTTCAAGTTCCTTGTTGGAATATTCTGAGCACAAGTCTTAAAATTGACCATAGGAATAGGCCCTGATTTCAAAGAAAAAATTATCATAGCAAATTATTATTAGCGAAGTAAATTTCAAAACAATAATGAGGTATAAATAATACAATAAATTCTAATATAATGGGTACCTACACTATGAAAATGATATATTTTTACTATATAAAAACAAATTTTCTAGGCAACAGAAAACTAAAATATTAATGAACACAATAACTTTAAATGCATTTTCCCATCCCATATAAATGTGCTGTTGGCACTAACCCATGAGTTAATATACAAAAAAATAGAGGAAAAAAATGGCAAAAATATGCACAAAAATGATAGAAAACAGTCTGTAAGTCAGAGAAGTTATAAGAAATCAAATGAGTATTCCATATATCAAATTATGGAGAATGTGTACATTAATGTTCAACTTTATGATAATAAACAGCAGAAGAGACATCACTATAGTTATGTTTCCATGAAATAATAATAAAAACAGCCAAGCTAAACTAGAAAAAAGTCATGTTTAGGGTTACTTGATAAAAAAAATTGGGGTAGGTATGTTGATAAAAAATTTCAACAATTTTTTTCTAAACACCTTGTAAGAATATGGTTTTGCTGTTAGAAACTTGGGCCTATTAAGACCTTCATCAAACATGCATCATCCAGGTTAACTTCTACCATGAAACAATTAAAAATAAAATCTGCCATACACCAAAATTCTTAACTTTATGAAGAAATGCTGCGATAACCTTAATGGTTTTGTATCAGGATTTTATTAATTTTTTTGCAAAAATATTTTTCAGTATGAAAAATACTACTAAGAAAAAATCCTTCTTAAGCCAAGCCACAGTAGTGAATAAGACGGGCATCAAGTTATAGAAATGGAAAAAAGTGATTTGTAAAATGAAATGTACAGAAAATATCATACTTTGATAGCCCATTGAAAAACTGATTCATTTGGCAGTGGAAGTATAAATGACATACATTGATTATGTGCCAGAAACTGTAGGGAAATGAATGAAAGCATGTCCTGTGCCAACTATGTCTTTCTAAATATAAATAAATTGTAAAAGAAAATATCATACAATTTATGTCCAAATTTAGTCAAACTAAGTAGAATATATCTTAGTAGCATTGAATATTCTCCAAATTCACATTATATAACCTGTTATCATACACTTCAATTTCAGCAGTAAACATATTAACAGCTTGTATCTAAAATTCAAATATTCCGAACACAAACGATAAAAATAAATTTCTGAATTATCAAATGATGACTTTATAACAAAATGGTACAACTTACTGACACATTCACAAATACAAATTTTTTGTATCATTGTATTCCTTACACCTTTTTGGGGAGTTGGGGAATATAAATGAAGAATATTATCAATCTCTATCTAAAAGATGGTTTTCGAGATCCTGCCCTATAAAAGTAAATAACATTGTTGGCTTTTAGTCCAAGCACATCATAGTGTTTTAAAGTTGATGAGAAAACATAGTCATCATACACTATTGGTCCTATCAAGTTGCAGAAGAAGGCACACGAACGTTCCTTTGTAATTGTGCCGCAGATATAATAGGTACATGAGGTGAAGCTGGTCCTGGACTACGAGACCTTGAGCGATTGCGATGTCGTCTGGTTGGAGTCGTCGGCACTGTAATATCCTGAAAATGTAAAAAATACAAAAATTAAGTCTTTTTTAGCAAACATGATAAAAAAGAATTATACATTTTTCACAGAAGAAAAAAGAGATTTTTTTCTTTCATTTACCCATGCTGTGTTCAACAACATAAAACTCTTGTGACAGACTTGATGATAACAAGCATTTAAACTAACTGTGACAAATATTCAAAATGTTGCTCAGCAAACTTTAACATACACATGTAACACAGGAAAATTTGTCAAACAAACAACACAAACACAAAATCCACTATTAAAACACTTAACAGGATATTGACAAGGCACAAAATTTTTTCAATCAATCTACCAAAAGGTTTAAATAATCAAATTTTAAAAGGAAAAGTGTATGAAGCATAATACCATTTTAGATAGGATTCTAGTTCATTAATCCATATTTAGAAAAGTGAAATGTAAAATATTCAAAGTGTGCATTTAGAGTGGAGTTCTAAACTGTAAGTGACTGTAAGTTTACAAGAAAACACACAGTAAACAGTTTACTCATAACCTTAAAAAAACAGTAAATGCTTTAAAGCCATCAAACCAGGTTTTCAACAATTCATTCAGTTGCGACAGTTTTCTGATCTCTCTTGTAACAATGATCTTGACTTTGACCCCCCCAGAATCCTAAATACAAACCAAAGCTAGGTCTTCATAAAGCTTTGTTATAAACTAAGTCTGGCAGCAATACGTTCATCTATACTAAATTTATCATATGAAAGCCAATTATTATATGTTGGTGACCACCCACCCGAGGTCATACCACAATCTAATAAAAGGCGTTCCAATATTTTTGAAAACCTGATTAATAATACAATAGACTGTCTACAATAATTTACTAAGCCAGCATTAATGACTAAACTAAAATAAAACATACGAAACAAACTGACAACATGAAGTGTTAGTTCCAATAATCCAACAAACATATTATTATTGCATTAAACTACCGTAAAACCAGTAAACAAAGATCAGGAAAAATAAGTCCTTCATGCACAAACATCCAATATACAAATTAATTTGGCAGTTTCATCAATTAATAATAGTGTCCAAAAGTGGCCTTTGTTCATATGGTGACCTTTTTTAACACAGTGGCCTAGAGAAACCATTGACTAAAGTTGAATAAAAATGTCTCCATTAGTCTGAAAACAACCAGACTTGCATGATCAAAAGTTTCTGGAATTTTCTGGAACCTCCGGTTTTTCCCAGGTCTGGACTATATTTTGATTTTTATTTTTCTGCAGCACTGAGGTTAAGATTTCCAGTTTTTTGAAAACTTTCAACTTTCACTCATGGACTTAAGTAATGGAATTATTCCTGAAAGTAGCACTGACAAATACATGAAGAACTATTGCTAGCAGTACCAGTATAAAACTAATACATTTGCGCAGAAAACCTATAATTGCTAACTATTTGTAGGTGACTAATAATGCTAACCCTGCTTCAACAAATTAAGAAGCCCACAACAAAATGTTCAAGTGAAGAAAAGGGGCCTCTGTGGTTGAGTGGTTATGGTATATGACTTGTAATTACTAGCCCCTCACCGCTGTGAGTTTAAATCCCACCCAGAACCTAATTAAAGCTGGAAAATTGCCAAATGACCCAAGCTGTTGGTGTGATGTTAACCTCCAATGAAAAAAAAACTCAAGTGAAGAATCCTGTACAGACAGAAAAGTGAGTGAATCAAGTGACCTTTCTATTTTATTTGAAAGATAATCCACAAAATATTAGAAAATCAAAAATTCTAGTTAAACATCAAACAAAAAATCACCGAATCTTGATGGTACAATTGTGAAGCGTTCTTGTACATCCAAAACTGAAAAGAGCATTATCAGAATCAGACAATTTATTTTATATACAGATGCATTGGTCATGATGTACAATCATAACTAAGGGGTATTCTCAGTGCTAAAAATACATCTGAAGAGTTGGTAGATCGGCAGAACTTTTTTCAAGTATTTTTTTTTGTAGTTCGTAGATATAGTTCAAATGAAAATGAAAACAATCAGCAATAAAAAAGATTGACCGAGACCAAAAATGTCGAGAGTAAGCAGAAAAAATAGGGTTGGTCAGGAGGGCAGAAATCATGCAGTATTTTTTTATGCCTAATGGAATTCCTTCGTCAATAATGAAAATACTTCACTAAGAGATACTGTCAACCAGTCACAGATCATACTACAAATACCTGAATTTTCTCTCATTAGATTGCCTTTTACCTTTTTATCAATGGTAAAGAATGGTATATCTATATGGAACATTTGGAAGTCCAATAAAGCTACAAGAATAGAGATTCTAGAGAAAGCACTTAATGTCTTCTTGCACTGAAATTTGCCCTGTAACTTTCTTATACTGCAAAACCCTGCATGTAATTGTTAGTTACAAAGATATCACAAACACATACATTTAACACAGAAAAATACATGTACAATGAACATAAACCAACACTAATCTTTTCAATCTCACGACTATAATATGTTAATTTTACTTAGCAAATCGAGGTTTCGGTGCAAAACAGCTTTATTATTAACTATAAAGTTAATGGATAGTTTTGCACCCAAACCCTAAAAATACACATACAAGTTTAGCACATTTTAATAGTCCATAGCAAAGCAATTAAGAATTACAGCCTATTTTGTCACGCAAATGTAGACCAAAATGCTTATTACATAAAAATACATATATACCTTAACGAAAGCGTACCTGCCAATTATACATGCATAACAAATATGTGTGATTATGTATAATAATAACATCTACTTTTCAAAGAAATTATTATCTGATACAAATTAAATGCTTCAGTAATAATAATAATGCTTCAGCTTAAATGTAAATTTTACCCCCAACATGCCCATCTTTATTTTGTTCTTATGGACATAGTGAAATATGGATGAAATGAAATAATTATTCTGGTTCCCAGGAATTCACTATAACCATGTTCTATTGTATATACATTCACAATATGACAAGATATGTAAGTATGTTTACAGGTTACATCGATACATTGTTAACGTATTTAATAGGTAACAACAATATTTTGTTAAAATATATCATAAAAATGTATGTACAAAAGTGTAATTAAATTATACATTCAGTCAAACTCATCTATTAAGACCACCTTTGAGTGAACAAAATGCCTTTGAGTGGCTTTTATTCAGAAGTAATAATCAAGCACAAATGCTACGATTAGAAAAAAACAACTGGTCTTCACAACAAGATGGTTTTTGCAACAAGGCAGTCTCTATTCACAGGTGACCTTTAACACAGGTGTGACTGTTCATGTAACAATATACAACAAAAACAAAATGAAACAACATAGATGATAGGAAGCATGGCAGGTAAATGAGTGAAAATAAAATGAATACCAAGTGCACCCACAAGATTATGAGAGTCAGAGAAGATACAGCGAGATTTCTCTAAGGGAGGTAACTCTGTGATATACAGATTTCCAGGTTAAATGTGTATATACTGAATATATAATACAAGACGGCTCCCATGAAAACAACTCACCCCTATATATCAGTATGATTTTTTGTATGAGATGCTCATTAAGTTACTCATTGATAGATAAAAGATGGCGAGGTGGTGAGAAAATAAAATCATCTATGGTATGATGATGCCGACGATGATTACGTAATCGAGGTTGAAACTGAAACGTGAAAATGATGATAATGATGATGATGATTGTAATATTTGACAGAGTGCACCAGAAAACAATAAAGGCATTGATCTACAGGGGTATCAGCCACAGTTATAAATGGGCAAACTGTCACATGACCAAAACATTGCTTCAAAGACAAAAGTTATCTGCCTTCATAATAAATCCAATCAATAATTGATCAAGAATGAAACAGCAGCTATCCTGTTAAAAAACTTGTTTATAACTTCTCATACATTTATAACTTTCATAATTCTAGTCTTCTCATTTAGACAGATAATTTGATATTGCTTAAACAACAAGTCTTTAAAAAGATGTTCCTTTTACTATCAAAACTGTGAACAAATGCCATCAAAAAGAGTCTTTTAACTTCACATGTGAGTTATTTCAGAACTGTGCTTTCAATGATTTAATAAGAGATAGCATAGAATAACAGGTTATGACATCATGATAGCAAAAATGACAATGAATTTAACAAAGGCAAGATAAGCATACAATACAATAAACACATGTATAAAATGTAATATGAAGTTACCTCCCTTTTACAAATCAACACCATTTAATTGAAAATTTGATGAAACAAATCCTGAGAAATTAAGACTTCAGAGCTTGTTTTAAATGTAAATAAAACAAATTTATGTTCTAAAATTGTTATGTTTTTTATGCTCATGTAGATGATTCATTACTGAAAATAAACACATCACTTTTCTCAGTCATTTACTCATGTCATTATTGCTGACAATATTCAATTGATTTTGCTTTTAAGGTTGTTTTACAGAGATAAAAATGAGAAATTAAAGCCTTGTAAAAATTGTGCTTTAAGTCAACTTGTTTCCATTATTCTGGTTAAAAAAATGCAAAAAAAACATGAAGATGATAAAAAATGGCAGCTATTTCTATAAAGGGAGGTAACACTGTTAAGACTATGGACACCACCAGATACGTACAATATTTTGTTGTTTGGATGTATTTGTTGATGACACTTTTTCCACTGCTAAATTTTCCTGAAATCAGAGAAATTAAAAAAAATATGTAAATCTAAAATCTGTTATCAAATTAAACAATTGTGAATACAAATCTTCAATTAATATTCAAGTTTCATCTTGACAATCACTATAAAGCATTTACAGTCATTTATCCCCCATCTTTGATTAAGAACCATGTTGGCATCCACTAATGGAATGTAACGTGGGAGGGGTGGGTAAGTACTTGTAAGTAACCAGCATGTGACTGCAGATTTTGAAAGTAGTTGTCAGATATTGTAGCATTCCATTATTTAAAATAAATTTATTGAGGAAGATGGCAATTTGTACAAGCACAAGTCAACATTACTAAAACCATGTCACAGGGACTCAATTGGCAGCTTGGGTATTCCAGGAAAAATAGTTAGGTGAACTTTCAGCAATGTATAACACAACACAGCTGGCAAATAGTGATAAACCAAAAACAAAAAAATTGTCTTTCATTAATGGGTAGTTAAATCAATGCTTACGGTTGATCCACTGCGGGCCATGTCCTCCTTTTTCTTGGAGGGTAGTATACCATGAAATGATGCGTGACGTTTGATATTGCTGGAAGATGAGGGGGCTGGAGAAGTTTTACTGGAATCCATGATGACTGGGCTGTGATCTTGACGATGTGAACCTGCTGCTGCTGATGAAGATGATGACGTCTGCTCTGACAATTTTACAGAAACTCCTCGGTGATCAGATGCAGTCCTGATAACAAAAGGAAACAATTTATATCTTTGTTATAAAAGCCTTCAAGGATAAATAAAACCAATAAACTGAAGGATAGGTACACTCAGAATATTTATTGGTAATGGCACTATTTTGTAGACTAGTCTTTGTAAATAGTAATGCATAAAATATTACCAAAAGAAAGAAATTTCATGTCAAAATAAAAACAAAGACAAAAATTTAAATGCACTAATTTTCATGTTTTACTGATGAAATAGAATGAGGTTCCATTTAGCAACCATTAAAGCTTAACTGACAGACACACATACACACATAGAAGAAATATGCCAAACATAAAACACACACAACAAACAAACACACAGCAATGATACAGATGATTTAAGTATGTCAATGTAACAGGTTCCTCATTTTTTTTCATTAAGTTTAATGCTATTTTTTCAACAATTTTTCATTTATGTACAGCAGTCAGTTCACCTATCAAGTTTTCCTGGACAGTATACTAACCAGTACTAACTTACCCTTACACTTTTAGCTGGCAACTTCTCTATATATGGAGGAAAATAGATATTTTTCTCAAATTTTCATGGAAGAGTACGACCTGCCACTACTTGGATTTGAACCCAGATTGCCAGGTTACAAGACCCGCACACTAAAACCTCTGGACTATGGTCATGGCAACAGGTCCCTCCAACCCCCTATTCTTCTAAATCATTATTTGAATTTTTTAGCATTTATTTCAAGAGTCTGATGCAATCAGTGAATAGAGGTACAGAAATCAGAGAAGTGCAACCATAATGAATAAACAGATAGATTTGGCGCTAAATTTGTCTGTGAGGAAAAGTTTACACAAAGCACCCAATCCTTCGCCAGATGTGGTGCATAGGGGCATAGTCAGTGCATACAGTAAAGCTGCAACAAACATGCTACATGTTCATTCAAGCTACATGAAGATTACAGATTTTATGATTTTTTTAACAAGAGTGGCCAAGTTCAGTTATTAATGAAACATAAATATTCCATTCATAGCCATTTAAAATCCCATCAGCCAATCAGTGCTTAGTGCCATAAATATACCATTGTTAGAAGTACATATAATGAGCATCACTTCCTGTCACCATGAGAACAATGACATCATTAGTGACATCATGATATTTTCTCCAAATGGAATAAGCTTAGATGCTTACTAATGGTCCGTGGGCTATAATGTAATAATAGAATAATA
This sequence comes from Lutraria rhynchaena, assembly GCA_008271625.1. Classification (NCBI taxonomy): domain Eukaryota; kingdom Metazoa; phylum Mollusca; class Bivalvia; order Venerida; family Mactridae; genus Lutraria; species Lutraria rhynchaena. The sequence continues at coordinate 1,551,663 of VIBL01000040.1, forward strand.
TTTCATGTATGATAAGAGCTAAATTATTTGCTTTTTGGTAGTACATTAAATAACTTAATTGCTGATAAGTAAAAATTCTAGGTACAATAAGTTGGATGGCATTAACTATCAAAGCTGTGAAAAAATTAAAGACAAATTTGTATTTTTTAATCTACTAATCTGATGTTCCAATTAAGGAAAACATTTTGTGGGTTGGAGTACAACGTAATTACTCTCTTTAGATAATTTGCTTATACACAATATGTGTGTATAGGTATGTTGAAAATGAATTCAGACAATTGAAGACATCACCAAACAAGAAAACAAGAAAGATAACTACTACTTTTTCTGACTTAAAACATTAAGGTACATTTTTGAATTTAGAGTTGCCTCCCTTCTACAACAAAATTTCAAAATACAAGTAGATACAATATTCAACTTTCATTACGAAGGAAAAAATTCTAAATTTAATTTATTCAGAAGTATTATTATCTGAAAATTCATTCATAAAACATCATGCAAAGTTATCAACTAGCCAATTTTTTAAAGCCAAATTCACTCTTGACACTTGCCTATATATCAGGACTATTTACGAAATGAATAAAAATAAAGTACACTTAAAATTCATAAACAATACAAAATAAGGCACTCTACCAAAACAATAACTATGGCATAACAATAACAATTTTATTTCCATAAAAATACAAGCAAGATGTTAATGTAATAGTTATTAACATTGAAAAATAAACTTTGTAATATATTTTTTAAGTGAGCTATGATTGCAGGGTCAAAGTTACATAGCAACCAAATCATAGCCTTATATTGTATACATCACATAAGCATATATATATTCACAATACAATGAAATTCAATGTATTAACGTAAGACATGGAATGAAATAGAACAACATTTTTTAATCTAGGGGCATATAACTCATGAATGATCATTAGTCTATCAGGCACACCTCAGCTGACTATGTCTAACCTTGGCAGTAGCTGGTAAGCCAATATTAGAACTATTTGGAATTTCCCAGACATAAAACGTATATGGTAGCTTCCAAGAAATAAATGTCTCTCAAGCTTTTTTTTTCTTTTTTGTTTTGTAAGCTGCTGTTTGTTGTATACTATGGACTGAAGAAAGCAAAAGGTTACACAGTTTGATGAACAATTCTGCAATGAAAATGCTAGTCAGTCTTATACAATAGTCATTTTAAGAACTAAGTTGTTTAGCAGTATTATTTCATTAACAGTAAATTGGTAGCCACCTCACAAATGTAAGGTATAGAGGCTATCAAGCTACTAAGTAAATCCGAGGTTAGATGGAGGTACAGAATCAGCTGAGATGTATCACATGATCATTAGTCACTATGGATGAAAATAACTCACCTTCTATGGGTACGATATGAAGGTCTTGCAACTTGCTGACTATCATCAGAATGAGCTCCCGATGAATCACTGTGTACAGTTCCATGCGTAACAGCAGCTTCCATGCTATCACTATCGCCACTGGCTTTACGTGACTGGTCATCTGGTTCACCGGGTTTACGCTTGTATTTCGTCGTTCTGTTTTGTAATGACTCTTCTTGAGTTTTGGAAAAGTTTTGCAATTTTTGTAAAAGCTTTGCCACAATCCCAGTGTTATTAGGATTTGCATTTGAATTTTTGGAGTCCATATCAAGCTGTCTTGCTGTCGGTGACCCTGTAGGCACCTCACTTTCTGAACATGTAGAGCTTGTGCGTCTTCTCTCTGAACCAGTTGGAGAGCTTCTGTCTGTTGGAGAACTTTTATACTCATGCGAAGAACGAGTGGATAAATTTTCCAAACTTGAATATTTACCATCTCTGCGGGGAATTTGAGGCGGTAGGTCACTGGCACTGTTGTCCACCTGACTTTGGGTCAAAGTTGCTGTTGAAGAAGCAGTACTACCAGTGCTCTGACCAACACGACCAGAAAACCGTTGTTCCAACAGCTCACCCATTGGAACTTTTCTGCTTGCTGATATGGATGACCTAGAATCAGTTATATCGCTATGTGCAGGGCTGGATGGTCGACTTCCTGATCCATGTCTCTTACGTCCATCGATCACTGGCACACCTTGGCTACCAGCAGACGGACTGATTTTTGCACTATTTCTTTTACTAGCACTATCGCTTCTATGCAGACTTCCTGTATCACTATCATCCTTTGACGTTTCTTTAGATCTCTGACGTCTGACAGACGGACTTTCAGTGCCACTCAAGTTACCAGCACTGTCTACAGTTCTACTAATAATAATTGCACTCGAGACTGAAGAAGAACTATCTGACACATCGCCACGATTTTCAGTTCTCTCATTTTTCATATCTCGACTACGTCTGCGTCTATGTCCTTTTACTGGCTCTTCCTTTGTATCCATACTAATGTCAGTGTCCATAGATTTACCACCAGTACTTAAGGCAAGTAAGACAGAATTTTGGCTATCTATTGTGAATGTTGATGATAAGCTTTGCTGCGATTCACTTATTTGTTCACTTTTACTCTTGCTATCATAACTAAAACCCTGAGATTCCTGGGTCCGATGTTTCCCCGACCTTTGAACCGGACTTTGTGGTGTTTCCTTCGGTCTTAAATTTTCATCGCCAGTTCTATTTTGGTAATCTTTACTTGGTGTTCTACGATGCTTATGAACTCTTGCCTGAGTCATAATGCCCTCAGCTTCCAGCTCCATCTTCGAAGGAGGACGTTCGACAAGACCATCTTTCTCTTTGTGACTAGAACCAGACCTCTCCGATTTACTTGATCGTGGTGATTTGGTCTTACGATTTTTTCTCGAGTCTTTTCTGTGAGGCACTCTCCGTTCACTGCTTGTCGATTCACGATCACTGTCATAGGACCGGTTACTGTCACTACTTGATGACCTTCGTCGTGACCCCTTTGACAATGCTGCCATGACGATATCTGAACTATTGGACTCACCAAGGTCAGAAACTGCTTTTACATATATCCTACAGTACAGTAAAAAGCTTCATAATGATATCTGTTAAAAAATAATTAGCATCAAGAACATTGGAACTGAACTGATTATTGCTAATAAAAAGCTCTATACAATAGAAGTCACCTGCATCTAAAAAATGTCATTTTTAACAAAATACAAAATCAGTCTAATTTTAACCAATTATCATATTTGAACAAAACATCATCATAAAAGCATATCTCAAAAAATGTATATTCGCACTAAATGTTTTTCTGTAGGAGATTAAAAACAACAACAAGAAAAAAAACACATAAGAAATTTTGCCAGACAAAAATGTACATTCAGTACCTTACAAAATTAACTATTTACAAGTTATCAAAAACAATTCAGGTTTAAATCACACTTCAATAAGTAACAAGTATGCATTAACCATCAGATAATCTTTGTTTGACATATTCAAGACGGTGTAAAACATTTATCATATAGTTAAAGACAGTAACAGCAGCTTTTAAAATGGTCAGAGATAAATGAATCAAGACCAGCAATGTTGTGTGATACTAACTTGTATGTTAAAGATGGATCAAGTCCTTCTATCAGAGCTTTCTGTTTGGTTCCAGCTATCATAGCTTTAGGTTTGTCATTCACAAACACTCTATAACCTGTAACATAGCATATTTACATTATTATACTATCTGACACAAGATATTGCAATGTACCATCAAACATTTAGTAATCTTCAAATTTGAATAAAGGCTAAGGCCATACCAAATCGCGTCTATGTTTAGCGTAACACCGAGGTTCAAAAACCTATCTAGCTATCTGGAAAAAACAAACATGTAACTCAGGAAAAAACACAAATTTCCTGCTTAATTGCCACAAAATATTAGCTTCTACCAAAAGTTCAAACAGTCACTCAGTGAGAATAAATGTGCTTCATTTCATAAATCAAAACAAAAGTATAATATTGATCGATTATGATGACTGGAAGGCGTATTGACACAAAGCAAGTCGTTCCAGGATGTAATGGTTCAATAAAGGCATTTCAAAAGATCAAATATTCAGTATTTCAGTATGTTTTTTTTTATTTAACTCAAATGATCAAAACCTTTCCGTCCGCGGACGCTAAACATAGAAACGATTTGGTATGGCCTAACACTATTGACGGACATACAGTTTTAAATAACAGCACTTTTATGAAAATTAACAGTAGTCATTTACTTAGAGCAAAAGTAAGAGGTAAATTTGTTTACGTTAAAATGTTATAGATTATGTTGCTTGACTGACAAAGGACTTGGCGTCAATTAACAGTAAATTTATAAACACAAAACAGGAGAGCTAAATAGTCACAAAATATGTCAGTCAAGATTCTGGTGACGATTGGATGGGAACTAATTCACCTTAGAGAACCTACAAAGTCTATTTCATCATTTTCTCTGAATCAGGGGCCATAATTCAAAGATGCCAGGTGCAATTTTGCTGGTCATCAAACTTGGTTGAGATATTATGCCCACTAACATTTTGAATGGGAACTGTTCAACTTTGCGAGCAGACGACTTTTGTGGATATCCCCAGACTGCAGCAGGACATCTAAAAACAACAGGCACATCCTCAATTCTTTACAACAAGCTGTAACAAATGGTCAATATTTAATTATAAGTACCTAGTAATGGTTTATTCTGCTCTTTCCCTTCACTGTCAAGTATTTTTGAGGCTTGCCATCTTAACACTAAAGCAGATGGGCCCCTATTTTCCAAACGTAGACCCCTAGGAGGAGTTGGGAAGCCTGGTTGTGGTACAGACCTAAAATAAGCTTCTTCCTCTTCGGAGGGATAAGGGGACAGAGAATGAGGGACAGCCCCTGAAAATAAAAAAAATATATTTAAGCGAAATTACATTAAAAGGATATTGGCAAAGTTCTTAACCTATGATTTTACAATCTCAGAGCATTCCAGTCTCCAAATAATTTTTTAAAAACTAATATTTTGAGTTAAAGCATACAACTCCAATAAAAATATTATACAGCTATGGTACATTCAAACATAATGACATCATTATCAATGGTGAGTTCATTCATCAACACACAACCTGTGTTTTACAAGAAATGAAATTTGTTCAATTTAAGGAAAATATCAATATGAAATGTTTCACAACACTAAGGCCTCAGTTATCTAATGCCTAGATGAATAGCACATATTAAATCATGTGACCAGTCAGGTGACTAGTAATGCAACATGTGATTGACATGTGACTGTCAAGTTATTTAATACGTAGCTGGCATTCAAGACAAACTTTATACACAGAAATATATATAGATGTACGTGAGTTACTTATGTGAGACTTAAAACGATAATCAAAGTACATGTCGTGTAATTTACAATCCATAAAATCGAAGTACTTTGATGAATATCAAAGTACTAAAATCAAATGCCTTCAATAATGTTTTAAAAGATTAATAAGTCTGATAAGCAAGACTGAAGATTAGTTATAAAACATAAGATAAAAGTTAAGTTTGAAGTACTAAAACATCTGACAATCAATATATATACATATAAATATAAGGTTGACTCAGATATTACAATGGGCTACAAATAATAGAATGAAATGAACAGGGCAAAGTACAAACTAAAGCAATCTCTCAGGTCTAGGAAACTATTCTCTTATGTAATCAGAGTATTTGAAGTTACAAAATCAATTTTTGTGCAATATTCAATATACCAGAAATAGTAGCACATCTTTATGATTCATCTATAAGACAAACAAACAACAGTCTTCATGCTGACCCTCTAACCCAAAGCCCGGGCTATCCAGGGCAAGTGAACCTTTTCAAAATTATGTACATGCAATCATAAGGGAGTATTTGGTAACTAAAATTTGGCAAATACCAAGACTCATAGTAGTCATTCTTACAGTATTGTACAAGCCAATTAAATCTAGTGCATTTAACAATGCATGACTCGTAGACACATTGTAACAATTAAGTAAATATATAAAGATATCTACAGTCAGAACTCAAGTACCACAGCATGCCAGCATCTCTAAAACTAGACAGAAGGACAAGCTTCGTAAGGTCGGAATACAGAATAAATAAGCTCATACATCCATTATATAAACAAAGTCAGGCATGTTTTTTTGAAGACAGGATTATAGATACAAATGAAGTATCTGCATTCAAACCTGTCAAAAAAGGCCACCAAAGACAAAGTAGAAATATTACTATTCAGCACAGAAGGTCCTTATTCTGATGTTTCTTTGGTACTTTGTAAGAGTGGCTGTTGTTTACAATACTTCTGGTTTTATATACCAATACATGTGATCTTAATTAAGTTTGGTCATTATACATATGTCGGCCTTTATTCTTGGTCAAATAAAATTGGTCTCTTTGCTTCATAATAAAGTGAGCTAAAACATTTATATGATTGAGAAATAAGTAACACAAAGCTCTTCAAAGCTGATAAAAGAAGGTATGTAAGCTATGGTCACAGAGGATGCCAAATAAAATCAAAGGAAATAAGTAGAAATGACTTCATAAACTATATGATGTAAGAGAATCTTCTATTCAAAATGTCTTTGCCATAAGAATAAAATTTTTATGCAAGTCATTGGCCTTCAATTTAACAAGATCTGTATCATTTCATTCAGAAATATTCACCCGTTCGTACCACCAAAGAAGTGTACCAGTTAAAAATTGTGCTGCACAAAAACTGTTAATGATATGTTCAGCACAGATTATAATAATAATTAACTTTTATGTAAATTGCATACTTTTCAAGTAGATTGCGCCAAAGCATATCCTCAGATAAATGCACCTGGTTGTATTACATTTTACAGATTACGTCGGTCAAAAGCTATACATAGCTGATGTTTTGTATGTTAAATTTGTGTATACCGACAATAAAGAAATATTTGACTTGACTTGATAGATTATTTTGAATCTGTTGAGGAATTGTTCGAATTATTACCAGAAGCAAGTTTAGTTTTAGCTTTAATGTTGAAGTCTGATTTTTTCAATCTTTTTTTCAAGAAGGTGAAGGTTTAATTAGGATAGGGTCATTTATTAGACAACATATGGTATTCATTACATTAAAAGGCACAACAAGACATTTTTGTGAAATTTGCTATTACATAAATACACAATCATAATCTAGATGACACTTTTAACTTGAATGGCTTGCAGCAAAAATTGAGTTAATACTGTAATGAGAAACTACACATATTCTACCTTAAGAAAACATGTGTACATTATGAATTATGCAAAACCAGTATTTTACAATGTGTGGAATCAGGTGACTGACAATTTGTACATAAAATGTTACAGGGTATCTTTGTAATGATTGCAATCATCGATATTCACAGACATGATCAATAAAAATGTCTGAGGCATTGGTCAATTTCCTCTACGTTTAAATTCAACAGCCAAATCTTTCCTAAAAATGACCCATAGAGTATTAAAATAACATACTTTTTCTAAGTTAATCAATTCATTGTTCAAATAATTTTAGTCCACTGGATGTAATTTGAACAGTTATTTAAGCATTCTTAGCCAGAAATTCTTTTTTTCTATAGAGTGTAGGGGAGGGGAATAATTAGTGGAGTTGTGTTTATTTTGAAATTATTTATAGAGAAAATTAAGAAACAAGAATTCAACATTATTCTACAGAATAGTAAACAGCATTAAACATTGATATCCTTAACGTGGAATAAATAATCAGATAAGCATCAAAATATGCTTCAACTGACTGTAGAAGGATTTTTATACACGCCACTTTGTTTATTGGCAGCTTAATTGTCATGAAATTGATTGGGAATGACTAATGTGATGTCATTGTACAAAAATCTCGCATAGCGACCGCCTCAATATCACAACCACATTGTTAAAATGACATTTTATTTTCAGACAGACTTCCAGCATATCTCTATCATTCAACTTGATCATGAGACCACCTCATAATTACGACCGTTTTTTTTTGTCCCGAAGGTGGTCTATTTATAGAGGTTTTATTGTATGTTTAATAGCTGAACAAAAAAACATTCACAGAACATGGACTTATGCATGAATATTATAATCAGGAATATTACTGAATTAATTTCATAAGTGCAACCTACAACTATAATGAAAAATATACCAATGTACTACACACTAAAAATTATTCTTTCAACTATTACATTGCAAAAAATTGAGTCATAACACAATATAGTTTTATACCAACCCACAAATCACTTGAACATGTACAGTAAAACCTCAGAATTAAGACCACATTTGGGACCCAGTCTTAATGCTGAGGTGGTCTCATTGTCAAGTTGAGATGTAGAGGTAGTATTGATAACTTTGTCATGCGAAAAAAAGTGGTTGTTACATTGAGGTCTAATATTGAAGTGGTCATTAAATGAGGTTTTACTGTACTATATATATATAAAGGTGTGCAGAGTTGTGCTTTAATCATTATCTAAGTAATTTACTTCAATTTTGTTAATGAAAACTTATACTCATTATTATACCCGGTAACTATTTATACACATATGAAGACTAAATTTTTGCTGTGAATGTTTCTGCACCATATGTATACCTATACATTGAAAATTGTTAAAAGAATAAATTAGTACCATAATCCAGCTATAATAATGTAAGTGAGAAAGTTTATATTAATTAAACATACACTGACTATACTTAGCAAGTTCACTAATCTATAGCTAGCTACATGGGTGAAAGTTCAAAATTTTTAAAAACCAGAAAACTTAAGCTTGGGGCTACAGAAAAAGTAAAAATCATTCAATCCAGACCTGCAAAAGAACAGCAATTCTGGCATATGCTGGAAAACTTTCACCCATGGAAATGTCAAAATGTAAGTGACAAAATATATGTGGATTGAGGCACCCATGTATTTGATAGATACAAACCACATCACATCATTAAAGGGACTAAACTCCAGAGTGACATCAGAAAAATATATAAGTTTACAAGTAGTCACTCTAGTATTTTTATATATTATTACAATTCCTAGCAAGCAAATGAGTTTCAAGATTTTGAAAAAAAAATATCATAAAGAGCAGTTATAGCCTTTTAGTGTCTTCTTACTGGGGTTTAGTGTTACACCAACAATCAAGGTCATTTGGCGAACTCACGGAGGTGAGGGGCTAGTGATTACTAGTCAGAGACCATAACCACATGACAATGGAGGACCTTTGTCACTTAGTGTTGTGTCTTTGGAATCCCTTGATTCATTTTCTTTAATTCACTACATAGCTTTAAAGTGTTTAGGTCATGCAGACAAACATGCGGGCAGACAGCACATAAATGTACCAGTCTTTTAATACAACATCGAAGGATATAATCACTGAAAAATCACAAGCATGCATTCTTTTCAATCATAATTTTCAGTTCATACGAACAAACAGAACGTTCGTCACAAAACTATTTTAACTTAATGATTGGTTAATAAGCAGTTAAAATAGTTTGGTGCCCTAACTTTAATATAAACATGCAATGTGTGTAACCATAGCAACAAATCCTATTTGAGATATTATGTATACAGTCAAACCTGAGTTAATGACCATTTAGGAATTAAAGCAACCATATGAAGGACGGCAACTCTTCAACATAATCTATGACAGACTATAAAACCATGAATAAAGACCAATCACGAAATAAGACGTAAACAGTTTCAGTTTCTGCTAACCAAACCAACCCTTGTTTTCTACCAATCCTAGACTTTTTTCAATTATTTTTTTCGAGCAGATATTTTCATACAAGGCATTTCTGTAACTAAAAAATACACATATGGAAAAAAAGTTTTTACCGACCATATGACTTCGTATTTTAGGGGTATGTTAACAGAAACCGGATGTATATTTTTTTTATATATTTTATATTTTTTTGGTGTAAAGTCCAAATTTCTTTTGGTGGCTTCTGTTCAGAGGTTTGACTATATGTAATAAACAGGCACCAACCACCACAGAGAGGATTGAACAAGACAAGCAAGCATGCAGCAAAAAATATGACACTAAACTAATACCAGGTAAAAGAATATATAAAATTATATACAAGAAACAGATGCTCTGTAACACTCGAACACAGTCATAAAAAACACCCTGTTATATCACTAATTGATTAGTCACTGAAAACCATACAACATTATTAACTAAGTATCATCTAAAACTGGTCCATTTCCCTCTTTTGCTGTTTTAATTTCTAAAATTGATGCACCGAAAACCTCCCTTAATTGAACCTCCTCCCACTCAATTTTTTTTTTGAAAAAAAAAATGAAGAAATGAGAGCCACTATGAATGCTATACTAAACTTTTAAAATATATCCAATGTGTTCTAAAATGTTTAAATAAAAACTCAACAAACTGAAAACAAAAAGAAATAAAATGTAACAATGCTGTCAAATTAAAGTGTTACAAGCACCTGTTTCTAGCAAGTAGACATTAAAGAGAAATACCAAGTAGGTATAAATGTACATACATACACCTGTATTCAAGAAAAGTATCTCTTATCCGAACAAAAAAAGCATCAAAAAAGATGTCACAATCAACCAATAATTCAAAATCTATTGCACATGGGGTTGGCCACATATAACAACCAAATTTATTATTTTCCATTCAATAAGTTTCATTTTACATTATCATAACATTTAATAAAAAAATGATTATTTTGTGAAATTTACTGTTAAATTTACACCAAATCATTTCCTAAGAATATCCCCTGAAAATGCTTGTAAAAGTCAAAATACAAATTGACCAGTTCTTTTTTACATCAAAATTAATAATTTACTTATTCATTAATGGCTTTATAATCATCATAAAAACTAACAAAAAAATAAATGTTTGCAAGTATTTTTTAGAAGAATTTTAGGACCAAAAGTTGCATTTCTTTGATGTGACACTGAATAAGTAAATTTGGACCGCTATGGCAAACTTTCCAAGAAAGATATGAATTTCTAGAAATAATGGTTGAATTGTACAAAATAAAAAGTAGTAAATTAAAGACAAAACCAAATTTTATAGGCACATCTATCATGAAAAAGACGAAAAAAAAACACAGTCAATATAGTCTTCCTTTAATGTCTACTGTGTATGTACAACTATATAGCATGCATCTGGATATAAATACAGAAATTAATAGAAACAGAAAAGAATAGTATATATATAACATTCAATCTATTACACTAGACGGGCACGATATTCTGTTCTTACCCCAGTGAGATCCTGAGATAGACTCATAATCTGAGATCTCAATCTCATCAAAATTTCCCGTCACCAAAATTTCCTCTTCATAGTACTCTGTGCAGAGATACAAGTGTGTCAATAAGAACAAAATTCACTAAACCCAATTTAACTACACCAGAAAATAATTTGTAGATTTTTTTTCCAAAACTAATTTAACTTGCATCCATATGGAAAATAAAAGAGTCACAATAGTTTTGGCAAAAATCTCAAAGAAAAACAACAAAAATCAATGACACCAGTACATTCTACTCGCTCTACTTTAGTAACCATAGAAACTGATATAGAAAAAATCATTTCCTAGGCTACTTTATTAAAGTAGCATATTTTTAATACATTGACATTAATATTAAATTTTGCTGTTAAAAGAAATGAACAGTTTTGCAGCATACATATATTACACTACTTTCAAACAAAATTGTACATTGAGATGCAAGAATAAAAATGATGAAAAATTCTTATGATATGATAAGTTTTACAGCCAGCATTGATAATAAAATCCTAGCAACATTTTTTAGATGACAACAAATATGGAAGGCCATATTAATTTAAAGTCTGTAAGAAGCATTTCACTATCAGGAAAATTCTGAGAATCATGAAAATTAACAAGATGGAATGACATCCCTAACATTATTGAGTATTAACATTGAAACATCACACACACAATTACAGCAAATATTTTAAAATGCAATACAATATTATACAGCACACAAAAATAATGCTTAAAAATATCAGTACTAATTAAGGAAGTCTCACATTCAATAATTCTAAAAGGATCTAATTACTAATAAAGACTAAATTGAGACAATCAGAATAAGATCCTGCCTTTAAGTCCAGAAATTAACAAGACAGCATCAGAGAAATTCTACAAATGATGCTTTTATACCAAAACTACTGATCCTACCCATTATTCATTTTTACCCATAATTCATTTTTAACCCCAGTTCATTTCTACCCATAAATACCTATCAGTGAGCAGGGAACCATATATACACAGATAGAGTAAATATGGCCTGGTTCCACTACTCCATGTATGGACAATAATAGCAGAAGTAGCACAAATGAGTACAGAGATGATACATGAAGCTAATTCTGACTAATGAATCTACCAGAGATCTAATGAGAATTGAATACAAAAAGTTAAAAAGGTAGAAAATTTAGTGATTTTGACAAATTCACATATTTTTCATCAAAGTTGATCACATTACATAAAATATCACTTTTTCCCCATATAAAAAATCAAATGGTCACATTTTAATCCATGCTGGCTAACATATGTTTACGCCATATATAAGTGGGTACCAGGAAATGATTCCCAACAAACAGTCACTCTGCACACCTAAATCTCAAATAACACATCAATTTGATACCAGCTCACCTTTGTTTGTGGGTCCAGTGGTATTTAGACTGGTCACTGAGTGTGTAGAACGTGGTGTCACAGGCAGGGAACCAGGCAATGACCCCTGCATTGAGTTATTAGAACTTTGTAGCACCATATTGGACACTGACTTCAGAGCATCTTGCAGCTGACTAACCTGAAAGAAACATGAATCCCTTGTTATTACTAATCAAGAACCAGGATGTTTCTTTTGTTTTTATTCGACATATAGTCACCGGGGTTTAACACTGGGTTTCAACAATTTTTCTGGTATATACGGTGACCGGTTCATCAAACCAGTTTTCCCAGACTGTATACTAACCAGTATTAACTTACCCTTCCACAAGGAGCCAGCAACTTTCCATATATGGAGGAAAATCGACATTTTTTGTCAAATTTTCATAGAAGGGTATGACCTGCCACGACCGGGATTCGAACCTGGGTCTCCGGGTAACAAGTCCAGTGCACTTACCACCGGACCGAGGCTGCAGCTGAACCAGGATGTAGTAGCATCATGCAAGGGTTTAGCTGATCACTGGTGGGTAACTGGGTTTGAAAAAATTAATTGCGTCAGGACTATATACATCTTAGAATTCATTTTCTAAGAAGCTATAAAAGAAGGTTTCTGGTGTTCTTAGTGACATATTTACAACTGTTACATAAGAATGATTTGGATGACATAGACGAGAAGCATCATAGCAAATTCGGCATTTGTCACTTTTCGTATTCTGCAAACAGGACAGGACCAACTACTCAATTATCAAAAAGGCAGCAACACTTCTCCTGTGTTTTGCTATATAAGAGTCATTTTCATATATTTAGTAAGAAAGAAAAAAAAATCCACTTAATGCAACATAACATGCATGTTGAATATGATTCAATATATCAGCTATATCATCCATCATAAATAAACAACATAAGTTCATTAGCTACACCATGAAGCTGAACATCATGCATCCATCTGTATAACTAATGAGACATTATAAACTATCTCCAGTTATCACATACATCAATATCAGTTTTCCTTTTTTGAAAATCATTATATTTGTAGCCAGGAATAACTTATCACTTCTATATCAAGCTACAAACTAGCTGCAATGAATGCATCAGATTAATTAATGCACTCTTTTCAGAATCAGCAGTTGTTTCATGGACATTTCTTGGCTAGAACTGTTTTAAACATAATATATCAAACAAACTATAGATTGTGAATGAAAAACACTGTGTTCAAATAGTCAAATACCAGAAACACATGCCACTAGTATGATTTTAATGTTTGAAAATTGCTCTCTTAACTAAGTTGAATCCACAAAACAATACTGTGAGGGTTTAGAAAGTTCTCTCATCAAACTTAGATCTGACATTTCTAGGATGAACAAGTGGATATAGATAAACAAAGGATGCCTAGAAAAAAAACACAAAACATCCAACCTTTCCCAAAATACAAAATGTACTACCCTCCTACATTTTGGTTTGGTCTCTGCTTCCTGAGGCATTTTTTCAGAAGGACATACTTACTTACTGACTGACTGACTTACTTTTTTAGACCAATCAAATGCAAACTAAACAAGTTAACACATTTAACCAATTCTGATGATGCAGACCAACTGTAGTCAAACCTGTGAAGGACAGTCAACAAAGGGAAAGAAAAATGCAAGGCCGTCTTAACTCTGGATTGACCGAATTATAAAGAGGTTCAACAGTATATACGGTTAAATTTCCTCTTAGATCATTAAAAAGGAGGGAGATCTGTACCCATAAAAGATAATCATCCACAGTTAACAACAGGAAAATCAATAGACTGGTTCAGTCATACTTTGGTACAGATAAAATATAACTGATGCAGACGACATGCGGTAAAGTACTCTCTCATAAATTACATCGTGTCAATGCCGCAACAGCTGCCTAATGGGTATAAATCGTATGCGCCAAGTTTATTTGTATAAAGCTGTAAAACAACATTACCCGCACTTCATTTTAATATAGGTCATCAATACCACAACCAATCCAGAATTAATGGTAATTAGAGAAAAGAAGCCACTCTTTTTTGGCACAAATATAGTTTCATTTTTTATCTGCCATTTGCAACATTTGTTCAAAGGTTTCCTAATGTATTACATCATATTGGCAGGAGTAGAGGGGGAAGGGAAGTATGGTCTTAAAGCGCATTTGATCGTTATTAAGACATTTATTCATTCCTGGGACCCAGATAAACGTTTCATTACATCCATACTTCTTCCATTAACAAATAAACTTAAAAAAGTGTTTTCGGAAAAGACAAATACTTCACAGGATCTGATTCTCCACTGTATGAATCTGAGTTCACAATAGCATTTACTAGTATATCAATAAATATGTATAATATTCAACAGTGGCCCTTGGCAACATGAATGCCTTAATTCACAAGTGTCCCTTAACTTTCTCTTGATGTAATTAGGAGAATATCTAACAAGATATACTTTAGTATTTAAAAACTATTCCAATATAATAAGATGTCCAACAGCAAGAGAGAAAACATATTGAACTCTAACAAGCGAAAAGAACATATTGCTGAACAGTAAATAGACTATAACAAGAGCAACGTATATCAGACTCAATTATTGACCAGAAGATAAATCTCAATCAATTTAATTACATTAATTATTTTCCTGACAGATTTCATCTTGATGTGATGATAAAAACAAGATCAATGAAAGAATAATAGAATACTGAAGATGTACTGCTGGTTAAATAAAAGGTTTAACATCAATTGGAATCTTGGAAAAAACACTGAATGATATAAAAAAGCTATGATATAACAAACTGTTCACCTTTGGATGGATGCATCATGTTTTAACCTGATTTGTCAACAAGATTTAAAATTCAGCTATGTCATTGGTCAATTTTGAAACTAGCAACAAAATCAACCAATCCGATGGTCTGGTTTAGAGACCAGTCTGAAACTCAAGATTTGTAACTTGAGTAACATTTGCAAAATATAACCCATACCTGAGACTGCAAATTAACACAAGTTTTCTCAAGTTCCCTCTGTTTGCTTGTATCTAAAGTGGACTGTGTCGTCATCGTATCACCCATTCTGTGTAACATCTCTGCACGAGCTAACGTGTTCTGTATTTCTAAGCTTGAATTATAAGAGTTGTATTCGTGTTCACGCTTGGTCTCCGGTGAAACGAATGACTGTGACTGAAGTACTTCGCTCTTCCAACTTTGCAATGACTGAACCTAGAAAACAACAAAACTACAATAAAATCTAGCCAACTAACCCCAATATAACATGCTTATTATATATATAGGGGCACAAGGGGAGAGAATCTAACCAGCCATAACTAAATTGTCCCTCTGTAAAGACCTTTGACCAAGCCATTTTTCAAGACGCACTTTTTTTGGTCCAAGTTCAGAAAGGATGCTTAAGATTACTTGCACATTTTGTAAACCTAATTCCAATATCAAACCAACAACATCTAACTGATGTTAAATTTGATAAAAATTAACAAAAAAAACTTGAATATGGTGATAGAACAGGCAATCTAAATGTATTTTATTACAGATATCTTAAAGGATACTTTTGCAATAATGAATGAAACAGACGGTTAAATTTACTTATGCAAAGGGCAAAACAATGAGATTCCAGGTATAGACAAATCTGAGATTGGGACTAAACATAAATTCATAAACATGGACCTAACACAAAATAATAAACCATAATACCTCTCTCCATAATTGTCTGATGGCCTCAAGTTGTAAAGTTCTTAACTGCCTTTCCTGGTCATAAAGTTTGCGCTGTCTGGAAATATAAATCAGTACAACTTATATATTAAAGTAAAATATCTTATCTTATGAAGATTTTAACTGAAACTGAATAATTCTAGCCAAAGTTAACTAAACCGAAAAAATACTTTCTTTTATTTCAAAGTGAGTTTCTGATTAATTTACCAGACAATCAAGTCAATTAGACATATATGGTGAAAACTTTTATATATATAAGCATTTCAAAACTCTGTAACGATTCTGTGATGGCAGAAAATCATGGCATAGCATGGAAAAGAAACAACTGATTTCAAACCCATAGATATTATGACAATACATACTTGTCAAGTTCAGTACGTAAAACAACAATGTGCTCCTCAGCACGTCTGGCACGAATCTCTCGTCTCACACGTACAGCATCAACATTATGCTCTCTGGTGTAATATCCTCGCCAGAAACTCTGAATTTTTGTGGCCGCTTGTAAAGCATTGATATCTGAAAGAATATAATAATAAGTGCACATTAAATTATGGTTTGATTCATTGTACATATGTCTTTCACTGAAGCAACCAATGTTTTAATTATCATAAAAATAAATTTAACAATACCTATTACAAATTTTGAGAAAAACATTAAAGTTTAAAAAAAAATTGAGTGTGTCGATAAGGGCATAATATTTTGTGTTTTGCATAAAATTCCTTGACTTAATTCGAGTTATGTGAAAATACTTTCAGTAAAAGCTATGACCACTTTCAAGCAGGTTCATCTATGTTGCTTTTCTATAAAAATTTGATATCTCTAATTGATTCCTTAAAAACATCTAATCCAAACCAACCCACTAAGTAAAGGATAAAACATTTCATATGCCGGTTTATGTAATCTTCTTAATTAGCTGACCTACCAAACTAGCTTTTGAGAAAGTCACCAAGGGCTGTACTGAAGTACAGAGAAATATTGAAGAAGTGCAGGCAAAAAATACTGTGACTTAATGTCATTGAAACATACAGCAGGGACGTAAGATTGTTTCATCCAGACAAACAACCGAAAGAGGATAATTTATTGATGAACAGTGTGATAAGAGGGGTACAGCAACATATGATATTTTCATTAACTTTTGTGTAAAGCATTTTGTCTAGTAAATATTAAATGTTTGAGTCACACAAATAAATATTAAATAAAAAGTGCATAACATCGACACAAATCATGTATGAACAAGTTAGAAAAAATGTAACATTCAGCTTTAACAAATGTGCTGGCATTGTACGTACTAGTCATGTAAAACATTCTGAAATAACCACAAGTCCTTCATAATTGAGCATTTGGGAAATAAAATTATATGTATCATAGACAAGTTATAACTCAGGAGAGTGATCCTCTATGGTGATGTAGCATTAAGATGTAAAACGATCATAAAGACTAAAGCAGAAATATCTTTTTTATATTTTTTTCCTAGAACTTGAGATTAAAACATGCCATCCACACTGAACCAGACATCAAAGTGATACAAGGAGCAGCAGACAAGTTTAAAGCTGAATGTTATCATACAAACGTGTAACAGTGAAATAAAACCACACCTTCAGCAAGCACAGCATCACTTGTGGGTCGTGAGTAAATCCCAGAATCGTGAAAGCTATTTTCATTGTCTCGCTTAGAATCAGATTTAAGCAAACGATCAGAATTTATCACTTTTTCTGGTAAAGTTTTTATAGTTTTACCCTTACTACGTGAATCACTCTCAGTTGTCGCTGGGCGACGTGACACAGAATATTTACCAGGGACGTATTCCGACTGAGTTCGTGACACAGACGATTTGGTTGCTACGGGAATTGAAGTCTTATTTCCTGAGTTATTATGAAAAGAATCATTTCGTTCTTTCTTCCTATCAGTAACTTTTGCACTTTTTATATCTTCACGATTTGATCTTGTCGATGTCTTTCGTGCTTTTTTAGCAGCGGTTTCCTTAATTAAATGTAAGTCCTTATTTGGAAAATTTTCAACATTCTCTTTAGGTATATCGTCCATCTGTGACGCATCCTGACTTGTATCACAGTCAACCGCCAGAGCAGTCGGTGGAACTTTTTTCTTTATACCAACGACTGGTTCATTTCCAGATATCTGTGGCTGTGATACATGGAAATCCGGTTTATATAAACCTTTACACAGTTCTGGATTCATTGGTTTTATTGGACGTTTATCATAAGCGTCGTATTTGTTATCACCAATAGCAGTAGCGGGTCGATTTTCACCACGATTTAAAATATCTAGCATGTGATGCTGGATGGGCCCTGAGAACATGTTAGCAGTAGGGGCTGTCATAGGGCGTGCAGGGGTCGCTGGAGACTTTCCACCTACTGGTAGATATGTTGACTCTGAATCCAATAAACTTGATGTGCTTTTTTTGTCATAATCTAAAATAATATTAAATAAACAAAATTTATCACTTTCAAAATCAGTTCAAAATGCAACAATTTAAGGCGTCATATCTACCAAGAATAATAGTCTTGAGGTATATAGTAACATATTAAGCAATATCAATCATGTTTTGTATACAGGCCAACAAAATAAAATGTCAAGTCAGCAATAAAAATTTGGTTTCCCCATCAACCTTTACCTGGCCTGAAAGTATCTTTCTATATGTGTTCATATTAAGATTTCTTTCTATATTACATAACAACAGACTGGAACATTTTTATATCGAAATCACGAGGAAAGAACTTTGCCTTATGAATCCATTTCCTGCAGGAATTGATCATTTTCTGGATAAGGCCAGGAAAAATAGTTGTGTTTATATTCACATGACCCTAATTTTCCAGAGACCCTAAAGTTTCTAACAGCAAAATCCGAACTATTGAGAATAATTGGGGACCAATCATACATCCTAAGTACAAAAGGTATGTTTAGAACAAAAACAGAAAAGCTTTGTAATCAAGCTAATTTCTGTTTTTGGTTAAGTAACCATGAACATAACTATTTTTTATTCTAGCCTAACAAGTAAGCTCTCTTACCTTCTGATGTGACTTCCTGTACAGACAAATCATTTATATGTTGATTTGATCTGTCATATGACCTGTCATGTGACTGACTGTAAACAGAACTCACAGAATTCTCTGAAAAGATACAAAATTGTGTCAAGTCATACAGTAATCTACTGATATATGAACCACACTTAGTATGAATGTTTCCCCATGCATCAATGACCCAAACTTTTAACTAACATGATCACAGTAATACAGTGCAACCTCTCCAAAGCAACACCCTTTGGAGATGCAAAATTATGTCATTGTTGAGAGGTTGCCGCTCTAGTGAGGTTAAATAAATAGTCAAAACGTACAGTGGGAAAAAGCATGCTGTTGTTGAAGGAAGGTTATCACTCAAGAGAGGGCCACTCTGGAGAGGTTGCACAGTATCACCAAACCAGGTCTTCAACAGTTTATTAAGCAGCAACATTTTCCAAAAGTTACCTTGACCCCAGAACATCCAAACACAGTCCCAAACAAGGTCTCCATAAAACCTTGCTTTAAACCAAGTGTAGCAACAATGGGTCAATCTGAACAGGAGTATTGAATGGAAACCAACTGTCTGACATTGCTGTCTGATCATGCAATGGCAAACCCCAAAGTAAGGGTTGAAAATCTTGCTTAAAAATGAATATATAAAGGTTTAAGAATTGATAATCTAAAGTTTCATAACCTCAAACATAAGATTTCTGAAATCAGTCTCAAAACAAGTTTTTAAAATGGACAAATTAATGACATTGCTTCAATCTCAGACTGATCCCTAATTTCAGTTCTAAGACCTCGAGAACAGGTTTTATTCAAAAAAGTTTACAATATTAATCAACAGTGTCACAAACGATCATTATAACAGTTACTACACACAATAATCCCAGTATAAATACACTTTAGAAGTTTTAACAAAAGGGGAGAGGTACATATAGACCCTGAAAAGTGATAACGTTAAATTAATGTATTTTAAGCCAAACAAAAAGCACAAAATATGGGAATGTTGGAACGACCTTGAAACAAGTAGTCTACTCAATGTAATAACAAAAACATTCAAGCCTACATTCATTTTCATTTATCAAAAAAGCTTTTAAAAAATGGTTTGTAAATTAAACACAAAGTTTTTAGTTCGGACATGTTGTTAGGCTCGTGACATGTTTTCAGTATGGACTTGTCCCAACTACCAAATAATCCCCTATAAATTTCTCTTCCCTTATTAATGGCCCCAACTCTTTTTTTGGACAAAAGAAAAATTGACTCAGCAAAAATGCTTAAAAACTTCATAGTATATTCGATGCATCTGAAAAAAATCGTTCAAGCTATAGGGGCTAGTAGACTGTAGGAATAGTGTATTAAGGAGTATTTAGGAAAAAATTTGTCAAACACACCAAAAACACATTATCACACATATACATACGCTAACCGTCTAATGAAAAATCTATAAAGTGTAACAGCCCAGGGGCATTAATTGGAGAATATTCAGTAGGCAAACATGCAAATGAATCACACTTCAAGCAAGTGGGAACTTGAAAATTTCAACACATTCAATTGCTGCTTTTCAATGTCAAATGAAGATCAATGCATGCTGTATTGATAACCTTTGAACAAACTTTCACGCTAGAATTTATTATTCTTTACCGACAAATGAATTTGTTGCACTACAATGCAAACATGAACTTTGATTATAAAAAATTTGACAGCTTTGTATACGTGTATTTTTCATGAAATACAACAGGTATTAGTAGGCTGATAAAATGCACAAATTTCTGAAAAATAATGATATTTACAAACACCTGCAACTCAACAAACAGGAGTTTTATGGCAAAGTCAGACATGTTGTGTCAATGGAGTACCTTAGTATTTGTTTAACAAACATTGATCAATTTCCATCCCAGGCAAATCTTCAGAATACAGGTAACCATAGAACAAAGACCAACTAAGGGAGAAAACAATTGTTACTTTTATGTATAGTTGACCTTATTCTGGGATTAATTTGACCTAAAAGAGTGGATGAATTTCATGTTTGCGCTAAGACACAGGTGGTTGTTATTTCCGGTTTGACTAACATGATGTTAGAGTAATAAACTGTAAAAAATGTTAAATAAATTTATTGAAATTAATACTTAAGAGAGTCACACTGCAACATTACAATGTTTTTGTCTGTGTTTGTATTTCAACAAGTCCACAATTACACCTGATATTATTATAAAAAAGTACTATAGATTTAATGCATAATAAACTGATAAGCCATGCCCACTTTTAGGGTCAGATATTGCCAATCAGAAAGAAATGAATTGACCAAAAAATAGGGTAGGTTGGTTGAAAAACTTCTTAAATATTATTTTTCTAAACATACCTTTCATACTCTGGAGGCATGATTCATCCCCAAATATTACTGTAATTTCAATTTTACCGTAAGAAACTTTTGGGTAGGCACCAAGAAAAGGCGGTCAGGTTATTAGAAATACAACTATTTTTCTCTCTGGCCTTAAGGACACAGTCAGTAAATATAAAATATGATAATATTCCAGCAGATTTATTTACATATAAAAGTGATTATTAAACTATATGATGTTCCACATTCTTAAATCACTTCATGACTATATTCCACACCTAGTACAGGTGAAAATAAATCAACAATCATAGATCAGCTGGTCTGCCTCCAGTTTCACCAAGAGTTAAGATAGAAAGTTAATTTTAAAAAAAAAAGTTCCATAGGAAATTTTTTTTTCGTTATGCCTGAAGAAAATTAAAGAAGCTAGGATGAACTATATCTTAGCTGGAATTACAATTATCCAGCTTTCATATTTATTGAAAGTCAATAATTGAAAGACCATGCTTTTAAGTTTATGGCAAGGATAAAATTGGAAAATCAAGACTATATAGATTAGTAAGGAGATCAGCAAATTCATAGATAACTGGACTAATAGAACTTCTGAATTAATTAATCAAAACTAGTGCAAAAAGGTCACATAAAAATGCTTTTATTAAGAGGTTTATTTGATAAAATTCGGTAAATTTGTCCTTAAGAGTGGCTAATGTTCATACAGAGGCCTTTGGTCACAAAGCTGATCCATCAGTAAATAAATCTGTCAGATGAAAAATCTTAGAAAATATGGAATCAATTAATTGATGCAGATACTTCAGGGGTCATGTAGGAACGTTACACGGGGTATCGTTTATGTTTGTACTTCAATTAGTCTACAATTACAGTTTAATACGTTGTCAGATGAATATTGACTTATAGATTTGACTATTTACACAGCATAATAGAACAGCTTTAACAGTGGAGGAGAACCACAGACCTTCCATAAGCTAGCTGGACAGCTTCCTCACATGTGAAACTTGTCAGGTCCTAGATGAGATTCATACTCACAGCAATGATGGGCTAGAGATTACTAGTCATAGACTATAACCACTGACCACTGAGGCCAATTCAGAGATATTAAAGCGAGAAAAAAACTGTCATGTTCAGGATTACCTGAGCAAAATAACAAGGACAGATAGATCACAAAACTTTTCTTGTTCTATTACTAAATACACCTTTTGTGATAATGCAAGGTACAGCTTGTCCTTTGGAAATTGCTAATAAAAACTTTAGGGTTGATGCATTAAAGCAGGGTTAGTCAGATAACTGTAAACCTTTTCTGGCTTAATGAAAAACAAGAACTTTGTACAATAATTAAATCAACCACAAGTCATGTTCTAGACATGAACACCTTTATTTTAAAGTTTTATATTCAATATCTTTCCCCAAGATTTACATTCATGTTTCACCAAGGAAATTATTGAACAACCAAACACTTTTCTGAGGACATACTTTACAAGGACAAACATGCATTTGCATATCTCGCAACAAGAGGAGTGAAAAACGCTCAATTTAGTAAAAACGTGAGCAATAAGACGCGTTGTGAACATCATCGACTCAGCATGTTTGAGCATATTTTATCACACTTTAATACTTGGGTATAAACTTGTTCCTACAATAATCTAAAATTTAATGAAGTTAGCAATGAGTGTCTAGGCATTATGTATGAATAACATATAATGAAAAAAATTTGCACAAAAAGCAAAATCAAATACTATTAAAGGAGTACAGAAAGAATTCTTTAACAAATACAGTAAACTAATTCATTTCAGGTAGTTTTCAATAAGGTTTAAGAACAAAATTAAAACATGCACATATCTCATATTCTCAGGTCGGGTTAATTTAATACATTCGAAATGCTGTATAATCAGTGGCTACATCAGTTCTGAATTACAACTTGTTTCAAAACCATTCCAAAGACTTCATGTCACTGAGTTGTCAATTATTTTTCAAAACAGATTTATAAAAGAAAATTAAACAATGATTTTGTTTGAATACTTGTGCATTTTGTTTTATTTTCTATCAGGTATAAAAAATAAGAAACATGGACAATTAAGAAAAAGAATTCATTTAATTAATGAAAGAAAAATTGAAAAAAATGCTGATATTTCCAATCTAAGAAATTAAAAAATTCAGATAGGCAGTAGAAAATAATAGTAAAAATTGTGATTAAAAACTCAAAAAGGCTCAACCAATCAAAATCTTCCTAACATCTGATTGACCAATCAGATTGATTAAACCTGATAAAGTAATCTCAAGAAACTTTGAACAGGTAGGAGTTGATTCTGATATGATACTAGCAGTAACATAATGATATAAGTACTCAGGGGGTGTAAAATTTAACCTATCTGAAGTGTTGAAAATAATCCTTAGAAAATCTCTTAATCCTATAAGTGAGTATCAATCATCTCAACAATGATCAGGGAAGGTCCAAATGACTGGACAGTAATACATAGACACGTGCTACTCTCTCAAATATTGATGTAAGAAAAACGCCCCCATGAAAATCACTTTTTTCATGCAAATTGTAGGAACTGTATGCAGGTTAAGGCTATTACCCACACCTTGTCATACTTCTATCAATTAGAACCACAATTTGTTTTTTGATACCAAATACATCGTATTCTATTACAAAAATATATTTTATCAAAAATATCATCCCAATGATGGACAATTTAAAAACTTTATCAGTACTATTTACAAGTTATATCAGTAAGTTTTAAAAATGTGCTGGAGATATTTTAAATGCAGATTTATCAAAACTAAATCAAAATCTTACCAAATATGTCATTAATAAATGGAATGATTTAAAATAACAGTACACATAAGGTCTGATGCTAGACTCCTGTACCAGTATGGAACCGAAAACCAAGTTACAACAGTTTGGCACTGATCCATAAATAAACCACATCAAATCTTGATACTATCATGGTTGAAGCCCATTTAACAATATTTTAGTTGTATCAAAATGATTTTAATTGAGCAGATCATATCTGCCTTATAATAAGTAGGCTAAAACTGATATCAGGTAAATTTAAATTGTTCAAGGTTGGCATGATGGGTAATTGTCACAATGACCTACTCAAGTTCAGACAAACACACACAAAAAATCTCTTATCAATTGATAATTATACAAACTTTCAAATATCGTTTAATTGATATGGGACAAATGTAACTTAAAATTTGGTAAAAACAGAACAGTTGTGACAACCCACTTTATATTAATAATGACAATTCAGTGTAAGTCTGTTGAAATCATTTCTGTATTCAACAACAGGTTAAAACAAATCTTATAAAAATCTGCAATATTTCAATATCATTTCTTGCATATCACTTAAAATTTCTTATAAAAATGCTATGAAGATTTGAGGAAGTGTGCAACTGTTGTTGAAACACACTAAAAAATCTTAATTCTACTTTTGTAAGCAAAATACATCCAGTATAAGCTAGTTTCATTTAGTGCTATACAAATATTTTATTCTGTTACTTCATACAAGCAGAACTCCATAAATATAAATTTTCTTCATTGAATTTTATGTAAATAAATGGTAAAATGATAAGTATGTGATTGGTTATCATCATTTCACTATAAATGAAGTATGCGACTGGTTATCATTATTTTTCTATAAATTATGTATGCGACTGGTTATCAAAATTTTGCGAAAAGTGAAGTATATGACTGGTTACCTGCATGTACTGTCCAAGCTCTCACAGGTTTATTATGAGCTGGTTGAGAAGGAGAACCAGTTTCTGTCACATTAGAGTAGTCTCCCCCTGAAATGTAATTCTATAGGATTAAAATACAGAACAGAGATATTTTCACTAGCATTCACAAAATAAACAATATCAAACACATTTATACTTTGTACAGAAGTTTCTGGTCAATTGTCAATGCCTGAGTTAACTGAGTGAACACTGCAACTCCAGTGTGAAGCCAGTCACTAGGATAAGTTGTACAATAATTACAGTACATTTCCAGATTAGTAGAGTTTGCTACTGTGTTGAACTAGTATTGCAAGAAAGGTGTTTTCAAAAGGCAATTATTATCAATGTGTGATGGGATGTTGTTCAACATTAAATAGCGGACTTCTTCACATGTAGATACTTAATCAGGTTTTGGGGCCTAAGTGACCAAGCAGTTATGGTCAGTAATCACGAGCCCTTCACCTCTCGAGTTAGAATCCCACTCCAGAACCAAACTTCACCAGAGAGGAAGCTGAGTTAGAATCCCACTCCAGAACCAAACTTCACCAGAGAGGAAGCTGTCCAGCTAGCTTACAGAAGGTTAATGTTCTACCCAGGCATACATCTCCACAAGCAGGAAATGTTGCCAAATGACCCTGGCTGTTGGTGCAACATTAAACCCCACAAAAAAATGATAATAATTTTTCACAGGTGGATAATTAATTAGAAATTTATGAGGATGCGATATTGCAAAAACATCATAAATTTCAACAAAATTATCAGCTACACAAATATTCAATTTGTAAGCCAATTAACGGATGTAACCTTAAATAGAAATTTCTATAGCACGCTAAAATAACAAGGATATTATCACATAAATTCACATTACAGATCAAAGGGTCTAAACAGAACACCTGATTCTCCTACAATTAACACTTTGCTAATCGATTATTAAACTACAAAGAATCATATTTTCATAACTATGCCTTCAGAATTATGCAAATTACAGAATTATATCAAAGTGGAAGTACACGCATTCAGGCTATTAAGACATCAAGTGATAATTCTTTATGAAATCATTGCATGTAATTGCTAATTGCTGATTTCCCAGTAACCCTGAGTTTACTAATACAATCAAACCTTTGAACAAAGTTCATCACATAAAAGAGAAAAACCATGGCATTTATGAGTTTATTTCATCAATCAGACAATAAATACGAAAGTTTTGCAAATACGGTGGTTTTTATTTACAGTAACTGTCAAAAAACAGGTATGACTGCATTTAATTCACAGAAAAACCTGTGAACAAAGGCTACCCCAAGGAAAGACAAAATATGGCCTTTGTTCACAGATGGCCTTTATTCAGAAGTCAGTTTGTCCCAAATAATCAGCGATGGAACCAGTGTGAAAACATCCTAAACTAAAGCCACAGCTTGGCGACCTGTCTCAGAATGTAGCCATTTAATTTCATGGCTATGTCTTAAAAAAACAACAACCAAAGAAAAAGCTTGTTAAAAAGGTCTTAAAACTCATGTCTACAACCAAATGTCTAAAGGAGCCATAAACTAGAATATGAAGTTGAGGAGGAGATTTAGACTGGTCTTAAAACTCATAATCTGTAAGTGTTAGGAATCATTAAGTAGGACATAACAATCATCATAAGGTGTTGTATTAGACTGGTCATTAACTCTTACTCACAACCTAAGAACTACAGGAGTAATTAAGAGGGACATACAATGTGACCCTTAAATTCATATTGGTCTCCAAGCTCATAACCAAAGAACTGGATCAGTCATAAATTAGGACATAACATGTGTTTGAGATTTATATTGGTCTTCAAACAACTAACCAGATATGCTCTGAATTAAGACAAACCTTGTGGTGGAGATTTGGCCGGAATATTCCACTGTTGTTGTGATTGGCGCTGAGAAGTCTGCAGCTGATGTTGATGATAACGTTTGTTCGAAAGAATCTGATTCAATTTAGCGTCCTCTGCTGATTCCAACTGCAAAAATAAAGAAAAAATTTCATACTAAATATTAAATTATCATGAAGTAACTGTAATGTTTCCTCTTCCTTGCCAAGTTCTATAGAAGGACCAATTCCCAAAATACTGCCAATATTGCATGCTTTACTGCTTGAAATTTTGCAGAAAATGCATGTTTATTATTAAGAAATTCCTAATCTGAATGATTTCCTAAGAATCAGTCCCGAGAAGGTCAGGGAATTCTTGACAAGATCCTATCTGCCGCTGAAAACAAGTGACATGATGGCACAATTCTGAGGAAAAATGCTTTACTTGAATTATAGCAAAAATGAGATAAGAAATTGTTGCGCACACATAATCAATAATCGTATATAATTATATTTTTAGGGGGAACTATAAAACTAATGTGCAAACATTAACTCTATCTGTCATCTAATGATAACTCACAAAAAAAAACAATGTATAAATTGTACACAATAAAAATACATAGGATTCAAATTTTCAGTAGTAGTTCCAAGAATTTTTATAAATGGGAAATACAAAATGTGGCCTTTATTGACAAATGGCATTTATTCACAGTGTGGCCTTTATTCAGAGGTAGCTGCAAATACAGGTTTGACTAAAAGTGTAGATACTGACATGGACTTTCAGTGATTTTTTTCCTTTTTTGTTTGGGTCTGGTAAACTGACCCTTCCCAATCGAAAATAAAGACATTTTTTCCCAATTTCTGACTAAAAAATTCCCAATTTTGGTATCACACCATGCATTTTTTTCCCAATTGGACTGGACCCAGAACCTTCCCAAAATTGAAAAAAAATCACAGACTATCTCACATGGTACTCAACTTTGAAATCATTTCTTAAGTTTATTCAAATATAGTACTGATTTTATTCAACCACAGCACTGATTTCAAAAGAAAATGGTTTGTGGGGGAGACTTATTGAAAAACATGGAAGGTTATTAAGTAATTATAAGTCTCAATCATTATTCCTATAATCCTAAACACTCAATTCGGAATATATGAATGAACGTAATTGTAAAAAATACAATAACATTTAGAGATATACATAAATAATGTTAATCTTTATTACATTGATCATAATCTGTTCAGAAATTATTACTAACAGAATTTCAAATTATACACTTATACACAGTTTGCAAACCTATTATCAAACTGAACAAATTTTGCCTTTGAATTGCATGACAAAATGATATCATTTTTAAGATAATTCAAACAGATCGAACAGATTTGTATAGAATAGATAAATCATTAAAATTTTTAGAATATATTTTTAAAGTCTCAGATGCAATTAAGTAACCCAATGAGTATATAATTAACAAGTTCAACCAATTTTGAGATATCCAATTTCAAAAAAAAAAATAATTTTTTTTTTACCAATTTTCTCATCTGATATATATCCATTTTCATTTTTAAGCGTGGATGTTTGTGATTACTGCATGCTTCCATTATATATATAAAATCAAATTCTTATATATTACAACACCATTGTGTCGAAAAATGTCTATTTATTCCACTGTAATCGCTTGCAGTATTTTATCACAACATAACACATGTTAATCCTTCTGGTATAAAGCATGTATGAAACGATACGCACAGTTTTGATAACAATATCTACGATTCAATAATATTATGTCAACAAAAGCGTTTACACTCCATGTCAAATAACGGTCACTTCACACTACGTGCCGTTAGGAGTATATATCTTCTTTCAAAAAACGGTTAAAAAACACAAAGGCGAATCGTTATCAGTGACTATATTCATTACAGCTGAACCATATAACCATGAAACAGCATCAAGTATCAAAAAACTGAGGGCCTGTTCAGACATTAAGACAAGTCTGTGCACATTACAGTGATAAGTACCATTTGATCTAATCACAACTGGAATTTAGACATCTCATATTGATAAAACTGGTGCACCGCCCCATCTCCCACTATGACCCCATTGTTAACAATAAGATACATCATATCGGAGGACAAACTAACAATCCTCTAAATCCTTATAATCACTAAAGTACAGTATCATAACTCCCCTCGAACTAATCTCATTATACTCAATGATTCTTAACTCAACACAATGTCTTCACTTCAAGCTAGAACCTTGAGCCTCAAGAGATATTTCGTTCAATTAACGATTCAACAATTTGCGCTAGCTACCCATTACTCGGGGAAAAAACATTATTAACAAGTTCCGTCGTGTATCCATATTTATCAACAAATAGATCAACCTCATTTATTTCAAAGCCTTTAGCTGACACCAAAACACCTGCCATTGAATTGTGACTGTCACATAATAGCCTTCGACTTGAAACTGCAATGAAGAACGACCAATATTCTCGTAATTCTCTACGATTTCCAATACAATTAATCCATGCAATTTTCTGATTCAATTGAAATACTCAATTACAAAAACCACATACTATCCATAAAGATAAAGCTTTGGCTTAAATGAAGCCTTTTTGTACTATATATATATACAGCATATCCTTTTGATAAACTAGTGGTTTTGTATATTCTTAGTTTTGCTAGCTTATGTATCAGGTATGTAGGGAAATGAAATTTTAACCCAAAATTGGACTAATAACACCCAGCAAGATTATATTCAAGACTACACAGTCTACCATACATATTGCAAACCAGTGTGGAATAATATTTGTGTAAGGACTTTATTGGAGGAAATCTGATTTGCCTAACAAAGGACAGAAGTAATACACGTTTTTATGACATTTTAATTGGTCACGATTCCACAGCAACAAAATCTATATACCTGTAATAGACAGAATAAAAGGGTGTAATATTTCTTAGATGGTTGTGAACTGATAACGGGAACATGCAGACATTACAAATATACACTGAGTATAAATGTCAAGGGTTTGTTCATTCTGTGGCCCCTCCCAGTTTTTCTAGAGCCCACCCACAAAGGCATAATATCATAATATCTGACTCTTGAACGGTAGTAAACCAATGCAGTCATTTTCATGATATTGTCAATGCATTTCAGGCACAGTGGTAATCTGCTGAATATCTAAATACAAACTGAATGTCTTCATTAAATGGATGATTTTCTTTTCAAATTTGTCTCCAGTATTTCAGTATTTGAAAGAGTATTTCAGTGGAGCATGGCAGATTGTACATCAAGCTAGTGCTCCAAGCTATCCTACCCCACACCCTACAATAACTATATACTTTCTGACATCATCCAGTTATTACACAAAAGCATACATCTCACCCAGGTGTCCAACCCACAGCTTTCAATCAACAGTCCTGCACCTAACCAACTGAGCTACCAGAGCCAGCTTGAAACAGACTAACTTCATCCAAAAACACAAAAAGCAAGATCTAAGTCATAGGTAAATATTCAATCGTCCTTAGACTAAATAAGGCCACTCATACAATAATGAACAATTGTTAAGAGAATGTTGTGTTTATACATTAAAAATATAGACAATGCAAAACAGACTATTAATGCATCAGTCACAAGACTGACCATAATGTCTACAGAAGATGTTGATATTTAGCAAAATTTTGCCAGTCTGAATTCTTATCAGTCTGTCAGGACCAGAGGACCTACAGTTCTTGCCAAAACTCTCAATGCTTTGGAAGATATGAAGTCACAGGGTGCTACAGTGGGTTAAAACTTGCATTTTTGAATATCACGCCAAGAAAATGGCAAAAAATGCAATGTAATGAAGCAGATGAACATAATATAAACTAAAACTTTGTATAATTATTTAATATCTTTGAACAACAGCCGACATAAAGTAAAAATAAATAGAAGTACATTGTTTATTTTAGCAAATAATCACTTCAATTTAGAGTGGATGTTTACAATAATCAAGTGAAGTCGTCATAAAATAACAGCACCAGAGTTTGTTGGTACTTAAAATTCAGACAGGAAAACTCATGATTTATATTTCTGAAAGACTGACATAAAAATCAGTGCGGGAGGTATAGGCTGCAATTCAATGTCTCGTCTCAAAACACTGTATAAAATATCTTTCAAGATGATTACATGACTGTGATATTAACTCCTACTGTTTATGTTTCTTATGCTGTATCTAATAGCATCAAGTTCAGCCCCTAAATTACCTACCAGTATACTGGGGTCAAATATTGTACCAGTTTAAACAGCCAGGGGTCATTTGGCAACTTTTCAAGCTTTAACAGTGGAGGAAGACCCCACTGTACAGATTTCTTACAAGTGAATTTTTTCTGATCCTAATGTTTGTTTGTTTTCACGTGACATTGTCACCGGGTTAAACACCATTTTTCAACAATATTTCAGTAATATTTGGCGACTGGTTCACCAAATCAATTTTTCTGGACAGTATGCTTACCCTTCCACATTAGGAGCTGGCAACTTCTCCACATATTGAGGAAAATCGACATTTTTGTCAAATTTTCATAAAAGCATATGATCTGTCGCAACTAGAATTTGAACCAGTATCACTGGCTCACTAGTCCAGCATACTAATCACTGGACCATGGTCATGGCCTCTTGTCCTGGGTGGGATTCAAACTCACAGCGGTGAGGGTACCTACTGATACAAAGGAGTTTCTACGTTTTCAACTTGTATCAATACCACACCAAAGTGGAATCAGAGCCAGTAATACGCAACCTTGCACTTTTTATTTTCAGATAAATTGCTATAAGGGATATCTTAACTTGGGTATTTAACACCTAGCCTCTTCATCAAAAGTTATGTGCAACACAGTTTATGAATGTTATATCATACATGAAATCAACAAAATGCAACTATTGTAAATGTTCACCAAACATTTGGGTATAAAACAAAATAGTTTACAAGATTTCATAAACTGTTCATTTACGTAATAAAGACTACCGCGTATCTCAAAACATACAAACACTCCCGCTGTTAAGCACATGACTTCTTTCATTTCCACTACATTATATAGTATATTATCTTACACACTCTGAACTCGCTTTAAATTATTTCTACGCAAGCAGTTCCTTTTCTTAATGCTAAAATGAATACGAAGCATTGTAGCTGATAAATTTGTCAATCGATTTAATTAAACTCAAGAGCAGTGCAAAACCCATCATCTTAAATAAATTTATCAGACTTGATCGCACCAAAGACCAAGCACTGATATCATAATAGGCCAAGGACATAGAAAATTTATGAGTTAATTTTGCAGACAGTACACTATATGATGCAATTTGAGACACAAGAAACTTACAGACTGATAAAGACTTATATCAACAACGTAACCATTAAAAGTAAAAGGACAACTTGTCAAATTGAATCCCTGACATTTATAATCTGTCGAGACTTCCATGTGGCATTTATTGATCTCAATAAAAAATATAACGCAAGTTTTATAAGCAATAATTGAACTTTAATTGGAGGATAAATCATTTCAATAACCTTGGGTAGCTTATCACTGCAAACATGTTTGCTTTTGAAATCTTGTTGAATGTTCATCATTGCCATCATGGGAGGTCAAAACTAAAAATGTCAATACTTTAATCCACAAACCTATAAGCCGTATATATCACATTAATTCATTAAAAATGTCCTTTTTTGTTGCCAGTTGGTCAAATAGTAAATTAATCAAGTTTTACATCTCCATTTGTCCATTCATTGACCATTTCTTTATTTATTTGATCATTTTGTCTGTTCATACATTTGTTTTATCTTTCATTCTTTCCTCCTATCAAATGTCAATCGGCCGAATCATTCTTATATTTACTTTTTTTTTGAGAGTAGTGCAATCAGTCACATAAAAACATTTACTTGTTAAAAAAACTGTGCTAACATTCACATGAACATTCGTAACAAAAAGACAATCCCTTAGTGGGACTGGGTGATTGTCCTTGCAGATTAAATATTCATGGAATACAGCCAAGTAAAGCTTGCTAGTAAGACAAGGCATATAAAACAGAATTCACTTTTATTTATCAAGTATGACTTATCTACAAAGGGCATCCACCATATGTGGAACAAACCAAAAGCTTACAGTGCATTGCACTTTCTTAAAAATTTGTCAAATGCTCCATAAAATATTTGGTACCAGGCTTACTTTATCAAGGATGTGAAATACGTGGTACCAGCTTGCCATTTCAAGAACATATTTGATGCCAGTCTCACCATAGCATTATCAAGGACATACATGGTACCAGGCTTGTCATATGAAGAACATGTTTGGTACCAGGCATACCACATCAAGGGCATATTTGGTACAAGGCTTGTCATATAAAGAACAAAAAACATTTAGTTCCAGGCTAAGGCTTCCATTTCAAGAACAAACATTCTCTGGTTTCAGGCAATTTAGCCCAAAGTTCACTCAGAACTAAAAGTTTATTTCACAGTGAATGAAATATTGCTATAAAAGAAACAATGAAAGATTTCAGGGCTAAATTCAGTCATGCATAATACAACCAGAAGCACTCAGACTGAAATGAGAGATAATTTGTCAATATTAACTAATCATTAAACATTTAGATATATTACCACACAGTTAATGGAAGGTCAAGGTCTTTATAAATTCAAGTCTGTACTTACAATTGATCCTGTAACTTGAATCAATGAAACATGACAACACCGACAAACAACTCAATATTTCCATACACAAATACATCCGATTGACAATATGTTAAACCCTAAGGGAACAGTCGCAGACAGAACTTTACATAGATCAAACATAAGGTCGGATATTTTAAAGCAGCAATTGAATATGGGTAGAATTCTATTTTCATCTATATTATAGGCCAAATATGTAACATTAAAACCAATGCTATTTTAACTCCATTGTTCCTTCTTAGGTAAGATAGCAAGGTCTTATGTAAGGACTTAAGGGGACAATAAGTGTGAAATGGGGACAATGCAACATTAAAGCATTTAGGGGGTCCTGATAATTTCTCTTACATCATTTCATTTAAGGTATTGGACATTTCTGTGATGATTTTGAATAGTAAAGTAGATGTTTTGTACAGTACAACAGAGACAATAATACCACTATATAAGGTGTGATGAAGTTTTATAATGTCACCCTGTCAGATCACTTGGGTCAGCCTAAAAAGGTGACAAATGGAATAAAAAGGTTCTAAGTATCTGTTATATACATACATAGCCATACAAAAAGAGCACAAGACAAAACCCTGCAGCTTGACTACAGACTTCAACTGTAGACAATAATTATATATATACACACATAACTAGGAAAAACTGTCTGACTGTAGCATTGAGTTGGATAATTAATAATTGATACAGAATCTTTTGAATAAATTTAAAAATATAAATATAGAATATTATAATTCATATAAAAATTGTTATATATTTAGCACATGTCAAATGTTCGTTCGTGTACAAATGTATACAAGTATTCAGACTTAAAATTTTATATAGATTACTATAATATACTTCATAGGCAAGTACTATTGATTCATAGATTTTTGTATAATTATTTTCATATATTATACATATAAACTTTCTCAATCTAGATAAGAAATTCTACAAAGAAAAAAAATAGAAAATATTTTACAGACCTTCATGTTAAATCTATTCTATTTTATCTTGTATAGATTTATCAAGTTCATTTAATCCAAGAATGATCACATCTTGTAAAGAAATTTGTAAACAAAACACAGTCTACTCTCAAACATGGTTCAATATCAATGACCGTGAAAAACTACGTCGTAACAAAAAGCTAACGGTTCAATAAGTTACAATTCATAATCCATATAAATATCGAGTCCTAGCACACGTCAGAATTTCAATATAATACAAAAACATGCTTTGGACTTCTTCGATTAATAGCTTCACTATAGTAAGACGATTTCAGAGTAAACATTATTTCGGCCATAAATTGGGACGATTTCTAATTCATAGTTTTCCATTTTTGTTTTGAAATGAAAACACGCAGTTGTGAACTGAGTCAATTTATGTATAATTTATTATTCAATACAACATCAATAGAAGCCCATTATAACGATTGAAAGTTTTTTACAAATAAGTCGATATCGTAAATACGAGATATCAGCGATGTGACATCATAAAGTGTGATTATTCAAACGAGTAAAACACTCCACGTGGGGTTAAATCATGACGAAATGATAATATTTACTTTTAAGTGCGATAGCAGCCAATGTTGACAAGGATTTAAAGTGACCTTTGTCTTCCATTTAAAAGAATAAGGTCCACATTTTACGACAGATCTATAAAAATATCTTGTACTACATGATATAAATATATTGCCTGGTCTTATGAAATATAAGCTTATTAATTGGAAGTATCATATCTTTTCCATCCTTACCAACACATAGCAACATGGAAACAAGAAACAGTAAAACATAATAAGACCATAAAAATGGTCTTAATACAGAGTTTGGACCATAAAAATGGTCTTAATACAGAGTTTGGACCATAAAAACAGTCTTAATACAGGGTTTGGACCATAAAAACAGTCTTAATACAGAGTTTGGACCATAAAAACAGTCTTAATACAGAGTTTGGACCATAAAAACAGTCTTAATACAGAGTTTGGACCATATAAATGGTCTTAATACAGGGTTTGGACCATAAAAATGGTCTTAATACAGAGTTTGGACCATAAAAACAGTCTTAATACAGGGTTTGGACCATAAAAATGGTCTTAATACAGGGTTTGGACCATAAAAACAGTCTAAATACAGAGTTTGGACCATAAAAATGGTCTTAATACAGAGTTTGGACCATAAAAATGGTCTTAATACAGGGTTTGGACCATAAAGATGGTCTTAATACAGGGTTTGGACCATAAAAACAGTCTAAATACAGAGTTTGGACCATAAAAACGGTCTTACTATAGAGGTGGTCACATTACCAAGCTGAAGAATAGAAATACTGAAAAAATGTGTAAAAATAAATGGTTGTTGTTACAATGAGGTTGTCATTAAAATTATGTAATTTTTGTCAACAAAGACATGATTTCAAGATGAAGTAATTCTATGCAGATTTAAATCAAATACAAGAATAAAACTTGTCCAGAGGTTAGTGTCCTTTCAGTTCTGACATAAGCATTAATATTAATTCCTTTCAAACAAGCAATCAGATACCAGAATAAATTAATTTGATTTATACATTAAATTATCAGTACATTAGATTCATGTTATAGTTAACTATAGTATACTAAAACAGATTTACAGCAATTTTGCGTCAAGTTCTTGATATGGACGTAAGGTTTAAATATAGAACAATATCATATCTAATCTGTCTAAAAATCTATTGAAAAACTGAAGAACAGAAGTAGATAAGGTATACTTAAATAGACCTTTTGTAACATTTAAATGTGACTAATAATACTACAATGTCACCAATAGATTACTTCAAACTTGAAATTTGATTGCAACATTTTTATAATAACTTCTTCAATCCACATATTCCATTAGTCTGTGTGAATTTAACTGCCAATCCTAAAATACAGGGTCATGACTGTGGTCTAAGAAATCTAGGTTCGAATACCAGTCGTGGCAGGGGATACCCTTCTATGAAAATTTGGGAAGTGTTGTTTTTCCTCCAAATGTGGTGAAGTTGTCTGCTCCTTGTGGAAGGGTAAGTTAGTACTGGTTAGTATCCAGTCCAGGATAACTGGTTAGGTGAACCGGTCATCGTATGTAACTGAGAAATTGCTGAAAAATGGCATTAAACACCAGTGACATGTCACATAAAAAACAAGGAAACTAAAGTCCAGACTTACAAAGAGAACTAAGATCAGCAAAATTATACAAAAAAAAAACCTTAGTCCACTGACTGACATTTCCCAGACCACTGCATTCAGTATGCCTATGTCATGGTACTTCTTGCAATATCTAATCCAGTAATGTTTAAGACTTTAGATAATCTCTGACTAATGTCAGGATTTGAACTGACAACCTCCAGCTACAGTGTAAACCACTAACACCTCCAACAGAAAGCTTTGAAACTAAGTTTTCAGGACTAGAAAAAAAATGTCAAAGGAAAAGAGGTAAGATAAAAAAAAATGGCTTCTTTTGTTTAGAATATCATGAAGCCTGCGTTAAATACTCCTATAACTCTCACATTGGACAATAGTGAAAAAAAAACAAAGGTAGTTTTTAGTTTATAATAACAAGAATGTCACTTTTTTACTACACAGCAATAAAAACAATGAAAGAATTGAACCAAGCCTAAATATGACAACAATACAGTTAAACTATGTAGAAAGTAGCAAATCTTTTGTTAAAGGGGGAAAATCAATTATTTTATTTGTCACAATGTTAAAGAATTTTCGAAACAATGATACATTTATTTCAAAACAGTAAAAAGCAACACAGTGAATCATTTTCAAATTTATAACAGGTCTAAGATTTCAATGCAGACATATAAATTTTAAAACAATCAATGAAATTCTGACAGTTAAACAATTGTTTTAAATGCTCTAAATGAGCTTAGAAGCCATTCAATAAACACAAGAAAATGCAGTTTAGGTTAAGAAATATGTCTTAAAATTAAATTTCCAAGGTCAGGCCATGATTGGCTGTTTCCCCGATCTCAAATTTGAAACTGACCAATAACTGGGCTGCATAACCAGGCAGATGTCCAGGCTAAACAAATAACTCCGGGATCCAGTGACGAAAAGTCAACAACTAGAAATGCTTAACCATATCAAAGAAAGATATTTCATAGATAATAAGTAATGGAAGAACGGGTGGTGGAGCTAGAAAGACATGGTAAAAACCTGGCTACATCCAGTCATTATTTCATTCTTGTACTAATCTTGTGACATAACATTGTAAATCAAATACAACTGGTTTATTATTAAATACTCCTCATAACAAATTTCCACATCACCTAATCTACAATAAAATTATTAAACACTCTTTGGCAATGAAGGTATTTAAATAATCTATAACCAAATATAAAGCCATTCTTCAAATCCGACCCCCCAGACATACTTATAAGAATTATATAAAAAATTGCAATAAGAAATAACATAATTTCAAATGTCAACAAAAATAGTAATTGTTCCAAGTTGTTGACAAATACCATACAGGCTGGCATTAACTGTGTCACTGTTGACTCAAAAGATAACATTTTTGAAAGTCAATTGTTAAAAAGTCGCCATTTTGTAACAAAGGAATAAGAAGGCTGGAAGGACTATGGGGATTAATGGAATTAATTGGATCAAAGATTGGGGACAAATGAAGTTATTTAATCATTGAATACACTTGTCACATACTTCAACACATGGCATTACTGTAAAATGATTATTATCAAAACTGACACAATGTGAATTCAGGTTCATGGCATGAGGCACATCTAAAGAACATTTGATAAAATAGAAATTTAAAGGCCCACAACTGTCCCTGAAACTATTCAACTGACAATAAACAGACAATTTTCAATCGTAGCAAAAAATGTTAATAGATTTTGAAGTTGACAGATAAATTAATATTTTGACAGACGGACAGAAGAACAGACACCATATTATTGTTTGGTTCATCTTAAAGTCTATGCTGAGACATTTTTCCATGATCATCAGAGAAGCACTGACAAACAGCACAAGCACATACAATCTTTTGATCAAGGCAAATATATCTTTGCTAGAATATCATATATTCAAGGGTGCATACAGTAAAACTCTGATACTGAGACCACCTTCAGAGCAAAAAACATCATTTGTAATGAGGTGGTTTCATTATCAGGTTGAATTATAGAGGAGTTACTGAAAGCTGGTCCAAAAATAAGTGGTTGTTATAACAAGGTGGTCATAATAACAAGGTGGTCACTACATGAGATTTTACTGTATATAGAATTAAGGCTTTGATTACAAAATGTTTCCTCTTTCTGTAGATATCAATGAATGAGAAACCTGCGAAACAACATTTTAGTCACATTACTGTCAATACTGAAGCCAGTTGTACATTAGAATCCATTAATTAATGCAGATGTTACCATGAATACAATACAAAATGAGATTTATAGATAAAACATTATAAATATCCTATCAGATTACGTTAACACGTAAACTAATCAATTTGTCAGCAAAAACATCAATGCTGGAAATAAACATGACAAAATTGAATATTGTATACCAGCTGCATACACATTCTACAATTAATACAAAGTTTGCGGAGGAAACCATCACCAGGCTGACTTGGTGCGATTGGTCAATCCAACTTTTCTATGACCCAATCAAATCATGTTGAGTACATCATTATCAAGATGCTAATGTATAATACAGGCTTCCCGAAAGTTCCCAGACCATCGGACATGTCAAGCAAATTTTTAGCAGGTCAAGTATCTTTTCGGCGAGTACCAGACCAAATGTCCGGCCGTCTAGCACAATTTACAGCATTTATCACTTATTTTAATATATTCGGTCAGACAAATTTTCATTTGGTCAGAAAGAAATTCTAACTTTGCTTGACCAAATGTCAGGCAAGTATTCTGGCAGTTTCGAGAAGCCTGATAACAGGCCAGTCAGGTTGATGGTGACCTTGGCAGGGTTTGAAACCAAATGCTTGATCCATTTGGAGACAGTCAAACACCTTAATCCTAACGCCACTTTATTCAGGGTTCAGACCCTTATCCATTACATGACCCAAACACTCCTAGAGATTCCCTAAGCCCACCTTGTTTAGGGGGGTCAGATACCTTAATCACTAATGTCCCAAACCCCAGCTTGATCAGGTTGATAAGGGGCTGGTCCGCTAATAAACTACAAGACCAAAACCCACTCCTTGTTGAGAGGTTGTACATATTATCCACTACAAGACAAATCCCATTTTAAGTGAACAATAACAAAGTAACGACCCTTGTTTAAATTATAATAGTATACTGACCTTTTCAAACTGTTCCTTATACATGGATGGTACTAAGTCAGGTATTATCACAATCACATATCTATTCAAACCATTGTAATGCTTTATAAATAGTACATGTACCTATAATTATTACTACTTAGGTTTATAAAAACACTAATTCACATGCCATATTCATATTAATAATTAACTATAAATAAAGTAAACATTTCTCGTTATATCTATGTATAATCAATCGTATCCAGTCAATATTGTATAGCTTTCAGTTACACATATACACAGTGCTTATATTACTAATAGATATGCAATCATAAAAGTAATACATTAATTTATACACTAATGCTAATCTCCATTTACTGTACCACTGGCACCGAGTCACAAAAATTTTAAACCATGTTCATATTTTAAGCTTCAAATACGCATGATACTAAATATATGTCAATATATTGAAAATTAACTTTCTTTTCAGGTCAATGTAAACATTTGATTAACATGTTTGAACGAGTGATTGGCAAAATAAAACTGCAATAAATATTCAATAAGGTTGTATCGTACTACACTGAGACACAACAAGAAAGAATTACACATCACCATCGGACCATTGACAACAATATAAACATAAATTTTATGTCTACAGTCAAATCGGAGTCAATGGGTTCCTTCAGATTTTGGTGTAATTTTGTGACTGACTGACTGACTGACTGACTGACTGACTGACTGACTGACTGACTGACTGACTGACTGACTGACTGACTGACTGACTGACTGACTGACTGACTGACTGACTGACTGACTGACTGACTGACTGACTGACTGACTGTTTTATCAAATGCATAACTTTAACAAAGAACACATTATTACTATATTACTATAGTAATTAAAAATGGTGTCTGACAAATCATGTGAAAAGCTGTGAGTAATTTAAAACTTCTAAGTCAGAACATAAAATTGGTTTAAAAGCTGTTAAACTATACATTAAACTATTTATATACTGTATATAAATAATGTGAACATATAAATCTTGTTGTTTAAAGACTTAAATTACCATCATGCCATACCACAGGGCAAGTTCTATGACAAAATAAACACATTAAAAAATGTCGCAAGAACATTTTGAAATATCATGATAAACTTTAATTCGCTCCTTATAAAAAATATGTATGAAAAGTGCATTTACAAAATTAATGTCTTATTAAACTATTAATTAATAAAAGATAATTAATTAATACTATCACACAGTAGAATGCCAAAAACATCGTTATGATTTACACATAAAAAAATATTTGTATGCTCTACTTTTCCATGTAAATCCACAGAATTAAAATACACACATGATTAGACAAAAAAGTAACCGTTATTGTTCATAATTATTATGTTTTAGAAAATATTTCTTTCATGTATTCATCATACCGAGTAAGCTTCATGACCAATTTCAAGAAAATTTCAAATAATCATTAAAAAACAACATGAAGATATATTTTGCGTTCATCAAATTCTACTAATGGTCAGCTAAGAAAATCACAATAACATATAAAAAATATGCTATTGAAAACCCTGCCAGAGAAAAATCAATAGTAAATCTTAATAGGACCAATATTTCAAGATAAGATGGAATCTATTGAATCGTCGCGCCAGGTTACTTATTCAGCGTAAAAAAGGATAGAGCCACTTAAAGAGAAGCAATCTATTGACCAATCAGCTACGATCCATAAAACCTGCACATACTCTCATAATAACGGTGTTAGGAAATGTCGCAAAATCAATTCTTATCAAGAACTTCATCCAAAATAAATTTCACAAAGTAATACTACCATCATTTATATTTATTACTCAATACATATTGGACATAATGCTATCAGCCTGAATAGGCAAGGTAGTCAATTAGACTACAACCAGACAATAGCTATCAGACGTTACACATAATACCACTAACAAGTTCAAATACTGAAGTCTCATTTTTTTAACTTCATGTTTCTTTTCAACCATTGTTATTACTACAATAGTTCGATAGGATTTTATTCCATAAATTTAGGATGGCTTTTATCCCTACCAAATTAACAGGTCAGGATGGCTCTTATCCTTAACCAAGTAACAAGGCATAAATGTCTTTTATCCCTACCAAAATTACAGGTATGGATGGCTTTTATCCCAACCTAACTGACAGACTAGGATAGCGTTTACCTATACCGAAATTTAATTACAAGACCATAGATATAACAAACTAGTTTTAAATCAAAATTGGCAAGCTGAATTAATCAAATACCTAGAAAAAACAAATTCAGAATTACTAAATGACCCCAAAAATTAGGGTAGGTAAAATAACATTTCTTTCCTATTTTTTTAAACATATTTTTCATATTTTGGAAATGTACCAGGTAAGTAGTCCCCAAATATTTTGGAACTTAGGATTCAGCATCAGTAAAAAAGGGTAAGTCGGGTTACCAGAAACATAACTATTTTTTTCTGGCTTTAAAATTGTGACCTTTACTGGACTTTAGTCGTAACCACATACTGAATAGCTTTAAAAACACACCCACTTAATCAAACTATCAATAAAGCTAAACAAAAGTATGTTCAAAGATGTTTAATGTTAATCTATTATCTAGCTTTCAACAATTTGAAATTTAACATCAAGGAGTAAGATTTTCCATACGATAAATTATCATTTGTAGGAAAGATCTCACTGCTTAACATAAACTATAGTAAAGAAAATCTACTTTTAGCTACAAATTATGGTGCATTAAATTCTATCAAATATCTATTTGAAAACATGTATGTATCAAAAGTCTTTTAACAACATTGAAGGATTTCATTATAGATTTTTAATATCATTTTAGGACTTAAATAAGGACTTTAAATATCATTTTAGGACACAAATGAGGATTTTTTAAACACCATTTTAGGACTTGAAAAAGGACTTTTAATATTATTTTAGGACACAAATGAGGATTTTTAAACATCATTTTAGGACTTAAATAAGGATTTCAATATTATTTTAGGACACAAATCAGGATTTTTTAAACATCATTTTAGGACTTAAATAAGGACTTTTAATATTATTTTAGGACTTAAATAAAGACTTAACACTAGTTTTGGATTTAAATGATGACTTTTAATACAATTTTATAATTTTCTAACAACTTTTAGAAACAAGAGTAAATTCATAAGACAGAATGATATAGACTAGATTTAAGCAAACATGATTCAGTGACAACCAATTAAAAATCAATCAATTTCAATACTTCTGGAGATCATTGATATCAAGGGTGAATATATAGCTAGCTAAAGTCACATGACACTATTATCTTTTTTTAAAATTCAATTTTTCTCTAATGCAAATAAAAAATACCAAACTTCAAGTTGACATATTCAAGGATTTGACATTATACTGTTTTGTAATTAGCAAAACTCAAAGACAAATATTAAAGGATATTGATCTGCACTGTATGTCAGATATTTTTATACAAAACATCAAACAAGCACGGAAATTAGTACTGAATAAAAAAAAACTACAGATTTCTTTTTGAAGATCAATGATGTATAAATGAATGACTCTAAATCTAAGTACTGTATTTAAAGATGCATCCCCGCTTTTTTTTAAAAAATCTGAGAAAAAAACATGTTCTTGCAGATAAGACGCACCCAAATTTGACAAAATCCGAGTCCAAAATCCGAACTGACATTGATTTTTTTTATGTCAAATTCACTTTATTTCTTGATTTAATTAAAATTAAATACACATGTCTGCAATGTTAATGACACTTAGACAGGCTGCAATGCCAAAAACAGCAACGGACCAAGAACATCTTGAAACTGTACGTACATTTGGATGATACGTTTTCGTCTACGGTCAATATTGCTTCAGGAAAACATGTTGTTGGTATGATCTTGTGTATAAGACGCATCCCCCTCTTTTTATGTATTTCTACGGGAAAAATGTGCGTCTTATACACAGTCAAATACGGTATTACTTTTGATGTAAATATTACTAAAATATAAAAGATTAATTATTCTATTTTTCAGGAAATAATAAAATATGTCTGTATCATCATTTTTTGTATAAAAATATAAATTTGCTATTTACAATGATAGGTTATG
Source organism: Lutraria rhynchaena (assembly GCA_008271625.1). Taxonomy (NCBI): domain Eukaryota; kingdom Metazoa; phylum Mollusca; class Bivalvia; order Venerida; family Mactridae; genus Lutraria; species Lutraria rhynchaena. The sequence continues at coordinate 1,595,889 of VIBL01000040.1, forward strand.
ATGTGAATAAAAACATAGTAAAAAGAATTATTCAAAACAAATAATGAAATAAAAAAAATAATAAAAAAAGAATCAATTGTGACAAAATATATACAAAATATTATTTACCTATGGCTCATACCAAATTAATCACCAAAAGAAACATATAATATTAGTCAAAATTGAATCCATAAATTTATCCCCATGAAGAGACACTGTAATACCAATTAAAAGTCAAAACACAAAAGCTGGACACAAAGTATACATGTACACAATAAACAGAATGAACTATATAAGTTCTTAGTGCTGCAGCAAAAACTTTATACATTCCACAAACACTTTTCCCATGATATGAAATAACATTTATACATTGAGATATTAAAATACCAGAATAAAATCTACAGAAAAAAAAGAATTAACGTTATTCCCCATATACAGTGGTAAATAAAAGATTAGAAAGATTAACATAAGATTAGAATTAACCACTGTGCAAACTAGCAGGCGTAAATATCGCCTGTTAAAACTTACCCTAGAAACAAGAGACTTAACTTTCCCGCCTTTAGATCGGCGAGGCTGAAATGGTTTTATAACAATGAAAATAAATTAAAAAAGACAAATCGCAATAAAAATAAATCATGTTCAGAATCCACACAAGGTCTTCAAGATTTTTTCATCTTGATAAAAAATGTTAATGTCAAGAAAAAAGCAACATCATATCTACATGTCTGATTACCTAATCTGATTAACTATCATGACAAAGGCCTTAGTTATAAAATGTTCTGTCCAAACATGAATAGGATCGAGGGTTATTTAGAAGGCCTATAGTGCAAAATGGTCAACTGAGACAATTTTTGAACATCTGGCTTGAAAGCTGTATAATGGCCAATAATCAAACATATTATTAAGTCCTGCAGTCATATCTGTTCTGACAAAATATTAATAAGATTGGTGGGAAAATAGAACGATCAGAGTGTAAAAAAGATTCAATGTGGCAATTCTCAAAATATCAAGGTTAAAGTTAATAGCTTTAGATACTTTGGTCCAATATCTATCTTAACCATAGTATTACTGTTGTATATACATATTCTGTCAATGTTAACAGCAGTACCACAGCAGTCAAAGTCATATGACAACTTTCAGCTTACACAGTGGCAGAAAACCCCAGGCATAGACCTAGAGATTGAACCTCCAACTGATTATAGGCAAGCTGGACAGCTTCCTCGCATGTAAGATTTATCTGGCCCTGGATGGGATTCAAACTTGCAGTGGTTAGGAGCTAGTGGATACCAGTCAGAGACCATAAGCACTCAACCACGGAGGCCCCAAATTTAATTTAACCAAAAAACTGATTTTCACCAAGATATTAAAGCCATAAACATTGCATACAAGTTTGATCAAGAATGCAACAGAAATGCTGAAGCTATAGCATAAACAATGCAATAATGAACAAAAGACAAACTTTGATCCTTAAAAGCTTGCCATCAGTGAGTCCTGCTCATATGCATCAGCTCCGTAGAGCCAAAAATAAAACAAATGCACATCAATACTGCAATCAGGTGTAGCAGACAAAGTGCTTTATAAAATCTTAATTATAAGCTTAATTTGCATAAATGTACAAAAATAGACTCAAGGAATAGACATACGTCATACAATATTAATGTAAAAAATGGAGTTTTGGTCTACTGGTACTTTCACACCTTAGAGAATCTAAATACATCATTTATGAATGAAAACCAGTCATACAATCAGATTGTGATCATGTAAATCACACATTTACAAAACCATGAAAAGCATGGATTTTCATCAATTATCAACTTATTTTTGCACACAAACATCATAATCATTATATAACTGTCAATGTATTCTTTTTTACTGAACCAATTTAGTTCCATAAGGCCAAAAAAAGACTCGTTTCTGCTACCCGCTCTAAAAAAAATAGGGTCAGTAGGTAGGGATTTATTTTTTTTTTAATTTTTTTTTATTCCAGAATATGACTGATATTATTTTTATTTTGCAAAACTATAATTTGACCCAAAAATCATAGGGTTGGTGGCAAAAATAATGGGTCAGTCAGGGTAGCAGAAACAAGCTAATTTTTTAGGCCTAACTGAACAGAGCACCGGCCATCCCAATTAGAATCTACCAAACCAAAACGATTTTATCTGGCATGAAACAGTCTATAGTCCCAATTTCCATAAATTATGCATAGTTTGTCATAGTTTCTGACAGAAAAGTATATCTGGAGTTTGGCTAAACTACATTAGGAATTCTAAAACTTAAGTTATTGTCAATATTCAGTGAGCTGTGAGTTCAAAACCTTCGATATTTAAGTTAAAAAAGAGTTCTGAATGAAATTAGAAAATATTGTATTGAAAATTCAGAATGCACGAGTAATTTGACAATGTATTGAAATTTGATAATGCTCGAGTAATTTGAGTTAGCACAAGTAAGCACAACCTCTTCATCAGAAATTTTGTGTTCTGCTTTTTTCTTAATTTTCGGAACAAAAATGAAAAGACACGATATCAGACTCTCACTTAAATATTTATACCATTAAAAAAAGGGTTACTCAAAAGGAACTTACAGTGACCTTTACGGTATAATTAGCAAGGAGGGCAAAGTTCATCTGTAGTTAAAAACTTAATTGTTCAGGCATGTGAATGAAAATCTTTGAATGTTGTCATTAATACCTGATTAGAAAGTCAATTAGGCCATACTTAAAAAACTGTTGGTTTGAAGTTACACAACAAACTCATTCAAAAATCTTCCATCCACAAACTTTTTCAATGGTTTTTACAAAAAAAGTATCTTGTCCTTTATTCAAGCCTTTTCATTTTCAGTACATGCATATAACGTTACCAAAATGAGAAGTCCACATACCTTAGCCTACCCACTGTTAAAAGTTTGGGTCATATCACTGTAAACAAACTTTTTTTAAGGATGACCAAAGGGAGATTATTTCAACAATGATTACATCAAATTAAAATATTTGCCTTAATTTATTTATGAACCTTGACTAATAAAATCAACTAAAATTGTTGCCACCCAATGCAATTCAGGGGCAGATACAGGATTTAACATTGGGGGGGGGGGGTAAATCATCATCCTTACCTTTTAACCAGAGAGTATAAATGGTGTGCCCAAAGACATTTTAGACATGTATGTGTTCATTATCATTAAATCATTTAGCAAAATAAAATATGATTCATTCACAATGATATGAGTGATACAGATTTTTTCTTTTAAACTGCTTGCCAGATTTCTTTAGGGGACACCAGTTCTACCCCTCTACACCTGCCCAATTAAAATTTTAGACTCTGAAAGTTATCATCTGTCATTCAGACTTATAAAAAATACTGCTGCACCAGCACATTTTTCGTCCTCATGATTAATCTTCTAAATACCTAAATACCTATTTGGTCATTTAAAAAGGCCAACAACCTCAATGGCTAATTCTGAATTAAAGACATGAGCCTAAACTTATCATATCAATTTAATTAGATTAACACATGAAGTATGTAGTCCATAAAAGTCTAAAACACATGATTAACAGAGAGTGAGAAAAATGAGAACATTTAAAAGAAATTAAAGATTTTTTAAAACATTTTATCCCTACCGCAGTATTTGATTTCAAATTTATGTTGTACAGCTAACTAGCCATGGACATTTAATAGCCCATTTCAATGCAGCACATTAAAATCATAACAATAAAGATCAAGTATTTGTTAAAATAAAAACACGCAAATTTGCCATTCATTCATTATGTATGGGCTTTGCAATCAACCGACAGGCTGACCTACATATAGTTTACCGTATAAAACAGACTGATGACAATTTTATCTTCTTTCAAGGAGAGTTTCAATCTGATTACTGAAATGGTGAGCCTAACAGCTAATGTAAATGGACCAGTCATGTCAGAGCATACAGTTAACCAACAAAATCAGAGCTTTTATATGGAAAACAACAAAACAAAAAAAAAATTCATGCACTGGCCATGTTTCTAGGGTACGAGTCATTCTTTGGTGCTTTACTTTCATACAAGGGCCACAACTCCGCACAAGCTTGACAGAAGAATTTCATACAAGGGCCACAACACAAATTTAGAACATATGGTTCAAAAACTTTACAAAATCTGGTTGCAGCTATGAGATTAACCTATTGCATACAACTATAGAGACAATGTTAAAACTTTAAAACAATAACTGCAGATATGTATTTTTGTTGTTGTTTTGTTGTGTTTAATATCACAAAAACAGCCAGTATCACATGGCAAATCTTCCACATTAAACTGGTGGAGGAAGACTCCAGTTGTGCACTTGGATAGAACCACAAACCTTCAGTAAGTCATCTGGACAAACTCCTTGTATGTATTTTTTTTTCTAATCCTGGGTGGGTTTCGACCTCACAACAGTGGCAGGTTAGTGAATACTAGTCATACGTACTGTTCTTGATTTGAGACCTTATATCTCCAAACAAGCATCACATGGATAAATTTACCAATTATTTCATAACATTCCATGGACAAACACCCAATCATAGGTCAGTATAAGACATTGACCTACAACTGCCAAAGTTCAGAAGAAAAATAGATATTTATCTAAATTACTTGTCAAAAGGTTTAGGAGGTAAGTGGCTCTGTTATTGACCATAAAACTTCATATAGGCCATTAGCAATCACTGGACTGATCAATCCAATTGGAAAGCTGAATGTCAATTAATTCTCAATAGTAGGCAATTTCTCAAACAGACAGAAATTCTGAAGGACTTGACAAAATAATCCCCACGTAGGCATTTATGATGAAGTCTTATTACCAGACACCTGGATACCAGTATATATGTAATGGAATTGTATTGAGTAAGGGTATGTAATATTCCGTACTGACAAAACGTGTACTAACTAAACGGGTACATTCATATACATACTCGGTAGAATTTAAATTAAAAACTTAACCTAAAAATGGCCAAATATTGTGGAATTCTTCTTTCTTAACATTTTAACCATAAAAAAATCAACACTAAATTGTGATAATTTCCTTTCACAGGAATACAAGAAAATGTACCAACAAAACAAGTTATTTGACTTCGGGAATGATTTGATAGCTTACTACAGTTAGCATTAAATAATCACTTAACCTGCAAGGACAATTAAAGGTACCAGACCACAGATATTTTTTAAAAAAATAATCCAATAACTACTGTTAACAAATAGTTATTCCAAAAAATGATTTACTTCACTAAATGCACATATATTAATTTCTTTAGTGCAACAACGTTATGCAATAAAGTGCACTTGTCATGGACTTGGATTTAGTGAAGAATTACTGTACATACGATGAAGTATTTATCCCCTCCCCAGAACACATCCTTCTTTAATGCATTATTAAGGATACATAATATACTGTAGCAACATATTGATACAACAAAGTAATTTTTCAGGGACCCTGTATGTAACAAAGGTACTTTGGAACATAGTCACGTTAGTGTTATTTTCAAAATTCAATTGTAACTTAATATTGGTTTATAAATTGTTAAACATGAATAAATGTTGTACTAACTTGCTCTTAAATCAGAAAATAATGAATTTTAAGGGTTATTTTATTTCATCGCAACCCATAATAGTGATTATCAACTTACATGAAATAATTTTAACAAGAGTTTCTCTGTTTCAAATGTATATTAGAATAAAAACACTGAATATTTAATTTCACTTATCAGCCAAAACATTGGGTCTTTACACAATTGAGATTTGTTTCCTACTTAAACAATGAACCTTTTTAGAATGATTTGTTCCCAAATCAAAGAACTGAAGGGGGAACTAGTTTGTTTTGTTTAATAAATATTTCAAGGGCAGATAACTCAGCAGTAAGCAAAATAGAATTATATGAATACATAAAACAAAGCTAGACCACTAAGAAGTACATAAACTTTCAAACAATAGAACTAGGTAACTTTCAAGGCATTAGGTCTATGTAGGTGTTTATTTCATAAATTACTGACAAAAAGGGATTTGGTAAAAAAACTGGATTCTGCTAAAATTACAAAAAAATAGGGTCAGTATGTTGGCAAGACTTTTGTGATCAGTGATTTATAGACTGCAAATCTTCATAGCTTTCTAAGATACTCAATGTTATTAAATGGACAATTTTGCAGAATACAAAACTCAGTAAGGCTCATGCAGTTGTAAATAAATACAGTTTGTTAATAGAACCACAAATTTCAATGATTCATTCCAAAACTTAATACCCTAATTGTACACTGAAATTTCAACAATAAGTATCTCAATACCTTATGGATCATACACCTTACAAGTATCACCTATCACACCTGGTCCCAGGAGCCGTAACACTAGGACAGAGAAGCACAAAACCGTTTAATTATTTGAAGCATTTGCAGAGCATTAATAAAGTTCAAAGCATGCATCGATGTCTGTACACAGAATTAACCTGAATCATTGATAATCTGAACGGAATACTTGGGTATCCCTTTAAATCAATTGTTTCTATAATTACATTGGCAGGTTATTATTTTCATTTTCTAATCAGAAATATTTCTCCATTTCGCTAATCAAACTCAACAAAACCAGACAAGAAATGCGCATAATGACAAAACGGGATAACTTCATTTTAGTTTAACATTTATTACCTTGGCAGGGGACGTGAATAAGAGTAACATAATGAATCCTAGCTATCAAGTACCTGGTTCTAATGACCATTAAATTGTTGTTTTTATTGATTAATCGAAGAAAATGACAAGTAATTGAATGGGTTTGTGTAATGAATCACTTAGTGCCGGAAAACTTTTTGAACACTCAATGACCCAACACATCTAAGGTACAGACATGGCATTTGTTTGACACTGAAGTTAGGACAATTGATAGTAATATCGAATAGACTTGTAGGGGACTGAGGGTCGATACTAAACTACTCCAGCATCAAATGGTTGTAATTAAGGGTCGATGCATAAGTGACACAATAGAAAAACAAAAAATTTTGTACTGAAAGACCACAAAACTCTCCTCCATACTAATTGACATCCCAAATTTATCTAGACTGCTAAAAAAGGCAGAATGTATTGTTTGAACAATGTTAAGACACATTACAGATATTTTGAAGAATTATTAAAGCATTAATGGTGAGTCAAGTCTTCCTGATTTTTTTCAAAAAGGATGGCAAGCATTAATTATTAGCAGTTCTTAGAGAATATTTGATCAATTATTTGCACACTCAGACTATTATTAAAGCTCAATATGACATAAAATTTAGAACATCTTTTCAACGTGGCTGGGAAAGTAAAAACACAGACAACAAACAGTGGATATTATATAGATGAAAGCATACATTAGATCAATAAATCCATACACACCACCAACGCCATTAAAAATTGTTCTCATATACATGCGCTTTAAAGAATTAAACATCAATAGCAAACCAAGCCTTCTGCATTTGAATACTTTAGTCATTTTAGAAGGGATATTGTACAACAGCAGAGAACTGCTTTGAGAATCCCAGTTAGCTCTGTCATTTGTGTACCATCTCTAATTCGGACATCATTTGAGAGAGGATATGCCAGAGTATAATGAGGAGGAACAGGTTAGCAATAATCAGTATTTTACCCAATACTAACAAAATTAAGAAGTGCTGCTTTGAAGTGTATGTACCAAAAAGGCTGTATGTTTGTATCCTTTCCAAGACTTAAGACTAATCACACCGAGTCTTCCAACTCAACATCTATTGAACAGCCCTCAGTGAGTCAACATTTGATAACCTTGAATACATGAGTATTTAACCAACAATAAAGTGGATCATAACTCAACTGCAATCATTCCATAATGCTATTCTTTTAAGACATTTTCTAAAATCAATTAATAGTCAATAAAATTAACACGTCAGTTTCTACATGCAAGTTTAGACAAGATCTCACAAAACCTTTTTCATGAGTTATAGTCTCAAGCTAAAATGTTTTGAGTCAATAAATTACAAACTGGTCCAAACACAACGAACACCACGTGTGGAACACCACGCATGTTTTAAGGCCAGAAAAATAGCTGTGTTTCTAATTACTTGACCAAAAGATAAGGTAGGTAGGGCACAAAAATTTCCTATTCTTTTTCTTTCTTAGCATATTTTTCATACTTTTGAGGCATTTGATTGATCCAAAGTAGTTTTGTAATACTACAATAGTTTGCATTGTTTTTTATATTGCTGTTAGAAACTTTTGGGTCAGCCAAACAAAGGGGTAAGTCTTGAAACAGAAAACACAACCACATGTATTTTTTTCCGGCCTAATGATATGCCGTTATTCAAATATCTGTGTTTACAAATTTATTTGGCTATATTTGTTTCGCCCCATTCCTGTAAGGTTTGTAGGTCAAATAAACAACAAGTAACACTTTGACCTTCAACAATTTTTAATCCATACTTCAAAATAACAAATCAAAGATATTAGTCATCATTTCAGAATTCCTAAGCAACTTTAAGCTTAAAGAAAGTACAAAAAAAACAGCAAAAAATTTCCCAAGGAAGAATTCGGTCAGCTTTGGACTCTAATTCTCAAACAGAATTGCGATTTGTTTGATGGAATAGTAAGATTAAAATATTAAAATACAAATGAATGATTGAATAACCATGATTTCATTGGTCATTAAAACCTCTTAAACATAATAAATATCTGACCAGTATCATGGGTAAATGGAATTGTAAGCATTACAGGATAAATAATACTTCATAGCATCATGAAATTTTAACTTGATACTTGCTCCCTGGATTAGGCAGGAATAAAAATCATATTTACAGTTTAATACATAACCAAAACAGTAGGATAGATAGTTTTTTTTCTAAATGTTTTTTTTTTATATTTTTGGGGTGTGATTCGTCCCCAAATATAAATCGCAATGATTGTCTATTTTTTTCTAAGCATATATTTCGTACTTTTCAGGCACGATTCATTCAAAATAGTTTTGTTATATCACAATTGGTTGCAATTTCTTGGAATTTGCTGTTATGAACGTCAGGATCAGAGTAAAAAAAAATAGGGAGGGGGGAACAGGTAACCACAAACACACATAATTTTTTCCTGGCCTCAAGACTGTAAAAAAAGATAAAAATTAATAATATGCAACTGGATGTTTTTAAGAACATACTTAAGAACTACTTCTGTATTAGAGGTAGCACATTTGATGTTGAAGCATCTGATTGGTCATTTCTGGACATAGTTAAAAACTGACCAATGATGAGGCTGCATTCTAATGTTTAAATTCAGCGTATCCAAAAACATGTCACAAATTTCACCAGAAGATAATCATAAATAACTTCTATGTACAAACCTGAACATGAAAATCACCCTGATTCAATAATAAGAGATTTGCTATTTAAACCTTACAGAGAGCAGGATGACATTGGTTCAAGGCAGTAATTTAGTCCATACCTCCAGCAACGCAGTTTATCAAGGGTTTTCACCTACTACTTGCCTCACATGCTATATTTGTATCAACCACATGTACAAAAGAATTAAATCACGCTATAATTCTTTCAAGTAGAAGGGAAAATATCGATATAATCCATCAGCAATATATAGGGACTTGGAACTTTATTTATTGACACTAATATTGTTTTATGACATGCTTTATGAGTAGATGAGAGCATATATTTAGAAATTGATGTCTGCAAGTTCTTGCTGGATATGATAAATATTACTTTAAACAATCACTTTAAATCCCGATAAGAATCTATTGTCCAGGTGTTGTTTCTTTAAAAATGTAGACAAATCTATAAAGCCAAAATTCAAGTTGTTCCCATGTTTACACAGAGTTCAATGCTGTATCAAGGGTATTTTAGCTAAGTATCTATGTATGAATGACAGCTCACCATATTAATCAGGTGCTAAGTTATTAACCAGTACTGACAAGCTCCATGACCACATACTCATTGTATCAACCATGCTAAGTTACCCACCAGAACATACCAGTTTACCAAACCATTTGGTATGTTGATCTGTCAATTTCTTCACATGCTGTTTGAATCAAGTGAGAGACAGGTGCCATAAAGTGTAAATATCTTCAGTTACATTGTCACAGATAAAGATTGTTTGTATCTACACTGATTGTGCTTAGTTTGTTTTGTACATATTTGTTTTGTTTTTTGGTTGACTGAACTGTATGGGGTTTTCATTCATATATGTAGCTTCATTTCTTTTGTTTCCCCAGGATAAGTGTAAGTTTGGGCCTGTCTAACTACTTTAAATCCCCTGTAGCTTTGCTTCAAGTTGGTACCCCTTGGAGAGAGTGATTTACCCTGCATTTTTGTATGTTCCTGTGTGTTGGATAGGTTTTGACTTGATGAGTTTCAGGGAATGAGGGATTTTTTGGTATAAGTTTTTTTCCCTGGAAGCACTTTTCTTATCTATATTCATATGAGACATGAAGAGGTATTTTAGACATAGAAAAACAAACAATTGAAAACAATAACTGCAACAAAAAAGGCTTAAAATTTTACAAAACTCTCATCAGAGATCAGACACAAGCTTAATATTTAAAGAACTTGTATTCCGAGTCAGACGACTGATAAGAGACTACAAAAGTAATTAAAATTAAACAAAATACTTTTATTTTAAGGTGAGTCAAATCATTGCACAATATTCAAGTTACAAGAAAATAAAAAAAATCCTGATCTTATGACCATACCATGCCAGCACATGTCAGAAAATGTCAGAAACCATTGTCTTTCACAAAGAATCATCATAGAATAGAATTAATTAGAATAAAAAACCAATTGACTCATTAAGATTTCATGGAACATTAGACAAATGATGATGTGAAGTTCACATTACTGTGAAAATGACAGACGTTCAGACGGAATTCGGTAATACTAAATAATTATCACATTAAACTCAACAACATTCATCACAGGAAATCTTGAAATGAATAAAAGACACACAACCTGAATCAGTCAAGTATTCTCAACTAAGAGAATTAAATGTATTACAATTATTTTCTGCAAAGTATCCCATTTTAATTAACAAATAATAAGATTTATATAACAAAGCTGATTCACTGGTAGAGGGGCGTGACTGCAAAAATACTCCAAGAGAAGAGATTACCCCACATATCTTGGAAAAACAAGATTTTTTATCAGATCTAGGCTGGATCTGAACACCTTTGCTTAAATTATACAGTCTGATAAAAGGAAATCCTCTGGAAAGAGGAAAACCCCTACTAGTTAAAATTATTTGGGGTCACAGAAGGGGTGGGTAATCATGGTGTAAGAAGGGTGGGTGAACTGAAGATGTCAAATAATGCATCCATCAATGATGATGATGATGATGATGATGATGATGATGATTCATGGGGGATTTAGTGTGATAATAAAGTGCACAGTTGTCTGAATGCTGAAATTAAACACCAATTTTATTAAACAAGACAAACTATGGCAGAATTTGATGTACTTAGTCTTAATATGAAAGATTTGACTGCAATTATCTGGATATCAACCATCTCCCCCACACATCGTCCTTGTATTTTCCAGCAATCAAACAATGACATAATGAGGTATAAAATAGTCTCACTGTAAAATGCACAATTTGCATACCATAAAACTGCCACAAACTTCACCTTCATGTCCTCAAAATCAGATTAAATTGGTGCAATGTCTGATATCGCTTCTTTGATCTAGTTCTAGGCCAAACTTCAAACAGCGTTAAATAAAATGAACCATGAATTAATTGGTAGGTTGTCTGCCAGTGTTCAATTAATAGATAATCAATTAAAAAGATGGAAAACAATGAAACAAGCACAGATATTCATGAGGGGCAACATGGCTTTTAAAGTACAAAATTGTTGAATTACAGTGAAACATGTGACAATGGTTATTGTGAATATAGGCCACTATGTAAAGAATAGCTATTCTTTAGCACACAATTACTGATATAAAAAAATTTGAATAAAAGTCAACTGTGCATAAAGGCCATATTTATTCTCTCTCCCTCTCTCTTTGGTGGCCTTTGTCCACAGGTTTGACAGTACCTGGGAAAATATGATATGATTTTCGAAAGAATCAATCATCTGTACCATTAGTTGTATCCAAAGGACATCTTTTAGTCTTTCATAATATTCGTGCATATAAAAATTAATTTCAGCTATTTTTGAAACTATTAACTTACAAGACCATTCTTCAAATATAAGAAACATTCAGGAAAATACTGACTAAAGTATTCTAGAAATAAGAAATTTATGTCCTTCAAGAAATAGATACTCCTATAGGCTTTAAAATTCATTTAAAACTTACAAGCAAGGCATAATGTTGAGATAATGAAACTATTATGTCTAATTAGAACCCCTGACAGAGTCAGTGTGACAGGATAAAAGATAAGAAACAAGTTATGAGGAAACAGAACAGGATGTTGATTAATTAAAAAAAAGAACATGACAAAACAGGGATGTAGAAATGAGCCAGAACTTGAAAAATCAACAGGCTATTTGAACATTCTCGCAGGCTACTTTTTCCACAACAGGGTGCGTTGACGTTTGCCCCCTAATGGGGGGTACCCACAGACCCCCTTCTACTTTTAGTACCTTACCAGCTTCATGAAAACATTTCTATACACCTAACAAAAGTAAGATTACACTACAAAAATCACATTCAATCAAATCTGAACAAGTAGGTGATTTGAAAGTATACTTCACAGCGGATAATACAGGGGATGATGATAATAAGGGGACAGGACACATGGGCTCACCTGAATGGATGCTGTAAGGGGACAGACATTAGCCAGGTATTGTATAGCTTCCATATGTTGACCGACCTTGAAATGATGACCTTTCCCCTGACTGTACAACCATTCTGCCTTCAATCTAGTGGAATAAAAAAAAATCATAATAATGTACAATAAACATAAAGTAAAAATAGTGTGATTATGATTGTATACAGTCCCACCTGTGAACAAAGGCCACTAAAAAAGAGAAGGCTGACTTTTATGTACAGTTCAGAGATAAATGTTGGCCATTCTATTAAAACATGCTAACTCAGGTTTAGCAGTATTTTATAATCTGATTTATTCCACTGAAATTTATCTTCAGAATATTAGCATTATAGATAATTCAATATAAATGAATTATGATGGATACAACTAGATATACATATGTATTTGAAGAGAGTATCAACAAAAAGATCAGTCAGAAATTTCTATCATCAGGCAAAACCTAAAATCAGTAAAATTTTGATTAAATAATAACTAGTCCTTGATATCAGTAACAATTGGATGTAATACCAGATAATTTTTAATATCAACTAGATGTCAATATCAGTTAAATCTTATTATTAACTTGTTATCTAAATCTGATTAATCCATAGTCTTACTGTTCTTTCTCTGTGACTGTATAACCATCTAGAATCTCCAACATAGGACACCAGTTAACAATAAATGGTCGATAGTCAAACCCTCTGAGACAAGAGTTAAAGAAAACAAAGGTCTAAAATCAACAGCCTGCATCTTTTTTAATTTATACAATGCTAAATATAGAAAGAGACAAAACAAATGTTTGCAAACTACTGTAGAAGTGTATTTCTTACTAATAAAATACAGTTTTAATGTTAGTTCCAAAACAAATAATTTGCATGTAGTAAAAACACAATGCACACATTGTTTGAATTTCTCGCAAAATATTTTGTGTTTGTGAACAGTAATAGCTATTTAGCTAGCTTATGGAAGTTGGTGGTTCCACCCAGGTGTAAGCCTGGGGTCATCCCCCACTGTTAACACTGGAAAGTCACCAAATGATCATAGCTATTGTTGCAACATTTAACTCCAGTGAAGAAAAAAAAAAACACATACGCCCATACATATTACCTTCTTCAAAAAATTTTTTTTCATAAGTATAACTTTTATGATTTACTATTTCTGAAAACATTATCAATTACAAAAGTGACTGATAAGCCAATGAAAGGATACTGGACGGAAGCTGTCATCAGAACACATGGATTATTCATCACAGATAGTTGTTGTAGTTCTGGCAAACACGACAAATAGGAGACCTGAAATAAGATCACATTAACAGAAAACCTGGATAGATTAGTAAGTGAACAATAAAACTCAACACTCTGTATGCTATGTATTGATAATTGATGGAAATATATCATGTGACAGGTAGCAACATAATCTCCATTGGAGATTTCAATCAAGTAGAACATTTCATTTCCATTATTATGAAAATTATGCAATAAACAACAATAAACAACAAAATTGACAGCAACATGTTATAGGCCATAATTGATTGATTGATTGATTGATTGGGATATAGCTAGACTCCGATTGAATAAGTTTAAATGCTTGCTTATGTACGATCTGAGGCATAATAAAAAAAATTACAACAATTCAAACAGCATATACAAAAGTACTGACAGTTCCTAGTAAGGAATCTTACCTCATTAATGTCAGCAATTTCATTTTCAGCCAGTGAAAATATGCTGACAGTTTTAGGAAGGAAATGTGGAGCAGTCTTCAACGTGGTGATAATATTTCCATGTAAAAGTAAAGTCTGAAAATGTACAAATAATCAAAATCAAATTATTTACACAATCATGCATTCATTATGTAAAACAAAAAATTACTAATAATGATTATGGTCTCAGATTTGTAATCACTAGTGCCTCACTGCTGTGAGTTCAAATCCAACCTGGGACCAATCTCACATGTGATGATGCTGTCCAGCTAGCTTACTGAAGGTTGGTGGTTCTACCCAGGTGTAAAGGTGTTAAGTTAAAGCTGGAAAGTTGCCAAATAACCCTAGCTGTTAGCACAACTTTAAACTCTGGTTTAAAAAAATCCTTAATTATTAGATGAAAATTGCAAAGACATATTTCATAGTTAATAACAATAATAATTACTATGATAAATAACAAATATTGTCAATCCAAGTCATTTAAACCTGATAATAAAAACTACCTTTTGAAAAACAAATTAAGTCATCTTTATTCAAGGTGGTTTTATTCAAGGATTAAAGATCTACTGGTCCTTACAGACAGGTGGTCTCCATTCACAGAAGATTTTTAACAAAAGTTTGACAGACTGCTTCTCACTATCATAAGTAAAATTGTTTTGCTCTATATTGTCATAAGAATGAAAATATGATTTAACAGTATTATCAGTATCAGGGGCAAATAAATAAACCGACTTTGATACAATTATGTTACCATGGTAACCAAGTCAAAGCAAAGGTCATAAGACTAGGTTTGGAAATAAGATTTGCAATGCAACATTTCCATTGGTCAATTGTAAAACTACTCTCAGAAACAATCATGATGAAGACGCTTTTTGCATTACCATAAAAATCTGAGCAGGTTACAATAAGTACTCGTTGTACTTAACAAATTATAATAAGACCAGTGACTGCAAGCAACCACACAATTCAAGTGATACACTAATCAGACATCAACATGAATAATGAATTCCACTCAGCAACAATCTAAAGTGACAGTCATTCATGGTAGTACAAGCCTCATAAATAATTCATTATTTGATTAGATATCACAATCTGTTTCTTAGGGAAATGACAGTATAAAAAAAATAAAATTGAAAGGAAGACTTGTCAAGTTTTCAAATGATAATTATAAAATTTTGATCACATTCAATAGATTTAAGACAGTACAAAAATCTAAATACATTCATACTAGATGAATACCATGAGATCAGTGATATGTTTACTGAAGAAATTAATAATTTATGCATAAATTCCTATCTGGCCATAAATTACAATTCACAACCTCACGTTTTTTTAATCAAGACAATACAATACATGTCATTCTCTAATTATACATAAATTTATACTGGTATGTACAAATAAGATGAAACAATATTTATGAAGCAGGATTTTTCAAAATACCAAATAAGGAATACAACAAACAAATCACTTAGAAACGCCATCATCATATTCATCAATCACTGAACACAAAGTATGTTTGTTAATTAAACTTATACCATATTTGGAATACTTCTTTTTAGAATGCATAATTCATATTTCATTGTTTTTCCATTCACTTTATCGGTTAATTACCTATCTTTTATTCAAGAATTAGTCACACATCAAATCAAAACATTTCATTGCAGATTTTTCATGAAAAGTAAATGATTTACCTTCATTGTCTAAGCTATTTAAGTACATTCTGGTTGTGTTGATGAATTATTTAAGAACAAAATGATGAAATAAATAAACAAATGAAAAGCATGAGGCAGTGACAAATATCAATTGTGAGAATCATTGTAATAGAGTATGGTATGTAAAATAGTGTTAGAGAATAGAATAGAGAGAGGCAAATAAAACTGAGTTATGAGAATTCTTAGATAAACTGGTTATCTTTCCTATGAGAAAATAATAAATACACAGTCACAGTGATATTTTTCCAATTAATTAAAACACACATAGGCTATATCTGTAAACAAAGAATGCATTTGCAGCGATTTTTTCCCTTCTTTGTTTGGGTGTGGTAAACGGACCATTCCTGATCGAAAAGACATTTTTGGCCAATTTCCAGTTAAAAATTACCAATTCTGGCATCACACTGCCTGTTCTTCCCCATATGGACTGGACCAAGACCCTTTCCAAAATTTGCAAAAAATATCACTGACCTGTCTCATGAGCTCACATGGTCAGAATGTATATATGTGCAGGTGTGTAGATAGGGCCTACGAGAAGCAATTAAAAAAATAGGTACAAGAAAAAAGGGGAGGTAATTCAAATAACCAGAAAACTTACCTTTAAATTATTAAGATGGTGAATATCACCCAGCTGTGATATACTGTTGTCAGATAAATCTAAATGTCTTAAATTGAAATTATTGCTAAGATTCTCCATCATCTGCAAAACAAAAGATTAAAATAATCATAGACTATGATGAGTTAATTCCCTTACAACTGACAAGCACCCACATCCTAAATCAGACCAATATCCACTTGCATGGGAAAAGGGATTTTTTAACCCAAAGTGACAGAATTTATCTACAATTCAAAGTTAAAAAGTATCTCTATTCTAAGAAATAGAAAATACAGACATCAAGGATCAGGAAATAAAATTATTCAAAACCATCCGTTTTAATGGAAATAGAAAAACAAATGGGTGATATCAACACAATGTCTGTTCTCCCTAAGGGACCCACCAGCAATCAAATTTTAGTGCACTTAATTGTATTTGATGCAACCCAGCTTTGTTTCAAAAAGGTCATAAGTCAAAAATTTAAAGTTTGATTGGTTATCGGAAAGTTCATAATTTGAATTAACCAATGAAAAAGCTTCATTCTGAAACATGTAAAAAAACCAGGTTTTAACACTGTGTGCACCTATTTGATGAACAAAGATACCCAAAACTGTGACAACAAGGAACCTGATACTGTTCAGTTTTATTTGCTAAGCCAGGTGCAAATTTTTGTCGAAATACTCGATAAATACTTCAATTAATTATAGGTCCAAATTAAGCAAACTTGCCCTCATATTTGGCCTTCATTATACTTGTAAAGCAAATAAAATAACATAACCATTATTGATTCACAAATTTACTTTCAATCACAATAAAAAAAGTTAACTGAGTGTTAATATCTAGTACAATCCTTTGTGTCAATACTTGAATCAAATTATTACAACCTGACCATACAATTAACAGACAAAATAAACTATCTACAAAAAGCAATAAAAAGCCAGACACATCAATTACTGATATTTGCTATAAAAATCTGTAATGAAAACATTAATCCATTTGAAGAACTCATCGTCATTAGGCATAACTAACCTGACCCTAGACATTTAAAATAATTTTTTCTGCTATCAATCATATCTTTTCTTCCTCATATTTCCATACGAACTATATCACAGAGCTAACACAAAAAGTATTTGAAAAATGTTCAGCTGACCTAGAGGACCTAAATGTTTGGGAATGTAAGCAGAAACAAGGATTTTGTTTCCTACCTTATATGAATTTTCACACTATGGTAACTTCAGACAGAGTTAATACATAGGACATATTTATTATTGCATAAAGTCAAAGTCTAAATTCATTCATGTTTCTAAAATTCCATTTCAATAACTAACTGACAACTTCTCCATTTACAGTGAATCAGACACAGTTAGACCTATAAATTCGTATCTCCAGTCATATTGTTACCAAGACAAATTTATTTCAACTGAGACTTAAACCAGTGACCTCTTTATCAACAGCTCATCACCATACCAACCCAGTCACGTCAACTGAGCTAAGAATGTAGATGCTAACAAACATAAATTACTTTTTCTAAAACAATGACTTCATCACAGAATTAAACTGATGCCAATACCCACAAGACTGTGTTCACTAAAGTAGGTAACATATAGTTTTTTTATACTAATGGTACTAAAAGTACAAAAATCATGAAATCAGTTAAAATCTATATTTACTTTTATACTGTTTCCAGAGAGATTCAACCATGTTAGTTCAGTCAATTCCCGCACACCTGAAATAGAAAAATAGATCAATACTCAATAATTCAAAAAACAATTTAACCCTTTTCCCTCATAAGCATACTTTAGACTATACAAAACATCAATTTATTAAAGAAAATTGGATTATTTTTTCTGACAGCGTGGAAAACACTGTTGCAAAAGAAGGCATTGCTCATTACAAGCAATGGGTTCTTTTGCCAAAATGTTTTCAAAAGTTGTCTCCTTCAGATGCGGTATTATGAGGCAAAGAGTTAAAAGAATGCTAATTCTGTCTGAATAGCTCAAGCAATCTATTTGAAATACTGCTGACTGATTGAAGTCAAGGACAATAACTCTGACTTTATATGTTGTATGGGAACCAGGTACACAACTACCAGGTATTGCAATTTTATTTTATATATTGCTGACAACTGAAAATTGAGTCAAGAGCAACAACTCTAGGGAATTTTACAGTAAGGGAAACAAGGATCATTGGTATAATTTTATTTCATACATTTCTGACTCAAAAGTCAAGAACCCTAACTCTTGTTTAAATTTGTAATACAGTCAAACTGGAATCAAGGGCTATAACTCAAGTAATATATATTACATAAATAGCAGGTTGAAAAATTTCAAGAACCTTAATTCAAGCTTATCATATGTTATGTAACTGTAACCAAGCTATAGCTCTTTAAATATTTATTTAATACCAGTTTAGTCTTCTACCATCATTAAAGTTGAAAAAGTCACTAAATGACTCAGGCTGTGATGTTAAACCCCAGAGAAATAAAAGCATATTTTCATGAAGAATGTATATTATAACACAGACCTTAATTTAGACTTCACCCACATAAAATTACTTCACACACGGGGAATTGGAAATAAAATCATACTTACAACACTAAACAGAAACAGCACATTAATAATTCACTAAATGCTAGTTCTACAAGTGAACCATGATATTGTACAGACATACCACATCATGGACATAGAAGGCCAATAAAACTTCAGGAATGTTCGTTTTATCACTTAATGCTTGAACTACCTGGATAATACCTAAATGTGGATGTAATAGTTTAAAGCAACCAGGACAGGCATAACCACACGGGGTCATGGGTTTGATTTTATTTTCCACAAAGGAGAAATTCATTACATGGTTCATAGGATAAATATCTACCACTTACTTAATGAAGAACTAAACTGACATTTTTTTACAGAGTTCACATTAACATATCTATCTGACTGTCAAAATGATCAGAAATACAATTTATTGAAGTAGTAAAGAAACTGAAACTTCTTCTATGAATAAAAGGGTGAATTTTGTCAAAACTACCTAGCACTATGTAAGGAGCAATCAAAGCAATCTCAATAAAAAGGCCAGACAAAATCAAACATATTGGTTGTAGTGCAATGGGTATTTGTACAGGTATTTAAAACCAAACCAAAGGTATGAAACTCTCACAAATATGCCCATCAAAATTATCTAGTCAAGATTGGATTTGAACTGCTCAACAATAAGGGTAGGCAAGATCTATTTCATCTTTTTTCTCTGACTCAGGTGACATTATTCTAGAGTGCCTAAGATGACTCGCTAGTTATCAAACAAACCAAAGATATTATACCTATAAATATTCTTAAATATTATAAATATTCTGACCAAGTTAGATAAAGATAGAATGAGAACTAATCATCTTAGAGAGTGGACAACTATTATGGATGCTGCCTGCCCACCGCAGGTATTCCCTTTTTCCACAATGGTTTTAAATTTTAATAAATCAGTTCTTATGATTTCAACTGATCTTGTCAATGTATGACCTTCAAATTTGAAATGAAGTATTAAACCCATATTCTGACCTCTCTGTATATAATACTGTAATAGATAATGAACCAGACTTACTGGTGTACAAGTGACATATTTTCTTAAAAGATTAGAATCATAAACTCCTACAAAAATACATTCAATTTTTTTTTGGCCTTGAGTCATTTTACACAGGACATATGCATAAATGGTAATGCAATACTGTACATTATTTTAAGTATTCCAAAATAAAGTTAAATAAATATAGAAATTAATGAATAAGAATATAATTAAATTCATATCATGAAATGGAAAATGCTGCTTCAATTGTATTAAAAAGAGTAACTAAATGTGCCCCAATACACACGCACTATTGAAGCAGTATCGTGAAAAAGCTGTATACAGCATCAAATCATCCTCATGATGTTTAAGTTTGGTTTTCTAAAGACACATACCAGTATGTTTTTGACAGGTTCCTCAAGATATATGTGTCTTTGACTGGTTCCTCAAGATGCATATGTTTTTGACTGGTTCCTCATGATATTTGTGTTTTAGACTGGTTCCCTCATGTGTATACATGGCTAATTTACAGACATTGAACAGAAAGCTCAGAATTCTACAAAGAACTTTTCAACAAATGGTCTTTTATTCTCTAAAGGTGAGTAGAATTTTGAAAATGAAAAGAATGGTTATGACAATAGGAATAGTTTCTCTGAATAATTAGTAAAGAAAACCAATTTTTAGACATATTTGTACACAGTAACAGTAATTAAAAAGAAGTGCTCAAGCTTTAGTATTATCACACAATATTCATAAAAGAAAACATATATATAATAAAATTTGCTGTGTACACTACCTTCAATAGCAATGATGCTGTTTTGTGGTAAATTAAGAACTGTAAGATGTCTTAACTTGCTGACACCACTCATATGCACCAGTCTATTACTCTTCAATGATAACTGAAACAAAAATAATCAAATAACCAGTCTATCTGAAAACCAGTCCCACAGCTCTGACCCCTAAGATAAGAATCATAACTGAAAGAAAATGGCCTCATTTCTGTATCTCCAACAGTCAGTCCAGTGACTGACCCAATCTGTTTCATATAGACTGGTTAATCATACAATTTTAAATTTGGAAAGCCAATTATGGACCACAAAGGAATAAATCAGTTTTATACAACAGAAGAAGCCAGCAGATTGATTTGGTTAAGTGCTGTAACATGTTGGAAACTTATTATGTTTAAAATACCACCTATACTCTAGTAAATATCCCCTACCACCGGATAGTTACAATTCAAAGATTTGTTTCAATAAGCTAAAATTAATCAAATTAATGTACAAATGACTCTTAGACACATAAGATATAATTTGAAGGGATACCAATACATTCAAGTACTGATTTTCTTGTTTTTCAAAAAACAGAAGGGGTGTGTTAATTAGGTAAGTGGCAATTATAAGGGACAGTTCAGCATCATGAAACTAGTAAGCCAATTCATCATAAAGAAATGGAGAAGAAAATGCTCGAGCAGTCAGCTGTTGTAGTCCTCCGATCCATTAAACATTCTCTTTTATATCCCTTTGATTTTACAAGCATTACATTTTACATTAGCATTCATGGAAGCATTGTAATACAAGTAAGCAAATGATATTTAACGTAATCAGGAAAGTATAGTCCAACATAACATTATGTCCCTCAGTGAATAAAAACCATCATATTATCAATGGCCTGTTGTATTATGGTAGTCCTAAGAGAAAATATTTCACTAGAATATCCCAAATAAACCACTGAATAAATATCAACTGTGTATTAAGGCTATAAATGTGTTTCTTTTCTCTAATTATTATGTAGCAATCACTCCCTTGAAAGATGCCAATCTAATTCTGAGTCTGATTTCAGACACTTAATTTCAATTGATTCTAATAGAAAAGAACCACCAATTCAGACATTAACAAAACAATCAAAAAAATATCCTAGTACTGACCAGTATTTACACATTTTGTTCACTAAAACTGCATTTTCTGATTTTTACACTAATAAATAAATAAAATAAAATAAAAAATAATGACCTTCATGTACAGTTGACTTTTATTCAGAGGTTCATTTGCATAATTGTATCTACAAAATGTGGACCAAAGAGTGGCTGTAGTTCACAGGCGGGGCCTCAAGGGTTGAGTGGTTGTAGTCTCTGACTAATAATCACTGTTAAAGCTGGAATGTTGCAAAATGACCTTTGCTGTTTTTGCAACATCAAACCCCAGTGAAAAAAGGTCCCAGGTGGCTTTTAATTCATTAAAAATGTGCCACCTAGCCCCACCTACTATGTAAGTAAGGGGCCTCTGCGGTCGAGTGGTAATGGTCTCACTAACCCCTCACAACAGTGAATTTGAATCCCAACTTGTACCAGACAAATTTCACATGAGAGGAAGTTGTCCAGCTAGCTTTAAGGGGAAACCTGGGGTCTTCCTCCACTGTAAAAGCTGGAAAAGTTGCCAAATGACCCAGTGAAAAAAACTATATATGTGTTATAGTAAAAAAAGTGTTTTATTAATTAACTGATGAAACAGTCTCATTAAGTATTGATCAATAATCATTCTGGTCCAGAAACAACACATCTAAGTGATCATTAAAAACTTCGAGGCTAAAATAGGCCATATGGTGAAAAAAAAAGCAATATTAATCATCCAAAAACGCTATTGTGTTTTCCTGAGAGCATGCAAATGACATTTTTTAAGCAGCAAACAGTTTATGGACTCTGATGGCTGTCAAGCTCCTGGATGATATTGAACACCTATTGTCGTGGAGACAGTTTAATAGTCTTCTTCCATTTCAATCTAATAAATGATAAATAAAACTGATTTCAGGAAATTATTTTCTGTTCAAACAAACTGATATGAATGGACAATTTCAGCCCAATTAATACAAACTTTGCAGTTCCACAGCAAACCTTGGACTTATTTTCTGATCAAGCGAACTTCAATCTAGTTGAAAGCATTAAATATACATCAAAGAGTATTGTAATAGCAAAATAACAACGAAAACACACAAAACAAATGAAGGAAGATTTCACAATTAGCTTTACAGTTGTAAGAGTTTCACAATGTGTTGGGATTTATGCAGTTCATTAACAATAATTCGGTTAAATGTGGCGTCAGTTGACCTAATTTGTTGTAGGGCTCTAAATGGCACTTAAATCTGCAGTCCTGCACTATATCAGCTAAGCTATCAAGGCAAGCTACTTTTAGTAATCCTTGTGAGTCTAGGCATAAAAATGTCAACAATAACAAATCATAATACCCAGATTATACACCATTATTCCAATGTTTTTTTATCACATAATCATGGGCGAAAGTTGAAAATTAAAAACAAAAAACAGAAATATTTACCTAAGTGCTGTGGAAACAATAAAAACTAGTGGCGGTTCAACCTGGGAAAAACTGTAGGACCCAGAAAATTACGAAAACCTTTAACAATGCATAATAGCTTAAATATCATTTTACATTTTAATAATTCAAAATAAAATGTAGTAGAACCAAATTCAAAAAGGAGAACATGTTTTGAACGCAAAACCTTTGGAATACTTACCTGCCTAAGGTGAGGACATTGGTCTACATTTTCAATACGTGTTATACTGTTTCTGTCAGCAATAAGAGCTGTCGGACTTTCTCCAGGAGGAATTTCTAACTTTGTTAGTCCTCTGTCGGACATATCAAACAGACTTCCATCCATGTCTGAAAGAAATAACATGGAGTTATGTCCCTTGTGATTTGACAGTTTAAACACAAATCAATGATAACTATATTATTTTAGAATAGAACTTATGTTCACAATACACAGCATCTATGGCCAAAAAATTCAGTCAACACAGTATTTCTACAAGAACTCAAAAAATATGCACCTGTATCAACAAAAATTTTGTTCTAACACAAATCAGTAAGGATGTTGCCTGCTTATGATTGTCAGTTTTAATATACTTCCCAGTATCAACCAATCTTTTGAGATTAATCTCAAAACATACTTTTTTAACAACTGTTCATGAGTTTCAATACATATACAAACTGACAGGGCAACCTGTCAATAAGGGCCACCATATGGACATGGGGCATTCAAAATCCCCAAAATCACTGATCTTATAACAGGGGAATGATTGAACAACTAAAGAAAAATACCTTACCCTCCCCCCCCCCAAAAAAAACATCATTTTGAGCAGACCTGACTTACTCTGAATGTTTGTTTGAAATAAAAGTCTGAAAAGAGGAAATCTTCTGAAAGGATGAAAAATCACACTCCAATTATAAACAAAATAAATCTTTGAATAAAGATTAAGAGGGCATAAAGATCCCATTTTTTCACTCTGCTTACAGGTGTAACTGTTCAATACAGCGTAGGTATATGCCAAAATAAAACACAAAAGATTATGTTTGAAACAAAAATCAACACCTAGAGTGATAAGAAATATGTATTTGCCTTTTCAAGATTTTAATGAGGCAATATAAATGCTAGTATAAAAATAAATACTAGCTAAATCTGCATAATCCAAATAAAAGCTGTATGGAGGGGTGTTACATGATTGAATGGTCCTAAACTTAAAATTCATAAATGCTTTTAAAAGTTGAATTATTTTCATAACAATAGGAAGTATAGTTAACCATCACTTTCTGTATATTTACAAGAGATATTGTAAGTACATATAAATCATCATTCAAATTAATGCAAATAAAGATCAGGTAAAACATCAAATACAGTAAAACCTTAATACTAAGGCCGCCTTTAAGACCATACAAATTGGTCTTTGCATTAAGTTAGTCTCAATATAGTCTGTTTGTTTGTCTTTATGTGACTTATTGTCACTGAGGTTTAATGCAGTTTTTCAACAATTTTTCAGTTATACACGGTGATCGGTTCACCTAACCAGTTTTCCTGGACTGTATACTAGCCAGTACTAATTAACCTTTCACAAAGAGCCGGCAGTTTCTCCACTTACAGAGGAAAATTGTCGAATTTTCATAGAAGGGTATGACCTGCCGTGACCGGGATTCAAACCCGGATCTTCGGGTTACAAGTCCAGTGCACTAACCACTGGACCATGGCCACAGCCTAACCAATATAGATAAGAAAAAGATTTACTTAAACAACCATATACAAAAAAATACCATCTTTTCCAAGATACAGGTTGAAATACAGAGAAAACATTGTTAACCAGTCCAAAAGTGGTCATTATAATAATACAGTCACTAAATGAGGTTTCATTGTATAAAATTCAAATACTGATATATCTGCATGATTAGTTTGATATGGGTGTGTAGAAATATTTTATCAGTCAATAAAACAAACTTGTCCAAAGAAAAACTTGGCAAATAACATCATGTTCAATTCAAAATTTTTGAATAGATATGATACAAAAATAATGTTTTACGTTAGACATAAATACCACCCTAGGTCCATTAATTCAGACCATCCTATTATGTTTACAAGTATGAATGAAATGTACGCAGCAGGTGTTTTCCTTCAAAAAATAGATATTTTATGTAATGAAACTGTTTAACAACAAATCAAGCTGACTCATCTTAAAACTACGCATAATAAATGCAAGATTTTGAGACATTTCAATCAACAAGTGTGCAAACTATAAAACAATGTAGATCAATACAGCAGCATGTATATGACAAGGAGACATGGGAAACTGTCTTGATAAGAGAAAAGTATTCATTTCAATCAGGGTTTTTAGATCATAAATTTCTATCACAGAATTTAATTAACATTTATAGGTGGGAAACAATTGCATTCATCACGCAAATGAAGTTACCACCCATGTGTAGTACATTCAATTCATAGAAGCTTTACTGCATGGCAGACTCCAGGCTGAGTTATACTCTAGTTGACAAATCAGTTCTACAAATCCCCTTTAAACTGAGAAAGCATAGCTCTGAATTTAAGACAAGTTTTTCATTTACAATTTAAACAGTTTCAATTTACTTAATGTTTAAAAGAGACAATCTCAAAGTTTTTTGCTACATTTTTACTACACTGTTAAACATCAGTTTAAATGTTCAAACATGTTTGACTGTACCATTAAAACATGTTTTAATAATACTGTTTTACAGCTGTATCATAAACATCTATGTTTATTCCCTTTTAACAAGAATAGATAGAATACTGCAAAATGGAGAAATTAATTAATTTACATGATTTTTCTTCATTATTATACAAAAATGCACAAAATAAAAAAGATAAGTTCTGTTTCACAATTGTTGCCAAAAATATCAGTTTTAAGCATTAGCTACACATTGGAAAAGTTTGAACTTACTAGAATTTCTCCTTTTCAGCTTCATTTTGTCTGATTTACCCATCCACATTTATTTAATTCCAATACATATATGTAAATCCACAAACCCAGTTTACTTCATCAATTATTCACATAATATTTAGTAGATTAACATCAACATTTATTGTAAATCAATAAGTCCATTAGTTTTATAGAGACAACTAGATCAAAATTGAAAATTAAGAAAACAGTCAACTGAACTAGATTTGTTAAATATGTTTGCTTAGCAGCAAGGGATAACTGATAACTATGAATCATCTACGTAATGTCTCATTTTTCTTAATATTACAGAAAATTTATTACTAATTGATCAATTAAGACATTAAGACAAAATCCAAACACATAATGACCAACAAAGGAACAACTTTGTCAATACTGTAACAAGAGGGTGACAAAGGTATTGCGTGCATCAAATAGACAGTTTATCTGGCAGTAGACCAAGTCTTTATTTATGGTTTAACTGGCATTTTGCCATCTCAGTAATTGAACTTCTCCGCAGATCAATGCTACCTAAATATTTTAATACAATAGTACTAATTTTCTCCTACTAAAAGGATCGGCAACAATGAAGGTTATTTTTTTCAATACATGGGCTGTATTGTAAAATTATAAATGTAACAAAAACATAGATCTCTACAAGATACACTACAAGGTGACCTAGTATGGTGTTGTAATGATAAATCATTCAAACATGGTAATAATGACATGGTAAAACATAACCAACTTATACAATATAAATTGTAACTAACTAGAAATAGGTTTGAAGTTCAAAACAGTATTTCCGAATATTTCAGCCAGACTGCCACAATTTAATATTGCAATTTATTCCAATTGAAACGTTCCAAAATTATCACCACAAACATTATGCACTATTGAGCTTGTTCAGAATGAGCATAAATAAACACAATTCTGAAAATTGTGACGCAAACATAATTTAAGCCACATTAACTTATTTAGACATTGCATCCTTTTTTGTATTAAACAGATTTATATTACAGGACATTGAACTCACTTATCTACTTGAATTTATACTTTGATATATACAACTGAAAAACATGCAGCGTATTTTGACACTAGATAAGTCCAAGCCAACGAGAGTCCATAACAGAAAAGGTTAGAATAAAGCTAAATATTGAATGTTAACGATAACGGATATTAATAAAAAAGGTATAAGATTAAGAATATTTATTTACTACACACAGAATGTGACTGTAGGTGTCCAACTTAGCAACAGTTGAGCATTAGTCTATATCCCAATGGTAGGCAAATTAAATGAAGCACTGGACTAGTTTTTCAGAAGATGACAAACAACCTGGTA
Source organism: Lutraria rhynchaena (assembly GCA_008271625.1). Lineage (NCBI taxonomy): Eukaryota > Metazoa > Mollusca > Bivalvia > Venerida > Mactridae > Lutraria > Lutraria rhynchaena. The sequence continues at coordinate 1,623,741 of VIBL01000040.1, forward strand.
CTTATTACATGGACCAGCAAGAATGTCTTAGAAAAAATGGCAACTAAGGTATATGACTAAATAGCCCAACAACTCCAATCTGCTTTCTCTGCTATTTAAAGAACCAAAGAATTAAATTCAATTTAAAAAAAATCTAACACAAAATAACAAGACAATATTTAGAATGAATGTACAGTAAAACTTCGTTATTACGAGCATCGATATCACGAGCTCTAGGCTTATCTCGAGGAGATCTTGAAGTCCCGTCATTTTTTGTTCTTAGTTGTATATAAATTTCCTTGTTTATTACGAACATCGTTATCTCGTTATCTCGAGCACAAATCATGGTCCCTTGACTTATTTTTAAGCGTTAATTACCTCGATTACCTCGAGGGGTGTCATTTTGGATATCGTTCGCATGTGCGCGCCGGCGATAGCCGTGTTTTCTACACATCGTTAAAGTTACGCAACAAAAGAGCAAATCTTAATCGAGTACTTTGTTTTTCACACATTGTTAAAGCTACACAATAAAAGAACGAATCTTAATCGGGTACTTTGTATTTCACATGTTGTGGCATAAAATGACAATGAAACATGTTCATGTATTTGTTTGTTGTAAGTTTAAAATGATCAATATATATTTCAGCAATCAATTATCATGTTTATTCACCTTAGACATCATAGAGAACAAATCACGTAAGCATTTTGTATTATTATCGTAAACACGCCCATTTATGCGCATGATGCACAGTTTATTTTCAATCAACAAACATAAACCTCGTTATTACGAGCACTTGGTTTATCTCAAGCATTTCGTCTGTTCCGATGACTCCTCAAGATAACGAAGTTTTACTGTATATTATGAAATATGAAGTATGGTAATTGGTATGCAATTGGTGACAGTTCTAAGCTAATTTATGTAATGACTTGATAGGTCCTGATATTTAACACATCTACTTAGTGAGTACAGTCTGTATGTCTTAGCTCAATACTAGGAAAGAGACACAACTGCGAAGTAATACTATCGTTTAATCTTGTAATAACAAAAAGAAATGTGATGAAACCAGAGGGATGAAACAATGAGTGGCACAAGGGAGACAAACACTGCAAGCAGATTCACTTACTGTTGGGAGGTTTTGTGGTGTCCATAATGCTTTTTTCACTTAGCGTTCTTTAAAACTAGTGACAATCAAACATGTCAATTTAATTGACAATATTCCTTATTTGAGAGAAGTTTTCACTACATGCAATTTATACTTCAAGCAGAATTATAGTCAACAACTCAAAATCCTTGAATGTTGACAAGAACCTTTATGAGTTTGCAAGGTACCAGGATCTATTAACGATATAAAAATAGCCCACACTGCAAATCAATCCACGAATGATTTATAAACAATGTAAGAACTGCAAGTAAGCCCTATATCATAATATTGATTACGCAAATGTAAGTTCAGCTATTAGCATTTTATTAAACATTTTTCTTCTTTTCATCCAGTTTACATTAGCAACCCCGGATGTTTATTCTGGTTACACAATTAATGCACACATATATCCAATAATCACTAAGTCATCAGTGATAAATAATCAAGTGCAATATAATTCTGCATCGGTAATGAGGTCATCAATCCTAATACGGATTTAACACAAGAAAAACATGTTTGGTCATGTTCAAAACAAACCTTTGTCCGCCATTTTCCTAAATACAATATGAATTTTGTAACACGAGTTTCAATTGGTCAATACAGCAGGTAGCAGCTAGAGATCGTACAGAACGTTTATGTCTAAACTGGTACCCGTTGACTAAGGTGTACAGAGACTTAGGTGCACTGCAACATGGAACGGGGATCAGTTTAGTTTAGGTCTTGCATTAAATTGTGGCTAAATCACTCTACCACAAGAGGTATGAGAACTACCTTTTGTCTCTGAGTCTTTAAAAAAACACATTTGACAGGTCAGTTCTCTCTATGGTAACGACATGAAACTACTATAATACTTAACAGAAACTTGGTTTTGAATAAATTAGTTCCGCGAACAGCTTTTGGTGACCTTTATAAAACGATACATGTTTGTCTGTTGGATATTTTTTTATTTAAAATATTCAATATTGTGTATTTTGTAGATATTTAAACAAGGACATAGCTACCATTACAAAGGCTATGCACGTGCGTAATATAAAAATCCACATATAGGCCGAAGTTGCCACCATGTTTTGGACCACAAGTTAAGGACCACAATGAAGATAAGGGTATTGATTTACCCTTTTTTGTGTTATCCTTACTATATAATGTTGATTGATATGGCTTCTTTAATTCATGCTTGTTTTTCATTGTTTATATGTTTTAATGTACTTGCGATGTTTGTCTTAACATTTTATAGTGAAATCTGCCTGTCTGCCTGCAGAATACAAAACAAAAAATAGAAAGCGCTTCTATAAATGCTCAGAATGCACCTACAGACGTCCTGAATATCAAAATTTTCTGGAGGAGGTCCTCACCCCTTTACGAAAGGGGAAATCCCCCTCTTGTGACTCCCCTACCCGCACATTCGTCGCTTGTGTGTTCACGCCTTTGTCGTGCAAATACAAATACTATTTTATTAATTTTCCTGGTCACGCTCCTGTTTAAATATTCAAGTATTTCACAATGCAGCTTTACATGCACAGGGGGCTAGCACGTTGAAAGGATGGTGTATCATAGTGTATTAAGCTTGAAATGGCCACACGGACCAAAAACACCTATGTTACATATATACATATACAAGGGTTACTACTTCCGGAATGACAGTTTGTTTAAAATTACATAACTTCTTAAGGAATCGCTCAAGTTTCCAATAACTGTTGTCTACAGATAGCTAATACATTATACTACACATAACCAATAAGCACTTTGTCCAATTCAAAACAATGAAGCAGATATTTAATATTTTTCCTCCGAAAATACCACAGATTTAACTTATCTCCAGCTTACAGCAAATACAGAAAATATACATGGAGATTATATACAAATAATAAAATCATTACGACATGGATAAAACCAACTCTCTTAAGAACAACTCAGATGGAAACGGAAATTATCCAGTAATAAAATAACTCAAACTTAATTAGCCTGGTGTAATAGAGTGTAGGACGAAGCGTCCACAGCTGAATAAATTAATGAATTAAGCAAAAAAGCAAAACAAGGTAGTAAAAAGTATTATTTTAATGATTAAATGTAGAATTTTAGACAAACAAACAACAGACTACGTGTGAGTACATGCATTTCGTATTTTATCCAAAAAATAGTAACTCTTTGAAAAGGACAGCTGTAATTCCTGTGTACATTTCCCTTATTTTTTCAGGTTTCCCAAACATTACTTCGTCGTCTGAAATTACATGATAATACTAGCAAAGAGATGTCATACTTAATAAGTAATGAAGTTTATATATTCTTTAATCAGCACGTTTGTAATTATGAGTCTTACACGAACTGAATACAAAAGACAACGCATAGTGATTTTTACGAGATGCAAAGAAGACGCATCCGTAATATTTACAAAAAAGACAACACTTACGTTAATATTCAAAAGATACACAAGATGAAATGAATTTGGTAAGTAAAATTGTTGAAATATTTTCGTTCGCATTTACTTTCTAAATGCCTTTTTATAGAAGTTGAATACATCAATTTAAAACCATGTATTATAATTCATGAAAATCTTAATAACCTTCTTGAAATACAATATTTTCCAATGATCTTGGTCATTGAATGGAATGTCTCTATTAAAGTTTCGTATAACAGAATAAATCAAGATTAATTTACATCTATAAATATCTTCCAAAGTTTCTTTTTTATTATTTAAGGGGAGGTAAGCGCTCATAAAGACGACAACGACATGTAATTAATTTCTTTTCACCATTCCTCAGTCTTTTCATTTCCGGTTTCCAAGATGAAGTATGTTTTTATTGTGCAATTGTGTAAAAATCGCATGACATCTGGTTTATTTTGATCTTGATTAACTTTATGAGATCGCGGAATTATAGAATAACCATCTTACTTTAATGAAATGTCAATTATTTATATTCCAGGATCGAACTGTGTTCGTTCAGTGGGTTCAAAATATACCCTGGTCACGGCAAGAAAGTCGTTAAGACCGATGGCAGGGTAAGTTATATTGAGTTTCTGTCTCTTGCTTTGTTAATACCTCGAGGTACTATGTCTCGATTTAATATTTTTATACAAGTCGGCGCCGTACTCGCTTATTTACAACTTTGAACTTAGTGACGTCTTTTATGCATAGATCTATCCATTGGTTAAGTTCCGAAACTTCTGATGATTCTTCAATCGAAAAAGTTGCGATTTGGAATGTAGTCATCACTGAAATGTTATCTGTATAATCATTTATGCCCCGAGTTGAAAATCCCTCTGCGTCAGATGAAGATGTAGTGTAATGTGTTCATGTATTTAGTCGACTGACATTCGATTATCATATGCTATTGTTTCGTAGTTGACGTAGTCGATCTGAGATTATAAATCTTATATAAATCTAATATGGTCTAAGTAAATTGTTTCTTACATGCGCTAGTTTAATAATAAACCACATTACAAAGATTGACAATGACAAATTTGGTAGAAGCAGATATTCTAAACTACAGTGAAGTGGTAGCTTGAATTTTGCACTCAACCTCTAATTTGTGCCAGTTCATATTTTTTACTCTTTCCAACCATATAATGACCATGATGCGAATTTTGATTCATGAGATAAAAGTGACATAAGGCTTGAAAATAGTCATCTTTGGTCAATTGTAAATACTACACTTGCCATATCATTTATTCTATTTTGAGATTAAATCCTTCCATTATGCATGCCTTTCTTTGTTGATTTTTCAACATAATTTATGGTGGTCGAAAGTATAATACTGAATGATTTATAGTGCATGTGGTTTTAATGAGAATACTTTTGGTTGTGGCAGGTTTTCCAGTTTATTGGCTCTAAAGCCGAGAAATCTCACATGATGAAGAGAAACCCTCGTAAGAAGCCATGGACTGTCTTGTACAGGAGGAAATACAAGAAGGGCATCTCGGAAGAAATTTCCAAGAAGAGGACACGAAGAACCACCAAGTTCCGCAGAGCAATTACTGGAGCTACCCTCAATGATATCATGGCCAAGAGAAATCAGAAGCCAGAAGTTAGAAAAGCTCAAAGAGAACAAGCTATCAGGTTAGTGAATTAGTGACAACACCAGCATCCATTGTTAGTAGAAAATTAAGATTTTTTCTTGTAATATAAATAATTATTGTCACATCTGTTGTTTTAAGTTTAATATAGTGGCAGTAATTGTTTCGGTTTGTTACCCCTCTATGGTTTACTGTGTTGTTTTGTTTACTAATTTAAACTTTTTTATGAAAAATTGGCCCTTTAACCAGGCTTCCCGAAAGTTGCTGGACCGTCAGACATGTCTGGCAAATTTCGAGCATGTCCAATAACTTCAGTGAGTACTAGACCTGATTTCTGGCAGTCGGACACAATTTACAGCCTTTATCACTTATTTATGATATATTCAATGAGACAAATTTTCTTTTGGTCAGTCAGAAATACTATTTTTGCCTGAACAAATGTCAGGCATGTATTCCAGCAGTTTTGTTAAGCCTGTTCAACTATAGTGACAATGTATTTTTTACCTATCACATAATGCTGATCCATTTCTATTCTTTTAACTTGTTATGGGTCATTTGTTTGTGGTATGCAACTTGCCTTTGCTAAACCCTGTGTGATTTGTCATGTTTTTTCTTCATTATTAGCAATAAATAGATAAAGTAATAATTTATTGATAATTTTTCAGAGCTGCTAAAGAAAAGGCCAGAGCTAAGGATGCACAGAAGAAAGCTTCCAAGGTATGTTAATACAAATTTCTGAACTTTTTATTTACACTAGCAGCTTCTGGTCCCTGACTACCCAAAATGAATTTATTTCTCAAAATGACGTCCAGTGTGTATGATTTTGATGTGTGTTCGTATCGGAATGCTTGACTGATTTTACTATGATATTGAACCCGAAGATGAAATGCTAGTGATCATTGAAAGATTGTTTACCAAAATAGGTAAATTTAGCCGAAACATGATGATCATTTGTCAGTTCAAATGGGTTCTGTGACAAAGGTAATCATATATCAAAGGTTTTCTCATAAATAAATGTATGTATGTCATGAAATAGCTGCTGTTTTTCCCTTCTCATTGCAATCTATATTCCAGTCTCTTAAATACCAGTTTTCCCAATTTAATGATAAAAAATTCCCTATGTATTCTCATGAAAATTCCTTTGTCATAGTGTCGTCTGTTGATGTCCAAATCACGATGTGCTAAGTATTCAGGTCATTTGATGTTTAAATTTAATATACTTAATTAAACTTCACTGAGGTGTTGTTTGTTAGTTGATTAAAACAATTATTAATAGAAAGAAACTAGGCATATGATTGTTCTTACATAGACAGCTATAGGATATCGATGTTGCCAGGCTGAATTTTTTTCACCAATAGAATATATACTTTTTCACAATTTCTTGCTACTGTTACTTGTTTTTCCAAATTGGTGTGTTATCATTACTCTAACATTTCCAATTTGATCAGTGCCTTACCTGTTCCCAAGGAGAACAAGGATACATATTAGCTAAAAATGTCTTCGTAGACTTTGTTGATACTTGTGATCCAGCTCAGAAAAGCAAACCTCTATTTATTGAAGATACTGTTTGCTATGTTTAATATGTTACTGATTTGTAGAGGAGATTTATTCATTTTCATTTATAAATGTCCTTGATAACATAGTGAAAATGACTGATTGGAGTGTGTAAAAAAGTTACCAAGCATCTAGATGCGTATCCCATTCTACTTAGGCAAACTTAGGTCATTTTTCTGCTTATTATTTCTTCCCCATCTTGATACTGTTTGAAGGGTAAACCTTTAAACTCTCTTGTTTTATCATTGAAACTTATATTGGCCATATTGCTCAAATTACTATTTTTTATGACATAAGTAATCCATTCTTGAAGGGAAGACATGCTGCATTGTTGTTGTTTTTTTTGCTTATTGAAACTATACTCACTTTGTAAATATTGTAATTACTTGTCATGTTTCTATTTTCTATTTCACAGGTTCAAGCTGCCAAATCTGCACCCAAACAGAAAGTAGCTAAACAAGTACAGTCCAAACAACCTAGAGTTGGTGGCAAACGATAAATTATTGTATATTTTCTGTGAAAAAAATAAACTGGAAAACCCTAAGTATTTTTTGTTGTGAAATCAAGTACAGTATTCTACATTCTGGAAATGTTATCAAGAAATGCATACAGATCATGACTTTTGAAAATCCATTTTTCATGCTTTACATACCAAACCTAAACAACTGTATTCTCTGATATCAGGAAATTTTAACCCAGGGGATGAACTGTGCCAGCAGTTTCATATTTACTTGAACTAATTACTATTATCTCCACTTCATCTGCCATTATTTAAGAGACAAATATCTTGTATTGTATTTCATTGTAAGGCTTGGATGTCATAAATGTGTTGATGCACATGTGTTGTGAAATGTTTTGCTGCAAGTTTTCTTATCATTTGTTCTCTATGAAATTATTACATGTGTACTTAATAGTGGCAAATATTTGATCTATCTAGTTGGCTAGAACTATAGAAATTCTCTTAAATATGCAGTGTGCATCTTTAGGATGTAAAAATTCTATTGAATTTTCACTGACTAAAATGGGATCCAGAATGTGCCAGATTGGTCATGGCAAGTTGCTGTGTGTGACTTGATCACTATCTCACATCTCTGAATAACACTGTATGCAAGTGGAAGCTTAGTTGCTTGTGGAAAGTTTTAAAAACAATGGTTGTATTACCGATGATGGCGCATAACCCAACATATCAGTTGCAGTAAAACCTCATAGAGACTGCCACAGTGTTAAGACCATTTTTCTTTGGTCAAAAACAAGGTCTTAATATCAGGGTTGAATTCTCATTTAGTCCTTTTAAGTGCTGCTAAGTGTGTTAGCAAATGCCACCTCTAAGTAGAAGAAATGTGGCTTTCATGAGTATATTTTTATGGTATGATAGATGGAACGAGATGATGGGGGAGGGGCATTTTCAACAATTTTTAAAAAGTGACTCAAGAGACTAACAATTACCACAACTGATAGAGGACTTTCACTGGGGTTTAATGTCACACCAACAGCCAGGGTCATTTTGTAACTTTCAAGCTTTGACAGTGCAGGAATATGAACTTTCTGTAAGCCAGCTGGACAGCTTTCTCAAAGGTGAAGTTTGGTCTTGGTGGGAATCGACGTCACAGTGGTGAGGTAAAAAGGACTGCAGAAAATCTAATGAGGATGGATGAAACAAAAAGCTTAGTATGTTTTCTAATTTGTAAATGTTTCTTTATCTGAATTCATTTAAACAGAAAACATAATCTATCACAGGTGAGAAACAACATGGAAACAAATATAGCCAAGATCTATAATATACATATGACTGGCAAAGATCTACACTTGTAGCAAGTTTTACTTTGATCTATACAAGGATGAACAATATATAAACAATTACAAATAAATATGCAATCACATCGCCACTAGTCTTTAAATAAACAATAAGATTCAGGGATTCTTGTTTTGAAACCAGACACTCCTTTTATAGGACAACAATCAAGCAGGTAATAAAAAAGTAATATCAATGTTTATCAGGTATTTAAAAAATCAATTTAACTGCAGTACTAGCTTTGTTCAATTAATGGAAATAAGAAATAGCGGTAATTAAATTTGAATTTAGATTTACTGTAGCTTATTTTCTTGAATACAAGTTTTTTAAATATGATTTTCAATACTGATCTGGAGTTCAGATAATTTAAAGCATGCTGGAGTTATCTCTCTTGGAGGGCTAAAATGTTATATAGAGAAAAAAGAAAATGCACTTGGAATCGCAAGTGATCAAAATAATTTTAAGCTTTGAGATCAATGTACTTATTCCAGGACAGATCACCTTTTAACAAATTTTTGTCTGCCATGATAATTATTTGATCTAGAAGTGCTGGTTTATATAAGCTGAAGAGACCAAGGTATTAAATGCATAAGAATCTGGTAAAATCATTATCAAAATGTTTGGTTTTAACAAAGTAGGGTTTATGTGGTACAGCAAATATAATTACAGTCAAAACAAGATTTTTATGCCTAGTGACATATTCAATACATCAAAGCACACAGAAAAACAAACTAAAGTATTAAGTTAACATAAAAAGTTGTAATATATGTAAACGTGTACTAAACAACATCATATATAATTTAATGTACGTTGGAGATGGGGGTTCAGCTCTCAAACTTTGAAAGACGGACCACCCTCAACTTCTGAGATGGGTATATAGAACTAGTACATTTAGAAATATATCAAGATACGCCCTAGATATATTTAGAGTATATATCAAAACTAATATAAAACCAGTGGTTGTACACACATTAGGACAGTTACGATTGTCCATCTTGGGTCTTAGGTAAAAAAGTCATTTTCCCCCACCCCACCCCTATGGCCCCAAACTCAGATAATAGGCCGCCAAACTGCACTTTATTTCGTTAAATATTGTATTTACCTCATGATTGTTTAATACAGAGTACCATATCAGAATTTTAATAAACCAAGAAACCTGGATACATGAGTAGTGACAGTGCCGAGTTGGATTCTATGTTGGATATAAAATACAATTTTGTAAACTTGAGTTAAAATGATAAAATTAAAACAACACAGATAATGTAAAGTAAATTCAAATGGACGGTAAATAATTCATAACTTAAAGCTTGTATATCCTAAAACAGGATTTCTAAAATATTTAACAAATGTATACATGATGAGTTACAGTAAAGCATTTTTCATAAAACAAAAAAAATAAATGATAGGACATAAAAGTAAAATCTTGAAGCATTTTAAATATTTATGTAAAAAACAATGAGACCAAAAATCCAGATTCAATTTTCTTGCTTTCTCTAATTTGAACACAAGTTATGGACGGAATGTGAATGTAATACACACAATAAACATAGATAAATCTGTAAATAAGTTATTATGAAGCAATAACTAATCTATTGATGTACAATTATGATAAAATCATATGAAGTATCACAATTTATCAAGTGGAATGTTTTTGATAAGAGAATTCTAAATTTATCCTTAAAAAATTACAATTGTAAGCAGCACCTTCACTTTCTCCCATTTCATGATTGGTCACTTTTTGTTGAGTTTATTCCTTTATATGCTCAAAAAACATCCAGCAGAGCTAAAACAACAAAATTTGATGCAAAATCAATTCTTGTTTGAAAATACGAACAAAATAATCTACAGAGATCACCTATTTTTTTTTTGGCTGAATGTTAGTTTAAGTACAATTTAAAAGAAATTTATTTTGACATTTAAAGACAACCTACCTATTGCAACAGTCTCAACATGAATCCAAAAAATAAAAAAAAATGTTATCGGCATTCCTCATATTAGTTTGAGGCTATTCTAAGCATTAGAAATTATTAACAGAGCTAATTGGTACATATGGTCTACCAGGTAAATGTACAAGTCAAATAATGACTAAGACACAAAATGATGACTTAAAGGGCAAATAAATTCATAGTCTACAAGGTGCTCGTATTGACAGCGGTTTTCCTGTCATCAACTTTGTCTATAATATATACGTTATTAAGCCAACTACAATAAATCAATAAGGAACCAATCGCATTTCAAACAATTTTTGGAAAGATGATAAACTAATGAAATGAGAAGACATATTCAATGTAAATTTACGCAGGTAAGCAATTCAACTGAACAAAACAGTTTTGGTAGTACTGGCTCAAGTCAAGATATTGCAATAAAACTGAAGCTAAACTTGACCCATTACCGAAAATGAAAACTGTCATTTCAAACATGCTTTATGATAAATGACAAATGTAAGACTTACAAGAACAATTGAGGTAAGGAAATAAAAAATCATTCTTAAAAATGATATTGTATAAGAATTTTTCTTATAATTTTCAAATTAAACTATTTGTTGTGAAACAGAACCGCACAACAAGACCAACTAGAAACTAGAATCAAACACATAAAGATATTGAAGAAAAAAAACTTTGTTTCTTTAATGAGATTTTCAACAAACTATCAGACTAATGTTACAAAAATTTTTAGTTTGAAAAAAATGAGATATCAAGCAAAAATGAGGTAGAGCTATTTCATATGAAAAATTTACAAATTGATGTTTCAGACAAAGTGTCCAGGTATAAGTAAAGACATTTCATTATACAAATACATGTATATGTAGAACATAGTATCCTTTTACTGTCAATCTTATTCAAGAGACATACATTATAATGAAATTTTATTCCTATCTAAAAGTTCCTGTTCAGTTAAATAAATATTTAATTTCACATGAAATTGAAATATAAGAAACAGTCATCATTTTGGAAGCCTAGTAAGTAGTAAGTATGATTTTCCTACAGGGATCATGGGAGCAAAAATTTGAGGGAAAATAAAGCACAATAAAAGAATAAGTTACAATATAACAAAAATCAAGGATCTCAACAGAACTATTGCATTGAATAAACTCTATTTTAACTAAATGACAGTTTGGGAAGTACTCATCAATGCATTCTAATACTTGTTAAAATGAAACACAAGGCAACACATCCTTGTCAGGTCACCTTATCAAAACTAAATATAAGATGTATCACAGACAAGGACATTAGATAGAGTATAACAGTATGAAAATACTAAGTACCGGTACTTTATAGGTGTGTGTACAATATTATAATACAAAGATAATTAATTGGGTACCTTTTTCAATATTTATAACTCCACATTGTTCGTTTAGTCTAAAAAAAGTTTGTATAATGTAATCATTTTGATACAAATTATAAGCACCATAAACCAAAAAGGTTCATTTCAGTATGATAAAAATTGTAAGCTTTGAGAACATCCTGAAGTTTACCATACAAAATCTGCAGAGTATTTCTGAGTGAGATATCCCTACTAACAGCATATGTCATAAAACTTACAATAATAAATCTGACCCTAAAATTAATAAGAAGTGCAAGTTATACATGCGTTTCAAATATGTTACAAACAAATCAGCCATTACTCATTAGCCACATTAGATAATGTTTTTTGATCTACTGGTGAACTCGAAAGGAAAATACAGCTTCATAATAATTGAAACATAAACTGTTTTAAACAATCAAGTTTCCTCAAATGCATATTTTTCTTTATAATTTCAGTACCTAATTCAAGAGATTGACGGGAATCTAATAGTAAAATAATGTGAAAAAATGTCTAACTTGTTACCAAGGTAATGTTTTGGATAGAACAAAAACTATGACTCATTATGAATCATGCTAAAGCTTGTTTCAACCAAACAAAGCATGGAAATACATCTAATGACAGTAGAATACTATGTAACATATGTTATTGCAAAATCATTAACATTTTATGAATATTATGCATCAGCCTATGCCTAATCCAAAAGTACCTAAAACATGTTCAGAATCTACGATATGAAGTGTACAGACTAATCAAAACTTCTAATGCCACCTGACCCTTTTTTTCAAATAACCGAAGCATTGAAGACACAATCCGATCATACAACATTCAATATTTCACCGCCCTCTCCTCAAAAAGTTGGAGAACAATAAACAATTTCTGTAATATAGCTCCATAAAAATACTGTACATAAAAACATGTAAGTCTAAAAAGATGTGAGTAAAATATTTGCTCTTTACTGCTTCTAACTTTAAACAAGGAGCTGGGTTGGGGTGGTGAAATGGTGGAGAAGTTTCTTTGCGTGTACTAAAGTCTTATGAACTTGTAATATTTGTAGTATATGTCTGAAGTATTAATTCCTATTTTTTAAGTGATTCCCAAAAGTAATATTCACTACTCAGTAACTAGTATTTAGTTTCATAAAAACATGATTTCATCTAGATTTACCACATTTAACTTAAAAATAATATAACCAACATTTTTTATCATAAAATTAATTTATGAAGTTAACATCACGTTGTTACATAATCAATAAATAGAATAAAACTTATACATGTACAAAGCAAAAAAAAGGTGTTGATGTTATTGGTGTCTGTGTAAGTTGCGCCTCAAAGATGCTGACGTGATCTTCAATCTTGCACGAGGGTTTCCTGTCTCTATAACCCGTCTTTGTGACAATGGTGTGTGACCTTTGAATCCTCCGACCTGAAAACACAACAGTGACATCATGTAACATGTGCATATATGTAAAAGCCATCATTTGTCAAGCTACCAAATACACCCTAAAATGTGCCCAAGGGCCAATTAATACATTTTACAAACTTTTAAGAGGGGACATAATTAGGGAATATTTGGCATTCAACAAAAATCAATGTAGCTGAAAATATTGCAACAATGAAACTGCGAGTTCTTAAATCTTTTTTATAGTTTTGACCAGTTCAAATTCATTGCATTGAAAAAAAAAACACATGCAAAATACACTATGCAATATCTTACTCCTATCAGAAATATAAGCCTTTTCAGAAAACTACTATGGAATATACATAACATATTCTCATGATCCATTCCCTCACTTAGTACTTTAAAATTATCTTTAATAATATCTACCATATATACCATAGGGGGCTAGCACATTGAAGAGATGGTGTATAAAGGTGTATTGGGCATAAAATGGCCACATGGCCTAATACACCATTATACACCATCCCTTCAATGTGCTAGCCCCCTAGGATTTATACTAATTGTTAGAATCATTTTCCAAACAATAATTTCATGAAAAAAACTTTACTTAAGTATATATACACAAAAACCATCATGATCAACCAAGGCTATTCCAAGTGATGTGATTCTGGTTAACTAAATTGCGTGAAAAAAGCCAGCTTTAAAACCCATGAACCCGACATTAGTAGTCATGTGGTCAACCCATTGAGTTTTTTACTGGGCTGTACCTTTTATAAGCAGTTACCTTGAGCAGTAACTCTTCTAGCAATGCATATGCTACCATAGCTTGATTCAATATGACAACTGCTTAACAACAGACCAATGGCTTTGCTAAGATAAACTACCACAGAGCTAAATGAAATCAAGGACCATACACATGGCTGTGTTAAATATCAGGTGCACAAAAGACCTCTATAAATATACATGTCACACAAGGGAATATTAGACAAATGTGTCTATTAACAAACATACAAAATGGACAAATGCATCACATAAAAGGATTTCAGCAAGGAAAAAATCACAAAGAAGTTTTTATGCCACCAAACTTATTTTTTTACAAACCAGAAATGATTGGCTTCACACGCCCAAAAAATGCGATGACAGTGGCATTATATAATGTTATACGTGCAAAGTATAAATGAGGCAAAATAGTGAAGTTAAAGTCATTGGTTTCATACACATAAATATCCTTAACTTTGTCCTAAAAATTAGATAGAAATAAAAAACCTAATTAGACTTTGACTAGTAAGCCACAAAATAATTAATATAAATTTTAAAATGGTAGAAAGTGGTCAATATTAACCTTAACTATGGCTTATTCAAGACTTATATTCATACATGGAGGGACACATGGTTTCCACAAGCAGACTGAAAAAAATTCCCCAAACCAATTTGAACATCAACAAATATACTCCCAATATTCAGAGGCAAAAACTTGTTTGACTAGCATCACAAATGTAACTCAACACTTCCCTCACGGGTCTTATGGGAATCACGCTTTAGGTAATTTGGAGAGAAAAAACCTACATAGACATTTAGTTGTATGAAACACATCAATCAGATTGTTATTTTGTCTGAGTATATGTGTCTGTTTCAAACATTCTTACCATACATATTAATAATAGTAAGTTACTCTTGGCAACTGAAATAAATATATGACCCTCATATTAGAATATTAATTAACAGTGTAACTGGACAAATTTTCGTAAGTTTTAGGAATATTTTCAGAAATTATACTGTACATATACTACAGTCCAGTTTGCCATGGATTCTGATACATTATATGACAAGTATGGTACATGATAATCACTGTACCAGCACCACAAAGTGCTTTCATTTTACAAAAAACACAGTCAAACCTCAGGTAACAACTACCTGTGAATAAAGGCCACCATTTAAGCAACTGTCACAACTTACAAAACATTTTATAAAAAAAGATTAATCAAGCACATTAATTTTTGTTGTATTTACTCTCTATTCTTGGTGGCATTCATCCACAGGTTTGGCTGTACAAAAAGTATTTCCTCAGTCAACTAAATTTCAGACTGGTTCCTTTGTTTAAACTGCTCCAAAAACAGGTACCACACACCAGATAATGCCCAAACCCAAGCAGAAAATTGTGTACTGAAGTCTGCGGTTAAAAAACTGAGTTTTGTGTCTAATCTTTAAACCCAGGCTTCTGACCGGTTGTTTTTGAGCATCAATTAAAAACCGACACAAATCATAGCAAGCCCCTGCACTCAGTTTTATAACAACAGATCAAGTGCTGAAATTGCATTCTGACACCTGGCAACTGCTTTTAATTTCATTCAAGCAATAGGGTTAGAAGAGATGAATTAAAAACAATGGAAAAAATGAAATAAAAGTTCTACTGAAACACAAGGTATAGTTAACTTAACGTAAAATACAGTCATGCAATATAAGACAAGAGTTGTTCACACAGGTTTTTAATGCAATGTCACAACAGTACATCACTTTTAATAAAATCTTAAAGCAGTCTTTACAAAAACAGTCACTGGTATATGTATCAACATTTTACTAATCCAAATCATTTTCATCTGACAGGACTAAATGAATGACATATTTTCAAGGACTACTCAAAGTACCAAATAACTCAATTTTCAGTACCAATAAATGGAAGAAATATTGTTCTACAATATGTAAGCATAATTCAGCAGTAAAAAGGAGAGTATGTGTACATCAAAAGCCACACAGATACAGTGATATAGTTCTCTCAGTACAAGATCAATTGCATAATTTTACCAAAACCATCTTTTATTATCTTTGGTGTACTGTACGATACCTCTGAAAAACCAAAATATAAGATGCCTTAACGGAAAGTAAAAAATTAAGGTTTGTCACCTAGCTTACCAACAACCAAATGTTGAAAACATACCCATGCTTTACATGGACTTGACCATAATCTAAGTTTTCTCCAATCAAATTGCTTTATCAGGATTATTTCATTATTAATAGAGGTGTTTATAGAGGATGAATGTGTTTCTAGCTCATAAATAAGTGGCGGACCAAGATTTTCTATCTGTAACAACATAATTACATTATCTACATTCATTCAATACTTCATGAAACAGATATTTGGACAAAATGTAGCTACAAGGCAAACAGGTCTTTGTTAAAACGTTGCAACCATTGCTTCTTCAGAGCAAAAAGGTGGTAACTGTTCATAATGTAAAAAAAATATTTTCTGGCCATGACTATAAATAGTAATATTAAGTAAGGGAATACAAGGGGAAAAAAGTGGAACTTGAAAAGTCAACTTGAACATAGACAATAGCATGCTCTAGACATTCCCTTCAAGTAACAGAAGAGATGAAACAATGTGAATACAAAATGACATATAGTGAATATTACATACAGAATAACAGCTGTATACATGGAAGATACAAAACATCTGACTCAAAAAGTTAACATAATCAATACAAATTTGAATATATTAGCAAATCAGGACCATAAAATGCAAAATACATCCCAAAATAATACATCATAATGTTTATCATTTACATTTGTATCAAATGTTTCAAGCTCTTTAAGTAAAACGTTTGTATTTTAACATTATCCAAAAAATTAAAATCCAAGCCAGACTTGCAATAATGGCCACTATTGAAACAAAAGGTCACCATATGAACAAAGGTCATTAATTAGTACGCAATTTAAAGAAAGGCCGTCTAAACATACAGGTCCTGTCTTTCTTCTCCAAGTGGTAAACTATGTTAAGATGTTTGACTTTATATAACTATGGTCATAACCAAACAGAAAGTTTCGTCAAGAAAACTCTCTGGCACAAACTAAACAACAATAAAAAAAATGGGGACAACAACAAAGAAATACAAACCAAATGGCCACAACTCATGCGTAATGTAAATCACATTGCAAAAATACTGATAATTTCTAGCCACAACAACAACAACAATCACAATATGGCTTACTGATTCATTATCTGCATTTTCTTGTTTATCCTGTACATAAAAATTGAGTTTGATTAGAAGATAAATTGTCAGAACAATATTCAGCATTTAGCTGAAAGGTAGAGCTCCAGCCAAGGATGGACTGTGTCACAAAACTTCTCAAGTGAAATCTTTATTATGCAAGTATTACTACTAACAACCATTATCATCAATACTCAATTTTGTGTGATTACATCCTGTTTATATCACTTCTAAATGTCTTTTCACTAGATACATACAATAAAGTATACAGTAGAACACTGTTATAGTGAAGTCCTGGGTATCCAAATAAATGATTCACAATATTGTATCCATAATTCAATACATGTATATCCATTACATTGAAATAAAGAAGACCACATTTGGGATGATAATTACTTCATTGTATTCAATCTTTTACAACATCCGACTTCACTAGAACACTGTTTTACTGTTTTAGTTTTTTTTCCAAGAAAATCTTAATGTTTTGACATAGCAAATATAAGTAATAATTAGATATATTTATACATATGATAACAATCAAAGGCATGGTATATGTACTCAGACCATTGATAGAAAACTCATGAACTTGTAATGCATAAGGAGACAAAGCATTTCAGTAAAGTTGGACCATAGCAGAGACAAGACACAGCCAACCATAGTTCAATATTAGGACCATATACCCATAGAGTTAATTTTTTTATACAGTGATCAGAGATCAAATAAGTATAACCTATACAGAAAGAAACTCCATTAGAACTCTCACAAATCACAGGTCATCATGGTGTAAAAAGATACAAATGTGGGACATAGACTAATTAGAAAAACGCATTGACTAATGTACAAATACATTGACAAACAAACAGTAACAATTATAAGCCAGAATGAAAGGCATTGTTAGACTGATTACTGCAAAGCTATTCACAATAAATGGACACACTCTCTATGGCACCAGTAGAAGTTACCGACCAAGCATGGAGTTATCAAGGCAACAATACAACAGACACTAGACATATCAAACATATTGTCTGTACAAATAGCAGCAAAGATGCAGAAAAAGAACAGTTTATGGAAGAAGTCTAGATTTCAGAAAATAGATGTCTGTAGTACCAGGTATGTCTTTTGATGGACAGAACTGAAGACTTAAAAAATTTGAAAACAAAACTTAACAAAGTACTCCCGATCTCTAAAAGACACAATTTTTAAATTCTATATAAACTTTTACAATGTGTATGAACCTACAAGTTTAAAAATAAGTTTACATATACAGGGTCAAAATAAAATACAATCAAGATAAATACAGTAGTAAGTCATGCAATAATATTTAGAAGTAAAGAAAATTTGTGAGTATTATAACAAAACTGTATCAAATTTAAATTGTTATCATATTAAAACATAAACATAAAATGTTATTTAAAGGCAAGTTCGCAATTAGTATCACTATTATGTTATCAACATCAGTTAATCATGGCTATCAAATTAAAAAAAAGTGTGCATAGTTACTTAAACAGTAGTGTACAAGGTTAGCATGGAGACACAGGAGTTGTAAATTAAGGTCTTGGAACAGACAAGTAACAATTTTAGAAACATGGAAAACATAACATGGACTTATGGTTATAAAATTGAGATTAAGACCAGTCTAAAAATACAGCTTCTGATTGGTTGTTTCTGAGCTTAATTTAAAAACTGACCAATGGTGCGACTGTATTCTGAGAATTGTCTCCAAACTCAAGTTTACATCCTTTGGACATAGACTGTTTAGATATTAGTTACCTTTCCGTCTGGCGTAAGAAATGATGATCGCTAAAATCATTGAATAGAAGTGAATTTAAATTTTGACAAACTGCCAGAATCACATAAATTCCTATCCAAGATTTTATTGTCAAGGTATGAGTGAAGGCTCATCATGCATGATTTAATTTGCTCACAAGGCAGATTGTAAGTAAAAGCATACGCACTTTCAGTATGTTTCTACATTAATGTTTCTGCTATGGATCTAAATATTTCAGATTTAAAAACAGTAAATTTACAACAAAATATGAAGGACTTTTTAATATGTATATAAAGTAATTATTTGTATACTGTTATCATATGTGTGCATAAATACAATCTTTGAGAAATGGGTGCTTAGATATTTACAGCTCTTATTCAGAAACGAGTAAAAATGCCTGCTTTCTTCACGGCAGGAAGTTAAAACAGAAATCAATTGCTTAGATACTCAACAATGATACAACAATGGCCACAGTACATGAAAGTGTGTTAAACAAAAGTGCAAAGTGAAGTACAACTTACAGCAAAATTGTAAAAAAGAAATCACAGTTTAAAACATTAAGGTCATTTCTGCTGAAAAGCCATAAAAACAAGACTTGTTTAGATAATGTGACATACTGAAGGTTATACTTACATGTGCAACAATCTGTTGGGTTGGTGCGCGCTGTTGTGGGGCACTGTGGGGTACTGGAGCAGGCTGATTGGCTGGATTAGCTATTGTTACCGTATCTTCTGTAGCTAAACATACAAATAACAATGAAATACACTTAATACCAAATCAATGTACTTGCATTTGTGCTTGAAGTATACGGAGACACAAGCACATACAGTAAATCCTGGTTATCTGAAGGAGTCACTGGAACAGACTTAATGTTCAAGATTAAGCTGGTGCTCGTAATAACAAGGTAATTGTTTGTTGGTTGAAAAGTTATACACAATTAAGAACAAAAATTGATGTGACTTTAAAAATTCTTCGATCGATGCCATAATTATCGTCAAGATATTGAATATTTACTTTAAAATATTTAGTAATATGCACACAAATCTTTTACCTTACTTATAAAGTATAAAACTGATAAATTCTATGCTGGGTGAAACAATACAAAGGCAAAAACTGTTAATTCAACAATAAAATTCTAATACCATTGAATTGGCAGACATGTGATATCCTCATAATCAAATCGAACAATTCAACCATTCAAATAAATGAAGACTTGATAAATGCTTTTAACTTGTATAGTCAGGCTTGTTCTAATGAAATCTACCAATTAAATGGGAGAAAATTTGAGTTTACCTTTCAATTTATCGTTCAACCTGTCTAATGATTCCATAAGTCTTTGTTCTTCTATAGATAAAGCTGATTTCACTAAAATAAAGACACACATACATTCAATGCATAATTTAGATTTCAGAACATCAAAAGAATAAAGAACAATGGTTATCTAATTAATAATTATCCAATGATGCTGAAGCTGAGATGAAACTAATTTATTTTAAATATAGGCGTCCAAATCATCATCAGCAGTAACAATGCCTGCAAACACATTCTATGTTCAATGTTTTAGAAACCAGTTTTTTAATGCCAGTCATTTTCTGCTACCTAACAGATAGCTTTTGTCAGGTAGGGCATGTCAATACATTTTGATAAGATTTAAACCACAAAATAATTGCAGAGAATGGCCTGTAAAGATTGAGCCCATTGCAAAATGGCATATGACAGTCAGTTCATAACAAAAGCACATGAGCTGTAAAAATTAAGCTGAATTTAATTTATATCTTAAAACTTTATTTACTGTAATCCAGCTGACAAGCCAAAAATAACGCAATCTAAAATTTTGATTTGCCAATGTTCAGATAAAACTCTCCAACCCAACTTCATAAAGGAAAGGTTCAGAAAAGATGAAAAAAAAATTTCTAATGATACCAAACTAAAGCACAATGTAGATTATAATTTCGTAAAGCCTTAAGTGGTTACCTTTTGGTTGTGGTCTAGCAGAATTATATGCCATCTGTCTGGCTTGGGCCTCATCTATAGCTTGATGAACTCGACTATCTGATACAGATTGTTCCATTAATTGTTCTGCTGCAAGGAATCCAGCTAAACTCTCAGTGACTGTAACACAATACAAACAATACCTAGCTAGATGAATTATATCCGTCTTTAGAATACAAGGAAATATTACATTCATACTGTTTCTTACTTGAAGCATCAACTTTCTTGGGCAGACTAAATATCATTTAACATATAATAAACAGATACAAACATTTATTTTAAAAAAAAATCACAGAAAGGGGCAAATGAAATGACAGTAGATGAGTATATACAACACTATGTCAGTCATTTTGTCAGGCAAAAACAATTTAAAACATCATTGACTTCAAATAACTTATTCCTGAAGAATATGAGACAAAACCTGAATAAATAAATACATAAAAATTACCATCAGCACCATTGTGTACAACATTTGCAGGCTGTGGTTCAGTATGACTTTGTACAGGAGGCTGGTATACTGTATACCCCTGCTGCTGTTGTTGTTGTTGTTGTTGCTGCTGCCTCGCTTTTAAACTGTTAGGGTTCACTTGCTGTTTACGTTGTTGCAGTAAGCCGTACCGTCTGGCGTATGACCCAGCTGCACTATCCACAGAATTCTGTCTCCTGACAGCAGGGTTATTGTTCTGTGGTTGAGCTACTCTGTTTAAACTAGTAAATTGTCCTAATGCATTACCATCAATATAGGTATGCGCCACTGGGGCAGCCTGGCGTGGTCCACCTGTGTCTGACTGACCTTTGTCGGGTGTTGCCGTCGAATTACGGCTCAAACAGGTACGTAATTTATCCCATAAGAAATTGATTTCATCATCTGTTGGGGTTCTATCAATACGAACACCATTCTCATCATAAACAGCACCATCATATTTGGAATTGGTACCCGACTGAGCAGGGCCATCTGCACAACCAGGGGGTACCGGCCCTTGTTTATTGTTTCCAGAATAAACAAATGGAGCACTATCAGCTTTGGGCATAACAATACTAGACACAGCATAGTTCACTTTCTGTTGAGGCTGGGTGTAGTTTGTAGAGTTTGCATTATACACAGAAGAGGGCGCTGTTGATCCTATGTTTTGATTGGCTCTTACCATTGATGGAATTTTTTCCATAAAATTGCTATTCACTATGGTTACTTTATCATTTGGAGTCATTGGATCAACATTTTGACTGCTCTGTGTAATGATATGAGCAGCTGCCTGTGGTCTTACTACCTGCGTCTTGGCACGTGGTATGGTACTCGTGCGAACAGTAGCACTGACTGCTCGTGCTGGTCGACTGTCACTTTTTGGTGTATTTGCTTTTAGTGTGACAGCTGAAATTGGTCGTGGGGGTTTCTGCACCAAAGCATCTATATAATTATAGAAAGACAGCCATTTAATTGTTTATATATACATGTGTATCACACACACAAACATTTAAACACCGAATGAGTGACAGAAAAAAGTATTTTGGCCAATGACAAAAAAATTTACTCTAAATTATTCAAACCAGAATACATTTAATTAGGTACATGCATCTCACATTTCACGGCTTTATTAAAATGAATATAATTAATTTTAATAGTTTATATGTTTCTAAGTAGGACATAAATTCTCATACAAACACTGCAAGGTCAAATATGATAAAATATCACACATATAATTCCATTGAAAAATGAAGATTTTGAGAATAAGTTATGTCTATTCTATCATTCTGTATGGTGGATTAGTCACTGATCAGAGAAAGACATTTTTTATTGAGCACAGAATAATGACGTAAAATATTTTAATAAAACTACTTTTCATTTGATTTTCTACAATTCTAACATCAATTCTCATACCGTTTGTTCTTTTTGTGAACACCTTATCATCACATTCATCCTGTTCAGTGTCTTCATCATAAGTTAAATCATGCCATCTTACATTCTTCTTTGTAGGCTGAAAGTAACAGAAATAATCTAAAGTCAGAAAAAAAACTCAACAATAGTCTTGATAAAAGAAGTTACCACAAACAAATAAACATATATACATTACTGATTACTATTCAGTAAGTTAAATACATACAATTCACTCAAGGAGTGATGATTGCAATTATAACAGTACCATTACTTATAGTAGGTTTAATTGTAATCATAACATTACAATTATTTATGGGATTTTTAGTTGTAATTGTAACATTGCATTTATGGCTGAGGGTATAAATTGTAATCATAACATTACAACAATGAAAATAATGTAACCAGATTACAATTCAAACAACATGTTGTATTACAGAAAAGTCATGAGGTACAATTTACATAATAACAATGGTAATCAACTTATATCGTTATACAATTTAGTATACTCGATGCAAAAAATATAACATTAAAACAATACAGTTTTCAATGCAAAACATTTAAAATCCCTGAAAATTTTTAACAATTTAAAACTACATGTATTTAAAATGATTAACTTTATGTGAATTTAAGAATGAAAAGTAACAAAATTCTGATAAAAATAAAAAAAAAACACATCTAACAAAAAATGTACATGAATAAAGATATTTAATCAAATAGCCATCTGTTACTAAGCTTGGATTGAACAAATCTTCCTGGACAGAATTAGATCTTACCCCCCCCCATGTATGTTTTTGAAAATTATTAGGGAGTTAAATAGCAAGCAATTATCAAAAGCTTGACAATCCTGAAATATCACTCATACTAGTATTTAAAATTGAAGCATTTGTATTTTTTTTCACTAAAAGAGCTAATTAGTGGATTATAAATTATTCAAAATTGGCATGCAGCTAGCTAAAGTACAATATTCCCTTTGATGTCACAGTATCTCTTATTTGTTTCCATCATGAATCTCCATATGATTTATTGTTTTAGAAGTTATTTAAATTTTTCCAAGTTAATAAAACAAAATTATCACATATTAAACATGCAAGGACAGTTGTCATGGGTGAGCATAATTTTGTATGTATTATCAGGAATTTACAGGACCTTTGATACAAACTCTGGATACAGTAAAACACACGCTAAACATTTTAGAAAAACAATAGGATGTAATTGTTACTTTTTAACATATCTACTTCATCTAAGTATAACAAAACTAATTGAGACCACCTGAACTCCCCTATTCAGGGTCTCATCTCAGTAAAATTTAATTTTTATCATCATTTAAGAACATAAGAATAATACAATACCAACTACACACTAACCCTTCAAATATTGCATGATGCCCATCTATTGCTTACAGTAATGTTCCCACATTCCACACGAGCTTACCGTAATAAATGTTTCAATAGAGATTAGTTATGACTAATTTTCTGTTACTTTGATAATTAACAAACCTAACCATTACTAAAGTCAGCATGATATAAACTGTTCGAGTTAGAATCAATCTTTCCTAAGATAAAATACAATGCCTTTGAATTTCACTGACTATCAATTTTAATGTCACAGCAACATTAAACAGATAAAAATGGCAACAAAAGAAGGGTGAAATTTTCATTGAATGAAATGAGTTTTATTTGGATATATAACACAATTGACCACATGATTCTTAATTTAAAATGACTATCTAAGCAACTGGTGTAAACCGCAATCAAGAAATATGATGAATAGGGTGAAATTTAAATAGCACAAATTTGATATACATGTATATTACAGAGAGAGACTTAGTGACCACAATACAAGCTAAAGCAGTAACAACTTCATTGTCATACACCATGGATGAAGCAAACTATTGAATCATATTAAAGGTACAAAAACATAGTTAACCTTTACTCCATGTATACAAACTTACCAACAGTTAAGAGACATGAAAAGAGAGTACAACGAAAAGAATGTTGCTTTTTTACCAGCACTCTGTATTTAATCAGTCCACATTGGAAATATGAAATTTAGAAGAAAAAATCATAAATAGGAATGTACAGTAAAACCTTGATATTAGGAACACCTCTGAGACCAAAATAACCTGGCTTAATAATGAGATGGTATCATAATCAAGTTGAAATATGAAGGACTAAATGAAAACCAGTCCAAAACTAAGTGGTCACCATAATGTGGTGATCTTAATATGGCTGAGATTTTACTGTATCAATTAAATGAACTATCTCATCTAAAAGGTATATAATTCAGAAAATTTGGAATGTGCCAAAGAGGTAAATTGTCTTATCTATCAATAAATGAACTCAATACGTCCTTTTGAAAATTGAAAAAAAAATATTTATAATCAGATTTAGTTTCTAAATTATGTTGGTAAGAATGGAGTAAAGGTTCCACTTATAAAGAGATGAAAGCATGCAGGATACAACATACCGAAGGTGGAGGATTCTGACTTCGCTCCTGTTCTTTACGCATCTAATTACATTTACAACGATATACAATAATATACCTCAAAATACATACACAATAAATAACTCTATCATGTGTATTTTACTGACTTAAAGCAAGAAAATCACATTTTTTGAAACATTGTTCAACATAAAATAACTAAGCTACAAAGAAATGCAAAGAGAGGTTGTAGGAAACCAATAAGAAATCCATTTTGGTGAAAGTGTGGCCTTAACAAATGCTAGTATCCATCGAACAATAAAAATATGTCCAATATTTTATATACATATTACATACAATGTCATGATACACAACAAACTTCAATGCTTTTCATAATTCATGAAAACATAATGGAAAATGTTGACAATTAAGCAAAATAGCACATTGATAAAGTACAGAGACTGAGGGAGGAATAAGTTGAAATGTAGAAGATTTGACATAAGATTGAAAGAAAATATCAAAATTTATTTACTGAGAAGAGCATGTAATAAAATGTGAATACAAACAATACAATTACAACAATGATAAAAGTTTCAAGTTTGTATGACAAGCCAATAACAATAGTTTAATCAGACAAAATACATTGATTCAGAAATATCAACAGCAGAAAAAAAATGATACAGCAATAATTTGTTTACAGTTTTATTAAATCAGACTACATCTAACAGTGGCAAGTATAATTGTTTGGTTACAACAAGTAAGTGTATACAAACATATCAATTACTATGAGGATGGAAGATAATTTTCAAAAATGAAATGATACTCACCTTCATTTCTTTTTCTTCTGCACTTGTGACAAGATGTACCCTTGTGATTTCTAGACTGTCCCTTATTTCCTTCATATTGCCAGTGGACCCTGATTTCTTAAGTATTCCGCCAGATTTTTTACCACTTACTTTGCGCTTCAATATTCCCCTAATTTCTGTAGATGTAATATGGATTTATTAAACAAAAGACTTTTATGTCACAGTTTCATGAAAGAAATTCATATAAGAGCAACATCCAGAAAAATAATTCTGCAATTATGACAATGCGGCATTAAAGTTAAAACTCATTAGCTTTTCTTGACTAATTGTGTGAAATTCGTCAATTAAAGTATGTGTGAAACACACACAATATATATCTTTAAGACTTTGGTGGCATAAAATAATTTACTGAACTCCTAAACTTAACATTTCTTGAATTGATAAAATGATACAAAGTTGACAAAAGATGAATGCAATAAAATAAAGTCAAGAAAACTCCCTGATACCATCATAGACAGTCAGAACACAAACCCACCTTTTGGTTCTGGATCCCGTTCCTCTCCACAGATAGTGCTCACTGAGTCAGTATCAGTCACATCATCTCCATTAATTGCTGTATCCGGCGTTAACATCTTCATATTACCAGGTACCGAATGTTCATCCACAACCCATTGTACATTTCCATTCGTTTTAACAGATTCATTTGTAACAGCATGGTTGTTAGATGAGTTATTCTCAGCTTGCTTGTTGACATTTGTTCCATTCAGCATCTGTTGTCGCGCTAAATATGCTGCACCATACGAATTGTAATATCCCGGATGAATTGGTGGTTTTGGTGTACTTGTTGTTGTTGTTGTTGCACCATTGTTTGCTCTGGCAGAAGTATTTGAAGTACCATTTGTCTTTGCAACAGTTTGTTGAGAAGATTTTCCTGAATTCACACTAGAATTTGAAGTGGTTTGAACAGCAGCTGATGATGTTGAAACAGAAGAAGAATTGCCAGATACAGGAAGACCATCAGTCACAGTTTCCAAGAAAGACACATTTTTTCCAGAACCATCTTGACCATTCTTTGGTGTAGAAGTTTGTTCAGATAAATAATAACTAGCATTGGCATTAGCAACAGCTTGTAAATTTCTGTCAACAGTTCTTGTAGGGGTAACACTAGAACCATTGTAAGGAGAGCTTGGTGTGTAACTCGAAGGAGAGTCCGGTTGAATATTATTATTATGCATGTAAGGTATAGTCATATTTGTATGTGTATTTTTGCCTGAATATGGACTGGCATGAGTTACATGTGTAGTTACAGCAGCTGTAGTGGATGGATTTGGAGGATGTGGTGATGGGGTACCCCACGCCTTTAACTTAGGCCTATGGTTCTCCTTGCCTTCATCACCATGAATACCTGTGTTTGTTCCAGCAACAGACATCTGTTGTTGTTGTTGTTGTTGCTCATGATGCAACCTTTGTTGCTCAGCAGCTTCTTCCTGTTTCTGCCGTTCATATTGTTGCTGTACCATCTGCTGTTGCTTTTGTTGTTGTTCTAACACTTTCTGCTGTAATTCTTTCTGTTGTTTTTGTTGCATCAATAACTGCTGTTGCCTTTGCTCTTGTAACTGTTGCTGAATTTCTTTCTGTCTCTGTAGATAGTGTTGTTGCCTCTGAGCTTCTGTAGTTTGAGTCTGACCCACTGAAGTCGGAGTCTGACCCAATAATGCCTGTACCTGTGTATTATATGAATCAATATTCTGTGGCCCAGTTTCAGTAAGACCATAAATAGCTTGTGAAACATTTCCATTTATGTGCACTGCATCTCTCGCACTTTCATTAGCAAAAGTCACACCTTTTGAACCATTAAGAACACTATTATTGCCATTGGCATTATTTTTCTGTACCATGAACTTGTCTAAATCACAACTTTCTCTAAGTGTATCATTTGATCCACCATCTTCAAGACTGTCAACAGATGAAAGACTTTCACTTCTTTCCATTTCACTATTATCTTTATATTCAACATTGGTAACATTTTTATCTACTGCAATTTCTTGCATTACCTGTTTATTGAAATCCTGTAATGTTTTCTGTTGTTGTTCATACAAAGTATGTTGATAATTTTCCAACTGCTGTTCGAACAGATTACGACTATTATTTAAGTTACGTAAACTTTTATTATGTAATTCTTCTTGCTTGTTTGGTTTAGCACTTCCATTAGTAATGGTTTGTCCATTGTTAATGGACGGATGGGCATACTTGTTGAAGTACGGTTTGCTGAGAGGGTCAGAGTTCTGGCGGTAGTAGGTGGAACTAGGACTGGGAGTTTGGCGAGATTTAGCCGAGTTGGCCCGAGAACTGGCTGGGCTGCTTCGTATAAGTTTAAGAGCATCGTCGAGTTGTGTATGGTGTCGTCTGGGAGACCATCTTCCAGCTGTACAAGAGAAAAAATTCATAAAAAGCTACTTTCCAAATATAAGTAAATCATTCATATAAAATGAAACCAATCCCCTCATCTAAATTAGTAAGTAAACAAAATTAAAACTGACATGTTTATTTCATAATCTGAATAATACCAACAGGTTTGACCAAGTCCAAGGATCTCTTACAAACTGACCCCTAAATTCACCCCTCAACATGCTCTCAGGAAATCAGGGGGTGAAAATTATGTATCAAGACAAATTCCTTCTTTACTATATAAATTTTGTATGAAAATGACTTCCAAAATCATAGCCCCTGACAGACAGAGAATCATATTTATATCATAATCTAAGAGAAGAATACAGTGAATAAGATATCAACAATTAAACCAGCTTGTTGTGACTTCCCATGCCGTTTAGGAAAATGCCACAACAACATCTCATAAAACAGAAATACTGTTTTTTTTTTCGGACAGTGAACTTAAATGTAATTAATGTTAGTTAATAATAATAAATAACATGAACAACAAGCTTTTAACACAATTACATTAACTTGATGCTCATCTGATTTTAGGGCCTAATTCTCCACTCCCCCTCTAACAAGATCTGCCCTAGGCTTTTGTCTAAAATTACTTACAGCTTGCTCCACTGTTTGGTCTACTTCCAGGTATATGAGACCTCTGGAATTTCTCAGTTGCTTCCTGTTGTTTTTCTCTACGTTTGGCTAGAATTTGTTGGCGACGTTTTTCCTCTCGCTCAGCCTCTGCTTTGCGCTTTATGGCAAGAGCTCTGAAAACACAAAAATCCATTATACACTCATATATGAATAATGAATACATTCTTCTGTAGGTAAGTAAATATTTAATCATTTCATGTATAAGTGTATTCAACTAATAAAAAACTAATAATTGAAATCAAACACAAAGTCGGTATTGGAAATTACAAATGCCCCACCAAGAAGAGGCATTCATTACAAAATTGAAAAATCAAAGATTATTTTCATATAATTTTGTGAAAGTTTTTACAGAAAATGCAAATATAATACAAATGTCCTTATTCATTTTCAAAAGGTCACATGAAATTATTCATACAATGTTTACACACAATAATACAAGTACAATTACTACCAGTTCAAAACAAAAACAAATACAGAAGATTGATAAATAATTCATAGACTAATTTACAACAATTAATTACGCATTCACAACAGCAGCACACAGTTTCTGCACACATTGATCAAGACAATCACTATACAAAAAATCATCAATTGATTATTTGAGTATAACAAAACTCTGCAAATAACGATGTCTGTCAATTTCTATACAATGTTGAACTTGCTGCACATTAAACACTACAGACTAATCAGCATACAAGTACAATGTGTTTTAAACACATCATGTCAGTCGATATTTGCTTTATAAATAATTTATCAGTAAAGCACTAAAATACATGTAGATATTGCATTACCATAAATTTTCAATGATAATCAAGGGAGGGAAGCAAATATTAAAACACTTAAAGATGAAAACAGCACTACCTTCACCCCAGTCACTTTTTGAAAGTTTTAAGGCTATAAAAATAGCTTTGTTAACTGTTACCCTACCAATCCTCTTTCGGTGCTGAACCTTAAGTTTCTAACAGCAAACTTCAAAGTAAAAGAACGCTTGGAGATGAATTGTACCATACATCATAACAAAAAGTATGTCCGGAAGAAATCAGGAAAAAAGCTTTTGACCTACCTACCCAAGATTTTTTTATCAAGTAACCCGAAACCTGACTATTTTTTCTAGCCTTACCTAACAAATCTGAGTGCACTCATTCCTCTGGGTGGAAAAAATCGTCCTTCCCTCTCTCTCTCTCTCTGCCCCCCCCCCCCAAAAAAGACCATAAAAAACAAACAGGAGATACATTAGCTATGACAAATTTTGTTCCATAATATACTGTGTAAGCACAAATACATCAGCATTGAAATGAAAAAATGGCCAACAATGTAGTATCACAAAAAATTAGAATTATCATAATATTTATCTTCACATAAATACATACATAAATGAAGTACACATAAATTTGCACACATTTTTAACATAAATATTCAGATAATTATTGTTTTATTGCAATGTTTTTATATTCAGTTGAATAAATGTTCTGTACAAAAAATTAAGGTAATCAACAAAATAGGATGAAATAGAACTTGTGTCAATTAATTTTCTAGCATCATGAGAAAATTCCATAAAACGAATGAAACTTTTATTGCAAGCATCTTGATTTGCACAGAAAAAAAAGTTCTCAACATCAACTAATATCACTTCCTACCTCTGGCGTAGCTGTTGTTTCAAGTTATATGTATGACTCAACATTGCTTATATAAATTTATTTCATGCAATCCAAAATCAATAAAAAAAAACTAAACATTTCATCACTTAGCACATATTAGATATTATAAATAATATCCATAGCACAAACTAAACTCTCCAACATACAAAATATATTCTGAATTACCTTCGAGATTTTAGATAGATAGGTAGGTTCATGCTATAAACCAATTGTATTGAATTTCAATGATCTTTCAATTAAATTCCATCTCTTTCACAGTTCACCATATTTCAAAATGACACGCCAATATTTTGAATAGTTTATACCGGGAAAAGAAATACTCGTCTATAGACCAGTTTATGCTATTTAGTTCTGAATAGAAATGAAAATGAAAAGCATTATTGATGTATACCTAAGTCGGCATACTCGAAGAATCCAATAAAGTTGATAAGTATCGCGTCGAACACTAAGTAATTTAACAATGGGCCAAATAAACTTATTACCATTGACATTTACGATGTATTAAAATTATCACAGCTAAATGTTGCATAGCATAACTCTGGCTAACCATATAATTATATTTTTATTATATAATGATGTATCACCAAAATAAGTAGGAAAGTCAAGACTTACAGCCACACTGCCTTAAGCTGCAAACATTTAAAATTTTAGTCTTCAGTTGTTAACATCAATATTTTTCTCTGGCTACAGACTTGTTTTCTTTTAATAAGGGAAGAAGGCAAATAACAACCAACAATTGGTATTTAATAATTCATATCAAAGGTCTACAATCCATTGAGTCAGGAAAACTACAGCAAGTGTGTTGATATACTGAGTGGTTGACAACGCTGACAAACAAACTACAGAAATACATAGGAAATGTAGAGAATAACTACAGCAAAGTAGATCCAAGGTAACCAAACTGATAGAGAAAAGTCTAAGAATGCATCATTTTCATTGGTCGATTTTAAGATTATCACTGAAACCAACAATCAGACACATGGAAATTGAGAAAAATTATTTACATGACCACACTTTCTGATAATCAAATGAATAAATTACCAGTAGTGAATTTTGTTATTTATTATTCATAGTTTGTCATATGAATGTCTCCATTACAATGACAGCACAAGACAGAAGGGTAAAAGAGTCATGGATTAAGAAGGATTTATCAAAAGTAGTGCGCTGTTCAGAAACAGTGTACAATGAGAAAATTTTTACAATAGATGGATTTAATCCACTATTGTGTAAGCCCACATAACAAGATGAATCAAACAATGAAATGGACAAGAGATATCACCAGCAATAGAGTGATGACAATGATTTAGCTTAGGAATGCCTAGGAACAAATATAATGTTTATGTCCACTTTTCACAAGCTGAACTTCAAACTGCTCACTAAGTGAACTTCAAGTAGTATACAAACAGTGGAACTTCCAGACCTATCGATTACAGATATAGTGAATTTAATGTAATTTGTATCTTGAAATGTAAATATTTGTTTTAAATATTCTGATATTCTATCCAAGAAATAAACTGTTTCTACTAACCACAGATAACTAAGGAAGGGAAAAAATACAGATAATCATTAACCGTCAAAAAAATAATGTTGCAGCCCTAAGTCAAAGCATTTACAAGTCATTGAAACTGAATTGTTCATTAAATGACATACCTCAGATTGACTATCATGACTAAAATAGACCTGATAATCTATCCTTTCAATTGATATAAATATCAAATATGAGTCTTGTACCAAAAAAAGATGACAAACAACCAAACAGAACCCAGTTTTCAATGCAGCCCCAATTGTCTGCATTTGATCTATTAATTTTTAAAACACAAAATTACAGCATGTATGATGAAACATTAATTAATCAAATTTTGATTCTAGCAAAAAATATAAGCAACTAAAAAAACATTGTAACAATTTGTTCACAAATGAAAAAAAAATAAAATTCCAGTAATCACCTTGGAAACATAAACTGGTAATATTTCATTTGAAGAGAATTTTCACAAAGAAAAAAATGATCATTAATCATTGCAAAGGGTATTCACTTCATCACTTAATTAAAATTGATTTTATACATCACAGAAACACAGTCATAATTCCGAATTATAATTTGACACTGCTGTAAGTCACACCCACAGACTGATAGCAAATCAATACAAAACAATGTCATAACAAACAATTAAAACAAAATAATGTGTGTGCCAAAATCCTGATAAAATAGTATGTAATCTCCTGTGATAACCTGAATGCACTTTAGTAAACATTTGATTGGCAACTATGCAGCTACATCAATAAAAGCTATCAGATATAAGGAAGAATATGTACCACTAAAATACCTTAAGTACGCTGCAGATAAGATAACGATTATTCAACATAAAAAATCTAGGACTGAAAAATCAAAGCACTGGAAGGACCGCAAGGTAAGGTTCTTGGTTCAGTACTTAAAGTAAGACAATTTTACTCTTGAAACAAAGATTTTTTACATGATGGAGCCCATTTGTTGTGAAACCAATTGAGCCTACTTGATCTTGTAAGAATCACATTGGAATTCAGTCTTTAGATTTATAAGAAAGTAGACATTTGAAAAATAACTATTAAGTTTTTTTCCTGAGACAACATTGTTAAACAAGATGCTGTTGGCATTCTCATTAAAAATCAGATATCTTTGATAAATAAATGAAAAACTGAACAACCCGATTCTATTAAAACACAAAAAGTCTCATGAATATACAACACATCTAAGTAATTATGAATATTCAATACAGGTAAAGAGTAATTTTCTACATAAATAATAAAAAAGCAACTCTGAAACAAGGAAGTTCAACAGCAGTCAGTAAGTGAACAGGGCCTGCAAAATTTCAGAAGAGTAACTTGGTAAATTTACTTCTTGTCCATAGTAAAAGTTCACTAGTCCGTATCTTTTTTTCACTTTTACTGTTGGTATATATGAAGAAAAGAGAAACTACTGTGTTCGTTTCTCACTAAAGTCTAATAATATTAAATATCTAGTGAAAAGCAATAGTAGATATGAAGCAATGGACAATTAGGATATATCGCGCAAAATGCCTAAAAAAATCTTTGTCTGCAACTGCACCGGAAAAAAACGATGGTTTCTTAAAAATTTTTACCAAATTGCCAGATGACCTACATATGTAGAATAACATAGGACCGTGTATCATTTTTACGGCTGAATACTAGGAATAAAACAGATTCTATTACTACTTCGGCTTTAGCTTTCATGAAAATCCGTTTTATCGGTAATTAAAGTTTGGAATCTCTGTCAGAAATCTAACAATAGCGGCTGAATTTTTACTTGTCCACAGACAACAAAAATGCAAAAGTTTACTTGTCTGGACCCACAAATGTACAACTTGGGCAACTTGGACAAATGATTTTGCCGGCCCTGATGAGTATACTGTAGAAGTACTAAAACTGATTTATTAGATACAACTATGAACAAAATGTCAAGGCGCTTATCGTAAATGCTCATTTGCTCAGTTATGAATGAATATAGGTATAAAGGATGTGCTAATACATGTGATACTTGTATGAGTACATTTATAATGTGAATACTTATGTATCATTCAAACATCATATGCAGTATGTAACCATTTGGGGCCAGGATGTTGTATAATGGTGAATTTGGGTATAAAATAACCATTTGGGCTGAATAGACATTATTGTGTGTATACATATACAAGGGTTACAATTGCCAAAAGGACGCTATCCCAACAACATACTAGCCCGTTATCTATGTAATACTCAGAATTCACATTGAATTACGATAAGTCCAGTTGTTGTCAAATATTTTTTTGTCAGCAATTTGTTAAATACTCAAAGATATAATAATGTTTTTTGCTTTGTTCAGTCAGTTTAGAAGTACCAAAAATTGTTGTTTAAAACATTCAAAAGTCAATAACTGTGTTTTAAGTATGAACATTGTAGCATTTGAAATGAGTGCTATTGACTATGTTTTATTGGTGCATGGTGATAAGTATAATATCATGAGAGGTATATTGTGATATGTATTGCATTGTTTCACACTCATCTCTCCCTGGTAGATATTACAACTAAGTAGCATTGTATTCTTACCTTCGTCTTCTGTTAGTTTCAACAGACATTTTCTTGGCCCTGGCAATAGCGTCTGACTTTTCATTTTCAGCAAGAGTTTTAATTGTTTCAACATGCTGGCGTTCAATATTCTTGAATTGGGATCTGTTCACTAGTTAAGGATTTTTAATTCTTAAGTTGGCTTGTTCTTTGGAAGCAATATGAAAAGTGTTAAAAATTATCACCAAAATTTTGTAAGACTGAATAAATTGTTATCTGATAAGAAGAAGCATTTGAAAGACATGAAGGAAATCCAA
Source organism: Lutraria rhynchaena (assembly GCA_008271625.1). Lineage (NCBI taxonomy): Eukaryota > Metazoa > Mollusca > Bivalvia > Venerida > Mactridae > Lutraria > Lutraria rhynchaena. The sequence goes on from VIBL01000040.1 coordinate 1,658,869, forward strand.
AATGAGTATACAATCAAAGCAGCTTTTACCGGACACCATTGTTTGCATAAAAAAGAAAGTGCAAAATGTTACTTACAACTTTTTATCTAGGTATATGAAATGAGACATGAAAGCAAACTGTACAAAAGTATACCAACAGTATTGTACAAATAGACAGTATATCACCAATAGGTATTCATAGTAAATGATATGCTTTCAGAACGTCAATGAAGTAATTGCCACTTTCTTGCCAATCTTTATGAATTATGTTTTTTTCTAACCTTCAGATTAGTAGATACATTGTTTGTAATTTTATCTGCCTTAAACTGATGTGTGCTTTCTTTTCAACATTAAAACAAATTAATCGCCAAATGTAAACAAAACTATTTTCTATGGATTGTAATATTGTCATGCTATAGCTGAATCAAGACCCACTACATTTGGATCATAAGGGCTAACTCGATACCTACTCTATGATACCAAACACACATAGTCATACAGCAGTTTAGTAAAAAATGTTATGACTTATGAATCAATGACACAATTCTAATGACAGTTCACTGAACTAGCACTGACAATAGGCACTTTATTTCCGTGATATATATACCCGAACATACCTAATTTTTTAATCTAAACTCATCAAACAGGGCAAATCAGCCAAGAAAAAAAAACATCATTTCACTACTCTGCGTATCTGAAAAACTAGAAGGTAAGTCACTCGCCATTTTCCAATTGACGGAAGTGACAGTATCCAGCCTGGGTCCCGGCATTCCTTCTGAAATGCGGCTCTATTCAGGAACCTCGCTCTTGCTGTAGCGTGCCAAGTTAAACAGCAGTTTCCCAAACATCGCACACATTTCTATGGCACTGACATGACTTAGCAAATTATGACACATGGAATTTACTTTAATAACACGCAAGGTTATGATACTTTGACAATAAGATTATAAGAAGAGTGTGGATATTACCGACATCCCTAAAGTATTTTGTGTAACAAGTTACTGTCACAGCATTGCTGTCTGTAAGAAGTTCTCATACAAATGACATAATTTAACACTGCCTTTCATGAGAGACTACAACATATGTACCATACCTAAATCAAAGTAAAACTAACATGTTAAATAGGCAACCATTCATACTCTCATAACTTATCATATCTATGAATTTTCTGACCAAAATGAATATACCAATCATGGTCTGTCAAGGCTGTTAACATGAAAAATGAGACTAAGAAACAGTTGAAGATTGAATCCGAAATTTAACATCAGGGCTTAAAACAAACCGATGGGGAGTCAGGCAGCGTTAAAAACAACAACAAATGCGAAAAAAATGTAGGATGGAAGTGACGTTTTGCAGTCTAATCGTTGATGATGTTAACGCGAAAATGACTGAAAAAGGATACGAATAGGCTCCTCCAAGCATTTTTCTGCCCTTATTTTCTCGTTTGTTACTCTAGTACATTCCAAATAAGATTTCTTAAGTCATCTTCACATCATACTGAAAACGAAACATGTAATTCGATAAAATGATCAATATTTACACATTTTGACAACTTCGGACGCCATATTGTTTTGGTTACAAGATGCGCGTGGCTCAGGAATTTGTTCATTGCGCACATGTCTAAGCATGAAATTTCATCGAAGAAAACGAAGGTCGACCGACTATCAATTATAACAGGTGCGCGTTAGTGTTGAACATCTGGTTCCGTTATCTGTGTTTGCGTTCAGTGTTCTGCATCATGGAACGGGAACCATTTCACATTTGTGCAAGGGATACAAATGAGTATTATCTTCCAAATAGGAATCAGTGGTTACTTCCCTTTAAAATCTAATTTTGAATTGAGACTGTAGACTACCTATATGAATTTTTATTTTTAACTGCACGAATTCCCAAAGAAAACATTTGGACGTTCGTGCAGTCATAGAATACACAACGATATTGTTGTTATAAACAGATATGATTATAAATATAAATAAAGGATTTGCCATCCAATGATGGTCGATATTTGTCGATTTTAAACAGAACATTTCAAATTGGAAATAAATCAATTATAATTCACATCATTTTTTGTCTTTACTTGTCCAGAATGGTATAACCAAAAATTGTCTTAGTAATTATGACAGCTAGTTCGGCTGAATTCTGAGACGAAACATCCAATGATTGAAAATGGTCTTTCTTTCAAGCACGAGCACTGTCAGGCAAAGGGTTTGTCAGAAGTGGTAATCATCATAGTGCTTTCAGGATTGTTGATGATAGCTGAGACCATGATACACATGTGTATAATAGCCTCAGATGTTAATAATAATTCTATTTTATTACAACGCTCACTTGGAAGAATGAATGAAGATATGCCATTAGGTGTCACAACAAAGAAAAACGACACACAGGTCGCTATCAGTGTACCTAGTAGACAACTTGTACAGACAAGCTGGATATTATGTACCTTGGATTTTGTCGCTAGAAACTGTAAGCTCGGAGCAATAAAATAGGGTCAGTCAGTTAATCGGAAGCAGGACTATTTTTGTGATCGCAATCATAGTTTTTGTCCAAACAATTAATCATTATTAATTCAAGAAGATCTTTAGATTCTTTAAATAAAAATATTAATGAAAACTAATGTTGTGTCTATTCTGTGTTTCTGTAACATTCTAGCAATTGATCCACTGAAAGAGGTGTGTATAAAATCTTATCCCGGGATGCTTCAAGATCATGAATCTTCTTAATACACAAAATTGGTTGCCCACAGGATAGCACACAAAAATCGTCACTTTGTTCATCCCAAGTGCATCAACTATAGAATAATCGGTGTTTAAAGTACTCTCAATAATTCATTTGAAACCCGACAGATGTCAGCCAGTTGGTTTGACTCAAACACCATCGACTCACCCGATCGACTCATGGTATATTAAGGGTATGTAATCACTATATAGTGCTATAATTGGCGTTGTATTGCGAAAAGAATCACCAATTACTGTTTGAAGTGAACATCGATAATCAATTTATCTACAATAATTGACAATTCATTTTGTGAGAAAATTAGTTTCTTTGAAAACCCCCCAAATGTGTGCGTTGATAAAATTATGATTTTTATTTTAAAATGACATTTATATAAACAATAAAATAAATAACCCTAACTCATTTAACTATGCAAAAGATATATCTTAATCGAATAAATCGTATGCACACGAATCACGTGGTGAAGAATGACCTAAAATCCAACTTTTTTTTTATTTCCCTGCTAATAATTTAACTTCATTACATCAGATTAAAACAGTTAACGGATTTTGAACAACTATATGTACTTAAACAGCTAGGATTTTGTTTTGTGGCAGATCACTCTGAGATACAGGTGTTAAGGGCAATACAATAGCATTACTGTCTTATGAATAAATATATAAATGAATAAGTTCATAAATTCCCGTTCGTAATTCAATGTGCGAACTCGCCCTTAAACATAAAGGGATAATTTTAAAACTACCGTCGAATTTTTGAAAATAGCCCACAATTGACCTTTACTCACAGTTTAACCCCTTTTTGGTCTAGAATCGTAAGAAACGTATGCTGACTTGTTGTTTTTGTTCAGATGGAAACTATTAATCATAGGTGACCGATACTTCAGCTCTGACACGTTTTTTTTTTTATAAAAAGACAGGAAAATGATAATTTTTCAAGTTCACCTGACGAATTTGATTATCCAGCCAGCATCATCAGAAGTAATTGAAAAAAGCATTGTCCGTGACAATTTTATTTGGACGTACGACCAAAGAAATAAATATCTAGTTTCTGCTAACATGCACCAAAAAATAACAGGTTTTCGTGGTCGGCAAAAAACTTTTTTTTTCATTTTTTGTTCGGAGATACAATTCAGGTAAACATTAAAATATCGACAAGAAAAATATGGACCGAGACATAAACAAATTTAGGGCCCGCAGAAAAAAATAGGGTCTGCCGAAAAAATAGTCTGCAGAAAAAATGGGCCCGCAGAAAAAATAGGGTCCACAGAAAAAGGGTCGGTCAGGTAAACGGAAACGAGAAACATTTTTAACGTCTAAACTTTCTTACATACATGTAACTTAAAAGGTTTAATTCATGATTACGAAATAGGGACCTCGATGATCAAGTTATCTATTAGTATTTCATGTGGCCTTAAGGATAATTCATTATCAGTGTGTATCAGTTGATATCTAATCTGTGTACTGATATTTTAACATTACATTCAATTTTACAGATTTTACATACCTTTATACATACATCGTTGATTCTTCTCACTCATATCCATACTTGGACTTATTTACAGTTTGTTTTATGAATTTATTCGTTCATATTTTTTGTGTAGTCTAGGCTATTTAACACTGCCGCGACTATAGATAATCGAGCAAAGCTAAGACACATATTTCAATCATGGGGGCCAAGCAATCATTTCCCAGAGTGCATATCGACAAAGAAAATACTTACATTGTGACAGGTGCTAACAGAGGTAAGTACTTGGTATATTTGTCACATGCTTTCTACATGAACATCGCACACAACCCTTACATTATTGCATTAGAATGTTTGTGATAAGGACTATGATTGATACTACCACAGGGGGCTAGCACGTTGAAGGGATGGTGTATAATGGTGTATTAGGCTTAAAATGTCTTGTATACATGTGATATAGGTGTTTTTGGTCCGTGTGGCCATTTTAAGCCTTATGCACCATTATACACAATCCCTTCAACGTGCTAGCTCCATGTGGATACTACGATGTTCTTTTCATCGTTATAGGTATTGGGTATGAAATTACAAAATGGATAGCGATGCTTGGTGGGACGGTAGTAATGGCTTGTAGATCTGAAGATGAAGCGATGAAGGTATATTTACATTTGCCCCAAGTAAAATAGAGAATAAACATCTCCATCACATCCATTTAGTCGGTCATTCGATCTGCCAGTCGGTCATTTAATGAGTCTATCGACAAGTATAATATCAGAAAGTCTTGCAACCTATCAAACCACACTGTATCTCATACAAACGTCACGTGACCCACCAAACCACGTGGTATTTCATCAAAATGTCATTTGACCTGTCAAACCACACTGTATCTCATACAAACGTTACGTGGCCCATCAAACCACGCTGTATTTCATCAAAATGTCTCGTGACCTATTAAACCACAATGTATCTCATACAAAACTTCCGTTAGACATCCTTCTCAGTGGAGTCTGTGTTATTTGAATTTAAATGTTTCAGGCCATGCGACAAATAGACAAAGAGTACAAAGAAGAACGAGAGAAAGGAACCAAATATTTAGTTGATTGTGAAGAACTTTCACTAGTGTTCATGAAACTCGACTTGTCTTCATTCCAATCGACGAAAGATTTTGTGACGGAATTCTTAGATTCTGGGCGATCATTACATGCTATAATTTGTAATGCTGGGATTTCAAAAGCAAAACCAGGTAAAAGCATTTAGATAGAGGGGGGGGGGGGGTAATAAACTGCAGTTTGTGATGATCAAGAGAGGGAACCTGTGTGGTTAAGAAAGTGAATAGCTTAGGACTGGTGTGATTAAGAGTATTAATCTCTGAAGACTATTGTGGTTAATAGGGGGAAAAGTCTACTGAATAAAACACAGTGGGCTTGCACGTTGAAGGGATGGTGTATAATGGCGTATTAGGTCTAGAATGGCCACACGGACCAAAAACACGTATATCATATATACACATATACCTTGTATATGTATATGTATATATATAATATAGGTGTTTTTGGTCCGTGTGGCCATTTTAAGCCTAATACGCCATTATACACCATCCCTTCAACGTGCAAGCCCACTGTGGAATAAAATGGTTTGGAAAGACCGAATTCCCAAGTAACAAGTCTTCTTTGATACTGTATATTACTACTCGAAAATCGTTTTACAGACAATCTTGTTAACAAAGTCCACCAAAAGGAAAAGAAATATGAAGTTTATGTTCAGTTGCCTCTATACAGAGCTTTACTGGTATTTGATCTGTTATATTAATAACTGTATACTAATAAGTGGGAGTTGGTCACATGATAAAAAAATAAACAAAATGTACTCATAAGTGGTCATTAATTTAAGCCTCACCGTACATATACATGTGTAGCCAGTTGATCAATTAAATTCCATTTATAGCATAAGTATTGTTTAAATGTCTTAATTGTGTTGAACTTGTTTTTTTATTTCAGTGCTTACAGATGACGGATTTGAACACATGTTTCAGGTATTCGGTTTTAATTCAGAATAGATGCGAAAATCGCTTAATGCAAATTCAATTATTTCATTGAGGCATATTTACTGAGACAGTCATTGAACTGGCGAATTTATCTATTAGAAAATTTAACAAGGTATATGCATGTTGCTTTCCCCAAATGTCCCCATAACAATTTTTTTATATTCTATATGTCTTTACTATTACATGTATTTATTCTAATGAATGATAGTCTTTAAAAGGTAAAAATACTGCCAGGTAGTTAATGTTTATGTATACACTGCAATATAATTTGCAATACAAGGCTTCAAAATAACAAACTTAACAATGTGTTTTTTTTCAGGTTAATTATCTCAGCCATTTCTTGATGATCGGACTACTTTTACCATTACTGAAGAAAAATACTACTGAGAGCCGTATTGTCCTCGTATCCAGTGATGCTTATAGGTAGATGTCATAGATTTATAATTGAAATATGCTCATTCGAAATGCCCAGGCGTAATCCTTGAATTTAGAACGATCGCACTTTACGACATTACGCGTTCTTGCCTGTTTAAGTCAGAAAAAAGTCATGCCTACGATTACCCGACCGACCGATAAGTTTATATCAAAAGCGAAAATATTTGTGGGTAAATCGTATCTCCATATCGTATCAGCATTTTGTGTCAGCTTATTTCGAATAAACAAATAAACTTTTTAGCGTCAATCATACATGTGCAGAAAAAAATTAACTTCATAATAGAAAGTTATTTTCAATGTAATTGACTATTTTCGTGGGCAAATCTTATCGAATAAGTACTATCTATTGAATTCATAAAAAAATCTTGCTTTTAATGTCACAACGATTTGAGTGTATTGACTTTGCTTCAATAATTCATTTTCATCTACATGTATATGTTTTCTTATGGATTTTAGAGAAAAAATGTTTGCATGAATTTTGATGTTTTACAGTGAACTTTAAAATTTCGTTGTGCGGCACTCATCGTGTATCTAGTATATTGTAACAAGACATTTGATGTTGATATTGATGCGCGTTTTTAAATGAAAAAAATATAAGAATTGCCCAGGAACTTCTGGATAACCGGCTGCTATGATAGCATTTTACTTTCTGTGTTTAAAATAATCTGAAATCATGAAATAGCATTGACAGTAACAGAAATCATGATAACAGCTAAGCAATTTCATTGGTTGAATTTAATAATTGAGCTCTGAAGCAACCAATCAGGTATTGCTTCCGGCTTTCAAAATCAGATTTAAAATCTTTGCATACTTTATCCCGCATTTATCGGAACGTTTCGGATTGTGAATAATTTTGTAAACTTATTTCACGAGGTTTGCACGCTATGATCTGGCTACAATGAACTATACAGGAGATCCTGACAAGTTCGGTTACTTAGATTACTACGGAAGGTCAAAGCTTTATCAGGTATTTAACCATTCTATTCTCCAATTCTACAGAACATTTGACATACTTTTGGTATCCGTATGTATTTTTTGTTTGATTTGTTTGCACACGTATCAGGTAAACATCCTTCATTAATTGTATTTCTGTCATGATCGATGGACAGTTTACTGTTACTCGAACCAGCGTATGAGAGTTACCGTCCTATTCTTTTTTCATCGGGTTTAACGCCGTTTTCAACGATTTTTTTCAGTTATATACGGTGGCAGGTTAACCTTACGAGTTTTCCTGGACTGTATTCTAACCAGTACTAACATACCCTTCCACAAGGAGCTGGCAACTTCTCCATACATGGAGGAAGATCGACATTTTTGTCAAATTTTCATGGAAGGGTTAACCTGCCGTGACCGGAATTTGAACCCGGATAGCCGTTCAGCGCTCTAACCACTGGACTTCGGTCGCGGCCCACCGTTCTGTTCTAGTCTGTATCTTTTATCTATTCATTCAATAATAAGTTGTCAGATTCCCTACATGATATGTAATTTAGAGGTTTGAAACAAACGACTTTGGTTATATACCGACTTAAGTCAAATTGTCACGATACCTCTACGAGGCTCTCCCTCGCTCCATCTCCCCTAGTTTCTCTCTGGTCACAAGCAACACTGATCAGCTGACATTTACTGACAAATATATTATAGACCAAATTAACCTGAGTAAAATGGTCAACTGAGGATAAAGGCCTTATTTCTTTACATTCGTAGCCATTGTTCAAATATTTGACTACATATTGCAGATAATGCAGATGTACAGTTTAGAACGAAGGTTACGGAATACAAATATCACAGTTACCAGCGTCCATCCTGGAATGGTTGAAACAAACATTGGAGCTGAATTCAAAGATGTTAAAATGTATCAGGCTATGCTGTCTGTCGGTAGACTTATAGGTAAATTTATCAATTTAGATAGTGAGGAAAAACCGCGCTTAAATTCTAGAGTAATCAGGAAAAAAGCAAAAAAAAAACAAAACAAATTGGTAGAACATCGGGGCCAAAATATAGGATTGGTCAGGGTAACCGGAAGCGCAAATATTTTTTATCTGAGCTAGTGACTGTTTACTTCTAGAACCTTTCGAATCTCTCTCATCCAAAAACTGCTTTTCTTATCACAGCAGTTACTCCCGAAATTTGTTTCATGTACAGACGAATTGTTAAAATATTTGGCACATTGTATGACCTGTAGTACAGAAAATACCTCAAATATTCATCGGCACAAAATTCTTTGGGTCTTAGAGGTTTTACGGAACATTGTTTTTTCATTTAATACTGACAGTGTTTTGATACAACTAGCACGTGTCATTTGCTAATGAAATATTTCGGTTTTACGACGGAAATATCAAGAACGGTTTAGTTTGGAATTTATTCTTTCTAGGTATAATGAAAACACCATTTGATGGAGCGTCCACCATTGTAAATTGTGCGATTAATCCCGACCTTAAAGGTGTAAGTGGTGTTTATTACAAAGATTGCCAACCAGTATCGTTATCGACAGCTTGTAGGTATGTACAAGTATTAGCATTTCCAAAAACGCTTGGCATCGCCGTTCAGCCAAGTATACGAGCTAAGAATGGAATATTGAATAAAGATTTCCTAGAGACTTCATTCCTGGATCCTTTTCTTATTGAGAGTTTGCAACGCATTCTACATTTACGATTATATTAAACTGGTTCCCGTTCACTCTGGTTGTACAGAGACAACGTTCCTTTGGTGCACTGCAACATGACGAGTTAACGACGATATGAAGTGCCCCAAAAGAGCATAAGTAAAACACATAACTAAAATACCGAAGCATGGCATTCAGAGGAAACAAAGGATTTCACAATGAAATTAAAGTAGCATTCATATCTTAATATTCATCAAATAAATTCTCCTTTTTGTATAAATACCCTCGTTTCCGAACAATAAATGCTAATGTTTTTGAGTGAAATAGTTGAAATATTGTTTACCCAGCAGGAGCCTACAAACTGGTTTCGAGTTTCATACATTAAAAAGGCATAACAATTAAACAAACAGATAACCCGACAAAAACATGGCGGATGATGTGCCACGTTGGAGACCCGTTTTTTTTATTCGCCATGTTTTAACATTCTCCTTTCTGATTGGCTCAGAGCAGGCGGTGTAAGGGAAGAAATGGTCAAGTCTGGTTAATTGTATATGTCGCCGTCCGTGAACGGCGACAATAATGGAGTCATGTACACAAGACATAAAACACTGGTAATTTCCGCATCCTCAGTAGGATGAAGGTCCAGGCCATCCGAACGGCCGATTCTATCTAACGTTTGACGTAGTCGATCGAGGTGTGCGGAATGATCGCCGAATATCAAATTTCTGCTTTTGTCTTTGCCATGGTGTCTCCATGTCAAACCAAAAATATGAATAAGAAAAGGGGTCCTAGAAAAAAAGGCACGTATAAAACGCCGCCTTCCCTCAAAATGTTACCCTCCTTCAAATTCTCCAACATAATTCCTGGCCATCGCACAGGACTGTAAAAATGAAGGATAAAATATGACCTCCCGGAGGTTTTAGCCGAACAAAGTATCTTAAACGTTAATCGCGGTCAGACAAGCAAGCTTACATTTCAATGACTCTTTTGTTACATTCACCTGTATGATAATGAACGTAAGTTGGTAAATCGCTTAAAAGAATATTTTAACAACATCGAGTTACAGATTGTATTCCTGTTAATCTCTATGGTTGTCAAACGCTTTTGGAAATGATGGGTGATTGGCTAGCACATTTTGATAACCGAGGACACAAGCGAGATTAGTTGACACAGAATGTAACTGAAGCAAAGTTGATAGATAATTAACGAATCAGCAGTAGAACGGACAAATGGACAGACGATCGATGTACATGTTTTATTAAATACAGTAAAACCCCTGAAAACCGGACCATTTCCGGATGTGCAAAAAGTCCGGTTTTCTGAGAATTCCGGTTTTCAGAGAACTATTGATTATCGAAGAGAAAAAAAGGGACTTGAAACATCGCCCAATTTTCAGAGTATTACGGTTTTCATAGAGTCCAGTCTTCCGATGTTATACTGTACATATTGGAAGTATTTGTCAATGTTAGAATTTTTGTTATCTATTTTAGGGACGAGACAAAACAAGAGGAACTGTGGATTAAAACGATGACGTTACTACAAGAACATTTTACTCAAGAAGAGGTGTATTGTTTGGAAGGAGCTGATCCTGATTCTACGGTTCCTGACACTTAATTGTGATACTTGAAACACTGAGAATCGTCGTTGCTTGATATCTTGATATATTGAATTACCGACTGTAATTTGAAATTATTTGCTGGTAATAAATGTAAAGGGTATGCATTTTCAAAACAATTGCTCACTTCTAAATTAATGAACACCAGTGTAAGTGTCAAATGGTACATATTCTAACACAATGACACAAGGATGTCACTGATAGCTGGACAGAGGAGCTAGTTATTGAGTTCTGGGAATTTAACTATGCTGTCAACATATGAGTACTGAAATGCATTGTGATACAAATTACAAACTGTGAAAACACACTTATATACAATATTTATGTCAACAGTATAAATATGCATTGTTTCTAACAACAATAATTACATATAAACAATAACAATAATTACAAAATACATTTTGTCAATTTTGTGAGAAGTTGTCGGCTTCTTGTGGAAGGGTAATTTAGTACTGGTTAGTGTACAGAGCAGAAAAAACTGATTTGGTGAACTGGTTGCCGTATATAACTGAAAAATTGTTCAAAAACAGCATTAAACCCAGTGAAAAAAAGAAATGCTACACTCATAAATTCATGAATGTATTTAAATGTGGCGCAAAATAATGAACTGTATAACAAGCAGTACAAATGTACATAAAAATGTCAGAAAGATCATTAATAACATACATACAACAGGATAGACCTAATTTGATATATAAAATTAAAGTCAATGTGTAAAATAAAAGGATGTCCATAAATCACAAGATACATGTATGTGCAATCACGGATTATACATAATGTTATGTATAGTATAGTGCTGATAAACTCAACTCGCCTGAATACAAGGACAACCAAATTTTATTTATTTCTAACAATGAAATCTTTACCTCGAAATCTTTATTCGTAGAAAGAAATACTCATTATACGAAAATATATAAGAAAACTTCATTCCTAAAAGTGGTTTATAACAAAAAAAATCATCTCCCTTCCACTCAGTTCACTGTAGAGTCTATAATATGGTATTGTAGCCAAACCGTTTCTAGAATGTTTGTTTTAATAATCGCTAACTGACAATAAAACAAAAGACTATCAGACCAGACATCATGCGATCATTCCGTCCTCTGTCATCACGACCTGGAACAAAAATTGAACGATCCTTGTACTAGAAAGTGATTGATGTTCTTGATATTAGTTCTGTAACTTCAGTGACTGACGAACACATATAAATTACATGTACATGTAGGTCGTTGGCTTACTTGCCATTATTTAGACGTTCGGCACAGTATTTATGATAAAAGTTCACGTGTTGACTGTATGACGACAAATGTACTTTTAGAGAAAACAAAAGCATAATTCTGCGTATGAGATGGTTTCTTTTTTAAAACTATTTTCCAGATGTTGACAGAAATGTATGTGATTGATAATGAACGGTAACTCAGGGTAGAGATTGTAATAATCAATCGTGTACGCAATGGCAATTTATTATTTCTGTTAGTTGTTATACTAAAGTCTACACACAGCAGTCACAGTAAAATTTGTATTCTATTAACTATCACTGTCTTGTTTTTACGATTATAATATTTACAGGGTCTTTCTATTTGAGTGACCTTGATATATATATAACAAAATATTAAAATAATTATTGTGATCTCATATATATAATGATTGCATTGTTATAACTCAATTAAGTTTGTATTGATAATATTCAATACATGGATATCGTATTGTCTTAATCAGCAGTTTGCCATCTTGGATACAACGTCGCCCTGATAATTTGGTAGTGAGAACAAAAAAAATACAAAAAAACTTCTGACGCAATTCACTGTTTAATTGTAATGCAGTCATAATTTATTTTTGCATACATTGAAAATATTATATTTTACATTCAATAAGAATTGAATGAAACTTTGATCGGAAAAATGCATTTAAAAAGCATTTCACTTTTTCTGGAAATTACGGAAAATTTCAGCATTTTCCTTGTTTTTTTTTCCGCGGATTTCACCTGTCCGCTAGCAGTAACCTAAACTGGTCCCCGTTCCATGTTGCAATGTAAAACCAGAGTCAACGGATACCAGTTTAGCAATAACCCACTGGTTCCTGTTTACATCCTGCTTTCTACTAGTTTCCGTATAATTGATATTGGACTAATCTGGTTCCCTGCAACATTTTTGGCGGAAAAAATATTTTAAGCATTTTGTGGATAATGTTCACTCAATGTACTCATAAGCCTGGTAGGAAAGGACTAAAAGAACATGATCGGTGATTGATTCAGCTCAGTGTATGCCTGTAAAATTCTAATGCTCTGCTATTTCTTGATAAGAAATATTCAACAGGGAACAGTGTGGGCAATGGAAGTTTCGTTGAGTGTATATCATGTATGATACAGTTCTACTATATATAAGTATACCAGTACTAATGATAAATTAGTCGAGTTTCATTTTTCGGTATAATTTTATAAAACTAATTCATTGCAATACCTGTAGCCCTAACTAAGTTATTAGTAAAGTTGATGCGCCTTCATTGAGTTTTCGAGGACATTACTAGTTAATTAATACCATTTAGAGTTTTCTGTGTGTGTGTGGTACAACATGTGTAAAATGCCGAACTATATATGTACATTACTACAGTAAAACTATGATATCAAGACCACTTAAAAAATAAATCAACATCTATATTCAGGGAGTCTCATTACTGTGTTGTAATACAGAATTATTGAAAACCAGTCCGAATATAAACGATTATTACAGTGAGGTGGTCCATTATAGAAGTGATAGACAATTGTAGTTACCGCTGAACTGAGGTGGTCTATTATTGAAGAGATCGCTACGGTATTGACAGTTATAGTTGGGTATTTGTACACCCTGTCGGTATATGAGGTTGGTAAATATCATTGAAAACTGATTAATTGGCATTTTATCGAAGTATTTATGCCCCAAACAGCTCTCGTGGCCGTAAATGGGCTTTGTTATAGCTCGTCTGTGTCTCATTCAGTGGTTTATGTGTATATCTTTACCAATTTATATGATTTATAAGAATGTGTATACAACTGTCTCTGGGGAAACCTAAGAGATCGAGATACCTTTAATAAGTTGTATAAAGTACCACGTATGATTGGTCCCAGCAGATTCTTAAAGGACACTGGTAACATTACAGGCTAATGATGTTGCTTTCAACAGACAGGCATTTACAAGACCGGCAAAATCATGTTGTATACGCATGTATGTATTAATAAAATGTTCATTTTTATTCCACAACGCTATTAATTTTTATTATCGTATAGTTTTATTAAAGTATAAACATGTGTATGTGTGTCATATAAAATTATGAAGAGAATTTAATATGTACAAGAAAACGTATAAGCCTGCGCATAAAATACCTTTGATCATAAAATTGCACTTCAACTACGCATATAATTCATTAACATGTAGTATATACACTTGTATACTTGCACCTACTCACACATAATTATATGCACTATATGTTATGGAACTTTTAACATATAACAATTTTATAATGACAAAAGAAAGTAGTTTAAATATGTGACATTTTTTATATACACCCGAATACGTGATTTAGCAGTTGCACGTATTCATAAAGCTATATTTTCGCCTCTCTGTTGTATTTTTCAAACCACTGGATGAGTGATTTTATTACATTATTTGAATAAACATGGTATGTGAATAAATGCATGTATATGAGTTACAACATCCTTTGTTCTGACAGTCATTCTTATAAATCTTTGAAAGCACCGTACACACATGTACAAATTACATTATACGTATATGTAAACATATAAACAACCACAATAACGAGTGTACAATGGAAAATATAAAATATTTTAGTGTTTTATCGTTATGACGTGAAATTAGTGAGACAGAAGTTTAGAGAGAGACAGGAAGAAATTGTTTAAAAGCTGATTTTGAACAACATCCAAAAAACTGCACTCAGTTTTTATTTGCGTACAGACCAGACAAACTGAATATTTACAAGGTGATACAAAAATTTGCAACGGATCACATGATGTCTTCATGATGCCATGATGCAGCATTATGTTTGTTCTAAATGACGGCAACACGGGCGTTTGGTTCAAATTCATAAATCTGACTGTCGAAGGTATTTAAGTTGTCAATCTTTGTGTCGTTTGTAAAATCTAGTGCTGAATCATCCGAGTATGCATCCAAGTCTGTAACTTTATCACTCCTTCTTGGAAATTCAACAATTTCGGTATCCTCGTCATTGTTGAGAATATCAGAATCCGCGTCAATATTTGTATTGTTATCGCTGTTATAAGCTGAGTGAACCAGAGCTTGTTCAGTTAATGAGTTGCTTCTTTCGGATTGATTATCTGACCCTTTGACACTGCTTGCTACCTCAACGCTGCCACTGTCTTCTTTAGTGTCATTTTGATTAGAAGCAGTGTCATTAGCAGGCGTATCTTCATCGGAACCTTCCTTGTAACAACCTCCTTCATTTGAAGAAACATCAACATCCACTTCTCCTAGATTAGCTGGTCTATCATATTCAGCAGAATTACTTCCAGCACCACTAGAACCGCTCCCACCCTTCTCATTTAGTTCAGCATCTTTTTCAGAAATTTCCTCATTACCTTCTTTTTCTAGTTGAGTCTGTTTGTTTATTGATGCGAACAAAGACGGAATGTTCTCATTGTCTATCGTTTCAGTTACAGTTTTTTGTTCAGGCTTCTCTTCGATATCTTTCTGAATATCACTTTGTTTGATCAGCTTGTCTGGAGATACCAGACCACTTTTATAGTGTCTGTATGCTTTTATTTTGTCAACAACATCATTGAAAGCGGGCATTATCCCAGTTCCTTTAATAGCATGAGTGGCGTGAATTGACCAGTCTCTGTCGTTAATAGAGCTAAGATCTAGTTCTGCACTCACTATATCAGTATTCATCGCTTCTGGAATATATAAGAGACATACATGTATTTCAAAACTACTTTTAATTTAAGTCAGGGCCATGGAAAAAAGTCAGTTTAATGAATCTAGACAGGGGTCGGTGCCATTAATAACCAACAGAATACGTCTACGTTTTAATTAGGGCAGTTTTGGGTAATACACGAGGTTTGGTTGAGTCAATATGGCCAAGTACTGAAAAAGTAGTCATGAAAAATGAATCTGAATTGAGTTGAAAATTCCAGCATAAGCGTACTACATGTACTTCAATTACATTACTCACATTCTTGGGAATACAGGCACGTGGATGATAATACATCCAATACTGCGTTAGCATAGTTTATTCAATTGGCATCAGAATAAATGGCCATGGGGGAACAATGTCTAAAGGTTCTCTGCGTAAGGTATTTCCACCAAAACTTGACAACAGCAATCATTAAATCTAGTAGAAACAAATAAATATCTCAACTATAAAAACCTTTCAAAATTGGTCCTGTGACGTAACAATAAAGGCTGACATTTTATTATGAACTGACCTATTGTAAATTCTTTTTTTTGGCACGAATGAACTTAAATAAAACTGTACGATAATAAAATTTCATTGAGTTTTGGAATAAAAATGAACATTCTAAAAAATATTCTTTAGCCGAAAAGTTCCTTGAAGAATTCAGAACTTTCCGTTTAAAATCTAAAAGTGGAACTCTACTTCCGGTTTGCTAAGTCTTCTTTATACAAACATACCCAGTCCCAAAGCTATAAACTTTATAACTTTATAAGATTACCGGCCAAAATCTCAAATCTAAATTTTATGTTTTCTACATTCTTCGATTAATTAAGATAACATTATCAGCTACTATTTTGTATATAAGTTAGTTAAGTACAATAATTTCTAACATATAAAGCAAATATTTTTTTATCTGAAGTAAACCAAGACCGAAATTGAGATTTGAAACTGATCTCAAATTATAATCATATTCATTCATTTTGAGATATAAGGTGCATGTTTTAGGGCCAGGGAACATAATTAAATCATAAACCAGCGGAAGACTAGAAATAAATTCGGCAACTTTGAAATCACAACACTAACCGTATATCTTGATGTCATTTTGAGGTGTAAAATGCATAGTATGGTGGTGTTGGATAATAAATTCAGTTAAAGGATAAAATACGTTTCTGGCGATTTAATATCAGTACACTAACCTTCTGCATCTTGTTTGTTTGCTAGGACAACGAGGGGAACACGTCGGAGAAATCTAGACTTTAATAGATCGTGAAGTTCAAACTTGGCTTCGTCAATTCTAACTTTGTCTCCACTGTCGACCACAAATACAATCGCTGAAATAGACATACACATGTGCATGTATAATCACGTGATTGTAATAGTCACATGACTTAAAAAACACAAAATGGTGGAACTTACTTTCTTTGCGAGACATAAATATGCATTGTCAATTAGTATAATAAGGACAGTTATAAAAGACTGCAAAAACTCATATAATTGATTTAAAATGCAATAAATAAGTAAGGTCGATCCTCAGAACAGCAGTCATAAAAATAAAGAGAAGAAATACATGTATGACCTTAATACACAGACGTTTACTTGGTCCATAATATCATAATATAAAATTCGAAAAAAAAATCATCCTTCTTGAGTCTAGATTATTTAAATGAAGCAACTGTCTAAGACCATATCTGACCATTTGTTAACTAATTGATTGTTTCACGCATCTCATAAATTATCATCATTTTCTGCAGGTTTTCTTTGGTAAAAAAATCGTAAACTATACGTATATGACCATTACAGCAATAAGGAAGAGGCTAAAATCAATATGTGACCGATTGAGCCAGTATTTTTAACTTAACCAAATCAACGAACATGAGACACTTTGCTGTGAATTATGACAATGACATAATGGTGAATTCAATAATATAACTGCTCGAGGCTAGGAACGCGGTTGTAAGACTAAAAATAAAAATAATTGTACGATCGATTACATCTGTTTTCTTTTCATGGTAATATTATATTACTTTTATGTAACGTACTTTTCATTGATTATTAAACATTCAGATACGATTACAAAACCAGTTAAAGCTATCGTTAAGTAAATCATATCACATGCAATATGTACAGCTACATGCACGTATTGATTTTACTTCATTATGTAATTTCTTCAGAATTATGTCAGAAACGAGTAGAGTGTAGCGTGCGTGGGTATTTATTCATGAAAATATATACACTTTTCATGTTTCACGCCTGTTTTCAACATTATTTTAAGTATATACTGACAGGCAGTAAACCTAACATGTTTTTTTTCTGGATTCTGTATCAGTATCTCGCTCTCCGTAAGCAACTGTCAACTTTTCTCCCTAAACGACTAGGGAAGGGTGACAAATCACTTAAGATACATGTCCCGCGCCAAGGGTTCGAACTCATAACCCGCAGGCCCTTAGACCTAACGCTCCACCTGTAAAGTACTATAATTTCTTTATAAAATCTAGATTTGGAATTATTGATATGTATGACGCTCGAAGCATCTTAACACGGAAGTCGGGACCAACACAAATTGAAGTTGAAAATAAAGATAAAAAGAAAATTGATCAAATGGAAATTTTACACGACCTAAGGGCTGAAGTTACGTACCGGTTCTGTCTATAATTTATATCCATTGTCTATGTCCGTTGACACGCAAGCAAAATTAGTAAAATTTAAGAATGTATCAGGAATCCGGTCATTCTCGCTAAATAGATATCGCTACAATTCTTTATAAAATATTTGTTTGAATCTTATGATACGTAAAACTGTTGTTTAGAATTTACCACTAAATACCAATATTCAGAGAACATAATTGTACATGGTTTCAACTGATGAAATGGAATATCACGCGCGCTTAGGGTTGATACTGTGTGATATATAATTACTTCATTACAGAAGTACACGGTTATAGTGAATTCCTGGGGATCCAGATAATTACTTCATTACAGTAGGACACGGTTATAGTGAATTCCTTAGGACCAGAATAGTTACTACGTTACACCCCACATTTCTCTATATCAATAACGAAGAAATAAAGAAAGAAGTGTTATGTGGGGATAAATACTTCATTTAATCCAATTCTTCATACCCAGATAGGTAAATGATTACACACAAAACTTCCGCGCAATGTCAACCACATCCTTAAGCCCACGTGATCTTTTTAAACGTAAGAAAGATGTATTTGTAAATACACATTATACATCAAAGCAACCATTAGACCAAGCCTAAAGCGTACGTGATGTTTTTCAATTTGTATTGTACAGGTACAGTAAAACTTGTCTAACTTTCGGGAGATTAAAAGGTAATCATATTATCGGCTGTAATGTTATTTCAAGAGCTAAAATAAATTGTACGTTTTTTTTCTGGACAGAATAGTCAAGCAGTACAGCTAAGCGGTCACTTTACCCAGATGACTTTTAGAACGTATTTGGCGTATATTTACAAACCTTCTGATCCCATGAACCAATTATGCCAGAGATGTCGTGTCATCTTGTGTCCCGGCATATCGTAAACTTGTATCTTGGCACCTCGTCTTGGCGTCATTATTTCTATGTTAATACCACGAGGAGGCGTAAATGCGAATATTGCAAAATCCAGTGTAGATTTGTATAAGATCGTTGTCTTTCCTGCAGTGAACGAAGAAGTGATTTGTGAAACACTAGATATTTTATTAGGTCCGAGGAACGTTACATCCACAGTTTCACTTTTTTACCTTTCCACATAAAAATAGTCTCAAAGCAGCTTTCAAGAAGAATAACAAAAAAATCAAGACAAAAATTCCCCTACCAATCTATTCTAATTTTAATGAGCATGTAACCAGAAACAAACATTTTTACGCCATGTTTTGTCTATCATGAGCAGAGGAGCTATGGCTGGAAAGGACTGATAGTTAAAGAGATCGCTTCTTCATTTACATTGTCTGGGTGTTTCCAGTGAACGTATTGAAAAAAATGATGATGTCAGAAATATCGTCCCCCGTCAAAGTTTAAAATTGGAGGTACTTGTGTATATATATTTGTCTGGGCATGAACTGGGTTTGAACTGGGCATGCAGATGAATAGAACCAAGCTAAAAGAAAACACCGCGGAAAACATGGAAAAGAAACCTGGTTAAATATGCGAAACACACTCGAGGAAAGAGTCGCATTACCGATTGGGATGTCACTGGAATGTTTGAACAATCTAAAAACCCATCACACAAGTTATTTTGTTTATTCTCTTTAGTGCATACAGACAGGGGCCGCGGGGAATGCAGCTTGTATTGAAATTTGTTAGCATGTAAACAAATCATGTTAAATCTAAATTGAAACTAGTTTGCTTCAACAAGTGGCTTGTTTACACGGTTGGGAACTGTATAATCCTATAATATTGTCATGTTTTGAACGTTTGACCCCCCAGCAAGAATTATCACACTTATTTATTATTGTTAAGATTTTGAATTGACCATCACTGCCCCAAGCAATTTCAATTTGCATAAAACTTTGCCATATCTAAACAATACCAATTTGACCACTTGCTTTCAGTACTGTTTTTAAAGGTATGGGTTGTGGATCTAATAAAATACCAATTGTTATTAATGCTTTGACATTTAGCCTCTTTAGGTTCATTACTGAATAGTGTTGATATAAAAGATTACGATACATTGTATTGTTCAGCATTAATATGTATATCGCAAAGAACGGGCTGTGGCCTGGGGTTCACAAGCTCTATTGTCTCAGAGTGAATTACGTACATCGTATAAAATAATCGTAAAGTTTTCAAAGTCGTAAAGAATGTAGTTAGCTAAACTGGTTCCCGTTCACTTTAGCTTTACAGAGACTTTCGAGCACTGCAACATAGAATCGGGACCAATTTAGTAGTAATAGTCTGCAAGCAAAGGTCGCCCAAGGGAGAGAAGGAATATAACATTTATACACAGGTGGCCTTCGGTCAGAGGTTTGTGTGGTATGTTTTAACAATAAGTGTTTGACAAATACTAGAAGCGGTTGTTAATCACAGGCGAACGTTACTTACAGGAGACTGCTCTCTCAGGTTTGACTGTTACTAAAAACCGTAGTTTTTCGCAGTTGTTTTAAATCTAGACCAATGAAATATTAAACAAATGTACACAGATTACGTTTTGCTTTCATGCGTCATTAATATAATACATTTTTAAATGCACGTCAGATAAAGTAGAAGATAAACTATGGTCTCATATTACATTAATACGCAATATGTACTGATTAAAAAGTTAAACCGTTCATGTATGTATGTCAATTTCACTACATTAAAAGTAAATCGCTTCAAATGGACAGAGTCACATTCATGAACTAACTTGTGTCGATGATCGCTTGATTAAAACGTTTGGAGAGTTGGAGAGGAGGTTTTTGTTAATCATTTCGCTGACAATGGCATAAACGAAAGCGTTGTTTTACGGCATAGTAACACAATACATGTGATGTTAGTGCCGTAAATGGGATCAGTGCCATCCACTATTTCTTTAGTGCTGTAAAACCCTTCTGTCTCATGATGTTTATGCACGTGGGAATTACTCACTCAACAAATTTGTTTTTTTTTTGGGCTTGCAATATTTTACCCGATATTTCTAGAAATATAGATTTTTAATAGAAAAAGTCTTCGACAATATTCCACGCTCCGTTTAATGTCTTGAAACAGGTCTGCGTTACTTATCGTTTGAAAACTCGACTAAATCGTTCAAAATATCATTTTGAGGAACGACGGTGTATAAGAATAGTTAAACAAGCCTAACTGAAGGAGCAAAAAAGATCTGCTGATTTATGTTTTGTTTTTAAGAAAAAAGTTTGGCTCGCAAATGAACGAGTAGTTACCTGCTCCGTCGAGTCCTAGTATCAACACTCTGGGATAGGGATCTTCAAAGGTGTTGTTTAAGTTCTTCAACCGACGTCTGCAAGTATTAACCTTGTCCAAGAGATTCCCCATCGTTGCACGAGAAAATTAGTCAAAAATATCCAGCGGAAACCACGCCCTATTTAGGGCGACTGTATGATAAATCACTTCCAAACCGTAGCCTCATAAAACCTTGTCTTGATACATTCACTACTCTCTATTCAATACAACATTAGTATTATGATTCTTACACTTTTGTTCCCAATTATTTTGTCAAACAATACTTAAATAACAGATAAATTCGTCCACATCATAATTATCTCTGCAAGTAACGTATCATGTCACGACTTATTATAGTGATAATTCATTTACAATGCACTTTTGTCATTAAATCCGACTAGAATGAAAAATTGTTCCATAACACTATCGATTAAATAAATATGCGACTAGGTCGGTCAATTATATTTTGCTGTAATGTTTATTTAAGGCCTACTTGAATCGCGAATAATTTAAAATCTATTCCGTATACACATTTAACTAAAGCAATCGGTTCCGCGCCGTTTGGCACTAATATTTGCCATTTGTATTTCTTTATTATATTTGTATACTTGTGTGGGAAAACTGAGCGAATTTTCACGCATTAAATTTTAAAAGAAGCCAACAGACTGAAATGAAACAAAAATGTATGGATGATAGTTTAGGCCCCGGCGACTGAATGTCAACAGCAGGCGGTTAGGTTATGTGAAGAACGCTTTTACGGTATAGTGTGATACTAGATAATAGAATTACTCCATGATTTAAATAAAACGCCAACATAAGCCGCTCCTGAGCTTCAGATGAGCCGATAAATTGAACGATTGTATCAGTAGATAAATGACACCAATTCAAATAGATATAAATTATTGTGAACGTGTTATAGACTTGCTGTAGTATTTAAATTGAAACATACTGAAAATCGGTCCGCTGTCGTTGTGTTCACCCCTTTCCAAAAAAAACAAGATTTTATGGTTGGGGATATAGTTCACGAAAATGAAAATATCGTGAAAAAATGGCTGAGACCGGAAATGGGTCTGGGATTGGCATAAAAAATAGGGTCTGTCGTGTTAGAGAAGCAAGAAACTTTTATATGCATATTTGGAGATGTGTAGAATCAAAATCAAATGTGGCTGATATTTGTCTGTGAGTCTGTGAGTGTATTATCATATGTTACGCACATTTTCGCATATTTTGCATCTAAAAAAATGAAAGAAATGTTCAAGTCTGTGAATCCTATAGCAAAGGAGATCAGTCATGTTAAACTGGTCCCAGTTTATAAGTTCAATAACAGTTCGTAATTTAGAAAGCGGACTTTCACAAAAAATGGCAAAATGTTTTTATTAGAAAATGACATGTTCCAGTTCTGGATGGTTGTTTTCTTCGTTCGGTTCCGTTAAGTTGGCTGGTTCGTCCGTCTGTTCATTCGGTTGTTCGTTCTTTCGACGATCGACTCGAACCCGTAGTCTCTCGGTTATTAGCCTCGCGTACTACCGCAAGCACAAACGGGAAAGACTTAAACGAGGCCGACATGGGAATCAATGTCTTCACCATTATTACGATCTAAACGACGCTTAATTCAAATGAAGTTATTTGTATTTTACGGTTGCAATAACAGCTAGTCTATCCAACAAAGAAATAAACAAGCGAAACAGTAAATAGGTGAAGTATTATGTTTTATTATTGTGAATTTCATGAATGCAGGTATTTAAAATCTGTATGGATTTCTCGTGCTGGTTTAATATGTATATTTAATGTAACAGCGTTTAGATTTGAATAGAATCTTCTCGCTCTACCTTTCACACGACAAAGTTATAAATTCTCGTGTTTTGTCGAACCGTCGTGACAATGCATTGACAAGTGATACATTAATGAAACGACAACCTTGGCGCATCTATATATCCAATTTAGGCTTATATAAAAATATTCGTTTATCCAATCTTAATAAGGCTAAATATATTAGTTGCTACTTCTCAAGTACTTTATTCAATTTCATTTATTTGTAGTTCCGAACACCTCATTCAGGTAAAGTCATTTTAACTTCATACTGACTGTGTCTGAATGAAAAATAGCAACTGATAAACATTCATAATTATAATGTTGGCCTATTGTAATACTCCAGAAAGTTAAAATCATTTACGCTCATTTCACTAACAAATAATATAGACTACTTAGAAGAGACAGTGCAGAAAATGTGGACTCGCAAAGCTTTTTAAATGCATGTGGTATCGATGGCCGTAGACCAATGACTGAGCGCGATATTCTTAGGTCTAATTTCCTTTCAAATAACACGTGAATAACCTTCGACTCGAACCTGCGACCTCTTGATGAACAATGCTGGGCTCTATCCGCTTAGCTAACGTGAACAGCCCTCGATCAATTTATGCATGCTTTGAAATCAAAATTAATGAATTGTTATGCATTCAACTGAACTGGACTTTAATGTCATTCCATTCAGGATTATACATTTTTCGTCAATGTAGGCGTTTAAGAGGCTTAAATTAGTCATGTGCTTTCATTTACATTTTAGAAGGCTCGACTTAATTCCATTCTTTACATTTTATAGATTTTAAGCTGTTTTTAAATGTTTTTTTTTTTACTAAGAGTTCACACATTTCATGCTTATATAATACACACAGGGAAACCTGATGACAAAGACCAGTAAAGGGAGAGAATAGTCGCAAGTTTGGCTGTATTATTCAATACTGAACATTTTTATAAATAAGATATCAACGTAATTAAGATAATTTTAAGGGATCTTTATGCGGTAAATAGTGCTAAATACTACCACAATCTACAATTCATTTACATTTGTTGGCAATATCTATTAGATTTACTGGATCATTGCATTATCACTTATTCAATCTGTGTGTGTCAGATCTATTGTCTCAGACATGATCTGTGTTTTATTTAGTGCCTTAGACACTCTCTGTGAATGATCTATTGTATTATACAACAAATGTTTAACAGCTTTTACAGTAGAGGGAGACAATAGGTATACAACAGAGTAGAACCATCGACCTACCATAAGATTGCTGGAGAACTTTCTCACGAGTGAAGTTTGGCTAGTGTTAATTAGTCATAGGTCATGACACAACAACCATGGAGGTCGCCTCTATGACTAAACCTGTGAAAATGTTTCTAAGAACTCAAGTAAAATGAAAGAAAACACAAACAAGTATTTCATAGATTTTATGAAATCAGAACAATTTACATGAAAGTGGGATCAGAAATAAACTTAACAAATTGGAATTAATTCACAGAGAAAATAAAAACATATCATAATTACACATACTTCCTGAAATATACAATGAACACAGCGATTTCCTTAAAAAAATGCAGCAAGTAGTTGACACAAACCGATGCAAGAACACAAATACACAAAACAGAAAAAATATGAAACTATGTACATAAATATAAAACACTATTTTGTATGTAAATCATTATTATTCATGAAATATATCCCTTTTAATTTCATCCAAGATCTCCAAGTTTAGAGACTAGTACCTCCACAAATTCATATATAACCAGAGGAATTGACACAAAACCAATACATAAATGCTTCTTTACTGTTTACAGAGAAGCAACATTTTTCCACCAATCACAAGATATATCATGGCGGTATAATTTTTGTGCAGAAATAGTTTTCGCTGTATTAACAGGATCACAAATTTTATAAGCAAAATGTTCCAAGTTGATCATATTGTTTATACAGTAAGCATACATCCAAGATTTTCAACATAAAAACTTGACTTTTTAGATATAGACAAAAAAACTAAAAAAAAAATAAGAAAAACTTTTTTAACCCGATGAGCTAAAAATGTCCAGTGTTAAATCACTGTCCAGTGGTCAATTTTCAGGAAAATAAAGCCTTAAAACAACCACAAAAAATCTACTTCTATAATAAATCATATAGGTATATATTAATCCATAATAAATTATGAGAAATAAGAAAGATAAAGTTTCGTTACAAACAAGTCAGCATTGAATCAAGCACGAAATTTAACGATACAAAGCACAGTTTTGAACAACATTTTCGACAGTTCAACAATAAAGTACATTTCACTTCACAAACATTTTGCATAGATCAATGAAATCAATTCTAAGGTACATAAGACTAGAAAAAACAGTCAAGGGTTACTTGACCAAAACAAATAAGTGCACATAGGTCAAAATAATTTTCTTTTGGAATTTGTTTTTAAGTGAGAATGCGAGATACGATTCTTCTCCAGATACTTTTGTACTTTGGACTTCGCCATAAGATACTATAGCATGGGCACCAGAAAATAGGGTCCATCAGGGAACCATGTAAATATACTTTTTTTGGCCTAAGTAAACAACAAAACTGAGTAACATGCAGGTGTTTTTCTATTCATTATCATTAAATGACAATAAAACGTTAAACGCTTCTTATACCAAAATTTACAACCAATGTTAATAGCCATCAGTGAATAAAAGCCACCAAAAAGGACATTGGCATCTCTTCAGCACACATATATTGATATGATATACCAAATAAGGGGATCATTCTCATACTTGTGTTCTACTTGTTATATGATTTTATATCTAAGTACAACTCTAAATTCTTAGCTTTTATTTATTTTTGAATTGTTATAAATGCATTTATTGATGGTTTTCCTGATATTTAATATATATGTATGACGTCTCTTTCAGTTAACGATCTTTAAAAATTTATATTATCGGTAGTTGCACTATGATAGGTCATGTACTAAATAAATATGTATACTTGTATGTAGGTATATATACCTAAGAATAAGGACCCACTATGTATAATGGTTGTATTTCGTTGCTCCCAGAAGTGGCCTTTGTATACAGGATTGATTTAAGTGTTTAATTTAGCAGTATAATGAAACAAGATCTCATAAGATAATTGTTATACTTTTCAAATGGGATATAAACTTGTGATAAATATACAATGTGTAATACTTCAATATAATGAAATCTCATTTTGCACTCACTTTAACACCAAAACCACCTTGTTTTAACAACCACTTATCTTTGGACTGGTTTTCAATATTATCTAAACTTGTTAATGAGATTTCCTTATTATTGAGGCTGATTAATTTGATCTAAACATCAAGGTTTTACTGTATATAAAAACATCATATATAAAACTATGTTACACATACTGGCAAATGGACTAGAAAACCTTGGTCCTTGTCTTCAAAAAACATTTTTACAACAATTCTTAGTTTGAATACAAAATGTACAAATTTTAACACACAAATGTGGTGAATAAATCATAAATTTCCGATCTACTGACTTAAGCAATAGATAAAATAGACATAATTTTTACCAGATAACAGAACAATTGTGACACACAAACTTTTTTCCATGCAATATATACATACATTATATTGGTCCTTTGACAAATATCTTACATGTGATTCATCACACATCTGTGTACAATAGTAATGTGAACAATTTTCATACTTTCAAAATTCTTCCAATTCTCCATTTTATTTACCCTTCTTCAGCAATGCTTTTTGAAGAGATTGTTTAAAATTATATTTATCTACAGGTACCACCTTTCCTCTGCTCCTAGCATTGTCTATCAGTATTTTCCATTCTTCATTTGACTGAAATATATTTAATACAATCAGGGAAATTACATCTTTGAACTATATTCCGCAGAGTGGCATCAGCGATCATCATAGCTCAACTTTTTCTTTGAAACAGACAAGCTAAAAACATCAGTATAGAGAATGGAGAAAAAATACAAAAAATACCAAAATAACCAAGCACACTAAGAGCCTATTTCGTGAACATATCATAGCTAAGATTTTAAACTTTAACATCATGCTAAGGGTATACATTTTATACATTTACTTTCAATAGCTTTCATTAGATCCCAAAAATAGGACAAAACACTATATACAAACAGGGTTTTAACTACATTTTTGAGTTTAAAACTATTGTTGCAGCTAAGATAATCTACAAAACAGGACCTAGGTTACACCACTTGAAAACATTCTCCATGCACAAATCTCTATTTCATTATTACAGTATTCCAGAATAAAAAAGTTGTTTAATGTTTAAATAAATAGTTTGATCAATGTTAACAGATTAATGTATGAATGTTTCAGCATTGTTTTATCATGTCTAGACTGAATGAATGTTTCAGCATTGTTTTATCATGTCTAGACTGAATGAATGTTTCAGCATTGTTTTATCATGTCTAGACTGAATGAATGTTTCAGTATTGTTTTATCATGTCTAGACTGAATGAATGTTTCAGCATTGTTTTATCATGTCTAGACTGAATGAATGTTTCAGCATTGTTTTATCATGTCTAGACTGAATGAATGTTTCAGTATTGTTTTATCATGTCTAGACTGAATGAATATTTCAGCATTGTTTTATCATGTCTAGACTGAATGAATGTTTCAGCATTGTTTTATCATGTCTAGACTGAATGAATGTTTCAGTATTGTTTTATCATGTCTAGACTGAATGAATGTTTCAGTATTGTTTTATCATGTCTAGACTGAATGAATATTTCAGCATTGTTTTATCATGTCTAGACTAGTTTTTCCATTATTTCTGTTTGTTTTGTTTTTATTCTGACTAAACATCCTTGAATAGTGAAAAAAGTGAGCCAGAAAATGACTTAGGCTCTCATTGACAAGATCTGCCAGTGTATGGGTAAAATCTTTTAACATGTTTTTTCAACAATACCTCTAAGGATTCTAAGTTTCCAACAAGATACATAGCGTATCTAGCTCTGGTCAGTGAGACGTTCATTCTGCTCCTTTTACCAACAAATCTGGAAGTAAATTAATAATACAACAAGCACAAATCATTTGTTTGAAATTTTTTAATCAATCAGTTTTTCACAAAATCTAGAACACTACTCTATTATCAGTCAGACCAAATCACTAGACCCTCGTCACTGTGAGTTTGAATCCCTACTGAGACCAGACAAAGATCTTCCTCCACTGTTAAGTTTGGAAAAAGTTTCCATATGATCTTGGCTGTTGGTGCCATGTGAAAATAAATAGTAAGACATTAGGACAAAGGCAACAAAAAGAGAGAAATAAAACGTATATGCATGGGTGATCCTTTTCAGAGGTGATATCGATCCATTAGAAGTGAGCACAAAGTGTCCATTCATGTAGTGACCTCTGACCTTTATTTCAGGTAGTCATTGATCAAGCTGTAACAGTATTTTTTACTTTTGCAGACTTTCTTTGTGATTACAAAAAAGGAATTCTACATTCACAAAACATGACCCCTGATTAACAGATCATGACAGAGTAAACTTGTATTGAGAATTAAACTAAAATATACATACCCAACAGATCCGGACAAGTTCGCCCTAACACACGTCATAACTATAACATTCTTCTCTCTGCCCTGAAAACCATCTACAGTAGATACTTCTACATCTTTTAAATTTCTGCAAGTGTAAATATCATTTTATGTGCAAAAATCAAACATAGCATTTCAATCGTTTGTAATCATAAATACCATTCATAACTTGTAAACATAATTTTATGATTAATTCAGAGCATCATTCTAATACAGAAAATGGCCTGCACTGGTAGTTATAAAATAACATTTAATGACCTGTAGCCTAAATATAATTCAAAAGCTTGTGATCCTAAATGTGTAAATGAAGTGAGCACAACTTACTTAGACTTTAACAGTTGTTGAACTTTAGTTTTCTGTTTTGCATAAGGAGCTATAACACCAATATCTTGTGCTTTAAACGCCTTTTCTGACACAATGAACTCACAAAGTTCAGCTGTAAACTCAGCCTCAAGTGGATTAGACATGGACCTGAATCAATGCAATAGTGGTTAGGTAAGTCCAAATCATTTTAATTACAGTAAAGCATGGGTATAGTGGACATGGATATAATGAAGAATCCTATAATGAACAATGAACTAGTGACATAGTGAAGAATCAGATAGAGTGAAGTATTAATCCCCCTCCCAAACACACCCTTCCTTATCTTTTTGTTATGGATAGAGAAAAACATGAATATAATGAAACAATTTTTTGTCTCACAAAGAATTCACAATAACTGAGTTCTACAGTATATTGTATAATGATAACATTATGAAATTATGAGACATAAGTTCTAGAGTTCTACAGTTTCTATTAAATAGATACTGAAGTATCAATTAATTCTTCACTATATAGATAAGTAGAGAAAAGGTTTGAAACACAGCAAGAGTTGTTTTGAACATACCCTGATAAATATGATAAGAAATAGTCCAAATTTTAGAACTCAATATAAAGTACTCCTAGTTCAGTATGACAAATTTCACTAGTACATATTTATGTTAATATACAAAATATGCTGTATTATATGCACATTGGCCTGAGGCCTAAATACATGTAAATAAAGTGAAAATTTTAAAATGGTTCAACAGTTTTTTAAAAAGTGTATAAAAGCACAGGAATCAATCTAAACTAGAACAGAAATACCTGGTTCCCTGTGAGAACATTTCTCTGCCTTCAGAAATGTTAAAGAAAATATAAGGCACTAGCATACTTTTCCTTCGCTCAGTTACAGATCTGGAAAGAAACAACCATAAAACAATTTACTAAAGAAACTAAACAATGCAAGACTAACACAAAGGCATTAAGGTCAAATACTGACAAGAGCTCCACAGAGTGGCGCCAATGATCATCTATTTTACATGTTGGCAACGGGGGCCACATTTGAGATTTTGAGTTTGAGCAGGATAAGGTATAATTTTGACCAAAATTCTATGTTAAAAAGGGCACATAACCCAAAAATATAGCTTTCAAAATAATGCTCCTTGTCTTGCAACTGCGTATTGTTATGATAATCAAGTATTCCAAGTGTTGTGTTGATATCTTCAGAAGTGTTTGAGTAATGGGGTACATTAAAGTTTTTGCATGACAATAATGATGATGTCAATGATGACCCAGCGATCATAATAGCTTGAGTTTTCTTCTAAACAGACAAGCTAAAAATATGTTTGGAATTTCAGAATGATGCAAAATTGTGGTCAATTCAAGGACAACATCCAGGAACAGCCAATCAGGTGATTGAAACTTTCAGACTGGTGCATGGGTAAGTTTTCTAACCCTCTATGATCTATGACACATCAATACAAGAACAAATAAATAGACATTGGGATACTGCATCCAATCTTTAGACTCTTGGTTAGCTGGCTATCATTCTGTTTAGCTAACTGAGATGGCTTGAAGCTATATAATTTATTTATTATCCTTTTGTATCAGGCATTACTATGCTCTGAAATCACACTAAAACTAATTAACTTCCTATCCCAAAAATTTATGTCAAGAGTGTATATTTTAAATGAGTTTTCAAACTGAAAGTAACATATCTATTTTTAGATATGGAATTTCCAGAATTCCCCAATGACCTTTAATACTGATGATCTACAGGAGTGTTAATTTACAAGCATTTCAGGGGAAGCAAATACCATAATCATCAAGCAAAAACATTACTTTTGAGTAAATATGACTGGCTCAGAACACTTTGTTTAAAATATAAAGAGTCTAAAAGGGAGGCAAAAATCAAACCTCTGCTATAACAATCTTTGAATTTTGCAATATAACAAATGGTTCATCTATTTCGTCATTTTTTTGTAAAGAATCATGGAAAATCAATTTCAAGTACACCTACATGAAATTTTACCATTAAAAGTAAAAAAAGCCAAGTACCAAAGCTTTTTGTTTAGCGCAACCAAATAATTCACAGTAACTTACTTGTCATTTTTCAACTTTCCGTCATATATGTATTCATTTGGGAATGCTGCAATCTCGGAATTCATTCTGTACTGTGTATCCAACAGAATAACAGGACTTGGTGCTTGATCAGGTCTACTTCTGAAGTTTTTGTCCAATCGCTCAAATAATGATAAATTAAACTTGTTGTCTGAAGCAACCTGCATAAAATTTGAGAAACAAATATGACCTAAAGGAGAATAATGTAAGCAAGAAGAATTCTGGATTCTTGATTCGTAAGTTATAAGCTTGAATCCTGTCAGGTGGCATTATAGAGCACAAACACACATAATGATCAGTAAAAAAAACCAGGAACCAGCCACCAAGAGTGATTAATGCTACCATGAAACATGGTTATAGTAAACTTATATATAGAGAAGAATATTATACAAGGTGGTATTTATTTTTTCCAAAACACACCCTTTTTTAGTTCATTGTCATTGATATAATGAACTGATTATTTGGGTCACCAGGAAATCACTTGAACTGTGTTCAACTGCATGTGTTTAAATAGATTTTAAATTCAAAACGCAAGAGAATGTCGTCAATAACATCTATGAAGTTACTAATGAAACATATCCTGGTGCCGTTCTCCAATCAATAATCTTATTTGAAAGAGAATCAAGGGGTTTAAACATAACAAAGTCTTCAGGATAGCCAACTTGCTTGAGGCCAAGGCCCCTAGGTTACAGAACTTTAGATCAGTCCCAGACCTCGAATCTCAATTTCATTCTCAAAGTATTCTGGTTTATGGTTGTTTCAAGTTTAAAAATACATTCCGCTGAATTACGCTAATGGATTTATATATGATTACTTTCATAATCATACTATCATAAATGATTAAGAAATATTAAAGGAAAAATAATCAGATTTGAGCTTGGAGACTGATCTCAAATCTTATATCCATGGACTCTGGACTTGTTAAATCTCTTAAAGATGAAAGCTCTGTAATTTTTTCTGTAAGTTTATAGCGTTTTTTTTCAGCAATACATTAATGAATTAAGGTAATCTTTTCAAGACCCCTTAACCTTAAAATATGCCGTTATGTTAGTTAACCAAAACCACGTTGAAAATATCACCACAGAAAAAAGAATGTGATACAAATAAAATAGACTACCTGGGAAATAACCGTTGGAGGAAGTTGATTAGGATCTCCAACTAAGATAAGTTTACTAACTCCATATTGAAGAGGAATCAGGGTCTCTAATTCTATCGCTTGAGAAGCCTGTAATATAAATGAATTAATTCAGTTTTATTTCAATGCATTAAACAGTGAAACACATTTGAGTTCACACCTTTACAAAGAGTAGACTGAAGTGGCAATTGCATTAAAGGTAGGCAACCCTACTTGATTTCAATCTAAGATGACATGTTCACTAACTTCATGTTGAAGAGGACTCAGCAATTCTAATGTTTATCAGAGCCAATAATTTATACTAAATATCCTGTCTCAAGCCCACACCAACAGAATGAATATACAATACTTAATCCATATAAAGTAATTTTCAAATGTTTACGTCATTACAATTCTCTGATAATAATCTGGAAGAGAGAAGAAAAAAGACTCCAAATTGGAGTTGAGTCCATCTAAAGTCAATGCAAGTAAAGCAATCACCATTTCATTTCATCCTGTGCTTACCTCATCAATAATAGCTACATGGAACGCCTGTTTAATGTCCTGAAAACAGGATCGTAGAACCCCACTACCAATACTGCTCAGTGTCCCGCCAATAACTTGCGCTTTCATTAATATCTTATTTCTCATTTTATTCTCCTCATTTCGATCAACTGGTGTATTCTGGGGCTGAAATAAATTCATTTTTAGTAGAATTTCTATTCATTGATTAAGCCTGCTGGAACATTATATAAAGAAAGTCAAATTAAACCATGCAAATTTTTAACACTGCCTACAGTGTAGAGAGGAATAACGAGCTAGATATTCAACTGTTGAAATGGTTACATGACTCAGCCATGCTACTGCCAGGACAGTCAGAGCCAGATGTCCTTATTCACATGTGTTGCCAGAGTAACTTAAGACACGCTAACCCACAGTAGCGTATGAATTTACACATTAATACATACTGCATAAATATATATATTAATATACTGACAGAATAAACTGCATGAAATATTCTGGATGTTTGCGAAAAAAAGGTAACAAATAACCATTTAGTGAATCTAATAACTCGAGATATTCCTATCTTTATCATAAAAAATAAGAACTCACCACGAGGTATTTACTTTTCAGCTGCTCAAGTTCCTTCATCTTTCCTTTCAGGTCAATATTCAACTTTTGTTTCTAAAAAACACAACCAAAAAATTTGTCATATAACATTTTGTCACCATCGTCCAACCTTTTCTGACCAATTTATTAGCGGCCCTTTTTTATTTTCTATTTTACGGACCCCTCTGAAAAAATCCAATTTCAGAAAAAAAAATTGAAAATCCCAATTTTTTTCCCTTCTCTCTCGATGAATTACCTTTTTGGAGATAAAATGTCAAGATTGTTGTCAAGATGTCAACAAAGATGATGTTATAGTTTTATCTACACAGGCATATGTCATGAATATGTCAACAAATATTGGCACTAAGAATATGTTAACAAATCTTAGCACAAATAATATGTCAACAAATATTGGCACCAAGATGACAACAATAAATATTGGCACCCAGATGTCAACAAATATTGGCACCATGATGATGTCAATAAATATTGGCATCAAGATGTCAACTAATATTGGTACAATGAAGATGTCAATAATATTGGATATCATGATGATGTCAATAACTGCTGGTGTCATTATGATGTCAACCACAGAGTAAAGAAGAATTAATTGCATTTATACAATCTCCAACCACTTCAATTTAAATTTTGCTCTGAGCACTAAAAAGCTTGAATGTTATACCTGAAGCTCTGAGGTAGTTTCACTTTTGCTTTTTGATAACTGTGCTTGTACTTCATGTTCCAGGGTTTTTATTTCAGCAAGTAAACTCTTCGGTAATGACATCATCAACTGTTCTTTCCTTGCTAAATATTGGATGAAAATATTATGTGCTTACTCAGACATTCATGCCATTATATTAATTGTCTATTTATCATCAGCTTGCTATACTCTGTACAACATAAAATCACTAATGACTGCATTGTAAACAGATTTCTGACCATTTTCTACCAAAAATGCGACATTTTTAGTTATTTGAGCTTGTTTTCTACAAAAATAACAGCTTTATCCCTACCTTGCTGTATATTCTTATCTACAAGATGGTCAAGACAATAGTCTTGTACATCTTTGTGAACACTGCTTCGTTTGCCGAGTCTAACCATCCGTATGTTCAACTTCCTGTCTGTAAAATAAAAGTTCAAAGCTAACTACAACAATCACACAATCATCTAACATAAAAAATTTGTTTTAATAATACATTCAGTACATTTTTATCATTTGTCATACATTAATCTGCCAAGAAGAGTTTTTTACATCACACAAATAAAACAAATCGAACTTTGTTTGAAAAAAAAAAACTCAGACAATAAAGATTACCTGAATTTAAAGTGCCTTACATTAGTAAAATCAGTTCGTGCTCACATACTTTGGTTCAAGGATCAATATATTGCGGTTTTATAAAGTCATATCCTATACAATCACAAACCATAATTAAAGCCTTCGACTTACTTCCAGAGTCCCTGAATCTTAGCAACCTCTTCATCAACACATCAACGGCAGCATTTGATGGAGCACATAAACAAATACGATGTTCACCTCTACTGACCTACAATATACAACAATGACCTGAACTGGCCTACATCATTAAAAAAGACCTCTTCTGACCTAGAATGTACAAATGACATTGACCTTCCCTGACCTATTATATACAACATTGACCTACATTAAGCTACATTATAAAACAATGACCTTTTTTGACCTAGAATATACAAATGACAATAACCTTCCTGACCTATTATATACAACACTGACCTAAATTAACCTAGATTATACCTTTTCTGACCTGGAATATATGAATGACATGGACCTTCTCTGACCTATAATATGCAACATTGACCCTAAACTGATTTGGAATATACATAATGGGATTGACCTTCATTAATTTTCAATATAAAAATAAGCATGATTCAATTAATACTATATAAATACTCAACTATTCTCAGGGACAAAACTCCCAACTTTATGACAAATGCTACAAAATCTAGAAATTCATTCAGATAGACATCATAATAAAAAAATAAAATCAATGTGCATCAACAATTTAAAAGTTGGGCTGAGATGTGCTGAGCTGCGCAGTGCTACAAAATATTTTTTTGGTCTTAGATAATTAGGAAATTATCCTTTTTCGTCACCCAGTAGAAATATGCTGTGATTAAATTTGAATTTTACAAAAGTTTTTACATAAAAAAATATCAACAAAACTTTAAATAAAGTGATGAGGATAAGTGATTGAAAAGACTTCTAACATTTTAAAACCCAACATGAATAAATGATTCAAATGTCAGTTGTATCACATAATATTCCCAAACCCATGCCCCCGGGTATTTTGCAAAATGGGGGCATTTACAAGAGAGAGAGGTTATAATTTCATAAAAAATAACTTTACTCAAAGTCCTGTAGCCTGTCTATGAAATAATAAGCATGAATAATGCATGCTTATAACAACCAGTCACAATTTTGACACATTTTTTAAAGATGAAGCCCCAAAAAACAGCAAAGAGGAATTACATAGCACAGGGCATAAATATGGAGAATATTAGGTATTATATATTATACCTTTATAATTTCTTTAATGATTCCAACAATAGTATGTGATTTACCGGTTCCCGGAGGACCTTGTAACATACATACTCTCGGTTCCTCTGGAGGTAAACTACAGATCTTTGCAGCTGTATTGATAGCAATAGACTGACTTCTGTTGTACATCTTGTTCTGATATACATCAATAATTCATATGAGTCTTTAATATGTATGAACAATGAATAAAATGGTAAAATTCAGATTTCTACCACTGAATTTAAATCAGTAAACAGATGTTAGAATATAGAAAATTATATCATACAGTAAAATCTCACTTAGCTACCACTCCAATATTAAGATCACCTCATTAAAATGACCGCTAATTTTTAGACTGGTTTTCAAAAATTACTCTATATTTCAAACTGATAATGATACTAGGGGTGTAACGCTTAACCGATTAATATTGCTATACGAATTCTGACGGTTTTTTACCAATTCATTTTTCTATAAACCGGTTTTTGTAGTCATGGCGACGCCACCAATGAAAAGATCTAAGAAATGTGCATCAATTCCTGCTTTGTTTTTCTGCGCTAAAAACAATACGTATTGCAATATATTACAATACAGGTTTTGCGTTTTGCAATACGTTTTTTACCATATTGTTACACCCCTAAATGATACCATATAAATATTAAGAAAAATCATTTTTGTACCAAAGCCTTAAAAATGATAAATATACATACAGTCCAAAATTACAGTAAACCCTGTAAAGAAAAATCTTGAAACAGAGAGAAAAAAACACTAAACATTTATATGTCAGGAGTTCTCTCAACAAGGGTGGGAGCCTTATTAGGAAATACCTGGTACTTACATTAAAAAAAGAGCATGAAAATATAGACATTGTATTGACTGGCTGAATTGAAAGGAATAGATCACAGTACCTCCTCATTTTGTATCACAGTCTGAGCTTTATCACAATATACCATATTACAAACAGGATGTAGGATACTCTGACACAAAGGACTCCGTGATAAAAGTGATAAACTTTGAAACTGTCTGGAAGTGTTCACTATAGAACTGATTGACTGTAATGAGAAAAAATGTAGATCATACAATTTCTACCACATCAAATTCATCGATTCCAGTTAGAACTGAAAACATTTCATTTATATCAAAGAAACATAAAAGAGAAAGAGGAAATTCATTCAGATTTAGTGTACACTATATTTTAAGCCAATCAGATGGCTCCAATTTTCAAATTTTCTTGTTTCAATCCGTGAAGACAGTAACTTATTCATGAAGAATTTTCTGCACTATAAAGTAATATGATTAAAGTGTTAAACACTCTGCTTACTTAAGTTACTAATTTCCAAAGAATATTCTAAATAAACTCTAACTTTTACTTAGAGGTATCAAAAATCTATAGATTATTTAAATTGTATTTTTCAATCTCCATCTTTTGTAGGGTCAGGTATAGTTATCACATTTAATTCATAATAAGTTCTTACCTGTATTTGAATAATTTCAGTAGAACTTGGTACAAACGCTCGATGTCTCACTGTCACAATGATCTTCATAGATATACAATCTTTCATTCTATTTTTATATTTACCTGGAAATAAAAACAATTCCATTTCATATAATCTACATACACTTCTTTGTCTTAGTCAGTAATTTCACCCCTAGAATTCTTCCACATGTTAACACCAGTAATAATTAATAATAATAATAATAATGGTAACTTATGGATTTGAACCCAAAAGCATGAAAGCTAGATTATCATTGCTGCACAAGTAAATTGTGTTCTACAACATTTTCTACCTAGTAGCATTATTTACAGGTTCATTTAATTAGGTTTTAATATTTTTACACTAATGTATTTTTGCTAATGGTAATTGGGTGAGCCTAAGCAGTCTGCCTGGATAACCATCTAGCATTTGCCAGTTCCCACACTTTCCACAATTAACAGTGAACATTCATATAGGATACATGAATCAGAGTTGACAGACAAACAATCTTGGATACATATTGAAATATTGACATACAGAGACACATAAGCTATGGCAGATACATAAACCCATGGCATCCCAATTAATATCTGAAATCTTTTACTGGTGCTGTACTGAATAGGCAGTATATGTAAGTTTAGACAGTTGAGATTTGAGTACCATCTGTACTTTTAAACTAGGATACAAAACCCTTTGCCACATAATACCACATTTCCCGCATCTGAAGCAGATGGCTACTGAAAACATGGTGACAAAAGAAGCCATTGCTAGTAATGAGAAATATTTTCTTTTGCCACAATGTTTCCCACTCTATCAAAGAGAAATAACCAAAATTTCTGAAATAAAATGATGTTTTGTATATTAACTTTGAATTTGGAAGAGTCCAAAATATGTTTATGAGGCAAAGGGATAATTCACGTTGTACATTTATTTATATATTTTTTTTAGATATAACCTATATATACAACACTGACCTAAACATTTAAAATGAGAGATCATCCTGTTAACAGGGGTGTCTTTAAAAACAACAGCATCAACATATCCCATGATGTCATACTTTTGTTGCTTTGTTTCTGTTTCAGACACTTTGACCGTACCAGGAGCTGTAATCTTCACAAGTTCTCCTTCACTTACATATCTTCTAGCCCAACGATCTCTGTCAGATATTAATCCTGTAACAAAACAGCCAAAATCAGGGTTGCATTTAAGAACCAGAGGCTCATTTCATAGACGTATCTTAGCTAAGAGAGTAGTTTTAAACCTAAAAATCCTGCACATGGTATATATACATACATTCTAAATTAATTGCATACAGTATGACAAACATTATTTATTTATAAACAAATGGTAGCAAGAGTTTAAAGTTTCAAAGTCTAAGCTAAGCTATGTACATGTATATGAAAATAGCCCGAGCTGCCAACAAAAATATCCAGTAAAAGCACAAACAAGCATTTAGTGGGTAAGAAATCTGCAAAATATGATAATGACGGTGACAATGTTCAGATGTTAACATTTTTACATCACACCATCAACCAGGGTCTTTAGGCGACTCCGGCAGTAACAGTGGAGGAAGAACCCAGGCTTCCACCAGGGGTTGGACCACTGACCTTCCATAAGCTAGCTGGACAGCTTCCTCACATGTGAAAATTGTTCCTACTTGGGATTTGAACTCACAGCAATGAGGAGCTAGTGATTACAAGTCATAGACCACAACCACTCAACCATGGAACCCTTACAGATGTTTACAGTATGGTTAAATGCAGAGCTTATATTAACCACTTTGTTTTTTTTTTCTTTCACCTCTTACACAAAGTTTAAAGACAATCACACAAAATATACACTATTCTAAAACATGTAACCAAAATAATTATTTCAAAAGCAATACCAGGTTTCTCGGCTTTCCTAAGTGGCCAATCTAATTTTTTTCATCAAGAAATCATACTACCATACTGGGAAAACATTCTCAAACAACTTTTACTCTGTAAAAAGGCATATTAAGTCATACATGAATCACCACATTGTTGGTTCATCTGCAATCAATCCTTGCCAGCATATTTTGGACTATTGCTTAGTCTATGATGACACTTGTAATATCCGTCAACATGTTAAAGAGCAAGGGCTTTTTTTCACAGCTAGGGGAAGGGTCTTTTTCCTCAAATTTGGATAAAAAAACACAGTATTTGTGTAAAAAGGGGAAGAAACAACTTGATTGGAATTTTAGGGAAAACTGCATGATTTTTAAGATTTTTCATGAGGGGAAGATGCCTATAAACGGCACCTGCTATAGAAGGAAAAACCCTGATAGCGGAAATGGTTAAGTGTAGGCAGAGATTTCATGTTTTTACTTACCAAGTAAAATATACTGAATTGTCTTTATATCCTTGGTGTCTTTCTTATGTTCTACATGACTGAAACATACTCCATGTTCTAGAACGTTATTATGGCTTTTATCTTGTCTCCAAGTACTGTAACACTGTAAGAATAGAACAACATATCAAAATAATTTGATCACTAGGATAAGCTTACAGGTAGTTTAGTATAATGAATAAAGACAAACAATTCAGTCTGATAAACAGCATAAAAATGTAGAAATTTAAAATCACAAAAGTGCCAAACTGTCACAAAATCCATATTACTAGGATAAGTTGACAGATAGTCTGGTATGACGAATACAGACCAATAATTCAGTCTGATTTGCAGCATAAAAATGTAGAATTTTAAAATAACAAAAGTGCCAAACTGTCACAAAATCCATAATTCAAGTGTGCAAGGAGTAATTTCGCTGACATATTACGTCCATGCATATTTGGCCAAGTTTGGTGAATATTGTAAGGAAACTATTCAACCTAGAGAGCAGACAACCATTGAGGAGACAATAAGCCCACCACAGGTGTTCCTATGATACATTCAATCAAGACATATGGGTCTTCATGCTAGGTCCATGCAAGAGATTTATGTAAAAAGTGGTTCAATAGCTCTAAC
The DNA here is from genome assembly GCA_008271625.1 of Lutraria rhynchaena. Lineage (NCBI taxonomy): Eukaryota > Metazoa > Mollusca > Bivalvia > Venerida > Mactridae > Lutraria > Lutraria rhynchaena. The sequence continues at coordinate 1,699,537 of VIBL01000040.1, forward strand.
TTGTGTTCATTACCACCAGCTCAAAGACTTTAGTTAACACACATTGATATCACAGGGCAGGGCAGGGCGGGGCGGGGCGGAACAGAACAGAACAAAATACTAACACTTTCCCAGGTCTCATGTAACAGTAGAGGCAACATGAACTTCTCACTGTATTCTTTATAATCTACATAACTGTTGATCAGAGGAAACAATCTATGATCGTTGTGTCCCAAAAGATCGTTAGTTATTGGTGGCATTGGAATTCGTTGATTTTTCTGCTCGAAATGCTCTGAAAAACGAGAAGAACTAAAAATACAAGAATATATACAAGCCAAATTTACTGACCTTGATAACACAATTGTTTGTAATGGCAACCAGGTATGTCTTCTTTATAATAAAATCTAAAAAATATCAATACTAACTATAGCAGGTAGGATATCAAAATAGAATTCTTCAGTATGTTCCCTTTCATTGAAAGAAACAATTAATGAAATTATATAAATTATGATTTACACATAATTCACCTTTTTCCTGGAACCATAGAGGGTTCCACTTAAGAATAACTTTAAGAAAGTTATGCCAGTGAAAGTGGGGATTCTTCTCAACCATATTGAAAGGCAGCCTATTCACAGCAGCTGGGACATTAGATTGAATTATTCCAAATGGTTGTCTACGTTGTGATGTACTGGCATAATTTCCCTGATGTTGGTTTGCTGCCGTTGTTTCAATTTTTCGCCGTTTCTGAAATATTCAAGAATAAAAACATAATAAAAAATAAATAAGATTACCACAATGATTTTTCACCACAGTCCTTCAGTTATATAATTAATTGACATCAAAATCAAAATAACAGTTGCATTGAATTATTTGTTAAAACAGATAGCCTATTTATGTGAGTTATTTTGATAAAGTATTTTAATTATAATGCTTGTACCTTTATCTGGAGCAAGGTTGTGAGATTTTATACTGTAAAACTTCAAAAAGTGATCACCTCAATATTACGACCCATTTTTATAACAAACACTTATTTTCTGACAGGCTTTTAATAACTTCCCTATAATTCAACTTAATAATGAGACCACCTTATTATTATGTACAATTTTAGCATCCCAAAGGTGGTCTCATTATTGAGGTTTTGCTAAATTTATTAAAGTACTGTTGAATTTGAGTTTATAGCCATCAATGAATAGCAACCACCTATGAACATAGGCCACTCTTTGACACACATATACTTACACAACAGGCTAGAGAAACATAGGATAAAATGCCAACTGTGCATAAAGCCATAATTTCTTCTTCCCACTTGATGGCCTCAGTTCAAAGGATTTACAATGTGAGTTTAGTGAGTACATGTAATTGTGAATTTTTGATGACTTCATATTGATCTGGGTACCTTCAGATTGAGTATGTTACATAAAATTGTCAGCAGATTTAATCTGACTAAACAAGCCCTCTTTGGAATATTGCCTTATTTCGGACATCCCTTTACCAGAAAGTCAGACAGAATCAACCTACCTGTAGAAGAACAGATGATTGGATGTGTGAAGATGTAGATGGTCTCACTGAAGATTTTGTAGATGATGCAGATACAGACGAAGTAGTTTTACTAGATTTACATACAGATGTACTGATTGACATGGCAACGGTAGGAAAGGCACCCACAGAACTGACATTATTCATCACTGCCTTCGTTTGTGAGGTAGAATTATTTACTTTCCTGCAGCGTTCTGAAGTGGATGAAGACAAAGAACTGCTTGTTGAAGTTGATTTTGATGAGGTACTGCTTACTGAAGTTGTCATTGACAAAGTACTGCATGCTGTAGTTGATTTATAAGACAAACTGTTCACTGAATTTAATATAGCCGAAGAACTGTTTACTGAAGTTGACAAGGACACAGAACTGTTTGTTGAACAAACAGAAGAAACTAATGTTGCACCTTTTTCGATCAAAGAGCTGCTAGTAGGATGAACAATGTCTTTCTTTCTCATGGAAGAAGTTGACTTTGAAATGCTTTTAGTGCTTGACAAACAATCAATTGCCACAGGTTTAGAATTGTCATTTTTACTATCACTTTGTTTTCTTTGTTTAGTATCACTAGTAGCTGATTTAGTAAAAGATTTTTCACTTTTTTCTTTATCAATCTTCATCGACTTTCTTTCAATGTTTTTATGTCTGTCACTCTCTTTATTTTCTTTATTATGCAAGCCACTAGTTTTAGAAGTAGGTTCAGCATTATCAATCCGTTTCTTTCCAGAACCTGAACCAGAGATCTCATTATGTTTCCTTCCTTTGTCTGCTCCAGTATCTCTAGTTTTAGAACTTTTAGATTCTTTCCTTTCATTATTTCTTTCAACTGTCTTTGATCTTTTGTCAATACCTGAGGTACTTGTTCCCGGCTCACTTACAATATGCTTACTACCTGAAGCATGGGAAGTACGATCTGAGTGAGGAACCAGAATGGAAGGTGTAAGTCTAGAAGAGGTACTTGTAACTGATGTAGATGTCATAGTTGTAGATGTAGCTGATGAAACTGTAAAAGTTGTAGCAGCAGGTGTTGATGTTGATACAGCTGTAAGAAAACATGAGAGGGTGCATCAAGCTAAACTGCTTAAAATAATTAAAACAATCCTGAAAGAAAAAATGCTGAATAAACAAGAAATGACAGAAAATTAATCAGCCCAACTTTAATTTTTCGAAGAGTCTAAATTCATGATTGTTTAAAATTTAACATGTTTTGTTTTCGTTTCAGAACAATTAAGCAAATGTGGAATTCAAAAAAGCAGATGCAGAAAGAAACAAAAGGATGTTCAAATACAGACAGATACATAAATGCAGTAAACTATACATTATTTGAGGTTACATAAACTCTATACTGGAACAAATTAATACAGTCAATTATTATACACTGAACTACAAAAGAAATGCCTGTAATTTTTAGAATTGCTTGATTTTGTCAAATTTTCAACATTTCTCAAAATTTAAATATTCGATTCACTAACAGCAAGTATAAATTCTTTAAATGACTTTTTACTGCATGGTTGTTTTTTTAATATTTTAATAATCTATATCCAAAATAGATGCAATTATCAAACATAATAAATCATGATAGTTACAGTAATTTTTTATTTTTAAAAACAACAACCAGTTTTGTTTTATTTCTCTTCAGTGAATAAAGGAGAATATACTAATGGTCCTCTGAAGAGCAGGGCTTTAATAAGACAATAATTTAAATAACCAATAATACGGCCACCCAAAAAAATCTCCCAAACAAATTTTCTTTTTTTATTTTCATTCCAGCTATTCATTTTCAATACAAGCATAAAATATTAACAAAACAAAAAAATAAAAAAATGCCAAACAACCCACCCATTGTTAAAAGTGTAACAACGACCATAATTTTTTTAATGATGGCCTAATTGTGCTACAAATAGAACTTAACTAAGGTAGGAGGTTTTTTTATTCAATGTGGTGTCCAGTACAAATTTGATGGTAATAAAATCAGAAAAGATAAAACATACCAGAATGAGGTACATCAGGCTTGTTTACTTTGTGAAGAAGTCCCACAGGGTTTAACAGAGGTAAACCTTGTCCTATAATCTGACTGTCAGTGGGCAATGTAACATCATCTACTTCTGTTGAGGGTTCTGAAGAGTAGTTTGTTACAGTGAATTACTAATACACTGTCTGTCATAAGAAAGTAACCATCACAAAAATTCTTCTATTTTAGCCTAATATACTGACCTTGGAATTTTAATGGTACACAGCAATTTTATGGTCAATAATGGATAACAATAAACCCTATCATGAAATGTTTCAGCTACTTCCAGAGTTAAATTCATCTCGATAACTTGCCCTTGGTCTATTTTATACTAACATCACTTACTGAGTACTCTCTTATGATGGCCAGTAAATTTCAGTCTTTATACATCTCCACATTAAAAGTGCTCCAGTATTACCTCCCTAACATAACACGGGACTCATTTCAGACATATTTTAGCTAATGTAGCAGTTTTAAACTTCAAAAATCTTGATAATAGCATACATTTCAGATATTTACCAATAATAGCAGACAATAAATACCAAAAACAATCCATACAATATAACACTTTTTTATTTTCAAACAAAGGGGTAGCAAAAGTTTTAAGTATAAAAATGGCTGATATGTCTATGAAACAGTTGTCAGTGGGGTTTAAAGCCGTTATTCAACAATTTGTCAGTTATATACAGTGGCCAGTTCACCTAACCAGTTTTCCTGGACTGTATACTAACCAGTACTAACTTACCCTTCCACAAGGAGCTAGCAACTTCTCCACATATGGAGGAAAATCAACATCTTTGTCAAATTTTCATAGAAGGGTATGACCTGCTGCAATCAGGGTTCGAACCCGGTTCTCCGAATTAAAAGTCCAGCACACTAACCACTGGACCACAGCTGACAATGAAACAAGCCCAAAATGTTTGAATCAGGAGACTAATGACTTTGAATGTTTAACCTTAAATCAAAATGTCACACAGAAATATGTGCCTTGTCTGGGTCTTGAACCCACACTCTTGACCAACGGTCCTATACTTTACAGGCTGGGCTAGATTGGCAGATTGAAAATAAGACAAACAAACTGAACGAATAATTTTTTCAAGTTATTTTTGAGCTTAAGCAATGAATTACTGTGGTTTCACTAATTTTCGTTGGGGATTTAATTTTGTGGATTTCGTGGGTAGGCTGATCCACAAAATCAAATTCCTAGGAATATAAATGCAGAGATATGCATCAACCATCTGAAATTTGGCAACATCTGAAACTGTGCTACAATACAACATCCGGTGTGTTCCGAAACTGGAAAATAACAAGCTCCAACGATCTGTTATTGTTTGAGTAATCATCAGTAGGAAAAGTATGTTCACCAAAATCAGTAACGAAACAGGTCTCAATTTATGTTCTATGATAATTAATAATCATTTACATATCTTATTGAACAGACAGAAATATGAGGACCGTGCTGAAATAGTGTTAAAATAACGGACACTACGTATTTAAGATTATCAACAGATTGTGAGTATAATTCATGAAGAAAATGACAGAGAAAGAAAAAGGCAATATGTTTTTTTTTTGAAAAATCAAAATCCAATAATTTACATCCCCATGAAATAGCCATTTTACTAGAAACCACAAAAATTGAGCCCAACAAAAATAAATGATACCACAGTATTAGTTATTTTCCAAAGCATTCATTTTCATCATTCAAATCACTGCATTTGCCATGAATGTTAAATATAACAAAAGCTATACCTGCTAATGTTTTCTTCAACCGTTTACCAGCAGCCTCTGGCTGGGACACAGTGTGCATTAATCTTTCTCTGACTTGTGACTTAGCAGCTTGCATCTTTGCTCTCAATGAAGAATCCATGTCTTCTTTTCTTTTTCTTTTGCCAGATCTGGAATCTTTGGCTCTATCTGGTAAGCGGTTTTGCTGCTGGACTTTTTTTGACAGCCACATATCTCTATTGGAAGCATCAACAATATCTATATCGGATGCAGGACTAGAAGTTTGTTGGGCTGAATAAGAGGGCACAATTTTGACACCAGCATTTCTTTTTTCCTTGATGCTTTTCAATCTTTGCGGATCAGTTGGAAGTACCTGTCGAGATAAAGATCGGACAATTCTAGGTCTCTTCGGGGCAGGAATTCCATCATCGTGACCAAATGTGACTGCTTCAGAAACTGTATCTGTGTTTGGACGTTTAAGAACACTTTTAACAGGTGCATTATTATTTGTAGAATTTAATTTCACCTGTTCACCATCATTTGTAACACTAAGAGACAATTCTTGGGCTTCTGTAACAGCTTGTTTATCATGAGCTCCAGATAAACATTTATCTTCAACCTCATCATCTGTACTATCAAATACATTTATAACAGGAAATTCATCAATTTGTGTAGCCATATTAAAATGATCATCTTCATTATCAATACTACGAGAATTATCCCTGCAAACCTGAGTAGCAGCATTGAAATCATTTTCTCCACTATCATCTGAGACTACAATTTCATCCATCTGAGTAGCCATATTAAAATCATGAGTATCATTCTCAGTGGAATTATCTATGTCAACTTGCGTAGCTGCATTGAAATCATTGGCATGTTTATCATGGCAAAATTCTGTAATGTTTGACTTGATCTGATGCAGATTTTTATTTAAATTACTAACCAAATTTCCTCTACTTTTGCTACAAGAAGGGTCAATTTGTGTTGCAGATTGATAGGGATCTTCAGATTCATCAGAACTTTCTTCAAGATTAGGAATTAGATGAGTGACTGAATTAAATTTTACATTTGCATTTTTTCTGCAGCTGATTTCAGTATTATCTAATGAAGTTTTGTTTTTCATTTTTGTAGAATTTTTGTCAAGGTCATTTCCATAATCAATTTGAGTTGCTGATTTATACAGATTAACTTCACCTGAAGGGCAATCATTGGAGTCTTCCTGGTTATGGACCTCCTTAGCACTGTTAGTTCCATTCTTCTTAGCCACAACATTCTTACTTTTGTTCTCAATCCCTTCTGATGTCCTTTCCTCAAATGTGTCAATTTGTGTAGCTGATACAAATGGGTCATCCGTATTAACATCATTATCGGACTGTTCACTACCATTACCAACTAAATCAATACCATTGCTTTCATCATTTTTGAAAATGTTACTTCTTTCTCTTGCATTTCCTGAAACTGATGTAGTAACTTTGCCATACTTCAAGTCTACCTGTGTTGCTAAAGTGTAATAGTCTAACATATCATTAGCAATGTTGTCATCAGATTCTATATCAGGCAGTTCATCATCATCTTCAGAATCATCAATTTGGGTTAATACATTGTAATCAGCACGTACAGTTGCTACTAAATTGTCACGAACTTTATTACAATCATCATTTTCAATAGTGTTTGTGTCAGTATCATCATCAACTTCAGTAGAAACATTGAATATGTCATCATTTTTAATAGTATTTGAACTGGCATTTTCATCTTGTGTAGAAACTTGTGTAGAAGCATTAAACACATCTTCTTCAGGTGTATCAGATTCATCTGGAGAGAATGCATCATATTTGACTCCAATGACTGAATTAATAGTTGAATTATGCATATTTGCATCAACTTGAGTGGTCTGAAAATAAGATGCAAATTGAGGGTCTGCAAATGGATTTTCAATATCATCCTCATTTATATCTTCCAATGGTGCACAAGTCTCAGTTAGGTTACTAGGTCCAGCTTTAACAATCTGCGTCTGTACTTCAAACATATCAATATTCCTACGCTTACTACACACATCAATTTCTGAGATACCTTCCACAGCACCTCCAGCATCGAAAACCTGAGTTTGCTCTTCATAAACATCATTCTCTACGTTAACATCAGTGACATCCTCCAGGGAATATCCAATATCATAAACTTGGGTCTGTTCTTCATAAACCACATCAGAGATTTTTCCATAAAAAGATCCAGAACTGTTAACTTGGGTCTGCTCTTCATAATCAGTATCATTATCTCCACTTTCTTCAACAACACAGACATCTTCACTGTTTTTTCTCAGCCTATGATTTTTTTTGTTAGATCTTGATTCTAATTCATCACTTTGTGTTTGAACACCATAGATATCATTACCATCATCTGATCTGTTTACAAATTTAACTGAAGATTTTTCACTTGCGCCTGAATTAGAATTCATCATTTGTGTCATGGCTTGATAAAGTGAACCTTTGTTGTTATTTGCTGTAACATTTTTGGAACTATTTTGATGCCCTGAAATTACTGTAGCACATTTTCTTTGATGTACTGTATCAAAAGAATCATCTAGAATCATTATGTCGCTGTCCTCAGATGATTCATTCGTCTTCTCTTTTAATTTTTCATCAATGTCAGTTATGTCTGAAAAATATTCAGAATGGAAGTTAAATACTGAAACACCATTTGAGGAGTCACCTTTATTTAGTTCAGGATCAACCTGTGTATCTTGCAAGAATGGAGTCATTTCTATATACTGCTGAGAACTACTGTTTCTGTGAATAGATGCATTATCCACATCAGTCATCAAACTGGCATGATTTTCTGGTTCTGTTGCATCTGAGTCATCAGATTGATCTTGCAATGTATTTTCAGAAACAGGCAATCCAAATTTAGACTGAACATCAACATCACAACTAGCTAGTATTTCATCATCATCTGAACTTATTGTGATATTAGCTTCATCTTCTTTTCTTTTCTGATCAGTTTTACCTTTCTTAGGTATGTGATTAAGGTAATCCTCATTCACAGCCATGACAGCATCATCACTTGAAACAAAATCAAAGGATACATCATATTTATTCTCTTGTTTCACTTCTTTAGATAGATGAAATTTATATTCATTTGATGAAGCATTTGAATCACTGCTATAGGACTGTTGCTCTGTATTTGATGTTTTGTTTAATTTTGAGATTTTTTTAAAATTGTTGAATAATTGTTCAGGCTCAAAATCACTGCCTTTATCAGACCAATCTTCAGCACTAGAACTATCAGGCAAATCTCCAAGCAACATTTCAGTTTCTTTGTCATCTATAAGTTCCTTCTTTTCTTTCTTAACTTTAGCAACAACAGGTATTTCATCCTCAATTGTATCACTTGAATGTTCATCAGAGACAAGTATCACAGGTTGAGAGCAAGACATAACCATTTCATCATCATCACTCAGAAATATCGTATCTGGTTCCTGTGTATAACCATGCAGAAGCCACTTCGGTTCTTCTTTCACAGTGACATTACATTCATTTTCCTCTTCTGTTGGAGTACCTGAATCATCATTAGTACTATCATCTGCTTCAACAATTTTCTGACTTTTAGTGATAAATTTCACTGTATTATCTGGAGATGATGATAATTCTTGACTATCACTGTTCCTTTTTCCATCAACATCATCAAAAACAACAGAACGTTCCTTTTTGGTCAAACAAAGAGCCTGAGATTTACCTGGAGTCATCAAATGTTCATTCACAACACCAATATCAGCAAAGAGATCTTGAGAAGAACTACAGTCATCATCTGAGTTATCTTCAACATCCCCTTCATCCCCTGAAGATTCTCCAGAACTCTCATACAAAGGGTCAGAGTGTCCATCCAGTTGAGGAAAAAATTTTGATTCTGGAGATGACTTAAACAATTTCTTGGCTTGCATTGGTTTCAATCTGTGTTTATGATCCCAAGAACTTCCAGAGACAGGATTATTCTCAGGAGATTTGGCATTAGATTGTGATTCTCTATGTTTGCCATGTGAAGCCATAGAACAAGAATTCTTACCAATGAACTGATCATTATCACTTGAGTCAGAACTGTGGTCTCTACTTCTATTTATACACTTTGATGCACTTGTAGAGCAAGTCTCAGGCTTAACAAGGGTTTTAAATGACGTAGACTTTTTTCCCTCAGTATCCTCATCTAATCCTTCTGTTGAGTCATCTCTTCTTGCTACATTTGTGCAACTTTCACTTTTACTTCTGACTGGCATCTGAGATACTGATGCAGATTCTCCATTATCATTTTTCAATTTAGACTTTTTAACTCCATTCTCAATGTCAATGAGAGGATTTGCCCCTTCTACCCACTTTTCTATAACTGTGATGTTTTTGTCAGGTTGAATGCTCTTGGCTGCTGAAATGAAATCTTTATCACAACTACCACCTTTTTCAACAAAAGTAGCATCAAGAACTGTTGATTCATCTTCTGAACCTAAAGATCCTTCCAGTTCTCCAGAGTCTTCACTATCAAATATAACTGGACTGACTCTCTCACGCTGTGAAACAAATACTTTTCTTTCAATCTCAGATTCACTATTTTCAGATGTAGATGAAATTGGTGCAATAATTCTTTTGAACCTTTCAGTGCTTTTACTCTTACTATTGTTTGTTGTCTGCTTTGATTCACTTGTTTTTGAAACAGACTCTTCTGAATCATCAAGAGCATTTTTTTCTTTTTCAGTCGAAACATTCCTTATAGCATTCACACCAACAGGATATGGTTTAGCCAACATATCAACATCTTCAGATTGTCTTTCAGTTCCCACTGATGTGTTAGCTTTACAGTTGCCCTGTAGCTTATGTTTTTCTAGCTTATCTTTATTATAGTTTGAAGTAGATTTCTGTAGGTTTGCACTCTCATTTTTAGAATTTTCAATGGACACTTTTGTAGTCAATACACTAGAAGATACTTTATTATCATGACCCTTCAAGCAAGAATATCTTGCTTCCTCCTTCACTTTCTTTTTTAGTTTATGTATATCAATTTTATGGAGTCTCTTCAATTTAATCTTAACTGGTTTCAATTCATGATTTTTCCAAAAAAGGGTTTTATTTACTCTCCTTAAATGCTTTACAAATTCTTTTTTCTTTTTTACTGCTGCACTAGATGAAGGTTTCAGTTTATCATTTGTGTTAGATATATCTGACATGTACTTATCTGAAGCAATACACCCAGGAGCAGATATTTCCTTACTTTTTACTCTTTTAGAAACATTGGAGTTCTTATCAGGAGCACTGACTTCAAAAATACTAAATGCTTTCTTCTTTTTTTGTTTTGTTAAAATAGCATTGATTTTAGCAAAGACATCTTCACCATCATCAGATGAACTGCTAGTATCACAAATAGATTGTGTAAGAGGTTCAACTTCTTTCTTACTTGCTGCTTTTTTGCTAACAGATACTACAGTAGATGAACACAAATTTTCACCCAATTTTTCAAAAATGTTACCTCTTTCAGGTATTACACTCTTAAAGTTTGTAAGACTTTTCTGGTATGATCTGGATTCTTGGTCGTCCATTTCTTGTTTCTTCTCAACCGACTTTACTTTCATCACATCAAACAACTTTATCACCATTGTTCTATTACCAAGCCTATTCTCAATTCCAGAAGTTCCAATTTTTTCTTTAGTTGTTTTGGGCCCTGTTTGTAGGATGAATTCCTCAGTAGTGTTTATGTTAAATTTTGTAAATAAGTTTCCATCTCTATCAGCTTCAGAAGTATGTTTTTCAGTTGTGCGACTATCACCAAATAAATTCTTACTTTCACCATCAGCAGATATGTTATCATTTCTCTTGGAAAGCCCTTTCATATTTTTATCATTTGTGCTATCATAGCTCACATATTTGTCTTCTTTGGAATGTTCATCAATGTTTTGACTTTTGCTCTTATTTTCATGTGAATGCCTGTTTTGTTCTTTCCTATGGGATATTCTGTGTGATTCTGGACTTCTACTATGCTTCAGACTTTTCCTATGATACCTTGATCTTTCATCATCATTCAGTTGGTCAGTAATTCTTGTGCGGTGTTCAGGACTTTTACTTCTCTTTGCACTTCTCCTTAACTGTTCAGATCTTCCATCACTGTCAAGTCTGTTTTGTGGTCTTTTGTGTTCAATTGAATTTCTTCGTAAGTGATGATCAGGACTGTCACTTCTTTTTCCACTCCTTCTATACTGATCAGATCTTTCATCACCTTTTATTCTGTGTTGGTGTCTTTTTTCATGTTGCTCTTGACTTGAATCATATCTTGGACTACTTTTGGAATGTTCCAATTTCCTTTCATTACTCTTGAACCTATCATAATGTCTTTCCTCATATTCAGGGCTTCTCATGCTATTCCTATCATCATAATATCTTTTTTCTGAAGTCTTATGCTTACGTTGTCTGGAACTATCCATTTGTGCCTGTGGTAACCTAACAGTATCATGATCATTTTTTCTTTTAGCCAGATAATCACTGTCTACACTACTTCTTGATGAAGATCTCTGATATCTTCCATGAGAATCCGTATCACTATCTTGATATCTAGCCAAATAATTACCCATTCTTTGTCCAGGTAAAGATTCATACCTTGATTCTCTTTCATGGTTATTGTCTTTTTGTGTTGTTGAGCTATATTTTCTATCACCCAGATATCTTTCATTATAGTTAGGTACTGAATGTTCAGAATTTTTATCAAACCTGTTGGGCCTCTCGTGTTTAGGTTTTTGTCTCGAGTCATGATCAAATTCTCTAGAACAGTCATTTTCTGAACTGAAGTGTTTGTTCATTCTTTGCTTGGCAAGACGCCACTCTTTATATGTTTTGTACTCTCCTTGACCAGTTGGTTCAACATGTTCTTTAGTAATTTCAGATGCACTTCTTTGAAAATTGTCTTTACCATATTCAAAATCAACAGGGCCATCACATATTCCAAGTATTGAGGCTTGTTCATCACCAGCTGTTGATTCCATTCCTAATTGCTTCTCTCCAAGTCCTGGTTGTTCGATTTTAGGAGACACTTCTTCATTTGTTGATAACTTTTCATAATCTCTTGTTATTGCTTTATTATCATCTACAGTCTCATTGGTTTTAAAGAATGTTTCTTGATTTTTCTTCAAATGTAACACTTGACTTATTGAGCCACCATTAATTTGTTGAAACTGAACGCTTTCATCATCATGAGGATTAACACTATCAAGTGTAGATTCATCCTGGTTGATAAGCACACTTGTTATCTCTTCTTTATGTATTTTAAAGGGCACATCATTCTCTATTTGATGAGTTAGACAAGCCTCTTTAATACTTGTTTTCCTTGTTTTTGGATTATTTTTTATTTTTTCATTGAGTGTTTGCATTGTTTTATGCATACCCTCTAAGGCCTTAGTTAGTTCAATCTGCAACTTCAAATGATCAGCCATCTGATCATGGGTAGAAATGTCAGAGTCATTGTGCTCCTCTACAGTAACTGACTCACTGGAACCAATAGTAGTTGAACTAGGTACAATTTCAGGCGTAATTATAGAATTACTGGTTGGTTTAGACATATGATGATAATCAATTACACTTCCACTTTGTGAAGTTTGTCTGCCACCAGACTGTTCCAAGTTGCCAGGATTAAAAGTTGTAGATCCAGCAATCCATCTAGAATGGTTTACATTCATAAGACCTGTTTCAAAAGGTACATCAAGATCAAGATCCGTAACTGCAAAATTTGAACTATCATCAAAATATTCGCACTTTTCCATCTTTTGTTCATTGGTCACTACAGTCTGTTTGGTATGAGTAATATCAATAAGTCTTGTACCATCAAACTGATTTTTACTATCAATATCTCCTGGTTTAGAACCATCATCAATATGTTCCCAGGTATCTGACAATGACGATTGTTTTTCAGGTCTCGATGACCATCTGGGATGGTTTACATTCATTATACCAGATTCAAAAGGCACAAAATCTGTTGAGTCTTCACAAACTTCTGGTTCATAGTGCATGGTTCCTGAACTATCTAATTCTCTAGTAGGTGGTGTCGGCAACAGCCCTGAAGAAGTAGTAGATTCAATTTGTGGGACCACATTTATTTGATCAATTTCAGATACTGGTGCTTGAACAAGTTCTTCTGAAATGATGGGACTTTCAGTAGGTGTTGGCAAAAGTCCAGTTTGTCTGTTGTTTTTAGAAGGACATGCTGAATTTTTAACATAACTGTCTGATTGGACATTCCCTTGATATTCGTAAGGAGTGGGCAAAAGAGCTTTGCCACTTGTATGCTTATCACACATGTCAATACTGCTTCTAACATTCCTAGGCCTGGCTGAATGTGGCTTATTTGCTTGTTCCTGAATCCTATCTTTTGACCCTAACACCATATGTTGTACATTGCCTGCATGTTTAACAGGTCTTGAAGAAGCATGGTGTGCATCATATCCCACAGGCCTAGACATAGCACGATGTTCATCTTTACCATGGCTATCAGCAGTGTAATCATGTCTGGGTACATATGCCCCTCTTCTTGCCCTCCTACCTCTCTGTGAAAGATATTGGTGAGGTGGAATCGAATGTCTCTCATGTGTATCAGGTCTATGGAAATTCCTTTCAGCATCAGGGTATTCATTTTTATCTGAAAAACAAGCTTTAAATCTATCTAAGGAACTTTCAGTATATGGTTTTTGCTCTTCAAATTCAGTAAAATGTTTGCGTGACATATCAACTGTTTCTGAATAATAGTTTTCTAGTTCACTGTGCATATATGCTTCCTCTTCATTTCCAAACAATGTTCGTCTTTGTGTTAATGATTCTTGAACAACATGTGACTCTATTTTTACATCTGCATCATTAAGTAATGTCTTTCTTTCATTTACATGAATACCCTCTTCATTATAAACATGTGATCTATCATTGATGCCAGGATCACCAAGCAAGGTTTTTCTTTGTCCCTTATGTGGTCTGTAGTGCGGTGGTGGTTGCCTGTGAGTCTGGAAATCAAAATAATCTTCCTCTCCATTATATTGTTCTTCACCATATTCAGGAATAATTTCAGCTTGGTAACTTTTAGCTTGTGTGTCATGGAAACTATGAGATGTGTCACTATGGTAATTTTCTATTTCATCACTTTGAAAAGGTATTCTTTCATCAACATAAGTTTGAATTTCAGTTTCCATGTCAAATCTGTCACCATGGTATTTATTGATTCTATCACTTTGATAATTAACACTCTCATCCACATAATTGGGATCATTAGCAGTATAATCTTCAGTTATTTCACTACGGTGATGATAAGTATTGTTGTCATGGTAATAACTAGCTCCACTCCTTTGAAACCCAGGATGATCATAAGATGGGTGAGGTTTTCTGTCTCTTAACACATGGGTTCTTCTTCCCTGACCTGACATCTTTAGAACAGCTGAAATTAGAAAAAAATAAATAAAAATCAATTCAGGGAAAAATGAGAAATACAATTTTACCATAAGCAATTAGAATTTTGTATTTTAACAGACTGTTCAGGTGGGTTCAAAGAAAATCACGACAAAATTTCCTATGTTGACTGAATGTCTGAGCCCTCAGTATAAGAATATAAAAAGGTAGGTGTCCTAGCTCATATCTCATTTTATCATATCTCAATGCATGTTTCCCATATGTACATGGAGATATTTTGAATTTTTAGCTTGGAAGCAAAATATTATTTTAGCAGTCATGAAATTGTATCTCATCTAATTTGTGAATATTGGAAACACAAAATTAAGATAAGATATATAACTTTAGACCCAGTCTGACAGCCAAAATTCAAGCAATTTTTTGTACTACAAAAATACGAAAAATTCTCAAGAATTACATTCTTGAGTTTTTTCACAATCAAACCAGCACAATAGTAACAAAGGCATATCTGATATAAAACAACACCAAAAAATAGAGAAGTTTATGGATTATTAATTTTGTTCAGCCTTACAAGAATCATTCAAGATTCTTCAACTGTTTCAAGGTCATTCCCCAATTTCCATAATTAACAAGTATACTGGCGGTACAAGAGGCGACAAATACTGAATACAGATAATGGTTAAATTTTTTTTTATTAAATTATTAGTCTGTACCAGTTTTTAGTTGTTATACATGTAATTTGTTTTTATATCAACCATTTATTCAGAAATATAGTCCTTACAAAATATTGTAAAATTGGCCTCTCAACATTTTATTTTATTTTTTTTTATTTCACATTATGTTGAATTCTTGTTAACATGAAGCATTTCAACAATCTTGATAACTTGATGACAACAAAAGTTTATAGTTTATGAGAAAAGTTTCTATGAAAATTCTGACATGCTTATTTTTTTTATTAAGTTGAACAAGCCAAAGATCATAATAACCAAAATATAGACTAAAGTGAAAAATTCAGAATTCAAGTGTCAAACTGACTTCTCAAGTCAGTGATATTTTTTAAGCCACCAGTATCTTATGTTCACCTGATAGCTTAAATTCTGATTAAAAGCTACAACAGCACAAATTATTTTAACAGATTAGATTTGTATTGATTAATGACTGAATACTTCGAGACAATTTTTTTCAAAGTTCACATTATGTACAATGCATGAAAATCCACACAACAATACAGAAATATACAACTACTGATCATACACTGGTTACGCAATGCTTATCAGCACTGTGGCAAGTCAATGTTTTGCTGATGAACAGAAAGGTAAAGAAACCAGCGGAATTCATATGAATTTAGTCAAATGATTCTACAACTCAAAAATTTAACAGAAATCAGTCAACAGATTATGAGGTTTACTGAAACCAAAGTGGGGATAAATTTCATTGTTAATAAAATGAATGAATAAAATTGAATCTTATTTGAACAAATGGACAAATTTATTCTTGCATTATTTAAAAAAATGGAAACTGATATTCTATGTTCTATGTTAACTTCATTTTATCTTTGGCCAAAATTTCAGCTTTAATGCTGCAGACTTATCAAAATCACAATCCAGGCTTCCCAAAAGTTGCTGGACATGTCAGGCAAATTTCCAGCAGGTCCAATAACTTTTCGGCGAATACTGGACCAGATTTCCCGCAGTCGGACACAATTAACTGCATTCATCACTTTTCTATAATATATTCAGTCAGAAAAATTTTCATTTGGTTAGACAGAAATTCTATCTTTGCCTGACCAAGTGTCGGGCCAAATTCCAGCAATAACAAGAAGCCTGACCACCCAGGTGATGATCATAACTGATCGCAATGAATTCAACAATCAAAATGAAGAAAACAGTATGAGGCCATGATTTTCAGTGAGACAGCAAGTTGCAGATCCCTGTAATGTAGAATCCCTGAGTAGAATAATGACATATCAGTATCTTATATACTATAGCCTACTTAGCCTCTAGTTCAGTTTCCACCTAGCATTGTTTTCATTATGTACTGCAACTGTCAAACATTTTCAACAGTCTATTTTTTACACAGTCATATGGAATGAATCAAAATTAATACTGTCATATATTTTTTGCATTCACAGATTCTAGTCTGTTAAAAACATGTTGCCCATTTAAATAAAAATGCCCTTGTGGTATCTTAGTATAGGAAAATACTTAATATTACTTTATTAGTTAGAAATTTAGTATAGTACCAGTATTTTTCCATGTGACTTCTTAACTTGCATTATATGGCTAATTCATGGTAATATGACATTGTAAACAGAATAAAAATCAATAAAGCCATCAGTGTGTCAAAGACTGTAGCAGTTGATGTATGATTTCATTTGTTTATAAGAATATTTTCATGTTTATTGACATGAAGAAGAATTGTTAATGAGAATTAAATTGTTTCATGATTAGATACTAGTGCTATCATGAATTTTTAGCTATGTAAAAAATTAGATCACAGTAATATGTATAGCCAGGATATATAAACCTATTAATCCAACTCAATATCAAGGCAAACTGACTGAATATATATGCCTTTCTAACCATATACACTTTTTAAGTTTTTAATATGCTACATGATACTCTGACCGATATTGAGAACATGTCCTAAAAATTGTCATTATGTTATTTGGAGGATAGTACCAAATAAAAAACACATCAAATAAATCAGACTTTCAAAATGTGATGGTTAACGTCATGCAGAAGTTAAACTGAAATTTCAAACTTGACATGGCCATTCATTGTTGACAATTTTCATTAAGAAATGTTTGCTTACTGAAACCTTGACATTCCTTTAAATTGAAAAGGCAAATAATGCTAGCCTCAAGTAGATGACTTCAAAAATAAGTGCAAATTGGTGGTATTTCCAGCTCAAACCAAATAAAAAATGTATTGGTGCCACAGAGGCATGTTCAATAATTCATAAAAGCGTTTGGCTCTCATTAACACAAGTGCTCATAACATAAACGACAAATAAATGATATCATTATTCAGCTATATTTGTCAATGTTATGATGACAAACTTTTGCTTCAGTACGTCTATCCGAAAATGTTTTGGCCGAATATTATGCCTTTACTTGACACTAATATAAACAATCATGGATTAGAATGCATGCTCATAAAATGATTAGTAAAACCATTACAGTAAACAAATTTTGTCAGCATGTAAATTTTCAGAATATTTAAGTTACCAAGTAGCCCGAAAAATCGCAAAATAATTCGCTTTCCGTCGCTAGTTTCAGCCAATCTCTATCCAGAATTGTCGTTCGTCGTCCCTCACTTATGTGTACGTGATGGACAACGAAAGACAACTCTGGGTATAAACTGGTGGTACCCGTTGACTCCGGTTATTGAGAGTCTTGGTGCACTGCAACATGAAACGGGGACAAGTTTACTCTGGGTTGAGGTTCTACTAAACTGGTACCTGTTGACTTAAACTGGTACCCATTGAAACTGGTCCCCGTTCCATAATGCGATTAATTGTCGCGTCAAATTAACGCTCTTTAACCGTTAAAGGCAATATTTAAAGCGGCCAAATGAATACGATGTTTAGTAGCATATAATAAATCAATGATGATAATATGATGCCATAGTAGTATATTTATAATAATTCAATGATGGTGATAATATGACGACTTACATTTAAAAAAGTAATTTGTCTAATATCAATGTAATGCATTCACGATTTTAATTCAAACGCTTGTAAAGTTTGATCTGACTTACATGTCCCTGGGTCGAAAAGTAAAAATTTAGTGTGTTCTTCGCCCACTAAACCCAATCCACTGATGATCTATTTGCATTCACTCCACTGCATGAAAGCTACATTTTCAATTCACGAAAAGTAAGGCTACAGTTTCGTTTTCGTTTGCGTTTTCTGAAAACTCACTTCATATGATTAATCAACTTATAACACTATTTGACCTTACACACAAATAAAACTTGTTTTACACATACAGCGTTTTGTTTTTGAAATTTCTAAAATACAATAAGACTACGTCTAAGTATGAAAACGTCTTGTTTATTTGGCATGCTGCCATTTTAGCGAACAGTTCTCGTCAAATATCCGCCAATATTTGGACAAAATGTTTATTGGCATAATATCTCGGCCTACGGTTCGATACATGCCATACAGCCCCAACACTCTTGAATTATGACCAGTTTAACTCGGCAAATAAATAAATAAATTAAATAATAAAATAGACCTTGTCCACTTACTTTATTATGCAGTTCCCATATCCGATTTTCATCAGATGAATTTTGACGGGAGTCATGTAAAACATTCCCGTGCTTTTAGAGAAATTTGCCATGAACAGTGATATCACCAACAGCTTAGCCAACTTTTACCGCTCGCCTGGTGGACGTGCCGTAATATGTAATTATAAAAAGGACTATAAAAGTAAGTTTTATCTAAGTAAGTTTTAATACTGCCGCCATGCATCCGCTCAGATCTATTTAGTCGAAGCATTAGGTAAAGGTTGTTATGTACAAGAAATCTCAAATCAGAAACAATCAAGTATATAATTTCTAGCTAATCTCTAATATATAATTACAATGCTCGTGTGATAACGCTTCAGCTTGAGATCAGTAAAGACAAGGGAAACAACCTTCATGAACACATTTTGATTTTCTGTCCCTTAATGAATTCTCTTAAAACATTATAAATCGTCGGGTTATTTTTAACAACCCGTACTTCATTTTTCCCATTTTGAGAGAATAGCATTTGAAGTTTTGAACTTCAATAACTTTAAGCTAGTTACGGGTTTGTGGAATAGGGATTAACACTACTTAGGATCTATCTACAAGCTGGTAAATATGATCTCTGACGTAAATAGCTTACCAAGACGAAAACATTGATACCAAAATCTCAATATTGCCAAAAATTGAGTTGTTGTAGAAAAAAGCCGACGACAAGCAGACAACATCCGTCGAGATTTATTTAATTTCTTTGTGTGATGGACATAATAAATCCGTTGTTCAGTCCGCTGTGTTGAAACATTCAAGGTACATGTTTTTATAGGACATGTGGGTAAATGCTAGTCTGACTCCATGGGTGTTTCACTCTAATTGTCATAATTTTGGAAAATAACTTTATCACACCAAAGTTGTTTTTAGTATTCACTTAACGAGCATCATGAGTGCCACGTGCATCATCCTGTGGAGAGTTACAGATTTGACGACTCGTGCACGTGGACTTCTCGAATGTTTACGCAATGAACTGTTATGTTATCAAAGATAAAACGAAGCCAAGAATACCTGAGGCTTGAACATCGGAATGTCCGGTACGCTTTTATTTTAGATTGACTTAATTCCATATCATAAATTTAGATGGACTAAAATCCATACCATCAATTTTTGATGGACTGAATTCTATGAAATGGTAATTTAGATGGACTAAATCCCGTGACTGTATGTTTTAGATGGAATATATCCCATAACAAGTATATGTTTGTTTTCATATTACATTTCCTATTACTTGTCCTGTTTTTCTGATAACTAACCATTGATGAAAAACTTATTAACTACATGTACTAAATAATCATATGATATGAACGGAATATACTCAAGTGTGTACTCCAAACAATTATCATGAGAAGTAATTCGGAATCAATTTACAAATTTATTTTCCGGTTTCGCATGACAAATGGTGTATTTTTAAACCGGAAGTTATTAAATATATCTTCATTGAAGCTCTCCTAGGCTCAGTTAGGATAGCGAAATTTTGTCCGACACCGTATGTGATTTCATTTCAGACATAATCGTATTTTGCAATTTCCAGACATGTTCATCGACAAAAAGACAGTGTTTCTGATATGGAATGTATTATGCGTGGTCGTAACTTCTGGTGAGTGAATTTCTCCATGACAGAATTGAAAATACGCTTATCATTTAAATTTGCATTTAGTACATATTTTAATAAATAAGAACTACTCAACACACAGGGAGCTTTTTATTTATTTTTGATTATCATATTTATTGAAAAGAATCATGACTATATCCCAAAGATGTCAAAAGAGTGACATAAAAGGTCAACTCTTCTGACTTAATACCAGTGAATATTTGAACTTACAATCAGTAATATCCGACTTAAATCCTATATCGACCTGCTGGTTCTGGATTTGAGTAATCGTCCAAATCAGGAGGATAATAAGCGTCGCAGTGTCGATACATTAACCATAAGAATCCACATTTGATAAAAATTACATTGGTCATAGTTTTCAGGCGCGTATCCAGGCTAAATTGAAGTAGAATCAAGAATATGATAATTTCTGAAAGTAGCCAGTTCAACCCCATCTCAGTCAAGAATTTGATTGATTTCAATTTCTTCTTAAATCATTTTACCATCCCTATATAATTTATGCCATATATTTAAAAAAAAAATAATGTGGACTCAGCTACGAACTTGGCAGGTATGGCTTTCTCCTATATCAACTTGTGCATACACGTACTTTACTACTTGACCTTTGTCCCAGGTGTTTATAGCTAGGTTTCTTAAAACCCTATGTCAGCATTTTGTTACTGAATACTAAGTAATCGCTTTTTAGGAAGCGGGCTTTTCGTTTAAAGAACAAAGTCTACTTATTTTTTTAGAAAATATGTTAACGTCAAAAAAGCCGGTACGCAGCTATCGTCACGTTTCACTGTGATTTAAAATAACGTAGCATCTACAGAATGGGTTATTTGGCGACTTTCCAGTTTCAACAATAGCGGAAGACTTTTGTATTTAACTTTTCTAGGCTTTTGTAAAGCATTTACTAATCACAGTCTTTATTACTGGTCAATTTACTGCTCATATTGATGTTCAAACTGACTCCTTACATGCTGCCAGCATACGACCGATTACGTTGTATGTGATCGATTACTGGTATATACTACTTTTTATGTAGTCAGTTGTTATCCAGTAATTACATTTACCTTTAATTTAAAACATCAAAAGCAGACGTCCTGTCCGATTATCATGCAGATTTATTGAGCTAAATAGACAAGTCTGAGATATAAATCAAGTCATTTTGTAAGACACTGCTATCGTCCTATTTTGTTAAAAATGCCGAAATCGTTTTTTACTACAAACATGCGAGTCATGTAACGTTTTAACTGTTCAGGACGTTATTGCACGCGGCAGACAGATTGTTATCAAATTTAATGTTTGTCCAGATGTCAGATATGGTTTAACTCGATGATTTTGTACACATGATCACAATAGCGTAAACAGATATTCCTAGTAACCTTGAAATATGCATGCGTAAGATAAGATTGTTTTGCATTATTTATTGTTTAAGGAAGAAACTTTAGTAGGATTATACCTTAGTAGTTGTCCATTGTCATTTGCTTTTGTTAACTTATTCTACTTACACACGTACATGTAGTTATTCTCGTGACAGCTATTGTTAAATAAATTAAAACACAAAAGGTGTTCACCATTTTGTATTTATGATTTATTTTTCGTTTAAATCGCCCTTTATTAACAGTGCTGTACGACAGTTGATTTGACCATCTGAGCTAAGACCAGTACCAACCGTCCTAGAATTCTGTAGGAACAGTCTACTTCTCCATAACTTCCACTCCGCAAACACTGATTAAATACATGTACAATTACAAAGTAAAACTTTGTTATTACGAGCATCAATATCATGAGCACACTAGTTATCTCGATGAGTGTTTCATGTCTCGTAAATGTTTTTTATTTGCGCATGAATTTCGATGTTTATTACAAGGGTCTTTACGTCGATATCTCGAGCACAAATGGTAGCCCCATCACTTTACTTTAATGTTCATTAAATTGGTTATCTCGAAAAGCGTCATGTTAAATCATGTTCGCCAGATATAAAATTATTTCGTAATATTATGTAAATACGCTCGTTCAGGCTCATGACATGAAACGTTTTCAACCTACAAACAAATACTTCGTTACTACGAGCACCCGGTTTATCTCGAATTTTTATTTTTGAAGACAGATCAGACCAGCCCTATGATCTCAAAGACATCACACTCGGTGTTTTTTAAGGTTATTCTTAGAAAATATGTCATATATGAATGTTGTTTTATTTGCAGTCCACTCAACGGGTAAGCAACCAGCATCAGCCTTAGATGAGCAAGAGAAGGCTGCTGCCATAGATAGTTCTGACGTGCTGATAAGACAGTATGACGACCAAGAACAAATCAATGATGACTCAAAATCAACCGTACCTTCCACCATTAGTTCTGAACAGAATTCGACAACAAAAACAACACAGCTAACACCAAAAACAAGTACGAAGGGAACAACAAAAACCACGAAGCCAACAACGAAAACAACCAAAGTGACAACAAAAACTACGAAGCCAACAACGAAAACAACCAAAATGACAACAAAAACAACAAAGCCAACAACGAAAACAACCAAAGTGACAACAAAAACAACGAAGCCAACAACGAAAACAACCAAAGTGACAACAAAAACTACGAAGCCAACAATGAAAACAACCAAAGTGACAACGAAAACCACGAAGCCAACAACGAAAACAACCAAAATGACAACAAAAACAACGAAGCCAACAACGAAAACAACCAAAGTGACAACAAAAACAACGAAGCCAACAACGAAAACAACCAAAGTGACAACAAAAACTACGAAGCCAACAACGAAAACAACCAAAGTGACAACGAAAACCACGAAGCCAACAACGAAACCAACCAAAGTGACAACAAAAACAACGAAGCCAACAACGAAAACAACCAAAGTGACAACAAAAACAACGAAGCCAACAACGAAAACAACCAAAGTGACTCCGAGACCAACGAAACCACCACCAACACCAAAACCAAAACCAAGCCACCGCCACTTTGATGCGTTATCCTTTGTCGGTGGGATTATTCTTGGCATTGGTTTAGTCATACTGATTGGGCTGTTTGTGTATGCTTGTATTAAAGCTAGAAGGAGAAGTGATGGATACAACTCCATTTAGAGTTCAATATTGATAGTATATACATACACATTTGTGTGTTTACTTAATTCTTAGCATATTTTTGATAATTCTTCCTCTAACCATATCAACTAGTACCATCAGTGATTATCACCACATCAGGGTACTAATCTAGGTCCATATGTGTGAAGCATCTTATGATAACTTATGTAAAGAAATATTTAAGATAAAAGCACACAACACATTTTTTACATAAACTACTTTTTGTCATAAGTTTACAAGTCAATTTAAAATATATTCGCTGCTATCTAAAACACTTGGTAACTCAACTAAGAAATCAATTGGTTTTGAAAATATGATTAACAAAAAAAACATGGTATAAATAATGAATTACCTCTTAAGTTCTCTCTTAAGAATTTTCTAAGACGCTTTATCGAAGCTGACGTTAGTTAGTCAAGTGGTATAACGATGGGCCATCTGCTGAACGAAGTCTGTACTCGCAATAATAATCCTTACATTTATGTATATCTTAAACAACAGAACCATGTGTTTTTACAAATGTAGTTGCCTTAAGTCGGACAGTCGTAATCATTCCATCCAACGTTTATCAAGAGTTACCGCTCCTGATTAGCTCCTAACTTTGGAAATGAAACCAGAAAGACAACTCAGGCAATGGATCGATTCAATGCAAAATGACATTCACATGCAACAAAGAAAACGACAGTTCAGTCAACGAGTCTGTAATGGTTCATAATATGCTATATTTAGACTTTTCAAGAGTATTTTTAATCATTTTTAGTTTCCAAACCTATACATGTATTTCTATTATAATGTGTTATACAGCTTAATCAAAATGTTGAAATTGCGACACAATATAATAAAAAAATCTAACGTTTAATGTGTGTTTACGTTGGGTTTAAGCTTCTTTTTTACAGGAGAAATAATCACTATTGATAAATATAAAAACATCATTTGACAAAGTTTTTATCATCGGTTAAACGTAAGTATAAAAAAATCCAAATAATTTGCCGCTAGTTTGTAGACTTTTTCAATCATATGCTCTAGGGGACCGCCTGGGAGCACGTTCCCTGTGTATGTCCAAACTGTCCTACAACATGTTCTCCACACAAAATGGTTAGATCATTGTTCGCGAAGACAAAGTTGGGCTGACTATTCTTACATCGCTGAATCAAGACCTTTCTTAGTCTTAAATCAGCTGAAAATCGATGTATCAACATCTTTTTGTCAACTAGTTTCCTAACAAACTTTCTTCTTTCATACACAACAATAACATTGGTAAGATGACATAGCTATTTTTGTCTGTTTAATCAGAATATTCTGACAATGTGAATATTCAGTTTGACAACCCTCGCCTCCGGGATATTCCCATGTGTTCCTCGAACATTCACTATTTTTGACAGTGTAACTTCTTACACAATAAAATTTTGACTGTTCGACACAGTAATAAGTTATTTTAATGAATATTTTACGCGTGTCTATGTTTTCACTTGTTGTATATTAGACAACTGATACCCAAACTTATAAGCATGTCTATTTCAATAGCAAAAATAAGACTTCCATAGCTATTATAGCTTTCTAAAGCTCTTTTGATTTTTTCTGTGATAATACAACTAGGATTGGAAAAAAACATATTATTATATATACATTAATTTAGACATTGGATACTAGTCTGATGTGCATTTAATAACGATACGATATCTATGAAGTGTTAAACATGATACTTCTTTGAAGCGCAATACTACCCGGAAGTAGCAGGTGTGCGTTTCTTATCTCCAACTGAAGAGCTATCAAGGGTAGGTAAATCATGCTTCTGATAAGGCCTATAAGATGATCGTATTGATTTTGAAATAAAGCATATTTGAATGCATTTCTATAAGCAAACTTTAAAGTCACCTACACGAGAATTACTTTTTTTCCTAACTTGTACGCATCGACGCATCAACTTTTATAGCCTTTATACGCATCAAATGTTAAAACTCGAAAACAACTAACGCAAAAATCTGAAGTTTATATATGCCAAAAGCGATTATGTCAGTATTGAGGTAAAATATAACCAATAACTGCGCGTAAAAAAGATGCTATTTTTTAAAGCGCATTGGATTCAAAGTCAGTGCGCATGCGCGGCAAATCCGACGACACCATATTTCGGCGATTATTGATCTTATCGCTGCCGTTTCCAATCCCTGTGGATATTGTATATTGGTCCCAGATTACATGTATTTTGACAGCATAATTAATCTGCATATTTATGTAAACACAAAACAAAAATACATTGAGAATGGAATTGATATTTAAGCTCGGAGGCTGTTGTCAAGTTTTATAGTTTCAATGCCAGTTCAAAAACTTACACTTGCAGTCAGTCAACGGATCATCAGGGGAGATAATTCACCTAGTGACGATTGATGATGTTTATCTTAGTGTGATAATGTAATGATAAAAGGACATAAAATGTTTATACATGTTTTACGTAGTCAGATAATGAACACAGTATTCATCCATTCGAATGACGATAAGCTAAATTGTTGATGTAGATATAACTATTCGAAACATTGAAGTTTGTTATATTAATTACACATGTAATGAGATAGTTTTCTGAAAGAGAAGGATTGGAAAAACATCATAAAGGAAGTTCAGTGCTCAAACATGAAGATTATATTCATTGGGGTTTGTTTGTTTGGTGTGATATTCGGTCAAGGTAAATTATTCATTAACCTTTTTCAATTATACTTTTAGGTTTTACTAAGCAAGATTAACGACGCAATAACAATCCCCAATTATCAATCTGAAAAACATGGCCCAAAATCCATTCATATCGTGATTTTGTTTGTTTGCGTGTATTTTGTATTTGTTAACATTTTAATATGCCATTGTTAAAACACACTTTATGAGTAAACCAGAGGTCATAAATTAGATGAAATAACATCGGCCAAATTGTCAGGGTACAATGTGTCCCGCCTATATTTCGGACACACAACTTCTCGGTTCACAGTCAGTCCTCCATCGACAAAAATGGCTGAGCATTTATTTTATAAATTTAAACGATATCATTATATTTACAACAGGCTTACCAAATAAACCTACTAAGTCAACAAATGAACCAACGACGGTAACGACTGTTCCACAATCGACAACGGAAGAAACAGATAATGCCACAACATTTGCTACCAATACAACGGAAATGACGTCACAACCGGTGACATCACAATTTGTTACTTCCGAATCATCTACATCAGATAGTACTTCAACGTATACTAATCCAGGGGAAACTTCAACTGTGTCACATTCAAGTACATCCGACCATTCAACGAGAATTAGTACAAATAGCTCAACAACATCTGCTTCGAGATCAGTATCAATGTCTTCCACGTCGTCTACACTGACACCAGCTTCGTCAACTCATTGGACTTTTGATGCTGGTTCATTCATCGGCGGAACGGGACTAGGGCTTATAGTTTTATTTGTAATATACTATGCGTATAAAATGCTGATGAACAGGCGTCGTGGCAAACGCCAGTATTCGAGATATGGTAGACTTCACTGAAACAAATTAACAACATTTATGTGCCGTGATATATTTAAACTGATTCACTGAGTAAACAACAAACGGTTTTAAGCTTATGTCAGTTCCTTTTTTGCGGCAAAACCAGTTTTCAGATTGAGTATTATTTTATGTGGTCTCCATACTGGGGTCATGATGAAGATGAAATTAGAAAACATACACTAAGACTGATGTGACTATTCGCCAGTTGACGACTTTCTATTGGTCAATTTCAAGACTCAGTTCAGAAACGTCCAATCAGATGTTTGTGTTCTTAAAAAGATTTCCGACTTCAGAATAAGAACCTAACATACTCTAAGAATCTTTGAAGTGAAGTGCAAGAGATGCC
Source organism: Lutraria rhynchaena (assembly GCA_008271625.1). Classification (NCBI taxonomy): domain Eukaryota; kingdom Metazoa; phylum Mollusca; class Bivalvia; order Venerida; family Mactridae; genus Lutraria; species Lutraria rhynchaena. Next base: position 1,727,036 of record VIBL01000040.1, read on the forward strand.
ACAGACATGTGTTTGTATTATGACTGATATATAACTAACCGCGCAATTTCACCTTTAATATTGTCTCGTTGTTAGTAATACAAAAAAGATGGCACTAATTGGAATTCATAGTTTATATGACTTTTTTGTAAAAAAATAGCATATAAAAGAATGGATCAGTAGTCTTGAATATTTTATTATAGTATAACAGTGTTCTGAAAACGTGCATTTGTAGTTGATACGCATATACATGTACATTGTACTGTAAAAGTTCGGTATTAAAACCACGTTTGGAACTAAACAATTAGCCTTCACGTTGAGGTTGTCTCATTATCAGGTTAAAATATAAAAAAATATTGAATGTCACTAAGTGTCGCAATCTTTTAAATTGAATATAATGTGTAACGTATAGCTAAAAATTGTTTTGCTGTTTCTTTCTGCTGTTGCAAGTTTATAAAAATTATCAAAATCGTACTTCTTGAAGGAATTTCAGTCCAGAATAAACATTTCAATAATACAGATAATAGACTTCTCATGTTCACGAGGAAATTTGTTCCGATATCCGAAGTGAACACACTTCCAGCATGTGAAGGGGCCGTCGTCAAGTGCGTGAGTTTGAATCCAATTCGTGACCAAATTTCACATGTGAGAACTACTTTGATGCGAAAACAACTTGCGCATTAAGAAAGTATGGTTTACAATCACCAAGAAAGCCACCAAATGGCCTTGGCTGTTGGTGTGCCGTTGAAAAAAGTTAGCTGTGAATATTGTTTTAGCAATGGTCAGAGCTTAGCTATGATTTACATCATTTATCGAGCCGTCCCAAATGCTAAAGACTTTGTTTTAATTCTCTCACAGCACAATAATGAAGTAAGCCTAATGTTCGTCCCTTAAACGTCATAATCTGATTTTCAAAACAAGACGAAGTTCTTTGCAGTGTGTTTTCTTGTATAATGAATGATCACCAAATTCTGGTCAATGAACGGTGGACAGGAACTCGATTTGATTTTTTGATTTGCCAGTTTGGTGAAATGCGTTTGTTTATTTCTTTAAATTCTCCGTAAGAAGCATACTTGCATGCAGATTTCAAGTTGCAAAATATTTCCCAGATGTAGAAACTTTTTTTCAATGGAACGATCTTATCAGATCTTATGCCCGAGTTGTTAAATGAACGGATGAATATACGCAGTGTTCCCTATCTTAAGCAACATTTTCCGGGGACAAACAAATTGGTTGTTCTAGAGAGGTAGCCGTTCTGGAGAGGGAACAGTTCGTTCTGGTCGTTTGTATGGAAGTGTACATAATTATGTGTTATGGCCCATAATTCATAATGTGTTTGTTTGTACAAACAAATATTCAATATTTACAATGTACAAAAACCTAGTATCTGCATAGTGACTTGGCACGAGATAAAAGCGTGAAAGGAATGTTAAAATGTCTTTCTTTTTCAGTTTGTTTCCACTCCAAAACAGTTGTGAACTTAGACTAATAGAATACGTACAAAAAATCTATATTAATACAGGTAATGGGAGAGTACCAAAAGCACTTTCACATGGCTAATTGCATTTTTAGATATAAATGTAAAAGACATAAACTTTTCCATTATACAAATATTTCAATAATTTCCTTTGTAAACAGACAAATCTTTTTATATTCTGGAATGCTATGGTCATTTATGTTCCTAATCATATTAATATAGTGAATGTATGGTTTCTAATAATATTTAGTTTTCAGATATTTTTTCTTTGGTAGTTAAAATATTGACATTCTAGAAGATAGTGATATTCATCAACAATTGAAGAATTGCATAGAGTACATTTTCTCATATTCAGTTCTACACCTTGCCAGTTTCTATTGTTAATATGTGGTTTCTTGTTTTAAATTTTAACATATATCTAAGTAACTTGGGTTGTGTAATTATGATATGCTCCTCAAACTTGAATGTATGTTTAAACAATTTATAGTTTTTACACTTGCCAGAGTTTCTAAATTTGAATACCATTTATTTAAAAACTAATCTGTTAACTTTTATTTGACTGTTGCGGTAAGTCATTTTTGACTTGGAAAAATATGCGTGTCCCAAATATTGTTAATTCCACATTTGATGAGTATATCCTCAATACACTTTATCCACTTAAAACTATTGTTTTGTTGTGTTTCTACAACGTTATAGCTATTAAGAGCAAAATTATACATTTGTAAGTTTATAATTGTTTGGGACAACTAAGCATGTCCAAAATAAAATTAATCTAGTCTCTGTATCTATTGACAGAGGTTTTACACCTGTTTCACCGAATACGATGTTATTTGGAGTTGAAGATTTTAGTCCTAAAATATATTTCAAAAAAATTAACTGGACCCTTTCTATGATGTCAATATTTCCATAACCCCAGATTTCACATCCATATCGGAGAATTGGTTTAGCAATTTTATTAAAAAGATCTATTTGCATGTCAACTGGTATATATAATGATTTAGCTTTTTTCATTAGAATATACATTGCAACCGTTCCTTGCTTGGCTATATGTTTCTTTGCATTAAAAATGAACAACTTCTACCAAACACAATTCCAAGATTCCCAGACTTTCACCCTTAAACTTAAAATTATATTGGTCATATCTACCTTTTGAAAACACCAATATCTTTGTTTTCGAAGTGTCAAGTACTTATTTCCATTCGTCACAATATGCTGCATACACATTTAGAGCTTCCTGTAAATCTTTGGCGGATTCTGATAAAATGACAGCTGGGACCAATATACACAGGGATTGGAAACGGACGATTAGTTCGAAATATGTTGTCGTCGGTTTTGCCGCGCATGCGCACTGACTTTGAATCCAATGCGCTTTTAATAAAATCAGCGTCTTTTTTACATGCAGTTATTGCTTACAATCAAGAATATAAACTTGAATACTGACACAATCGCTTTTGACGTATATAAACTTCAGATTTGTGCTTTAGATGTTTTCGAGTTTTAACATTTGATGCGTAAAAAAGGCCATAAAAGTTGATGCGTCGATGCGTACAGATGTGTATATTGGTCCCAGATGACAGTAAAGTCAATAAGACAAAAAGTTTTCATAAGTTGATAAAGTTTTCATCAAAATCGTCTTTATAACAACTGACGCCTTCGACTAAACCACTGTCGGAAAAATAAGAATGCAGATCATTTAAAAAAATGAAAATAGAAGAGGCGACAAATTTTCGCCATGTCTTACACCAGCTGTGTACGTGAAATATACTGAGTTATTACCGTTTGCTGAGACCACTATGCATACGTGTATAATAGTCTCAGCCGTTTGCCCTTACTCACGATTTTGCACTTTCATAAATATTTTCAACAACATTCAAAAATTTACCATTTATATTATTGGCATGTAATTTACACGAAAGACCTGACTGCCAGACACAATCAAAAGCACTTTAGAGATCAACCAGGGACTCTACATTTCAGGGATACGCAACTCGCAAGTCTCGGCCTTCGCGAGATAACGCGAGAGCATCAATTTAAAAAAATCGTTGAATAGCCGAAAGTTAGGTCAAAATAACCCCTTCAATCGACTTAAATAAATGTTGTTTTGCATATCTTTTTGTTGCTTATTGAAGTTAAATGGTTAAAATTTATACACATGTTCTATGTTTCACTCTAGACAATATTTGTAACAAATATTTTCCATGTATTTGTGATAGTCCGAAAACGAACGGACACGATAATTGACTGAAACAGTCGCGAAGTTGAAAGGTGACAATTTTTTTACCACAATAAAACATGAAAATGTGCTATAGATCTGATTTTTCTTCGATCGTTTGAGGTTTAAATATTTCTGTAATCGACAGTTGAACTTATTTTGTATGAATAACATTGTTTCAGTAGTTTATTTTGCCATCGATAATGACCAATTTTCACAAATCCTTGATGATGGCCTGGTACGATGGTGGGTACTAAACGCCGGTACCCGGTATCCTCAGGTACCGGTATTATCCCACAGGGGGCCAGCACGTTGAAGGGATGGAGTATAATGGCGTATTAGGCCTAAAATGGCCACATAGACCAAAACACGTATATCATATATATACATGTATCTTGTATATGTATGTATGTAATATAGGCGTTTTTGGTCCGTATTTTAAGCCTGATACACCATTATACACCATCCCTTCAAAGTGCTAGCTCCCAGTGATTTTTTTCATAAGTTGTGCAAGGTTGGGACTTGATAATGCTTTGTATAACTAATATTATGTTTTATGTATAAAATTCAGGATATCATAAGTCGCATACATGTTTCCACACTTGCTGCACTGATAAGATTTTTTACCCTTTTGATCTCCATTACTTGTAGCATTTATCTGAACATTTTCACAGACATTCCTAGTGACAAATTCATCGTCAGATTCAATTTCACAACACGTGTATTCACCTAAAATTTCATCTAAATTCAAATCACTATAGTCGATCAAAATCATCCTTGCCATAAGGCATTTTTATGAATAAACACGTGATAATTTGTAAGCGTAAGTTTCTCAACAGGCATTTATAATAATAAGTTATTAATTACATCAACATAGTGTGGATGTGTAAATTGACATTAATTTGACTTAATTTTATTGGTTAACCCCACTGATTTTGATAGTCACCCTCCGTGACTTTAATCTAATCAATAGTGGCATTGTTTGTGGATTATCAAATAAACAATAATCTTCCACAGGGTATAGTTTCTAAAACATTACATTACAAGACCAACTATAAATAGGTATTCGTTTGGTGAGAATAAATTCCGAAAATTTCAAATGACGATTTGCCGCATTATCTCGGACCGTGAGAACTGAAAATCCGTGATATATATAAATCGCGACGGATGTTTTCAGGATTTGTTTACAAATGGCGGCGATATTGTACGTTAAATTGTTGATCATATACATGTAAAGATATTCTGTGACAGTCCGCTTTCATTGCATATTTGGTGAGACAAACATTTTTTATAAGAAATTAATCTGCTTGTAATTACTTTTAATTTGTGCATCGAGTACGATGATCATCAGAATTTTTATTTATCGATTGACAGGCATATATGGCAAAGACTTATACATTTACCCTCAGAATTTCAGCTTACAGGTCTTTTTTGTTTTAATAGGGTATTTACCAAATACAGTTATATTTGATCATATGCATAGTGCAAACAATGATCAAAGATAAAGGATAAATAAACCGTTGAAACTGAATAACTTGTGTCTTATTATTAGTTGAACTGTAACTAAATGAGTTAATGACTAGAAACTTCTCTGTAAACTTTAAACAGCTTAACAACTACTGGCTTCACTTTCAGATGACAAAACAGTACTGTTAACTGAAACTCTTTGCTTGATATTTTAAAATTTGAATCAATATTGAATCAGATTACAAAGATCGATGATATATGGATATCGGCAGAATCGATTACAGATTCAGATGACAAAACAGTACTGTTAACTGAAACTGTATGCTCGATATTTTAAAATTTGAATCAATATTGAATCAGATTACAAAGATCGATGATATATGGATATCGGCAGAATCGATTACACCCATAAGTAAAAAAAACTGATCATAATATAACAGGGCTGTGTATACAATATGTGTGTTTGTAGTAGTTTATATGCCCATCAGCCAATTAGCTCAGTTGGTAGAACATCTGACTTGCAGGCAAAGACACGAGTTCCAGCCCTGCATCGGGAAGTATTTTCTGCCCCCTATTATAATTAGTATTACCCGGACAATGAAGGACTTGGAAGAAGATCAAGTCATTGTTTAAACTTTTGTTATAAAACAGTGGCGATTTACCTTATATAAGAGATGCCGCTTAATGGCGTCTTCCCCTCTCGAAATTGACTATTTTTTCCCCTTTTTCAAAAAATTCCTCTCCTGAGTTCCATCCTCCGAATGAGCGTAAAAAATTATCCATTAATATTTTACATTAGTGTAAACTGAAGCGATCGATCGAGCGTGCCCTATAGAATGCTTTACGATATGTCAAAATGTTGCACAACTGGAGGCACTACAAGCTAAAATTGCCTAAAAAAGAATAAAAACGTGCAAGGTATTAGCATTTTATTTTAAAAAATATCAAATGCACGCACTAATGAACCTGAAATTGAGGTATCTGTCAATACTGACGATGCTACTCCAACCAGTAAGTGTTTAAATGATTTATATTTTTTCCTCTAAATGGTAAATTCGCACTAAAATTTTCCCTTCTTGAAGGCCCCAGGCTCTTTCCCTACCAGTGAAAAAAGGCACTGTAAGAAATGGTGAAGAACATTCGCGACTACAGAGAATGCTCACCATGGATGTAATATTAGAACTAATTGCCACATACAGGGCTTTCATTTGACTTGTAACTGGGCTGTGTATATAATATATGTGTTCATAGTAGTTTGTATGCCCTTCCGCAGTCCGATTAGCTCGGTAGAGCAGCTGACTTGCTAGCAGAAGTTCGCGGGTTCAAGCCCAACACCGGGAACTTTATTTTATAACAACTTTATGTATTACATTGTTACTGTGAGTGTGTAGCTAGTCTTGGAATCCTAGAGCTAGGGTGCAGCAAAGACTGTGTTAGCATAAAGAGCCTGTGGTTGTTGTTTAATTAATTAAAGGAAGGCGTAGTGTAACAGGGCTGTATATATAATGTATGCATTTATAGTAGTTTGTATGCCCATCAGCTCGATTAGCTCAGTTGGTAGAGCAGCTGCATTGGGAACTTTATTTTCTGCCTCCTATTACAGACTCTTAAAACAGCATTTTGACTCTTGAAATCAGTAAAATAAAGCTTTTGACTTTTGAGAATTTTTACCAAAGGTCAAATTTACAATAATTTTTTTTTTCTTTAATATTTTTTTTAAACTTTATTGTCCTGGTCATAGGTAACATGAGGGTTGGGGATCCATCCGTTAAGTACCTTACAATGACAAACAAACAACACAAATGTACAATGAGAAATATCAAGTTACATAATTGTAAAACATAGCAATTTCTCATATAAATACATAACATACATTCTATTAGTGCACTGTACCTGTGGTTTTTTTTCAGTGAAAAGGTAAATTTTATGCTGTAATTGACAACATCAGACTTTCAAGATGATGAAAAAGTGAGTGAACATTTTGCCCATTTTATTCTTATTGTAATAACTTGAAATCAATGGAAGTCATATAAAATAATAAAGTGCCAAATAAATTATATGAATATTTCAAGATTCTGCATGGCATTAAAACCAACTTCTGAATGCAATATTGATGAAGTGTTATACCAAAACCAGTTAAACAAAAGTTAAAAATACCAAACATACTGACAATGCATTCATTTACTTTTTATTGTTAGGCAGTGTAATTTTTATGTAGCATACTTAAGCTTAGTTTAACCATTTTGATTGGCTTATGTCTTTCCTTTATCGCATGCTTCAATAAGCATGTTCTCTTTTTTCAGTTATGAATTTGTTTATTTGTCACATACCCGTTGATATCCCTCTCATTCCCTACATAAATCTTATTAGTGTATCTTATGTAAACATGTTGACAAAGAATTTTTCTAAATTTATCTATTTTTAAAAATGATCATACACTAGATCTTATTAGTATCATGTACTTACGTATTGTTATGTAATGTTCACTCAATTTTTTTTACTTTTATTTCATAGGAAAGGAAAGGCGCCTAAGCCGAAAAAAGCTGTCAATTTAGAAATGTTTTATGATGCACACTCCACCACTCAGAATCTTGCAGAAACAAACAATTCATTATCTAACAACAGTGGAGAAAATGCTGACATAAAAAATCTGCTCCCACCAACTAAAATGAGGGTAAAAAAGCTTCATTTATGGTCAATAAGTATACCCCCATTAACCAAACTTGTTCTCACTATGTTAAAAATATTTAGTAGATGAATGGGTTCCAACTGTGTGCAAAAAAGTGGACTTAGTGGCAATGTTTTATGATCTGTTTACTCACTTCATGGATGGGCTTGTATGGGTTCAATGGGGAATGATGTTTTAACACTTTGATCCTGCTCAAAATTTTGGGATGACCATCCCAGTCTGCAGTTAGATGGAGTGACAATGCTCTTAAAATGGGATGAAAGGAATTGTTGTACTTGGATCATAATAGGGATGAGCTATGACATGGTGTGATGAAGCGTCAATTAGCAGTATGTGTGCTCATCAACCGAGTCTGTTTGTAACTCGTTCATCCTGTTCGCAGGCAGACTCAACCTGGCCGAATTACATCCTTAGTGCATTGTTATTCAGTGTAAATACATCAAAACAAAAAAAGCAAGTTCTGAACAAGTTTGCAACTCGTTACCAATCATTTAATAAAGTTTGCAGATGGTTTTCAGTTCACTCTATTTGTTCTGAGTATGTATATTACTTTCTTCATCAGTTTTACAATCCCTATCCTCTCTGCAGTACAATCAAACAAGGTATAATATGAATACGAGCCATTTTCTCATTGATTCATCGATTGAGCACAAGCTTTTTTATACATTGGACTATGGATAATCTTGAAGCAGTTAATTATTTGAAATTAGCTTCATACAATTGACATTGTCTGGCTAAAGCCACACGTTCAAGCCAGATCACAACCTGTTTTATGATATTTTTAGGTAGGGTCGGATGTTCTGAGATCTAGTTTGGTGTAACGGGGCCTTTATAAGTAATACTTTCATGCATTAATAGTTACAAACCTATAAGATATTCCTATGAATATTGATAATATTCTTAATTTCTAATAATATTCTTTGTTATGTTGTAGTTTCCGGCAGAAGGGCTACAGAAGAAGAAAATGATGAGTCTGCCTGCAAAAGTTGCTGTTGTATGTCTTACGTATCTATAACATTTATGAAAAATGCATTAATCTTTGAAATAACCTCAAACCTTGAAGTTGATGAATTTTGTCAAATGTTGCTTTTATTAATTTCTTTAGCAACATATGTTTATTTTGAGTACTTTGGAAACTCCCTGGATCACATTCGCTACCAAGATAGTTTGAATAAATTGAAAAATTGGTCATTGTGAGTGTCGCTATATTATGTACTAGCGTTGTGAATTGAGTTAAATCTATGTGTCACTTGGCTTATCAGTTACCTGTCAGTATAGTTGTCTCTTTGATAGTACTTAAGATTATTTAATAAATAGCCACTTAATAATAAACTTGTATAAAACCATCTTTGAATTTGAGTTCTAATGTTAGTGTTATCTTACAATCTAAAACAGAAAACAGCGCATACTGGTATTGTTCATTTGTTTCTATGTAAACCTGCTTTCAAGAAATTTATTCTTTGCTGAACACTTCATGTAATAGTATATAAGTACATGTATGTTTCTAGTCAATATATATTAATACATCTAAAATGTCTGATATAACACAAATACTTTCTAATACATTTTTGAAAAATTCAACAAATTTTGTGATATATGTTTTTATCTTCAATCAGAAGCATGTTGTCTTCATCATTATTAAGTCTTTTTGATGTTGTGCTTTCAGAATTCAGGGTCACCTTCGACTTCGATTTCAGGGTCAAATCCATCCTCTGCCAGTAGTCTTAAAAAGCTGACTCCTGTTGTAAGTAGCATATAAGCATACCATTGCTTTATTATTGTATGAATTATCTCTTTTTTTTCCTTTAGGTTTGGCCAGGAAAAATAGTGGTTTAACTGTTACCCGACTGATCCTAATTTTTTTTGTTAGCTCTTAAGTTTCTGTTGTCAAAATCCAAACAACAAAAATATTTGGTGATGGATCATGTGTCAGATTCTCATAAAAGGTGTTTAGACAAAAGTCAGTAAAGTTTTTTGACCACTTTCCCTAAATCTTTTGGTCAAGTATCTATAAGCCTGACTGTTTTATATATCCAGCCTCATAACTTCAGAACTTTGAAATGAATTGTTTTAAATTTCACAGAAAGAAAAGCCTAGTACTTAATTCATTAATTTGTGGTGTAAAATTAATGTGTCTGGTGTCTAGATATTATGTAATCATGGTTTTATTGTCTTGCTGATGTTAAAGTTTTAATTTTGCATAATGTTGTATGACTTTGATAGATTATTTCGTGCAATTTATTACATTTTTCATGTGTCTGCCAGAATTTTTTGTCCAGACCACAGCTTTGTCAGTTGTTGTGAAGTATTAAAATAATGGTGCATAAATGTTTGCCAAGGTGTGAAGGTGTGTCACGCTCAGCACTCAGGTCCTTAGCTAAAAGTCAGTTTTGTACTTATTTCAAAGTGTCGCTCGGAATGGATATTTAATGTGACCCTGAACCTTGTATAAAAGCTTAAGGTCACAGATATATATCATGGTTTTTAATGAGGTTGAGTTCATGGGCTCGACATATTGCTTACTGGCATCTAGTTTCTGATTCGTGTCATCATTTTTCTTGCATGTATGTCAGAGATCTTTTTGGAATGATTTTGATTTAATGCATACTGAGGGACTGGTTTTCAATATTTCGTCTGTATTTTATCTTAGTTATTAGACAATCTGAGTATCAAGAACAATTTTTTGTCCCAGAACGTGATCTTGATATCAATGTTTTATTATTTTAAACATCTTATATCACACATTGTAATATTTCTGCGGATTCTGACCCAGTGATACTGTGATATTCTCACAGTATGGGTTGTATCATGTGTCAAATGTCCCTAAATTCATAATTTTGGTAGATCATTATCTGTTTACAGTAAAACCTTGTTATCTCAAGGAGTCATCGGAACAGACTAAATACTCTAGATAAACGTGGTGCTTATCATAACAAGGTGTTTGTTTGTTGGTTGAAAAGTACACACAACTAATAACTAAAAAAAGATGGGACTTGAAAAACTCCTTGAGATAAGTCAGATGCTCTTGACATCGATGCTCGTAATAACGCAATTTTACTGTATTTTCATTTTTTGCAGAAATCCAAAAAAGTTGTACCAGATCATGAGAGTTGTTTATTTGTGTCAAAAGCCATGGTAAATGTTTAATCTTGTAAATTACACAACATTACATTATTTGTAAAGGAAAAGAATTTTTAAATTAGCTGCAATCAATTATATTTCTATCTAATTGTATAAGAATTATGGATCTAGGAATAGCACTTAATTTGGGGATTTTATGTCATCTACTGCAGCACTGCGTCATTTAGTTTCTGAATGTCCTTCAAGCTTGTGTAAAACATCGTATATTTATTGTTTTATATGTAAACTTGAACATTTATCAGGGATATTTTTTAAAAGGTTTCAATTTTTTATTTTAGGCTCTTAAGTCCTGGCTTATTGCTGAAGAAATTAATACATTAGATTTCCATGGTAACAGTCAGCTTACTGATCTGATTTTATATGTTTTGATGGTAACAAACAAAGATGGCCGCTTTGATTTATCCACAAATGCAGCCTGTAAAACCAAATGTGATAAAATTACAGGCCTGAATCTATCTGGATGTTACCAGATTACTGATTTTGGTATTCTTTGTGCTACTAAAGTTTTTCCGAACTTGAAATCGGTGAGTATTTTATATTCATTCACAGAGATGTTTGCTCATTTGGTCTATGTTGCACCTTCTGTCTGTACACTTTTTCTGGACCATAACTCTATCTAAGCATTTTCATGGTTTAATTAACTTACACAATGGCCTACAAGCATTTTTGCATTGCAAAACAGCAATGATTTTTTTTATCCCTTCTGTAACAATCAAATGATTCCTAGAGTAAAGAAAGGAGATAAGTCCGCCAATGCAATGTACATGCCGATTATCTTCTGCTAAATTCTGATGGATAAATCTATGCATCCTTGGATATCAAACATGGAATTCTTAAATCAGCAGTCCATGGCTGTACTCATATCAGACCAAGTTCTCACTTATGTTATCAGACTGGTTACTCAGGTCATCAGACTAGTTATACTCAGTTAGTTAATCAGATTGGTTATTCCTAGTTAGGTCATCAGACTGGTTATACCTAGTTAGTTGATCAGACTGGTTATACCTAGTTAGTTGATCAGACTGGTTATACCTAGTTAGTTGATCGGACTGGTTATACTTAGTTAGGTCATCAGACTGGTTATACCTAGTTAGGTCATCAGACTTCAGTTATCAGACTGGTTACTCTCTTTGGTAATCAGATTAGTTGCTCAATTAGTTCATCGGACTTATAATGATGAAATTATTATTGCTGTAATTATTATTCTCAATACTGCATATTCTTACTTTTAAACTAGATTGATTTGTGTGGCTGTCGTCTAGTTACTGAAGCTGGACTCTACCAGTTGTTAGACAAATGTTCAAGTATTGAGAAAGTGGACATTATGGGCACTAACGTGACTATCCTTCCGCAGAAAGCAACAAAAGTTAACATTAGTACAAGTGGTTATCCGTGTATATCCCCACCACAAGAGGCTCTCATCAAACAAGGAATAGAGATAATGAAAGGTTAATTGAATATTTAGTCTTTTTTTGTTTGTATCATAGTAAAACATGTTTGTAGTGAATTTCAGTGGACCCAAATAATTTCTTCATTATATAAAAAAATTACTGTATCTTTAACAATGAAATAAATAAAGATGTCACTGGGGAAAATAAATACCTCACCATATTGGATTTTTCACTATATGTCTGGGTTCACCATAACCAGTCTTACTGTATTAATGGCCATTTTGTCTCATTTTTTTCTACCACAGGCTGGTTTTTATTTTGCTTTTTCATTGCAGATATCATGACATTAGGATGTTGATAGTAATGGGAAACTTTGTTCATGTATACAAAATTTCCTTGTTTTGCTTTTAATTTGTTAAGTGCAGGAGTTGACCAAATAGACTGATAGTTTTGATTTAAATAGAATTATATAGAGAAACTTTCCTCTAGATCAAGTAATGCATTGTCAGGTGTCTCATATATTTTGGAAGTAGATCTCAGACATACACCTTGGTAGAACCACTGACTTTCCATATCTTAGCGAGACAGCTTCCTTAATGTGAAGTTGTCTGGTCCTTGGTTGGATTTGAACTCAAAATGAGACCATTACCACTCGACCACAGAGGTTCTCTATTCTCATACAAACTGATTAAAAGCTACAGAACTTTTGTCTTACTGCTTTATGGGACTTACCAGCATGCATCTATGAAGTGATTTTCTGTTTTCCTTCTGAAAAAAAAACAGTCTCTGTGTTTCAAAAAGACAAATTAGCTATTACTTGTACTTAACTGGAGGACCAACAAATTTGAAAACATATCTATACAAAGATGTAATTCCATTTACTGTCTTCAGCCACTGTGTACCCAAAACCGCCTAATGAAGATATTGTAAAGATGTGTATCATACAGGGACCAGAATCAAGCCAAAGTCTCATCAAATATCTCAAAAAGGAGAAAGAAGCAAGATTTGATAATCTTAATTATACATGGCAGTTTCAAATCAATGACAGATTCAAGACTAACATAGTGGAATGTCATGAGGTAAATATTTTACCCAGCCTGCCCTTTTAGCTCGTTAAATAGAGCATTAGGTCTTCAGCCCTTGGGTTCTTAAGTTTGAACCCTTGGCATGGCTCATTACTTCATGATGATTGAGGCATTTAAGACCATTTGTCCCCCACTGCTGATAATTCATGTTGAGGTATTGGTGGTCACATGCGGAGATCAAGGTTATCACTGGCTGGTGCTGAATCCAAGAAAAATGTGTTACAGTGTAAAAATCTTTGTTTTTTGTATTTTATGTATTAAATTGTTCCATAAATTATGCTTTAAGATATCAAAATGAATAATTATATATAATTTTGTACACCCATTCTTTCATATTCTTCACTTATTATATGCATTGTTATTTTAAATCCACTCATTCAAAATATTATTAAGTGAAATGAACCATTCATCATGGATAGAATGTAATCATTGCCAGTATTTAGTTACATATTTGTATAAATCTCTTATTACTTTTCTTTTGCACCTACCTCCTTATCTAAACCACATTTTCTTAAATGTATTGCTTCACTTTAAAATTAACAAAAATTTTACAACTTTTTATTTTCATTATTTAATTCAATAAGTTATCTCTCCCATTATTTGTTAAGCGATATATTCTTCTTTGTATCATAATATGATGTATCCTCATATTCTCATGCATATGGACTCAGTGGTTAAAATAAATTTTTATTGCATTGTAGTTAAATATTAGTGAAACACTGTCAAAGACAGGCATTGGAATTGAATTTTTTATGATTTTTTAAAATGCATTTTTTTGCACTTCCTACCAATTTGCACAAGCTGCGCTGGTTTATTATTCATTTTCACTAAAGTTAGGAGATGGAAGTTTTGTTTTAAGGCAGTTTGCACGAAAATTTACCTGAAGATTTGAAGCTTTTTTTTTAATGTAATTTGATCTAAGGAGTACTGTAATTTATTGTAATGATCGTTCTAATGCTTTCTACGCACAGAATTTCATAGTATTGTGTAATTTTCATTCACAGAATTCTGTAACTTTTGTTTTAATGTTGACCGCATAGGGTTTTCAGTGCAATTACTTTTAACCAGGTTTTCTGAGGAAAAATCCTGGTTATTGAATTGGCAAAAGTATGCAGGCCAGCTGGAGGGTGGGCAAGCATTCACAATTTCTTCTACACGCAACTCCTTCTTCATTTTTTATGGGTTTTACAAAACTTTCACATAGTTAACATCACCAAGTACCCCAGAGCTTCTTGTTGAAGTTTTGTGATTCGATCATATTTGGTGGAATTATAGCCCTTTGTTTATTTTGCCTGTGTTAGCTATTAAAACCTGACTTCCCTTGGGCAAAATGTTTCCACCCTATGACTGAAGGTAGGAATGGGGTAAGCATCTAGAGAAATGAAAACCTATCATCTTGTTTCTGTTTTTTTTTCAGACCATTTGTGATTTATTTATCTCAAAAAGAACTCTCTATGTGTTAACTGTCACTGAAGGTTGTGAAGTAAAGAAAACAGCAAGCTGGATATTTGGTCTTATTTGTCATATACTGAATAAGGTATGATTTATATTTAATTCTTGAGTTAACTCACCTAGAAATTTAAATCATTATTGTCCTTATGCCTTAGTTAGAAACATTTTGAACTTGTCACATAAACCTAACATTTGATTGGTCAATTCTGAGCACTGTCTGGAATTAGACCAATGGATATGGTATATTTTAAAAACTGTCCCTCACGCTGTTTTGTACAATTAAATCCTGTTTGGAAATGGGTTTTTTATTAAGAAATACTTGGTAGTTTGTAAAATGTTATGGAATGAATACCAATGAAAAACTACTGGAATCTGTATGGCTGAAATTATTTGAAAGTTCAAGTTATACTAAACGTGCAGACATTTTTTTGATTAAGCTAGAATGAAAATAGTCATGAATATGGTTTCTTAATAAAAGGGTAAGTAGGTAGCAATTTTTTCTTTTCTGTTTTCTTTTTCTGAACATAACTTTCATACTTTGAAGGTATGATTCATGATGATTTTATCATTGGATTTTGCTGTTATAGTGCCAAAAAATTGTGTTGGTCTGGTAACCATAAATATGACTATTTTTTTCTGGCTAATCCTGCATTCAAACAATATTTTCCTATGATCATTACATCAGTATGGGGACTTAATGCTCTGATACAAATATTTTTCATGATTGTTGTATGTAGGTGACGTATGCAGTATTTGTGATTGCTGGTTTGAAGACTGGAAAAGGTGAGCTCCCATTGGACAAAATTGTAAATGAAGTCACAGCGATGGTCAAAACAAAATCCACTAGTTTAAGAAGAATGATGGAAAAAGATTTTACTGAAGTCCATCAAACTATGACAAAAAAGTAAGTTACACAAGGTCAAGTCACTGAACTTAAGAAGTAAGAAGTTTTTGTGATCAGTCCTGATTGGTCAAATTTTAAAATTGATGTCAAAAATCAACCAGTCAGAAGACTTTATGTGTAAAGTAATTTATTCCCAAATCAGGTCAATTAGCTTAACACTTTCTTGGTACAAGCCATCACCTTGATATATTGCAATTTGTGTCATCAGCAATGATGTTAGTTTGTTGTTTTTGAGCTTTGAATCTTTTAATACTTTTAAAGTATTTGTGATATTATTAAATAGAATGATGTAAAACAGACAAGCATTAGCATGGCTCTGCAGCACTCTAGTTATGTCATGTTATTTTCGTGATGTCAGTTTGACCATTTTTTTGACAGAGAATGATGAAGTTGTTTTTTACAGGGCTGCTGATAAATTATACACTAGTATAGAAGAACAGGATAGTGCTATGTCAAATGTAGTCTTAGCATCATCGTTAGAAAATATCAGCATGGACAATATGCTGATTGACATGACAAACACATTTTCAGTAAGTGCATATTTGGCATGGCTAATTTCATGGTAGTTTTTGTTGCATAGTTTAGGGATATTTTTTTCCATATTTGGGGAATGGTACTTGTACCCACCAAATTGGGAAGAGTCCTGTTGTTTAGTCTGAAATTAGGAATGTTTTACACTATATTGTAGAGAACAGAATAGTAAACTCGTTTATCATATTAATTTACAAATATGGGATCAAGAAATGATAGTCTGGCAATAAATGAACGATTTCTCGATTTCTCTATTCATATAGGATTGTGAAAATGTGTTACAAAAGTGGGCACGCTCCAATAACATTTTTGAAAGAATATTCAATAGTAGATCAAGCAGAATTGTACATGTAATATTTGATCATTTCGTTTCAAAATTGGTCTTTTGTTTCTTTGATGTACTGATGCTATTATGTTCAAATGTTAATGTGGAGATATTAAGTTTTTACTGTTGTATTGTATTCATGAAATACAAGGAGTCCAGTGATGGGGGGTTGAGCAAATAAGAGAAATTCTGTCTATATTCTGATCATGGTAATACAGTTTTGATGTATCAACATGTTATGCACATAATGTAATTTTCTTCAGATTTCTGCTCATTTACATTTTTTATTTGGTTACAGTGGTGGTCTTATTACCTACATTTTACTGTATGTGGAGGATTAGCTCTCTGACCATAATTTACAATGATTGTCAATGATGAATTCATCTACTATGACAACCTGATGATATTCAATTTATCTTTATAGGGACCTGATGCAGTGAAACCAATAGTATCTGGTTTGACAAAGATATGTCAACTGTATCCTGAATATCAAGAGATTGGTTCACCTGTATATAAGTTTGTAGCTTCTCAAGGTATTCAAAACATGATCCCCTCTGGACCCGTATCCATGGAAACCACTTCAGAACAGTCTGAAAAAATGGTGGAGTTGATGGCTGTCATGGTAGTATTTTTTTGACTTTCAAAATATGTTTAATTTGCCTATGTGGTATTTTCTTATTGCAAAAACTTAATTGATATGCACCATTTAAAATGTGCAAGATATTAGTTGACACAATAGTTAATCAGCAGAAGAGAAGAATTCAATGATGGTATGTTTCATTTAATGAGTTCATGGGTGATTTCTGTAAGGCCAGATAAAAGTGTTGTGCGTCCCAACTGACCCTATTTTTTGGCTCAGACCCAGAAGTTTCTTACTGGAAAATCCAAAGTATGAAAATATTTTGGCCCAAATTGTACCTCTTATGTTCACATATGGTATGTTTGGAAAAGATAGAAAAGAAGGATGTTTCGCCGTACTTTCCCTAATTTTTTTGTCAAGTAACCCTGAACATGACTTTTTTTAGTCTAATGTGATGGGATTTCCTTCTTCCAACCTCAGATAGGATTTAATCTTCTTTGTTTTGTATTTAAGGGTGGAACAGTTCCGTTTAATCTAGTTGATGAAACCAAGGCCGTTTGTTTGGTGGATTGGCTTGCAAAGTTTGTATCGGTGGCTTTTTCCCCGCCAACTAAGTCTACAAACAATGGGCGTGTACACAGTTTAGCAGATAATGTTCCTATCTGGTCACCCGATGATTTAAAAGGTGCCCTCAGTAAAGTGGCAGATAGTAGTCAGGTATTTTTCTGTTTTAAAGTCTTTACTGGTGTGTATTGATTGCCTGGTAAAATTTCATGTAAAATAGTAAAATAATGTATGTTGTCTGGGAATTTTAGAATAACTGCTTACCAAGATAATTTCTCTTGCAGTTCATATAACCATTCAAACCCTTAAGATAGAAACAATTGTAATATTGAACACACAAAATGGTTAATAATACACAATAAAGGACAGAATTTCAGCTCCTGGACCTATGTTAGAACAAGATTACTAGACTAGTGTCTGCTCTTCAAACTTCTGTTCTAACGATCTCTTGAAAATGAGCGTCAAATTTTTTTTCAGGTATTAACTGGGATGACTTTGCTGCAAAAACTAGGACTTTCAGTGTATCCATCTGTGTTTATTGCATTCAAAGACCTTCCTTCTCAACCTATTGTGCCACTAGTAAGTATGAAATAATCATTTGTTTAAAATCATGTCAGTCCGAAGTCCTTGAATTTCATTGACATCTGTACAAGGAAAAGATCAAAGACGATTACTTCATTATATCCATTACAAAGAAATAAAAATGGATGTATTCTGAGAAAAATCAATTCTAGTACCGAGTCCAATTCTTCACTACATCTGCATTTACTAAAATAGAGTTTGTTTTGTATGTTTCATTGAACTTAACATGTTATCAATATTCTGATGTAGAGTCCATTACATGCCACTTGGTTTGACAAATCTTGGACAGGGTTATTAGATAGATTGCTTTTATTTCTTATTATTGGTAAAAATTTAGTTTTTAATATGTACAACCTTCTTGAATTGCAATGAATTTCAAGAATCATTTATGTTAATATTTTTAAATCTTCTTAGATAATCTTCAGAAGGGATAAATACTCTTCAGAAGGGATAAATACTCTTCAGAAAGGAGGAATACTCTTCAGAAAGGAGGAAGAGACTTTTTGGTGTTTAAGGCACTGAACAAGAAGTACCAGATTGGTATTATATATATACCCATTTATATACATAGAAACTTATTGCCATTTATGTCTAATATTCTCTTAATTCTCTTTACTTTCTAGGACCAAATATTTCCTGAAATTCCACAATTTGGAAAGAGACTGAATACCTTTTACACTATCGGTTATCAAGCAATGTTTGTGAGTCCTGTGCCAAGTGTAGTTATGAGACAACTACTTACTTACTTTTCGAGAATACGAAGGTGGCATCTAGCATGGAAGACAGGTTTTATAATTCAAGAAGGAATAGTGGAAACACTGGTTGAATTGAAAGAAGAACGAGGAGGTAAATACACATCTTGTTAGCAGTCAAAACTGTAGTTTCAGTCAATGTGACGATTTTTGTTAAGTGTATGTGACTACAAAATTTCTGGATCATTCTTTTGCTCTGGATCAATACATGTCAGTGATATTGATAGTTAACTTGTGTTGTCATTCCTATCTGTGGTATTTTAACACATGGTATGATAATTCGACTTGTATTGTGAGGTCACATTCAACTAAACAAAATTAATGATTTTCAGTGGATAAAGATGAAATTTCTGCTTCATTGTTTTGGATTGGACAAAACGTTTATTGGGCATGTGTATATTAACTATCTATTGACACCATTTATTAGAAATAAGAGTGAATTTCAAAAAAGATAGGTAATGTTAAACAAACTTGGTGTAAAAACTGTCATTTCCGTAGTTGTAACCTTTGATAGCTTGTCAGTTTCAAAGAAAGTCATGCTGTTATGCAGAGGGGTTCAAATAGGAAAGGTACCATTGTATAATGATCCTTGAGATGAATTACCAGTAAAATGTGACCTTTAAGAATGTTATTCATAGCCTGTTTTTATCTTCAGATTCCAGCTCTGTTTCACTATACTGTCATTCTGTGACAGAAAATCATGGGGACAAGGGTATTAAGGCCATACAGGAAACAGTTCAGAACTCAGCTGTGCTGTATAAGATCATTCTTGATTTCGTTCTCAAACAAAACAACATTCCACATACGATGAAGCTTATAATGGGAAATAAGAATGGTAAGTGTGACTGGAGGTAAAACGTTGTTATGTTTTCTGTATAATATTCACTTATAAAACATCAAAAATTTTGTCTTGCTCTTGTATAGTTAAACAAGTTTTATAAAGCAACTACTCCAGATTAAAAGTCATAATCTTGAAAACCCACAAAAAGTCACTGTAAGGGTTAGACTAATAAGCAACCCATGTTTTTCACTGGGTTTAATGCCATTTTTCAACAGTTTTTCAGTTATATATGGTGGCTGGTTCACCTAACCAGTTCTACTGGGCTGTATTCTCACCTGTTCTAACTTGCCCTTCCACAAGGAATTGGCAACTTCTCGTCATATGGTGGAAAATCAACATTTTTGTCAAATTTTTCATGGAAGTGTATAAGCTGACACAAGTGGGACTTGAACCCAGATCACTCCAGGTTACAAGGCCACACACAGTCATGGCTCAACCCGATTTTGACAGATTTTTTCCTATTTTACTCTTGTCAAAATCAATGAAATACTATATTGAAATACTATATATTGAAAATACGCTCTTTAATTGGGAATAAAGAAATTACGATAATAGTGTTAGCTTTTTTATACGTATATGTTTTTCACTAATTTATAGAAAATGGCTCTGATATTGTGACTGTACATCCATTCCGAGCTGAAGATCTCAGTGAAAATAAAATTTCCGCAATTTGCCCTAATTGTGGTATTACTCCCAGATTAAACTGTCTTCCTTGGGTAAGTCGATGCACAGTCTAGGTTGTAACACAGCTGTGTGAATTCACAATCAAGTTGAATTCACAGTGTTCTTGAAAGCACGGTCCTAGTCCGTGCACATTTTATGTCAGTGTTCATAGTAGAATTCTGAGTACCAGATCTGTGTATCATGGATGTGTTCTAAAAATCTAAAATATTCTACGAATACCTCTGAATGAGTCTTTGTCTTTTACTTCAGATCTTACAAATTGTTTCATAATTGATGTGTAAGTAAAGAATTTATAAATATGATACTTTTCATGTAAAAAAATCCTTGAAAAATTGACATTTAGTTGCATTCGTGCAATTATCTGTGATTATCTTTTTCAAAAACTGACCTTCAATATTGAAATGTTTTATAGCAGATTTTGATTGGCTGAAAACTCAATTTCTCATTTTCATGGAGTCTAATAATATATTCAGACTTGTAGTTTTATTTTCATTTTTTATGTGATTTTTAAATTTCTCAATACTCCTTGTAAGGAAGTAAATTGTCTTTTATTTTTACAATACAGATCATGAAAAACTGCTTGAGCAATAGAATGTTTACTGAGGAGGATTTAACATTGACTGAGAATGTTACCCGGACTGGAAATATTATACAGTTGAACAACCAAGGCTCTGCTTTTATTCACTCTTTCACTTCTGTCAGTCTGCAGACTTCATATAGAATTCAGTTGCTAAGTGGATCAGTTGAAAATCTGAAATTTGGGTTTGGGTAGGTGTTTATTCATGAGGCTTAAAATTAATTCTTTTTTCTGCTAACCCTACCTACCCTTTTATTCTGCTGAACTTAGACATTGTTAGGTCTTGATAAATTTTTTCTTGCCAATATTTTCATTTTCGTGTGAACTATATCTTGGAACTGAAAAACTTTATGAAAAAAAGTTCTGCCTACCAACTGACCATATTTTTGTGGGGTTGTTAGCACAAACCAGGTATTTTTTTGGCCTCTGTTTACCCCATATTTTTTCTGTCCAGTTGTCTACAAATTTTTATCTTTACTTTTAATAAGGAAGGTACTAATGTTGACAAGATTCACATTATTTCTTTGGCTGCCTTTATTTGCTGCTATTTCAGTTATGTCTTCTTGTTCTGCATGTATAAATTCCTTGTCAATAATTTCTAATTTTATCAGTGTAGAAGTATCAGACAAAAGATGAGAATATAGACATTATTAGGCAAATGATGTTTAACTATTTCTTTTATTTTTATTTCAGACAATCATACCAGTCCAAAGAACGGTAAAGAATGTTAAATAAGTGTCAACCAGTCTTTATACTCACATTTTGATAAGTCTTCCTTTTCATTTAATACTTTTGTCAAAAATTATGTTTGACTTCAGCAACAACCATTCGACCTCAGAGGCCAAGGTGGTGGCTGTGGTCCAGTGGTTAGTGCACTGGACTTGTAACCTGGAGGTCCTGGTTCGAATACCGGTCACAGCAGGTCATACCCTTCTATGAAAATTCAACAAAAATTTGGATTTTCCTCCATATGTGGATAAGTTGCCAGCTCCTTGTGGAAGGGTGAGTTAGTACTGGTTAGCACAGTCCAGGAAAAGTGGTTAGGTGAACTTGTCACCGTATATAACTGAAAAATTGTTGAAAAATGGTGTTATTCCCCTGTGACAATAAGTCACATACGAACAAAACAAACTCAGAGGCTGTAGGTTCCTACTCTTCTGTTTCTGTTTAGTGTTGCTGGTAGACATAAAGCGATGGATTTTATTGTCATTTTCAGAGTGTACAATGGGAGAATTTATCTTGATTTTCGTCAGAAGAAATTGGTTCATGATAAGTTTGATGTGAATAAAAAGGCATATGAGGAAGTGAAATCCACAGCTGTAGAAGTGGTAGCCACAATTGGTGATGAGATTTGTATCTCCACAAAGGATAAGGAAGGAAATCTTTACTTAGGAGAAATCAAGTTCTTCAGGTTTTATTTTAAATATGTTTCCAGGGGCATAGCCAGCTTTGATTGAATGATGTTACACACACAAGGGGGGTGTGGATGAGTAAGCCCCTCCTGATGCAAACTTTTCAAGAAGGACTATTCTTGCATACTAAATTTTGTAAAAATGGCTTACCTTTCTTTGTTTCGAATATATATTTATGTCATGAATGATGCAATGCTCTATGAATATATTTTAAGTACACATGAAAAGTGGTGTCCTAATCATTTCATTGTATAAAAGAAAGCTAAGTGCATAATTACTATGTCCACTCATAAATTCATTTTATGTGTTTTGTTGTACACATTTCTAACTTAAATTGATACTATGTGATTCTAACGTGTGTCAAAATAAATGCTCATGACTGAGACTCAACAATGACACTTCACTGTGGGAAATTGTGCAATGTTCGTTTTTCGGAAGTAAATTTAAGTGAGAAAGGTAAAAAAATCTTCATAAGTGCTTAATATTCATAAATTGGATGTTTCCGTATTCAGAAGTATGGGTTGCGTAGAAATTATAGAGAAAAATCCGGACCAAGAGACTTGTTCATTTTTAAGAAGTTTATGGTTTTCTGATGGTTTGGTATTCAGAAGTGACTCTGTGTTTTGAATTTTTATTCATCCCTTTATGAAGGGAGCTGACAGATTCTGGTGAACTTTATAATTTTTTAAAGTTTCCATGATAGAAAATGATTTTCCATGAAATTTTTCAAAAATGAATGACAATCCTCTAGGTTATTGTCCCTTTAAATTTTCATTTAAGTCCATAGAAGTAACTGATATTTAAGGAAAAAGGAAGGTCAGTGAAAACTTGCAGTAAAAAAGATACAAAAACTTAGTCTCAATCTAATTTAAAAAAAAAATATAAGTCCCCCTGCAATATCTTCAGAAATTTATACTTTTGTAATTTTCGACTTAACAAAATTTTCAAAATGTGTCATAAAAATCCAAGTATCTGGGTTAACTATCAGAGAAATTGGTTGATTCTATAATTCTAATATTAACGTTTTTGAGTAGCATTGTGCAGACTTGTCAAAAAGGTAAAGTACGATGGATATTATTCCACAAATTACATCTTTGTTATTCTATAGAGTTTTGCTGCATGAGCCTCCTATGGCTATCGTACCAGTTTGATTATATACATATTTGATGATACTGGTACATATGTACATTATTATGTTAATTGCATTATATGTGCGGTCCAATATTTTTAAATGGCCTCATGTAAATAAAGGCCAAAATGTGAATTCATTTATTGAAATATTGTATTATACTAATAGACCTAACAACCTCCGAATTAAGATCTGTAAAACACTGTTATTGTAAATTCGGATGTATAATGAAGAATTAATTTTTTCCTGAGACTTATTTTTTTTAATTCTAGATGTAAGATAATAATTTATCATCTTACCTATCTATAGCCATCATGTGGACTAAATTCAGTGTCTGCTCATCCTACTATACAGTACTTTCTCAGGTTGTAAATTGGTCTCACTTGGACGTATAATATACACATAAAACCCATTCCCTTGGACTGGATCAAAGAGCTAATACACTCACACTCTGAGTGTGTTCTACAACTCACTAAATAGAGTTACTGCACAAACATTAATTTTGTCACAGATATAGTGGAAAATGAACATCATGAATTAATTATTCATGTTTTCAGGAGCTTATTATGACTGTAATTTGCTGTAGTCCAAGTGTATTTGGTTTCTTTTTTCAGGAATAATGGTCTGTTGGGTGAATTCGACTTTTCCAATCATTTGGTGATGCCGTTTATTGAGAATAGTGGCACAACTCCTGTAGAAGTGGTACTTCATCCATTTTCTAAGGATAAGCAGGTATGCTGACAAAGTTTCTTAGCGTAGGTTACCCCCCCTCCCCCAAATTTAGCTTAATGAAGAGAACAATTGAGTTTGAACACTGGGAAATGCACACTATGACACGATCACTGTGACACGATCACTATGAAATGATCACTGTTACATTTTAGTTTAACATTAGAAATAGATATGGTTCGTGACTTTTTACTTTGCAGTTTACACTTACAGTTTGGTGCCAAAAAATAGGGTGGGTCATGTAACCGAAAGTGTGACTATTTTTTGTGTTGTCCATTGTGAGTTCTGTCTGTATGGCTTTTATGTACTGTGGTCCTATAATTGGATGTTTAATTAGCCAAATATATGTGCCTAAAGTGATGATTATATGATGGAAATTATTCGCATGTAGTCATTACGTCAGGCTCTATATTATTGTTAAATATTTTGCAGAATCCTTCTTCATGTGATATTATGGCCGGAATGAGACTAGAGGCTCTTGATATACAAAATCCTCGACTGATGTGTGTTGCCACAGTTGGTAAGTTTGTGTCATAAATTTCCTAAATTGGAGCCTCCGTGGTGACTACTGTGAGTTTGATCCCCACACTGGACAAAATTTACCATGTGGGGAAGCTGTCCAGCTAGCTTATGGAAGGTCTGCCCAGGTGTAAGATTGGCTTCTTCTTCCACTGTTAAAACTGGAATGTGGTCAAATGGCCCTAGCTGTTAGTGCAGCATTGAACTCCAGTGCTTGTTACATAAATTGTATTTGGTATAACAGAGTTAATCAGCACAAACCAGTCACACATAAAGTTATGACTTTTCTTCCTTTCAGATGATATCCTCTACAGACCCTGCATATTTTAAACAAATTTTCTGAGATCCAACCTGGATCTGCTGAAAAAAAATGTTTTTATAAGATATTGAAGTAAATGATTGGAGTTGTTAACAATCAGAGGATTTTTATGAGGAATTTGGAGGCAATAATGCGTATTGAATGTGGGTACCAGGCCTTTTATTAGGAGGTTTTGGGTAATGAAATGTATGTAATGTAGGTACCAGACCTTTGTTAGGAGGTTTTGGGTAATGAAATGTAAGGAATGTGGGTACCAGGCCTTTATTAGGAAGTTTTGGGTAATGAAATGTATGGAATGTGGGTACCAGGCCTTTTATTAGGAGGTTTTGGGTAATGAAATGTATGGAATGTGGGTACCAGGCCTTTATCAGGAGGTTTTGGGTAATGAAATGTATGGAATGTTGGCATTCTTGATTGTTCAAGTGATGATTTTTTGGGTAATGTCTTACTGACTATATAATTACAGCAAAAGTGAAGGAAGATGGAAAACTTTTGATACATTTTGATGGTTGGACAGCCAGGTACGACTATGAATGTGAACCAACAAGTCCACATCTTCATCCAGTTGGTTGGATGGCTGCAAATAAGACAACTCATGGAGCAAAACTTGAGAAGTCCCTTCAAGCCCCTAATGGTTTGTTGTTCACTGTTTTATCTGCGTCACTGACCCCTAGTGGTGATCTGTGTATCTATGTATTCTTATGAAGTTACTTAGAAATTTTCAGAAATATAATCTTCATTGTATTGGAGATATGGAGCAGTCTTTGGATAAACCTATCTAATTCTTATATAAATCCAAAAAGTCAATCGGAACTCAATAGTACAATATTTAGGATTAAAATTCTTGCGGTAGAGTCTTTAATCTCAACTGCTTAAGTCTCTGACTGGTTAAGTCTTAGGTCTGTCTCACAATTGACCAATGGCGAAACTTCATTCTTAGTCTGGTTACACTTTTAATTTTGCTATCTGTAGTTATCTGTTCAGTGTTTGTTTTAACATTTTCTATTGTAGGTTATCGGAAGGCTTTTACTTGGCCTTCTTATTGCAAGGAAATAAATGAAGCACCCGTGCCTTTTGATTTTTTCACAGCGGTAACTACTATTTTTAGTTCGTTATTTTTGAGAGCTAATGTCAAAGGTTTATAACACTGCTTAGGTATAACAAAAAGTTCCTGGTGTCCACATTTTTTTCTACTGACCCATGACTTTTTTGTGCTTGGTCAATTTTTTTCTTGTCAATGTTTTCATCTTCACATGAACTACATCTAAGAATTAAATTGTATTTGAAAAAAAAGTTTTGCCAACATACTTACCTTATTTTTTGATATTTATGGAAACCAGGTATTAGTTTGTTTTGGCCTTTGCAATTTTACCACTCAGTTTGAAGTTGTACTGTTCTTTCTAGGATTACTTGATGTTTGGTATTATACTTAAGCATTTGTTTTATTGTTCTTATGTGACTTAATGTCATTTTCCAGTTACATACAGCGACCGGTTGACCTAACTAGTTTTCCTGGACTGTATTCTAACCAGCTATAACTTACCCTTCTGCAAGGAGCTGGCAACTTCTCCACATATGGAGGAAAATCAACATTTTTTTGTCAAAATTTGATAGAAGGGTATGACCTGCCACGACCGGGATTCATACCTGGATTTCCGGGTTACAAGTCCAGCATACTAACCACCGGACCATGGCCATGGCCTGTACTTTAACATTACACTCAACACTGTTATTAGCATTTTTATCGGTTATTCTTGGCAATTAATTTATCAGGTGTTCCTGACTTGCTGGATTGCTCACCAAGTATGATCCCTTCCTGTGCATTCCATGGGTATAAGCTGCAACTTGTTCATATGAATTTTGAATGTGGAGATTGAAAGTCATATTGTCATTAAAAAAACATGTATCTTGCTGGGGTTCTGACTCACGTGCTATGCAGACTGGTTGTTGTATCAAAAGTAATTAAAATGGGTGGTTAGTTTACCTAACCATTTATCTTCCAATATGTACTTCTTCCCATGTTTTATGCAAACAATAGAAAATGGGCTTAAAGCTGATGAACTTGTTACTGCTGTTTTGTAACCCAGGGACAATGTTTGCAACAAATAACGTTGCATTTAATTTGAAATACCTTTCAACACATGAAGGAAATGAATAAACTGTTGAATAAAATGTTTGCTGTTGATAATGCTTGATTTTACGCATTATAATGAAAACTTGCTATGTATCCATGGAAATGAACAGACTAAGTGTATGCTTTAAGTACTGCATATATTTTTTGCATTAGACCAGAAAAAAATTGTAGTTATTGTTACCTGACAAACCCTGATGTTTCTAATGGCAAAAATCCAAAGTATGGATATACTTGGGAATGAATTGTACCTTGTATTCTCACAAAAGGTGTTTAGAGAAAAAGATCAGGAAAGAAAAGTTTTTTACCTGCCTTCCCCAATGTTTCTGGTCAAATAATGATAGAGCCTTAAAACATGATTTTTAAACATAGCTTTGCAGTACATATAAAACTTCTTTAAAACTGGATACCATTTTATATACATATTTATGTTCTGTTGGATTTTAATGTATCAATATAGAAGATTTTAATTGCAGTATTTTGGTCTAATGGATGTTAACCATGCAAAACCTTTGTCTGAATGTTTTTTACAGTTTTCAGGTATAAATTATTTAATTAACATCTGATTACTTATTTCAGGAACAAGTGGGAAATACCACGCAGGAAGAATACAACCGAGTCATTGATCAATTGCCAATTGATATTTCCATGTCACAATATAAGTCTTGCTCCAGTGTGAAAAACAGAGCTAGAGGTATGCCAGTCCATTATGGAAATGCTGCCATGTGCAGTATACTGTAAACTGACTTTTAACCAGGTTTTCTGTAGGTGGGCACACAGGCTGGTGGGTGGGTGGGCATCAACAATTGGTTTCTGCTTGATAACTTTTGTTTTAATTGACAGATTCTCACCAAATTTTAAATATAGCATACTCACTTGAAGACCTGCTTTTGGATTATATTTGGTTGTTCTAGGTCAAAGGTCAAGGTCACTGTTACACAAAAGTTTAATTTTTTGCACATTTAATATTCTGTGCGCAACTTCTCCTACATTTCTCAAAGGATTCCAACTAAAATTTCACAGAACTATTGTCAGCAAGTACCCCCAGTGCATATATTCCGGGTTTTGTGATTTGATCAGTTTTGGCAGAATTATGACCCTTTGTGTATTTTGCCTGTATGAGCTATTAAAATCAAAATGACATAGACAAAATGTTTCCACCCTATGAATGAAGGTAGGAATGTGGTAAGCATCTGGAGTTATGTCCCCTTTTTATTTGTCTTTAGACAGAATCTTGTGTGGGTTTCTTCTCCTAAATAGCTTGTTGGCTTTTTACAAACTTTACCAAGACATTATGCATTAGGTCTACTTGAGCATGTTTTAAGAAATGATTTGGATTTATTTTCATGGAGTTATGCCCCTTTTTTACTTGTCTGTTGACAAAATCTTGTGTGCACTTCCCCTAAATTGCTTGTTGGATTTTTATAAAACTTAACGCAGACATTATGTATTAGGTCTACTTGAGCATATTGTAAAAACAATTATTTGGATTTATTTTCACAAAGTCACACCCCTTTTTTATTTGTCTTTAGACAAAATCTTGTGTGTGCTTCGTCTCCCAAACAACTTGATGGATTTCAATAAAATTTGACCAACATAATTAACATGACATCTTGCGCATATTGTAAGAAAATATATTCAGATTTATTTTCACAGTTATTAAGCCTTTAAAAAGGGGGTATTTTATCCCCTTTAGCGATAGTTCTCATTTCTTATTACTTCAAAGAGTTAAAGATTTTGTGAGCACATTATTGTATGTGATATTGAAGTAATTGCTTAGTAAGGTTTTACAGTATATTACATTAGGCCAGAAAAAAATACTTGTGTTAACGGTTACCAAACCAAGGTCCAAAAATATTTGTCTTCAAATTACACCTTCCAATTACGAAAGGTGTGTTTAGAATGAAAATGACCTACTTACCCTAATTTTTTGGTCAAGTGACTGGAAATATGACTATTTTTTTCTAGCTTTACTTTCAGGAATCAGAATTGACTTGGGCATTTTTTCATGTGTTTCAGTGATTGAATATAAAGCTCTAATGAAATGCAGAAATTCAGCAGAAATTTTTGAATTCTTCACAACACACAGTAAATTATTCAGCATTTTGCCCCAGAACCTAAATCTGATGAAACTGAAGCATCCCAGTTTGGTTGACATTATGGATTTGTCCAAACAAAACGTGCATATCTTATGCCCTGGTATAAGTAAGTGGGCCTTATTTTTGTTCTAATTTATTCTTAGATTTCAGAAGTTTTAATTTGGACAGACTTGAATTCCTCTGCCCCCTCCCCTCTTTTTATCCATTCTTAGTTCAACCAGCATCCATTCTTTCTTGCACAAATGTACATGTATTAGAAAATATCAGAATCAAAGTACTGTAAGAACAGTCTGAGTGGTGAAGGTCAAGGTCTTATTGATAAAGTTCTCTTTTAGTGTATTGCGTTGGTTTGTAATGTATGAATGATTGATGAATTCTTATTTTGTCTAGAAATGGGTTATTCCATATCAAACATGTCTATTTTAATCTCTCACAGAGATGGAGCTGCTGCATTTTCTCAATGATGCTGGGGTACCACTTAAAAATTTTCAGCCATTCACAGAAGAACAGAATGCTGCATTTCTACAGAAATGCTTTATCGGGCTTATGATGCAAGAGGTAACACTCCGTCATTGTCTCTATCTAGAGTTGTGTTTCTTGTCTCACTCAATGGATTAACCTCTGTCAGTGTCTAAAAATATCATAGTGGATGTGTCATGAGAAAAACAAGACTTATTAGGCCAGCCTTAAAAAAATGTTGGTTTGTGGTCATACAACCCAAATTTTTTAACAGTGAGTTGATAGATAGGAATACAGTGAGTAGTGGGTTGGTAGGTAGGTATGATTTTAGTGGTTCAAATAGCATGATAGAACTGAAAATGAAAAGCATTATTTGTCAAAATCACTAAATTTTTATTTGGGAAATTTTTCAATGAGTTGGTTGTGTAACTGCAAACCAATATTTTTTTAAGGATGCCTTACACATTTACCATACTCATTGGCTACACTCACTTCTATGTCTTCCTTAGTCAGTATTAAAATATCCAGGTCTTATTTTAGATTTCATCAGTAATGATTGATAGAGATTTACAATTAATAAAAACTAGCCTCCATTACCTTGTAATGTTAAAATATGCAAAATAGTTTCATGTTCATATTTTGATATTATGTATTCTTCCTTATGGTATACAGTCAATCTTGTGTTTGCAGCCACCTGTGAATAAAAACCACCCTGTGAATATAGGCCATTTTTTGAAACACCGTCTCTGATTAGTTAGAACAAACTGACCTCTGAATAAGGGCCATTTGTCAATAAAGGCCACATTTTGTCTTTCCCAAGGGTTGTCTTTGTTCAAAGTATTGGCTGTAATCAGTTTAGAAGAATGAAACCTAATGGTTTATAAGAAGTTGCTACTTTTTTTATAAATCTTTTAAATGGTTTCTAGAATCTTGTAAATAAGGCATTTAGCTATTGATTGTTGTATAGGAACAGTATATTAAGATAGAGATTAGTGTAGCCGTTAAAAAGTAATAAAGCAATGAACACTCGAATTTCTTAGCCTAAAGCTCCGTTTTCTTTCTGCTTTTGACTGGTTTTACTTAAAATATTGCAGAGAGGAACCGGTCTAGCTGATTTCAGTTGAATAAATTTATCTGTTTGATCTAATTTTACCTTACCATCAATAGATTGTAGGACTGTTCTTAAAATCAACCAATTGGATACCTGTACTTGTATATTGAAGCCGTATATCTGAGCTGAAGTATTACCTTAGAGACATAATGAGAAAAAAACTTTGTGTATGGTTTTATTTTTCAGGATACTTTACCTGGTAAATGTTCAAACTTGATTCCAGGAATAGAGGGATTAGAAGATCAGGTACAACTAAATTGATATTGTAAGGCTAGGCAAAAAACAGTCATGTTCATGGTTACTTGACAAAAAAATTAGGGTAGACTTTTCATCTGCTTTTTTTTCTAATTGCGCCTTTTATAAGAATACAATGGGTGATTCATCACTGAGTATATTTTTTCTTTGTAGTTTATCTTTTAAACTTCTGGGTTTGGTGTCAGAAATATACAACTACTTTCTTTCTGGCCTGTGGCTGGAATTCAAAGCTTTGTTACAAATAATTTAAAACATGAAACATTATCCGAGTGTTTCGTATACAAGTAAATTACACTGAATTGTTAGAAAATATATTTTTATTACCATTTCAAACTTGTTTTGTTTATAGGATATCAATGAAGGAATGATACTGGAAAGTTTGTGAATGAATGTGAATGCAAATTATTTTTTTTAAAACATGATAATGTGAATTTTTTGTAATGCTAGCTCATTAATATTATCTGAATTCATACACAATGAAGCACAGTTATAATGAACTCTGATATAGTGAAGAATCAAATGTACTGAATTTATTCTTTGGTTACCTGGATTCGTTATGACTGTGTTCTACTGTAATGAAGTACATGTAATTATTTGGATCCCAGGATTCACAGCAATTGTGTTCTACTGTAATGAAGTACATGTAATTATTTGGATCCCAGGATTCACAGCAATTGTGTTCTACTGTAATGAAGTAATTATTCAGGTCCTGGAATTCGTGACTGTATTTTACCCTTTTTTCGTTTTCTCCTTACTTGTGAAATCACCTTTATATTGATTACATTTCAGAGTATGTGTGAGATGTGGTTGAAGAAGGTTTTGTTTATGTATATGTGTGTGTTACAAGTACATACCCCTGTTGCTAAAACTGTCACAATGTCCAGAGTAAGTTTACCTTTACTTTTTAATTTGAGATTAATCTCAAAATTTGTGTATAAAAGTACTGTCTAAATGTCGTATGTTATTTGTCTAGTAATTCTAACATTTTGAAGTATAAATGAATTATCTTAGCAAATTTTTGTTCTATTTAAGTGTGCTGTATAGTGGTGTTAACATATTTGATGGCGTATATTTGTCGTATGTCTTTATGTGCTCTTCTCTGCTACTCTTCAGGAAGCCATGGAGTTGTTCAACACAACTGTGAAAAGCCCGCAGTTGGAGAATCTTATATCAGAAAGTGACCGCTTCGTGAAATGCAAAGGTCACATGGGGTCATTTATGGCAAACAGCAGCCTGAGACAGGTTCCCATGGAAGCTTTTGACAGTTTATACATGTTCATGACAAGACTGGACTTCCAGAACAATCAGATACAGGAACTTCCTGAGCATTTCTTTAAGCAATTTAAGGCTTTGGAATATCTTAATCTTTCCAAAAATGGAATTGCTGAATTATCACCTGAAATTGGGGAACTTTGCGAATTGACAGAGTTGGATATTTCCAGTAACAGGTATTGATAAAGGACTTGAATTATGTATTCATACACATTCACATTAATTTCTGGTAAATGTGAGTAAATTTTAAAAAAAATGTCCAGTTTTATGCATGTTTTCAACAGTATTGTGTGAAAAAATAACACATGAACCAGTCTATTCTAAAATTTGTTATATTACTATGGAAACATCCTTATTTCAGGTTAGAAAAGCTGCCAGAAGAGATCTCAAAACTATGTGACACCCTGTTGATCCTTAAGATATCCAACAATTTCCTAAATTGTTTACCTGAATGCATCTTCAAACTATCTAAGTTGGAGGAACTCGCTGCTGAAAATATTGGAGAAATCAAGGAATTCGCATCCATTAGAAATTTGATGGAGTTACGGTTCTTGAATATTGGTCTGAACCTTATCAGGAAGATACCTGATGAGCTGGGAGACCTTCATTTGGAATACCTGGATATCAGCGGTGTCCCTTGGATTGCTCAAACAACATATCAGTCATACATGGCTTTTGTGAAAACCTTGAACGCCAATCATGTGACCAGCAAAATTGATATGAAAGTAAGTGAGATTGGTGATTGAGTAATAGATCAATTAGCGGTCATTGTCTTCACAATTGTTTACAAAATGTTAATGGTTTGTCAGGGAATTCGATAACATTCTCATGGGTAAGGTAAATATTAAATCTTTGAAGTCTGGGAAGTATTTGACACCAAGACTTGCCCAATCCTGTACATTTTGTCGAGCTAAAAATTCTCTGTGGTGTATTTTGAACAAAAAATTGTTTCATCAAAGAATCAGTGATATAAACTGTATACAAAATCAATCTATAATCTTTTTTTAAAATAATTCTCTATGTGGCAACTTGGGAGTGAAATATAAACTAAGATTGAGTAATGTAAACTAGTTACTATTTGTATACCAAATTAATGTAAAACTTTAACATTTACTCTAGGAACAAAACAAAATGTTCAAAGCAGCTGACAGGGACGAGTCCAGCACGTTAACACCTGATGAAGTGATCACTTTGAACAATGAAATGATCTTCCCAAAATACCCACGCTTTGGTGTCGATGGCTTTAGTTTTGAGAAAAGTATTTAAGCCTTTTTTTCAGTATTCTTTTAATTTTGAAAATAATTCTTTAAGCAATATAGTAATTATTGTTGAAAAATTATTATACAAAAAATGAGTGGAACTGTCACTGAATTTTCCCTATGGGACACCCTTCCCCTAATTAAGCCTCAGCTTTTTTGGGGGAGTGAATCCTTTACTGAAACTCATTGCTTCAGTCCCCTTAACAATAATTCTTTGAACAAATTTCTGGTTCACAAACTTCTGTCAATCAATTTAGTTTATTTAACGCATTTACATTGTCTTACGTAATGTATATATGCTTAATTTTTGTTGGCTTGTTGCATATATCTTAAAGTAAAACACATTTTTTATGAACTTGGAGATTGTGAAGAATCAGATGCAGTGAAGTATTTATTGTTCTCTAGTCATGTCAATCTTTATTTCATTGTTATCAAAATATTATGAATTATGCATTTATACACATTTACTAAGTCATGAAAGTTGTCATTAATTTTAGGTAAATGTTAGTAAATTTTGAAAAAATTTCCAGTTTTATGCATGTTTTCAACAGTATTTCAGTTGTGTGAAAAAATAACGCATAAACCAGTCTATTCCACACTAGATAGATAGATATCCTAAAGTAATTATTTGGGTCAGCAGGATTTCATTTTAACCATTTTCTACTGTATCCATTCAAACCCGAGAACCTAGGTAACCAAAATGTGAACCAAAATTATGGCCTTAAAGTGCTGACTTTATTTTGATGTTTGTTAATTTTGATCGAGATTATTGATGAATGTATGCTGCAGCATGGTCATCATTCATGTGATGGCTTTACCATTAGAATATTCCTGATATAATAATGATCAATAATTAACGCCACGTTTTATTTATCGAATATCAATGCATTAACTGAAACTTTAAACGACTGATTTTGGATATTGTCGCACTGTTGTATTGTTTTTATATGTACTCAACACTCTTAATTAATTTAATCTTTTTTTCTTATTTTTTTTTAGAATTTGTATATACATGTACACTAAAATTACAGCAATCTGCATTTTTTTTATTATTGTTTTTTTTTATTGTTTTTTTTTCAGCTGGTGGAATTCCTCCTGTGATTCTAAATCTGACAAAATTGAAGAAGTTAGTATTGCGTTACCATGGTATCACTTTCATCCCAGATGAAGTCAAGAATTTTAAAGGTCTCTCTGAGTTAGATCTGTCTTACAATCCAAAAATGAAGACATTGACTGCTGAACTTGGTGCCTTACCATTAAAACGTGAGTTTTTTTTAATAAACAGTCAATCCTGTTAACAATGACCACCAGTGGCAAGATTAAATATGTTCTTTGTGCAAAGATGGTCTTATTCAGAGGTTAAGTCAGGTAACTTTTATTCGATGGTGAGTTTTTAATCAAGTTTGACTGTTAATACATTGGAGGCAGACAAACAGCCAATTAGATCTTTGCTTTTTGATTGTGGCAATAAACTCATTTTGTAAGCTCAAAATTTATTAAAAATTAGTTTCATTTCATGTAATAGAAATTTACATATGTTTTGTATGTTAGTAGTTATATGTTGTACTAATATGTTGGTCTGGAAATTTGTTTGTCTTTCATTAAACATTTATTCAAATGATAATATGGTTACATAAGGCTTGAAATAAATAGTCGTGTTTAGGATTACTTGACCAAAAAATTAGGGTAGGCCCTAAAACTTTTCTAACTTTATCTAGACATACAGTTTGTCCCCAAATATTTTCATACTTTGGATTGTGCTGATAAAAATTTTGTGAGGCCCAAAAATTGGAGTAATTTGGTTAACCGTAAACATGACTTCTTTTTGGCCTTAGAACATTTATTTCTTTGTACAAAAAGGGTTATCAAGGCTTTTTTTCCTTCTATAGCAAGGGCCATTTATAGGTGTCTTCCCCTCAGGAAAAATCCTTAAATTCAAGCAGATTTCCCCTAAAATTCAGTTTGCTTCAAATCTTTTCTTCTCCTTTTGCAAAAATACTGTGTTATTTTTTCCCCAAATTTAAGAAAGACCCCTTCACGTACCTGTGAAAAAAAGCCCTGGTTGTAGTCATACCTATATTCATGTTTCTACTTGTGTCTTGTACGTAATCTTGACATTATGATATTATTTAAGAAATTCATCTGAAAGAATGTCTGGCACTGAACACTCCACCAAAAGAAGTGGTAGCTAGGGGTCACCTGGCTGTTATGGGATATCTCAAACGTCTCCGTCTGGGTGCTGTTCCATGCAGGAGGACCAAGTTAATGATGGTTGGACTTGGTGGTGCGGGAAAAACAAGGTACACATATGGTCCTTGCTTCTCTTTCAAATCTTTGATGTTAATCAGATGTAAATCTAATTTCATGCCTTTACTGTTCCATTTTCGATTTCATTTTCAGCTTCTCCAAGGTCATTAACAACTGATGCAAAGTCAGCAGCCATTGTTACATTGAATAAACCTGTGTATAATGGCCAAATAAGGATGTATATTTTTTCTGTCATTGGTAGCCCATATTCTCAAGTTCACCCATATATTAACCAACATTCAGTTGTATGAGATTACAAAATACCAGTATTTTTTTACTAAATGTGAAATGAACATTGACCTAAATGTCCAATAGTTTTATCTGTAATTACACTGTTACTGTTTGATTGTTATGGTTGAGTGAATCCTGAATGAACAACCACATGTGAATAATTGTCACCATGTAAACAATGGACATCATGATCAGTTCTCATCAATGTTTACAAACTATCCAGTCATGTTATTTTCTTGTATCTACTTTAACAAGTTGCAACCAGACGGATGCTGGGTTGTTTGTTTTTTGAATTATTGTATTTTTTTGCATTTTTATTTGTTCATATTAATGAGATGTACCGAGGGAACACCAGCCATAGATGGGCGGCATCCACAATAGCTGCCATTTAACTGATGGTAAAATGTCTTAAAACCTTACAGAAAATCTTGTTAATGGTTGTAGGATGATTGTAAGAGTTTGGAGATAAGTCTATTATCATCCCCCTACATTAACACAACTCATTCCTGGCACTCTTTGAGTTATGGCCCTTGATGTTAGTTTGAATTAACCTTGTCCCCCGTCTGAATTAAACAGTTACAATCCAGTCTTAACCAAATAATTTTGACATACATATTTTGTGGCATTCTTGTTTTAGTTTAGTACAGTCATTGATGAGTAACCGCTACCGTGCCTACATGGACTATGATGAACCAATCACGGATGGTATAGATATAACAAAATGGGAGGTTGAAGTAGAAGGTGATGGTGGAGGTGGCAAGTTGACGTTCAGTGTCTGGGACTTTGCTGGTCAGACTGTCTA
The DNA here is from genome assembly GCA_008271625.1 of Lutraria rhynchaena. Taxonomy (NCBI): domain Eukaryota; kingdom Metazoa; phylum Mollusca; class Bivalvia; order Venerida; family Mactridae; genus Lutraria; species Lutraria rhynchaena. The sequence continues at coordinate 1,764,303 of VIBL01000040.1, forward strand.
CTATAATACACATCAAGTAAGTTTTTTTGGTAGCATCCCATTATATGCATGTCTACGGTTGGTGGATGACATTAATAATAGCTGTACCCACTTTAATTTGTACAGTTCTCAATGATTTATCTCAGTAAAATTCCATAATCAGCAAAATTGCCCCTGTCCCTATTGATGGCCCCTGATTCAACAAAAAATACTGATGAAAGAAATTGTTACAAAATTTACATGTCTGCAGCTTTTGTTTAAATTATTGCTTTAATTTCAGATGAAAGCATCTTATTTTCTTGGCTGATGTGTGTTTTAAAAACAATTCTTAGTCATAGTATTGAATTTTGGATTTTTTTATTTCATGTTAGTTTTTCCTCTCCAATCGAGCGGTTTATTTATTGCTGTGGAATGTTAGACAAGGTTACGAGCATGCTGGCTTGGACTTCTGGCTCAGTTCCATCGCTTGCCATGCCCCTAAAGCCCCTATACTGGTTGTAGGGACCCACATTGACAAGGTGAGAAATCTTGACCACATAAATTTCATTGGCAAAAATTTTAAATCTTTGAAGATTGCAGATTTATTTGAACAAGTGTATTGGATCAAAGATATCTTTTGCTTTTTTTGTGTAGTATTTTATTTTATGATGTAATTGTTATTCTGAAATGACTTATTAATTTGATGTTATGCCAAGACACAAAGTTGAAATCGGAAGTGTTGGTTATGCCAAGAATTTTATTTGTTTTGGTTCTTTCATACTAAGATATTCTAATCTCCATTCTTATTGGACTATGTATAAGACTTTTTCCTGCTAATTCTTCAAACTATTTGACCCTTTTCCCATTTATTTAAGACATCCTAAATGGAATATTTTTATCATCTTAAAGTCTTCAATCCTAACAAGTAAAGAAAATCAGGTTTTTTTTCAAAAGTTTGTTTTAGCATACAAATAATAAAACAGATTATTTACCTCTCTATATTTTTTTTAGGTTGAGAAATTTCGTTTACCAGAAGACAATTTGAAATCAAGATACCCTCAAATTGTTGGATTTCACTACGTTAGTTCATATACTGGAGCCGTAAGTGTTGATTTTGTTAGATATTAATGTAGAATTGTTCACGATTATTTTGTACCTCCCATTTCTTTCTCTCTGTGTGCTGCTGTAACTTACAGAAAGCACTACCGTGTCAACTGTCATGTCTTCAAGGTTTGAGGCTGTAAAATTGAGTGTAGTCACTTCTTTAGGAATTCAGCCCACCCATTAATCAATTTCATGACTTTTCCTGGCAGCCGCTAATGAGGAGGTTCTGTAATATAAACTACAATCTAAAACGATCTTCTCATAGATAATTTTAGGATCATACAAATGCCAGTCTCAAATTTTATTACCCTTGACCAAATCTCTAAACTCAAATGTATAATTGGTCAGTTTTTATAATAGTTTAGCCAATGACAAATTGCAAGGCCTTCTGAAATTGGTCTCAGATAAAATTTAATATTTGCATACATTGTCTTTCATTATGATAAATTAGTTTATTGGGATTCAGAGGTCTGTATCAAAATCCTAAAATCTGATTGACTGTTGACATTGCACCAACAATCAGGGTCATATTGTGACCTTTTAAAAGCTTTTAACAGTGGAGTTAGACAAAAATCATATCCCTAGATAGTACCACTGACCTTTTGTGAGATATCTGGACAGCTTCTTAGTTCGTGAAATTTTACAAAATTGTGATTCAAACTCCCAGTGATGAGGGGGTAGTGGTTATTGCCTTGGGCACAGAGGTCCCCTCCTTGTTAGATACATTTTACAATGTGCTTTGACCTTTCAGGGTGTTAACAACCTCAGTCAGACCATTATACAGAACACTTTACAACAGAAATACATGGGAGAGAAAATTCCGGAAGCCTGGCTTACCCTGGAGAAACGTCTAATTTCATACAGAGATGAAAAGAATGTTGATATTCTCCCATTTAAAACCCTAGAAGGAATCAGTGCCTCATGTGGAATATTTGATAGAGCTGAGGTATTTGTTATTGACCATTAAAGTATAATTTTAGTTTAATGTATGTTGCCAAAGATGATTTAATGGCTGTAAAAATGGGATTTAATGCCATTGAAATTTAATGTAGTATTGCTCTATGGTTGCTTAATATAATTAAATGGCTATTAAAATATGATTTAATGGTTGTTGATTTTTTTTTCATTTTTCTTACCAAACAATTGACACTCATATGTAGACTTTTTGCTGGTTGTTTATTACATATTTTTGATTTGTAGTTAATTCAAGCTGTACAGTTTCTACACGACCTTGGAGCTGTACAATTTTTCGACACTGACTTCTTGAGAAAGATGATCGTGATTTACCCACAGTGGATTGTGGATGTTATGGCATGTCTTGTCACTGTACATCAGGGTGTGGTCAAAGTAAGTATTGTTAAAAAAATGTAGATAAAAATATTTGTCTAGTTACAATTTCATGGCAGGTATGGTTACAATATCACGAAAGATCTGGTTACAATTTATGAAAGATATGGTTACAATTTATGGAAAGTTTTTGGTACAATTTCAAGATAAATAGAGTTATAATTTTGTCATCAATGCTACAGTGTAACCTCTGAATACCGGACTCTCTAAATACCGGAACTCTCCGAAAATCAGACGATTTTCAAAGTCCCGAATTCCTCTCTATATAATCCTATGTAAAATAATAGAATACCGTACTCTCTTAATTCTGGAAACCGGATGATCTTTCCGGACTGCAGACTTTATACTGTTCTTTATTTTTGTTCTGAATATTGGACGCTGAAATTTTCAAGTGTCAAAACTTTGTGTACTGGCCTGGAGGGTCCAAATTATTACAGAAATAACATGATCTTGGCCCCCTAATTTACAAATGTGTCAGTCATCTATTGTTTACATGAAGCTAATGTGTGAAAAACATTTTATTGTACAAATAGAAGTAAGTTGACTTTGATGTTCTACTTGATGCGTAACACTGGCCTAATTACAGTTGGTTACACCAATTCACGGTTGCTAGTTTAAAATACATCTTTTTTGATCTGACAATCTTAATCAGATATAAAATATTTTAAAACAAAGAGCATTTTGTGGTGTATGCAAATACATATGGCTTAAAATATATATGTAATATACACTACAATTACTATATACAATTTGAGTGTAACATGCACACAAATATCATTGGTTCATGATCATGTAATAAATTAAATTGAAAACCTCTGAAAACCGGAACTCTCTGAAAACCAGACTTTTGACCCGGTCTGGACAGGGTCCAGTATTCTGAGGTTACACTGTATTAATTTCATGAAAGATGTTTGCTTAGATTTATCCCAAACCTGAATTATTAGTTATCAATGTATGTACTAGTACATGATATGATGTCTGAATATGATACGGTTATGTGAAATAGGAACTAATTTGTTTTTAATTGAATTGTTTTAAATTTGCATAATATGTATTAAATTTGTTTGTCTTTTCATTCCTGTAGCTTGTTGCATCTATAACATATTATTGTTACAAGTAACAATAATAACTATTATATTACTTGTAAATCAGATGTTTATAAGTGGGGTGTGCATCAAGTTGCTATAGATTTATTAGCAGTTAAATTCTTATAACATCTAATGGACTGAATACTGCAGGATGGTAGAATGCATACGAAAGATATAAACAAAATTTGGTCGAAGTACCCGTCTGACCTTCACCCCTGGTTACTTCGTCTTACGGAAGAATTTGATCTTACTTGTCCATTGGCTGATAGCGATGTTAGCATTGTTCCTTGCCTACTTCCTGATGCTGAGCCAAAGGTGTGTTTAATTTTCAATTAATTGCTTGATTTTTAATTGATCTGTTAATTTCCAATTGATTTTTTATTACCAAATTGTTCGGTAGATACATTTGTCATTAATTTCTTATTGATTGATCAATCATGCGGTTGTTTGTTTGATTGATTTGTTAATTAGTCCACTGATTAATTTTAACTTTAGAAGGTATTTTGAATTTTTGTGTGACACTAGAACTTTTTGCTTCAATTTAGGTCTATTGTTTATCTGCAGCAACATTTTACCTTTTCTGGTATTTCTTATAGTATGACTGGCCCCATGCAGACCCTGCCAAGAATATAAGGGAATCTGTGACTTTATACAAATTCCAGTACCTTCCTGCGGGTTTATTCAACAGAGCTCAGGTAATCTTGTGAGAACTTGTATAACCATAGACCTTGAATCTATCTACAAGAACTATCCAAGTGAACAGAGATATAATTATGTCTTTACGCTCATTTGGTCTAAAATTTTGGGCTTAATTTTTGGGCTTATTAAGAGTGGCTTACTCTCCTTTGTTGGCCTTTATTCATAGATGGCCATTTACTCATGTTTGGCTGCTCTAAGATCTCTTTTTGTTTTTATTTTGTATTTATTTTAGAAAGTTTTTTGTTTATATCACTGTTCCTGCTACTAGCCAATTTTGATTATTTAATGGGCTGCATATATCGGGTAAAATCTTGTCTCTTAGGTAATCTAGCCATTGACCCTTCAATTAGGGGTCATACTCTCCACCTAGGCCTCAATGCATACCTCAAAACCTTAAACTTTAAAAGTCTATCCATCCATTAAACATTTTTTTAGTTAAAATATATATATAATACTCTACATTGTAGGTGAGATTACATGCATACTCCCAAGGTGCATTGCTATGGAAAACTGGATCTTTTATGAAAAAGAATGATCATATAGCCCTGATGATACAGACAGAGTAAGTTTGTTTGAATGTTTCTTTTTAAATTATGAAGATTATGATTGTGAAATGTTCTGTTATTTCTTTCTGTGAAAGAAATTTCTTCTTGTAAAAGATACACTGTATAACAGCATCTTTGGTTTTGAATACTTAGTCTTGGCTTATGTAAACAGAGTTTATGCACCAGTCCAAAAATACAAGCTCCTGATTGGTTGGTTGGTTCCATTGCCTTTTTAAATCAACCAATGGCTTTCTCATGGTGGAGTGGTTAAAGTCTCTTACTAGTACTGACTAGCTCCTGACTGCTGTGAGTTAGAATCCCACCCTAGCCCAGAAAAAAATTCACGGGTTTATGCTTTCTATATGTTTAAGAAGGGAAAATCAGCATATGACCTTGATGGTGGTTGTTGCTACTATAAACCCATAAAAAAGGTCCAGCCAGTCTGATTAAGATCTCTACCCCTGGAACTATGGAGTTATGGAGTCTTCGTGAGTAACATTATTGAATTAGGATGATAAAGTGATCAATTAATTATTGAATCTAGCTACTAAGATATTTCGTCATGGTAATATTATTTTGTTCGCAGTGACCAAGAACTCATTGTACGAGCCCAGGGCTTCCGACCTGAGAACTTCCTGTTCATTGTTCATGAGATGATCGAGACCCTGACTGCAGAGTCTTATGCTGGTGTGAACTATGATTTCTTTATACCTTGTATGGACTGTCAGAATAGAGTAAGTCTGTACACTTGTTAAAATTTTGTACCTTGGACATACATGTATATAGGATCAATATAGGATCACTGCCCCATATGAAAATATATTTGCGTTTAATACTTATAACTAAATACATTGAATAAACCTTATATTGACTAAAAAAGGTGATTAAAAGCAATTTTCCGAGAAAAAAACATATCTTATTCCTGTGTCACTTAGCAGATATACATGCACACTATAAACCTGTGGTTTTGTATGGTAATCTATTCTGTGATAAATCTATTGATAGTTTTAAATATGTTACATGTCCGAATTATCACTATTAATCTCAAGAGGATAGGGTCAGAGCTTATAAAACTTGAGATTGATCTCAAAGCACTAATCTCATAATTTGTCTTCTATTTTTTTACATATATGTATCATAAAACGATGATACTGATCATACATTTTTCTGTCAGCAAAAATGATCTGAAGTTATATATAAATCTTTATCATCTATAACTTTTCAACTAAAATACTTTAGGACTGAAATTGAGATTAGAGCATGGACACTGTCCTCTATAGTTTTCCTCTGGGTCTGGTATTTCATCGTTTAAAGCATTGTTATTAGAAATGTTTAACCTCTCCATATCTTAGGATGTTCTAGGATGTACAGTAATGCACTGATATGATCAAACCTGTAAACAAAGGCCATTGAAAGTAGAAATAAGCCCATTATGCTCTGTGGACCCTTAAATCAGAGGTGTACTGGTATTTATGTTATTTCTGTTAAAGTGTGCTGTAGTATTAATCTGTGTTTCTTTTCAAGGTTTAGCCATTAGGGGATCTCATACATTGTCAGGATGGTGTATAATGGTGGATTTAGGCACAAAACATACATGCAAAATGTATATAATATTGTGTTTGTAGTCTGTGTGGCCATTTTAGGCCTAAATTCACCATTGTATGCCATTCCAACAACAACATACTAGCACCTGATGGGTTTAGCCTTATAATGATAAAATCAGAACTGGTACATTAGCAGCAGAAGGTATCTTTATCACCTCAGATAATAAATATATATACTACAGTCAACCTTTTGTAATGTTATTTTGTTTTATCTCTACAGCATGTAAAGGACCCAAGCATGATATCTCACCATAAAGTTCAACGGGCCCTGGAACTCAGTGTACCATTCTTACAATGTGAAAAGTTCTTTCACATGTTGTCATTACAAGAATTGAAAGGTAAGTATGTCCTATCATGCATTGTCTGGCTGTCTTGAAACCAAGTCTTATGGTCAACAGTTCTATTTACAAGGTTTTGAAATTGAGATTGATTTCTGAGCTCAATTTCAGTTTTGTATATTTCATAATCGTTAGTTAATTATGATACAGATATGTAATTGCTCAAATAGTGTTTTGTATACAATTCTCCCTCCTGTAACATCACCTCCAAAGACCGATTCCTTCCCAGAAATGACAGAAACAGGCACACATTCACATGATGAAAAACACCTATCAATTCCCTCCAAACAAGTCGAGAAGCATGATGATTAGATTGGGGCATGTTGTTGTTGCGTGGACAGACGGCCAGCAGCTTTAAATGATTGATTTCCATTCAATGACTTTAGTTTAGTTTGGCCTATTGCTGCCAAACTGGGGATTGTATTTGAGGGTCTGGGGTCAAGGTCACTATTACATGTACTAATAATAGAGAGACAGTTTCTGCTTAATAAGTGGTTGAAAGTCTGATTTGATAGAATCACCTGATTTCTTTTGTTTCCTTAATCAAACCTTTATACATGTGATATTTTGGTAACAGAATAAGTGAAGTATTTGAGCACTGTTAGAAGTATTTATTCCTTTTGACAGCTTACTGTCTGTAGACTCTGTACATCCTGTGATTAATTTAGAAAGGTACACTTGAAGATACATTTTTAAATAATGACATGAATCCTACAGCTGATTATCTAATAGCTTTGTCTGAACAATCCACAGTTTCAATCAATTTGCCCTTTGCTACGGCATAAACTAATCAAAGTTAAACTAAATTAACAGATTTGCAAAATGTAAAAAAGGGAACTGACTTGTCCCTTATGTCATTCAAGTGGCTTATGTCACATTAAAATATTAATCACTGCTATCTTTTGAACATCCCTTATGTCACATTAAAATTAATCACTGGTTTCTATTGAACGTCCCTTATGTCATACAAGTGGCTTATGTCACATTAAAACATTAATCACTGCTATCTATTGAACGTCCTTTATGTCACATTAAAACATTAATCACTGCTATCTATTGAATGTCCCTTATGTCACATTAAAATATTAATCACTGCTATCTATTGAACGTCCCTTATGTCACATTAAAATTAATCACTGGTTTCTATTGAACGTCCCTTATGTCACATTAAAATTAATCACTGGTTTCTATTGAACGTCCCTTATGTCATACAAGTGGCTTATGTCACATTAAAACATTAATCACTGCTATCTATTGAACGTCCCTTATGTCACATTTAAACATTAATCACTGCTATCTATTGAACGTCCCTTATGTCACATTAAAATATTAATCACTGCTATCTTTTGAACATCCCTTATGTCACATTAAAATTAATCACTGGTTTCTATTGAACGTCCCTTATGTCATACAAGTGGCTTATGTCACATTAAAACATTAATCACTGCTATCTATTGAACGTCCCTTATGTCACATTAAAATTAATCACTGGTTTCTATTGAACGTCCCTTATGTCACAATAAAACATTAATCACTGCTATCTATTGAATTTTTTCTGATTTTAGATGCCATGCCGTCAGATAAAATGTCGGAAGTGGACAGCCATCTTAGAAACAGTGTACGAGAGTTGATTGACTTGACAAATGAGAAAACAATTTCTGTGTTCTTTGTGTATTCTACAAAAGATGAACCTGATTTGGCCAATCAGAACAAACTTGTGCATCCTGGAACTGTTTTGGAAGATTTGAGGTCACAGGAAATATTCAAAGTGTAAGTTACACATTTTGAATGCAATATTTTCTGCAGCAGATATGTTGTTCAAATTTCAGTTTAATTTAAACTGCTTCAGACTCCTGTATTATCTGTTTTCATGTACTGGCTTATATCACCAGGATGAGCAACAGGGTCCGTGGTTTTAAAACTTGAAATTGATCTCCGAGCTTAAATCACATATCTTGTCATTAAATGTTTCGGAGTTAATTATGATCAGACAGTAATGATATCATTGTTACCTGATTCCACCAGCACAATTGACCTGAATATATATTTTATGCGTATTAATTAAACATTAATCAGCTCTATCTTTTCTACCACAACACTTTGAGAATGGAATTGAGATTTGAGCTTGGACACTGCTCTTGAGTTTTATAACCTCAGAGTCTGGTCTATGAACCTCAGGAGTATTAGGGTCAACCCTTGGCACAGGGCAAGTTTTCTGTGATGATTTTATTAAATACATAATGCCTAAGGCCATTCATCCTCCTCTTTCAATTCAAGTGATTCATGTGGAGAAATTTTCAATTTCATGCAATGAACAAGGTTAGTCACACCGGAGCGGAATTCAGGAACACTGATTAGGCTAACTGCTTCATGACATGTACATGTAGCTGAAATATTGTTGAAAACAGTTATGGAATCAAACCAAATCAATTAAAGGACAGGACACCATATTATTTATGATTTATGTTTCCAAATTTTCAAACATCTGTCATTATTTAGTCATATACCAGAGTTGTAACTGCTTTTAGGCTGTTTGTGCTCCAAATTTTTAAGAAGAATATACTAAACCTGCTTAATATTTTAATATTTTTCATGTTTATGTTTCTGTCAGAACATGAGAAAGTCAGGTCTATAATTTACCTTTGTTTTATATTTTTGAAGGTCGTACACTGACAAGCCAGAGACAGCTGACATGGAAGCCTTGACCTTGTCCATGAAATCAAATGATGTCATCATATTTGGCATGTCAGACCAGTTCGCTGAAAATCCTGATTGTAAAAAACTCTTACTGTACACTAAGGAAGTGTTACAGAGGCCAATTCTACTGTTGTTGCTAGGGAAAACCAAAAATTGGCAGAAAGGAGATCTTAGTTTGCCCCTTGGTGATGAGGTTTGTGAAAACCACTTAACAAATATTCCTTAAAAAACGCCCACAAGGGGAGGAGTCCAGGGGAGGGGGGTGGTGTTTCATTTTACTGAATTTTTTGGATTGTCAAGCTATTGTTTGAGTGATTTTTAGATACGTTGGTTATCATTTGGAGAATTATTGAATCATTTACCACAGTAGGATTTGTTTTTCATTTTTCTCATATGAAGAATTGGGGACATTAATTATAAGAAGGGGCATATGTTATGATATCTTGTTGTTATATTTGTGCATGGTAATGGAATGTGAATCGTTACTGTTGGATTAGAACATTAGAACTTATACGTTAAAAGAATGATATTTTAATTTTCTCATGCCACGTATCATTACAGGTGTTTGTTGATATGACAAATAAAGACAGATACACACACAAGATAAAGGAACTTTATGAGGCAATACAAAAGAAAGATGAATCGAATAAAAAGGTAAGGCTGAATTAAAAAATACTTTGTTTGCTCTTTACCGACACTAGATTTTAAGAGAGGGTCAGTTGGTTTGAAAAAATATTTTATTTTATTCAGAGTATATTCCTCATGTGTTAAACATGAAAACATATATGTACAAAGTTATCATCAAAGGAGGCTTTTCAGATGCCTTTTCCCACGTCTGTCTGATGCTTGTTGAACAGCCAGGTTTGTCTTAAGCTTTTGAATGAACCCAATCATTTGTTTGAACCTAAAGTGAGATAAAGCACGGAAATATCCTATTGGCAAAAATATGAAAATATTTTTAGATTTCCAAAATAAGTTGGCAGGTTATTTTGCGGTCAGTCGGTAAAGGGTGAAAAAACTGAATTTTAGTTTAAGCCTAATTATGAATCTTAGGGGACATAACTCAAGATATGTGAGATCAGTAAATCGTAGTAAAGCCAATTTAGGGGTGAAATGTACATTTTACGTAAGCGGTATTCTTATTCAGGTGCCCATACTATTGATGCTTGTAATGATAAAGTTTTATTGAATCTATATTTATGATTGAATTATATAAATATGTAATTGATTTCAGGTCAAAGAAAAAGCACCTGATTGTTTCATTAGTTACTGTTGGACGAATTCCCATGATGCAATAGCAAAGGGATCAAGACCCAAAGAAGGGTCACTTGGTTGGAGTGGTGGTGATCCTAGGGAAGTAAAGAAATTTTTAGCAGGCAAAGGGATCCCATGCTGGATAGATGTCGAGAGAGTGGGAGGGGTAAGATATTTTTGCAATTTGTACAGTATACAACATTAATATCGATTCAAACTGCATTCCCCTGTTTATCAGCGAATTTCTTTCAGCTTTTCACAATTGCAACATGCAGGTCTCATATATGCTATATGTATTTTAATCATTAACTGTGTGTTTTGTATTTTTTTTTTGTTTTGTATTTTAGTTTTTTTTTCATATTTTTCTTATGATCTGACTGTAACCCATTTTAATTCTTATGATCTGATTTAAATGTAGGTTGGCTTGTATACATCCATTGCTGATGGTCTCAGAGAAGCTAAAGTTGTGGTAGCGTTTGTGTCAGATGAGGTAAGGCCAAAAAATAGTTATTCTTACCATTTCCCAACAGACCTTATTATTTGGTGCTAAACCCTAAAGTTACTAATGATGAAATCAAAATATTTGTGGATGAATCATACCATGTTTTTTCACCTAGGTATGTTTAGAAAAAAAAAATTAAAGAAAATTTTTTTCAGCCTACCTACCATAATTGGTCCAGTAATTCTAAAACGACAATTTTTGTCTAGCCTAATGTAATTTTCATTTAACTATATTTTCTTGTTTACACGCGTGTTATTTCATAGTCATATCCAAGAGACTTAATTTGGTCCACTGATGTTGAGGTCAAGTGTGATTCTGGGTCATTTGTGATTACTGCGATTACAAAGTCAAAGGTCACAAGATCAGATCCCGGAAACCTGCCATGGTCATACTGTTGCACTATTTACTACTGAATGTAAAAACAGCAACTTATGACTCTTGCTATATATAATATTTATCGTAATATATTAATAATAATTTACATATGTTTGTTTCACTTTAGTATGTTGAATCAAAGAACTGTGTAATGGAATTTAGACAAAGTTTGATTACTTGTCGTATACCAGTGATTGTTGTTGTTGTGGGAACAGGATATAAATGGGAAGAAAGCGAGGTAAAAATTCAAATTACAGTGGAGCACAGTTAAAGTGAATTCTTTGGGATCAGGATGAATACTTCATTATATCAACATTTCACTATATCCTTAATTATAAAAAAGATCAGCATGGTTGGGGAAAATAAATACTGTATGTGATTTTCCACTCTATTGGAGCTCACTGTAACAGCGTTCTATTGTATTCACAACTTGGATTATTCAAAATAATTTGATCCAGCTTTAAAATTTTTAAAATTTTTTATGGTATATTCAAAACATTCATTCATAGTAGTTGGTTATTTGATTTAAGATATTTTGACAATAATTCAACATTACATGTTTTAAAAAATTATATGTAAGTTCAATTTGATTTTTTTCATATGAGAAATATTGATGCAATTTTTCAAACTCATTTTGTCCATCCCCAAAAGTTTTGCCAATGAGAGTCCACTGTATCATGAGTTTATGCTTGTTTGTGTAATCACAATTTTTAATGCTTTGCATTGACATATTCTGTTTTTGTGCTCATCGTATGGTGCAATCATTTAGAATGAACACTGTTGTATTTCTAGGTTGGTATGATGGCGGTTGGACATAAATGTCCCAAAGTCAACTTACAGTTTGATAACCAGTCTGGTAACTTACAATTACTAAAACTTATACAGGAAAGATTATCAACTGCTGGCGAAGACAAAAGTTCTAGTCAAGATTTAGAGAAACAGAGAAATATTGCTTTCCAGGTATGTGACAATATGACATTTATTCTGTAACTATACTCTTGTGAACAACATTTTGAAGACAGTTGTATGTTTTGTTGTCTTCATGAGTTATTGTCATGGAGTTCTTTAAGTTAATTTATTTTATTGGTTGAGTTTCAATAAAGCTTTATACTTATTAAATTCGTGGACATATATGACCTAAGTGCCAGTGCTTACTTTGGGTATCCTAGAATGGAGTATGGTTTAGTGGTTTGATTATTTGATTTCTTATCCAGGGGTTGGACGTTCCATCCTAGGCCAGGATTCTTTTCCGTATCTTCTTGCTATAACAATACTTTAAGCTATTTACAGTGTGGGCAATCATGTAACCCAAAACAAAAAAAGGCATTCTTTGAATTGCAATTTTGGGCTCTTGTACTTGTCAAAATCCAATCAAACTTATTGAGTGTTCTTGAAAACTACAACTGACTGTAACTTTGCTCAGATATGAGAAGTAACTGTACATCATTGGGCATATGAATGGATTCATGAAAACATCCAAAACATCAATAGAAATATCTTGATTTAGGGGTTGAATTGAGTGACTTTTCCACCAGTTTTTCATGTCATAGTCATGTGATTCCCACGCTAATTAACAGACTCCAACATTTGTATGAATGTGGATAATTAATTCAAATTTTTGATCTCTTATTGTTAAGAATTGGAAATTGTTTTGTTTAATCTTGTGGCAATATTTGTTTTTTTTTCAGGAAGTATTGGAACTCACTCAGAGGAAGTTTTTGCGTCACTTGAACAATTCGTTCATCACTAATGATCTTGAACCCTACCCATCATTATTTGTGGTTGACTTTCTCTCAGATAAGGAAAAGAATGACTATGAGACTGCCCGTAAAGAGTCTATTGAAAAAAATAACACAAAGGAGAAGAAAGAAGGGGAAAGTGAAGAAAAACCTGTGGTGAGCCTCGTTAATTATCTACATCACATTACACAATATATATATTACCTGAATATTGAGCATTTCAGACAGCTGTTTCTGCAAGTCATTATTTTATCCATAATTTTAACGGTATTGGTAAATGTTGTTTAAATATTTTGTTTCTCTATGGTTTTGTCACAGTCTAGATAGATATGCTACAGATTACTTTTCCATTTTTGGTCATTGAACATTGCTTGATAAGAAAGCCATTTAGTTTTCTGCTATTATGTAAAATTGACTGGTACCTGTATTTTTATTAGAGAATGATTGAGGCTGTTTGATTTTCATAAAATTGACTAAGATTGCATGACAATATGTTCACAAATTCATTAGGAGATTTAAGTGATGTACAATTGTGAAGGCTTTCATTTGAATCCTTAGCATGATTTAATTATATTTTTTACTATGCTTTCATAAGATGGACACTTCACCCTGTCTGCAGTTTCTTGCATTGAATTATGGGAACTCTGATGGAGGACAAAGTCATTTACAAAATGAAATTTCTTTTAAAATTTCAGGAGATACTTCCAGAGTTGAAGACCAAATATTGCATACGGCTTTTGTGTGAGCATACTGAGGTAGGGGAATTTTCATTCATTCTCTCAACAAAACTTCTAATGTCCCCTAGTTCTGTGTTGAATACTTTTTAGAGAGAGTAGTGTTGAAATTTTACCCATCTATGTTCAGACACATATCCAATATATAATGATATTGCAATAATTGTTTATGACTTATCTTTTGGCCTTATGATACCGTATTTCCTTGCGTCTGAAGCAAACGACTTTTGAAAATATTGTGGCAAAGGAAGCCATTGCTTGTATTGAGTAATGGCTTTTTTTATCACAATGTTTTCCCCTTTATCAGAGAGAGAGAAATAACCTAATTTTCTTAAATAAATTAAAGTCTTGTATGTTTGCTTTGAATTTGGAAGAGTCCAAAGTATGCTTATGAGGTTAACAACTTTTTGGAAGTGAGGGTAACATAAGGTGTATTATACTTGTGAGTCATTTCTCCTTCTTTATGTCATCAATGCTTGAATTATTCGAAAATGTGTGTCAGGGAGTGTTAGAAGTTTCATTTAGTATACTTGTGAATGAGCTTTAGGTTGATATAATAAGAACAGAATAATGAAAACATAGAAAATGTCACTTCTAGGGCTTAGTGTTATTTTTGTTGGTGTTATACCATTGTAAGGCATACTGTAACTAAAATCAAATCTGATGGTTGCCTATTTCTGTTTGATTACTAATGTTTTATTCAATTGTATTCATGTCTGCAGATCTTAGCATGCATTGCAGTAAATAAAAAATGTGTAAATTTGAATTAAAATACTGTAAGACATGGTTATAATGAACTTGGAGTAAGTGAAGAATTAGGTGCAGTAAAGTTCTGTAATTTTTCCTGTGTCATCCTTTATTGTATTATATTTTTGTGGATATACAGTGTAGTTAAATATCCATATAATGAAGTAATTATTTGGGTCCCCAGGAATTCACTATAACCATGTTGTACTGTAAAGCATATGTTTCTGTTTAATGAGTAGCAAATTTGTTTTACTGCACACTCTTTTTTTGGCATACAGGGCTGGCATGTGATGCCGTCATGCATTCCATTCCCCGACCTTGACCCTGAGGAAGAGCAGAACATACTAGATGGCGCTGCATCATACCTTACTCGTATATACACTATAATCAAGTACAGCAACATATTGCTGGGATGTGTCACTACACCAGAAGGTGAAATATTTCAGCAACGTATGGAAGATGTAAGTTTATTATATGATAACATGTCTTGGAACTAAATTTAGCAGTTATTTTGTTCTGGAGTTCTAACTGTTAGGTTAGACTTTTGGGCTCATTGCCACTTCATTATCTGTATATGTTGATTACATGATGACTTATATAGAATTGACTAGCACAACAATATGAATTGGTACTAAAGTGTATACTTTATCTTGATCATAATAATAAGGTGTCGCCATATTCTCTTAAGAAAACTCTTACTGCTAAATCATAGCAGTGCAATGCTTAGAGATTGTTTATATCCTCTAAACTGATTTAAATTAAAAAATAATTAAATAATGATTGCTTAAATCAGCTTCAATCGTATCAGGTGAACTTTACGTTTGATCGTGATAAGAAAATATTTCTGTTTTTGGAAATACTATTGCCATAATAATGCTGAGTTAAGCACCATTCAAATTGAGATTTCAACTAACATCATGCCATGCTCTGTCTTCAAGGATTTCATTCACAATCTTTATACATGTACTGTGCAACCTCAATATTAAAAACAAAGGATTAGACCTAATAGTTATATAATTTCTGCAGTAGATTCATTTTCGAAATTAAATACAAAAGAAATACGAAAAAAAATTTTTGAAAATTAGTGGTCAATATGTAAGAAGGTGGTCTCAATATTAATGTGGTCATAAAGTGATGTCTAATGAGTAAACAGTGTAATAATGTATGCCAAGACATTTTAAATATTTTCTCCATTTTATTCGCATCATAGCAGAGTTACTAGTTCTTAAACAGCCATATTTATCACTTCGAGTTATGCAAAAAAAATAAATACCTGGTTTCTGCTAACATTCAAAGTATAAGATTGGTAGAATTTTTTATATAAATTTTGTTTAGTTTGGAAGTTTAGTTCATGTAAAAATGAAAATATCAGAAAGAAAAAAATGACCTAGACCCCCAAAAAATCCAGAGTTGGCATAAAAGAATAGGGTTGGTCAGATTAACTATCATATATTCCCTAATAAACACCCCTGGGGGCATTACATTTTTGAAAATGTGTTTGTGTCATTCCTTGGATTTAAAAAGTGTTTTCTACTAATTTCTATTGTTCATCTCAGATTAAAATAGCCTGTCATGGTAAGTCACCTTTGTTTTCTCTTGTACAAAAGGGGGGGGGGACGTTTATTAGGGGAGGGGCATTTATAAGGGAATATATGGTACTGCTTATTTTCTGGCCTGCTGGTAAAATCTCAAATTTGTTATATTCTGTTTATTATCAGATTGGTATAAAGAGTGGAGCTGATTTCAAACAGGAGTATCTTACACTACGTACCACTGTCATGCAACAAGACAAGAATAGATCCATGTCAGGGCTTAAAAAGTATGTATAAATGTGAACCATCATTTTGTTCATCAGTATACTAATGGTGATGTGCATTTTTCAGTGTACTTTGCTACCATTTTATGTTACTCAAAGCTGTTGGATTACAGTTAGAAGGATCAGTAAAGTGTAAAAATGTCTTTAATAGGCAAGGTCAATTAGTAAAACAGAACTCAATACATGAAAATTATTATACAACTAAGGTCATCATTAAAATAAGTTGTTTACTGTAATGTGACAGACTCATAAAAACCAAGAGGTTTTACAGCTTTC
Source organism: Lutraria rhynchaena (assembly GCA_008271625.1). Classification (NCBI taxonomy): domain Eukaryota; kingdom Metazoa; phylum Mollusca; class Bivalvia; order Venerida; family Mactridae; genus Lutraria; species Lutraria rhynchaena. The sequence continues at coordinate 1,781,126 of VIBL01000040.1, forward strand.
ATTTTCTGATGGAAAGTATACTTATTCTTTATTCCATTTTTATTTTATCAATCTTTTTAGATGCCAAACCAATGGGAAATCTGTATGGTTATGCAAGACACATAAGAAAGCTACTCGTAGCAAAACTGAACAAATGTGTGATAGTAAGTTTGCTGAAGACGACTCAAATATTCCCATACCATCTGGAGGTAAGCTTGATGATGTATTGTTATGTTGTAGGTTTATTGACTCACTGTGGTGAAGGTCTCTAAAATTCAGAGCTGGTACCTACATAAGTGCCGCTTAAACTGGTTCCCTGAACTATACTACTTGACTGCAACAGGCTGTGGTACCATGACCAATGATACTTGACTTCAACATGCATGTACTTTATGTACTTTGACTGGTTCTCTTAATAGTGATATTTCAACACAACATGCTTTGTGCATGGGCTGGTACCCTGATCAGTGATATTTGACTTACTGCTACATAGTTTGTATGTAGGCTGGTACCCTGATCTGTGTACTTGACTGCAATACGCTTTATGTATAGGCTGATGCCCTGAATAGTGATACTTGATTGAAATTTACTTTGTGCGTAGACTGGTACCTTGAACAAAGATACTGCATGCTACATGTTGAATAACTACATATTATGTTTTTTTTTCCTAAAAATTAGTGACTGAGACTAAAGATTATCCACTTAATGTATATTTCTTTGCATTGTGATATTGAAAAAAAGGAACTGATTTTATAAAATCATTATACTATCTGTATTTCAGAGGGTTTTGTTGCTGTAGAACCCGAGGAGGCAATGGAGCCCACTCAGTCTGCGCCCAAAGTTGCAAATGCTCCTAAGAAGTTGTTCCGTCGAAATATCAGTGATCAAAAACCAGCTTTTAAAAGGCAAACTAGCCAAGCTTGCAGTGTGATGTAGATTTTCTGCTCTGAACTTGTCAACATTTTTATTGACATATTCATGTTAAAAACTTTGTTGTACGATGGCTATATTTCTAACTGGCGTAGATAGAAGATGATTTAGCCACTGCTCTTCAAATACCTCGGGAAATGTTGTGAACTTTTTTCACAATTAGGTACTTTTTGTTTTAATGCTGTGTAAGCCACACCTATAAATATTGTTTGTGTTTGTTAATGAATGTGACGATACGTAAATGAAGTCTTTCATCTACGAGAACAAGACATATTAAATTGAAATTTGTGTAAAAAAAATTGTATGCTTGATTTTTTTTCTATTTCTTCACAAGTCAATATTATCTTTTCTAGTAAAGTTTATCGAACTTAATTGACCCTGTGAAATAAGGCCACCATGTAGATTATGGCCTCTCATGATCAAATAGTCCACATACACCTCCGCGTAAATTAGTGTGATAGCTGTACTTTTCTCTCAATGTGGAGGCTTTTTTCTCAGGTTTGTATGAATTTGATATTACAGATTTTTTTATTATTCTTTATCCATATTTTCAGGATAAAAATCATTTGTATGCTTTTATATTGTAATTGTTTTTGAATATATTTTGCACCTTTTTTGTGATAATCATAGTATTATGTTGTTAATGTCACTCTTATACATGACGAAGTCCGTCCTATCATGATTTGTTTTTGTATCATGTTTGTATTGAAGATTATTATTTATTTTAACTTATGCACATAAATTATTTCTAAAATTTTATTTACAATATTTCATGTAAAAATGTTTGGAAAATTTGTCTTTCACTGTTTTTTTTTCAAAAAAAAATACAATAAACTTTACTTAGCAACCACCTTTACATTAAATACATATTGAAATAAATAATATTTATAATGTGAACAGATTTTCAATATTTCCATATTATGTTAACCTAACAATGAGACCAGATCAATATTAAGATTTATTTTTACTGAATTTTTTTAAACTATTTTTGTAATTATTTATGTATATTTATATGACAATCATACTTTTTTTAATCATTTACTATTGGTTCAAAAAAAAAAACGTTCTGTACAGAGTACAGACCATTCTGAGTTACTGGTCACCTATAAATGAAGGCATCCATGTGAACAACTTTACACTTAGGTGTACATTTAATAAATAATAGAACAAAAATTTTCCTCCATTTGAAGGCCAACTGTGCTTAAATGCCACATTTCTTCTCTCCCTTTGTTTAACAATTTAATTGATATTCAATACATATTAAACTATGCTCAAATGCGTCAGATATTCCTTTCGTGTCATTCCAAATATAATTGCTCACTTCTTGTTGATTTTTTATAGGGATCTTAGAAATTTGTATTTTAGGATGTTTTTACTGGTGTCATTTTCTGTACAATTCTTGACTGTTCATAGGGGATTTAATCAGCTGACTCACACAATTTTGTAATTCAAACATATCGTCATGGTATCTAGCAGGAGCTAGATTCTAAATTTATGATTTATTTTTCAAAATCAGGAAACTTATATTATTTGATGGTTAGTTTGATAAAATCAAGATTTATCAAGAACCTGAATTCAGCGTTAATTCATGACATACTTTCTTTAGATCTTCAAGTACATGTAATTATGAAGAACTATCTATTATGTTTGTCCTATATGTTATACTGTTGATTAAGTTTCAATCTAGCTGTAGCATATTTCATGTTAATGATATGTATCAATGATATTTTCTTTCATGAGGTTGATGATTTTTTCGCAGGCTTTCATTTTTGTGTCTTTCTAATGTATCAGGAGTAGTGTCCCTTTGAAAGTTTTAGAAAAAATAAGTAGTTGAATGGTTGCATGAATGATTTAATACTGTCTTTCATGAAATGTTATGCTTACTTTTTGCTGCGGATATTACGGGCACCACATTGAAGTTAAATGCAATAAAATACATGTTTTAATTGTTTATTTATTAGTTCTTAGATACATATCATATACATATTATCATTGATTTCTGTTTAATTTATTGATTTCTTAAACATCTCTTCCATACATTCTGCATATCATCTTCGTAATACTTGTTCTAGTCTGTCTCAGAATACACCTGCACTTCTCTAAATTTACTCTTGTTTGACTTTTTCTTTATTCACATTGGACTCATTGAACAAAGTATTTGTACAGTGTGCATTGCCCTTTTGGGGGGCCTCCTTGGTGGAGTGGTTATGGTCTCTGACTTGTAATCACTAGCCCCCTCACTGTTGTGGGTTTGAATTCCACATGTGAGGATGCTGTCAAGCTAGCTAACGGAAGGTCAGTGGTCTTACCCATGTGTATACCTTGGGTCTTCCCTGACATTAAAGCTGGAAGAGTTGCCAAATGACCTTGACTGTTATGCAACATACAACTTCAGTGGTAAACCTGTCTGCTTCAGGTTTAAATACCTTGGAACAAGGAGTTTGAACCCTAGGTGTCCTTTACTTCTATTTCCACTCATTATTTTTATTGAACAAACATCATTAGCCATACTTGAGTCAATTATGGTCAGAATGATGTTAATGTTTTGGTAATTATTAAGACCATATAACAAAATCCTGCTAAAATAAATCTAGATAGCCATGATCACATCATACCACAAGGGGAAATATTCTTTAGGGTTTCATTTTTCACATAGTTAGTTTTTTAATAAAGAACTTGTAATGATAAAATACAATGATAATTTAGTTGCACAATAATCTTTAATGCCGACAACATGAACACTGTATTTATAAATAAGATAATATTATCAGTACAGTTTTTACTTTGAATAACTCAAAATCAGTACAGTTTATTCTTTTAAACAACTCAAAAATATCTTAAAACTCAGTTCACTTAATTTGAGAACAGATGAAAAAGAGTTTATCTGAGACAACATCTGCTATATAAGAAACAACAACACACTGAATCATAACACTAATGTTGTTCTCACATCGAGACTATTTACTGGTCAGTTTATCATAGTTTCCGTGTAAGAACATCACAGGTTCAATTAGATGAGGAGCAATGGAGTTCCTTTGCTTTTTAAATAATTTCTCACTGACCTCGTCTTTAGTTCCTAGCAAGGCTGGAATGAACACATACTTTTTTGCAACCTCCGATAACAATGGAAATGATTTCTGTCGATCTCTCCACCATGTGAGAGGTGAAGCTGAAGAGCTGACCTGCATTTCACATTTGTAACGATTGATCTCCACAGAGATGCTGTCTTCTTCTGCTTTGTCTTCTTTTAATTCTAGAATCACATCAGCAAACCAGTCATCAGCAGAGCTATCCGATGCTTGCACAGTCTGATTTTGAAGTTTTAATTTCTTCGACTTAGGTTCATGGTCAATAGCACCAGCTTTCTCTTTTCCACCAGAATCTGTCCATAAAACACATGAAGGTTCCTGATAATCATCGTCTACTTCAATCTTAACTATAGTTTCAGTTTTGTTGGGAGAATTAGAAGAAGAGCTTTGTGTTGGAGTAGACTGGTTCTTCAAATCTAAAGCAGACTTTTTCAACAAATCATATGCACGACCCTGATCAGACTGGTTCACAAATTTTAAACATTTGAATCTTGGATCAAGAAAAGAACTAAGTAACAGAAAATCCTTGATATTATCATTTACATAACTTTCTTTTAAAGCTGATATCATTTTTGTTTTGAGCTCAGCAATAATTTGTGAGTCAGCATCAGTATTAGCTAAACTTATTTCCAGTTTTTTCAATACTGGCAGCACAACAGATGCTGTTGGGTACTTCATGTCCTTGGTCAAAGTTAGAGCAGTTTTTAGAGGCAGCAAAATGTTGATCAAAGTTTGAATCAAAGCAAAGTCTGCAGACATCAACTTTTCTATCTTTAGTACACTAGGAGTTTGATCCATACATGCAGCAATCACCGCATTGCTTTGATCCAGGATTATTTCAAACATTTCCAGACAAGAAGTCCATACTTCAACATTACAGCTAACAAGTTCTTTAGCTGGCATATTTAAAGCATTCTGCTTTTCAGCAAGCACTGCTTTGGCTTCAAATTTATTAAAACTTCTAACAACCTTCTGTACTTTCTTAATCAGATTTGCAGTAACAGTTTCCTGAATACAAAGTTTGGCTGTCTTCTCAATAGTGTGACACAAAGCTTCCAAAAGGATACAGTTTTTACTCTCAGCAAATTGGTCAACTATCTCATTACCATCAGAGACAATTATTGATCCACAAAGGCCATCATCTGTTATCTTTTCAAGCAGGATTTCTGTAACTTCATCTACATCATCACTGGGTAATTCTGATGTACACAGAGTATAATTTTTCATTTTCCAGTTATCAAACAAAGCGCTAACATATATTGTCACGTAATGATAGCAAGAAGTCTCCCAAAATTCAATCTTAAAGCTTTTATTAGATGCCAAAGTTAGTTCAGAAAACACAGCAACCTGTAACTCAGAGTGTCGTTTGAGAATCATATTAGTGACATCTTCAGATGATGGAATGATTACATTTCTTCTACCAAGTCCAATAAGTCTTTGAAATCTAGATGCATCCAGGCTCTCAATGGGTAACAAGTCATGAATTATCATCTCAAATATTAGTTCCCTAACAGACATAAATCCATTATATGACTCAACGTCCGATTCTGCAAAGGAGCCGCTAGAATTCTCCTGGGATGGATTTTCCTTGTTGTAAGACATTTGAGAGTCTCCTGAATGGGTACCTGGTTCAACAACCCAGTTAGTGTGGTGTCCAACATTTCGACTGAAGGTTACAGAACTATCAACAGGCAGAGGTGCAACAGAGATTTCCTCACAGTACGTCTGGCGAGGACCACGCGGTGGAGTTCCAGCATGCAGAAATGCATCTACCATAGACTGGCTGGAGAATACGGAGACTGAATTCGTTTCAGAATTAACAGATCTGTTAAGCGATGATCTACTGTAGCCATACTCCTGCGAAGATGCCACATTTTTATGGTGATGAACAATGTGTGTGCGAAGATTAGTAGTGTTCCCCGAGTAGTTGATTCCTCTCTTGCATAATTTACATATAGCACGACTTTTATCCAAGTTTCCATAGCAATTTTTGTAGAATCCGAAGAATTCCCAGACAGAACTTTTCACTTTACCAGGAAATGGAAACACTTCCCTGTCATCCTCTTGTGACATCTTTTATAGTCTAAAAAGTATTTTTTCTTATATCTAATATAATTTGGATGAGGCCAGTTCCAATGGATCAACTTCAAAAGCTTTATGAAAATGGTTATAATTCAGTAATGGACATCCAAATCTCATTAAATCAACATTCTCTGATTAAGTTGCATCAAAATGTTTAAACACAAATTAATACCAGACATCATGTGAAAGTCAGTCATAAACGCTGAATGCTTTAGATACATATTAAACACAATTTCACTGATGAGAAAATATCAATCGTGAAGGTAAAGTCTTCGGTTCACTTCTGATATTGAGACATCAGCTAATGGTGGAGTAGTTCCTGACTGCTTTGGATTTTCTTGGTGAATGGGTGCAAATTCATCTAAAAATAGTAAAAGTAAGATGGATTGGTTAAATACTGTAAAAATAGAAACAATTCATGCAAAAAAGTAACAGTAACATGGATTGTTGAAAAATTTAACAACAGGAACAATTCATATAAAAATATACAGTAACATGGATGGGTTTAAAAAAGTAACAATATAAACTACTCATCTATTACTGTACCCTGGATTGGTTTAAAAATCTAAATTTAATAGAAACAATTCACTAATTCATCTAAAAATAGTAATATGAGTTGGTTTGAAAAACTCTTAAGTGATTAATCATTCTGGAATCCAATAAAAAACATTTATGAGGGAAAACTTTAATTTTTTTGCCAAAAAAACACCAGCAATTTTTTTCCCCTTCTTGGGATGGGTAAACAGACCCTTCCTAATCGTAAAAAAAGACAATTTTTCCCAAAGACCTAAAAATTCCAAATTTTGGCATTTTTTCCCAATTGGACCAGACCCGGACCCTTACTTTATATTGCAAAAATAGTCAATGAACACAAACAAACAAAAATATATGCATGACCTGAAAGACAAAAATTGTGTTTACCTGTAATCAAATCAATAGAATCCAGTCTTGCAGTACATAGATGAATATATCCAAACCAAGCGGGGTATGCTAATAACCAGAGAACACACAAGTAGCACGGAACTGCAACAGCCCAATATCTGAAGTAGATATAATGTTCTTGCAATACATATCTCAAAATTGAAATATTTCAGAAAATGCAATGAACATTGTAACACACTGTGATTAAAGCTGTATGCCCATCATTTGGAGCAAGTAACAGCTGCCTTTGCCATCTTTCAAATTAAGTATATAGTTAGTTAATTGAAATTTAACTGTTCCAAAACCTCCTTTGCACTCTGTAAAGAATATGCACAAAAGGTATTTTACAATATGTTAAATTGTACTTGACCACAAAAACATTTATTTGTGTTAACAGAAATATTAGAGGACTACATTCCTTAATTAAAAAACATGCTTGCGCTATGTTCAGCACAAAAATGAAGCAATTTTAACAAGACACATGTGCTTTCAAAATCAGAAACCACGTTCTAGATATCATAGAATATTGTTGAAAAAATCTAACGTACATCTGAACCGAAGAAAATGTAACTGCCTCATGATACTTACTTCTGTGGCCAGTATGAAAGACCAATAGCGTCTAACCAAGTATCAGGTATGAAAGCCCAAACTATATACACAACTGAAAGATTAATTTATCAAAAATAATTTAAATCCACAATTAAATAATAACAAATAATATTAATTAAATACTCACAAAATATATCACATGATTCCATCAAATTCATGTATCCTGGGGGAGTCTTTTACATAAACACTGTCAGCAAAATTGCCAATTTAACCATAAAGAAAAATTAACTCATACATTATTCTGAGATAAAACATGGTTGTCTGACAAAATATTAAAGGCCCATAATATATATTGGCTTAAAATTTTAGAATTTAACTGGACATGAGTGTCAGTAATTCACTAAATTTCACACCTGATCTGATGAAATCATTTACAGAAGGACAGAAGTCTGACAGTCCTTTAACTGAATTTTGTTTCAGACAAAGCAACTGACAAACGTAAAAAGTAAGACTCAGAATTGAAAAAAACTAATACCTGGCAAAAACCTAACCCAGGGCAAGACTGGGAATTGAACAATTATACAAAGAACTAAACAATAAATAAAGACTTTTAAACAAACAAATTATTAATATATTATGCCTTTTCATACAAAGGACCAATAATGTATGTAAAATGTATACATTTATGCTCGAAGAGAGTTTACAACGAAAAGTATTACATTTCCTACAATAGTAATTTATTGATTTGTATAAAGAGTAATAAATTCAATGAATTATATTATTGAAGGCAGAAATTCTTTCCAATTACATTAACAGTGCAACTTACCAAAGAACACATATGCAGCCAAGTAGAGAACAAAGCCATATATAGCACGTACTGGAGTGGGTGATGGTGATGACATATCAGATCATTTCAGTGAGTTACCAGTTCTGTAATCAACAACGTAATGTATGATACATCTATTCTAATATTCATATGATATTTACAAGAAATGTTTAGAACTTAATATCTCTGCAACAGAACGAAAGCGATCAATTAGCACATATTTTAGGACAGACGTAGTTTGAAATTATACACTATATCGATCCAAAACATAAACTCTACATAAAAATAAATGTAAAACCAAACCCAATTGAACAAGGGACCTAACAATGTAGGTACGAAATGTATTGAGGACGAATAAAAAGTACTCGCTGGATTAATCCAACAAACACGCGCTGAATGGCAACAAATTGGAGATCACACTAATTAACTGTGTAATGTATTCAAAAGAACTTACATGATGACAATATGCAGTGATTAGTCCATGATGACACAGGTAAAATTTATTTCGGCTTTGTCTATTGCTGTTGCGGCTAGGTCTACATGTTCAACACTGGCGAATGAAATTATCGCCATCATCACAAATATCCGTCCCGATCAGTCAATGACTAGCTTTTGTTCCTTGGTTTGTTACAACATAACACCTTTTAGATGCCGTATTGATATTTCATTCACTCCAGAAATTAACAAGTTAATTTCTTAAATGTTAAGATTGACTTTATTGATTCTGATACGGTGGTGTTTTTGCTTTATCCAAGGAAATTCTGGACAAACAAGGGAGATAACCGCGTTTACGAACGGGCATTAACTGGTTCTCGTTCAACGTTGCAGTGCATTATACAATCGGCAATCCTCGGCTAACTCCACTTCGCTCCATACTAACAATGTAGAGAGACATCCGAGTAGTTCCGAGTGGTTATAGTGCTCCGTAAACTGGTACCCGCTGGCTCTGGTGTACAGAGAACGGGGACCAGTTTAAGTACACCGAAGCAATCTCTATTCAGAGTTGTCGTTCGTTATCTATATGTATGTGTAAACTGGTCCCCGTTCCATTTTGCAGTGCACCAGAGTCAACGGGTACCAGTTTAATGTATGTGATGGATAACGAACGACAACTCTGGGTAGAGATTGTGCACCGAAGTATAAACTGGTTCCTGTTGACTCTGCTTGTACAGAGATTTGGTGCACTACAACATGACGGGGACCAGTTTAACCGAAGTACAACCAGTGTCAATGGGAAACAGTTTATGCTCTGTACAGACAGTCAAAAGGAACCAGTTTAAAACAGCCCACGGCGATTTCAGCTTTTTTTTATTCGGACCTTCCTCTGGCGCAACTTAATTTCTGTGCGTGGATTTAAAATGTGGGCACATTGCGTTTACTGATGCTTGTTATTTTTAAAAATATTTATCAGCAATAGGGTTCAACTACCTTCGTAACTGAAACAAAATATTGATAATGAACTATTGGTCTCAGTTGGCTACGCCCATGTTTTATATTATCTGGGCCTGATACGTAGATCTATATTGGTCATAGGTATTATCAAAATATAGAATAATGATTCAATTTTTTGAATGCTTCATGAAATTGAAAACAAACTGTCTTGATATCGAAGTAGCTTCGTGACGCACCTGTTTTTTTGTAATTGAGCTATATATTAAAGTACGTCAAATCCCAAATGCATGAAAAAATGTTGTGTAAAATATTATGAACTTTAGTAAATCCATCAAACATATAAAAAATAACACTTAGTTTTTCCCTGAAGTACGTGTGACAAAGACTTAAGAAGATAGAAAAACAAACCTTTATATCTTAGCTAATAGCCTTTATATGAAAATGATTTTTGGACACAGTTGGCCTTCAAGCACAGTTGGTCCTTAGACACAGTTACTTGGCACTTTCGCACAATTTATCTTTGTACACAGTCGGTCTTTGTATTGATACAGTTGGCTTTCAAGCATTATATACTGGCTTTATTCGGTACATTATTTTGTGATGTCATAGTACGTGTGCTGAAGAGTGGCTTTGTTTACATAGAGGTCTTTATTCAAAGGTGGTCGTTACTTCAGGTCTTACTGTACATCGACTCATAGGCTGACCTTCCTGAGGTCAATGTCGAAATGAATTTATATATTGTGTACATATGCTGGCTATATCAGTATGTAAACGAATCATTTTCTGTGTCAACCAATTAATCATTACATATGTAACCTTATCCACTGTGTCAACATTATGTATCTCCCCTTTACACACAAACTGTCAGTCGTCTGAAAACTACATTTACATTAAACTACTCTAATACTATCAAAGGTTTGGACATATTATGTAAACTTGTTTTTTCCAACTCGTGATTATTTGATTAGTGACTGAAGTAAGTACAGTGATTTTTTTAACCTGACTGAAATTCCTCGATCCTCTACCTTTGACTCCATTCCAGGCTGTATTTCAGTCACACCAAATATATCCCAAGCGTGAACAAAACATCTTTTGTCAAGAACCTGAAAATACTCGTGTGTAGCATTTATATAACTGGATATGCGCAGAAATTTTCCGGAAAACAATATTTCGTCATTGGCTCAGACAAGTACTCGATTACTCTTTGGTAGTGTTCGATGCTCGTGATGACATTGCGATTGAATCAGTCACACTAATTAATGACATTTAGTCAGATTTGTTCGGTATGGATGTTGTGTTCCGATATAGCGCGGATTTTCACGTACCCATACGACCTTTTATACTCGCCAATCTACCTACCTTTACACCTCATGGATATTCATGCACATTGTAATGAACAAAATTTGTGAAAGCTCACGTGAATTCCCACCATATAGTAAGTATAATATGATTTTAATGAATTAAACACACCATCTTACGAAAGAGTCATATAAAAGTATTATGTATCCGAAATACTCGTGTACTCTTGGCACGGGTAATTAGATAATAATTTAAATAATAGTGCCTCATAATTTTCTGGTTATCTCTACTGGTCCAGACAAATGTGGTAAAATGGCTTTTAAAAGAATTTTTAATCAATCAAATTCTTGACCGAGATGGGGTTAAACTAGTTATTTTCAAAACGTTCCATATTCTTGAATCCACTTCAACTGAGTCTTGACTAGTGCGTGCCTGATTTATCTTTACTCTATGTGTAGATACCACATACAAATATGGTTGCCAGAACATTCAAAGGATTATTAGTAGTTGCGATGGTTGTGGTACTAATTGCTTATACAGCACGCCCAAGATTTCCAGAATCAGCAAGCAACCATGGCTTGAAAACATTTGTTGGCCTCGGCGTGAAACTGACGGAACGGCTTGTAAGTAGTATGATTCTATGTGATGAATAAATCTTCGTATTTGTGTGTAAGACGTAAAACATACGTACACATTGTAATTTGTTGTTTGTTTTGCGTTTTTTTTATATGAGGGGAATGTTAACGTTGTAACAACAGCCTGGGTCATATGGCGATTATTTCAGCTTTTAGCGGTAGGGGAACACCCCGGGCGAAATTTAGTTGTTCTTGAATAGTGTTCTGGAAATAAAAGAGCTGAAAATAGGAAAAGTGATCTATTGTTGTTTGTCATGTAATTCTTTTGTTTATTATTTATTTATTTATTTCGAAATTAATAGATCTTAACGCACGCCTATTAAATTAGTCATGTTTTCATGTGTGCTAAAAGACGAGCCTATAGCAAATGGAAAGTGTGATATCGTCACCTGTTTTATCTGCACTAGTTAGTTACAAGCCTTATTTCCACATACATGAGAAGCAGACTGTCATCAGTTATTTTTTAGATTCTCTAACTTTTATCAAATGACCGTTTACAGTGAGGATTTATATTCTACATGAGGGTCCTGAATTCCGGTAGGATTTTATTTAATTGATTATACTTTAAATAATGGCATTATCTAAATATATTACAGAGTGATATTGGTGGAAGTATGGGTCTTTCTAGAGTAAACATCTCAAGGGCATTGCTTAATACTCTATCATTTTTAACAAGATATAACGAAAATGTTGAGGTAAGATTTCGCCGTATTACTCCTAAAACGTCTGTGTTAAAGAGTTGATGTGAATCATGAAACAACTGTTCGTAACTATAACAGTATGGTTATGCGCAATATGTAAATGTGTTTTTTTCTCGTAAAATATAAAGTTCTGAAGACAAGACATCTGTTTCAAAAGCATTATACATGTATTAGCCTTGATCATGTTCTCATGCGCGTGAATAATGTAAATCTAGTACTACTCATTTTAGTAACTACTTATTGTATATGACAGACATTTTCTATAGAATGAGAAATGCCTCCTGGCTTGGTGCAAGTATTCACGCCACCTTTATTTTGTGTCACCATTCAGATTTATAAGACAACAATGGACGGAGTTGAAGTTACGGTTTTTAAACCTGTTGGAAAGTCCAGCGTCCTGAGACCAGGAATTGTGTTCATGCACGGTGGTGGCTGGGTTATTCTGTCACCAGGTGGATATAACATAACTTCAGTCATATTAATTATTCTTCGCTTATCCATTTTTGTGACAACCCGCGTTGCTCAATAGGGAGAACATGCGGAGGAGCTGGCAGTTACTTGCGTAAAACAAGGTTATCAGTACTGATAAATAATTCATGAACATTGCTTTAGTTAAATGCCCGCTGGTTTATAACTGACTCACTATTGAAAACAGGCATAACCCCTAAAAAACGAGAACTAGTTTTGTATATCTTGGAATATTCATATATGTACAAGTATACTAGTAATTAAGGTGATGTGTAACTTACATTTATGTTCACGGTCTTTTCATTAACCAGCGTTAACCACTGATCAGAAATACATACATGCGCCCAATGTCTTATGTTTAATTTAAATGTTTACTTATATACCATCTTTTAAATAGAATTTGTGTTAAATTGAAATCCTAATTTAGCAGCATACTGAGTATAACATATGTGAAATGGACAGTGTAATCTATTAAGGAAAAATACCTTGCATCGACCTGTGGTCAGTGTCAAGGTGCATAAGATTTGTTCAAGAGAACAATTTACTGCACACATATAATCTATGGTTTGCGTAACCCGCGATGAAGACAAAAAGCGAAGATCCTATTTTATTTTGATTACAGTTTTAAATTCTTGTTCTCAGATCAGTACTCTATGCTTTGCCAGGAGTTGGTCATGCAAACACAAAGTGTTGTTGTGTCAGTTAAGTAGGTATAATTTTAATGTACATTATTTGTACTCACCCATTTACATACAAACATAGCCAAACTGATTTGTTTTCTCTTTTACAGCCTCTCTTATCTACTAGTACTTTGTTTAGAATTTCAGTAAAAAATTGATTATATGCAAGAGTTCTGGCAAGCAAATAAATAAACAGTTGTACGAAATGTGCAAAAAGATAAAAGTTGATAGTTAGCAAATGTACACAATACAATTTGTTTTCTGTTTAAAGCTACCGTAAGGCCCCAGAAAATATATACCCAATACCACTGCAAGACTGTTTGACAGCCACAAGATATTTACTTAGAAACGCTGAAAAGTATGGAGTTGATAAAAATAATGTTGGTGTCAAAGGTAAGGTCTGCATTTACTGCTGACGCAATAGTATTAACCTTCAACATTATTTTGAAAGTGTAATGGTCAAATGCCAGAGTAAACGACTAAGAACTTGATATGTCAGAAATAGTTTGACCTAGTCCATGTTTGACGATTATTTTAATGACTTGCACTGTGGTAAATAAGAGTATAAATTTAGTTCAAAATGTTCAATCGAGATTTTCAGTTGTTATATTAATTCATTGTTTGTTAATGTTGTTGGATAAAAACAGCAATATGTTGATGTACATAATTTCTTTCTTGTTAGGAGACAGCGCAGGAGGTAATTTGGCGATGGCGGTATCTCTTAAGCTTTCCAAAGAAAACGACATTCCGAAACTGAAGTTTATGTCTTTAGATTATCCAGTGTTACAAGTGTTTGATTTCAACTTGCCTTGCTTAAGAAAATATGTTGATGGTCCTAGTTTTATTACTAAGAAATCAATTGCCACATATTGGTTACTGTATGCCTTTGGAAACACCTCGTATTTTGATATGCTGTATAATAACAAGCATGTTACGAAGGAATTGCGTGAATCAAATTATGCAGAATATGTCAGTCCAAAGCTCCTTCCAAAAGACATGCAAGACGAAATTCCAGATGAAGAAAAACAAGATTATGAAAATTCGTTAGAAATTCCAGATGAACTTTCTGAGAAGATTGTTGATCCCTTGATTGCACCATTGATGGCCTCTGATGATGACTTGAAACTTTTACCTAAGACTTACATATTTAACGTGGAATTTGATGTCCTAAGAGATGATGGCTTTATTCTTGTGAGAAGAATGAAGCAATTAGGTTTGGATGTTGTTCACTCTTACTTGTCAACAGAGGAACATGGATTCCTTAGCTTGTTAGCTCTTGATCCATCAGTTGCTGATGAAATCAGCAGATTTGCAACGTTTTTTAATGAGACTGTTGATCGAAATTAGTAAATGTATTGATCATGTATATCATATACTAGTATTATTTATATGTGGTCCTTGGAAAACTTTTGCGTTTCATAATATCATCATAACTGATATTTTCATTGTTCATTTTTGTCGCTTCTTTTGTTGTAGTTTGCTCTTGTTTGTTTTATCATAGAAGTAAGCGTGGTGCATATGTACTTGATCAATGCGTGTTTGTTGTTAGTTGGAGTCTTGGTTGTGATCAGTTAACTAAGAATTCCAAAGAGTTCCAAAGGTGCCAAATCCAATTCAATATTTATTTATTCGTTGTCATTGCCTGTATCTGTTGTTAATGTTCAATGCTGTTGAAATGATCATGAAGAATGGTTCATAATATATATTACATATCAACAGTCTTGTTATCTATGTACAGGTTATTATAACTCAATATAATAATGTGCATCTAGGTTGAAACTGATCTAAAAATGACGTTTTTGCCTACGCGAAATTAAGCAGCATAAACTGCCTCATAATCTACATAAGGCCTTCCCATACAAATTCTAAATCTTATAACCTTTATACGTAATCACTGTCAGTCACATTTCACTCAGCGACGAGCTGTCGATAGAGACTTCCTTGTCAAAATGTCATTCACTCTTTAGCTCACTCACACATGTATTGATAAGTCCAACCAAATTACCTTCTGGAAAAAGCCAACTGCGCATGGTGGTCCAGCGAATACCCTGTCCACTCCTTGGAAGCCTGTGTCCACAGGTTTGACTCTATGTATTTTACATACATAGTAAGTCAGGTTTAACGCCTCAACAACAGCCAGGGTCATTTTGCGACTTTTCCAGCTTTAACGGTGGAGGAAGATCCAAGGCGTACACTTAGGTAAACCACCGACTTCCCGTGAGTTAACTTGACAGTTTGTTTCCTGTGGTTCCTTTATCTCATTCAGTTGATGAAGTTGTCTTACATTTTGAATCCTTACTTTTCTGTCTAACCATACCATATTTGTCTTTTTGTCTCCTCTGTAATAACTAGGGTTATCCATACTGTAAGAATACATCGATGTAATTTCTAAGTGATGTTTTTTCTAAGTAAACCTGTTTGTGTTATGACTTTGTTAGGCTTTATTGCGTAATGGATACCGCTGTACATGTATTTATGCCAACAAATCAAAATAAATATGCCGATTATCTGGCGCTATAAGGAATACGCGCTTCTGGATCAGGGTCAAGTGCGGATTTAGGGGGGGGGGCGATGCCGGCGTGCACCCCCTCTGAAATCTGGCAAGCATAAGTAAAAAAACGTCAGTTATAAGCTGATTATGTCCATATTCTACATAAACATGATAAATAGACTTAACGCCCCCATAACCAAAAATCCTGTATCCGCCCTTATAAGGTGACAATTAGTTCGTCAGCCTTTTAAAATTGTACTCAATGTCTAACGACTAGCATTAACTATATCACGTTTTGACTTGCATTTATACGGTATGTAAACCGCGGATACATAACATGTATTATCCTTTTCCATTTTGCTCTTTGTAACATTGTGCAATAAATCAATTGGTTATTTTTGGTATCTTATTGGTCATAATTTTATTTATATGCATCTACCGGATTTGCAGGCCCTGTTACATGGTTGTTAAACCGATACGTATTATATACACTTGCATCAATAATATCACAGTCTATATACACATATGCTCATGTATCAGAGGACATATCCACGTACACGTATTCAAACAAAAATCATGGATTAATGTGAATCTTGTGGAAGTTAACGTTGAAGTTAAGATAAACATATCTATTTCATAAATACATTGAGGTAAGCGCGTTCATTATATAAAATAGTCCTATTTTTATTTGTATACACACTCCCTTACAAACATACCGGTTTAATAATGTGAAATACAATGTAACATGGCACCGCATTATGATCCATTTGCTGTAACCATAATTATGGCAAAGTCAGTCTGAAACGTAGGATCTTTTCAATATTCTGATGACTGACCGAAATTAATTATCTAATCATTTATTTATACTTACATGTTCTGTTCTGTGTCGTCTGCTGATAATGCCTAAATTATCACCTACATTTAATCTCAGGTATACGTAGTGTTTGAATCACCTGAGCAAAGACTGCCGATTGATAAAAGCTACCACGGGACAATTTTAACTGTAACATACGTAGTAAATTATCGACTCTTTAGCGGACAGACTGCAACTGAGCAAAATACTTCACACTAACGAAAATGCTGTCATTTTATTGACTGTTCAGTAATATCTACCCCAAAGAGCAGTACAGTTATTATCAACTTACCGAGTGAAAATTGGAGATATTTATCGATGCAAAAACTAAGCGTATTTATCTGCGAGTTATTGAAAACAGCACTGCTACAATGCGTTCCGCTCGGGGTACCCCTAGTCCTGTCTACTTATTAACGAGGTTTAACTTTAGTATGTATGCTTTGTTTTCAATTTGCATTTTTCTAGAACGATCTCAGTGCTCGAGTGGTTAATGTCTCGGACTTGTAATCACTAGCCCTTCACGGCTGTGGGTTTGAATCCCAGCCGGGACTTGTAAAATTCGCATATATGGAATCTGTCCAGATAGCTTACGGAACGTCAGTGACATAGGGATTTCCTCAAACGTTCATAGTTGGAAGAGCCGCCATATGATCCTAGCTGTTAATATGACTTTAACTGAGTATATTTTTTCAGGATTCATATGAAAAATGTTTGCAGTAGCATTCAAAGGATTTGTTGTATTTGCTGTGTTGGTGGCATTGGTTGCCTATATTGCGCGTCCAAGGTTCCCAGATTCAGCCAGTAATCATGGTTTGAAAACAGTTGTTGGTCTAACGATGAAGTTTAACGATTTGGTCGTAAGTAAGACATAATTCTATTTTTTAAATGTAACAAAAAACAAGCAATATGACTATGTGATTTACCATTGGTTTGGTTTCACGATGGGTCTGTGTTTTCATTAGGAATTTATTGCCATTTTAACCGGTCTGTTAGTCGTTAGAACCGACCTTTTAGGTCGGCGGCCGGTTCCTAATGAAAACACTGTGGGTTAGTTCCAAAGTATACATTTATTCACTTGGATATCATCCGTTGTTGTTATTTGCTGTAAATATTTTCGTTGGCAGTTCGAAAGAGAAACGAATGATGACGTTATGGTAGTCAGTCAAAATGTTATATGCGAGAATGTTCCAGAAGATTCGGCAATACTGTTTTCTTCATTGATTCAGATTTTGGTTCATTTTGATCTTTGAGCTAAGTTAAAAGTTTTTAGACTCAAAACTCGTGCTTATTGTATGCATCCAGACTATATCGTTTTCAGCTGACGAAAATCCCCCAAACAATTAAAACTTGTTTGCACACGAGTTTGCACGATTTTTGAGTGTAAAATCCGCTTTCCCAGCTAAGATAAACGAATTAAACGGGCCCAAGTATTGTAACAATTTCATTTTAAAACATCTTCGTAATCAGAACTCCTTGATGTATGTTAGTGGACAATTAATCTTTATATGGACAATACATGCGTCTCTCAATTTAACTTACAAATTAATATTATTCACCGTCACTGATGTTGTAAAGTTTCTTCCAGGCGGACCTTGGTGGATGGATGGGATTTTCTGCGGTCAAAATTTCCAGGACCCTTAGTAATATGAAAGACACTCGCACACCCAATGATAATGTTGAGGTAGGATGCTTTCTATCGCGGTCCTTTGTAAAATGATTGAGCTAATATATTGTAGAATTATACTTAATATAGAAAGTATGTCCACATTTAAAAAGATTCAGTTATGCAGTTTATTGTTTTGTAAGCTGTTTAGACACTGTTTCCGTGTCGAAAAAAAACAGAATCATTGGAAGGATAAGCTATTTAAATATAACAATGACTAATTGTTCATACTGCTAATTATAATGCCATTATACAGGTATACACTACTACTATGGATGGGGTCGAGGTCCTCGTTTTTAAACCGGTTGGAAAGTCGGATGTTCTACGGCCAGGAATTGTGTATTATCACGGCGGTGGCTGGACTATTCTTTCACCAGGTAGATATTAAATAATTTCAGTATTTTGAAATTTCAGAGCCATATATTAGAAATGATTCGTTTAAAAGACACGAGTTTCTTAAACTTATTATCCGTATGTTTTCGAATAAAATTCGCGATCGATGAAAGTTTTCTTTTTTTTGTAATAAAAATGTTTATCATGAACAGTGCACTATGAAATAATGTTTTGAACTATTGAAGAAAGTTTTTCGGTATTATGTACAATTCACTTAATTTGCATTTATCGAGCGTGAGTGTTGATACTGGAGAAAATGGAAGTACATCATCAACAGCGTTCGCCTGTAAGAAGTGGAACACCATAGAAGCAGACGTTATTATAATCAGGTATTGGCAAAAACAGAAGCACCAAGAACTCCCTCGCGTATATATTTTTATTTTTCATTATAGTTTTTATTCCACTTGATGACTATCAGTTATCTGTGTATTTCCTTTTTTAAAAAAATAATTTGTTGTTTTATCTGGTATTTCAGATTCGTACTTCGGACTTTGTCAAGAATTGGTCATTCAAACACAAAGTGTTTTAGTTTCTGTCAAGTAAGTGTTTGCAAATCATTTTCTTTCTTCTTTCTTTTGAATGTCCGTTTGTGTAACATATACATGTATAAACAATCAGAAAGAAGGCATGGTTTAACCTCATTAACCCACGTGAAGTTGTTCTCAATAGTAGCAAGCATAAATGCTTAGCAATACAGTGGGTTATTTTACATTATGACGGCCGTTTCTTATCTGCAGACATGTCTCTGCTAAAGCATTTCTGAAACTTAAAACCATTCCCTATAGGATTTTGTTACATGTAACAACCAAATGGAGTAACAGAAAGATACACAACCATACAAGAGAATGTGAATACAGCCCAGCTTGAGTGAAAGAACAATTGTGTTCGCCTGTAAACAATGATCATACTTCTGGATATATTTGTGCAGTTAATAGTATATAACATATTAGAGAAACTCTTTATAAAGATCAACTTACATGCATGGAGGTCATATCATGGCTCTTTTTAGTTGCCTTTCTTTTTTTTGTTTGTATGGGACTTATTGTCTCTGGGGTTTAACGCCGTTTTTCAACAATTTGTCAGTTATATATGGCGACCGATTCACCTAACCAGTTTTCCTGGACTGTATACTAACCAGTACTAACTTCCACAAGGAGCCAGCAACTTCTCCACATATGGAGGAAAATCGACATTTTTGTAAAATTTTCATGGAAGGTTATAACCTGCCGCGACCGGGATTCGAACCTGGATCTCCGGGTTACAAGTCCAACGCACTAACCACTGGACCTCGGCCGTAGCCTGCCTTTCTTTATATGTTGGACCGTCTATGAATGAATTATTACTTAAGGTTATGATAAAGGTATGGTATTTAATTTACATATCATATTGACGCGCTTTGTTTGTTAATTCATTGACAGTTACAGATTGGCACCGGAGCATATATATCCAATACCACTTGAAGATTGTTTGACAGCGACTAGATATTTTCTGAGAAATGCTGAAAAATTTGGAGTTGATAAAAACAATATTGGTGTGAAAGGTAAGATGAAAATACAGTCACACCTTTGTTAAAGACCTCCTGTGACTGAACTCTACCTGGCTATAAAGACCAATAGTGCCATATCCAGTACAAAACAACAATTTGCAGTTTATTTCAACCTCTGAATAAACACCACCACAAATGTAAAACATTTTTCACTCTCATGATTGTGGTTGTTATCGACAAGTTTGACAACATTCACTTTTAATGCTGGATGAGTTTTTAATTCCATTTTGTAAACTTCAACAAATTTAAATCCTGGTAGCAATAAATACTACTGTCCAATCTGAGGAAGATTCCACGAAAAGATATTGAATACTGCAACTCGTAATATTGTCGTTCATTTTTTTTCAGGAGACAGTGCTGGTGGTAACTTGGCAATGGCGGTATCCCTAACGCTTTCAAAAGAAAACGACGTTCCAAAACTGAAGTTCATGTCTTTAGATTACCCAGCCTTGCAGGTGTTTGACCTCAACTTGCCTTGTTATCGAAAATATGACAATGGACCGGGCTTCCTCACGAAGAAAAGGATGGTTGAATACTGGTTGTATTATGCTTTTGGAGATATGACCTATTATGACATGTTCTACAATAACAAACATATAACGGAAGACTTAAAGAAATCAATCTATGCACAATATGTGAACCCAGCGCTGCTTCCAGAAGATATGCAAGGTGGTGAACATTCAGATGTAGACATTGTGGATAGTGAATTACCAAATGTGGTGAGAATGCCTGAAGAACTCACTAAGCTGATAAGTGATCCTTTGTTTGCACCATTGATGGCCTCTGATGATGACTTGAAACTTTTACCTAAGACTTACGTTGTTAATGTAGAATTTGATGTTCTAAGAGATGATGGCTTTATTCTAGTTAAAAGAATGAAACAGTTAGGTCTGGATGTTACCCATACGTACCTGTCAACAGAGGAACATGGATTTTTTAATGTGTTTGATCTTGATCCTACAGTTGCTGATGAAGCAAAGAGGTTTGCGATATTCTTCAATAAAACTGTTGACAGAAATTAGTTGATAGTATAGAGGGTTTACCATGTCTGGGGTTATAGCATAATTTCAATGTGATCTAAATAGTGTCCATATCACTTTTGTCTCCTGTTTTTATTCAAAATATAATAAAACCCTACTTAGATGTTACAAAAATTATGGAAAGCACTTATTCTGTGCTGGTTTTCTGTGTTTGTTCTATGCTTTAGCTTGATAATGAGGCCAACCCATTATATAGAACTTTTTGGTTGGAATGCAGTCTTAATGTCCACGTTTAAGTTAAGTTCATTATTTGCATTTGAATGGAGTTATTCTTTTAATTCTGATACCTTACCTTATGATGAAATTAATTGTAGTCTGTATTATGATGTTTTATACGTACATTTATTTTGAATATTTAGCCTTTATGTTTGTATCGTATATTTTGTATATTCTATTGTATAATCATAGTACATTTTATCTGTCAGTGCTAACCAGTGTAGTTGTCAGCGCCTCTTTTTTATTTCTAACATTGTTTTTTTGTCATCTAAATGCTCAAATGTTAGCACACTTGCAGCATGAAACTATGTGTTATAAATACACATAAAACCTTAATCTGATAATTAATGTTTAGATTAGAAAGGTACATTAAATAGCAATTTACTTTCGAAATTTCCCATTTTTTGCCATTTTGGAGTGCAAAGATTCCTGACTTGAGTCCTGACTTTTTAGCATTAAATACATAATTAAATAACAGGACCAGCTGAGATGTTCGGTTTAGAGTGGAATATGGATGATACGAAACGTTCTGATTTGGGAGGTTCGACAGTACTAACCAGTGCTCTTAGGTTATCTACCAGTACTAACCAGTGCTCTTAGGTTATCTACCAGTACTAATCAGTGCTGCTAGGTTATCTACCATTACTAACAAGTATTCACTTAATCCATTATAAACTGCCTACTACAGGTATTAGTATTACTTAATATTTTCTTGTGTTAACATATATATTTTGTGTATGAATGTTATTTTAGTATACAAACATTATATAATAGGTAATGGAAAGCTGGTCGTATGTTGATTAATAAATGTATGTATTTGATGCGTTTGATATAATAATTTCTTGTATAAATACGAAAGTGAATGAGTCTTATTCTGTTAAACTTAAATTATATAGCAGATTATAGAAACATATTACACATGTATGATATAAACCATAAAACACACAATTCCTTAGTTATGTTTTATTTTATGTAAGCTGGGCTCCTTTCTTTTTTTGGGGGGGGGTTAACGTTGCGCCAACAACCAGGGTCATTTTCAACTTTACAGCGACTTTAAAGATAGTGGAAGACCTTTAAGGCGTATACTTGGATAGAATCACTGACCTTCTGTTTTCCCAGTTGAACAGCTTGGTCAAATACAATTTTTTAGGTCCTGTATGGGATTCAAGCTTACTAGTCAGACCGCAACCATTCAACCAAGGAAACCACCCTCGATGTTTATTTATGCAAAGCATGTACACATTACAATAGTTCTTGCTGTACCAGTTATTGTACACATTACATTAGTGCATATTGTACCAATGATTATGTTTAATGTGCTCAATGTGTGGCGATACCTCTCGAGGAGATTGTGTTTGACCCATTGTAAGTTTCTGCGTGCTGCGTAGGTTTGGGTTATTAGATCTGGTGGTTACAATTTTTAGGGAAAGTGACATTGTTGGGATGTTTTTTTCTAGGAGTCCTGTTCATTTCTAGATACAATAGGAGTAATTGTGAAATTCTAGGTGGTGAAAGTGCCTGATAAATCAATGTCGTTCCAGTTCAAAGCGGGACCGCCTATGAAAATGATATTTAGCGTAATTGAATTTGCGTAACAATGGTTTATTGTTGACTTATTGAGACTGATCTCCAAACTCAAATCTCAGTATTATATCTTCAATGTTCTCAAGCGAAATATGATAAGACATTATAACATTTCAGGCAGGATTCAGAGAACACATTAATCAGTCATAGTATTTACATGGCGTATTTATGTATATGAAACATACATACATGTACACGTATTTCACACAGAAATGAATGAACAATTAACGTAGGTTGCGTCTTGGTTTATTTTCACCATACAAAATGAAACTTAATCTGTCCACTACACTATTTCATGAACAAAAGTTGTAGAAATTACAAATAAATGCTGTTGTATTGGGGTTTACGCCGTTTTTCAACGAGCCGGCAACTTCTCCACATATGGAGGAAAATCGATATTTTTGTCAAATTTTCATGGAAGGGTATGACCTGCCGCGACCGTGATTCGAACTCGGATCTCCGGGCTGCAAGTCCAACGCATTAACCACTGGACCACGGTCGCAGCAAACCAAATACCTACTGAATACGCTGTTGATAGTCTGGATGAGATTTGTTAAGTCAGAGTCACTGTGTACACATACGGTTATCATTATCACTATGCAAACAAAGCGTGAAGCGTAAATGTATCAAACATTTACTCATACACAGAGTGTCCGTTAAATCAACATTATCGTCCTCGTGCTTGCAACTCCATATATATTCTATCATTGACAAAAGTTACATCTTGCGAGACGACAGTCCTGCTTACAGGAGCTTTTTTAAAGTTACGGTGACAACTGACTCAGTGTAAATTTGTGATCCATCCAACACGTGATTATTTGATATGTAAGTATGTTTTTACTGATATACTATTATCCTACAAGCAATGTAAAAAATAAATGCCGTTACACTCGGCACATGTTCTCGGCGAGGATTTGGCCGAAGACTGTGCGTATTTGGTATTTCGTTCTACACCACTAGTCACTCATTGTGGAATAGTTCACAGTTATATACGGAGAACTGGGCTAGTACTGGAACAGGATCCAGGAAATTCTAGTAAATTAACTTCCCTCCTTAACTACTTAACTTTTTTTCAGACAGGCGTTAATCCCGAAATAAATACAAATAAAAAGATAAGTTATTTTCTAACATGTGGTTTATGTTTTATTCGTTATTTCAGTTTCTTTGCGGATGTATAAATTTTGCCGGCTCCTTTTTTGTATTAAGTCTTCCTTTTTTGCTGTCAGTGTTTTGTTTCATGTTTTGTTTTATGAAGAGATTCGAAAAATCGACACTAATATCTTTTATAGTCATATACTGTTCGTCCTCTGTAATGATATAAGCCTGCATGAGTATATTTTTTATCGTACCTTAGTTTATAATAGCTTGAGGACTTTGTACATGAACTAAGTTTATTATCTGTGTCGCGCGGAAATGTTCGTGTAATTCAATCGCCACATGAATTAAACAAATTTATATGTAGTCGAATTACAGCATATTCTTGTAAAAAGGTTCGATCGAATAACCGCATAACGATAGCAATATAGTGTGCCAGCAAGGATATTTGAAAATTAGTGACATGAATTACACTGAATTGATGTATAACTTTGGTGATTCATATAAGGGATTGTACATAACATAATGATGACATAATTATAATCCATGCTCATACGCATATCGCCCCTAACAAGTAACTTTCGATAGGTGCATATGATAGCATCATATATGTACAAGTGAATCTAAGGGTCCTGAGCTCCATATTCCACCACAACAAGTGTTTTCATAACGATAATTCATGGTACATATTGTGTGTCATTTTAGCAATAATTACAATAATTTTTAATTAATATGAAAGATTTACTGTAAAACACGGTTATAAGGAACTCATGTGCAGTGATGAATCAGATATAAAGGGGTACATGTATTTAAAATATTTACCGAACACACCATACTTTAATTCATTGTTATTGGTAAAATAAAGCAAACATTCGGGTGCCTAGTAATTCACTATAACTGTGTGCTACTGTAATAAAATAATTATTCGGATCCTCATGAATTCACTATAACCATGCTCTACAGTAATGAAGTAATTATTCGGGTACCTAAGTATTCACTATAACTGTTATCTACTGCACTGTTCAAAGATTAGTGAAAGTTTTATTACTTATTATTCAGATTTCATGTGAAGAAGTGAAGAAAAAATGTTTGTTGTCGTATTCAGAGGATTAATTGGAATCGCTGTGATTGTTGCGGTTATAGCCTACATTGCACGTCCAAGATTTCCAGATTCAGCCAGCAATCATGGTTTGAAAACAGTTGTAGGTCTTATGATGAAATTTAACAATTTGGTGGTAAGTAAACCAATACAGTATGACCTCGATGTGGTGACCATAATTTGGACCAGGAAGGATCTAAAGTTAGAGAACCTGAGTCTAATCTTCTACTTAAATGTTAATTTTCCCTATTCAGTATTTTCAACATAAAGTTGATAAGATGATACTGCTTTTCGAACTGTGTTCTATACTCCTATTGATAAATCAATTAAAGTATCTACTTACACATATGTTGCAGACATACATTTAAGTCTGAAACAGGCTATCAACAAAAATGAGATTCTAGCTGGGAGATCAATCTCAAGTTATATAATCACGGAACAAGGTCCTTTTATCGAGGCTGTTTTATCATCTCGTTGAAAAAATAGAGGAAAATACGTTTTCCCGGTCCGAACATAAGTACAGTGTAGTTATAATCAGGTGGTTTTAATATTGAGGTGTTATTACTTGCAATATATAAGTTAAATATTATGTCTGGAAATCTTTTTCATTAATTAAAAAATCTCAATGCTAATTTTAATGTGTATAAATGTCTATGTTTAAGTTGTTCTCAAGTGACAGCTTTTTCTTCCTGTACGGTCTCGTATTTTTTAACTGATTAATTGTTAACTTTAGCGCAGGATTGTGTTAGAAAATATTATTGTAAAGCACTGTTGACTCATACCAAATTTAAAACGAGCGCCCGACAAAAATAACTACTGAACAAATACATCTATTTTACCAATAACTGAACTGTTCAATGTAAATAAAACAAAATCAATAAAAAATACAAAGAACATTTGTAATGCATTTAATGTTTATTTAGATGCATATAGTCTGGTTAGTTTATGGTCGTGTATTCATGTGGAGAGGAAGATTTTATGTCAAATGACGTTTCCTTGGATATGAATAAGAAAGGGTTTCTCAGAAATAACCACATACAGAAGATCTCAACAATTCTTTTTTCTGTTCAGAATTTTCAGTGTAAATTCTATAAGAATGATCTAACGTTTATCTGACTTTTGTAAGTTATTCTTTCACTACTTTACATTTTCTGTCCTTCGTGGAATTCATATTCTAAAGAATCAAAAAGAAATTCACCAGAACCAATCATCATCATCGTCGTTGTTATTAATGTTACGTTTTTGTATTTCTGGTTTCTGTTGCCATACTCCCCAACTAAAATGATCAACTCTCAGGTTAGAAGGATCATAACCATCTTCAAAATGTTGGTTGGAGTATCTTTTGCCAATCCAGAGATTGCAACATTGTCGTTCACAGCAATCATGCATGAATACATTCATTGTGTTGAGCATTCGTCGCTGTAACAACTTCTTGTATAGTGGTGCTATCTGTGGATTTCCACGACGCTCAATTGGTCTGGGCTTTTGGCTAGGGCCTACTTTACATATACATGAATTCTTGCAAGGAATGTATTTAATGTTGTCATCCAAGTTAAGATGATCTGAAGTATCGGATTCTCCAACTGTTGGACATGCTCTAAGGCGTTTGAATCCTTTTTGTGAATAATGATCAAACTCAGACTTTCTCTTTTTTCCTCTTTCTAGAAGGTCACCATTCATGTGCAAAGTGAGCTTCTCAGGTACTCTACTTACATCTGTGTCATCACATCTTTGGACAAGGTTCACAGCAATCATTGACTTGCTCTGTGAACCCTTGTCAAGGTGAAGACCCTCATTGTCTGGCAGGTTGGTATGTTGTGTCATCAACCGTTTTACATTCTGTCCATCGTCCTCATCTTCAATGTTTCTCCTTTTCTCTCCACGTGAGGTCGATGGTAAAATTATATCTTCATCTGAAACAGTTTATATATTTCATATTGATTTTATCATAATACTATTTCTTTTGCGATAGAATACAAGCGAAACGTAACTATTACTTGCAGTAGAGAATATCTTTATGGATAATGTAAGTTAAGTTTTAACAGAGATCTCAAATGACATTGCGTAGCCATTACATAGCCAATACCATTTAAGGTCCCTTTCCCAACTGAGCTATCAACCTCCTAACAGTTCCCAAAGAACTGAAACTTTGCAACCTAGTTGAATTTTGGCAACTTATACGTTATCCAATATAAAACAGAGAAGTCGTTAAGAAGGACCAAGTCTATAGTTACGAAACGGTCCCATGACGAGTTTAGCCGTTCGATAATTCTAAAACTGTTCCCATTTATATCTTAAAACACAATCTGATTTTAAAAAGAACTAACCGGGGACTGGATATCTCTTTATCTTCGGTTTGTATGGTTGAGTATTTTCAACAACATTCTGGTCTCGTTTTCTCCATCTTCTTCTAGGTTTGCTAAAACAAATTAATGTTGATAATGGTAATAAGTATGATATAAGCCTTGATATATCTAATAGTAGATATATTAATGATAATATGATTTCAATAGTATAATAAATTGCAATACTTTATAAAAAGTGAATGATGATAATCGTGATATCTATTAGACCATGTCAAATAAAGTTTGGTCCATGTAGCAACAGAAAAGACATGCAAAGGAGACCGCAAGATTTGACATCACCGCCTTGAAACGTTCTTATTAACGGTAAATGCACCGCTATTTAATAAAAAATAGTTTTCTTCTAAAACACAGAATACTCCCTTACCTCTCTGGCATGGAATTCTGTCGAGACAATTTTGAAAACACACGGCAATCTTCTTCCATGCGATATTTTTTCTTCAGAATCTGTTTTGTGTGGCGCTTAATGCAATATACGTCGCTATAGTGACAACGACGTCGTGACGTGACGCGACGTTATCTGAGCGATGCTAACGTCCTGTAAACCGTACCAGTACGGCCATACGTCTATATCTAGTATGGATTTCATGCGGCGTGACATGTTTTTACATTATATACTATTAGTAGATACAACAGGGAAATATGCCCTTCAGTACACATTGTACAAAACGATACATATATATTCAGTTAGTTATCTACTAATTAATGCGTATATTGGTTCCTCCAATAATAACTTTCTGTATATTTTCTTCTTAAAGCATGATACAGTGGACATTCTAACAAGAAATGGAATTCGTCTTCTAAACAATTAAAAAAAGATCAACATTTTCTCTATCATTAGGTATTGCAATAATTTTATGCCATCTTCTAGCTTTAATTTCTAGCTTGTAGGATGAAACTCAAAAACGTGGCAATGAAACGCGAAATTTTTCTCTATTGATGCACAAAAATATGCATGGAGCCCAAAATTAGCAAACAAAGTATAACATCTAGCACGAGTAGGATCATTTATCTCAATATTCCAAAAATATCAGCACAAAAACATAGTATAAAAACATAATGTATCAGTCTGTACTAACACAAGAGTTTGCATCTGGCCCGGAGTCACCATCATATGTTTTAAGTTTGATAACCAAATTATAATAAGAATACATGTATTTAGAACCATCTGTTCTCTATTGTAAATTGTTCCGAAGAGTCAATGAGCCGGTTTCGTTTTAAACTTAAAAAGGATTGCTGGTATTTAGATTTCAGACATTCGCCTCCGTTTGCTGACAACATTTCGTCACCTGAATTCCATATTGTTCTAAGTGGACAAAAGTATTTTTCTCAGAAAATCGACTTTAAAGATTTTTATCTTCAGTTCTCCATAATTAAAGCTTTTGTCATTTTCTGAGATAGAACAAAATTGAATTGTCATTAGCTTTCTTGAAATTGAAGATTTACTATTCTATGTTACATAGTCATGTAGGGCTTGTCCTAAGCTTTCCAATGGTATAAATATCTCAATTTTGCAAAAAATGACGATAGAACATTGTGGAATTGAGGCGACGATTTCTCCAGACAATGGAAAAGGATAACATATTTTAATTTACAAACAAGGTTGCGCAAGGTTTAAGAAAGTGTTATCTTATTTAATACGTTTATGCAGCAGGTCTTATATTTATTTATATTGAAATGATACCTAAAAATCTTGTTCGTGTGAACATGTTGTTGAATCTATACAAATGAAAACAGGCTGGTACTTTTTATAAAACGAAAAAGTTTAAATATGCAGTGAAAATACACGTCTTGTATTCAGTGAACTTAGTACGGACGAACAATAAGTTTTTTTGTTTAAATGTTCTAGTTGTTGGACATGAAATACAAGTACATTGAATATACATTGTATTTTCTATGTTATTCAACTTCAAAGATGCTTCGTGCGTAAGCGAGTGTGTGTGCGTGCGTGCGTGTGTGTTTGGCTTGTCTATATGTCCGTTAGTTCGTGGGCCAACCAGTCCATCAATCTTAGTCGCGTAGTTAGTGAGTTATCCAGTTCGTGAGTAAGTCATTGTGTGAATTATACAGTCCGTGAGTTATATAGTCCGTGAGTCAGTCAGTCTGTGATTTTATGAGTCCTTTAATCCATAAGTCATTCAGTTTGTTCGTGAGTCCGTCAGTCTGTTTAAAAGACTTCGTAATAAGTTAATTTATAAGAAAGATTTGATCCGTTGAGATTATTATTATTATATTTTGTTTGCTTGTTTTTTGTTTGTTTGTATGTTTTTCGTTTTTGGTTGTAGCTAATAAGGGCTGTGTTGGTTAGGTTGTTAATCGTTGCAAGATCGAATTTCTGGGCTTTTCTGTATGGTGAATTCGTTTGTTTTTACTTTTTTATTAACTCCTTTAGTGCTAATATGACGGGTATACCCGTCTTCACAAAACTCTATATACGAGTATTTGCCTACAATACAGGTATACCCGTTTGTTGAATTTGTTGACGCCGTTATTTCTTAAACAATCACAAGGAATACAGTGTACAATGAGTGTCTGGCACTGAAAGGATTAAACTGGTATGTTAGATAACCAGTCAAATGAGAACACGAAAAAGAAAATTGAAAATGCATTCATCATTTATTTTAAATGCATTTATCCGGAACGATATGTACGTCCGAAATAATGAAAATGTTCAATACAGAATTAATCCGTTTAATTGCAAGACTTTCATCGGGCGGGTAAAATGGAACAGCCAGCCATATTTTATCGTAGAATAATGTATGGCTTGGTTTCCGTTATGTTTATATATGTGTAGGAAATACAGCTGCCGGTGATACAATTGTACATCATGGACGTATATGCCTTCGTTTTCTGATTGGTTTATGGTAGGTAGTCTGCATGGAGAGGAGGGAAACTGATTCTACATTCTATGTCTACTATTATGCCAGCAAATTACATATATTTGATTGTTAAATAATTGAAAAAAATATTCTTGTTACATCATTAATTCTTTCTGTCCAATAATTAGAAAATAAACGAAAAGTCACCAAAACCAATCATCATCATCGTTGTTGTTGTTCTGTATTTCTGATTTCTGTTTCCACACTCCCCAACTGAAATGGTCAACTCTCAGGTCAGAAGGACCATAACAATCTTCAAAGCGTTGATTGGAGTATCTTCTTCCGCTCCAAAAATGGCAACATTGTCGTTCACAGCAATCATTCATGACTACGTTTATTGTGTTTAGCATTCGTCGCTGTAACAACTTCTTGTACAATGGCGCTATCTTTGGATTCCCACGACGTTCAATTGGTCTGGGCTTTTGGCTTGGGCCTACTTTACATACACATGAATTCTTGCAAGGAGTGTATTCATCTGAGTTGTGATGATCAGAAGCATCGGATCCTCCAGCACTTTGGCTTACTCTGAGGCGTTTGATGCCATCTGGTGAATTTTGATCAAACTCAGACTTTCTCTTTCCACCTTTATCCAGTAAGATATCATTCATGCGTAAAGTGGGTTTCTTAAACACTTCTCTCTCATCAGCGTCATCACATCTTTGGACAAGGTTCACAGTAATCATTGACTTGCTCTGTGAACTCTTGTCTTGATGAAGACCGTGACTGTCTGATTGGGCGGTATGTTTGGTCATCAACCGTTTTACATTCTGTCCATCGTCCTCATCTTCAATGTTTTTTCTTTTCTCTCCATGTGAGGTCGATGTTGAAATAGTATCTTCACCTGAAGGAGTCAATATTTTTAATTAAAGCATAATTATGTTGCTTAAGAAAAAAGCGAAAAACGTTAAAATCAACGTTTTTAGGGTCTTTTTAATGATCAGAGACAGTCTTAGATCATATATATATCACAGCACATAGTATTTGCCATCGCTATCATTGTACTGAATGAGATATCGCATAAACTTTCGTTGTGAAAATGTCAACGACTATATTTACTGAAAGAACGAGGCTAATCTTACCGTGTCCAGAACATGGAACTTTTCTGTTCTGCATGCTATTAGGCAGTTCTAATATTAGTTTCAAATTACCAAAACACAAGACATTTTTAAAGAACTAACCAGGGATCGGATATCTCTTGATCTTCGGTTTGTACGGTTGAGTATTTTCAACAACATTCTGGTCTCGTTTTCTCCATCTTCTTCTAGGTTTACTGAAAATATGTTTATGTGTTATCAATCAATGATAGCTAATAGATTAATGTAACTCACAATAAATGCATTTATGATACACAATAAATGCTGTATTTGAAGTTTTAATAGTAATCGTAGTAGTATTGACTATAAGATTTTGATAATAAAGACAATAACGTTATCAATAAAAATAAGGACAAATAAAAATCGGTCTATGTAGTAATTACTTGATAATAATAATAAGAATACAATATCGATTGGCCTGCACATATTGATTATTTCATTCTGTAGTATGACGATTTTGATCTTTTATTATTTTAATTGATACACATATTCAAACATTTTTCTTCTAACAACTTAAACAGATAACTATTAGCCTAGCTTTCCCACATTTCAAACAATTTGGTTTGATTCTATTTGTTACGCGGTTGCTTCACCGAGAAAATGTTTGATTAATACAGAAAATAAAATAATTACCTCTCTTGCATGGAATTCGGGCGAGACAACCGTGATATTTCAGTTGAATCTTTTTCCATACAATATATTTTCTTCTAAGAATTTTTCGTGCTGCGCCTTGAGCTATATACGTCGTTATAGTGACAACGACGTCGTGACGTGACGCGACGTTGTTAGAGCGTTGTTAAAGTTCCGTCAGCTATACTGTACGTACGAATGTTGTCCCGGTATTTTAAGCTAATTGGGGGTGTATTTCCTTATTTCATGCACTTATAATTGATTTAGAACAACTTTTTTTTATTTAGTCTGGCACCCACAAAATTAATCATACTTTATATTCTTTGGAATTTGTGCACGAAAATCGATCAATGTAATTTTATTATTTTAATTTATTTTTATAAATTATCGATAAATAAGTGGTCATTTTCCTATTATATTCATCTATTCCTGTAGAGTGGCATTGGTGGTTGGATGGGGTTTTCCTCAATTAACAT
The DNA here is from genome assembly GCA_008271625.1 of Lutraria rhynchaena. Lineage (NCBI taxonomy): Eukaryota > Metazoa > Mollusca > Bivalvia > Venerida > Mactridae > Lutraria > Lutraria rhynchaena. The sequence goes on from VIBL01000040.1 coordinate 1,814,099, forward strand.
AACAAGAGCTTTGGCTAATCGGACAGCTGTTCGGCGACCTAATGACAAAGTTGAGGTAAGATGACTTAATTGACTGTCATGTACATATTTTGATGAACAACATATTTACATGAGTGGGCATCATTATGATGTGCAAGAATATAATTACGTATATTATTAAATTAACAAGTCGACTACTTTAATATGCAATTATAAAAAATAAACCACCCATGCTTACCATTCATTTAATTTTATCATCATTTAGTAACTGTTTAATGAATTTACAGTAAAAATCTGCAGAATATTTGCTAACTTAATTGTAACATACAATCTAACCTGAGTTAATGACCAACAGTGAATGACGGCTGCCATGTGACCTTTAGAATCCTTAAGCGTGCACTTATGAACATAAAAAATGTAATAAACTTTGGAATGGTCAATTAAAGGTCAACTGTGTACAAAGACCACATTCATCTCACTTTAGTGGCTCATGTTCACAGGTTTGATGAAATTAGTCTTATATTATCATACAGAGTTACACTACAACCATGGATGGAGTTGAAGTAATTGTTTTTAAACCCGTTGGAAAGTCAGACGTTCTACGGCCAGGAATTGTGTACTATCATGGTGGTGGCTGGGTTCTTCTTTCGCCAGGTATTTACATACATTTTGTACTTAGTTTATTATACCTTAGTTCAGTATGCAGTAAATCCTTTCATGTAACTATTTTCTTTCGGTGTCATATTTGGCGGATATTTAACCGAACCAGTTTTCCCGGATTCTGTACCAGTACTAATCGCGTTCTCAGCACGTGATTTAATTGTCAACTTCCCACATGAATGATCTACTCTGAACGAATAGCTTCAACCAAATCGCCACAGAGCACGTTACCCGTATCCGTGCACAGGATCTAGGGTCGGACGGGTTAGCGTAAATAAGGAACTTTTCATGCCTTACGAACCCATGTCCGCATAGACTACCAGCACACATAATGATCATACCTGCCACGTGATCAGTCCTCCTCATAATGGCTATGAAAAAAGATAACACTCCAAAAGTAATTTTCAAAATTTGATTCTCAACACGTACGCATGATTTTGTTTATTTCAGAATTATACTTCGGACTTTGTCAAGAAATATCCATGCAAACACAAAGTGTCGTAGTGTCAGTAAAGTAAGTGTTACGTATTCATGAATCAGTAGATTCGTAACTTACTTAGCTTTTTATTTAGTTTCCTTTCTAGCTTTTTTACGAACAATTTGATATGAACAACGTTTATTGGTTTTGTTTTCAATTCATTCCATGTTGTCCGATTTCTGATAAAGAATGATGTATTATTTCGTGAGCATTTATGGTATTGGCTGAATACAGTCAAATACGGTTACAGTTAACTCAGATACGGATCTAGTAAATATTTCGATTTTCCCCGCAAACGTCATTCTTTCATTGTTATTGATATCGTGAAAAAAAGACACAGTGAAGTAAAGATATAGTGAATAGTTATTTGGGTCACCATGAATTCATTACAATCCTGCTCTACTGTATTCTGTGTCTCTATTTCGGCCATATTCAGTTCAAGCCATGTCTTTGTATTGTTCGAACTGTTATTTTTTTAGTCAAAAGAGCATGTAATGACAAGAAAGACATACGCGGACAGAAAATCAGAAAACAGTAGTATGGTGTATATGCTGTTGCTTTGTTAAGCTCATGTCAATAGCTAACGAAATATTTAATTATATAATGTTTATATTGTGTGATTGCTATGGACTTTATATGTTGATTTAGTAATTTATTAACAGTTACAGAAAGGCTCCAGAACATTTATATCCAATACCACTAGAAGATTGTTTGACAGCCACAAGATATTTCCTAAGAAATGCTGAAAAATATGGGGTTGATAAAAATAATGTTGGTGTCAAAGGTGAGAAGTTACGAAACATGCGCATTGTTTTTATCAGTTTACTTGATATTTTGTCGTTTTCTTTGTTTCGATGGGATGAACGATTACTCATTTGTCTAATGTCAGTTATGAATGGAATGGCTTCCAGATTTGTCATGTGAACATCAAGAAGCTTCATTATTTATTATTATATATTTTGAAAATCCATTTAATGGGTTTTCCAACTATCCAACTATAAAGTTAAAAAGATCCTTCAATGAACAGTACTGTTACTGAGAATTTGAATCAATATGAACAAGAAAAAAACAATTAGAAATTCCTTTGTATACTCTGAAAATCATATTTTTGTATTTCATCATTTATAACGAAGGCTAGCATTTGCTGAAAATATAGTATGAACGATGCATCACAAAAAATTAGAGAAATAATGAATGTGTTGTTTTTTGTCAGGAGACAGCGCAGGTGGTAATTTGGCAATGGCGGTATCCCTTAAACTTTCAAAAGAAACCAACATTCCGAAACTGAAGTTCATGTCTCTAAGTTATCCAGCTTTGCAAGTCTTTGATTTCAATTTGCCATGCTACAGAAAATATGACAATGGACCAGGCTTCCTTACTAAGAAAATAATGGTCCGATACTGGCTGCTTTATGCTTTTGGAGATATGACATATTTTGACATGCTTTATAACAACAAGCATGTAAAAAAGGAATTAATTGAATCAAAATATGCAGACTTTGTAAATTCAAATCTGCTTCCCATGGATATGCGAAGCGAAATTTCTGATGTAGCGAACGAAGATGATAAAATGGTTGAGTCGATTCCGGAAGAACTTTCTGAGAAGATTGTCGATCCTTTCTTCGCACCATTGATGGCCTCTGATGATGACTTGAAACTTTTACCCAAGACTTACGTGTTCAATGTGGAATTTGATGTTCTAAGAGATGATGGCTTTATTCTTGTTAAAAGAATGAAGCAGTTAGGTCTGGATGTTACCCATTCTTACCTATCAACAGAGGAACATGGATTCTTGAACTTCATAGCGGCTGATCCTACAGTTGCGGATGAAGTTAGTAGGTTTGCTGCATTCTTTAATGACACTGTCGACAGGAAATAGTTGATGGTATAAAGCACTAAGTCATTGAGTTGTATTTCTAATATTTCATAAATGAAGAATAATTTCAGAGCATAGACAATTATTGACTTTACCATTGTCACTGATGATGTTTTATTGTTGCGTATTATGCATGTAAATAATGATATTTCCTTTTTTTTCCTATTCATGATTTTTCTTATTTACAATATGTCTGTGATTTGTCATAATTGCAATAAAAATAAACTCTATTGGTTTTGATCTAGTTTTTAATTATTAATGTAATTTTGTATATAAGCTTATATTTGTTGGTGGATGCAGCCAACAAATTGTTCAACTCTTGGGAGGCACGTGATGAGGTCAATTCTTTGAAATGGAAAGACCGATCTTTCATCTGAGCATGCGTAGTGCGATGTTCAAGCTAAATGTATTGTAAATTTTTTTTTTGAAAAAAAAAAGATTGATAACTAAAAATATGCATCGTGTTAAACAAATCGTTAAACCTCAGTGACAAAATAAAACAAATTGTGAGAAAACTGTCATGTTGGGAGTTATGTGAACATTCATGATTTTTTTTCGTTTTTTCGTCCTTTTGGCCATCTGTAGTCAGAATAAACCTTGATACTCGATCCCCACATCGAAAGGTTCTCTGTGATTTTACACTATTGACAAAGTCGAGTCATTCCTTTCTTCTGTAGTACCTCAAGTAAAATTATAAACAGTAAAACACGGTTATAATGAACTCGGGTACAGTGAAGTATCTTACTCCCGAACACGCTCTTCTTTATTTTCATTGTTCTGACCATAGGGAAATATGAATATAATGAAATGGGATTTCCCAGAAATTCATTATGACCATGTCCTACTGTATTTATGAAGTGTTTGTGCATCGGTCGCCCAGAACGATGCCATGTGAAAAGTACATAAGTATATATTGTAAGTAATGTACAGTATGTTGTATAGTGAAATTAACATTGGCTCGACCAAAAAAGTGAGGCAATTTTCCATAAATTTTGCCTCAGTGTCAATTTGAAGCATAGGTCACCAATAGTATGCATACCCCTATCTCGGATTTTGGCCCGGAAAACTAGCGAAAAAAATTCCATTCCATTCACTTTTATCTTCATGTAGAGAAATTAATAAGCTCTTAAAACACGTGCTTCAAAGTCGAGACTTGAAATGTTTTTCCACAGCAACCGTAAACTACCAAAAAAAAACCTGCTATACTTCAACCTATGGTATTAACAATGATTTAATGAGTAGAATATTAACACTAACAGAGGCTAACTTACTGTGTATTCAACAATTTAATACCTGTATACTAAGGTACTGTCATCGCACCATGTCCCATCACTGAAACCGGCTTATCCCATCCGGAAATTATGAATGTACCAATGTCGTAACGGAATGGATTCGTGAAGTATATTTTTGTAGGTAAGGTACTGACGAATTTAATATAGTCTAAGCTATTATTCACGTCTCGGAATATTTGTTTACACCATAAACAAGGTAGATGTAGGGACAAACTTCTTGAGCCTGTAAACACGTACAACGACAAGTCCAATGATATACACTGTCGTAAAGTTAAGTTACTCTATACGAGTACAACCCCTGTGCATTTTCAAATTTCGGATATAAATTATATTGCAACGGGGGTTAGGGTACGAAAACGGGATATACAGAACGACTGTGGTTCGTGACAACATGAATTTAACGATAAAATTATGCATATAGATCAACAATATATAATTGATTATTCAAATATTTAATCAATTTATCTAACAAAAATATCCTTACATGGGTGTCCGTTTGACGGATTCAATGACGGATTCAATGATGGATCCAATGACGGATTCAATGACGAACCAAATATAATGCAAGGGACGGAGTACCAGGAACGAACTGACTAGAGGGCGCGAAAAACAATTTCCTTTAAACATACGCGCCGCCAAACTTAAATCACATGACATGCATAACCAATCAAAATCGGACGTAGTGCATGTAGTCAACTGTAGTGTGCTTCCGCAGACTAAAACAATTATTATTATTATGTGACTTATTGTCACTGGGGTTTAACGCCGTTTTTCAACAATTTTTTCAGTTATGTACGACGGCCGGTTCACCTATTCAGTTTTCCTGGACCGTATGCTAACCAGTACTAACTTACCCTTCTACAAGGAGCCGGCAACTTCTCCACATATGGAGGAAAATCGACCTTTTTCCTGCCGCGCCTGGGATTCGAACCTGGATCTCCTGGTTACAAGTCCAGCGCACTAACCACAGAACCACGGCCGCGGCTAGGCTAAAACAAATAGTCCCAATACAAATCAAAGAAATACTCGCCGTTATGTCATATACATAATATAGAATGTTAAGAAATACATAAATAGTAATTCATATTTACGATTATACATACAACATAGAATACAACTGATAGTATGGGGAAGGTTTTTCGCGACAGTTCTCCTACGTGAAGAGTAGGTAGCGTTAAAATGTCAACAAATCAAACAATACTGGATTCTGAGATAACCTAACATAAATTCATCAAATAGACCCAAGTGAACATTTAGATAGTACAGATAAGCTACTGTCCCGTACTAAAACGTGTACTGTAGGTAACACGAAATATCACCAATTTTCGCGACCATGATATTTTACATGTTATTACACTATTTACTTTATTTCCATTTCCTAATTTAGTTTTGATTCGCACAGGGCTTGTGTATATGTGTATAAAGATACTACCTTTACGGCGGTAGGGGGTCGTTTAAAAGAGTTGAACAGGGCTAACGAGTGCATAAACATTTAATCTATGTATGTACACATAAGATAACAGGTATCTTATGCATTTGTGCAACATCGTGATAACGCTGAATTGAAATTTGTAATAATTTATGTATTCACATTCATTGACATCAAACGATATCAATGTATGGATAGACACTCTTTAAAGGTGAGGACGAATATTGACTTGTTTTAATTGCTTTACTTGAAAGAGGTTTTGTGATCGTAAAAGTACTTACCAGGAATTACTCGACATACATGTGTGCTTTTTTTCCTTAAGGAAATTGTGTGTATTTTTCAGCTGGTGCCACAGTTTCAAGGTATTTATGTATATATATATATATGCATTCAGCTTCCGAAATTGTTGACGGACACCATTCTTACAGATGGTACATTTTTTCATTTTTTTTTTTCAATTTTCGATGTATAAATGTGTTTATTTTCATATACAGATATTTTATCGACAATTTCAACTAAGAAGTATATAGTGTTGTTTCATTTCTGGCATGAGCAGATTTTTAATCATATTATTGAAATTGACTATGACTTTTTGACAAAATATTAAGACTGAAAAATGTAGTACAGTAAATTTATGGTTATGTAAAGACGAGTTTTTGCTTTTCTTTCATTACCTTCACAGTAAGGACTTCACGAGAAAACGTTTTTGAAGAAGGTACAATGATATAAAAAAATCACTCGGCAATTTTACGTCTTATCCAGAATTCGTGTGAAGAATGATTGCGATAGCATTTAAAGGATTATTTGGGATTGCTGTGGTTGTGGCAGTCGCAGCTTATATAACACGCCCAAGATTCCCGGAAACGGCTAACAACCGCGGTTTGAAGGTTGTCACAGGTCTTGTTGTAAGATCGATCGATTTAGTCGTAAGTTTGAGAAATACTGATTTTTGCATATTAAGCTAAAAAAGGTCTACAACTTAAACATGGTTGAAGTGAATTCGGATACAGTGAAGATTTGGGTACAGTAAACTTTTCCCTGGAAACGTCATTTTTAATTCATTGTGGTGGATATAGTGAAATTTAGATATAATTAAGTATTAATTTGGGGTCATATGGATTCATTTTAACCGTATTTTACTGTGCACTATTTTCATTTTCTCATAGATTTATGATTAGCTGAAATGATTGTTGAATGCACAGGGGGCTAGCACGTTGAAGGGACGTAGTATAAAGATATTTAATATTTTTCCTCCGAGAAATCGTCAATATCGTTTAGTCGAACGCGACCTCGCAACACCAAATTGATCAGAATTACCATACTAAATACCCTTGTGTATGTATATATACGGTATGCGTGTTTTTGGTCCGTGTGGCCATTTTGGGCCTAATACACCATTATACACCATCCCTTCAACGTGCTAGCCCCTGTGGTTGAATGTACATGCAGTCAATTTCTGAATATTCAGATACCCATGTGACCGTACGAACTATTTAAATACACGTATACTCAAATGGATTGTAAGAAACCATGGATTATCCGAATGATTTTTTCGGACCCAAGCATATTCGAATAATCGGGGTTTAAATGTAATTGCATTTTCCGAATAAGCGAATCTATCCCCATTTAGACTCGATGTCGAAACAATAACATTGGTCTGAAGTTATATTTGAATTTTTTATTGACATTCATATTCTGACGGACTGTATTTATTTAATGTTCTGTATTTCAACTTGTTTTCTTTACTTTCCCAGAAATAGAAACCTTATTTTCATACTCAATTTTAAAATTCAAGTTGGATTGAAACATCTGCAAATTCGCCCGAACTCGGAACAAATCATACGTCAGTAAGAAGTTGTGGTGTTCGCAGTCTGTTTAATTGTAGATGTTTTACTGTGTATTAAATTAGTGTTGTCAATAATATACATCCCTTCTCGGTAAGAAATGAATCTTAGATAGATAACATCAATTTTTTTCGCGAAACCTTTTGGTAAGTGGCGATAAATCAAAAAGTAAGTTAGTAATTGTTGAGTTTTTGTAATTGCCAGGTGCTGTCACAAAAATAATATGAGTTAGATTCTTGCTGGGTTTTCTATCTTGTATTTTATTTGTCTTATAGAGTGATATCGGTGGCTGGATAGGGTTTTCTTCAATAAATATCAAACGTGCATTGTATAATGCACTGTCAGCTAGGCATGTACATAAAGACAATGTTAAGGTAATATTTATTTTGCATACCTATTCTGCTGATGATGTTCATATAAATACATAAATGGAATCCTGCTTTTTTCTCACAGATATATACATATATGCCCTCTTACCAATGTGCAAAGTTTACATCAAACATGTACATAATCTTTCTTCCACTTTGAACTTAGAAAATAATTGCGACACGAATTCATTCATTTTAGCTGTAATGATATTCACGTATATAGTTTGACCAGGAGTGGATCATTTGTCGTCATATACTGTTCTTTGATTTGGTTTGCGTAATAAATTCTGGACCTACATTTTAAAACCATGTACAAGTCATGATTTCTTGCGGCATTTTTACAGACTGCAACTTCGTTTTAGGTTATTACATTTTTGAGTACACCGTCATAAATCAATTAAGTCTCTGCCAGGACAATATGACAGTTACGGTTGAGAACTTTTTATGAGGTCACGATATTTGGCCACCACGACTTTGATGAAATCAGTATCGTAATTGATAGCATTGACTATAGTCGAAGACAAATTTGAACATCCATGCGTAATATCGGTTGAAAGCCAAATTTGGGCTGAAACGATCTCTGTTTGAAATAATCGTCTTTGGCTTAATTGTGTAAATTCTTGGCACACTTCATGGCATTGACTTTTCTTATTTCACAATACAGTTCTAAACGACAGCGTTGACTTTTTATTTCATAATACAGTTTTACACGACAACAATGAACGGAGTTGAAGTAATTGTCTTCACACCAGTTGGAAAATCGGATGTTCTAAGTCCAGGAATTGTGTATTATCATGGTGGTGGCTGGATGCTACTGTCAGCAGGTATATGATATACAATGAATATATTATTTTAAGCACATATGTATATATTATATACATGTTGTAAATAATACTATGTGTATATACTATATATGTTGTATTATGTTGCAAATAATGATATGTACTTTATAATTTCACTATTTTCCTTAAATTGATCAAACATAACTTTAACTAACGAACAGTTCGTGAATTTAAACAATATTAATGTTTGATGCCTGATTTACAAGCATGTACGAGGATTTGATGTGAATTTATGCGTATTGCAAGAACGAGAACAATTGTAACAAAATATGCATAGATTGATCAATCTATGAACTAAAGTTATCTGACGTTTTTTGGTTATGGATATATACATGTCTGTATTTTATGTCAATTTTCAGCGGTTCGTTCATGACCTAAAGCGTTTGTACATAGAATTAAAGAAACGGCTGATTCGTTCATGACCTAAAGTGTTTGTACATAGAATTTTAAAAAAATGGCTGATTCGTTCATGATCTAAAGTGTTTGTACATAGAATTTAAAAACGGCTGATTCGTTCATGACCTATATTGTTTGTACATAGAATTTAAAAAAAACGGCTGATTCGTTCATGACCTAAAGTGTTTGTACATAGAATTTAAAAAAAACGGCTGATTCGTTCATGACCTAAAGTGTTTGTACATAGAATTTAAAAAAAACGGCTGATTCGTTCATGGCCTAAAGTGTTTGTACATAAAATTTAAAAAAACGACTGATTCGTTCATGACCTAAAGTGTTTGTACATAGAATTTAAAAACGGCTAATTCGTTCATGACCTAAAGTGTTTGTACATAGAATTAAAAAAAACGGCTGATTTAATAAAATGTTTACTTTCAGCTCAGTACATCATGCTTTGTCAAGAACTCGCCGCGCATACACAAAGCGTGATAGTTTCTGTGAAGTATGTGGACAATTTTATATGCTTCACTTTCATGCCCAGTTTTGAAACAAATTTGTCATATCTGTATTCTGGTTTTATTAACATCTTACTATCCTTGTAGTCAATTTGTTCTCACAGTAATGCCAAGTATGTACATGAATATTTTCTTTTTAATAGGTTTAATTTTAATAAAATTAAAATGGTAATTAATTCATTGAATATCACATTTATATAAGTATTACAGCAAAATCACACCAAGCGACCACTTCAATATAAAGACCACGTTATTATGAGAACAACTCATTTTCAGACTTAATCACTAAATTTTCACTATATTTCAATTTTATGCGGAGTCTTCCCTAATATTAAGACCGTTTTATTCCGACCAAAAGTTGGTCTCTATATGGAGGTTTTATTACACATTTTAATTAATTAACAGTTACAGAAAAGCACCAGAATATTTATATCCAATACCACTTGAAGATTGTTTGACTGCGACAAGATATTTCCTAAGAAATGCTGAAAAGTATGGAGTCGATAAAAACAACGTTGGAGTCAAAGGTGAGACGTGTATAATATACACAACTCTTGACTGGTGAAAGTCTTTTTTAGAATATTGCAAATTATTATATCTTGTCCTAGACATATCTCAGCCCCCGTTTCATAGATAAATCTTAGCTGAGATAAAAGTTTTTAATCTTAAATAATTTGCTAATCGTATACCTGTCCGATATTTATCTTTAACAGCTGACAATTGATACCCCAAAACACTCAATTTGATACTTCCTAAACGAAGGGTAGCAAGAATTTTTAATTAAAAACTACTGTCTTAACTAAGATATGTCTATAAAAAGGAATCCCAAAGCTTTATTTGTACAGAAATAATCATGGAAGCGAGATTGCGTTATAAGTTAAACACGTTGGTATTTGGGTTTTTATGTGACTTATTGTCACTGGGATTTAACGCCGTTTTTCAACAATTTTTCAGTTATATACGGCGACCGGTTCACATAACCAATTTTCCTGTAGTGTATACTAACCAGTATTAACTTACCCTTCCACAAGAAGCCGCCAACTTCTCCACATACGGAGGAAAATCGGCAATTTTGCCACATAATGGTACTTGTACTTTGAATATCAAATGACATCTGCGAAAGCTTTAATTTCAATCAATTACAATAAGTTTCCTTTTTACAATTAGTTCCAATCATTTACATTCTGATTTCTAATAATTGGTTTTCCAGGCGACAGTGCAGGAGGTAATTTGGCGATGGCAGTATCCCTTAAGCTCTCCAAAGAAAACGACATTCCGAAACTGAAGTTCATGTCTTTAGATTATCCAGCGTTGCAAGTGTTTGATTTCCACTTGCCTTGTTATAGAAAATACGACAATGGACCAGGCTTGCTCACGAAGAAAATGATGCTAACCTTCTGGCTTTCTTACGCTTTTGGCAATGTGGACCACATTGACATGTTTTCTAAAAACAACCATTTAACGAAAGAATTACGCGAATCAAAATATGCCGAGTATGTAAATTCTAAGTTGCTTCCCACAGATATACGAGACGATATTTCTAATGAAGTAAAGGAAGATGATGAAATGACAAAATCATTGACATTACCCGAATATCTAACTGAGATAATAGTTGATCCATTGTTTGCACCATTAATGGCCTCTGATGACGATCTGAAACTTCTACCCAGGACTTACGTATTTAGTGTCGAATTTGATGTTCTAAGAGATGATAGTTTCATTCTCGCTCAAAGAATGAAAAAACTGGGTTTGGATGTAACACATAGACACCTGTCAACAGAGGGGCATGGTTATTTCAGTTCGTTGGCTGCCGATCCAACGGTTGTTCATGAAATTAGGCAGTTTGCGACGTTCTTCAATGAAACTGTTGTTAGGTATAAGGTGATTTAAAAAAACAACATGGTAACATTTACCTTGATACTTCTTGATACATGTTTGTTAATAAAACTATTTTATTAAATGATCTGTAATATTATTCTCTGCAAAAACGTCGGAAAAGGCATTCGTAGAGATTATATCAATTCAATTTAGCAAAACTTAGTATGTTTTTGGAGAATTACAAACTTTTTGTCGGAAAAGACTCAAAGAATTTCCGCTAGCAGTTGAAAGTTCAAAAACAGAATTTCTAATTTCGTTTTGAAAACTCAATTAAGTCATACGAACCGGTTGTTTTGGAACCAAAATAAAGCCATAAAGCCTCGGCCGTGGTCCAGTGGTTAGTGCGCTGGGTAACCTGCGTAATAGTTTCCCACCGGTAACATATTCTCCAGTTATTTCGGCTGAAAAAGCGTACCACGAGCAGCTGAGCATTGCTGAAATTACCACAGCTTGTTTTGAGCCAGCCAATCAAATGGTAAAATGTGATCTACGTCAAGGCAAATACATGGCCTGCTGTATGTTGTATAGGGGTGATGTTGTTCCCAAGGACGTCAACGCTGTCATAGCTACAATCAAGACAAAGAGAACCATCCAGTTCGTTGACTGGTGTCCAACTGGTTTTAATGTCGGTATTAACTACCAGCCACCAACTGTTGTACCAGGTGGTGATCTTGGCAAGGTACAACGTGCCGTGTGCATGTTGAGCAACACCACTGCCATCGCCGAGGCCTGGGCTCGTCTTGACCACAAATTTGATTTGATGTACGCCAAGAGAGCTTCCGTTCACTGGTATGTCAGTGAAGGTATGGAAGAGGGTGATATGATGCCCTAGCTGTGATCAGCGTAGCAATAAGGGAGATAATCACCTCGAGCATAACATGCAAGATATTACACATAATTATACGCCTTGAAAGCGATTATAAGGGTACTCCCAAATTATAAATGTCAAATTATAATTTTGATTCTTAAAATGTAGTGAATATAATAGTTTTGTTTAGTTGGCAGCATTATCAAATTCCTAACAAATCTACACTGAATTTGCATTTCTCAAATTGACATCTGCTATACTTTCCAAACCGGAAGTAACGAATTTATTTTAGACATTATGCAGATTGAAACTAGCAATTCTTCGAAGAACTTTCCGACAGAAGATCTACATTTCTATTAATTTGAGAAGTTTGCCTAATGATGAATGGTTTCGTAAGTAATAGTTGTACCTCTACGGAATAAAGAAATTAGAACAGGCATAATACATGTATTTTATTTGATAAATACAACATATACGTACGCAATCAAACAAACTATTAAAATTATTTCATTACGAGATGTTGCGTAAGATGATCAGAAAAATCAAGAAAGCAGTTACATTGTGTATTGTTTTGGAATCATTTATTTCTGGTAAAATTATCGTGAAATATACAGAAAAATGATTAAGGCACAAGTCCCCTTATATCTCGGTGGTCATACCAATAAAGCCATCTCGTGAAGTACATTTACTGTGAACATCCATTTCTCGAGTTTTCCATTTATATTAAGTGAAAGGTTAAAGTCGATACAACTCCTAGGAACCAGACTTACTGTACATTATGTTGAGCTCTTTATTTACATGGTAATGAGTTATACAATATTTAAACTAGAATGTATTTAATTTTCAGCATCAGTGTCTAAGTTGTTGAAGTAAAGGTAAAACATTATGAGTAGAATATTTAACTTGAATGTAAAACGGTTCTAATTGATTATTTATGAAAACCTAACCATAAATTGTTGCTTTATTCATAAGCGACAAACAAGTCAATATTACATTTTGAAAATGAACGTTCTTTCACTATTGTGTAGAAAATGCACAATATCGACCTTCCATATAAGGTTTAAACGCATGATTAAATAAATTACTTAAACAGACTTGATACAATATAAACTACAATGTTTCTGAGGTAGACATACAATGTATATGCAAAATATTTAAGTGCTATAGGTATTTTTTTCACTTAGTGAAGAACACGATTAAAGTGAATTCCTGAGGAACTATTGTACCCACATTCCACTATATCCATAACAATGGAATAAAGGACGACGCGTACGGGAGATAAAAACCCTCACTTTATAAGATTTTTCGCTATATCCGAATACACTACAACTGTGTTTTATTGTAATAGGTTGAACGCATATAATCAACATTGTTTCAGTTTTTTAAACTTAAACATCTTGCTAATGAATTACATTTTAAACATTCATCTTAAAAAATAGGAATTAATCCCAAAAACATCAATAGGATAAAACATTTTTGTTTACTACAAATAACATCATGATTTTTGCATAAAAACAACTATCTTATCTAAATCTATAGTTTATAGGTTAGTCTATAAAACAGTCCCAAGGTTGTATGACAATAACATCTCTATGTTCCAAAACAAAATTCATTAAAGACATCACAGTGGACACGAATCCGTCGACACGGCTCATGCTGATTTCTACCCAACAAATTAAAGAAAACGCGACATCGCAAAAATTGAAATGAAGACAAGAAAGTACACTATTTCGATATACTGCCTCGGTACGTACTGTCTGTTGTCAAAACTACAGTGAAACATGTGCTAACGACCATCTGAAAACACAACGCCTGCATGTTATGGCCAATAGTGCTATTTCAGTTGAAGGCCTTTAAACCACTGAATGAAGACCGTCACAATTAAATTGGTTTATTTACACAAGATTGTCTACCCTCCGGGAGACTGTGTTTTATCCGCAATGTGTATATGGTCCTACGTGTTGTGAGAATTTTGTGTGCGGGGATAATGGGAAGGTGGAATCTTTTTTCTTGTTGTTCTACTTTTCCAGAAATTCTTTTCTTTTGCATAATATATCATTTCACGTGCGAGGCGGTCATTTTCGATATCTATCATTAATTTCTCTAGTAAATTAGTTTTCCATTCTTTCCGTATCAATAGCACGTCAACATAGTACGTGAAACTTTGGGCAACGTTTTGGTTTTTTATCAATAAAAGAAAACATCAAATTAGGCTTAAACAAAAAAAGGTTTGTTTCCGGTTACATACACAAAATATATGGGTCAGTAGGCAGGGATTTTTTCTATTACGTTTTTTTTTACATATATCGGCAACACTTTTGTGAAAATTACGATATAGCACTAAGATTTGGGTGCCGTAAAACTTATGAGTCGGCAGGTAAAGATGGGTCGGTCGGGTAACCGGAAACAAACAAATATTTTTAGGCCTTAATGAATGATCAAAGTCCGACATGGATAGTTATTTCTTCAATAAGGCAATACCTCATTACATTGCTAACAGAATGGCGATCGACAAAGGAAACGATACATGCATTAAGAATATTCGTATTGCGAACCTTTTGCACAGTGTGCAAAATCAATGTTACACAGAACAATAAGGTACGCTATATATTATGCACACAGAGTGTCGTTCTATTTCAACAATGAAAGATGTTGGTGCAAAATGTAGCGTCGGTAGCAACGGCTGTTTGAAACTACATAACGATCATTACAAGATCTAAGGTGTGGATATAATACCTTAAAATGGTGAGTTAGTTTTATCATACCTTTTGTCAAAGTCTTAATGTAAGTTCGGGAAACTTATTGGAGTTTTTGGAGTTAAATATACAGATTTCAAAAGTCATGTCAGTTTCCAAGAAGTTTTATCGGCATGCACAAGTCTTATTGGCATAATCAATGTTCATTGGGTTTAAAAATGTTTATTGACATTAAAAAAATACTGTCATTAAAAGTTTTTGTTGTATGATACAAATAACAATTTTCATACTGTTATGTTATTTATTCTGGTTTTGGATACTCGGATGACAATTACAATATACTGTATATACTGCATATACTTTGTTACACTGAAAGACAGACAATCAACGTAAGTGATGAAACGAATACAAACAAAATACACAATACAAAACAATGCACAATTTCTCAGAAATAAGAAGAAAAATTGTATTTAACTTAAGTGAAGCTCAAGTGGCTAATAATATACATTTAATCAAAATACTATAAGTTACATTTTATCATAGCCCTTGACCAACAGACTAAAGAAAGAAATAAAGAAAATCACAGGTTTAACTGAAGCTACTATTTTGATTAGATGCCTAAAGGTTATAAAAACATTTTTTCAGGTTATTGAATTAACATGAAACTACTCAAGAAAAAAATCTATTAATAAGCATGAAGTTTTTGAAAGTAATTATAACTAAAAAAGAACTGACAAAGAGAATTCTTGCTTTTTTTTACTGTGAAGATATTTATAATAATCACTTTATTACATATTTGTCACAAAATAATAAAACTAGCATTCTATTATATCTGTAATTCGATGCGTTATTTCTTTACAATTCTAAATTACTTATCACACGTATTGTGAAATCTTAGTACTGAGATCTTGTCTGTAAAAATTTTGATGACTGATTATACAGAAAGATTAAGATATCATAAATCATAAACTTATCAGCCGACTAAAAGTGACTTCTACGGAAAATAGGATTAGTTAATCTATTGTAACTATTATTGTATTGAATAAAAGAAATGCCGTGTGTATACAACATTTTTACCAGCCCTTGCACAATATCGCATTTACAGTTTTACGAACATGACCCATAAGTGAGCAAAAAATACAAAGATTATTTTTTTAGACAAAAGTGACATATATTGGAGTAATAACATTCCTTTTCGGTTTTCAGCGTGAATGTGTATCCATCCACATAGGTCAAGCCGGGATCCAGATTGGTAATGCATGCTGGGAACTGTACTGCCTTGAGCACGGAATCGAGGCAGATGGTCAAATACTTAGCGACAAGTCATATGGAAGTAATGATGATTCGTTCACCACGTTTTTCAGTGAAACTTGGGTTGGCACGTATGTACCACGTGCACTGTTTGTCGACCTGGAACCCACTGTTGTCGGTGAATATCAATCTGAAGCCCCTTGGCGGTACATTAATCTATGCCAATACGACATAAGTTTTGATGAATATTTCAATTGAATTGTGAATTTACCGTCCAACAATCTAAACTGGTCCCCGTTGGTTCTGACTAACTGTACAGAGACCATTTGTGCATTACAATGTGGAACGGAGACCAGTTAAATCGACAAACTCGACACAGAGTTACGTCCCCATATTTGTATGGAAGTTTACTACCAAGGGGAAGATATCCGTAAACGAATGCTTTATGAATCTATACATTAGTGTCATTGAACAATACGCCATTAAATTGTTAAATCGTTTCATTATATGGACAATAAACTCCACCTACTAATGAATGAATTTCGCAATTTTGAGTACATTTTACGTCTCATTCACGTGATGAAAAAAAAAAGAAATGATATAATCGCAGCTATATGTAGATGTATGAGGAAACATAGTTTTGAGAATACATGTATGTCTTTCATGTACGGCTCTATTTGAATCATTATTCATGTGATTGTTCAGGAACTACTTTTGAACAACAGCTTACGCATGATGTGTATTCAGCAAAAATTGAACATGGTATCCTAATTCCATACTTAAATCTTTTTTGTAATGCTATTTCAGATGAAATTCGTATTGGTACATACCGTCAGTTGTTTCATCCAGATCAGCTTATCACAGGCAAAGAAGACGCAGCAAATAATTATGCCCGTGGTCACTACACAGTTGGTAAGGAAATTTTAGAGATAGTCCTGGACAGAATCCGTAAGCTGGTTGACCAATGCACTGGTCTACAAGGCTTCTTGATTTTCCATTCATTTGGCGGTGGAACGGGATCAGGATTTGCCTCCCTTCTTTTGGAACATCTTTCAATTGACTACGAAAAGATCACAAACATGGAATTCGCCGTTTATCCGGCTCCTCATATCTCCACCGCTGTTGTAGAACCATATAACTCCATACTTACCACACACACCTCTTTGGAGCAGCTTGAGTGTGCGTTTATAGTTGACAACGAAGCTATTTACGATATTTGTCACCGAAATCTTGATATTGAGAGGCCAACATACACTAACTTGAACAGACTAATAGGCCAGATTGTCTCCTCTATTACAGCTTCTCTGAGATTTGACGGTGCCCTTAACGTTGACCTGACTGAATTCCAGACCAATTTGGTCCCATATCCAAGAATTCACTTTCCTCTCGCTACTTATGCCCCGGTTCTTTCTCCTGAAAGAGCTTACCACGCGCGTCTTAGTGTTGCAGAGATTACCAATGCTTGCTTTGAGCCAGCCAACCAAATGGTGAAATGCGACCCTCGTCAAGGCATGTACGTCACCTGTTGCATGTTGTATAGAGGCGATGTAGTTCCTAAAGACGTCAACTTCGCCATCGCTAGTCTGAAGAACAAGAAAAATATACAGTTTGTTGATTGGTGTCCCACTGGTTTTAAGGTTGGAATCAATTACCAACCACCAACTGTCGTTCCATTTGCCGACCTCGCTAAAGTACCGCGAGCCGTGTGCATGCTAAGCAACACCACTGCTATTGCTGAGGCTTGGGTCCGTCTGAACCATAAATTTGACTTATTGTATGTCAAGAGAGCTTTTGTTCATTGGTACATCGGTGAAGGAATGGAAGAGGGTGAATTCTCTGAGGCACGTGAAGATTTAGCTGCTCTGGAAAAAGACTATGAAGAGGTCGGGTATAGTCTTCCTGGTAATGAACTGTTGGGAGAAGAATATTAGATATATTACAGGCGCGTAGCTTCTATTGGGAAGTACTAGGCAATTGCCTAGACTCGATTTCCAAAAAAGAAAAAAAAATATCATAGAAAATTGATATCTTTGACCATTTATTTAACTAAAACTATGATTGTTGTCAATTCTAATGGTCATAAAATACCCCAAAATAGCCGTAAAATGCACCTACGACGTTCTAGAATTTCAAAATTTTCCCCTAAAATTTTGCCAAGACTCTCTTTTTAGGCAAGCTACACCTCTGTATCAAGTAAACTTATATAGACATTGTATGATTACTGTTTGTAACGAACAAACATCAGCAATACATGTATCACTAGTGTACATTAATCTACCATAAATTGTACATCATAACCACAGTACTTGTGGGCATATAAGGCAACGACAAGTTGATTTCGCATAGTATGCATGGCCATGCTAGTATAAAAACTGATGTGATAATAAAATCCTCTTTTCCCCGGTTTTCTGAATAATGATTTTTTTTTGGAAAACGACACAGGCCTAGTCGAACTACCATGCTTATTCTAACTTAATAATTTAGGTAAATCCTGAATATATTAATGAAAGTTGCGAATATTTAACATCGAATCTTTCAAAAGGGAATCCAACATTTTAGGTGATTTTTGATGCCATTCTTCTTGTATTTTTACCGTCATAGTTTAAGGACTAGTGTTAAGACCATTTATAAGTCATTACATATGTTATGTATATGTTCATATATTTAAGATTTCAAAGGTAAAGAACACGTCGATCATTGGTTTTTGTTTTATGTGACTTATTGTCACGGGGGTTTAACGCCGTTTTTCAACATTTTTTTCTGTTATATACTGCCACCGGTTCACCTAACCAGTTTTCCTGGACTGTATGCTAACCAGCACTAACTTACCTTTCCACAAGGAGCCGTCACTAACTTACCCTTCCACAAGGAGCCGGCAACTTCTCCACATATTCGAACTCGGATCTCCGGGTTACAAGTCCAGCGCACTAACCACTGGACTACGGCCGCGGCTTCGATCATTGGTAATTCGTTTTTTTCTCTAGCTTTGTGTGCTAATCTTTATTAAACACAAAAAGATACCATTTATATAGACGACTTTGATTATTTTTATGTATATTAATTATCTTGTTAACTATAGTGTTTTGTGGCTATCTTAAAATGGGTAAAGAACGTAATAAATTATCATAATTTCTTCTGAGTTTCACTTCCGGAGAAAATTGCCTACCTGTAAACTTGTAGATACAATTGCTAATTCATACTTTATTTTTACTTCGTGTTCCGAATTATCAGTTACAGATTGATCCTATCGTAACATTTGGTAACGTTGTACACTGCTGTTGGTATGGAGATGTTTGTGTTTGGCAACATTAACGAACATGCCAAAATAACCATACTCATGTAGCAATATTATGGTTTTTTGCAATAATTGAAATATTCAAACATTTTTTGCAGCGGTCTAAATATGGAACTTGTTGAAGTATAGTAGTGAAGTAAAGTAGTGAAACTTTTTACTTTTTATATCAGCGGCAATGCAATGTACATGCACAGACTTATTGAAAATGCATGTATGACAGTGTGTCAGAACCGTTCAAGAGTTGAACTTTTGCAGCAATTTCTCTATTAGATGCTATTGTATAATTTCACATGTAATTGAGTACGCGTGAGCAATAACAGGATTACGAGAGAGAGGAAGTCATTGATAACATCATAAAAAGTTGACTTTCTTCACACACACGCGCGAGCGCGCGAACGAACGCACGCACATGCGCACGCACACACATATCTAAGCGCTGAGATGACTGCTTTTGGCTGGCTTTCTAGTATTGCAAGTTCTGTCTGAAGTTTATTGTTATACATATTCGTCAAATCATTTTATTGCTAACATTGGCCAATAGAAAAAAGCCTAGATTGACAGACTGACTCAACGTGAGATGCAAAAATGACATTGCTGCCTTCAATCCACATTATATAAAATATTTCTGCATTTTAATCTCATAATTACATTCAGTATGTGTTATATATCTGGATAAGTAACATCAGGTCAAAGTTTCATATTTTCTTCCCAAAGATGTTTTACACATTGCAAAGATCAGGTAAGATCCCAGTATCTTGAGTTAATATCTCTAGATATACAACTAAATAACTCGAAGAGAGTTTTCTAACATAATCTGACAAATCCATTTGCTTAAGCAACTCAAAATCCTTCAATTCTGCAAATTAATGTCAATCAATGGGCACTGTTTATATTTACATCAATTTATACACAGTTTATAAGAAGACTAATCAATGAATGCTCTGCTGCCCACCCCCCAAGCTGTACCAGTAGTTAGTTCATGATATCAGGCATATCAATGTAGCTAGTCCTCGGTGATATGCATGGTATTAGAAATAGAATTTTCGAGAATGGGTCTTTTATCTTACTTGATTTGACTAAACGGATGCAATCCAACAGAAAATATTAAAAGGAAGCCTATATGCCATTGCAGCACAACGGATAAGACCCTACATATTGTCTGACTCTTTAAAAACAAAAACGAATTAATTAAGGCCTTGGCTACAGAACCACTGGTTCGTTTTGTTTGCATTAAATCATAATTGAACTCATTGAACCCGCTTTTAAATATAAGTTGAATAGTTTCTTTTATGACAGTGTATTAAGTTAGGTTTTGAGAATGAAGATACACATAGACCTAACTTGTCTGATATTCGACATGTTGATTTACGGCCTACTTTCTGTTAAGATACATGTATACATTACGTCAGTCATGGTCATTAAGCTAGAAAAAAGTAATGTCTTATAATGTAATGTCAAATATAGGGTAGGTAGATAAAAAAAACTTTTCTGTTTCCGTTTTTCTTAACATTTATATATATCTTGTGAAAATACGGGTAGAATTCGTTCCCAAATAATTTCGTACTTTGGATTTTGCCGTTAGAAATTTTAGTGTCATCGCAAAAATAACCATGGTCGGGTAGCCGTACACATGACTTCTTCTGTGCAAGATGAGAAGGACGCAAAGAGAAAAATGTCTGCATATAGAATGCTAGATCTGCATGCAGTATAAATCTATACATGTACCCTTATAAAAACATATAAAAGATATACAAGACGAATCTTACAATTTAGAAAAATAATGAAAATCTAGTCTATATTATGATAAAAACATGTTCCTTCGTTTCTTGGGAACAACTTTACATATCCGATATCTATATACATTAAACAAAGGCGTGGCGCACAATACGCACGTGCGTATAATACCAAAATATCGTATGATGAGTTTTCTCTCGATCTGGATACTGTGCGTATAAACATTTCATTCCTGTTTACGCCTATGTTAAATCTTAGGTCTTTGAATAAATACAGCCTGTTTGTGATTCATAAGAAATTCGGATAATTAATAATTTAATAATTAATACTTGATAGATTCAGTATAGAAAGCTAAACTGTCTGTTCTCCTGTCTCCATTAGAGTTAAAATAATAAAAAAAAAACATTATTGTTTGCTTATGCATGCAATGTATAATGTGTAATGTATCAATATTTTAAAAAATATAAGACACGCTAAATTCTTTATCCATGATAATCAGACAGTGGATTGTTCAATTACTTAACATGAAACACTAGATAAAATTGCGCGTTCATTTAAACTGCTTTTCCATACATACTGCACTTGGGGTTTATTCACTCACTTTGTGATAAATGCGGGCGTCATTAGTAAACCAGTCAATAAACGGCACGGAATGTGATTTACGAAAATTGAGAGGTGGAAATGGCAATTTATTGATCCATAGGAAGTAATAACATGTATGTAATATATGTCATTGTAATATAACTGTGTCTGGATCATTTGACATGCTAGCAATTATTACACATCGTGCAACAGCCCTGTATGCGCCTTTTCTTCCGTTATCGATTTGGAATATTTCGTCCGCCATTTTGGGTCATATCATGGTTTCGATTTGCTAATTGTGTATTTCGATATAGTTACGTAAAGTTATTGACAGTTTCAATTTTAAAATATGATCCAGAGATATCTATATCCCCTGACGACTGAGTGTCATTCCTTGGAAATCTCATAGCGCAGTTTTATTCTTATGTTGATATTTACCCCACCCAGTTTTATTTGTTGCATAAAATTATTATCATCTAAGGCTCTCCAAATTACATTGGATGCTGTTTATTGGTTGTGTTTAATATTACATGACTTAGACTATTATGTACACAAGTTCTGTTGTTGGGATATAAATAATCACTTGTTCAATTAATGATAGCATGCTAATTTCTAGCAGATTCATTGATGTTTACAGTTTAGTTGAATCATATCAGGGACTCTACAATAGCATGTTTGCATTCAGTTTTCAAACCTTTTGTATGCATGTCATGGGATTATGTCAGTAATATTTTAGCAAATCCCCTGAGGAATCAAGTTGTCCTGTCTTTAGCTTATTAATTCTTTTATTCAATGTTTTGAAATACCATTTGCATAATATAATTTTCTAGCAATGCATGTTTTTGTTTAATTGCATATAACAATTTGAAGGTATCTTTCAACAGTTTCAAATAATGTACCTGTATTTTTGAACCTTTGACAATATACATAGATTTGCAATCTGGCAATCTTCCAGTATTTATCATTGTGTTGTGATACTTTATTCTGTGTTTTATTTTTCAGAAATCAGATTTTGTTTGAACATTCATTACTATATTTTTCAGAAATCATATCTGAACTTACAAAATGGCAGATCGTTCTCCAACACCTAAAAAGGTATAAATTTATTTAACTTTATGTGGATGTTAGATAATGGTTGAATTTGTTTTTTTTAGTAATACATGCTTAACACAACAAGTTTACATCTGTGTTAGTCTATGAAGAAATATTTTTACCAATTTGACTTAGTAGAAAATTAAAATTTCATTTGTCAAACCACACATTATTTTCTCTAACTTTCATACTGATTTTTTTCATTATAGGTTCATTCAGATTCAGAGGACCTTGAGGGACTTTCTAAGGCGGAGCTGATTGCTAGGTTTGTTACTTAAATCTTGTAGTTTTTCAAAATGAATTATTTCTGTTTACTGTCATTAATAACTATAATGGGTATGTATGATTTAAGGTGACAGGACAGGGACAGTGTAGTATATAATACAGTAAAACCTTGGTTATTTGATTACTGATTATCCGAATGTATTTGCATGGTCCCAATTTTGTACCTTTACATATTAGATAAAAAGAACCTCAGTTATATGAATTGGATTTTACGAATACCTGATGTTAACCGAATACATCATCATGTTATTTTTATTACCATACAAATACATACAGATCAAAAAGACAATGGGTATTGTTATTTATATGTTATTATGTCTTTGGCCATATTTTTCAGACCTCATTTTTATTTTATTTTCAGACTTAAAGATCAAGAGCAATATATTAAGCAATTAGAGAGCAAGAAAATGAAGCTTGATAGAGGTTTGTTTATATACTTTTGTTGAACTGTAATGTTCCATTCTATCTATTTTAAATTGACTTAACAGTTCAGAACAGTATTATTAAAAATCCCCAAAATATGTAGTTTTTGTTTGTTCTTCTGTGTAATCTTTCAGTGTGTAAGAGGCATATTTTGTTTAAACTGATTTTACCATATTGTCATTGAGTTAATAAATTTTTTGTTATAGGTGATGATGATGAGACAAACGATCGTCTCAAACAACAGCAGAAAGAAGCTTCTCGTAGAGAGAACACTCTTGTACATAGACTTACCACAAAAGAACAAGAATTGCAGGACTATATTGTAAGCATCTGAAGTTATGATTAACATAATAAGCTTTTATATTCGGATTAAGAAAAATAATTTCTTAAAGATGGGTTCATGTAGGTTTATTTGATATTGTTTATAGAAAATGTATGTCCTACATATAGATGATAAAATTCTTGCTTTCTTGTTACAATTAATTTATTGTGTATTTATCTTGTACATAATTTCTGAAAATCTATTTTTAGCTTAAAATTCCCCTGTTTCTAAAAATAGCTTATTATTAATTCTACATTCATAGAATGATATGATTTGACTAAGTTGTTTATGTTTTGTTCTGTAGACTCAAGTGACGGAGCTGAAGCAAGCGCAGACGCAGGGTACCACTCAATTGAAATCTATGCTGCTGGATCCCGCTGTCAACATTGTGTTCCAGAGAATGGCAAAAGAAATGGAAGAAGCACAAGAAAAGCTTAAACAAACCCAAAATGAACTAAGTGCATGGAAGTTCACGCCAGACAGGTGCTTATCTCACGATTTGGTAACTTTTGTAACTTTGCTGGCACTTCAGATGCAGAGACATACTGAACTCCTGACTGACATGCACGATCATTAAAGGGATAACAGACACTACCATCAGCCAAACATTGAACACTGTGTGGCTCTTAAATTACTGGGTGACTCTGTAGGGAGTTGCTGGCCAAATACACCACAGTATTCATGCTCGGCTGCTTCCGGCCTTCCGACAGCGGAAACGCGGTAACTGTATGATAAACTGGTTAATGCTCGGGAAAAACGTAACCGTGGTAACATATAACTGTTGTGATGATGACCCTTTATTTTTAGGGAAGTAACTCTGTAAGAAAAATTGTATAACATTTTAATTATAACACCATTAAGGTCAGGCGGAACTATATTGTACAATAATTGACAATTATTGACTGGAAATGGTGCTGACTTTGTTTTCCAGCAAAACTGAGAACAATTATTAGTTTCCTTAAATCAACTGACTCATAAATAATCGATTTGCATATTTCAGTTTAATATTGAATCTGCTATATCACTGACTTATGAAATCATTTATAAGACTGATACTATCACTGTTGTCAAACTTTCTCCCGGTTCAGAGATTTTAATAAAACTTGTATGAATGTACTGTTATGTTCGGCAAGTCGACACGAAGGACGAAGAAAGGGTAAATTATTTGTTTCTTTATAATCATGAAAATATGTCTGAATTTATTAACATTTGCATGCATGGTTAAGTGTCAGTGCCTAGGATCAGACATTAACTTT
Source organism: Lutraria rhynchaena (assembly GCA_008271625.1). Classification (NCBI taxonomy): domain Eukaryota; kingdom Metazoa; phylum Mollusca; class Bivalvia; order Venerida; family Mactridae; genus Lutraria; species Lutraria rhynchaena. The sequence continues at coordinate 1,839,399 of VIBL01000040.1, forward strand.
TCATGTACAATATATGTAACTAAGAGAGTTATATGGTGCTAAGTGTTACAGTCATTTTGAAATTGCTAAATATTTATCCATGGATTCAGAAAAAAAATAGTTTGATTTTTTATCTAAGGAAAATAGTTTTTGTGTGTTTCTATTTGACAAATTTATCCAGAATATAAGATGATTTTGTTGATAAAATTTGTTTTATGCTGTATTTGTGTTTAATTTACACATAATGAATCTCTTTTGCATGCCAAATAAATCATGTAGATTTTCATATGACATTATTCGTAATTCCAAAAAAATGAGAAGTTTTAAGTTTTGTTTGAAATTCAACAAGATGACAATTATTATTACCTGGTTAACATTACTTGTGAGGAAGATTTAGTTTTGAAACAATCTAAATTCCATTTGTTGGAAATGCCAATGAAGTTTGTATCTGTTCAAATGAATGAACCTTCTTTGATATCATGGTTTTGACTTTATTGTCTTCACTTAACTTTAAACGTTAATCAACTTTTTAAGATCATTGTTAGAGTGAGTTGACAATTACTTTAAAGTTAATACAACATTTTGAATTAATTATTTTTGGCTCACCTTGCTTAAATTTACTGTCATATAACTTCTTGTACTTATTCTACTTTGATTGAAAAAATCAAAAGTTAAAGAAAATATTTTTTAGACAAAATCTTTGAGTATCATCCTTTGTTTTCTTCCAATATAAAAGTGAAACTTTTTGTATAGATAGTTGGAGGCTGTCTACAAGAAAGTTGATGTCGTGTGATGGTCTTCAGTTCGTCCACTCTGTAGTAACATACAAGCGCTTTTATGAAGAAAGGACTTTTCTCATTGAAGTGGCTTTGCTTGTAAATTTTTCTCCAGCTTATGCAAGATGGCTTTTTTGAATGGTTCTGGTAGGTCCTCCGATTTCTCTGAAGGAGTTTTGAAACTGCTTAGCCATGATGATCATCTTAATATGAGGGTGTGCTTTGAAAGTTCGACCGAGATCTAGCATCCAGTTGGCATTATTGAGCCATCAATGCCTCGCTTCCAAGCTTCTGTCACACTTGCTCTTCAAAGAATAGCTTGACATATACCTAGTTATAGTTATCATTATTAACTGTAGTCATAAATTAAATTGCCACATAAATGATGTTGAAGTTAGGGGTTTGTTTTTTTAGAGATAGGCTCCAGTAGAATATTTTTGAGTTATAAGCACTTCCTTATGCATAAAATAATGGAAATCAAAATTGCTTTGATACTGGTATTTTATTTTACATTTTTGCTATTTGCATTAGTGAAAGTATTGCTTAATTTGTGTCACTTTTTACGAAATAATGGATCTTGCATAAAATACATATTTTTATCTACATAGATCTGTAAATTTGGGTGTGATGAATAGAAATGGAATTTAAGTAGTATAAGTTTTGGTTTGTGCTTTAGTACCAAGACTACCCTATTATAATAAATGAATAAAATATCTTGCCAGAATGTTCATAATGCTTGCAATCTGATTTAAGCTGTTAGTGTAAGTGCTTGTTTGAAACAGATGAATTTAGTTAATTGGATTTTCAACAATAAATGAGCATTACTGCATGATTTTACCTTTTTATCATTTAAGTTGAAAGCTTTTTCTTGGTGATATTTATAGTCTGATGTCTAGCATAAACCTTGTTGTACACGATTTGGTTTGTTTACAATAACATCTGTTTTTAAGCAATATTAATTTTTGGTACTGTGTATTTTGCAGTAAGATAGGTTATGTTCCTCTGTTTTTGCTTTTTTTTATTCTTTTTGTTGGATTTTAACATAACACCCAACAATCTAGGTCACATGGCATCTTTTTCAGCTTTTAACTGTGGAAGAAGACCCTAGGCTTAAAATCTGGGTAGAAAAAAGATTTTCCGTAAGCTGTTTGGATAGCATCTTCACTTGTGAAATTTTTCTGGTCCTGGGTGAGATTCAAACTCGAGCAGTGAGGGACTGGTGGCTGCTGATCAGAGACTAATCACTTGACCATGAAGGACCTTCATTGGTTTATCAAGTGTCATTTTTGATGCATGATAACTGTTCTAGTGATGTTATAGTGAATAGTAAAAGATATAACTTGTAGATGTGCCTTTGTTACAAAAAGCTGCTGTTTTTCTGTGTTCCTAGTCATTTTATTTTTTGAATATTCACCAGGGCCAAGTTAGGCTTTTTGATCAAAATTTGTATTTTGTTGACTTTGTAAGCAAGTTTTTAAACAAATTTCCACTAGTTTTTACCACAGATTGTCATATTTTGATATTACACACTTTCATTAAGGATGAGTGTGGTGAAGTCAGGCTATTAATTGTAGTTGGTGGTTTTGGTTTGGTGAGAGAATACAATTTCACAAGGTTCTTCTTCCATAAATGTCTTATAACTAAATTTTTTTTCACTCTATTTTGCTCAAATTTTCGACATTTAAATTTTACTACTCTCAATGCCTGACCTGCATAGAGATTAATGAAGTTTCCATGGTCTGAGGTTACAAAACTTGAGATTGGTCTTCAAGCTCAAATCTCACATTTTGTCTTGATTTTTTCATGTTGATTTTATTGTTATAAAATGAAAACAGTGATACTGTATTAGTATTCTGGTAACACCAATAGACAAAAAAACAAAAGAACAAAAATTGTGACTAAATAAGTTGAATATGAAATTGAGATTTGAGCCCAGAGATGGTTGTCAGTAACATCATACACTAATATTTGTAGAATTTAGGCTTATTACATAAATGAATTGTAAATAATTTATAATATATCAGCTTGTGTGTGTGATTTTATTAATTGTGAATATATTTTGTGTATACAGATTTTTTACAGAATATGTTAAGGTTTAGCTTAAAACTACTGTTAATGCTTTTTTTTGCTGAATCTGAGGCTATCATTAAAAAAATGTTGGTTAGTGGTTATGCAACCGAAATTTTCAACAGTAGGTGGCTAAGTTGTTTGGCATATTTTTTTAAACATTATATCCTTGTACTGAAAACAAAAGGCTAGAATAAAGAACAAAATATGTTCTTTGGTCAAAATGTCTAAAAAATGGTATCAGGGGTTTTTGAATAAGCTAGTTGCATAACTGCAAACCAACAATTTTTAAGAATGGTTTTGGTTGAGATATTTTGCACCAAATCCTTAATATTCTGGATAAATCTTGTCGAGGAAACTTTCAAAGTGGTGTGGTTAAGTTTTAGTAAGCTATATTATTTACCACGCTTTTATGCAATTTTTTGTGTAATGTTTGATTGATGACGATTTATAATCACCGGCTGTGGTTTATGTGTCTGTTACCCTTCAAATGTATGTGCATGCCTTTGATATGAAGTGTTCATGGTATTTATATATATTTTCACGTTGTTTTGAATATTAATTTTTAAGGGTTACTCACGATTATAGTAAATATGTGTTCCTGGGAGGGACGTAAAGGTGGGTATAATGACTTTAAGGAGGTTGGGTACTGTAGATATTTATGTACCAGGCTTATGGTCTTTTAGAGTCTTTCATGATCTGACAGTTTTAGTGTTTTAATATCACTTCGAAGCTTCGATGAAAAGATTCTTTATTTACAGCTGCCACACATTAAAGATTGTTTCTGATGTGTCTTATAATTATGTTCTGTATAGATGGTTATTGACCATTTTATGACATAAATAAATATTGCCATTAATGTGTGAGAGGCAGTGGTATTTCAGGAGGATGAATTAAATGGTTGTGTGGAATTAAGGCCACTATATTTTTTGCTATATTTACCATCCATTTTTTTTCTATGAAAGGGTGGTAGAATTTTATTTTTATCTTCTAGAAAGACAATTCTTGTTCAGTGGGCTTAAATATGGCTGAACCAAGAATTTCTTGTATTTCGTGCTGTTTCTCACTTAGCTAAAACAGTATAATACTTGAGGAACACATTCATATAATTCATATGTTGTCCTCTTTTTATAACTTGATCTCTTGATTATGAATATTAAAAGAGTATGGGCCAGTGGGTTATGTTAATTTAGCATTTGATTTATTATGACCTAAGGGACTTAGTGGGGTCACTAATGGAACAATTACTGTTGAGTGTGTGGGAAAGATGGAATGAACTGTGTTACGATGCTCCTTGAAGGATATGTTTTGTACATGTTCAGGTATGACTAAGACTTAGGATTATTGAAAGTCATTGCACTGTATACAGTTGGTTTGTATTCAATTACAGTTTTAGCATATTGTTTACAAAAGCTTATGCCCAATGATGAAAATATGTATCCAAGTCTTTACTCAATTTGGAATGCTCATTACTATGTTTTCAGTCAAACAGGCAAACGTCTGATGGCTAGATGTCAGATGTTGCTTCAAGAAAATGAGGAACTCGGTAAGACCATTGCTTCTGGTAAAACAGCAAAACTGGAGGGAGAAATAGCCTTACAGAAAACTCTGGTTACAGAAATGAAGAATAACCAGTCTGGTAAATGCCTTTATCTCTTACTTGTGATTGAAATACATGGTAGAAGCCTGTGTAGTGGAAAATGATCAGGAAGTTGTGTTTATTCTGACAGAATTGATGGGTTAACTCTGTATCTTTTGTAAAAGAACATTCTTATCAAAAATAAAGTCAGTCTTTGTGGAATTCATCATGAACAGAACTTATCCCCTGGTGCATATAAGTCAGGATGGAGAGGTTTGACCATACAGAAGACTGCATGTTTTAAGTGTCATTGAAAACTGATAGGTGTTAATATTTATAGTTATATAGCAATTTCATCATTTGCGGATGGTTATTACTTATTGGTGATTTAGAATTTTGTGATCATTATAAAGGCCTTGTGCTTTTCTTACATTAAACACAATACTCTCCATTTGAAAATTCTGATTCTTATTCAAGTTTTGAATCTGATTGATGATCATGCTTATTTGAGTCCTATTATGATCTTAGATAAATAAGGCCTAAACAAAAAAAGGTTTGTTTCCGGTTACATGCCCAAAAAAATATGGGTCGGTAGGTAGGGATTTTTTTCTTGTATGTTTTTTATATATATTGGCAACACTGTTGCTAAAATTACAATATAGCCCTTAGATTTGGATGCTGTTGGAACTTTTGAGTCGGCAGGTAAAAGATGGGTGAGTCAGGTAACTTGAAACAAACCTATTTTTTAGGCCTTATTCAGATTTTTTGTGATTGTTTTGTGAGTGCTGCTAAAGTGTCTTAGAATGGTGTAGTGGAATGAATATGGGAGGGAGTTCCTACATTTACATCTTAATTTGTTTCAATTTTTCATGTTTATCTTTAGGGTAATCATGAGTGTTTAACATTGATCAGTGTATGTAATCAATATGGTAAATGACAAAAATTAAGTTGCTAATTTGGGCTGGTAGGATATGGATAACAGTGAACAGTGATGATGAGACATAGGACCTTTGGAATATGGAGCCTAGTCAATCCTTGAAATTTGTTGGTCTTCAGTTACATATCTCACAAAAAATCGTACTAAAAATCCCCCAATCCTAATAAAAGTTTTAGTGATTTTGACAAAATATACTTTTTGTTCTTTCTTCCAGCTTTTTTGTTTTCAGTACAAGCATATTATGTTATAAACAAATTTAACTACCTGCCAACCTGCTGTTGAAAGTTCGGGTTGCATACCACAATTCAACATTTTTTTAACAATGGCCTTATTTAGTGATATCATTTATGTGCAAGGATGTTTCAAGGCAGAAGTTTGATATACTTTAGTCCATTTCTTGATCACGAGGTTTCAATATGATTGCATTTTGTTGGTTTGTGTAGAAAGTGTGATGATCAGCTTAATTGAAATACTATGTTATTGCAGAATTGGATGAATTTCTTGGTGATCTCGAAGAAGACGTAGAAGGTATGCAGACAATGATATATGTTCAGCTACAACAGCTTCGTGAATCTAAAGAACAAATCAGCGCACTGGAGGAAGAGAATGCACGCCTCAGAGCAGGTGATACGTCCATCAGTGTGAAGACGTTTCCTAAGAAACCAGATAAATTTGAAGACATGGAAAATGTTAATCAAAATGCATATTCTGTTAAGCCTGAGGCAGACTTTACACCAATGGAAACTAGGTATTATCAGGAAAAGACTGACAGTGATCTCGAAGCGGAATACAACTATGAAGGTTTGTATGAAAATGAAGACAAGTACCAGGAAGACCTGGAAAATCAGCAGTCAGCTGAGATGGGGCAATATCAATATGAAGAAAATGGTTATAAAAACTATGATGAATATGATTCACAGGATTCTAAGACTAACTGTGAAGAGACTGGACATGAAGCAATGGAAACTGATGATACTCTACTGGCTAGTTCTTTACATACTAACAAAACATCTGACAATGGTAGCGCCAATCATCTAGACTCACAGACTACATCTAACAGTTCTAAACAAGAAAATAGTCACTTATCAGTCCAAAGTTCATCTTGTAACTCATCATCATTTCAGTCAACAGACAATACAGGGTGTTCTGTCGGAGACATTGATGATAAGGATTCCCAACAAATATTGACAGATTCACAAAATAAGCAAGCAATTGTGGAAAGCAGCTCTAAAGACTTATCAACAAAGACTGAAACCTACAGGAAAGAGACAAATGCTGACAATGAAAAGACTTCTGACACTTCAAGAATTCCCAGTCCAAAGCCAGCAACTAAAAAAAGTCCAACTAGAAAAACAGCAACAAAATCCAGAAATTCAGGGACAGAGAAAAGTCTAAATGTAGAGACGTCTAATGGCAGCCCAAATAAAGACTACAGTCCTAATAGTAATGTTACTAAGCAGCTAACGGTAGATGTAAAAGAAAATACAGACATTCTACATTCTAACAGTAGGTCCCCAAATGACAAAAGTCCTGTTTCCCTCAGTGGGAAGAAAGATCGGGAACCGGTACTTCAGAAATTCCTGAATGGCGTAACATCAACAATTGATGATATTGAAGATTTGTAATTTTGGAGTCCTTTTTAATTGTATTTAGCAAGTAATTGTTTAATTGTTCACATTAACCTGTATTTTGTATAGTGATAGTGTTCATTTGTTTGTTTGATTGATAGTGATTTAAATTTATTTGTTGTGTTTGGCTGTATAAACATTTTGAGAATTATTGCATTTACTTACCAGACTTACTCAGTAAAAAGTAAAAATTTGTTGATAAAAGTAGAGGCAATGTTGGCTGGTTATGAATTTTTAAATTTTAACACATTTATCTTGATTTTGAATAAACTATCATTTTGCTCTCTTTTGAACTGATATTAACTATTTTAATTTGACTTATGTTCTCACTATGAAGTAGTGATTCTTTATCAAAGTTCTGGTTTTTTTTTTTTTGTTAAATTGTTTCTTGTTACCTTTGTTCTCCTCCAAGGATCTTAAGTCATTGAAAGATAGGGGTGCATAAAAGCATTACTGATGCAATGTGAAAGAAATGATATTTATTGAAAAAGTTGGTTTTCTCTGAAATGATATTTCATTCTAAAGGTCCAAACTACAGATTGTATCTATTGTCAATCTTAGGTTACTTGAAGATTTCATATTTTTTTCTGCTTTTTGTGTATTTACTTCAGAACACTGGAAGACCAGTGTCTTAGTTGTTAAATTTCACACATTAAGATTACATGATCAGTTCCATTGAAGTCTCAGTCTCTTAATTTCTTTCTATTCATTCTCTGAATTCAATTCATGTAATTGTAATTTGACAATATTTCTAATTTTGTAAATAGAATAAGTTGATCAGTAATTATATCATGGTACAAAAATGAGGGTAGTAATTGTATGATTATTATGTCATTATGCTGTTAGCTTGTTAGTTTCATTAACTGATCACAGTGTATTCCGTTAAATTAGATCATTCAGTCAGACTTTTAATACAATCCTTTTCATGACAGTTGGACTCACTTGGATTAAAGGTATGTATTTATGAAGAGGGAAGATTTAGCTACTATTTGTTCATGCATAGTTTTGCATAAGTGGAAGGTAAAAAAACTGCTCATGTACATGATTGTTAACAATCAATTTTTGGCCATTGTTATTTTTGCAGATTTACTATTTTGAATTGTTTATTTTGGTGTTTTTTCCTTTTTGCTCAACTTTCTATTTCAAAGGACACTGTAACATGGATTGGTTATGCAGTACTGCATTTGATCGACTTACTGAGGGGTAGAATTGAATTTGATTTGAACGAATTTCACTGGTATGATTTTTAGTGTGTACAAAAGTGTTTATCTATTTATATTTATCAGCTGGATAACGTCTCTTAAATGTAACTACATTGTTTCTCTTTGTATAAATAAAATATACACAACAAAATTGTGGGTTTGATGGGAGTGTGTATTGGCACTATCTGATTTAGTCTTTATCAATTCTTATGGGTTAAGATATTTACTAATATTTGAGTCTGTTAACTTTGTTACATGTTTTTATGCAAGTAGTTTAGTTCTGTCGTTATTTTTGCTCAGTTTTTGTAAAAGGATCCGAATTCTGATGTTCATGTTTGCTTACTATTTATTCCTGATTATTTATTTATTTAGGCTTCAGTGTTTTCTACAATTGATTACTTATGTTACTGTACTAGTGTATTTAATCAATTTATACCTGATTTCTGCATGAACTCTGTTCATAATTAATTATGTATAAAGCATGTTGAAATATGCTAAAATAATGTATTGTCTCTGCACAGTGACTAGGTTGAAACAGTGTCATTAAGTTTAATTAAAATCATTTGCCAAAAAACTGTGAAATTTAAATAAGTGTGATTTTAAGGCTTTATTGCTTAATTAAGATTGAATAATGTTGATTTCAGCTGTGTTGAAAAATGCTGAGCATTTGCCTCCATTCATTTACGTACATATTGTCATTTATATTTCAAAAAAGTGTGTCCATTTTTTTTTTTAGATTCTTCATATTGGCAAGATCACATATTTGCCATTAAAACAATTTTTAATTAATGTCCTTCAGTTTAAACATTTCTATGGTTTTGCACTAGAATGAAGAAACTAAATTTCGTGATAATTAAACAAGTGGTATTCATAATTTTTATGCCAAGTAATTGGAGTTTACTGTCTATTTTCAGGACGGTTTATGAAGTCATTTTATGTCATTTGCTTTTTGTTAAATTTTGTGTTTCTTTTTAAGTATTTTCTGTTGTTTAGTCTTGACAATTAATACTATATTCCGTTTTGCTCTACTGGCCTTAAAGGTAGCTGCAGTCTTCTCTTTTTTATTTGTGAATGACTTTCTTGTTGTGTTTCAATCTTGGTGATTTAATTCAGACCTTTAAATAATATTTTGATTATGTAAAGTAGTTAAAAGTTTTTTGTCTTAAAAATGTTGGAGTTTTTTTCAGGTTGTTGAATTTGTTTTTCTATTGCAAAAAGTGAAATTCATGCAGTATTGTGTATTTTGATTGTGTGTAAATTCTTATTATTTTTTCATGGAATGGTCAATATTTATTGCTAGTAGAGCATCACCTATTTGATTAAGTCTCCTGTTTGTGTAATTTTGTACATTTTTTGTCAGATAATATGGTACAATTGTTACACTATTTTGTAGTTTTTGCCTGTTGCTGTTGAAATGCAGATGTGACTTTTAAACAGTACATTACTTGCTAATAAAAGAAATAATTGTCAATTCTTTTCCTGGTTTTTCTTTATACGGAAGACTTTACCTTTTTCCTGCTTTCAACAATCTTTATATTGCAAAAGGAAATAGATTACGGTTGCCCTAGCTGATTGGATCGGCACAAATCCAGTGAATTTAGTATAGCAGAATTGATGTATACGTACGGCAGCTGAACGAGACATGTATTAGACAATTTTGCTCATTTCTTCATTTGACCAGCTCTTTATTCGAAGAGTATGTTTGGATTGACCAAGAATGGGACTGTAAATCTAGAGGTCACAAGTTCAAAGGATAGACTGGCACTTGTTTCTAAATGACATTTATTTGCTGGGGGTGAGTGCAGTATTGCATCCAATGCCTTGGGCTATCCTGAAAAAAAAATGCAGTTACTCTACCAATGCATTAAAAATCATCTGACTAAAAAAAGTTTGAGCAACTTTCCAGTATGATTATAACTGTATTGACAAACTATCTACCCACTATAAAAAGTTTTGGTCGAATTACTGCAAACCAACATTTTATCAGGTATCATATGGTAAAATTGTTGGTTGTCAGTGAAGGAAATGCTGGTAACTCATGGACCCATAACAGATCATATACCACCATATATTCATGAAGTCAATAAACATAAGATTTGATGACTGTAAATTATAACTAAAACAGCTGATGCTATGTACATGTGATGTCATTTTGATATTCTTGTTTTTGATAAAACAGCTTCAGTTTACAGTTGAGTAAGAGACTACATGTATTATGTTACGCACAGTCCCAATTTGAGTGTTGGACTGCTGAGTGTCAGCTGGTTGAAGACCCGGGAGGGAATAAGTATCTCTATGATTGTTTTAGATAAAATAACAAAGGTTGAAAATACAGTAATGTTTTGCGTCCAACAACTGTACCACAAACTTCCCTGTGGATACACTGACAGCTTATGCAGAAAATTTAGTAGCCTGTCACCGTGTGAAATTTATGATACTTTGGCCTTTTGAAAAAAGATTGAATTTCACGAACAAGTTTTTCGTACCAGGCGCCGACCAACGACATTGACAAAATGTCGTCTATAGCTCGTCTTGCGCCGCTCGTTAGGCGCTGTATTTGCAAGACCAAGAATTCTACAATTACATCGGTTAGAAAAGCCTCATCGAGACCTGAACAGTATGTATTTCTCCAACGCTTTAGAACATGTATTTTACTATTCTAGATTCATTTCGGATATGTATTAATTTCGGACAGACTATGTCAGAGGCTGATATTTATTGAAATTTATATGAAGGATGGTATTTGTTTCTCATTTAAAATTAAGTCTTTTTTTACTGAATCCTTGTTAAATTACTTTTCATTGTGGTAGAAAAATGCAAGGCTGTGTAATAGGAGACAGAAAATAAAGTTCCTGATGCATGGCTCGAACCTGCGACCTTCTGCTTGCAAGTCAGCTGCTCTACCAACTGAGCTAATCGGGCAGACAGGCATACAAACTACTATAAACACATATATATACAACACTGTTACATTCCTCCTGCCTTTAATCAATTATTAACCGACAACCACAGGTTCTTTAAGTTAACCCAGCCTTTGCTTCACCCTAGCTCTAGGATTCCAAGGCTAGCCACACACTCACGGCACCAATGTAATGGGAGGCAGAAAATAAAGTTCCCAATGCAGGGCTCGAACCCACGACCTGCTTGCAAGTCAGCTGCTCTACCAACTGAGCTAATCGGGCAGACAGGCATTCAAACTACTAAAAACACATATATATACAACACTGTTACAGCTGTGACATTGGATTGTTCTAGATGTTTTAATAATGACACATGTGTATACTCTTGTTACTTGCAACCTAGATTTTTTGTGTTTTTCTTATTGGTTTAGCTGAATGATATGCTTTAATAGTTATTTCCTGTTACAAATTTTGGTTAAAATATCAATTATGAGGGTTATAGATATTTGATATAAACTGATGCATGCTGTTTGAATTTTATATTTAGTTGTGTCCCTTTTCAAAGAATTCTTCTTTGATATCTAGACAAGCCCTATTTGTTGTGTGCACTAATAGTCAAGTTGAACAACCATAGAATATTTTGTGTATTGATAAATATCTATTTTCAATGTAAACTTTCAGTGTTTCGTTGGCAAACTTGTGTTAGCTTACACCTGAAATCACTAAGTGGCGATAGCAAAAAAGATTAGACTTCCAAGAAGTCAAGGTTTTGTTATACGTATTACAATTTAAAAAAGTGTTTATGTGAAAATATCACAGTAAAATCTTACACTTGGGTCATTTTCAACACTTTTATCATTATCTTTTTATGAATTGTCTGACTGCTCTGAAATTTGAGGGAATGATAACCACATGGAAACACAAAATGTGGCATGGAAACTTTATCAATCAGACTTACATTGTGGCTTTTATTTAAAATTAACTGTTTGGCTCTATTTTTTTGAAATCACCCTTTTTTCTATGCAATTTCGATTTTGGAACTTTTTTCAAACGACTGGAGTATTTTCGAGTATTTTGCTGTATTTATTGTCTTTTAGTCTTACTGAATTAATAAGATGCTTTTAAGTATCTGTAATTTTTGTTAATTCTAATTTCAGTGATCCCTATATAGTTTACAGAGATCAACCTCGATGGCATCCTAGGTATATCTTAAATTCAAGTGTATTTGTTGTATGGGTTGCGACGTCATGGATGGGAATTAACATGTATCTTGATCCAGATCACTGGCTTTTTGTGAGTATCATTATGCATCTGATTGTTGTGTTACAAAGCAATTACATTTAGGAATTGGCTGATTGTAGAGCTGCTGTGTCAATGACTGGTAGATATTTTTGCTGATATAATGCTATTCTTGTGTGAACATGAAATGTGTGGTAAAAGACCTGTTTATTTCTACTGCTTTGATCTTTGAACTTAATGTTTGTTTAGTAAGGCAATAGAAAATTAATAAGTGCATTTTCATCCTATTTTGGGGAAAATAAAGGCAGATTGGTGAATTTTTTTATTTAGCTTGTACATATTACATGTCGTGTTCACTCTCAGATGAAGCTCATAAAAGCTTGGTAATGTTGTATGTCAGAATTCATTTAGCTACAGGATTTTGGAAACATGATTTGTGGCGAATAATTTTTTCATGCTTATGGCTGAAACACAGTATCGGTGCTGATAGAAGTCTCGCTTAATCAAAAAAGTGAATTTTTGATACAATATATTTCCTTGGAGTTAAGTACAATGTTTAGGGTATCGCCTACACAAATTAAGTTTTATTTTTCATGAATGTGCTTGCTTCATTTTTTATCCACTTTTTCCATCCTATGATACAACAAGTCATGTTTTACTTGCATTTTTATGCCTTTTTGTATTGTGTCTAGCCTTCTCTAAAGTAGTTATTTGCAGTGATGTTAATTCACAACATTACAAATTTTGGCCAACTTAGACATAAAAGGAATTTATTTACACATTAGCCTATGTAGGATTTATAATTTTGAAATGAGAAACAATGAAACTATTGCAACATAAGCTTTTAATGGTTCCAGAAACTACAGGATTTTGAATTTCAATATTTACGAAAGAACTATTATTCGTGTGAAAAACTGGGCTAGCCCTGAAACATAAATTTTTTGTTTTTTACTTACCATAATAAATAAGTGAATGGTTAGTGTCAATTTAAGTTCAATAACTATCATTTTGTAGCAGTTATTGGAATATAACAAGTATATGTTTGATATTTAGTGTTTTAACACAACCACTTCAGGTAGGATTTTACTTCAACGGTGAAATTTGCGGGACAGAGGTCTATTTTATGCATCATTTCTTCATAAAATTAAGAGCATTTTGTATTTTAATTCATTTTTTTCAAGTGAGACTGCATAACAATAAAATGGCCATTTTTGGAGCATGTTTCAATGCATATGTCAAGAATGGGTTATACTAGCCTCTTGAAATTTCCAGAAAAGTAAGGTTACTGATAACTGCCAAGCTAGTCAATCTTCAAAATTAGTTCCAGTCTTGTATATTTTTTCTGTGCCATTGATATAATATACAAAAACCCTGATCAGCCCAATACTGTGTTTTAGCCGTTAGCCTTTCATAAATTTAATATTTCACAGACAAATCAGGGCCGTCTGTTTAATAGGGCAGAAGTCATGGTAATTCAGAAATTAATTCCTCTGATGAATATTTTAACTGAGATTTTGAATGCATTTGTCGCAAACATTTTTAACATGATACTTTTATAGTTAAAGATGTCAATTTAAAATGTGTTCTGATGGAACCTTATACTTTTAACTTCTCAATTTGATTGTTTTTTATAAGTGTAAAGATTGAAAATATTACTGTTTAAGTTAACTAGCTGCTTATTTTGAATCTGTATTATTTGAGTGTATTTGTATTACAGGGCGAAGGGGATATACCCTCTTCAGATACATTTACAGACGAAGAATTAGGAATACCACCAGATGATGAAGACATTTATCCACCTGGTTACATACCTCTGAAGGATCGAAAATAAACAACTCCATTAATTAATATCAAATTTTTCTTGTCAAATTTAATTCTGTTGGATTAATGTGTTTTGGATTGCTCTTAGAAATTAAATGTTATCAATGGCACAATAGACAAGTCTGTGTTGTGCATGTCAAGATAATATTCTCATGGAGGACAAGAGGATATTGTGCTGGTGTTGTGTATAAAGACAGATGTAAATTGTTATGGTTTACCATCAAGTAGTGTGAGTTATTATTAAAGATATGATTTGTAATTATGTTTCTTTATACTTGTTTTTTTTTCTGGATTTACTCAGTAAATTACTTGTATGTGTGTTTAAACATTGTAAATATCAGATGGTGGTCAAAAACCCATGATACTGTTATATTACCCAGGAGAATTAGCAAGGTCAACCAATCTATCAATAAAAATGAGGTACTGTTTCAGAACAATTTGAATAATGCAGAAATATTGTTAGTGTGTTTTGTACAAGTGTACATTTATTTAACTGCACAACAAAGTTATGTTTCCAAATCAAATTTTGTGTTGATAGTTTATACCAATGTCTGTGGTCAACTAGTTTGATCAGATTACAACAACAACTTCAAAGTTGTATCATGTTTTACTTCATAAGAAATATCGATGATAGCAAATAAAACAACAATGCATGTAAATAGCAATGTAGATATATGTACAAATGTAGTTTAAAAGGGAATTCATAACAACAACATGAAGGAAGGGAACAAGTTGAACCCCTAACAATAAAGGTGTTAATAAACAAAGGCAAGGTGATTTCAGGCAACGCAAGATTGGAGAGCCAGTCTAGGGATCTGAAGATACATAAAAAAGTCACTAGTGAAAGATATTTATCAGAGTATTTCACACATTCTTCTCAGAACATTTTTAATGAGTTCCCAAGTAGACAAATCCATTTATAGTTATAAGATTTATAGTTAAAATAAATGACTATTTACAATACACAGTAGTATAAAATAACACGAAGGAGGTCTCTGGATTATGGGTGCCCTATTTGATAGGTAAATAAATCTGACTAAATTTAATTTCAACGCCTTAAGCAAGAAAAAACGCGTCTAATTTTGGGGGTTTAATTTTATTTTAAGTTAACCTACTAGTTTTCCTGGACTTTGTACTAGTACTAACTTAACTCTCTAGGCCTTTATGCACAGTTGACCTTTTATCAGAGGTCAATTAAATCTATTATACACACCAATGAAAATTGTAGAGTGACCATTGTAATGGCCCCAACCCAGGCGTGGCCATTAACTCAGGTGAGAGTGTACAGGACAAAGTGTAAGAATCATATACTTGTTTAACATATTGGCCTATAAAACAAAAATAAGGTGTCATTTGATGAACTAGACTGGTTGTATCAAGACTTCTGTCACATATCACATACACATTGTTAATGCCTCATAGATAAACCTAATTTATCTACTTGTATTTTAATCAATCTCGTTAGTGAGCAAAACAAAGACTTGTTAAAATTGAGCATGAATTATTCAAAAGTATGACATAATGTCAAATATAGACTTAAAAAAAACTAAATTATCATCCAAAATTGAAAACAAGCCATATGAACCAAGTAATCTAATAGATAAATGCAATGAATTCCTGTATAGTTAATAAATTGACTCTAAAAAACTATGGCAGTTAAATCATGAAAATTCTTTTATTCAAACAAATGACAAAAGTATGGGATATTATATAAGTAGAACGATAAAAACCAACCACAATACTTAGAAGAAAGCCCTGGAATACATATATTCACAGAAAACATAAATCAAAAACACTAAAATAAATTTTGGTGAACATTGATTCCAGAACTGTATTTAAGAAGTGCTGACAAAAATTTTAAGTAGATTAATAAAGAATCAAAGTAAGAAAAGTATAATTTAAAATCAAGATTATAAAACATTCCATGTTTCAATTACTATTTCAATTACTATTATTTTGAGATTTTGTGATGATCTCAAATTTCAAGAGAACACATATAAATTTAATGACACAAAACAGATTAAATTGTTAATAGTTCATTCCTTCTTGCTTACCAATTGATCTTCTATTAAATAGTTTAATCTGTTAAAACAGTTTTGAACATGAGTGACAGAGATG
This sequence comes from Lutraria rhynchaena, assembly GCA_008271625.1. Classification (NCBI taxonomy): domain Eukaryota; kingdom Metazoa; phylum Mollusca; class Bivalvia; order Venerida; family Mactridae; genus Lutraria; species Lutraria rhynchaena. Next base: position 1,855,645 of record VIBL01000040.1, read on the forward strand.
ATGGAATTTGAGATCATGAACAATACTCAAGGTTTATCATTTAAAACTCAGAAACAAAACAAATCAAGACAACTTTAATGACATATGAATAGTCTGAATGAAAAATCATTTTTTTTTAAAATGACTGAAGTGAATATTATACAGTCTTGTTAAAAATGCATGCATAATTAAAAATATAATGTATTCAATCAATACATAATTATTCATTTATACAATACATACCCCTAGTGCTTATATTTGATACAAAATTCAAAATTAATACTTAGCGCTAGACTCCTTATTCAGGCTCTTTGCAAAGTTATACAAATAAAACCTCCCTGAAACACCACTTAGAGATTGTGAATTGAGTAAACCATAAATAAAAACATAAAACAGAGTGAACTGCAAGGAAGGAATACACGTACATCGGTTTTGTTTCCATCATACAAACTTGCAATATTCTCTTTCCTTAGAATATATAATCCACAGATTGTGTGACTGCATTCAACAAAAAAGCAGATAAAACAAGAACAAATGAATGAAAATAAATACACAGGAGAAAAAAAGGAAAGACACAAAATGTCAGATTGTATGTTTCATCATTTACAATTCTTATCAAACATGAAACAATTTTAAGTCTTTTAAATAAAATCCTAATTATAAAAAAATGATATACATTAAAACATGGTTAATTACTAGTAAGCTACACAATCAGTGATTTTATTACATTAAAACTTCAATTTCATAAACACAAAAAGTAAAGAAAAAACATAGATTCTACAACTATTATGAAACAGATTAAAAATATATTGAAATGTGAAATATTAAAACAAAAGAAAACAAAATAAATTTCTCATGTTAATGGTGAGAACATGCACCAAATTCTTGCTCATTCTAAAGAAAAATGAATAATACATGAATAATATCATGTTTTATAGTTATCTAAGAAACAATTAACCCTTTGCCTCATAATACCGCATTTCCCTGTATCTGAAGCAGACAACTTTAGAAAACATTGTGGCTAAAGAAGCCATTGTATGTAATGAGTAATGGTTTCTTTAGCCACAATGTTTTCAACTCTTTCAGAGAGAAATAACCAAATTTTCTTAAATAAATTGATATTTTGTATATTTGCTTTGAATTTGGAAGAGTCCTAAATATGCTTATGAGGCAAAAGGTTAAGTATCTAAAATACTGATTCATAAATCTTAATTAGCATTCACAAAAAATTAAGCAAAACGTTATCAAAAATACTGATTTTTCATTTAAATCCTAAGACATATATAAAGACAAACAGTGATTTGAGTTTAGACACAAAGCTCAAGTTTTTCTACCACAGAATCTAACATATCATTATGTTAAAATATTCATCAATATATCGTCATCATTATAAACATATTGCACATTATCAGTTGGCGAATAAGTTAACTATGCACATAAGATAACACTTAACTTCACAAATAGATTTATCATACTATTAGCTAAAATGACATAAAAATCCCAATCCATCTTACAATGTCAGTACAGTTCATGTGTGAACTAAAATTTTCAAAGCTAACGCTGATGCCATTTCAACAAAAACAGAAATCTCAAATCCTTTTCATACAGTATTCTGTTCAATATATATATGCATGAAAACAAAAGATTGTAATTATTTCTCTTAAAATATGAAAAAATAAGTGATCTAGATCGTAATAAATGTGATAGAAGTACAAAATGTCATAAAGAAGGGTTGATTGCTTTCTTTTTTAAAAATATAATACAACCTTAAAATAATAAATGACAATTTAAACATAAGACAGGTGTAAAACTCCTTATGAAAGAACAGCTCGAAATAAGGCATAAAAGTTCCTGGTTTCCGCTAACCTGGCCCTACTTTTTTCTGCCAGTCCAAGATTTTTGTTTAGTCTTTGTCATTTTCTTACCAATATTTTCATATAAACTGTAACTCCAAAACTTAAAAACAAAAATTTGAAAAAAGTTTTGACGACCTATCGATCCTTTTTTAGGGGGGGGGGGGATGTTAGTGGAAACAAAGAATTTTTTCGCCAAATGTGGAATCAACATTACTGAGCAATCGTAAAATACACAACATATAACAATAGTAAACTCAATAAAAATGCAGTAGGTACGAATTAATTCCTGGTTTCCATGGCAACATAAACCATAAACACTTATATACAGATAAACAGTAGATGAGTAGGAATGTCAACGGTAACCAGTCCAAGATTATAAAACTAAACAAAGGGACCAGTCTGAGACTTGCAGTTTTGTGATTGGTCAATTTCAGAAAGTACATACAACCAGACACAAATATTCCGACTGGTCTCCTAATAAAGAATTGTAACTTTGTGCCATTGAAAAATTGAAAACAACTGTTGTGTGATTCCACCTAATTGATAAGAAACGACTGTTACGGTAACTATTGTTTTCTTTAGTTATACTACATACTATTTTCCAATACTTAGCCATCACAATTCATCATTTCAAACAAACAATGAATAAAAAATGTAACATACTCAATAAGATATACGTAAAATCAAAGAAATTAGCCAAATAAAATATATATTTTCGAGTTGAATTATCTAGCGTTGTTTGACAAAATGATTGCTATAGTACAAGTTTAGATTCACTATTATGCTATTTTCACAAAAACCAACAACCCATAACTTGGAAATAAGGGTTTACCCTTTCTTGTGTTATCCCTGGTATTGGTGTGCATGCCGTGGTGTTTATACTCATGCTGTGTTATGTTTTGTATCACTACATATTGTTTTATTACCAGGTATGTACTCTATGCCAAAATAAATCTGATCTTTTTTTTATCTTAACTTATGCTATAATTGAATGTGAAGAACTTTCTTTGGAAACAGTATGGAAAGTGTATCTTTATAATAATACAAAACAACATCTCTAATATGTAAAATTTCATACAAGACCAACAGTTAAACCTAAGAAAATGACCTGAGGGATAACAAGCCGGGTTAGTGGCTTTGCATTTAAACTTTTAAAACTTCCCATTAGGTAACATCAACAATTACAAAACCTAAATGCTTAAAGCTGCAGTCTAAAGGCAGTTAAGGGCAATATAAACACACAGTAACATCATTTTAATTAAATACTTAATGACCAAAACCTTAGCAAAACAATGAAAATTCACAAAGTTAAAACAACTTTCCAAGACTGAGAAGTTTCGAATGACAAAAACATGAAGGATGAAGCAAAAGGCAGTGATCGATCAATCTCACTCAATCTGAATGATTCTTTTGATCATCTTCAGACTTTTAAAGCAATGACAAAAATATGCAAATATGACTGAGAGACAAGAAATGTTATCAGTAGGAGTCTCCTCCCCCTCCCCCATAGTGATCTGTGGAGAAAAACCATGTATTTTAGTACCGTCCTCAAAATGTGACCTTGACTTTTGTGCGACCTTGACATCTGATGAAAAGGCCTAAAGCAATGAAAAAATGAGATGACAGTTAAAATATGAAAACATGTTTTATTCACATAGTGAATAGTGCCCCTATTACAGACAAACTCAAACGAAATAAGAGCCATTCAAACTGATTACGTGTAAACTGATGGTATAAACAGTCTCATATACAAGTACCGGTATTCAGCAAAGGTCAACTCTGATCACAAAACTCATGTAACATGCATTAACACAAAATAAAACCTTCTAATTATGTTCTTATCATTACTAGTACATGTATAATTGTCTTGCATATCAAACAAAATACTACAGTACAGTAAGACATGTTCACAGACCATACACAGAAAACAAAATATTACTTTAAGGCACAGTTGACCTATATTTGTAGATTTATCTGCTTGATTTTATCATAAATTGAGAGTCACAGAGTGGCCCTTTTTCATACGATAACTAATTCTCAAAGAAGGTCTATAACTCTAGTTTGGCTGATTAAGTTTCCATAAAAACACTATTCATCACACCAAATAAGGTATGAGCCTTTTCATTGTCCAATTCAAGTTTTTCTTCACATTATTTAAATGTTATTCATGTTAGTAACAAGTAAATGCTTGTTTCACGAAATGTGGTTATAGTAGAACTATCTCAACGAGAACCTCATTCTAAAATACCACTTTTCATCAATTACCTGTGCATGTAGAAACGTCTGCTTTTAAAATAAATACATGCAAACATGATGCACTATTCTGGGCAGCTAAGCTTATCAAATGAATGAGTTTCAAATGATAACACAAAACCCAAAAGTCCATAAATATGGTGACTCAGTTCCCTTAAGTTGGTAACTCAGATTCATAACTCAGGTAACTTAGTTCCATAAGTCTCTTCACACACTTCATATACCTGGTAACTCAGTTCCGTAAAGTTGGCGACACAGTTCCATAAATCTGGTATACTTGTTCCAAACCAATACTGATTCAAGATTCACAAATATCACCATGAAGGCAGCTTTGCCATGAAGTGCACTTTATGCTGTTGGTTTTCCAAGCACTTGCTTTCAAACATTTTGATGTTTTATCACACAAATTCAGCATTCACCGAGATGGAAATTGTTTCAAAGAAGTTCACCGGAGTGTAGTATACCTACTGCTACCTTTTCACCTTCTTATATTTAGCTCTATGAGTCTGTATAGCGCGCCAAATCCTGCATACAATACCACCTCTATAATACAAATAACGATCATAAGGTAGAAATATGACATGGAATAATAAAAATTAAAGTGAAATAATAAACTCAACATGACATAATAAACTCAAAAAGAAATAATGAACTCAAAGTGAAATAATAAACTCAAAGAAAAATAATAAACTCAAAGTGAAATAATAGACTTAAAGGGAAATATCTCAACTTGAAGAGGAATAAGAAACATGACTTGAAATAATTAAACTTGAAATGAAATAATGAAAAGAAGTGAAACAACAAACTTAAAAGGAAATAACGAACATATCTGAAGTACACCATCTGAAATGAAATGACCGAGCAGATGAATAGACGGTCAAATCAAGGATCGTTTAAACCAATCAGATGATCTCAATATACAGTACATCTTATATTAAATTCAATGCATTCAAAAAATGCCTAACTAGAAGTCTAAATACCAGCCCCTGTTTTCAATAGACCAAGAATAGATGGACTTACTTAATACGAAGTTTGGACAGCTGTTCGAAAGTTACAAATTCCAGCAAATCATCCAACGTGTATTGTTCATTCACAATCTATAACAGCAAAGTATACATGAAATAATAAATAAAACACTGTTATAGTGAACTCAGATATAGCGAAGAATCAGGTACAATGTAGAAATAATTTTTCCTAATTCACACACTTCTCTATTTCATTGTTATGGATATATTGAAAATATGGATATTACAAAGTAATTATTTGGGTCACCAGGAGTTCAGTCAGCATGTTCTACAGTACATCAATGACGCAAGCTAAATATCATATCATCTCTAATAAATATGAACCAAAAATCTTGGTCTAGAATTCAGATATACATCAAGTCTACAGTAATAACTGATGCACAGAGTTACCTATTTTTTAATATGTAAGTAGCAAGTTTAAGCATGAATTATATCTATACCTTATGAGAGAAATAAAAACAAATCATTTGACATACCGGTTTTGAATCATTTATAAAACAGAATTAATTAACTCACCTGTTCTATGGAATTAGCATCTATTCTACACTGCGCTAGCCAGTTAACCAAGTGTTCATCTGGAGGTTCATTTATAACAACAGATGGAGCAGACGCAGAGTTTGTGCTAGATGTTGAGGAAGTCATACTTTGTCCCATAACAACCTGCCTGTAAATGTAGTCAAAATTAAAGGTACTGTATTGAAGATTTGTGACTTAATTTCCAGAATCTGGAAACTATATTCATGTAATACTGGTATTAATTATAATACAAGAAACACGGCAATGTCACTAAACCAGGTTTTCAACAATTCCATTAATGAAGACCACTTTCCCATTTTATTAATAATGACCTTAACCCAAAAACCTCTAAACACAATCCAAAGCTAGATCTTTATATAGCCTTTCTACATACCAAATTTGTTAGCAATAGGTATTGAAAGGAAACCAATTGTTTCACACTGCCGCTTGCACAAAACCTGTCTGACTGAGGACATACCCCAATCTAACAACTAGATTTTTCAACCTTTCAACCCCAGAGAGAGGGTGGTGATTACTGATCAGAGATTTTGACCACTCGACCATGGAGGTTCCTGTATGTAAAAAAATATAGGGTAAGTAAGTTATACAGATACCAACATAAAAAATGAAAACAACTGATACACAGTTACTTACTGTAAAACTTCCATTTGAACCTTCTTTTCGGCGAGGGATTTCTTCAACAACTCATTATAGGATTTCTGTACATCTAGTAACTGCTGTAATAGTCTGTAAGAAAGAACAAAATATTTCATCTAAAGAATCAAATACATTCATTAGATGTTGAAGACCAACTTTTAGCATCATTTTTAAATTTTATCTGAATGTAACACAGTAGCTAATCCTTACACAAATCGAGAATCTGTTTGAAAAAATCTTTACTTGATTTTCTTCAAGTTTATATCACAAAATTAATAAACTTACAAAAAACTTCCATGCTGTGATGATTTCAGCTCACACACAGCAATACTTACCAATACCTCCATATATTCTATCTGGTACCCAGGATGTGGATAAGATTTTCAACTTCAGATATTGAAAATAGATAACCAGCATGTCCTTACATGAGATTTTCATCTTTAGATGATTTCAGCTGGTACCAAGCACATACTTATATGAGATTTTCAACTTTAAACTAATACAACTGGTACCCAGCACAATCATACTTACATAAGATGTACAACTTAAGATGATTACAGCTGGTACCCAGCATGTACTTACATGAGATTTTCATCCTCCGATGATTCCAGCTGGTTCCTTATATGTATGTGTACTGAATTTCTATATGCTCCAGTTGCTGACTTGCCGGAGTTAGTGGACGGAACGCCAGAAGTTCCTACATCTCTTTCATCATTGTCTCCCGCTAAGTTTGCTCCAAGTTCTAAAATATTATGAAAAAATGATGCTACTACGCAGAAAAAGGCTGATCCATGTAGATTTAATAGTATATAGTATATATACTAGTCTGGAAACAAGTGGTTGTTATAATGGGGTGGTCATAAAGTAAGGTTTCACTGTATTATAGAACTCACGATATATGTGCCATACATATACATTCCATTACTACTACAAGATAAGAAGTGAGTTTACTAGGATAAATACTAGGATTCTATGATTACATGATTCAGAAATATAAGCAAAATTGTATGGACTTACCAGGAGACAGAACCATTATGGCAGCTTGTGTAGCATTCCTAAGTAAATTATCTAGCGCAAACATCCAATGTGGCTGTATGTCTCTGTATCGTAAATTGACACTCACCTGTAACACATAATTATAAACATATAAACAAATGCTGTCACAGGGAGAGCAGGAATATGACCTACATGTACTGTTGGCATTTATTCACAAAAAGAGACGACATAATTATGACCTACAGTTTGCATTAATTCAGAGGTACAATATTCTTTCAGTTAAGGGTGTCATTATAGGTGGAAATATCAAACAAATCGAGCCAAAACATTATTTTCAAGCTGATCTAGACAGGATCTGAATCTTCATGAAAAGAGGAAGAATCACAATAGATATGTTCCCAATGAGTGACCGATGTTCACATATGGCTATTAACCCTTGTTTGTCTGTATAAATCAAAACATAATCTCTTTACATCATATATTAAGGAAACTTATCTCAAAGTTAGCAACAGGATTCCATAGATTTGAATACCATATTTACCAAGATCCTTTTGAGTTTTCATTTTTCATTTGGAAATGTTAGTTTTCCAAATCTATTGAATACGAAATAAGGCACCAAATTTAGTAGACATAGGTCATCAAGCAAACCCTCCATAAATGACTAGAAGTGTTATCTATAAAATGATTATTGTTGTTTTACTACTTGAAGTAGGCAAACCAAAGTTAAGCTAAGCAAATTCTTTAGGATACTTACTGCTTCCTGAAACACATACAGAGCTAGCTGTAACTCCATCAGTGCAGTATGGTCATACTCCAACATTTCCTTCACTTTATCTGTAAAGTATAGAACATCATATAACACATCAAGTATTTAACCAGTTTGTGTAAGACAAAAAAACAAGAGAATTAAATTATTACAGTCTACTAAAGGGAGACAAATCCTGGATTACAGCTAAATTGATGGGCCAAAATGACAGATTAGTCTGTGCCAAGAAACCAATGTAAAAGAGAAAAATCCTGGATTTCGGGTGTTGAGCAATACAGTTACACAGACAAACCATGGATTTCAGGTGTCAAGGAACCAATGTAGGGCAGACAAATCATGGATTACATGTAAAATGATTGAATGTCTGAGGCAACCAACCAATAGTAAGGAGAAAAATCAGGTAAACCAGAACACCACTCTATGTCAGGCAATCAATGTTAAGGAGATACATTTTAACAGGTCAAACTTTCCATCATTTTTTATTATTACTACATAGTTGAATTTTAAAGGAAAAGTGCATAATTTTAAAGATTTTTCCAGAGAGGAAGACGTCTATCAACAGCTCCTGTTATAGAAAAAAAAACGTGTATATATTACCTAATGCTTCTTTTATCACAATACTGTTCTGTTCTTGTACATAGTCCCTCAATGCTTTCAGTAAGATAACAAGATGTTCCTGGAAAGAAAAACTTTTACAGTAAAAACTCACAATGAGACCAACTCAAAATTAAAGCCCCTTTTTCTGGACCCAAACATTTGTCAAATTTGTCTATCTGCATATGACGGAGCACTGTTCACAGTATATACCAATATACATTGTATAAATAAATAGCATAATTGCGAAAGAACATATTTGTTCAGGATTGAAAACTATTAATTAACAATTTCTGGGTATGCTTTATTTCCCTTGTAACCTACAAATAATTACTGGTTCCCCTTTCATTACAAAGTAACTGTCTGCATTCCCATATAAAGGGTAATTCATAGATGTGCAAATGATGCAATGAATTCAGTCAAATAGTCACCCAGCAATATGTGCTTTGCCGTGGTCTTAAACTCAGGACCTCATGCTCAATATTCTAGTGCTTCTGGGTTCTTTAAAGTAAGGATCCAGGACTAGTAATAATACATAATGAATTTTATTAACACACAACAAAAAGACCTTCAACAATGAGTAAGAAGTGTAAATCCTTTAAAATACCATTTCCTAATAATTAAAACCAAAGGATATAAGCCAATATTTTACGACCACTTTTCATGATAAAGTCTTGCCATTGGTCAATTCTAAAGCAGAGACAAGAAACAACCAATCAGGAGGCTTGTGTGTTGATCCTAGCAGAATGAAAGTAAAATTGTTGAACTATACCTTGGTAAGTTTAGGATGAGAAATGGTAGCATCCCGATGAATCAATTCCATCCAAGTTTCCAATACCTGAAACAGATAGTAGTATGAATTATATTACTAATAATTGCCAGACCAATGCAGGTTATGTATAACAGTCAATAGGCAATTTGTTTGTTTGTTTGTTCAACTATCTGTCCATTGGTTCATGTATGAGTCTATTCATTCAAGTGCAATTGATTCATACTATCGAGTTATACCAACTTTTTAAGGTCCTATATACAGCAGACACATGGAGAAATGTGTAGATGGTACATATGTGTAGAATTTAGTGCCCAAACATGACATCAAGGAATCTTCAATAATAAACACAGCTGAAGTCTGAATCAGTGCACCATTCAACTAACTAGAACTTCATGATCTTTTGTTACCTATGAACATAATTTTCTTCAAGTATAGAGAAATTTCAAAAAACTAACTTAGGTCTATCAGGAAGGGCTTTTTGAATGCAATGCCAAAATTGAAATGTACTAGCATCATGGTACAGATCCTGTAGGTTGATCAATAAACAAGCTGCAATATGAACAGCCTGCATTTATACAATCAACCAAGCATAATATAAAACATCATATTACCCTTTGAACATCGATATCTCTAGACAACAAATGAACAAGTGTGTGCCGTCTCTCCGAGTCTTTCCGTAACATATAAAAGCCTTCTCTTGAAGAACTGTCATGTGACCCCGTACCACTTTGGTTGCCATCAGAATCTGGTGAGATGACTTCATTCATAGAAATACTAAATCCTAGTCCTGGGGATTGTGGTCCTGGTGAGGATGGTGTCGGCGAAGGAGAGCGACTGAAAGTTCATCGAAATCATTCATCTATACTAACTGGTAAACTTAATGCTGGCTTTATGTAACAATTTAGACATTAATCAAACACTTCATTAAAGAAATAATTAATAAGTCATGCATGCAAGTGTAAGGGGGTATAAGTTTACAAAGTGCTTATAGATTATATGTTTTAATTCTCTTCATAAAAGATTTTAGTAATACATGTACAAGTATAAAGGTGTCAGTAACAGTGAAGCAAAATTAACGCTTTTCTAATCTCTAAACATAACATATAGCACAGTCAAATTTCCTGAAATTTGATTACACCCCTTTACCAATTTCATGTTTTTATCAAATTTTCTCTTTAACAAATTTTAGCAAAACCTTATGTAGCAACCACATCAGAGTGACCAATTATTGTCAGAGTTGTTTTCAATATTTTTACTTCACAGTGAGACCATCTTAATATAATGATTCTTTTGATCCCAAATTTTATTAGGTAAAATAATCAAAGCATTTAAATGCCAATACTTTTAAGTTGTCATGGCAATGCACCTGAAGAAGTGAAAAATTTATGCAATTGTAACCATAGTAACCTTGATTTTTTCAATAACAAATATCAAAGCTTGACACAGCTTTTGCAAAGAAATAATTGTTATAATTCTGCATACAGCTGTTAATTCTCACTACCCGGGAAAACCAATAGCTTAACATAAAATTAAAAGATGCACAAAAAATTAAACAATTAAAATAATGCAAAATCTTGCATACTGCTAAGTTCTAATCACAAATACTGAAGCAAAAGCAAGACTGCAGGATCACACATAAATACACAAATAAGCAAATGGTTTGAATCATTTGCTACCTACAAGTAAATAGCAATATATTTACCACAAGTCTATTAATGCACGTTGAATGGAATCATTTTCAGGTTTGTTGCCTTTGATTGAAACAAACAAGTGAAAGTTCCATGTACAGTTTCTCTGATTGGTCAATTAAATATGTTGCTTTCACATTATTGGTCATTCAAATATGTTCACTTTCTCTGATTGGTCATTAAATTAATTCTGCTTTCTCTGATTGGTCAATTAAATATATCGCTTTCACATGATTGGTCATTCAAATATGCTTTCAATCTTGATAATCATGCATTCTATTTCATTTAGATAAATTCTCCAAAATAAAGGTTATATTTTGTCTAATTGGGACTAAGCTAAGGTTTTATGGTAATATATTATTACAGAGATCAAATTATGAAGTAACTAAAAGAATTGAAAGATAACAAAAGATACAAGTACCTCACTCCAAATAATTACTAACCAAATGATACAATCAATAATTATTTCACTCCACAATTCTATCATTAATAACAGCATTACAATTCACAAACTTGGAACAATTAACAGTGAAGCAGGATTGGTTAAATAATGCATGACGCATTTAAGCTGTGTGTTCAATCTTACCACCTGAGATGAGACCCTATTCCCACGTAACTGTGAAACACTATTTCTGGATTTATTTTCTAACCCAAGAAAGATATTAGAAATAAATGTTAAAATGATTCTGTCACAATAAAACATACACAAATGGTTGACACAGAGCTATGACAAGGCTAACCTAAACAACTGGTGGTATCAAGACTGTTTTCAACAATGTTATGACTGGGTAGGGAATTGTTCACTGCTAATCATATTAAATATATTTTTTAATGATCTGAGTTCTGTAACAGTGAGGGGGCACTGCTTAGAAACTAACATGGTTAGCCATAGTGACTAAAATATTTCTACCAAGTTACATAGTGTTAATAAATTGACATATGGAGTTTCTTGGAACTAATTAGGAATGAGAAATTCTTTACCAACATGAAGTCACTAAAAGACAAAGTAATGAACAATTGAAACTACTACAGGTAACCAATTTACACATTAATACCACACAGCCTATACACAAGTGTGAATAGCAGTAATTAATTTATACAAGTACAAAATTATTCACATGACTAGAATGATTTTATACAAATTACCTTCTTTGGTTATTAATGAAAAATATATATACATGTATAAAATATGGTGACTCCTATTTTTTATAGCCAGAATACAGTGAAACTTGTAATAAGAAACCATTAACAGGAAGAACTAACATTGACTCATTACCCAATGGACTTGTTAACACCATAAGTTAGAACTGAATTTGGGTCTTTTTTGAGTGTGAGTAATCTCTGAAAAGAATGACTTATTTAGCTAATAGAACTGTATATTATATAGCAATAACCAGTAGACATAACAATCAATTTGAATGTTTAATTTCGTGACTTTGCTGAAAGATGAGAAAATTTTAAGAGAAAATAAAACAAACACAGGAACAATGAAACAAATAAGCAAATATGGAAGTACAACATGTTAGCAGGATGTATGGGTAATGTTAATATGAAAATATTCAGAATCACATCATGCCTAAACAGTTCAACATAAAACATGCCACATGTAAGTTCCTTCATCTAGTTAATATCTGTGCAGAAAGCTACACATCTAGTTACAAGTGTGTATGAGTTGTCTCCCCTGACTAACAAATAATTTGGTATTAGTGTATACTGTTCCACATAATGCACATAATGATTTGATCATACCCAATGAAAGATGGAAAATGTGAGTGAACAGGTTTGTTAAAACAAGTAACTGAATAGATGCAAGAAGGTAAGAAGAGAAAAAAATACCCCACCAATGTAAAACCATTTCTCACATAGTAAGTGTCCTTGACATTAAATGGACCCTGACATTGAACAAATCTTAATGATTTTGATATGAAAATTATGCAACTCTTTGTCATTGAAATTAAAATGATAAAACGACAATCCTTGTAGAACCTAACAGGATGATCTTGACATTGCAAAAATTGACCTTGGCATCAAGATCATCATACAGAAAAACTTGAAACAATGAAATGACATCATAGTATGACCTTGACCTTTGGAAAAAACTACATTCTAAAAGTGCACCTGTAGAAAAATGATAAAAATCCTTTGACAAACAATTAATCAACTTATTTCTTTCGTTTTAAAGTTGTGGGACACTTTATATGAGAAACGAAACAGTGGATCACAGAAGGATAAAACCAAGAAACCATGCTAGCAGAGAGATAAATACAAGGAAACATCAAAGACAAAAAATATGTTAATAAAAACATATTTCAAATATCACTAACAAATGTACCTTCCGTAGTCCACTGATAAATAGGGTGACGATGTTCTGAAATTATATACATGCACACATTTTATAACAAATAACTGAGAAAACAAAGCTTTTTGTATGTTGCCATGGTGATATTTTGCGCTATCACTCCCTAGACGATGATTTAGCTGTGGCTATGTTATCATTAAAATTGTTTTTTACAGCGCTAGCGTGATGCAATCAAAACATCTGATACATTGGTACAACTCAATCAGTAGCATAGTTAGACATGCTCTTGAAAGATGTATGTGTCATGGAATACAGGTTCTACAATGGCAACATAGGTTTGAAATTAATGAAATTTACTTCATTTCAGTTATTAATTATTTTTTTGACTTACAGAGAAAAATAAAACCGGTGATAAAGTGTAATCATAACCAAATCTTGAATCAAATGAACACTGCAGTAATTGAGAGACCTATATCATTCACTTAACTACAAGACCCCTTAAAATATATCCCAATGAACACATGGAGCCTTTGTATCGTAAACAAATGTCTCTTTCTGTTAAGTATGCATCTTTCTGAGATTATGACACTTTTGGTTGAATAGGGATCTTTCTGTTACAAAAAGCCTTGTTTTTACAGATTTGGAAATAACATCATACATAACATAACAGTACATGACTTGCTAATTAACAAGCAAAATTAAATCTACAAAAAGTGATTATAAACTATATGAAAAACATAAATGCTAAATTACAACACACAACAAATCTTTAAATAAAAAGCAAAAAATCTTGCAATGCTGAGAATGAAACAAACAGATGCTTGACTCCCTATCTGTGTATATCATTATCAATGAACTTTAGCGAGAAGTAAAAGAACTTAGCAGTTTTCAAACCAGTTTTTATAAAACACTAGCCCGAAATGTAAGAGGGCTATTGAACATAACAATTCATCATTAGCCCTATTACACAATTCTGAGAAAGTTTACTAGCCTGAATAAAATTTTACTAGCCAGGCTTTGGGCCAGTGGGTTTGGAGTTAAAGTCTGCTTGTACACAGAGTAACGCTGTTAATCCACAGTATTTTAGTTACAGGCATGCACATCAAAATGTAGTCCTAATGTCAAGTAGTCATGGAGCATCACAGACAATCAAATCACTTAACATAACGATGAATAATGAGACAATTATAACATGCTCCCTGCAAAGGGTAGGTGGAGGGCATAAACATATACTACTTAGAACACCTAACACTAATTATAGTCCAAAGACTAGGACTAAATCAAATTGATTCAGGAAAGCAAGAATATAAATATCTTTATCGTCAATTGTTTCCATTTTTGCATTGAATATATTATATAATTACTTGATACGGCAATTTCCATCAATCAACTGAAAGTGTATATTTCACATGTTGCAATTTGATTACTGCATCAAACATTGTTGTCACTGGATGCAAATATGATTTATGTGTTGTAATTTAGCTTAAATTAGTCAGTGCAAAATCCCAACTGTAGATAAAAATTCATAGATTCAAAAATGTACAAAACAGTCACATATTTAATCCAATGAAAACAAAAACATTTATGATGATTCGTTAGTTTGAAATTGATGATTACAAAATATAAATGTGTAGAGCTTTGATTATTGTTATTATGTAATAAATATATTGTTATATATATTAGTGTATATATATTTTACCAGATATAAAAACAAACACGGACTAATCCACATTGAGCGTTCACCTTGATAGAAACAGAAACAATACACACACACATACACATACATATTATAAATATATAAACACATAACACAAAAACACTACATTGATATGCTACAATAACAGAATAGCAACATCAAACGTCAATGTCAACGTGCAAAAAATATAGTAACTATATCCACAGTCAGAAGTAAAGTGCCACACTACTGTACAACCAAATACTGAAAAAAATAGGACTATAAGGAAAGGAAATGGTGCCTCCACATGCCCCAGGTACAAAATGTTGAAAAAAAACAGTCTGACAGCTAGTCTGTTTTTGGAAAGCATGTATCGCTCCCTATAATCTAATTAAAAATGTTCAAAAGGCCATAACTCATAGCATAACAAAATTCATTGAAAATAAGAATACTGATGATATTCACATTTATGTTATGTGCTGATTTTTCAGTCCAGAAAGGCAGAAATCGTATAACACAATGCAAGAAAAGTCACAAACAGTAACCATAGCACAATCACATTCTCATGAATGCTGGGATAGGTATAAAGCCAAAAGCGAAAAGTAGTTTTAAAGATTCACTACACAGCTTCACACCATTACTCAAGCAAATAACAATACTTGTGTGTGTAATATTGGAAATGCAATATCGGTAGTTTCATCTTAGATAATATATATAATTCTTTATGTGCTTTTCTAATCTAAAAAAATAAAGAGGCTCAAATAGGTGTAACTACAATATAAAGCAACTAATAAATTACTGATGATTGACAGCATGTACAGAGAAATCCACATACAACAAAAATCGACCTTCATTGAGCCTCGCACTAACTAGCCCTTTAAAAAATCTATAGTGCAGCAAACTTCACGGAATTATGAAAGATTAAATACATGGAATATTTACTATAAAACCAAAACTAAACCATATTTTCCAGCAAATGCTACTAAGAGATATTTTTTTTCAATGCTATAAGCAGCATATACAAAAGAGTATTATGGGTATACAACAGGAAGAAATGTATTATGGGACACTAAGACAGGAATCTAGCATGCTTAAGGTGAGCATGGTGGAATATCTGTACCTTCTCTTCGTTGACTCCTGAAAACTGTCAGAAACCCTTCAGTGGAAGAAATAAAAGAGACATAAGCAAGGTGGTAAAATAAAATAGAAATGTTCAGCCATCTTTATACTACAGATTTCATCTCAAGCAAGAACTGTGAATGAAGAACATACCACACAATCCCTAATGAACACTGATCTCCCAATTAATGCCTACCAACCATTCCCCCCCCAAAATCCAATAACATTATTATGATCAACAAAACAGCTTTAATGACCTCTCAACCTTATGGTTAAAAAATCATTCAACAAAAACTTCCTAAAAAAATCCCTAAAATGTAATTCTCCTAGGGCATTCATTAAGGACTATTTGGTAATATGTGGTACGTAATAGATCTAACAGTCTATGCCTCAAATAAACATAAATGAGTATATGCATCAGATTCCAATAGGCAAGTAAAAATAGTTACATTTAGGGTTACTTGACCAAAAAAATAGGGTATGTAGGTAACAAACTTTTTCTGTTTTTTTTTTTTTCTAATCATACCTTTTGTATTTAGGAGGTATACTTCATCCAAAAACAATTTTGTACTTTGGAAATTGCCATAGGAAACTTAAGGTAGGCTCCAAAATTAGGTTTGGTCAGGTAACCATAAACATGGCTATTTTTTCTAGCCTTAAAAATGTAGTACCAATGCTACTGCCCAAAATAAATTATTCCTCAGATAAACTATTACATACCAATCATAAACTCAAGCAACAGCACTAAAATTATCCAGAGCTCAACCAGTGTCTGGACTCTGTACCAGTACAAACCTTGTTCTCCGCAAGTAACCATCAGCTTCTCTACATGAATGATAAGTGGTGGAAGACTAACTTAAAAAAACTAAAATCATCGCAGGGAAATATGCCACAAAGACCAAATGCTCAACCAATTAAGCTAAGTGTTTGGGTGGGTGGGTGTAACACCAACAAAATTAATCCATAATACAATAACATTAATACTACATTATTGAAACATAAACATATCGTAGCAAGTTCAGAGAATACAACAAGACTTATACAGAATCAAATGATTTAAATGTCTGTAATACCGGTACATGTATTTGTATACTATACATGTTATGATATGTATAGAAGAAAAATTATGAAATAATCTGCAACTAAACGTTAGTAATTCATCAAACAAGAAGGAGTGGAAGTGACAGAAATTAAACTTCATACATAAGACAGTAAGTTTCATACATAAGACAGTAAGTTTCATACATAAGACTCACTCGAATGAGCAGCGAAGCAAGATGATTCAAACAAACTCAACAAACAGGGAACATACAGAGAGTAGTTTATCAAAGTTGCTAATTTATCTGTTTTAATCTTAATTGATAACTAGAGACTCAGAAATTAATCAATTCTACAGCTAGAAAATAGAATATATAGATTGCAGACCAGGTTTGAAAAATATTCATTTGATTTAATACAGAGTTCTGAAGGCTTTCAATTTTTCTGTGCTTGTAAATTAACATTTAATTCTCTTAAAAAGGATGCCACAGATAATATTGATAAAATATTCATAAATAATTTTAAAAACTAGTTGCCTTTTGACGTAAAGCAAGTATTGCATTAAAATATAACTTCTAAAAGACGACAGTTTATTCTGAAATAAATCAAACTAAATGAAGTAAAACGAATATTCAAAAATTAATTGTAAATGACTATGGTCATTGAAAGACTGAAAAGACATTCTTGATGCCAAAAATGCAGGCAAATTAAATTAATATTATAACAGAAAAAATAATTCACAAATTAACTATATTTCTATGAATGTTTCTAGCTATGCAGTGACAAAAATCAATGTCCGTGTAAAACTGTGAACTGATACAAAAATCACTATTTTGTATGGAACAGAACAGAACAGACCAGGTGAGAAAAGGGGCCAGGTGTGAAAAACGGTCCAGGTATGGAAGGTGCCAGGAAAATTTTATCCCACATGCAAAATATTATTGTATCTCATTCCAGTAAGTTAACATTCCAACCAATCGTTACTATAGCAACCTACCCTTTATACAGTACACGTCTGCACATGAAATGTATAAAAAGACTGTTAAAAATAATTCTGATTAATTTAGCTGATGTATGATTTTTATGGATCATGACAGAATTTGGCACAAAACTACATGAAAGTTGTTTTTGAACATTGTTGCCTTATATGGTCAAATAAGTTTTTTTCAGGCAGATCATTCTCTCAAATATTAACACAAAAAAATTTGCACTACAGGAAGAATAAAGACTAGTTTGGCCTGGCTTGCATAGCCAAATAGGTATATTAACAAGAAATTAGTTTTACTGCAATATCCTTCTAACATACATTTAAACTTACTACGCCAGAAAAAGAAGTACCTTGCTGATTTCCATTTTTTTGAACTATAGTTTAGTGCCGTCATTTAAGTATGAATGATGATTTGTGAATGACACAGTTTAAGTATTCATAACTGATTTTGAAAAAAAACTAAGTACAAATGCTTATTACAGGCTAGTTTAAAAGCTAGTGAATACTTTTTAACTTCCAGATGTATTCATTCTTGCAATGTAAATGACTTTAAGTCCAAAAGATTCAGAAATTGATCAAAGTGCAGACAAAATGCTCCTTACATATATAACATAAAAAATTCCTGGTTTCTGCTAACCTAACTGACCCCTATGTTTTTCTTCCCCTTTAAGACTTTTTTCAGTCTCAACCAAATTTTTTCTTGCCAATATTTTCATATGAACTTTATATCTCAGCTAAAAATATATATTTGAAAATAAAGTTCTGTTGACACACCAACCCAATATTTTTGGAGGATGTTAACAGAAACCTGGTATTTACTTTTTTGGCCTTATTTTACAGGTAAAGCTTGAAGCAATGTAAAATTTGTATTTTGGTAAAATAAGTCATATCACAATTCAATACACTTACATATACCATGTTAACAACAACAATTAGCACAATTAACGAGGCTGGAATTGGGTTAATACTATTCCAAACATTGACAAAATATTTCAGGAAAATATTGAGACAATCAATTTCAACAAATGTAAGGAATATTTTTTCAATAGTAACTGTTCACTTTGCATTTTTTGCAACACATTTGAAACTCAGTGCTCCCTTTTTTATGTTTAAATACTAACAATACATAAGCCTGGTTCCAATTTCACAAAATTATCTCAATTGAGATCAATCTCAAAACTCAAATGTTCAAGAGATCAAATTGTGAATATAAGTCCAAAAATTGGATGTAAAATGGTGTTTAGGCCATAATTGTTGGTTAGCAGTCATGTGATCAACTAATTTAATTAATCATTCTTGTTATTATTATAATATATTAAGACCACTTTTGGTACTAAAATGGACTAAATATTGAGGTGGTTTCATTATGAAGTTGAACTATACAGGGAATAAAGAAAAGCAGTCCTAAATTAAGTGATCATTATAATCAGGTGGTCTTTATATGGAAATTGACACTAAGTGAGGTTTTACCATGATATGAATTGAGAAAATCTCAAGAAATTTGAGAAATTTTGAGAAATTAAGACCACAAGTTCCTACCACCAATAATACAGTAAGAACTAACTAATATAAAACATAACCTAGATTCAGCCAGACTCAAGGTAGAATAATAATTGTACATATCTATAACATGCACTGCAAGAACAAACATGCTGAAAGATTATGTCCACTATCTTATAATACATGTATATCAAAATTTTACGGTGCAGGATTATATAAAATCAAAGAAATGATTGAAACATTATAACAGTGATTTCAAATATATGAAAAGTTCAAAATAAGGGTAATCATTAATTAACAAAGAAAATACTACACAATTAATGATGTATTATTTTTTTCCCATAACTATAATGGCCAACATATCAAAGAATTAATTCAACTTGAGAAGTTGTTTTTTTGGAGAGAAAAATTAATATACATTTTTTTCCAAAACCACCGTTTAATACATGAAATTGTATTTTCAAGCAAAAAGCATAACATTCAGCTTTTTATGCAGATAGTCAAGAACGGTTACCAAGGAAACCATGCTGAGGTTCATTATATAACTAAATAAAATGTTTTAATATTTTAAAAACATTACATTTTTCTTACAAGAGAAAGCATTTTGAAAAATACATTTATTTTAAGTATAAAATCAAGAATTTAAAGTTAATTTCAGTAAATATATACATGTTTATAATATTTACTCATTTACTACTCTACAGTACTACAAAATAAATATATGATACATACAAAATTTTCTAATAACAATTTAATGAAATCAAGATGACAAAAATACTATGATTACAAAAAATTAATCTTAAAAAATGGTCAAAATACAATTTACCACATTAAGAACAACTTAAGAATGTTCAGACTATCTTTAAGATGACAATATTATCATAAAATAATCAAATTGTGCAACAATAACACTGAAGTAATGGTTTTGTTATGATTGGAAATGAAACAGCGAAATAAACGCATTCAAAAAACAAAACAGGAAGGGGTCATATTCATTTGAACTTTTCACACTTACTCTGCATGGCAGATCGTACCGTCAGATTCTGCACGTTTTCTGAACGACTTAGGCCTAGAAAAATGTTATAGTCAGCTATAGTTATGTAATTAATTATCTACAATCATGTTTACACAACATTGTTTTAAAAATATATTAATGTTGGAGATAAACAAGTGCATATAAACGAGTATCAGCATTATGCCAACTTGGACCTTTTGATGAGCTGAAAATTCAGTCTTTGACTAAGAGAAGAAAGACGGTAAATAACTCTATTCTAAGTATGATAGTTAATATTTCTGTGGTACAAACACACATTCATAAAAGTGTATATACTGAAAATCTATAAGTCATCATACACACATGATTTTATCAAGATCTGAGTCAAAATATAAAATGTATGCACAATATACAGGAGTGAGTACTCATAATAGGTTCTGATTCTTCCTGTAGTCTGATCATTATTTCATATCCTGCCTTGTAAAACAAAATTCAAAATACAGCCATTTCATTGGTCAATTTCAAAACTGAGATAAAAAAATCACCAATCAAAAGCCTTGATTTTCTGACAAGTCATCCAAGCTTATATCTATAACATGGTATTTGTACTAATGTGATATAGTATGAGAATCAGTACCTTGCATAAAAATAGCAAGTAAGGCAAAATATCAATAGAAACAAGAATAATATAAGTTTCATATGTATTTTTAGGTCATAATAGGATAGCTAGTATCTATGATCAACTGCAAATACATCAAGCTAAGAAATTAAAATTACAATGACAAGTTAGATATATGACCAATGAGGATTATCATGGGGTTCTCAAGGACACATTCCAGCACCACTTCATTACATACCATGGACGAAATGACTGCGAAAGCAATTAAATATTTATGAAACATCTGCTGATCAATGAAACAGTGTTTACAGTTTGATACTTTTCATTTGAAATAACATTTATAATAATATGCATCATTTAATTGGTCAATCCCAAAATTGTAATCACAATGATCCAATCAAATGTCTCATTGTCAGGTCAATGAACTTTAACAGTCATGTATCCTACAGACAATAATGAAGCATAGCACAAGTGAACATGGGAATCCCAAGCTGAACATGGGTAATGATGTCACATGATTCACTTAGACCTGTACAACAATTCCTTGTAGGAAATATGAGGCAATCTACCCACAAACCACTGGGAATGTATGAGACATTTTGCCCACAATTCCAGGACAGGAAGTGTAAGACAATTTACCCACAATTCTAAAGCAGGAAGAGTGAGTTTAGCTACTCATATTTCCACCTCAGGAAAAGTGGCAGAAACTATCATTGGTGACCTGGGATGCTCAAATATGTCACAGCAATTAAGTGTCATTCTATTTCAAGACAAAACTTCAACACCAGCAGCAATAACAGAAACATATCAAAATTTTGTAAAAAAATTGTAAAAATTTTGTAAATAATTCAAAACAGCACAGAAGATCTAGCTGGTTTAATAATTCTTCAATGACAATTCTCACGTTTTCCACTGTTTTCTATATAAAACTACAATACAGATATGAATTAATATTTGATTACTCCAATATCTAGTTATAGAAAATACCTTTATACTAAACAATAGCTGATACTAAAGACAACAAATATTCTTAATAAAAACAGACCAGTTCATGCAGTTTGATTTCAATTTTAAAATATTTTTCACTCATCTTTTTTAAACCAGTACATACAAAACATTGCTAACTTCAAATATTCTTGCAAACAAAATGTTGCAAATAAACATATTCTTGCAATCCTGGAGTTGAAGTTATGCCTTTAAGGTACACACATGCAAACTATCAATCATGTCAATGGCAGTCAATCTTTGAACTTGTTTAGCATTTCCAATAGTTAGCTATGAGATAAAACTCTTTCAATTAACATTCTACTACAGCAATTAAGAAAAAGTTCCTGAGAGAGTATAGTGCTTTCCACAAATTATTCAGAATTGATCTGATCATGAATATCCTTGACCATACTCTAAATACCTAGAGGCGAAATGCTAAACAAGTTCGTTGGTCAAAAAATGGAGAATTTGGTTCCCTTGGTTCCAATGATGTTTCTAACAGGAAACAAGCGTACCTGGTATCATAATCAAGTCCACCAAATGTGTGGACACTTTGTGACCGATTGTGTTGTGCTTTTTTACCAGTTCTGCAAGCATAACAATGAAACATGCCTATACAACAGCACCCCTCCATCAGTTTTCAATCCTTGAATGAATGCGTTAGCAATATATCTTTATATATGGTGTAGCTGACAGTCAAAATTAAAAATTCCAGGCCCTGTGCTTAAATACATGTACAATGATAGTGCAGGGTTGATTTAACAACTGAAACCATCCATAAGATAATATGAAACATTCGAAAGGAACAAAACATGAACAAATATAATGAGATATTTGTATACTTTACATACAGCAAAGGTATTCATATCCATCATTTGTGATCAATTAACAGACTTATAATTAACAGACTTATAATTAACTGATATTAAGGCAAAAATGAAAATCAGAATCATTCAAAATAGAGACTAAAAATAACAAACCAATGGAGGTGAATACAACCCACCAAGTTTTTACATCATAATGATTGTACACTGGGTGAACATATTATAACGCAATACAAAAACATATCATAAAGTTATTTATAATGTACAGTCAAACATGAGTGAAAAGTCACCACTTAATAAAGACCACCTTGTCGACAAAGGGCAATCTTGAAGCTACATATACAGGCATGACTAACAAAATAATCCTAAGATTAAAGGACAAGTTTTCTCTAATTTTTGTAGTCCTTGTTCACTGGTTTGACGGTACAAAATATAGTTATATTTGTCTCTGGACATTACACACACATATATATTTAATTCAGACTATTGCTTTATCAGTCAGATTTTTAAATACGCTGAAATGCTTGAACCAGAGGGTAATAAATATCAGTTTTCAAATACTAACATTACATATGAACTTCACTATCAGGTACATTTATTCTACATTACTGAGTCTACTTTCATAACACAAATGAACTTCAAGAATAATGCACACAATTCACACTAAATCTAAAAGACAAGAATGAGTACAAGGTCAACCCTGACCTCTGAATAGGCAAGTCACAATATCAAGACAAATTTGAGGGGCCAAATTTCTGTTAAGTGTTTTAAAAAATCTTTGTTCGTTTTAATCTAATTGGGGCCAAATTACTGTTAAATGTTTTAACAAAATCTTTGTTTGTTTTATTCTAATAAAGACCTCCGTAATCTGGAAACCCTTGAAATCCAAGTTTTTCCTTGGTTCAGACAAGTCCGGATCAGAGATCCACTGCACCGGACTGACTGGTTGAGTTCACTAGAAAGTGTCAGTCAGTGTAATAATTGACTTTCAACTCAATGCTGATGCACTATAAAAGCAATGTACTGGTAAAAAAATATGGATTTTTCTATGGGTAAACAATTTCAAACTAATTCCAAGTCAATGACAATTTTAGGCATAATTCACACAGTTAGGAGATGATTAGTCCATGCTTTTAATTATAAGATTATTTAGTTATTGTCAAAGTTATAATTTGTAAGTGCAAAAACATGACTCCTAATACAACTATAGTCTTGCTTTGAAAATGAGACAGAAATTACAATAACCAAAGAAAGATACATCAGTAATGAAGATCTTATTACACTGGATTGAATGCTGTGTGAGGGGGAAATAAAATCAAAAGCAACAGATTTCATATTTAAAACAATCACCAATAATTCACAAAAAAAACAATGCAATAAAATCAGGGTAGCATCAAAGAAATTTAATAAGCACTTGAATAATATGTAGTAAAGTATTGCTGTTCTTTAAAGTGTTTCGCAAATATGTTTCCCGGTATTTGACAAGGTGTTTGAGCAAGTTTAACAAGGTATTTGACAAGTGTTCTTGAAAGTTTCAAAAGTTATTTGTCAAGTGTTTGACAAAGGTGTTTCAGTAAATGTTGAATGATGTGTTTTCATGTATGTTTAAGCAAGGTTTTTGAGAATATATTCAAGGTGCACATACACTTTAGGGGTTTGAACATAACATTTAGCCTAGATTGAGTGACTTTGAAGTATTACCTATCTTCCTGTATAGGATCTATACCATCAAGTATGTTCTCCATACTTCCGGTGAAGCCCATCGCTGTTCTTGCAACTGCATTTACCGGACTGGAAAAACATATTCATACAGAATTGGTTAATCAATAAAATTAACCTGCTCATTTGGAATTTTCACCCAAAAACAAGCAAATATGGGGAAAAAGACACACAAAACATGCATGGTGGGTAGATAAATTTGCAAAAGCATGCTATAGACAAAACTGAACATCTTTGTAATGTGGAAAAGGGTTCTTTCCAGGATCTAACAACAGGAAGAAATTCACAGCCTCAAGACTATATTTGACAACTTTTGACAAAGAAAAATAAATTCAACATGTGAAGATAATTTTTAAATGTCAACATACTGTTCTATATTCCCCTTCACAGAATCTAGATAGAAATACTACACATAACATAACAAAATGAAGATCAGTATTTCGATACATTTCTAACAGACATCTTATGATAGTTTATGACAAGTTTAACAATAAGGCATTATATAAATAACTTTAATCTTACCTGACTTTCTGAGGCAGTTTCAGTTTTATTGTCTCATTTCTTCTCGCAGCCAGACTACCAGATGGTACTGTAACAAAATAAAACATTTAGTATATAATAAAATCTACTGTAAAGACACATGATGTCTATAATAATACAAATATACATAACATAAAAATTATTAGGATAGGCAGAATTCCCCAATAATCAACTGACCAAGAAGACAGTTTACATTAGGCACCTTGCTAGAAGAGGCTATTGTTGTAATCACATAAACTAATAAGTTGACACTACAAATAAAACACACATGTAGTGCCATATTACATAATGGTTTTATATGATAAAGATAGACCAATAGTAATGTCTTTATATGACATGATAAGAGCAATGGTAAAGCTCTGAAAGAATGCCAATTGCGGGAAAAAAGGCCAATTTCTCTGTATAAAAAAGGCCAATTTCTCTGCATAAAAAGGCCAATTTCTCCACATATGAAAGGCAAATTTTTTGCACAAAAGGGTCAATTCCTCCAACTTAAGAAGGGCCTATTTCTTCCCTCCATTTGAAAGTGTTTGTTAACAGGTTTGTTTGTTACTGTGTTTTTTTTCAGAATTGTTTCTATATTTTATATATATCCACTTAAATCAACTCAGTAAACTAACCTGAACAACTTCTCAAATATTCAACTTCGGTCATCTTTTTCTTCTTTTTTGGAGCAAGTGTACTGTAAAAAATAACATGAGCATTGTTTCAATGTTCAGTTCAAATAAAACTCCAAATTTATCAGAGTGTTTTGATACACATATCTAAGCTAACGGAGCATTTTTTCAACTTCAACTCATTCTATGTCATAACACAAGCACTTGTTTCTAAACACTCTAGCAATCTTTCACAGTTCATATATCTAACCATAACAGGTCAACAACTGAAATACAGTAAAACCTGGTTAAATTGAACTCTGATATAGTGAAGAATCAGATACAGTACAGTACTTATTTTTCTCTGGTCACACCTTTCTTTATTCCATTGTTACAGATATTGCAACATATGGATGTAATGAAGAGATCATTCAGGTCCTCAGGAATTCACCATAACCAAGTTCTACTGTTAACAACTCTGATATAATGCCAACACAGAATTGACCTTAAGTAAGAACATGTCTTGATGAAATTACATCCTGGCATTTGGTGAAAAAATGGCCATTGCATAACCCTTATAACTTTAAAGTCATCAGAATATCACAGAAGAAAGGAAACCAGAACACTTACTCTTTGATAAAGGGTTCATCCAATAATTGCTGGGCTTCATACCTTTTCTCTGGCTCAGGTTTAAAACATCTACAATGGAAAATATACAAACTCATTATATCACAATAGAAAAATCATCAAAAGGATTTTTTATCTCATAATATATAATAGGTACTGATAAATGGGACCATTTTCAATCCAAAATAGTGACTAACTTTCCTGATTTCAAAGAAAAATTCCAAACAAAGGAAGAATTTTCAACTTAAAAATTCCTAATTTCAGTGCAAAATGGTAAGATTTTTAGTTACTTCATATATTTAAATAAAGGTCATTTCTAATAAAGGACACTTTACCATCTCAATCATGGTCTTTATAGGCAAGTTTGACTGTATAATCAAAATGATACAGATAAAAGTCTGAACATAAAAGTGATATTCTAAGTGAAAAATTTGGCTTACTTTAAAAGAAAGTCTTTGGCAATTTCAGACAATTTTTCTGGAATCTCTGGGTGCATTTTATAGAATCCAACCTTAAACATGGCTGCTTCTGCACTTCCAAGCTAAAATAAAGATTTTACAGTCAGAAGAAAGACAAGTGGATAATTCATTTTGAGATTATGGAGTATACAACATTTATAGTCAAACTTGAGATTAGTTTTAAAACTCAAATCTGAACTCGTGGTCAATGGACTTCAAGTTAAACATAAAGAATGATGTCAACTATATACTGGTACTGCAGGGGGTATAGAAATGCGGTATTGTATCCACTGTTTCAGAAAAACTAGCCGATGGGAATGATCAAACAGCTGGCAGATTTTTCTGGCTTCTGACTCATTTCTACATCCCTGTAGTGTCTGGAGAATGTTATTATAGAATCCAGGATTTATTATGATTTAATACACTGATATATTGATTTTTATTTCCTTTTTTCTTTCTAAAATTAAAATGAACATCAAATAATTATTATCATTACATAAATATTTCAATGAGTATAATTATGAGGTGCATGCTAAAAATATACAGCAAAGCGAATGCAATTTTACAAAGACATAAAATAGGAAAAACACCTGATTTTTAAGCCAATTGTCACCATGAAATAAAACAAAAAAGTGCATATTATGTAATAACAGCATTAAGCATGCTCAATTTAACAATAGCCAATCCCTCCATACAGTAATAGTATTGATATAGAAAATATTAACACCTACCAGTATACAAAAAAATTGAAAACAATCTCTATAAATAATCTCGATTAAAAGATTCAAATACCTCGATGAACGGTGGTTTTCCTGTCGCCATTTCAATCACAGTACAACCTAACGACCAAATATCAGCCTGAAATAAGCAAAAAAAAAATCATAAAATGAAGTTGAAGGTTAAATATCCAATATTCTATATTGATTTTCTATTCATCTTACTGCTGAAATGCCATCAGTTTGATTCACCTAATTTATGATAGGAATAAATACACAGTCAAAACCACAGGACAGAAATCAGAAGAAAACCTTGACTTTATTCATACTCGGCTTTTATTCATAAATTTATCTGGTCAGTTCATCAGTGCTTGTGTACTAAAGAGTGGCAACTGTTCATATATGGCTATTAAATGTAAAAGGTGGTCTCTATAAAAAAAAGTAGAGACAGTCATTAGAGACAACGACACAGAAGGGGCTTTAGTGGCTATACCAGAATACAGTTAAGTTGGGCCTTAGTCCCTACATCAAAATAGAGGCAGCCTTTAGTAGCTTCACCAGGATACAGTTAAAGCGGGGTTTAGCTGCCACTAGAATACAGCAGGGGCAGGTTTTCTCCAGCTATATCAAAATAAGCGGGGGCAGGCTAATGAGAATACATTAAATAAATGTTTAACTCAATTTCACAAATAATCCTTTAATGGCCTTATTTTTTTCATAAATCCCTATAAAGTTATTATTTCTAGAAAGTACACTTACTGAAGGTCCATACCCTCTCATTCCCCGATCAATGACTTCTGGGGCCATATACTGCATTGTTCCTATAAAGTAAGAAACAAAAGTGTTCACTACAGCATTATCCACATAAACACAGTCGATATATTTCCCCCCAGGACCAGTTTTATAACTAGCAGTGATGTTACCTTTCAGATTGGGTGTAACTGACAACACAAAAAGCAGTTGGGACATATAGAATTCACTGACAAATGTAAATTGTGAAAAGTCAAACAATTTTGTTTCATCTGATGAAACCTACAAATTTACAATCTGACCATAAGACACAGTGGTATGGACGTAAATTTTGCATAATACCACCAATAATGAATAGGTGAATAAAATAAATGAGTTAAATGACAATTCTTCTGTGGTGTGCAATTAAAACTTGCAACTGATTGTCTTAATTTTAATTTTTTGTAATTTTACAACAAACTTAATGTAATGAATGGTGGTTTTTACTTGTCCAATGGGTAAAGCAAATGTCCAATTTAGCAGACTGTTGCCAAGCATCTTAAAAATCTCTATGACGAAGACGCTAGAATGTAAGATCAGCAGCAGAAGAGCTGTACTGGTATTTAATCACCATAGTAAAGAAATCAGAGAACAGAATAAGGCAGATTATGAATACAGTCAACTGATAGCAAGTGAAGATGGATAGCAAATTATCACTACTCTAAAAACAAATACAATGAGTAAATGCTCAAATTTCCACAGTGTACCACAGTGTACCTTTATATTTTAACCAACAAGTTATGTTAACAGAAAAAATCTTATCCCACAAAACAATAGAAGACAAACAAATGGTAGAATAACATCAAAGTATTCACAAAAATCAAGCAACAACTTCATATTAACAGTAAAATCCTATCAATATTTTCATCACAAAAAATGGAACTTACAGCTTCTATCACAAGGTGTATACAAAAACTGAGGCTATCACCCAACCTTTCCATCATATAATACCAGATATAAATTATCCAAGCCTAATGTAACATAAAACACTGAAATCAATACACCATACCATGTCACATTTAATCATATCTTATACCAGACCTTCTATGACAACGTCAGATTATAAAGCACAATTTGATCACTTCAGCGAGGAAATGTCACCACAGTAAACAGAAACATGAGAATGTACCAAGGCTAAAATTAAAAATATGTTTGTCTGCAGTGCTCTGACCATCCCATCGAAATGGCCCCAACTTTTTTTTGGCCTTCGAGTTAATTTTTTTATCTTTTTGCTCCTGTTCTGTTAAAAAGTACATTCCATAACATTTTCACTTATCATTTATCATTTTACATAATTATCTACCAAATGAAATTTTTACACAACAAAAAAAAGCAGAAAAAAATACCTACCTACCTACCCACCTATGAAAATCAGGGTCAGAGCAATACAAACAAACATTTTTTTAATGATGGCCCAATGTAGGTGTGTAAACAGATCTAAATGGATTTCACAGACTAATACATGATTTATAAGCTTTCTCCTAACCTCAAACAAAACCACTTTCTGAGAAAATATCAGGATTATTAAATGGCATGACTATATCTGAACAAATGAACAAGAAAGTGGCGCTCTTTAAATTAATTTCTCTGGTTATCATCACCATCATCTAAACCAATATCCCACTATTCATCAGCATTATTATCATCCTAATCATCATTATTATCATCCTAATCATCATTATTATTATCATGATGTAAAGAAAAACAGCAATCCACAATCTACTTTTCATAATCAAATGTTTCATTACTGCTATCAACAAAAAATACATTATCATCATCATCATCATCATCACTTAAATAATTTATTTCATTACATTCTTCACTATCACTACAAGTCCAACTACCATCAATATCATTTCAACTTCCATCATCATTTTCATCACAATCATCAATATCCTTAAAATTTCATTAATACCAGTTTTGGAGGTAATGTGGTAGCATTTAATTTCACTGGCATGAATTTTAGTGCAAACGCTAAAAAAGACATTTTCACACGGCCTTAAATTTGAACTTATTCAAATTTAGCTAAAACAAATATCTTCCATTTCAGAATTAGTGCAGTCATAACTTTGTGCTTCAATTGTTGCATAAAATTGAGAATTCACCCCAGACAAATTTTAATGATACCACAGAATATAATGCAAAATGAGTACACTAAAAACTTATCATACCAGCGAATGTTTCAGCACATGGATTTATTCCAGCCAATCTCTTTGATGTTCCGAAGTCAGAAATCTTCAGTACCCCGCTATATGTATTAACAAGTACATTGTCTCCTTTTATATCTCTGTGTACGATCCTGTTATCATGCTGAAAAATAACAAATGAAAACTTATTGACTTATGTGTATCAAAAAATGGTTTGAAGGTATAAATTTGAAAAACAGCTACTGTTAAAATCTTGTTCAAAACTCATTTTGATTAAAAAAGGGGTGATTCTGAAGTACATAGACTTCTCTAATATAAGATATTAATCCTTCCACATAATGCTCAACAAGTATGCACTTTATTTGCACTTTATTGATAAAATATCAGGAATGAAAGCCTATTTTTTATCTCTTCTAGATATGAATTGGAGAAAAATAAAAACTTAATCATGTTTCTTTTGCTTAGCTAATGCTACAGAATTTTCTCAACAATTTTCTTAAGACAAGAGCAAATTTTTTATAAATAAACGGGGCATCAATTTCATGTTGAAAATAATAACTATAAAATGAAAATCTCTAGTTTTTCAGAGAAAACACACATCTATATAAACATTTAATACATACCAAGTATTTTAGACCATCAAGAATTTGTTTGGTGTAGAAAGCTATAGTAGGTTCATTGTCCAACAAAGGACCCCACTTAGACGAAAGCAACTGAGATAAACTTCCTGAAATACATATAAACAATAACTCAGGTGTACTTCGTACTTTATGCAAAATATTCAACTACCTGCTGATCACATGACAGTCACATGATTGTACATAATTATATGGTAACTGAGATAAGCTTCATGAAATGTATGATAAGACAACTCAGCAATTTCACATGTACATTTTGCAAATCGGTAACATTCTTTACGTAAATTTTAAACTAAACTAAGTCACATGACTGTCACATGCTAATTTCTAGTCTCATGACAAGTCACATGACAGTCACATACTAATTTCAGGTCACATGACTACAAGAACACAATGTTAGTAAAATTTTGCATTGCAAATGAAATAAAAAAACCTATTCATGTACAAGTTAACAAATCTACCAGTAATTCAATTTTCTAATTAACATCATACATGCAGGCAATTGAAAACTGGATATTTCCCAAATGAGACTTACAGTACTGGTAAGCGTAAATAAGTTTTCCAGTCCTTTATAAACAGACTCAAAATAAGAAGAGATCAATTAGAATTATGGTACCGAAACAGGCAAAAATACTGTCCACATAAACACAAAACCAATTTGCATATAAGCACTTTCTGAAGACAAGTTTTATGAGATATTGGTACATGTATTTTTATCCTGCAGGAACAAGTTTGTTTTGCCATACATCTTCTAAGAAGAATAATAACAGAATCATGAATCAAGTACGGAACAAAATAACACATAAACATCCCATACAGAGAGAGAGCTTTATTTGATTTCATAAATGAAGAGTTACAAACACCAGACTTACCTCCAGGCACTTGTTCCATGAAGATCTTAAAGAAACCATCCTCACTGAGTGAACCAAGATACTTGACAATATTCTTATGACTAAGACGTGAATGAAGCTTGATCTCCTCATGAAGTGGCTGAACTTCTCTGTTAATCAAGAATTTGAACAAATTATAAACTTCAATACTTTCTTCAGCATAAATTCAGTTAAGGCCAATTTTGAAGAAAATTTATTAGCTTAAGGATATCACTCAAGACTCAGTTTTCTGGAAAAGCCATCACATGAATTTCACGAAAACGAGGACAGGATTTGAACTATAGTGCCAACAGATTATGCAAATGATAAAATCTCATATAAAAACAGGTGTGAAACTTTACTTCTTTGAATGTGAGAGTTCTGCAATAATTACACTAATAGCTAATGATTACACTCAAATCACGAACAAAATGAATCAAAATAAATGCATGTACCCAGCATACAACCAATATTATAATCCACTTTGAAAGCACCCAGCACATAACTCAGACTCATCAGATCTGCTTTTGAGCACTGAGATTTGAGTGCTGAGATTTCACAGCTGAGATTTGAGTGCTGAAATCTGAATGTAGTATATGTTAATTGGTTTTAACTTCATAAACACACCTATGAGTCTATTTCATGTACAAACAGTACATTTTCATCCTTATTTCATAATCCATAATTATTTGGTTTCATGCAGTAAAAATACAGATAAGGAACAATGCATTACAATTATGAAATCATAAGTGACATCATAACAAGATTAAAACTATGATCATACAGAAAACTTACTCATGGAATTTTTCAGGCACTTCCTTCACGGCTACTCTGACCTGCGTACGTTTATCACGTGCAGCGTATACAACACCATAAGAACCACGCCCGAGTATTACCCTATTCCCTTTTTCATCCATTTCGTACTCATACTAAAATAGATTAACACAAAACGACATTAACAAAAAAAATTTTTTACAGATCTTAAGATGGAAAAACCAACAACCTTAATGGAAAACTAAGTAGAATAAAAAAACCTTATACTCTAGGACTTCTTGGTAAATTTCGAGAAAGATGTAAGAAAAAAATATCAATCTATTCAATAAATCGTCAAGAAAAAATACTAAAAGAGCCATTTTAATCCATCTCAAGAAAGTCTCAGTAAAATGTTGTCCTACAGGAAAGCATAAACAAAAGGCTGAGTGCCTCACATAATTGTAACTTAACATTTTCTCTCAATTACAATGGAACTTTTCTGCTCTGACCAATCTGGACTAGAGTATGTCTAGATTGAAAGTGTTTCTAAAAATGTATCTAAGTGTTGATAAAAGTGTCTACAAATTTGCTCAGATAAAGGTGATTTCTGGACAAGAAGGGTCTGGGTTAGAATGGTTCTATCTTATGGTGATATCTAAATCGATGAATACAATCAGATTGGAACTTTTTTGTTATATACAAGAATAAAGTCATTAAAGAGTGATAAAGTAAAAAAAAAAGAGAAATAAAAATCATATCTGATGCAGATTAGATGTGTTTATAAAATAATTGATAAAGAAAGACTTATGATACACAGTAAAACCTCAACACTGAGACAACCTTCGGGACCTCAAAAATCGGTCATAACAAAAAGGTAGAGGAAGCTGGTCTGAAACTAAGTGGTCATTATAACAAGGTGGTTATTATATTGAGGTGGTCACTACTTGAGGTTTTACTGAACTAATATGCATTTCACCTTTCAAGTTTATAATATATATATGATAAGTAGTACTATTTACTAGTCTATCAAATACAAATGTGATCCTGCCAAATTTCGTAATAGGCATAAACATTTCATGCAAAGCAATTTTGTACTTTTATCAAAACTTGACACAGTAACTCTTGACTATATGACAGCCAACCAACACCTTTGCCATCAAAAGGTCTAATTCTTCACAATACTATTTATCTTCAATAATATATCATAAAACCTATCACTAAGCACCTTTAAAAAAGCAAGTTTTTAACTGAATTGCATTTCTTGTGCTTGACTTGAAAACACTTATTTTATATTCTACACCTCCCTGTTTAAAAATGGTATAAAATGTATATGATATAACCACAAAAGTTTTTCATACAACTTTTTAATACAAAGTTAAGAGGTGCATAGGTTTAAATCTGACTTAAAAAACAGACTCAAGCCATTAAACCTCAGGGTTTAATGTTACAAAAACATGAAAAGTGTCTTTGAGTTGGGAACCAATTTTAAGTTCTATAACCTCAGAATGATGCTGATTTTCATTTTCAGTCCCACAATTTGCTAAAGCAAGCTATACTCCAGGTACAGTGTCTGTTTTATTGACATATCTTCACTAAGATGGCAGTTTTTAAACATAAAAGTCTCGCTAATGGTACATATTTCAGATACTTATCTTTAACAGCTGACAACCCCCCCCCCTAAAACCAATTAATAAAGCGCTTCTTAATTACAAACTAGGGGAACCAAGTTTTGAAGTTTAGAAACTGCTACGTTAGCTAAGATATGTATATGAAATGGTACACAGTTTACCAATCAAAATTTTGTAACTTCTGAACACAGAATTGATCATAAGGAGTTTCAGAGCAAGAAGTAAACGAGGCCAAGTCTTATCAGTCTTCCCAAAAGTTACCGGACTGTAGGACGTGTCAGGCAAATTTTGGGCAGGTCATTAACTTTTCGGCAAGTACCGGACCATATGACTGGAAGTTGGGCATGATTTACAGCATTCATCATTTATTTATTATACATTCCGTCAGACAAATTTTCATTTGGTCTGACAGAAATTTTAACGTTGACTGATAAAATGTCAGGCAAGTATTTAAGCAGTTTTGAGAAGCCTGTCTCATACATGTGTATATGACAATTACTAGGTATAACCAATTCTGTATACTGTCACAATATGTCACTGACACTTGTATCAAATCATATATCATCATTGCCATAGATACATTCAATGATTTATTAGAATTTGTTCTCTTTAAAGCAGACATGATCAATACAACAGTGATACTTTAAAGGCATTAATCTCTAGAAAGACTTCAGAAAGTAAAAACAATGAAAACAAATAAAAGTCAATTCCAGGAATAAGTTTCTTTCATCTTTTTATCACTAGAGTTTTAACGTTGCAACAACGGCCAGGGTCATTTGGCAAGTGTTTGAGCTTTAACAGGGGAGGAAAACCCCTTCTTTCATTAGTACTGATTAATGACTGTGAAAAGAGCTCAGCTAGCGTAAACTTAATTCTAGCATTTTTCTCATAAGTGATAAATAAATGTAATAAATATTTTTCTGAAGTGCTGTAGATGTTAATGCAACATTAAAATCAAAAATCACTTGAGTGCCAAGATTTGTATTTTAAAACAATTACTATCAAAAAAAAAAATTTCAGATTTTGAAAAAAAAACATAAATGTGCAGCCCCTTTACAAGATAGATAGAAAAACAAGACACTAAAAAATAACTAAGATGATACAAGAAAATCTATGGTTTTTTTTTGCAAACTGATCAATTAACTAAGAAGGGAATACTTCATTTTATATACAAAAGAAAATGTGATAAAGATATATGTTGATAGAAAATGTTTAAAAATTCCAGAGGAGAAAGCAAGATTTTTATCACAGACATGCAAGGCAGACACAGGATATCTCTAAAATTTTACCCAGTCATACAATGATAGTTCTGAGCACAGATGGATTAATTTTTCAAAAGTTAAGGACCACAAAAATATGTTTTTATCATATTTAGACAAATATATTTCTTTTTTCACAGGAGTTTAATGTCACACCAACAGCCATGGTCATTTGGCAACTTTCCAGTTTTTTGCTGGAGACCCCCCTGTATACACTGTATACAGAACCATCGACCATCGACCTTCCATACACTAGCTAGACAGCTTATGTACAAGTCAAATTTTGTCTGGGGCAGAATTAGAACTCACAGCATTGAGGGGGTAGTGATTACAAGTCAGGAACTTGATCCTTCATGCTTTAATCAATCACCAATATTGCAACTAAGTACTGAATGTTTGGTGTAAGTATGCAAGAAGAAACTGTGGCTTTCTGTGGAAGTTTGTAAAATTAAATACAATTAAATACAAAAATATATAAACATTTACATATTCCAAATTTCATTTTTCCTGAAGTTTAATAAAATTTGTAAAATATATTTATGATCTTGGTCTTATTGAATTTATACAGTTTGTAGTATTCAATAAATGATTTAATTATTCAAAATTTCAAAAATATTACATGACAACTTTGAAACAAAAATTTCAAGACTGTCATTTTATCAAATAATTTTGATGACATTAAAAACAGATTCATTTGATAGCATTAAAAATACTGCATAAGATCAGCACAGACTCATATGAATATATAAAAAATTGTCTTATAAAATTGTTATAGATTAATGTAACATTATTTGGCACATAAATGTAGAAAAAACAAAGAACTGGATATAAAGATATAGACATTTGTGCTCAACATATGAAAGCCCCAAGAATTGTTTTAACACATAAGTACAAACAAGACATTGAAATCTTGTACAGGACAAAATTTCACATCCCCTCGAAATGTTTTAACACGTATTACAAACGAGACACTGAAATCGAGTACAGGACAAAAATTTGACATCCCCACCAGCTTTCTAATGATTACACAGGTTGCCCCATTCAATACTTACACCAGTAGAAAATTTCACAAAATCATTTTGTAGAGTTCTCAAGAACTGAAAATATCACATTTTTATTGAAAAAAAACTTGTTTAGTCACTTCAGATTTTTAGTAAAGATTTCCATCAAATTTTACTATTTAAAAACCGACGTCAATCTCCCTTTACAGAGTCTTAATGTCGAAAACAGCTCTCATAAAAAAATACAGAAATTTTAAAAAGAAAAATTATAAGGACAAATGACTTCAACAAAATTCAAATAAAGATCAACATACAACAACAACAACAAAAAAAAAAAAACTTTAGTTCAAAACACAAATTTCCAGACAGGGTCAGAAACTTTCACAATTAAGAGGCAAAATGCTTTCCAGTAATTTGACCTAGACATTATAGATAAAATAAAGAAAGTCCTTTGTAAATTAGACTTAATCACTACACCATAGACATGCACTGACAAAAACCACCATCATACCTCTATGTTATCCATTTCTTCCAACTCAGCTTCAAAACCCTGTTGGTGTTCCTTAATCAGCTGACACATGTCGTCATAAAATCTAGAAAAAAATGATAAAAATTGTAGTCAAAGTTACCATGGAAACATATTATACTAATTTAAAATCTTTGGTGGGGATATAAACTGGTTGACAGTTCAACTGAATATTAGGAAATCAGGTACAACTGATTATATAATGTATTTGACTACTAAAGATGTTTCAGATAGCTAGTTAGAAATGGGTTAAAATAATAAAAAATACCTATGTTTAGGGTTATTTCACCGAAGTAATTAGGGAAGGTAGGTTGAGGAACATTTCGTTCC
Organism: Lutraria rhynchaena; assembly: GCA_008271625.1. Lineage (NCBI taxonomy): Eukaryota > Metazoa > Mollusca > Bivalvia > Venerida > Mactridae > Lutraria > Lutraria rhynchaena. The sequence goes on from VIBL01000040.1 coordinate 1,893,386, forward strand.
AAATTTTGTGAGAATACGCGGTATGATTCATACAAAAATGTTTTTGTACATTGGATTTCACTGTAAGATGCATTGAGCTTGGCACCCAAAATAGGTCAGGTAAACCTAAACATAACTAATTTTTTCTGGCCTGAATAAATTGATAAAAAATTAACATGGTGAAAATATTATGAAATGTTATAAAAATTATGGTTTATAATACTAAACAAAGATAATGTTTCTTACAGTTGTCTCTGCATTTCAGATGAGAAGAAAATGTGAAAGTCATCAGAATTATCCACAACATACAAAAACACAGCCCGTGGATCTCTCTTGTATAAACTGAAACACGTAACAGGTTGGTTTTATAATAAATTATACAACATTAATACAGTTACAATATTTACAACAGAGCAAATCTTAATGCAAAGACCATCTTAAGGATAAAAAATTGGTATTAAAGTTGAGGGGGTCTCATTATCAAGTTGAAAAAGGAAAAAAGGAAATATTGAAACAGGTCTGAAAAAGTCGTTTTTATAATAAAGATGTATTAATATAGAGGTGGTTGCTAAGTGAGGTTTCACTGTAGCTATGTACAAAGGCATGGACACAATTTGATACAACATACATAAAAATAAATTATCACCCATTTAAGCAAACATATAGCTAAATATCCCAAAGAGACACAGGCAAAATATTCAATGAAGGCCAACAAAGGGGGTATAAGAAAAATGGCCATATTTTACAATAGGCCCTCAATCAGAGGTTAATTTTGTCAAATATACCAATAAATATGAATTGACAAATCATTGAATTTTAATGTGACACAGGTGGCCTTTAACACTGGCTTTAGTTGTATTTAAAAAAAGAGAGCAGAAGCATGTCTGATCAGTACCATTCATAAATTTAACCTTAAAAGTATGTTAAATTTAACCTTAACAAGAATGTTATTGGCAATATTAGAGGTCAAAAAGTAAGAAAAGACAAGAATAAGAACTTGTTATACTCACCTCACACCTTTAATGGAAGGAACAGGAAATAACCATTCATGTTGAAATTTGTCATTTTTTATCACATGGTAAATATGCACTGACTGTAAAAATAGCACATAATACCTTGTATTAGCTGGTGTAATAAATACGGACTATGACTAAATGCAAGAAAGTAATTATCGTTAAACAAATGAACAAAGGTAACCCTTGGGAAAGACAAAATGTGGCCTTTATTCACAGGTGGCCTTTATTTAGAGGTCAATTTATTATAAATAATCAGTGTCGTTTTTTTCAAAGAAAGGCCTTTATTCACAGGGTGGTCTTTATTCAGAACTGGCTGCAAACACAGATTTGACTGCATATGGAGTAGGGCATCTTTCCAGTGAACGTCTTGAAATCAAAATAATTAGTTATTTATATCATAAATTATCTAAATAAAAATTATAAAATAAAATGATTACTTAGACTTTGATGAAAGGTAAAAAATTGACAAAATACAGTGCTCCCTCCTGTAACATCACCTCCAAAGACCGATTCCCTCCAAGAAATGACAATAAAAGGCTCATATACACATACAAAACACCTGTCGTGAATGCATCAATTCCCACTGAACATCAATTCCCTCCAAAGAACAACACTTTTTTTGTGACTCCGAAAAGTGTTGCTCTTCAGAGGGGGCACTGTAACATCAATTTTAAAATGGAGCATTTCTTCAGTGATTTAGTGCAACTGATAAGTATTTACCTTGCTATCTTCATCCTGATTTACTTGCAGATAGCTTGGCACAAACTTCTTGTTGGGTTCCAAAATGAGAACCTAAAAAATAAACAAAAATACAGAAGTTTGTAATAAGTTTTACACAAAAATGAGATTTTACCCACTAACTAACTGATTAATCATAATTGTAGAACACAAGTCAAGAAGAGAGAGATACAAACAAACAATCAAACAACAAGTTTTATGAGAAAATGAATTATATAAATATATTAAGCTTGGCTTTCTACTTCACCATTATGAATTTTGTAAAGCCAGATAATCAGACAAGTGGTGTCAGTCACATAATTTTTCATACCATTTAGGTGACTATAATGGCGAGGCTCAAATTTGAACAATGATGTTCCCAGGTAATAAATAAATTCCAAACACACTTCAATACTTACTGGGTACCACAATGGTGACACTTCAGATTTCATAGCCTCAGCGAAAAATTCCATCCAGAAGTTGAATAACTGAACATCTTGACTAGTTTGTGTAGTTTCCTTCCGACATTTATTAATTAACTCAATGTTTCCTAGTGTTGAGTTCAAATGCCTGAAAAAAAAGAATTCACTGTTCAGGTAAAAATGTCTGTAATTTAAGCAAAAAAATTATGTACAAATCCTATTTTTATATACTGGTAAGCAACACCACATTTAAACAAAAGAATAAAGAGATTACTTTCACAGCCCAATTATACAGACTAGCAACTTAAAAAGGGACCTCTGTGGTTTAGTGGTTATGGTCTCTGACTTGTAACAACTAGCCCTTCAATGCTGCAAGTTCAAATCCCACCAGGGACCAAATTTCACAAGTAAGGAAGCTGTCCAGCTATGCACAGATCTATAGGTAGTGTATGGTTTAAGGACTTAAGGTTTATTAATTTGAACCCTAGGCATGGCACATGTTTTCTGCGAGATGGTTGAAGCCATTGCATGTAAGGCTATTCTTCCTTCACAGCTGGTATGGAGAATGTGGAGAAGTTGATGGTTATTTTCAGAAAACAAGGTTAGCAATGGAACAGAATCCATGAAAACTGATTAACCCTCAGCCTCATAATACAGCATCTCCCCACATCTGAAGCAGACGTCTTTTGAAATCACTGTGGTCAAAGAAGCTATTGCTTGTAATGAGTAATGGTTTCTTTTGCCACAATGTTTCCCACTCTGTCAGAGAGAGAGAACTCAATTTTCTTAAATAAATTAATATTTTGCATATTTGCTTTGAATTTGTAAGAGTCCAAAATATGTATATGAGGAAAAGGGTTAAGTAAACTGCCTGTTAATATATAAATGGAATACTGCATAAAATAGGAGTAAAACCTGAAAATAAATAAGTTAAAGTTTTTTCCCTATAAATAATACATTCAAGCTAACACTAACCACATAGGAGGTTCCAGTTTAAACATACATTCTGCAGCCTGTACAGCCTTCCCATAGTCCTGTGCTAACACTGATATCTCAAAGAACGTAGCAACATCCCAGTAATCCTTTAATGTGTGCAAACTTCCTTTTCTTCCAATCAAATTATTTAATTTCAAACCTAAAATAAAACAAAAAAATAATTTTAAGAAATACCCACAAATCTATGTCTTAATATACAAAAATCTACAGCAACAAGTCAGTTAACTAGCCTCAACTTTAATCATGACAAAAAATGCCAAAACTTTAAAAATTAGAGTTGGACTTGGTCCACTTCAGTTCTTTGAGGTTAAATGGGGTTAAAAATGTGCTTCCAGCAAAAATGATCATTACGAACATTTAATGTTAGCAGCATTGATAAACAATTTCCAAATGTCAATGTATAATACAAAATATATATATACCTATTCTCCTAAGTTCACTGTTAGTAGCAAACTCTTCTCCCGAGATGACCAACAAAGTAGCAAGATTTATACCAGCAAACTCATTTGGTTGGATTTCAAAGCCTTTTCTATACCTACAATAAAAAATAAACCCCAATGTTAAAACAGTACTATAAAACATGTACAATGTTTGGCTTGAGTTTACAACACTGAGCATAGACTAGTCTAATAATACAGCCTTGCCATAAGTATATCTTTAAACTAAACACAGAACCATTCTATCAATGTGTTTGGTTTTAGACTGGAATCGAAACTTAGAAACCATTCAAATTATGAAGCCTAGTTTAGAAGATGACTGGGTGGAAATTTAAATGGTCAATTCAAGTTACATTACTAACACTCTAGACATCTCTCAACTTATCTGAAAACTATGCCAAGCGATTTTGTAGATTAACACAGCATTAATATCTTTCACATACCTTCCATTTACTTCAAAATATTACCACTATCAAACAGGGATGTGAACAGTTGATCAACTGACTGATTAGTTAACTTTTCAAGCATACATTATCATCCAAAGACTAAGATTATATCATTCACAGCTTAAGACTTATTTGTTTTTAACATCAATGTAACAAATCAAGAACTTTACTTTTCAAAGAGGAGATTTATAATATCAAGATAAATATGTTGCCTCCAAAACAACTGTTTATTTTACATAACTGCAATCAGACACATATTCATTTTAAAAGTAATTGAAGCATGGACCCAATTTTTAACAGTGATAAAAAATTTCATACCATCATTTTCTATTGTTTTCAGTATCTGCCTGATAACAATATTACATAAAGCCCAGGTATACTACTGGAATATATGTTCACTGGTGTATATGTACGACAGTCCACTGTTGACGCCGTCCATAAGAATGGTAATACTTTCAACTAACAGATTAATCATTTGAAAGACTTATTGTTTCACCAGTTACTCAAACAACTGAATATTGACATCCCTTCTATCAAGTGAATAAAATTTCTAGATTTTGAGAGGATGTAACACAATGCTTGAGTACAGTTCCACTAAGAATTTATAATGATTTTAAAAATACCACTTACCATACAATAGCATTCTTAAGAGCAGATTCATCTTGGTAACCACTTTCTATGAACATATCTTTGTAAATTCTACCAGCTAGACCAAGATGATCAGGAACTGGGTTCTCAGTTTTTTCAATGACCTGAATTTAAACAAAACCATGGGTCATGGAATACAAAAAAATCATGTCATATTATAAAGCACACATTTAAGTGGAAATTCAAACAATTTTCAAACTGAGAACAAACACTGTTGATAAAATATGATCAAAACCGAATCTATTCAGTTTGTAAGACAATTACAAATATATTACTTTAGAAAAGAATGGCATAAATTTATAAGATGAAGCAAAATACATTGATATACGTATACGAGACTAATAGAATATTGATCTGCATACCTTCAAGATTACATCAAGGGCCTTTGCCCTGTCACCATCTTTATTCCGTCTATTTAAAGCAAATGCATACAGATTCTCAACAGCCACAGTATTTGTAACCTTTATGTTAGGTATTGTTTGAAGATCTTCCACTAACTTCACCATAGAATGGTAGTCCTAAAACAATACTTTAATATTAGAGGAAATGAAACTAAGGATTGAAAATCAGTCTTAAGAATGCAGCAATGCCATTGGCTGATTTTCAAATTGGGCCAAGAATAAACCAATTGGAGACTTGGAAGTTCCAGAAGTCAAATCAGGAGTCATAGCATAAATCATACCAGAAACCAGGATTGCACACTTAATATTGTTTTGTTTTACGAACACAAAATTATTTACATGTATGATGATCATACTTCCAGAATGAAATCAGAAACTGACGACTCATATATTAAATACATACAATCAAATTTGGATCAATTCCAACCAATAATATGAAAGTTTCCCTACATAATCATGAGATAAAAACTTAAGTTACCTGTATTTCTCTGAATGAAATTAGAAGATTGACGACAACATCAACTGACAGTAATTGTGGATCATCCAACCTTCTCTTCATACCATGAAGTACCTAGATAAAGAAACATCTCAACAGTATAGAACCTGGTATGATGTAGTAACACAACATCTCTTATAGCAGATTTGGGGTTCTAAAACACACACAGTAGAACATTAACAAAAAGACCACCAAATGGATTAAAAATGGGCTTTATATTAAGGTGTTTCAATTTGTTTCACTGAGGTTTAACATTGTATCAAGAATCAGAGTGACTTGGTGACTTATCTAGTTGTAATAGCAGAGGAAGACCCTGGGTGTACATCTGAGTTGAACTAATGACTTTCTATATGCTAGCTGGATAGCTCCTTCACATGTGAAATTTTTCTGGTGAGGGACTAGTGATCACTAGTCAGAGACAATAACTGTTCAACCACTGAGGTTCCTGGTGTTCCAAGGTTTGACAAATAGTCTAATAGCATAATAGTCGGACTTCATGAAATGCAGTTCACAGTAAAACATTAATATTATGATCACCCTTGAGACCCCCAAGTAATGATCTTAAAATTGAGGTGTTCTCATTATCAAGCTGTAATATAGATGAAATACTGAAAACTAGTCAGAAAATAAGTGGTCATTGTATTAAGATGGCTGTTATATTGAGGTAGTCGTTAGGTTAGGATTTGCTGTATATAAATGATCAAATAATAGGGTTACATTAAAAAAAACACTCACTTTTACCAACTCCTCTCCTTTGTACGTCTCTCTAGCTTTCCTCAAATCACAAAGAAATCTTTCTTTAAGATGTATCCTGGAATATAAAGAGCAAGATAAATAAATGTAATACATACGGCATAAGTGAAATATTCATTCACACTGCAATTAATCTATCCAAATTTTATCAGAAAATCCATTTGACATCATATCAAATATACAGTGTAGTCATACCAGGCTTTTCATCCACAACTGGATAAATGACATCTTATAAATAATGGCCAATTATCAAAGTTATTCCACTTAGTATTCTAGATTTTTAGAGCATAAAACAGATACATTGATAAATTTCTGATGTTGTCATCATTGGAGCTTGAAATCAAACTGATAAGAATGAATAATTTTAATGTCAAAATTGCAAAAACTTTGAGTCAGGAATTTTTAAATGAGTCAGTCGCACAGAAACTACCAAAAATTGGAAAGGGGCCTTAGCTTTTCATTTTGGGAAATTCAAGCGTGATTTTAAGCCAAATAGGGAAAAAGTAGACTGACTTTCAAGATACATCAATAAAAAACAACTGACTTCTCCAAACTGGGAAAAAGGAGGCTTATTGCAATTAGAAAATCACTAAATATCTACCTCTATTTTAGAAGGAAAAAAGGCCCTGTTGCATAACTGCAAACCCATGATTTTTTCAGAAAGGCCATAGTGTTTGCCTATTACAGAATACATGGTACTATACATACACATTATCGTCATCCACTTCATTGAGGAACTTCTTTAATTTATTCAACAACGTTAGAACATTATCTGGATGTAAACACACGTCAGCATATGACATCGCGCCTTCTTGAACTGTGATGATGCTTCCGTTACCGTCCATGGTGTATGGGAAAAACATCACACCTTGACTGCAGGAGAGCTGAAAACACAAGTTTGCTGTTTTACTGCATGTTTGTGTAATAAAATTTACCAAATGCCCCATATTTAATGCCCCTACTCTAATAAATACCCCACGCTTTTTGGTAGAAAAAAAAATACCAGCAAAAAACAGTTGCAGTAACTTATAGTATTAAATGAAAATAATTGGAAACCAGTCAATATAGAGGAAAATAATCAATAACCAGTCAAAAATTTAGAGGTCATAAAATGAGGTGACCTTAATTTTAAAGTAGTCACTAAGTCAGTAAGTACATATATATCAAGGAATATAAATATACTTATAAGGTAAACTAATCTTTTCTGTAAGTCTTCAGAAACCAATCATACTTTCACAAAAGCAACAAAATTCAACCAATCTAGACAGAAAAATAGGTGTACCACTGAAAAAGCGGCCGGCATATCACAACAGTCAATAGGTGAAGTATTAGGTCTATGGACCTCTGATCTAAGAAAGACAATCCATACTTTAAGTTAAGGGAGACAACTTTAAACATAGTTCTTCATCATGGCGGTAGAGTGATGGAGTACTATAGTTGAAAAGATCAGTTGTGTTTACTTCATTTAATAATAGTCATTACTCAACACTTGTTAGCAGTACACTCAAAGTGAAGTGATACATTTTCATCAAGAACTAGCACTGAATGTTCGTACAAAATGGAAGATTCCACAATTAAAGAATATGTCAGAACCACTTGAATGCAAATAGCAGTATCTAATCACTAAAGTACATACTTATGCAGTGTGTACACAGTATTGTTATGTGAGCTTCTTTTTCTAAGGTTTTAAAAACCTGTTGATTCAAATTATCTTTCTATGGATTAAATAATACCAATAATAAAAGTACTTGCTAAAACACTAATACAAAATTAAGTTTTACTTGTCTTCTAGAGTTAAATAAAATTTTACTTTTATCAAAGTAGCAAGGGTAAAAGGCATTACAGATTCTTAATTTTGGATTTGTATGGGAACATCTTTATACAAACTTAAACTGCAATAACCACATTAAAATATGTCAGTCACATGGTCCATATAAGGATGGAATTGATGATTAGGCCAGAAAAAATAGCAGTGTTTACAGTTACATGACTGACCCTTTTATAGCACCAACCATTAAGTCTCTTACAACAAAATCCGAAGTATGAAGATATTTAGAGACAAATTATACCTCCAAAGTATGAAAGGTATGTTTAGAAAAAAGGAAAGTTTTACAACCTACCTACCCTACACTATGTAATCTTGACTTGACTATATTTTTTTCTAGCCTTATAATAAGACGCCTGTTATTCCCCCATCAAAACTGAATCATTTAAGTCAGTGCAAATGCATAATGTCAGTGTAAACCAGTCATTTGCCACAAATTTTACCACAAAAGCACAAAAGGAATTGAATGTATAAATCCTTAACATACTTGGATCTAATTCAACAAAATATGCGTTTGTAATATTGGTATGGTTGTCATGGATACCAAAAAATAGAAAACATTAGTATACTAATATACTAGTATAACAGCAATATGACTTGTAATAATTGTCACATGGCACCAATCAATAAACTCAGTCATGTGATTCCAGTTGTACAGAACTGACTACAGTAGGTAAAGATTGTATAACTCCCTCATTTAACACCTAAATTTCTGAATAAAGGTTCATTTCAATTCCAGTAATTAAAGTATGAAATTAAAACTTAAAGGATGACAACAAACGTTTCATTTGTACAAACAAACTAACATACAAACAGGGAGGCAGACCATACGGGACTGTTTTGCAGTTTGGATGATGCATAAATGATGAATTTAGGCCTAAAATGTCCAAATGGACCAAAAACACATTTATCATACACAGCCAAACCTATGAACAAAGACCATCCATAGGAAAGATAAAATGTGGCCTTCATTGACGTTTCACCTTAATTCGGAAGTCAGTTAATTCTAAATAATCGATGATGGTTTTAAAAGAATGGCCTTTATTCACAAGTGGTCTTTAATCAAAGGTGGCAGCAATCACAGGTTTGACTGTACACCATAGGCCTAAAGTCAACATTTTACATCATCCCAACAACATACTAGCCCCTATGAGACTGACAGTGCAAATGAATCTATAACATAATTTTATGTGCAAAATAATAATCTACGTAGAATCCAGTATGAATCAACACATGTAGAAAGCCATCCATGAATTAATGCACACATACCCTAAGTGACACAGTTAGTTCTGGGTCGATATCATTCACTAAGACTATATTATTCTTCATTCCCATACTTTGTCGCACACCAATATGATAAAACAGAGAGGACTGCTGAGTCGAGATTGTCATATCCACGACAACAACATCAGCGTTGTAAAACATATCCAAGATGGTGGTCTCGCCAAAATCCAACTTCTGGAAGGGCACATTTTCTAAAGTTGCTTGAACACTGCAAGAAAAACATTAAAATTCAAATGAAAAAATTACTGATAAAAAATATAAATTATATAACCTGAGTTAACAGCCACCTGTTAATAATGGCCACTTTTCAGAACTCATTCTTCTCATAAAGGCTAGAAAAATATATAACAGTCATGTTTACAGTCACAAAACTTTTCTTATTTCATCATACTGCGGAGGTATGATTGGTCCTTTTAATAGTATTTTTTTACTTTGGATTTTGCTGAACATTAGGACATTACAAAAGGGTTGGTTGTGCAACTGTAAAGTGTAAACACAACAATTTTTTTCTGGCCTACCTGATCTGGATAAAGGCTAATCTGTCCATACAAGCTATAAAAATTTTATCTCAGCAATTTTTTCCTTCTTTGTTTGGGTCCATAAACCAGACCCTTCCAAATCGAATATAAAGACATTTTTCCAAATTCCTGACCTAAAAATTCCCAATTTTGGCATCACACTACGCATTTTTTCCCAATTGGACCGGACCCAGACCCTTTCCCAAAATTGCAAAAAAATCACCGTATATATTTTTTAGGTGTCCATTGTTCACAAATTTAACTGTATATGTCAATAGTTGCAAGACAATGGAAAATACTGTGGTTTATTTATTTCAGTCACTAATCAATAATCATGTTTTCCAATGGGGAGATATATGAAAGAAATGTATATTGACAATATAAATACAGAACATTAAAACTACTGCAGTGGAATCCAATTAAACAAGTCTATATCAAAAGGTTATTGTCTATTCAACATCTAAAACAATGCTCCATCTCTGTTCTCATTATGCTATCATGTGACAATTCTGTTACCTGTTATCATATGTAGGCCATTCTTATAAATTGTTGGTTTGCAGTAATACAACTGACTCATAAAAAAATACCCCAACCCAAGTTGTTTTGCAATTTTGACATTTTTATATTCCATTTTCAGAATATGTTAACAAATGAAATGCCTACCCCCCCTACCTACAAAAGGTTGGGTCATTCAACTGCAAACCAATATTCTTTTAAAGACGGCCTTATTTATTTATTTTACAAAAAAGCTACCATCCTAAACAAAAGGCATAAGCACATTAATTTACATTACTATAAAGTATGAAATATGACATTGACTAAATAAATATTTGATGAACAAACAAATCACAAGTTTATTTATATTGTTAATTGATCAAATATTTACTAGTTAATTAAATGGCACATACTTTTTACAAGCATTTTCCAGATCTTGTAAAGCTGTCTTTCTAGTCGTCAGCATGGTCATAGGGTTAGCCACCTTTGGGTCAGGAGTGACCCCTGGGGCTGTCACCCCGGGTGTGGTGACATCAATAACAGCTACCACTTTCATGGTAAACTACCTGAAATATTCAATATACTTACAGGTAAATAAAGGCTGTAAAACAAATGACTACTCAGCAATGTTTCACACATTAAGCTAACCATTTAATAAATAATAATTGAGCTGGAATTACTTTAATTCACATTATTATATATATCATATATATAATATATAAATACATATAATATATAAACTAATTTTAAAGAAATGTTTAAATAAATTCCAAAACACTTTTAATCAACTTGTTTCTTTCAGGTATACAAGGCTATGATTACGCTGAAAACTTAGTACAAAGTTCAAAGCATTTTCATTTTTTTTAAAAAGTATAAAATATATAAATATCATAACATGCATAGTAACTAGCTGAACAAATACCAACAACTTAGTTAGTCATAGTGTTCTTAGACTACATAACACAATAACAGGAATCATAAACAGAGACTGAAGTATGGAAGCACTTAAAATGAAAAAAACAAGACGCAGTAAAATATACACTGCACAAATACTTGGAATATTATCCTCTTAAAAAGCAGCAATGTCAGAGCTAACATACAGGTGCAACTTGTCGGTGCTTAAATTTGGAGAAAATAACAACAAAATAAAATTCAAGAATAATGATCTAACAGAAATTCTTTTTTGATTTATTGATTTTCTCCTACACTTACAAACATTATGAATTCATTACGTACCTATTTTCCTGCTTAAAAATACCATTAAATATGCTTGAATGATAAACTTAATAATGAATAAAAATTCATGAGCAGCAATAATTCATTGTAAACATGGCCCATTGGGACTTTCCTAGTGCAGGAGGGACCATAGTACAGCATCATACTTTAAATGCAAATTAAATGATGTCAAAAAGTAGGACATAATAATGAACTAGATATTAACCCTACATAAGATCAAACTTGAATGAAGCAAACATATTCAAAACAACTATATTCCTCAAGTGGAAAAATAGCTATGAAGTATTTAACTATAAAATGAAATTTATTCACAGACTATGTATCCAGCCAAAGCCTTACATTTTACCCATTTATACTTCATAACTTAGTACAAAGATTTTCCTAGGCCGGACCACTAGGTAGGTCCTAATTGTTTAATTTATAATAGGTAATGGCACAAAATTCAATAACTTGCACTAAGGAAGGTTATAAGTAAGAAAGGTCTATATGATCTAATCATTCATCAAAATGGTAAGGTTAACCACAGGGTCTTGACATCTTTTCACTTGAGTTTAATGTCACAGGTTTTCGTGGTATTTTATGTATGCACGGTTTCCATACGTGCATCTGTAAACAGATCATCTAAAAGTTTTTTAACCTACTGATTTTTGCCAACAGTACACCACAAACCATTATACATTATTTTTGTCATTCTTCAGTAAAAACATAGGCCAAGCATTTTAAATTGTTCAATGATTCTTGTTCTAGGCATTGTTTTCCATTGTATGCTGAATATTCAGTAGATAGGCGGAGCAACTGACTAATTCCTTGCACAGGGGACTGTTTCAAAATATCAAGATAAGTATGAAATCAAACAATAAATCATTGAACAATAGCAGTAAATGTGAGGTAGTTTGAGGCAACCAAGGAAAACATTAGTCCAAACATTTTACGTCCACTCTGTTGACCTAGTTAACTTGAAACACTCAAATGAATGTATTAGAGGAAATTTTGTTTTAAAAACCAGATAAGGTTTTTATAATAATAAACTTCTATGATGATCATTTGCAAAATATTCTGAAATAATGAAACCTTTGCTTATTAAAGTAAGGCGATGTTTCATTAATACCATGAAAACTTGTTATGCCATCATACCAACAAGAATATAACTATATAGAGTACAGTAAAACACTGAAATGTGTGTCTAGCACCTGTGAACTTGACAATATCATTAATACAATATGTTTATTTCACTCAGAAAATCAACACTTATTCAAGATCACAGATAAGGATTAGATGATGACATTTTCCAAATTATCAAAAAGATCACATGGTTTTATGAATATGGTGGAAGTAATACAATTGTGCTACTAAAGTCATCTTAACAAACAAAGCTTTAAACAATTGAAAGATTATTACTTTGGGATGATTTCAACAGATTTCAGCATAAATTCATTTCATTAATGGTGATGAGCATTAAAATCATCATCAAGCTATTAAAACTAAATAATTATTTCTTTAAATTTTACTACAAATCATATTAAAATTTGCTTATTTTAACAAATGATCTTTGAATTGCCGATAAGACACAGAAAACGAAAATAGTTTATACATGTAAGAAAACAATTTGGCAAGCTAATATAAGCAAAGCTATAAAGCTATAAAACCTGGTTTCCACTAACATCTCCCAAACCTTAGGCTGATAGGTTGGTAGAGATCTATATAGTTCACATCAGAATGAAAAAATTGGAAGGAAAAAAACTGATCAAGACCAAAGAAAAGTTTAAGGTCAGCAGAAAAAATAGAATCATTACTGTTATCAGGACCCAGGAACTTTTTATGCCTAATTAGAGGTTGCCTAAAGATTCTATCTTCGAACAAAGCTCTTTAAGCAAGACGAAATATATGACTGAAAATAAAAATCACAAAGATGAAGAGAATGATCAGGCTATGTTGACATTTATTTGTTGTTGTCCAACATAAGCGTGTTAGCCTGCCTGTCAACTGTGCATCAGTCCTATATGGCTCTCAGTACATCTAAATCAGTAGTACTATACTATCAACCAAAACTAATCTGCCCTACAGCAAATGAATGAGAAACAAATCAAAGGCAGAGGCGTAATGACGTATGTTGAAATAATAACAAAACAGTGCATTCGCTTTTTGCTTGTAACTGATTACAGGGGATTCCCATAGAATAACGGTCTAACTAAAAAGTATACCAAATAATCAAACCAAGAAAACCAGGAGAGCTATAAACTGGGCATCATCATTTAGGTATAAATGACACAAAAGTAGAGCCTTAACTGTGGTTACATTATTGGTCTTTGTGGTTTATAGTCACTCAAATACATTCATACTCATAAACATTCTATTTAAGTATCCTGTTAAGTAGAAGTAAATCAACTGATTTGTAGGGCACTGACTAGAGCACTGGTCACATGGAATAAGACACACATTATGGAACCACACATTAGCTAATGAGCCAGTCCAATTCATGTAGCTGAATAATTGGTTATAGATAAAATACTGATGATTTTACCAACTTAAATACATGATATACTCTAAAATGTATCTTAAAGGAAATGACAGCTTTTGAAAACACATGTACATTTTTGTGTAGGCAACAGTTTATGAATGCCTTTTTAAATGTCCCCGTAATTCTTTCCTGAAATATTTTTAACTTCTTTACGCTTTCAGACAATGATCATAATCGGATATTATTATATAAAAGTACAGATGATAATGTATTTCTATCTTGTCTTCATACTAGCACTGTAATAGTGACCACAACTATGCCACTAAAAGTAGAAGGGGGGTCTGAGGGTTCCTCTAAGTAGGGTTCAAAAGGGCAATGCCCCCTGTGGAGGAAAAGTAACTGGTGAGAATGCTCGAATAGCTAGTTGATTTTTCTGGCTTCTGACTCATTTCGACACCCCTGACAGTATTGAGATAAATAGCCATACAATCAAATACATGGCATACTTCACGTTCAATCATCAGTTTACAGGTTAGCATTTGTAACTCATCTGGCATTGGCCTTCTTTATTCAAATCTGTTTACTATCAAAATGATGTTTATAAACAATCCATGGCTGCAATCAACATTTTCAGTAATTATTTTCAGCAATTCTATCTAAACCCTTTTGCCTGTAATTGAGCATTCATATTTCCTTCTTTTTATCAAACTAGGGCCAAGCAGTTTGTGATTTGTCTTCAGTAGTTGTACTGCCTTCCAAAAACAGAACACCACAAATGATCATGTACATTTAGGTTCATCTCGATCAGAATTTAGAGATTATCAATGATAAACATGCTAGCAATAACTCTAAATGCTTTTTAAGTGTACCACATAATGAATAGCATGTGTTTTGAATTAGACATTGTGAAATATATCTTGATGAATCACATTTATGTTTTTAAGTATGCTTTTAAAGTTATATAGCGCCTGCCTATACTGGTGATCATCTAGGCAAAATTATCTGACAGCAACTTGTGTTATTACCATATACGCTTATCCACAAAATTTATGACAGTCCCTTATTGAGTTAATATTATTAAATAAATTGATAATCAAAATAGCAAGTCACCTCAACAATAATATTTGTTCTAATAACTACAGTGGAAGTACAGAACTGGCCTTTAATGTTATAACAACACATTTCATAGCATAAAATTATTATTTATCGTAAATATCGAATGGTCAGATCATCGATAAATATGACTTCAAAAATGGGAATGAATTACATCCAATATTTGTAAAAAACATTCCATTCAGATGTAGCTTCATAACAAGTCCTATAGTGCAGTTTGTGTATTGAACATGATGTCATTTAGTGCAGTGCAAATACACATTCCAGACATTTCGATCGAATAATTTGTATTACATACATGCAAGCGAATAATTATCGTAATTAAAATAAAGTACTTACACGTCTGAAACGATTGCAAAATAAAATCGGATAAAACCATTTCGTATAGAGAAAAGAAATGCAAATAAACAACAAATTAATGCACTAACAGGTGCGATTTTGTTTTTTCTCTAATAGGTGAAGGTCACGATGGACTGGTTCTGATGTATGTCATAAAATCTGTAATATAACAGAAAACATTTGTATAAATCATTTTGTTAATTTTTATATCTATGAAAATTGTCTACTCAGCTAACATTTTATCAATTTTTGACGATTTACAAAAAATATTGTTTATCGACTGGTTGTTGGGAAATATGTCGATAAAACCCAAAGAAGAAGAAATAACGAAAAGCGACATCCAACTAAAACATGGCTAAAGACTATCAGGTTTGAAAATTACTTATTTATTGGTCACAGTTTATGTAAATGTTTCAATATGGTGTAAGTTTGGTTCATTTTTCTATTGTCTCTTTATCCGTAATAGTTGTTTCTGTTGTCATTGGTTACTATTCAAGATTTATCTACTTAAAATAGGACTTATGAGTTATGTCTAGTTAGTTGTGGACTGGATTTAAGACGGTATGTAAATGACATTGAATTTGAGGTTAATTTTCCGATTCATTGTCTTTGCATTTGTTGGCAATAAATTTATCATGCTGTTATATTTCAGAACAAGAAATTCTGATAAGCTGATAATTTTAATTTTCATGAAAGTTAATAAATATTTTTTATTTACGATTTTGGAGGTGTGACAAATATCTGCAATTTCATTGGTTAAATGGGACACACACACGGTGCATAGTTGAAGGTCATTTTAATGTGCAGTGAAGAAGTATTGGATTGTTTACTGATGCAATACCTAACAGTAAAATATTCCACGTGATAGTCATGTGTAATTAAACTTGACATTCAAAATGCATACTTTGAAGGTTATTTAGGGAATGTATGCTAATGTGATTAGTATTGCATGGTTATCAAGTTGAATGTTTGAAGTGTAACGAATTTATTCTATCACATTATAATCTGTAAATCTGTACTATTCCTTATCATTATATGCCCTCAACAGAAGAAATTTACAGGGGACTTCATAATTTTTTTTTCTATTGTTAACCCAACTGACCCTATTTTTTTCTGCCAACCTTAGACATTCAGTCTAGGTCATTTTCTACTTTGATGCAAACTATTTCCAAACTTATAAAAATATCTTTTTTTTTAAAAAAAAGTTCTTTCAACATATTGACCCTGTTTTTTTAGGATGTTTGCAGAAATCAGGTATTTAACAGGAATTAATTAATTAGTCAATTTTGAAGAAAGGCAATAATACTAGTTCTGCTTGAAAAACAACAAATACTATAGTACACTATTTTAGTCTTGTACAATCAAATACAATGAGATAAGATTAACGTGATTGTATTCATTGACTCAGCAGATCAGTACTTACAACAGGACTCAAAATAAAGAAAATTACATACTTACTTAATGAAAGAAATTCTTTCCATATGTATCTACCTATAATCAGTAACTGTTCATTTTACATTTAAAAGAAACTGAATTAAAAAGAATACATAGATCCAAGAATGTGGTGACACTGGTAATCGCTTAATAGCAGCACAAAATATTGGTAAAATGACTTCCATTGCACATTGGTTTTATACTACATATGTAGTAAAACTCATGAAAACCAGACCCTTTCTGGACTGGGCCAAAAGTCTGTTTTTTTTGAGAATCTCGGTATTCAGAGAACTATTTATTATTGAAGAGAAAAAAATGGGACTTGAAAAATCATCAGATTTTTTTGGAGAATTCCAGATTTCAGAGAGTCTGGTTTTCAGGGGTTTTACTGTACATTGTATCGTTTCTTGAATAACCCCTATTAAAAGCCCCACCCCTATGTAACCTCTCAGACATTTATTAGGGAATATTTGGTAACCATATTTGAGAAAAATAGATTCACCAGGAAGCCACATAACTCTTGACAGCTTTCTGCATTGTCCTTCTTTTAATTTGCTCTTTTTATATTTAGTACATGTCAGGATTTGGAAATGAATTTTCATCAGAAGATCCAAGATGTCCAAATGCTTTACCAGAAGGCCAGGTAAAAAAATCTGTTGCAATGTTTTATTATAGAGCTTTATCTAAATGGTATTCTGTGTAGAATGATTATTATGGAGTTCTCAGCTTTTATAGTCCAACAATTGTGTCTATTCAAGATAACTGGACTCTTTTTGAACATCTGTAGTCCTGCCCAGAGGATACCTCAAAACATGTCAGAGCATTATATGATCTATGATTAGAACTGAATTATTATGGCGGCAGTTCTTACTTTTGTATACATACATTGTGTGTGTGTCGATTACAATTGTCAATGAGTCCAGGACAAACTTATGCAAAATCCATAATGGCATCTATCATTCAGATTCCATACTTTAACACATTTTATGTTGGTCAGTTTTTCTTAGCATTGATTTGATGTACTTTATTTTTATCTCCATGGCTTTTTCACAAGTAGGGGAAGGGGCCTTTTTCTTAAATTTGGGGAAAAATAGCACAGTATTTTGCAAAAAGGGAGGAAAAAACTTCATGTAAACAAAATTTCAGGCGAAATCTGCTTGATTCACTGATTTTCCGTGAGGGGCAGACGCCTATAAACAGCCCCTGCTATAGAAGGAAAAAACCCTGATCTCATATTTCAAGCACTTTATTTTCTTTGTTGTTACTTCATGGCCAATCCTGATTTACTGAATAAAGTTCATAAGGACAGAAAAAAATAAGTGTGTTTACCTGTTTACCTGACTGACCCCCAAAGTTTTTAACAGCAAATCCACAGTTTGAAAATATTTGAGGATATGTATTCTCACAAACTTAGGCAAGAAGAGTTTTCATCATACCCACTCTGATTCCTTGAATCATGTAATCCTAAGGATGGCAGTTTTTTTATTAACCTAATGCGATCAACTGCAATTCTTCAGCGAACTTAAATCATTATAATATATAAGATAAACCTCTGAATAAAGGTCATCTGTGTATGAAGACATTTTTAGTTTTGATGCCATTGGTTTTCTAGTTTGGGTGAATTTTATGTTAAGTTTATCTTTGTCACTTTTAGAACAACCCTCAAAAATGTGCATATGGATTATATGCTGAACAACTTTCAGGATCAGCCTTTACCGCCCCTCGTACATCAAATGTCAGAAGGTAAGTTCTGATGTGTGTTTTTCAATTTGGCTTATCCAGGAAGGAAAACTATTTGCAGCAAAAATTGGTCTTAATATTGAGATGCAGCAGAAATGCAGCAGAAAGATGAAAATCTAGTCCAATAGGTGGTCTTTATAATAAGGTTGTCTTTTAAAGTAGTGTCTAAGTGAGGTTTTATTGTGCTTCTGTCAACACTATACTTTGAAATGATTGCTTACTAAAACAGTGTAATAGGAGACAAAAAATAAAGTTCCTGACATGGGGCTCGAACCCGTGACCTTCTGCTTGCAAGTCAGCTGCTCTACCAACTAATCAAGCAGATGGGCAGACAAACCACTATGAACACATGTATTATATATACAGCTCTGTTACAACAGTTTATTTGTTGACATTTTTGTTGGAACTGCTTTAGATATTTGTTAATATTCACATTCCAGTTGGTTGTACAGGATCTATCCTTCAGCTCAGCACAAACCATTTGAGAAAATGGACCGAGGAAAAATGACAGACGATTGGACTTCTGTACATCCGAATCCTAATCAGGTAGGAATTAATGAATAGACTTGAACTGATGTTGGCTTTGTTTTGTTTCTCCAACGTTGATTGTTTTTCTGGTATATTAAAAGCTTACTTTCCCACAGGAGTATGAGGCAGACGCAAGATTCCTTCATTCTCATCAAGTTTAAGCTTGTTTCTCTCTGCCTTACATCAACCAATTGGCTTCCATGTAATAATTTTTGTTGTGATTGACAAATTGCTGACTAACTTGGTAAATAAATAAGTTGTTATGAAGACAAAACTTTGGATTGAAATGCGGGTTCTGAGTTCAAGGTCAATAGTACTTAGAATTGGTTACTAATAACTGTTTCTGTTGAATAATTTGTTGAAAACCAGGTTTGTTGGGGTTGCTGTATTTCTTGTTTCTTTAGGTAAAATCATCATAAGAACTGTACTGTAGTGATCGATACATGTTTACTTTATAAGAATGATATAATTATTTTTAAATTTACTGTTTGTTTCAGCTTCGTTGGATGCCATTTGATATACCCACCAAGAAAGAGAAGATAGTAGACTTTGTGGAGGTAATAGAATTACACAATCTTAGGTGTACATTTTTATAGTGTCAGCAGCTTGATACGTGTAGGATGGACCAATTCTGTGTGCTACTTTTTTTAAAGTGTCAGAAATTCGTGTTTTTTATTTCAGATGCTTTATTTGTTTGTTTGCAGAGGTTACATTGATTTTCACTCATTCTTGTAACTTTTTACCTTTGTTAAGAGATTTCTTACCTCCCCATTAGAGTGTTAAATTTCTGAATGGTTGTCTTATTGTTTGACTGGTTCTTGTACATTAATGATGTATGAACTTTTCCTCATTCACCTTTAATTAAACTCTTGTCTATAGAATCACAGCATATTTTGTTCGATATGATTTTCAGGGTATGTCTACTATTTGTGGTGCTGGTGATCCTATGTCTCGTCATGGGGCGGCCATCTATATATACACATGCAATTCACCAATGGGGGACAGGTATTGTTTAGTTTGTTAACTGTTAACATTTGATAAATAAATCTGATTCACCGATTTATTGTATGTAATTTCTTTGAAATTTATTTTAAATGATGAAGCTTACTAATTTATTAGTGTTTTTGGTGATGTATGTCTTGAACCTCTTGTACCTGTGTTTGTATTTTCAGATATTTTATCCTATACACCTACCTCTTTATTCACAGGTGCCTCTACAACTCTGATGGAGATTTCCTTATTGGTAAGTGCATCCCTGTTTTTGTGTTTGTACCAAAATATAGTTGCCATACCGATCAGATCTGAAACAAATAATCTGAGTGGAAAACAATATCAATTGATCTTTGAATTATTCATTCATAAATTTTATTGTTGTTTTGAACATGGCTTGTATGTGAGGCTGATATTTTATTTTTCATTTTAGTACCACAACAAGGTGATCTTTTGATTACCACAGAATTTGGAAAAATGTTGGTGGAACCAAATGAAATTTGTGTTATTCAGGTAAAAAATTGTTGCAATTCAGATGTTATTCAAGGGTTTTACATTTTTAATTAGACATATAAGATAAATCCAGATTGAAAATTCCCTTGCCATCTGCTTATAAGATTCTGGACTGCTTTTCAAGAATATATTTTGCATAATTGTGTTTTGTTTGAAGTTAAAATTTTGAAAAGTTAATGGTGAATCAGTCTAAGAATAAAGCCTTTTCATTTGTCAGTTTTGAATTTGAGCTAAGAATGATCCAATCAGATGTTTCAGACTGTTTTACATGCCTTGTTCTATAGCCTCTAGTCTTTGTTTATTTGCAGAGTGGTATGAGATTTAACGTGTCAGTAACAGGGGAGTCAAGAGGGTACATGCTGGAAGTGTTTGATGGACATTTTCAGCTTCCTGATCTCGGACCAATTGGTGAGGTTTGATAATTGCTCTAGTTATACAAACCCATTATTCATACCAAATATTTACCAATGGTTGCTCGTAAGACATTTTATTTTGCTGTTTTTCAATTTGTTGAATTGTGTGTTGACTGGTTTTTGAATATTTTCGAATATAATTTGACAGATTATTATAGCGCTTTTGCTGTGCTACGATTTTTTGTTTTTCTGCAAAAGGAAGGGGGTATTAGGGCTTTTAGGAAATTTTGAGTGTTTACTGTAATATCTTATTCATCAAAGCTACAAATGAGGTTAGACGTAATATCTACAGTCAAATTATCACATGTGTTTTTAACCTTAGACCTATTGGTCACAAAATATGCTTTTAAAATGTAATATCTGCAGCAAAAATGATATTGTGAAGAAGGGCAAGATTTCTGTGATCTAGAACCCTCCGGTTTATCATCCTAACAACTGAGTCAAGTGTGTAGACCTAAGTTACTTCAACAGTATATCATCAGCTAAGCTGTGTCCAGTTCCTTGACCAAAAAATAGGCTGGATTGCAAAACTTCCGTTTCTAACTTTTTTTCTAAGCATTTTGTTTTTGTACTTTTGAGGTACACAAAATATTTTCATAATGCCACCATTGGTTGCAATTTTTTAACATTTTGCTGTTAGAAACTAAAAATATGGGGTTGTTCAAGGGACTGGAAACAATTTTCTCCTGTCCTAATCAGATGGGCTTTGCCAGCCTTCCAATGTTACTCCATTTTTAGATGCTTCCTACAATTTCCCACTGTCAATGAAAAACTCCTACTTCTAGTGTTAATCCTCCTACTTATTCCTGCCATTTTTGTCAGAAAACGTCCCATTCTTTTGTCTAAGTCTAGTGGATGGCCTGGCTTTTTGAGCATGTTAATAAACATAACATTTACATTTTTCAGGTGCTAATGGTCTTGCTAACCCTCGTGATTTTCTGACACCTGTGGCTTGCTATGAAGACAGAGATGTACCCAATTATCAAGTGATCAGTAAATATCAGGGTCATTTGTTTAGTGCCAGACAGGTAATGAAGTGTTATTTAAACATCTTCCTGACTAAGGCATACATAAAAATATGTCAGTTTGCAGTTTTGTGATCCAAATTTTTTATGATGTTTAGGTGTTTTTTTTTGGTAACGTATGCTTATAATAAAAATGAAAACTGGAATGAAGAACAAAAAATGTTTTTTTGTCAAAATGTCTAAAATGTTTTTTTGGATTTGAGATTTTTTAGTGAGTCAGTTGCATAACAGCAAACCTACAATTTCTTTGATTTTATTCTCAGATGGATATAACATGCTACTCTATTAATTCATGGTTAATTTAAATGGTACTCCATGTACAAACCATTATTTTTTAGTCAATGCTTTTTTGTAGAATTTCCAAAAAAGGCAACTTGAGAATCATTGCATCATTTATGTATGATTTGAATAAGCAACTATTAAAACTTAAATAGATTATGATGTAATCATGTTATCATGTTGGTTTAAGAATTCCCAAGTTTGCTAATAGAAGTGAATATATTTTTTATGTGATATTTTTACAGAATCATTCACCATTTGATGTGGTGGCTTGGCACGGAAATTACGTGCCATACAAATATAACCTGAAAAATTTTATGGTGATTAACACAGTGTCCTTTGACCATGCTGTAAGTTTATTTATATCAAACCTAATTAATGAAATCAATAAAATATCATTATCTCTGAGCCATCTTAGTTTATATTTTTACGTTAAAAAAGACTTTCAACAATTTATTTTGATATGTCAAGACATCATGATTGCCATTAGATACTTGTATCTGTCTATCTGTTATTTTTGTAGAATACTTTCTTATTGTATTTTCTCTTTGAAAATGTCATTCCATGTGGTTAAAACACATTTCCTACCCACTCATCAGTGACTAATTACATCCCTTTTGAAAACATAATTGGAATCTTAAAACAAGTATATTTGGGCTTTGTATGTAATTCCTTGGCTAGGACACATATACCTTAACATTACAAGTACTGTTCCCCTCCTTTTCCTGATAGTCATTCCTGAAAGATAAATTTCTCTGCAAAATTAAGTTTCAACAACTGTTAGCATATTGTATTTGTAATGTAACCTTGACATTGATTTCAGGACCCATCAATATTTACTGTGCTGACTTGTCAATCATTGAAACCAGGGACAGCTATTGCTGATTTTGTTATCTTTCCACCAAGATGGGGTGTAGCTGACCACACATTCCGTCCACCATATTACCATAGTATGCAACGTTTTATTTCTTATTGTTCTTGAGAACATATTTGATAATCTTTTAAGAAAACAGTTTTAGAATTATGTTTGCTACCCAGAATGCACAGTTAAATTTAGCACTGTGTTATTAACAATGTAAAATGAATGAGTTTGCAAAAGAGACAAACAAAGTAAAGTAAGAACAAACAAATGAAAGAAGGGATGAATGAACAAATAAAAAAAACAAAAAAGAGAACATTTAGACATTGAAAAATACCTTAAATTTGTTGTAATGCTTACTTCAAAATGCATTTTTTTCATCAATGTTGTTTTAATATAACTTATTCAGCGTTTGTTTGCACTTGCAACCAGGATAATTCCATTTTAGGGAGCATATAGGGATCTGTGGTATTATATTATTTTGTAGTTCCTTTTTTTCTTTTCCTCTGTTGACATAAAATGAAAAAAAATCAAGTGAATATTTAGATCAGATTGTAGTTAGATGTTGTATGATGTTCTTACTTTTCAGGAAATTGTATGAGTGAGTTTATGGGACTGATCCTTGGAAAATATGAGGCCAAGGTAAGTTAAAATAGGGAAACCAACAACAGTTTTACTGTACTTACCATCTTGATCCTCATTTTCAAAATTAACAATGATCAGAAGCGTTGTTGTAACAACAGAATGAAATATTAAGTATTGGCAGTATACTCTCTTTTAAACATGTATTTATTTTGATTACCTCCCTTGAAAAAGAATCCACAGAACAGATCCTGAGTTTAACATGAAATTGATGTGAATTGTCACCCTTAAATGTTATGAAAATACTGAACATCTACATTAATAAGTTATTTGGAGACTTTCGAGGTTTACCCCCTGAATATTACTGAACACTGAAGAGTTACCTCCCCTGAATAAATAGCAGATTTATTTTCTAAACACATGATTAAGAAATCATGTTCATGGACAATGAAGTTTAAAGATGGATAAAAATAATGCCTTTTTATATATGTTGAACATACAAAAAAATTATATCAAGACCTCAGTAATATGCCCACCTTTAGGACCAAGGAAAAATAGTCTTAAATTTTAAGTAGTCTCATTATTAAGTTAAAATTTAGTGAAAATATTGCAAAGTATACTAAACATTAATGGTCATTATATTGAAGTGGCCTTAGTTTTAAGTTAATTGCTAAGTTAGGTTTAACTGCATTCATAAAGAGAACTAGGTTTTTCTATTATTCTAAAACTATAAAAATATTACTAATATATTTTAGGAGAGTGGCTTCCTACCTGGAGGATGCACATTACACAGCATGATGACCCCACATGGACCTGATGCTCAATGTTTTGAGAAGGCTTCAAATGAAGACCTGAAGCCTATCAGAGTTGCTGACGGGACCCAGGTAATGTTTTAGATTTTGACTAGTTCCTAGCTCTGTGAGCTGTGGAATTTAATAGTTCAACTTTTTATATAATTTTTATAGTTTTATTTTAGTATTGTCTGGGTGGTTGAAAACATTGCCAAACATTTAGAAATTAATGTTGACTGGATCAAATTTGAGTAAAGCTAGGTTAGATCAGTGTATGTGGGGGATATTGAAGAAAAACATTTGTCTTACCTCACGTTAAGTTTTGAGGTAATATGTTTTGTAGGCATTCATGTTTGAATCATCACTGAGTTTTCGGGTCACTGACTGGGGCAACAAGACCAAAGTGGATGAGAATTATTACAACTGTTGGCAACCTTTAAAGAAACATTTTAAACTGGAAGAAACATCACCACAAACAGATGGTAAGGTTCTTCATTAAGCTAATGTGCCCTTGTTTAAAAAAAAATCCATTTTTTTTCTTTTTCTCTATTTTTCATAACAGTACTGCTCTGTGTCTGTGGTTAGGTGAAAAACTTACAAAACAATGAATATATTGATGAATTGAAATGTTCCTGGATTTTTTACGACCAAAATATTGAATATATTGATGAATTGAAACATTCCTGTACATTTTTATGAATTTATTACCAGAGCTTTTTGATCAGTAGATGATAGCTGCTAAGTTATGACAGTAAAATACGGTTATAGTGAACTCAGATATAGTGAAGATTGGCATGTAGTGAAGTATATTTTCTCCAAACACACTGTTCTTTATTTCAATGTTAAGGATAAAGTAAAATACAGATATATTGAGGTAATCAGTTGGTTCCCCAGGAATTCACTATAACCATGTTCTACTGTATGGCATTTTTTAAGAGAAAGCAATTTGTTAGATCTTTCTTTCATTTCTCTTCTTTTTCTTTACTAGTAAGTATCTAGATGTTTTTTTATTTCACTTTTATACCTCCTGTAGGTTAAAAAAAGGTTTGGCAAAATTAACCAGATCTGTCCAAATAATATACAAAATGTAACTAGAAAGATGGAATAAAGGCTGTGTGTATCAGCTTATTTATTTAAATGATCTTTTAACATTCATTTGTCATTACAGAGATTATTAGCTTTGGGTCTTTACTCTATTATATTCAAGCATAAATTAATTTTAAGACCTCAGGGACCCATTTCATGGACATGTATACTGAAATGTATACTTACATCAAGAATTTTCAGCTAAAAACCTGCTAACTAAGCTAAGACATGTCTATGAAATGAGTCCCAGTGACCCATTGTATGGACATATCTTACTCAAAATAGCTTAAACTTAAAAAATCTTACTACCCCATGTTTGTGAATAATGAGTGTTTTGTGCAGTTGATTTGTTTTGGGGATCTATTATCAGCTGTTAAAGATAAATGTCTAAAATGTATATTTTATTAGCAAGATTTTTAGGTTTAAAAACTGCCGTCTTAGCTACGATATGACTTTGAAATTGGTCCCTGGTCTGTTTACTAATTGTAATCGTATTTTATTAACACTCAGTACCTTTTTATACGCATCAAAGTTTATGCCCACATAACTTCGATATTGATATTTTAACACCTTGACCTTTCATTATACTTAGCTAACTGTATGGCCAGGTCTGAAATTTCAGGGAAGTGGCCCAAGTAAGTTATTGATATACAGTAAAACCCTTCTTAGTGACCACCTCATTATTAGTATCACTTCATAAAGATCACTTTGTTTCTGAACCGTCTCCAATATTTATACTATACATTTGTATTTCAACTTTATAATGAAATCATCACAAAGGTGGTCTTAAAAACAAGGTTTTACTGTATAACGCTTTGATTGTATTGATTGAAAACATTGCTTCTTGCTATTTTCTAGTAATTGTATATTGTATTGTTTATTTTCAATCGATTTATGTGCTTTTTATTTATACCTTGAAATCCTGAGCAGATATTCATGAAATTTTGCAATTGGTTCAAGTCTTTGTAGAAGACCTTATCAAATCTAGGGCAGTCTGAAGGAAATTCGTCACCCAGTCTCACTTAAAGGGGGCCAACCTCAGGTTGACATCTGAAAATCTCAGTTCAGGGTTGTGTCATTCTTGATTGTAAATTTTGTAGAAATTTTATATTAATGAACATACAGATGTAGTACACAGTTGTACAGAATCATGATAGTGCTATTTATAATGTCGCCATCGCATTTTAGGGTGGACACACAACAATTCACCTTTAGACACCATCCCAACAACATACTAGCCCCCTGTGGTAATGAAAGTGTAGTACACTCAGTCAAATTCAAATATTATATCATAGCCTATAGATTTGTTTTAGTCAAATTCAAATATTATATCATAGCCTATAGATTTGTTTAGTATGTATCTGAAAGCCTGTATAAATATTGTGAATATTCACTGCTTTTAAACCTCTTGGCACATCTTGATTTGACTCTGTATTCATTATTGCTGTCCAATGGAATAAGGAATGTGCATATTTTGGAAATATAAATTATGAATCAAGAGATGCTGCCCTTCAAAACCTGTTGAATCCAAATCTGCTATTTCTCACAAGCAGTGGTAACAGATCTGTGAAGGAAAAGATATGATCAAAATAATTTAAAACATTCTATACAACTGTATGTTGTATTTATCTAATTGTGCATCTATCATTTGCATTTTTTCTGATATTGTTTAAATATAATACCGTATGCTTAAAATCATTATTATCATTAGCATGTCTTTTTATTTAATTTTGCATGAACATCTGTGCTAAGTTTTAAATCATTTCAGTGGTTCTTAAAAAATAAATTAATATCCTATTTACATCATCATTGTACATCCATGATAAAATCTCACCAACCTGGCACTGAAATAGCCAACTTTAAGTTATCAAAATAAATAGAATCAGGTTACATGGGTGCCAAGTGTGTTTTAAATGGAAATAACTCTTAAGTAATTATTAAGGTCCCAGGAATTCACTGTAACTATGCTCTACTGTATTGATTAATATATGCTAAAGAGTGGCCGTTGTTCACGTGGTGGCATTTATTAGCTGATGACCATTAGCACAAGTTTGACTGTATAATTGCTATTTTTAGGAGGCAAATTTACTTAAAAATTTGTCTTTCCTCTAGCGATCAGTTAATGAATGAATGAATTTCAGTATTTGTAGTAACGTATGTTTTTTTTTCAGGGCCATCAAAGAAGAAACGGAAGAAGTGAATGAAATTATAGTAACAACTTTGTTGGGATAAAGAGAATTTTATCATCATCTAAAAGTGCCCTATATGATATCTTCATATTAAATGTTTATGTACAAAATATATTACTTCACTGCAATTAATGGAAACTAGAATCTCATGCACTGATATTCTTGTGTTTTCTATGTTATATAACTATAAGTGTTTTGCATACATACAACAGACTTTAAGGAGACTAAATATGTTTGTGGTAGAATGTCATTATAAAGTAATTTGACATGTTTGATACCAAAACACTGTTGTGATATTATCATGTATTTTATCAGCATTTATTGAATCAATCACTTCTATACAAATTCACATAACTATCTGATGATCGGTTGTGACGAAAACATGGTTTATTTCAACCAGTCCTGAGTCAGATTTTTTATAATAAAAGGAACTAAAATTTTATAAAATGGGACCATAATGTTATGGAGTTTGAACTCACAGTTTTAGTTAACCCCTGCATGCTTTTACTTTATTTTTTCTATTCTGTGATGGGGATGTTATCATATTCCTTGATATTTGATTTTTTTGGGATGTTTTATTATTATAGTTCTGTATTCTGATACTTTTTTATTTTTGTTTCGTCACCATAACAGAATACAGTAAAACCTGACTTAGTGATCCCTTCAATATTATATCCACCTCATTAAAACACCCGTTAATATTTGGACCAGTTTTCACTTTTCTGGCTATATATCTACTATATAATGAGATCACTGCAATATTTTGTTTATTCGGTCTAAGGTGTTCTTAATATTGAGGGTTGACTGTATCAATAAAACATTGCTCAGCGATTTCTATTTTGACTTAAATATTTTTATTGTTACTATTGTTGCTAGTTAAATATTGTATTCTTTAAACAAAGTTTAGCAGTAGATGCCTTTATTGATCCTATCTGTTACTTGTAAGCATTCTTCAATGTTTTTTCTTAGTTAAATCGCAAGTTTTAGGAATTGATACAGATACCTATTTTATGTGTTTTTTGTCTGTACATGAATTGTGTTGGTGTTTTTCATTTATACGCATTAGTTTTGTCCAAATGTTTTTTATGTATATTACTTGGAACCATCTAAAAATATTGTACATGGATGATTTGGTCCATTCTTTCCACCATAAATAATTGCATAATGTCAAGTAATATTTTATTGTGTGTACAATCAATTTGATCTGAAACTCTAGTCGTTTTATAACATCCATCCCTTAATGATGTGGCTAACATGATTTACTCTCCGTCCAAACTGACAGTGTTGTTAATTAACGGCGAGAGGATGTAGGAAGTTACCCTTACTCAACATGTGTTATATATACATTTGTAATATCAATATTATTTCAACTAAGCATTGATATACATAGATGCAATTGTTGATATTGAGGTTTGTTGACAATCCTTTTTTTACTTGTTTACATTTACAGTATAACCCCTGAAAACTGGACCCTTTCAGCACTAGGCCAGTTGTCCAGTTTTCTGAAAATTCTAGTTTTCAGAGAATTGTTGATTATAGAAGAGAAAAAATGGGACTTCAAAATCGTCCAATTTTCTGAGAATTCAGGTTTTTTGGGAGTCTGGTTTTCGGGGATTTTACCATACTTTCATTGGTTAAGGATTATATTTTTGTAATCATTTTGTTTTGAATAATTGTTAACATTCCAGTCAAGTTATTTATTAGTGTACTGCATTTATATTTGGATAAATAATATTATTGTGTCATGTAAGATGTATTAATTGCAGGTTATGTACAAAACATTCCAAATCCTCACTAGTACTTTGATACTTGTCTTATAGTTAATTACTGTGTATTAACGGTGATGTTAATGCACATTTTTTAACCAATTTAAAAATTGAAAATGAGACCCCAAAGAACATCTGTGTTCACGGTTCCCCAGCCAACTTTGTTTGTTGGCGCCAACCCTAAATTTTTCATTGATTAAATCCGAAGTATGACGATATATTGGCTGAAATGTACCTTGTATTTTCTCTTAAGGTGTGTCTAGAAAAAAAAAGAAAAATAAGTTGCAATACCCAGGTGCTGACAGAGGCAACCATTGCTCCATTGTGTATACTTTCATTTTGATAGAACTCAGATTGAGTTTGTAGACTGCTAGCAATGATTTTCTTTTGTCATCATTCTATGTATATTTCTTCAAGCTAATATAAGCAATGATGTTTTTACATAGACTTTCTAACAGTTATATTTTTATGGATGTTGGACAAAGATTTTTATTGGTAATTCATACATTCTGTTTCCTTGCTATATGTGCTTGTGCTGCAAATTACAAATGTAGACAGGTTACTAGTATTTATTTGAAGTATACATATACGTATAGAAGGTTCATTGATTGAACCATTTGATGCTCATATTTATGTGGAAAAAACATATTGTATACAAATTCATGACTTGGATGTTAGAACGAGTGTCCTGGCATCAAGAGTTCTTGTCCATTCATTGTGGATTTGAGCATGATGTTTTGAACATTGAGATAAAAATTTCTGTATCCTATACAGTATATAGTTTATACACAATGTATAATTTTACTGAATCTGCATAAAAAGTTTTGCATATACAGGTAAAATGTTGATTTATCACATGTTATCAGTACTCATGAATTTATGTAGATTCTTGTTATTCTCCATTTTTTTTTCAAGTTTGACCAAATTTTAAGAATATTTTGGAGATATCAAACAGAATACAAATTTTATTGAAACTCTTGAACCCTTTGTCTCATAACACGGCATTCCCCCCCCCCCCGCATCTGAAGCAGACGACTTTTGAAAACATTGTGGCAAAAGCCACATTGCTTGTAATGATTAATGGCTTCTTTTGCCACAATGTTTTCAACTCTGTCAGAGAGAAATAACCCTATTTTCTTATATAAAGTGATCTTTTATATATTAGCTTTGATATGGGAGGAGTCCAAAGCATGCTTATGGGGCAAAGTGTTAATATTAACCTGAGTTACATGATGCTGTATATATCTAAGTTGCTGAGTATATGCTGACTTTATGCTTATTTCATGGGTCGTGTATCCTAGTTTGTTATACACAGATTATGTTTAAAAAACAATGTTACATGTTATGATATGGATTCATGGTTTGTTGGAAATGTTTATTTCACTTTTTAACTTATACATGTATTATTGTTCGTTATATTTGTATATTGTTCGTTTAATATTCGTATATGTTATGGTGGTTGTGTGTGCCTTATATGGTTTTTAAACTTAAATATAAAACATTTAAATCATTGTATACAGTATAAATACATCTCTGAAGGTTTATAGCACCATCAAACCTGAGAGCCACCTGTGAAAAAAGATTCCCTATTTAGCATGTGTTTATTGATTTGTTAATCAAGTAATCTTCTGAACAAAGACAAAATGTGCTAAAATGCCTTATTTCTTATCTCACCTTTCAGTTGTTGTTTTCAGGTTTGGCTGTGGTTACAATTATGCCATTTGTCTGTTAAAACATCCAGTTGTTTGAAACGTTTAATGTCTCGACTTTATTGCATGCTTGTCGGTATTTTTATTATTACAGTTGTGAATAGAGTCCCCTCCTCCACCTTTCCCTGTAATTGGCACTTCATGCTTGCCATTTTTTAGCACTTGCTACACTTTAGGCTCCATAGTTACAGGTGAAAGAATTGTTTTTTTTTGGGGGGGGGACTCTTTACCTTTGTTGGTAACATCACTTTGCTTATGATCAATACAAGATTTTTACAATGTGATTTGTTCACTGTAAGCATTTCATTCAGTCATCAGTTATTTTCATAAAATGATTTTCATAATTTTTTTTCACTGGGCATTTTGGTATAAAACTGTGTAGTGTTGAAAATAATTCAGGTATATTCAAGGGGACACAACTCCTGATTGGAGTTTTTGGACAAGAAATAATAAAACTTTTAGTCCATTGATTCTAGTCCATACAACCTATGAAAAAAATGTCTGGTTTTGGCAACAATACTAATTATACAATTATGTCATTACATATTTTTATACATATTGCTTGCCGCTTAACAAATAAAACAGAAAATGTCAGATTTATTTGTTTTATATTTTTGAAAGAGATTTGTTAACATGAGGCAGTCAGTATTGTAACCATATATCAGTAAGTGTTACTACAAATTATAAGCTGGTTTCCAACACTTCCTACTGAATTTGCTCATGAAGCAGGAACCAGTTTAGATGACTTGATGGCAAAGAATGATCTCCTGAGTATCTGACTAGTTGCCATAGTAACAGTGTTGTATATGTAATGTATGTGTTTACAGTAGTTTGTATGCCCATCAACCTGATTAGCTCAGTTAGTAGAGCAGCTGAATTGTGAGCAGTAAGTCGCGGGTACGAGCCCTATGTCGGGAACTTTATTTTCTGCCTCCTATTACACTATGATTCTATTTAGTGTGTCAATGTGGTAAGTTCTATGTTTGTCACCATTCCACTTTTAGCCCTCGCTGCTGATTTGTAGAAATCTGAAGCAGTCAAGTAAGTAATCTTCTATCTTGAAGTGCATTAGCCTCTCCAGAAACAATAACAAAACATGCATGGATTGGAAAGAATTTGTGGGTACAACATGGAGAGAGTTGGTCTATGTTGGTTGTTCTATGTTGCTCCTACTTGAAGAACTATCTCCAGACTCTGATCTGGTACATAGCATGCATTCTTAGTAGCTAAGCCGTGCCTACTATTAAATGCCTGATAGGTCTAGGAACATTGCATGAATAGTGACTCTCTACCAGTGGATATATTAGTATTATAATGTCCATATGTATATGAGAAATCAATATGAAGCCAATTTGGAAGAGTAAGGATTTTTTTTCAGTGTATAAAATGGAAAATTACAGTACAAGAGTGTCATTATGAGCATCTATTTCACAATAATAACTTCATTTAGGGTGTTTATAAAGTCCTGTAAATTTTTTTCATAGTTGATTATTGTTTTACTTGTCTATCATGGGTTTCAAGCATTTAAACATGGATTCTATATTTTAATATTAAGTCCCTGATTCCTTTTTTATATAAATGACATTATTACAAATATTTGACACATTCTCTGCAAACACATTTTTTTCAGTTAACATGAATTTAACTACTTTTATTTTGTAATAGAATAATTTCTTTCTTGAGTCATAGTGAAATAGAGATGATGTATGTTATCATGGTTTACATCGCACGTTCACGTAGAGTAATCAGGTCCGCGGCTAAATGTTTTTGTGTCCGCATAGTAAATCACCGGAAACGGGACAGAAATTACGGCCGAACGGCGGATTACGTTTACCAGGAAAGTAAGATAAACACGAAATTTCTCATTGATTGAAAATCAACAAAAGGCAGTCACAAAAGAACAATGTCGGAGAGAAAAGTCTTAAATGTAAGTCAACCATTGACGTCTTTGGTTCTTCTTGTCGGTGTATTTATTATCAACTTATTTCATCCATCATTGATGGTGATCACGAGTGCTTATGTCTTATCATAGCCTGTAATGTGGTAACAGGAGTGAATTCTTGCTTAAAATTTTGTTCTACGTATTGATGTAACTTATAATGTCAAATCCTTCGAGTGGTATAGTCCATGGACCGCTAAACTTAAAGGAACAACATATCGACTGAGAGAAAATGAAAAAAAAAACTTTCAACAATGTTTGATTAAATGTGTTTTTCAAATTCTAATTCCTATTATCTTTCTTTTCAGAAATACTACCCAGCTGATTATGATCCATCTAAGATTCCAAAAGGCAAAAGAAATAGGAATGCAACATTCAACATACGTATTATGGCACCATTCAACATGAGGTAGGATAAAAACCTTTCAAGTGATGAATGTTGATCCCGTTTGGACTTTGTCATTCTGTAAAGTGAATAAACTATGTGTACTTAATTTTTGACAGTTTGTGTTAATGTTTAAAATGGTTAGGCTGTTTACAGTTATATGTATTTGAATATTTTTGTACTTTGGATTTTGTCAATAGAAGTCAGCACCATAATTATACGTACACATATTATGTCTAGAGGCAGCATAGCAGTATTAGTGTATAACACAGACCTCCTTATACATAAATCACTGGTTGGTTTTGAATTCTACCTTTGCTTGAAATATGTGAGTTATTGTTCAAGCAGTCTCTAAATATGAAACCAGAAATTATTTAGAAAGTTGAGTAATTAAACACTAGTTGTTTCACGGTTTTAAATTCTATTTTAGATGCAACATGTGTAAGGAATATATCTACAAAGGAAAGAAGTTTAACTCGAGAAAGGAAGACGTTATGGATGAAACATACTTAGGCTTGAAAATATTCAGGTTCTACATAAAATGTCCACGATGCGTTTCTGAAATAGCATTTAAGGTAATGTATTATTCTTTGCTGCTTTTGGTAGTTTTAATCAAATATTTTGAAGTAGTGAAGAAGTACACACAACTTCTGAAATAATGCAGTATTAAATACTGAAAAACAGTATTCTGTTGTCATAGTTGATAAGCTTGTCAATATTGGTGTGTAGTAACTTTGAAACAATTAATTACATAGATTAAGAATAGAAAGTTTACAGTTTGTTGTTTCATATTGAATTTGCATCATCAATTCTTTTTTGTTATCAAATATTTTTAAGCAAGTGGTCCAGTGAGCTTGCCAAAATTTGTTGAAAGCAATGAAAACTGCAGTTAATAACTTTTTGCATACTTCTGAGTAAAATGGTTTTGTAAATATCATTTGTTTTACCATGTTTCATTCAATTTAATTCTAGACTGATTTAGAGAAAACAGATTACACACTTGAAGCTGGAGCTAAACGTTTGTTTGAAGCTGAAAAGATTGCTCAACAAATGGCTGAAGAAGAAAGAAAAGCTAAAGAGGAAGATGAAATGAACCCAATGAAGGTAACAGTTAATGTTAATTCAACTTGATTTACTCCATCGTCACAATTTTTCTTGTTTTGTTTAACAAGCCGTCAAAGTTTTATGGAACTCTAGTTTCACTACAGTCATGTGTAAATGTTTCCCCTTTTTAAATTAAAAGTTTATGGAACTCGTATGCCAAATTTGATAAGTGTTTAGCTAGTTTTATTTGTTTTCATAAAGAATTTTCACCTTTGTCACTAACCTGCATAAATGCACTTAAATTGCTCCAGCAATGGAGGAAAAATGCTGTTAAGCTGTTCAGCAGTAGAGGAAATAATTTATGCTCTCCAACATTGAATGAAATTTTATGCTCTTCAATTGTGGAGGAAATATATTATGCTATGCTCTTCGTCAAAGGAGGAAATGTATTATGTTATGCTCTCAGCAATGGAGGAAACCCATTGTTCATTTCAATTAAATCATATTATTCACAGATGTTGGAGAACAGAACAAAGGCAAGTAGAGCTGAGATGGACCAGATTGACACATTGGAAGAATTACGTGAGATGAATACAAGAAAGAATCAAGTTAATACAGACGCTATGATTGAGAAGTATAGAAAGTATGAAGAAATGTTGGCGCAACTACAGATGGAAAAAGAAGAGGAGGAAATCAGGTTTGTAATTTGTGTTATAAATGTAATGCAATGAAAAAAAGTATTTTTATTTTGTTTATGTATGATAAGGATAAGAAATGGCTTAATCATGATTATCACTCTGAATCATTTGTAAGAAATACTTGTAGTACTTGTTTTAGGACCTTTTCTTATCAACGGTGTTAAGCATGAGAGTTACCCAGATAATGATTATTGATTTTTTTTTCAGGGATATATTTGGGGAAAAAGGTACTAAAGTTGTAAAAAGGTTGAATGATTCAGATAGTGACGAAGAAAGCCCAAGAAAAAAGAAGCCAGCTTTTGCTTCTACATCTTCCAGTAAACCAACAGATATCTTAGCTGAGGTAACTTTTTGTTGATATTAATTTCTTATCAAAAGTTGGTCTATTTGTGATTGATAATAAATAATCTTTCTTAGAACTCAAGTTTATATGATTTATATTCCTTAATACAGTCAAAACATGAATTAACAGACACCAGTGAAGAAAAAAACTTGTAAATTAAGGTCACCTGTACATATTTACCATACTTCTTCAAGCAGTAACTGCTTTTCACAGGCTTCGACTGTTGTTACATACCATGATACTTGTGATTTGTTAGAATATCTGTGTTTCTTATTGCACTTAATGTATGCTTATACTTGACAAGCTTGCTTTTTGTGTGAATCCTTTATCTCTTTATCATTACTGGTCTGTTTTGATATTTCATATTATATTCTGTTTCAGGACCAAGGTGCCTCATCATCAGCTCCAAAACCAGTCAAATCATGGCAGAAAAGTGTTGGTAGTCTGTCAAACAAACAGAAATTAAAGGGACTTGTTGTGAAGAAGAAACAATCAAACATTTCTCCTGCTCCTCTTCCTTCTCCAATTAATGGTAAACCAGACACCAATGGTTCCCCAGTGGAGGACAAAGAAACCTCATCTAATGGTAAAGACAGTGATGATTTAAAAACTGATGTTACGGTGAATGGAAACAAGTTAAATAATGGAGAAACTAAATCTGAAAAAACTACAGAATCATTGGACACTGTGAATGGTGGTTCTTCATCAGAAAGTTCAATATCTGTTTCAGCAAGTGGTAATCCTTCATCAGGTCAAACTTCATCTGGACTAGGTTTATTAGGTGCATATTCTGATTCTGAAAGTGACTCCTCAGATAGATAAATTTACACAGATCTTATACTGTTGCTTCAGAGTTTGGATTATGCACATTCTTGCTGGTTAAACATTCCTGGTGTTAAAGCCTGGGAATGGATGCCAGAAAATTTAAATAGATGACACAAATTCCAATTTTCACAAATGGTCTTGATTAAGAATTAAGCCGTAAAAACTCAAGCTTGCAGGAAGCAAGTTAAAAGTCAGCATCCCAAGTTAACAGACAGATTAGTCATTTGTGAATATCTATAGTTAATTCAGCTAACATCATTAAAATTGTTGGATGTTGTATGAATTTCTTGAAAAAAGTTTCAGCATATTCTGAATCAGGTCTTTCTCAGTGTTGGAGGTTTTGTTATAATGTAAATTTATAGTTTTTGATGAAGTCTGTTGATTTTTTCTCATATTTGAAATGGTGAACGGTCTACCTATTGCATGTAACTTTCAGAATTTTCACTTCTCTACTGGCAAAATTCTGTGCATGAAACTTTGTGTATAAGTTACAAACAAAATGTTGTTTTATAAAATATTTAATTACACCCAGAATAAAATGTATAATCATTAAAACTAGTTGGTATTGAACACATCCTAGCCATGTACATTGAATGTTAAGATGGCAATGATGAAAAGCAAAAACATGTATTGCTTTGGTTGTACATAATACCTGGACAAATATTGTGAATCTTCGTTGATGAAAAAATTTATATTCTTGAATTCTGGTATACCAAAAAAAGTTCAAAATTTATCAGGTAACATGGAGAATTTAAATTTTTTGTCATTCATTAATATATAATAGGCACATCACAAAAAAGTTATACACAGATATTAATATACTACATGTAGTTAAAGAGCACAATACTGCAGTTTGATGTATTAGCATTACAGTTAATATGATATGGATTTATTTTATCAGGACAATTACACACAAACCAATCTTACAAAAACATAATGGATATGCTGATTAGTAAATCATGCGAAAATGATAATACTGATAAATGTGTTGAAATAAATGGAATGTTTAAATGTAAACATCAAGAACTTGATGGAATTATGCAGTAAATTAGATTTGGTAACATAGCAGTTCAACATCAAGAGCTTGATACATAAAACACAGCAGTTTTCACTCAAATCAAATACATGACTAAATAATTGACAGTATGCTAGTAAGCTGACAACCCTGGGTTATGGATATGAAAATGCTACATGAAAACAAAAACACACAAGAAATAACAAGGTATGGTATTAAACTAGACCTGAGTAATAATGATAAATCATTTTAAAAGTTATCAATGTTGGTTTCTTTGAAGTTTTCATATTTAGCTTAAACATTAATATCTAAGTTAGGTAATTATAAAAAAATTACTTCAAAGCCAGGCTTTGAAAAACTTCATTAAGCTAATGGCTAACTTGATTGAAGCTCTGGTTTTGAAAAAGTATGAAAATAATAAATCCAAACCCTCATGATTTGGTAATACAATGTATTCAGAAATGTAAAATTTAAATGAGTGAAAAAAATACAATTTTAAGGTAATCAAAATAGTCACGTCTCAGAAAGCAGCCTATTCATTGGTCATTTTTAAGACTCCTGAATCAACCAATCAGATGTCAGAAGGTGTAATTTTGGGATTGGACATCAATCTTATATTGATGTGTCAATCCAGGGACTGAATAATATGAAATGACTACAAGCTACAAATTGTAACGACATAAGTCTAACTATAAGGTTATACTGTAATTGCTTCATCTTTGACTGTTAATGATGTGTATGATGTATTGCAAAGATTAGATTGTCACTTCCTGAAACCAACGTGTAACAAACAAACTCAACTGTCACTCATTTGTGTTGGGAGCCTGTGTTGTGAACATAACACTTCAATAAATTAAAAGGAAATAATTTAACATTAACAAACTTGCAACGCAAACGCTGAACTGAGTTACATTCACAACAGGCCCTTGTGTGCCAGTGGACGGAAAATTGCACAGAATCACCAAAATCTAAATCATAAAATTTAGTAAGATCTCTACCTCATTCAAGATCACATATTCGCCTGGGAACAATTACATTCTAAATCTCAAAAGATTTTCAACATAAATAGTTGAAAATCAACAATTATTATCAATACTTAGTGACCAGTTCAAGGACCAACAGATGGAGAATGAGTTGATCATTGAATGAAAAGATCAATCCTAAATATTTATAATTTAGAAATAGTTCTCAGTTGTTCCACACACTGTTAAACATTGGCATATGTTGTCTCGGTTCATTTTCCTCAGTAATTCCTGCCAGAACATCACCAGTCTGTGATGCCATTGCCTGAAAAATACCAAATATGACACAATTTTTGTACAATTATAAATACATCAATACTTGATATGGTTTAAATTATGATTCCTTCTCATACAACCACTTATTCTTACTTATAACCATGCAAATTTGAACATCAATCCTGCAGCATGCAGGGTAACTTTTATTGGACCTGACATATGTCTTTATTGAAAATCAAAGAAATTTTACTGGACGTAAGGGCCAATAGCACTTCAAATTTTACCAGTCCTCATCACAATTTTTTGACTGAAGTTTAATAGTCTTTTGCATCAACTGTGTATGACTTCAATTAATGTAAATCAAAGATATCTCAAGCAACAACAAGAAACCAAATAAATTTGTGTACTGGAAAATTTAATCAAAAGAAAAGTCCAACAAATGATGAAATTCATGATACTTTTTTCAGTTGAACAATTATTCTTAAAAGAATGACTCTAATGTAACTTAAAAAATCCTTTTTTGCTGAGCAAATAAAACCAAAAACATGATATAAAAACATATATGAGTAAGAGCAATATTTTCATATTGTTTTAAGACCAAGTGCTCTTAGGAAATCAAAGCAAAATGCAGTGGTTCTGAGTTCATGACAAAAGTAAGGCAATTTTTTTCATTATGTATTGACAATGATTTTTCAACAATGCAGATTTCCATACCATATGAACAAATTACAAATGAAAGTCAAGAAGATTAGGGACTGGAATACAGACTTGTGTGAAGTAAATTCTATAATCTAATATACATACCATTTTGGCATCAGAGTATTGCGTCTGTTGAGGTTTCATTACGTATGCTGAACCAGGTCTTGAGAAATGTGCATATTCTGATTTTGGTATTGATGGGTCTGGAGCTGTAACCTGTAAAATGTTCAATGATCAAAACTGATTAATACAACCAAATAAAGTAAAACTATATATCATACAACATGAAAGTGGTAGTGTAAATGATATCAGCTCCATAACATGGAGGTTGTTAAGACTTCATCAAAGGCTACTACTGTCAAATGTTTTTTTTAAGACATCAGTTGAGGGTTTTCATAAGTGCACATAAAAGAAAGACTAATATAAGCAGAATGTAATGAGCATATCAGAGATAAGCAGGACTGTTGGTTAATGGAATGAACACGAGACCCTGACAAGAAACATGTTTCTTTATTTATGAATGCTAAATTATCATCCTTCTTGGATTCAGGATCACAAAGTGTGGACAAGTTGTCATTTTCAATTTGGGAATAGAAAGGAATAGGTTAGTACTGGTAAAAAAAATGGGAGCACAGGTTACTAATAGTTAAACGGGCCACTGCTTGTAACCTTTAAAAAAAATAAAAAAATACAAACAGACAAAACACAAACAGTAAAACCTCAATAATGAGACCACTTTTGGGACTCAAAATATTGACCATAATAATGAGGTGGTGTCATTATTAAGTTGAATTATTGGGGGGTTATTGAAAGCAGGTTTGAAAATAAGTGGTCGTTATAACAAGGTGGTGTAATATTGAGGTGATTGCTGTTTGAGGTTATACGGTAGTTTACCTTTTTAACTATATCCATATCAATTAATTGTGATTTTGTAGTTCTACGACACCCAGCTGCAGCAAAAAATGGCCATATACCATCCATAGCAGAGGCGAAGTCAACAGCAGTTCTACAATGAACAAAGTTACTATCTAAAATTGTAAGCACAAAACACATAAAGGAACAACTTAAAGTACTATGCAAATCAATACATGTATTCATGAGCAATAATGTATAAAATATGAAAGTTTAAGTAATAATTTAACAAGTGTGATAAGAAAAAAATAACTTTTTGAGTATGTCCACTGTTACAGGACAAACTAAATGGATGAAATGATTAAGGAGGAATATATTTTTTGAAAAATTGTCAGCACAGCAAAAAAAAAAAAATAAATAAAGATGTTCCATTAAATTCATAATAACTTTTCCATGTCCTTGAAATATGTAAATACAAACCTTCCCTGGCTGTCTTTCAAACTGAGATCAGGATTATGTTCCATTAATTTCATAATAACTTTTCCATGCCCTTGAAATGCTGCAGAATGTAAAGGTGTCCACAGTGTACCTTTGTTTGG
Source organism: Lutraria rhynchaena (assembly GCA_008271625.1). Taxonomy (NCBI): domain Eukaryota; kingdom Metazoa; phylum Mollusca; class Bivalvia; order Venerida; family Mactridae; genus Lutraria; species Lutraria rhynchaena. Next base: position 1,934,506 of record VIBL01000040.1, read on the forward strand.
AAGATTGATGTCAGCTCTAAAATGAAATAAAAAATGCATGAAAAAAACAACTGTGAACAAAATTTTTCCAAAATAATTTCATAGTAATATTATTATGTGAGTATTACATATATGCATTTTAACTATCAGTATATCAACCTGACCTTTAGATGTTATATACTCTACATCCTTCATCTTAATAACAGCTCCATCTCTTTCTGAGAACAATATTGTGACTCATCATATATAACTTGAAAGCTTGATACTCAAATTAGACCTTACATGTCCAAAAATTATTCAAACAATAGCCAGACACCTTGAAAAAAATCAACAAAATGTAATGCCAAAGATATTGATAATGGAATATGCACATCTTTTAAAACATTTTCCTACCAAAGAGCCAGTCACTTTTTACTATTACAGATAATTAACTTAAATATCATTCACAGTTACTTTGTTGAGATAACAGAATAATATTGTAGTGATTTTGGGTAGGGATGAATTGCCAGAAGTTGAGGAAAGGTACCAGGCTGGATTCCAATCTGAGAATTGGCTGGAATCATGGCAGGACCCTCCTGAAGCAACCTAGAAATTGCAGCAGTTAAACCAAACCATCAGATCCTTTCTTGGTGGGGTCAATTTGTCTTAAGACTTCCTTTGTACAAATATCAGGAATTCAACAATACATACCCATGGCTGAGCAGCAACTCAACAGTATCAGCGTATCCCCAGAATGATGCAATACCAAGTGGAGTCATACCATCACGAGATCTTTCATTAACATTTGCTCCCCTTCGAATCAAATCTTCAACAGCCTAAATAGAACACAAATGGTTATAAAACATTGCACACAAGTGGTATTCAAATCATTGAATGTTTTTATCAATTTCTTGGATAAGTTTAAGAATATTTGCATATAACTCAACAGAATATATATTGTGTTTATATTTAAATAAAAATGGTAGAGCTTGGTTTTAGTTTTAAATTAGATACAGTCCTAAAACAACGACGTTTTGTGAACGCAGCTTAAGATATTCAGGAATCATTACTGTCCGAACACTACGACACTATAATCAAAGCCATAGAATTAGTATAGACGGTCTCTACGAATAAACTTATAATTGAAGTGTGATTAGAAATATAAACAAACATTAAATCAAGACACTTATATAAAATTAAGGGCCAGAAAAAACTAGTTTACCCTTAAATCTCCATTGGCAGCGGCGATAGCAACCGACATGGACGCGGCCATGTTCGTTTTTGCAGTTGCTGCTTGGATAAAGGCCAGTCAGGATGTTTTCCGTAAAAAACACATTTATTCTCCGATTAAAGCCCACATCTACAGGTCCTATGTTACAGTATCATGTTATTGTTACTTATTGATTATAATGAAAAGTCTAACTGCATTGTTAAACTAGTACTTAATGTTCATAAAACAGGTGCTTGATATATTATTGAGGGTATAATAATCATGATAACGAATATTTGCATGATGAGTTTCGTACTTAGAAATTCATGTTAGGATAGAACATTACCGAGGTTATTTATGACAATATATCATAACAGACTTAATAAGAGATTTGCTTGTCAAAGATAGTAGTAAACGTTTGATGTTTGTAAGATGCATCTCCAATTAAATGATGATCTGCAATAAAACCTCGATATGAAGACCACCTTGGTGTCAAACAAAATGGTTTTGATATTGAGATATTTTCTTTATCGAGTTTAAATACAGAAAAACAGCGAAATAAGTACTGAAATAAGTGGATGTGGTCTTAATATTGAGGTGGTTGCTTGTTGAGTATTTTCTGTATAAAGTATTCATACGTTCTTATTATCGTCGGTTATCTAGCTAGTTTACACCCAGTAACTGGATCACACGACTTCTTCCGTTGGACTTCCATTGTCACCTGACTAGGGAATATGCGTACCTTAATTAGCTTCCTGTGAAATTGTCTGCAAGGTACTTTTCTACATGTTCTACAAACGAGAAGCAGAGACGTCCCAAACCACACAACTCACTTATATAATCGTTTCTTTATATATGTGAACGTTTGAAAATGAAGTGGTATGGTATCCTACCATGCTCTTGCGTATTATTGTACTGTTTAAAATCAACATTCACTTGAACTTGAATTAATTGAGGAACGAAAATGCAATCTTGCAAATTACAAGTTACGTCAGTATTCATAAGGTGGATAACTCTTTGAGCTACGGTAAGTTTAAATGCGATTTTCTTTTGTCCCTTTACGCTTAGAATATGCGGTTTAAATTTTTACCAAAGCCAATAAAGTATCAAACCGGAAATATTTTGGTGTAAGAAGATACACACATTATAATTTAAAAGGTAAAAAATAAAAGATTTTCCAGCAGCTTAGGCGATCAGTCGCCAGACCATTTCACATGACGCCTTTGATCTATCTCGTTCACAAACCCCTTCATTGGCATAGCCTACAGTCAAACCTGTGTACAAAGGCCACCCTCAGGAAAGACAAAATGTGAACTTTATTGACAGATCATCTCTAATCGGGGGGTAAATTTGTTCTAAACAATCAGTGACAGTTTTCAAAGCATGTTCTTTATTCACAGTGTGGTCTTTATTCATAGGTGGCCGCAAACACAGTTTGACTGTATCTAAAAACTCGTTTAATCTAATTTCCTGTGAAATTGCAAGTGCTATATATATAGTGCTCCACATTTTCTGAGCATTTAGTTGATATGCCACGATTCTAGTCTGTAACAGAATGACAAAAGACATGCAATCGAAGCTACAAATTTTGTCGGTCGAAAACAGTTTTGGATTAGTTTAAAAACTTTTAAAAATCGTAGATAATCTAAACATAAAAGATGTGCGATGTTTATTTTCCATATCATTACATATAATATGTGTTCAAGTTTCTGAACATATTTTAGTTTTGCTCATAAACCCGACAAGTGATCGCATGCTGCTCCATTCACGAAAGTAATAACAAACACCACGTGAGTCGAGTGTATCAAACAAAGGCTCCCTGTTCATGTTAATTTGACGCATTGAAAGAATTATATGTACGAGCTGACAACAAATACGTGTTCGCACAAGCCCACTTTAAGCAAGAGCGGATCCAGTAAGATCACGCTAATAGTATTGTTTTTATTTTACTCCCGGTTTTGGGGACGAAGACAAAATGGTCTTGATATCAAGATGGTCTCATTAAGTGAAATTAAATGGTCGTAATCCTGAGGTGGTTGCTTAGTGCAATTTAACTGTAAGGGATATTTTATGAACCTTTTGAATGTATTGAATTAAACGAATTATCACAAATCTTACCTAGAAAGTTTGAACTATTAAATAATTGTTTCATTTTTCTTTTCTGAATTTTCTCTGATTTAGCGATACACCTTCGTATGACAGCTTATAAACACATTACAGTATTAACTTGAACAATACGTTCGTACTGGTAATATCGTCGAATTACAAAGAAACAAAATGGAGCGGTGCGGTGCTATATTATACGGCTTTAATTAGTATAAGTTATTTACGTACCTTGTAGTAAAATCGTATGCAATGACATGCATAATTATGGACTAATTCTTGATTTCTTCCTGATTACATACGCTGGTTTCATTGTAATATTTCAGACTTTCGACCGAAATCCAATAGCTAAGGCTTATTCAATGATTTTTATGTGATTTAAGCAAATTTATTATCCCTATCAAAAGCATCCTATCTGCCTCTATTTGCATACCCCTGTGTCTCGATGTATCAAATAAATACAATTTCTTGTTTATCCGCAATATCCTGTTGAAAATTTAAAATTCATTTTAACATTTTTAAAACCATAAAACCTATTCAATAGCAGTGTATTAATGTTTGGCCTTACTTTTATCATAAGTATGTAGATTATGAGCGTAAATCTAGTCTGTATAAACCTTGTCTAGTCTGCATACAAATTCTACACCAATGCTAGTCACCCGTTCAAAAATATATAAAAGGCGTCCGTGGATTTCATATCAACAAATACGCATTTCCAACGTAAAGTGAGTTTACTGCGCATGTATGAGTGGAGAGTACGCATTTCGCTTTAATTCAATAAAGTTTTTAAGCTTCAATACACTAGGACTCACCCGACAGTGACTAGGTTTAAAATCACGATAACCGATCACCATGTTTGATCGATATAAATCAGAAAAACAGACGGATAATAACAATTATTGGAAAATTAATCGTAATTATGAGAAGGATTTTACTAAATTTAAACTGAATATTAATTGGACTAGTGTTATTTATTTACTACCGGTTTGTGTGGCGTTCGTTTCATACGCTAATGAGCTGCACGGAGATCTCGTGCACGATGACATCTATGCTATCAAGCATAACCCGGATGTGCTCGGGGGAAATGCTATTATGCACGTGTTCTACAATGATTTCTGGGGCCGTCCTATACACATGGACCGGAGTCACAAGTCGTACCGTCCTTTTACAGTATTGACTTTTAGGTAAGTCACTAATAATAGTTCTTAACTATTCTTGACTGCAAATGTGCTCTACTGCATTTGTCCCATTAAAACTATTGTATAATTTACCTCTCATGCATTTATAACGCATATTGTAAAACAAAAGCTACTTTAAACTAAGTAGGATTTAAATCAATACCTACTTAAAACTTCAGAGTTTAATATGTATAGTTTTCCATTGCAACTTCCCAAAAAAAAACGGCAAAAATGCCTTTAATTTCTCAAAATGACATTCGATATTAATATTTTGATAAGTTTTCAAATCGAAAACATCGAATCTATTTCATAGACATTGAAAAGAAAACTGTTTTTGCCATATTATTTGTAATTCTCCTAAATTAAGAAGATATTTTTCGAATTAAAAATCGGATTAGTCCACGAGAATGTTATTTTTCTGTAGTATTACAGAAAATCTATTTTTACGTGAATACATATCATAAACTAAAGAGAAATCTTTGGATTTAAGGGTCCAGTTTGAACTTTCCGATATCGTTAATAAGGGTCATTCTGGGGTTAATCCTATTATAACGTACTTACCATATTAAGTGTGTAATTCAATTAGATAAAACATAATAACGTCAATCTAATTTCTAATGGTGTTTGACAAATGTTTAATCAACCGTGTGTGTCAATCGATACATTTTTTTTCCGGACAATATTTGAGTGACTAGACTCCAGTTTTTTTCAAAATCCACAAACTGCTGTCATTTGATTGTAATTATATTGAACATAAAATCAATATGTTTTAATGATTCAAACGATGAGCTATCTCCCTCCCCTAAACACCCGATTTATTCATCAGATACGCCGAAAAACATACAGCATTGGGCACGTAGTATATTAAGCATGAAGTTATTAATATATCTGTGTATTTCTTTGTCTTTTTTCTTCAGTTGTTGTTTGAATATCATTTCTTTTGATCTTGGTTTAGTTCATTTTATTTATTTATTATCACGTGACGGTTTAATATTGTTGATGTTTTTCATTACAAAGAATTTAAAGTTTAGGTAATAAAATAGTCCGTTCGTCCGTCTGTCTGTCTGCCTGTTATTATTAGATTTGCTCAACTTCGTTTTCATACTTTTTATCACAAAATTAACGTTTTATGAATAATTAAATTATTACGTGTTCGTCTTAATTTTTCTGATGTTCATTTGGAGCAGTGTCTTTGAATACGATCCTCATTCACAGCAAACAGAAAATATTTAGAATCGTATTTTCGAGCTTTTAATGCAATCAGATGGTAAATGTTTATGTAAAGTACTTGTGAGATTCAGTATACTATATTATTGCATTGGTAGGGTGGGGCACTGGAGCTACATCACGAAGCGAATTTTACACTTTTCTTTTTCTTCTGAAGTTTTCTAAATTGAAGATGCAGAATATCCTAGGTATTAACTGTACGGAAAAGCCGTGTTACGAAAGAATGATCAAAACTTCATCCGTGATGCATCTAACCTTGAGAAAGTAATTTCGAATAAAAAAATTGACATTAATAAAGCTATATATCAATGTAGATGCATTTTCAGAATAAAAAATGCTCTAAATTTTGAAATATTTATGATGTATCCCGATTATTTCATTCAACCATAGACATGCAATTCTGTCATATAACTCTCATGTCTAAATGATTTTAATTTTTTTATTATATCATATGTATTTTCTCGCTAAAATGATCAAAATTGACGAGCATAATATTTTATGTTCAAACGCATGCAGTTTTATGTTGTTATTGATAAACTGCATGCGTATGTATAAAATGTAAGTTTTGTGATTTAATTAGCTCATAAACAACCAAGGAAAGCATGCGTTTATCTGATTAAATCTGTCAATAAAATCCTCATAAATGAAACACTAGTCTTAAATCAAGGTGGTCATTTTTTAAAGGTCAAACAGCCAGTTATAAGTGATAAATAAAACTTCCAGTCTTTAAAATCAGGTGGTCTCTATTAATTGATGATAACTAACTAGCTGTATTTTTATTAATATGCTAGTAAAATTTATGATGAGTGAATGACGGAGTCTAATTCTCATAGTCTTCCCATTAAATAACTCGATTTGTTGTACTAAATATATTATGTTTATCTACGTAAATATGTATACAATGCACATGTATGTTATGATTTTGAAGGATACTTAGCCGTCCAATATTTTGTCAGGAGTATTCTTTTCCTGTTAAAAGTAGGAATCCTGTAGGATTCAGCTGCAATGTGGTTTAGCCACGAAACACATTATTAAACTGGTACCTGTTGACTCTGGTGTACAGACACAAACGGGACGGGGACCAGTTTAACACATTATGTGAACTACAGTAAAACCCCTGAAAACCGGACCCTTTCCGGACTGGGCTTAAAGTCCGGTTTTCTGAGAAATCCTTTTTTCAGAGAATTATTTATTTTCGAAGAGAAAAACTGGGACTTAAAAATCGTCCGATTTTCAGAGAATTCCGGTTTTCAGAGAATCCAGTTTTAAGGGGTTACACTGTATTTGTTTTACTGATTGGATAGTAAAATATGGTATACATATCTATCAAAAATGTCCTCTTTGAACTCGGTTTGATCGCTCATTATTTTATTCACAACGCGTGTAATTTGTATAAATTAAACGGTCGAAAATCTTACTCATCTCCTTGATGACGGAGATAAAACTAATCCCAGCGCGACGAACCTTTTATTGATTGATACTGAGCCGAAGTTTTATGAAGATAAAATCTAGATCATATACATGTCAGACATCAATTTTTCGGTACTCTACATTATCATGTGAATCATTAAAATAATATCATAAGAAATTTTGCTGAATAAATTTAAAAACTACAACCTAATCAGAATCATTACAATAACCTCAGCATTACTGGTCCCCGTTCCATGTTGCAGTGCACCAAAGTCAGCGGGTACCAGTTTATAGTAGAAAGCTGCTCGCCCGGATTATCCCGGAGGCGAGGGTAAACAAACGTAGCACGTTTTCTTACTGAAAGTAAAATTGTAGTGTATAAGTCTTTGTCCGTCATAATTTTGTATGTCAAACATGAACTCTATAAAGAAGACTTTCCCACTTTATGGAGTCAATTAACGTATATCTACAGCATGTCTGTGTTGACAGACAAATAAATATACAAGATTTAACACCTACATGTTATAATTAAAATACACATGTTTGTACAGACGGTGAACGGTCCTAATACAAACGGTGATGCATGGAGGTGGACGAATGAGATTTTAATACGAGTATTTGAATGTGGATAATTTATACAGATAGTTGGCTTATTTAGTCATACATGCTATGCGACAAAAAGTGAAATTTTGACTACAAATAAAACATAATAGATATGTTCTTTTATCTACAAATTATGATTAAACAAGAAAAGTGATGACAAGGCTGTTAGAAAATTCATGTATTTCTTAAGAAATACTTTGAATCTAAAAATGTTAAAATATATATGTTATCAGAAATTACTTCTTCAAGAAATATGAATGAGAAATAAATAGACTTGGTAGACATCCAATATTTACATCAGCGCACGAAATTTACCGCACTGACACAACGTGATCGTCTTTATTTTAGGCGCCATATTAACCAACAGACTTAGGCCCGAAAAAAATTGTCGTGTTTTCGGTGACCCTATTGGCACTATTTTTGGCACCGACAATAAAGTTTTAAACAACAAATTCCAAAGAAAGACGGTATTTGGGGACGAATCGTAACCAAAGTACGATATGCATGTTTAGAAAATAAAATAGAACAAGTTTGCGACCTACTTCCTGTTTTTTTTCCGTCAAGTAACCGTAAATATGACTATTTTTCCTAGCTTTAATATAAAGCAAGATTCATGCTGCGGGGAGTGTGGCATAACAGTGGAATGACAGCTAAATTTATACAGAGATTTAATTAAATCATTTCAATTGATTCACTCTGATCTACGTAACACATAGACCGCCTTGATTAGATGATGAATATTTTGGATATATACGCAGTATCTATAGACTTTTACTGAAGTTTTTTTTAAAAAAAAAATAATAACTGTAAAACCTCGATATTAAGACCACCTTTAGGGCCTGAAAAAATGGTCCTTAAATCGAGGTGGTCTCATTATCAAGTTGAAATAAAGAGGAAATATCAAAAAGCGGTGGTCGTGATATTGGAGTGGTCTCAATGTGAACATTAACTATCTTACTATCATTTATATTGATTATTGCTGGTAAACTGTTGATTTACGACAAACTTTGTTAAGTTGAAACGGTTACTCATTTCTATGGTCGCTGTTTTTTTGACATTTTTTTGACATTTTTCAGGTAAATTATAAACGAGCGATAAAATAATTTTCTTTGGCTTGATAATTAAAATTGGTAATAACTAACTGTTACATTAACGTCAGGAAGTAGAAATATGTATGCTAATGTCTCTATACCGATGATCTTTTTTTTATAAAAAAAACAACAATTTTTTATTAAACCAAATGATTTTTAAAACTGACCGAAAGCCAAATCCGCTCTGAATAAAGGTCACCACGTGAACTACAACCATTGTACAACACACAGTCATTGATACAACAGATCATTTAAAACCACCCTGAATAAACACTAGCTGTGCATAAAGGCATTATATCTCTCTATATCCCTATTAGTCTTAGTTGACAATTTTGTCTGCTACTTACGCATTGACAATAGCACAAAATACTTGTACATGTATCATTGCATTTTACAATTATTAGTCATCAAACGAAATGTCGTTTGTAGTATCGTTTATACCTATAATCAGTCATTAAAATACTCATAAACCACACGTAACACACGTAACAATACTTACATACAAAACAAGCCATTAAAACAGTAAAAGTTCAATGTGGTTCAAGTAAAATGTACAAAAACTTTAAGCACGTCGAATGTCGCTGGAAATTACCATTTTAAAACTGCATTCATTTTATACAGCATGCATTTCAGTTCATTAAGTACCAGGCCAGAAAAAAAACCGTCGTGTTTACGGTTACCCGACCGATCTTCTTTTTGGCTCTACCATAAGGTTTCTACCAACAAAATCAAAAGTACGAAAATATTTGAGGACGAAAAGGTATGTCTAGAAAAAGAAAAGGAAAGAAAAATTTTGCACCCCATCTATTCCATTTTTTTTTCAAGTAACTGAAAAAATCATACTTTTTCTTGGCCTTTTGGGAGAAAGTCATAAAATATATAAAAAATGAGCATAATACATTACGACATTTGTCAAACTCGCGGTTAAATCGAACTGTTCTTAATCTAGCGATGAAACCAACCCGTAGCTTTTTATTGCTGAAAATAATCATATAAACTATTCATTGTTATTGAGAACCCAGCTGAACTGATCGCATTACGCTGGTATACCTTTGAACCCGGGCAGTCGAGCAGATAAAAAGGTATTAAGCATACCTTTTACCCACCCCGGTAACGCCAAAGTTTATACAGCGCACACATAAATATATATCTGTTTATATATATCTGTAGTCACACATAAGTGTTACCACATCTTACGGGAGTACAATTTCTAACAACTTCATATAAAATGAGTTTCTTTTGGTGGATTATTGAAATATTGAATGAAAATGTAATGAAAAAGTATGAATGTGGAGGAACATTCAACACTAGCGAAAATGACGCTGGGACAGCATCGAGGGACAAACAAAACAAAATAAAATATTTATTATTCAAACATTGATTAACAAAATTTTACGCTGTTAACAAAAGTGAATTACTAAGTATTTGAAATTAAAAAAAAAACAAAGCAAATACCCTACAAGAACTTCCCAAAATGTCACAATCACTTGCATAGGTTTGTATAATTCAGTCACGGTTTCTCATCATAAATACGGCTTTAATTTCTTTGATATGATTACAAAACAAAAAAACCTTTGATTTTTCAAACATTTTTGTTTGTATTTTTTAGGTTGAACTATTGGTTGACTGGTTTGAACTCTTGCCCTTTCCACGTGGTTAATGTGTGTTTACACGTGTTAGTCACTATGTTATTTGTGTACACGTGTCGTGCCGTGATAGGAATCCACGCGAAGTGCGCGTGTCTTGCCGGTCTTCTGTTTGCGGTTCATCCGATACATGTTGAAGCAGTAAGTGATTAGTTCACAATTATATTTTAAATATGTATATTAAGCTATATGCCATCTGCATACATCTTTGGCCATTGACCATTATTTCAAATCCTCTTTGATCATAATTTACTATCTCTTTGACCATTATTTCCACACCTCTTTCAAAATAATTTCATATCTCTTTGACCGTAATTTCAATACCTCTCTGGCCACAATTTCATTTTTAACGATATAGGATAATTAATTTCCTTACCCTATATTTTCTTGAATCGTTTAAGATTTCAAATGGGCCGTACAAGTACTTCCAAATCTCCATCTGAATAAGAAATTCTGATTTTTTGCTGAATTTTAGAGAACAGATGTACATATATTTGCTTGGATTATTCCAGTTTATTTTATACGTCAAACATTATTCAAATAAGGATAAAACGTAATAAAATTCAGACACTTCTTCAGACATTTTAACAAAATTTCCAAAAACAGCCCGCAAAATTGAGAAATTAAACTCATATTTACTTGATAAATAATAATAACATGACCAAATGAACAACAAAAAATTGAAATTATAATTAGGTGCTTCAAACAAAACAAAATTTTCATTGGGAATGGGAAAAAATCTCAGATAAATTGTAAATTGTACGACAATAGCACAGAGGGATTCTGTTCAATGCATTAATAACAAGAGGAGTATTCGGACATGTAGTATTATATTTCTGACAGGCCTTTATGAATAGTAGACAGATTATATTTTTATTAAATAGAACCGTATATCTTGTTCGCTCAACACCATACCAGGATCACTTATCACAAACAGTTTTCACCCAAAGTAACTCAAAGGTCGATAACACAAGGAAGCAGGACTCTCCTGTCCGTGAAGATATTAAAATTTTAAAATCACGCTGCGCCATTTCCATAGATAAAAACTCCCCTTCGATTTGGCATATTTATATATAACGTCACACCACGAAGGCTTAATTTATTAAAGTCAGTTTATACTCGGATTATGGATTTGCATTTTAATAGAAGAGATGTTGGACCTTTATGCGTTAAGAACATCGCAATGGCGAGTAGGCCTAAAAAATAAGTTTGTTTCCGGTTACCGATCCATCTTTTACCTGTCGACTCAAAAGTTTTTGCAGCATCCAAATCTTAGTGCTATATTGTAATTTTCACAACAGTGTTGCCGATATATATATAAAATACGTAAAAGAAAAAAATCCCTATCTACCAACCCATATTTTTGGGCATGTAACCGGAAACAAGCCTTTTTTGTTTAGGCCTTATTATAACGACTCTCACCATCAAACATTTGAGTAAATATTTTCAATCATCGAAACTCCCTAATACTTATGCGCTTCGCTGAATATGGAAAAATTAAATTTCAAATATAAATAAAATCAATATTATCAACAATTTTAATACTTCTCAATGGAGTCACGTGATATGGGCGTGTGGTGGATAAATTTTATTTAATGCAACATTAAATCACTCGCGTGTCCCTAAGTAAGGATTTGAAGGCGGAAGATAATACGCATTTAAATACATAATCTTACCCTTCTGCTATGAAAGTGTGCATGACAAGAATTAACACCTAATCAAAGTCATTCCGGTATTTGAATAAATTTATTTTTGGTATATATGTACCGTTAAATCTTACCTAGAATCTATTAAATATCAAGGCCACCTCATTTTAAAGGTCATTTATTTTCAAAACCAGTTTTCTATATTTCTTCTGTACTTCAACTTAATACAGACACCATTAAAATATTGCGTTCTTTAGTACCGAACGCAGTCTTAATATTGACGGCTTCTCAACAAACGAACAAATTAGAATGCAGCCTAGATGAGCACCAAAAATAACAAAAATATCTGGTTGACATTCCATGTCATAATTACATAGTTATTTTAATTATTACATCGGAGTTGTACTCTCTTTTAGATTCCAAGTATTCGCTAATTTACAAAATATAAGCATTTAAATTTACATTCAGTTTGAAACGCATTTAGCAGATCATTACCTCAATGTTACATATGTATCTATAAATATTATAAGTAGTGTTTGTTTAAAAACTGTTTGAGTAAACAATAACATCTTTGGTACAAATGATCATAATATTTTTCGTTGCTCAATCATTGTCTGTGACTTAGATATGACAGAATCTCAGGGCAAACATCTAATTTAGTGTAGACTTCAGTCGCATTTATTGTTGCATTCATGTACAGTTATCTCAAGATTTACCTTACTAGGTGTAAGAGCCGCTTTAACGACGCCTACGAGCGTCGCTATGTGTCATATCCTGACGTGAAACGCAATTTTACGATCAACTTATGAACTCCTTAAATTTCGGATATAATCTTTTTCGGATTTACAGCTATCTGAATGAATTAATTTAATAATCTGAGTGGCATGTAAGTGTGCATCAATAAAAAACTAAATGATAAAAATCATTAAAGTGTAATTTCATACGACGTTATAAATACCATTTTAAATAATGTTTTGCAATTCGTCGTGTGCAGTTACGTCGCAAAACATAAAAGAACATTTTATTTATTTACTGTAAACATAATCATGAGCGGCCCGTAGCTGTATATCATCTGACACAACATGGCATGACTGTCCTAACAATATGAATTAATTAAACGCAGCTCCACGCATGTTGAAGATTAGCCAAGCTTTCAGGTATCACTTTAATTTTAGGATCCATATCTTAAAGTTGTAGACGCTTTTTTTCTCCTTATTTCATAAAAACTTAAACTTCATACACTTGAAAATGAAATCATTCTTTTTCTTCTTCTCCTTAAAAATAACTACCCCATCATTGTCAAATAAATTGTTCATTTTTTAGAAAAATCGACTTTTTTGGAGTAATACGTTCATTTAGTCTTTAGGGCTCGTAGATCAGCATTTGTGTCATTTGAAAACGCATCTATAACATGCGTGCGAGACGATATTTTGAGGACAGATTTTTTTCTCAAAAAGGCTTGAATTAAGCCTCTGTTTCTCTGCCAAAGGTGACTGTAAAGTTTGACAGAAATAGATTGAGTCTGACACTAATATTAACACAGAGAACCTGTGACGAAAAATAAAAAAAATGTAATTAAACATTAATAATCAAGTTGCCGATCTAAATACAAGGTCTATTAGAAAGTATCACTAAACAAGATTGCTTCGATTGCAACGAAATCTCATTTCCTCTCATAAATAGTTAATGATTTAATGAGTAGTTAATTAAAAAAAACAGCCGGTAGAAATGTCAGGATTGTCGATATTCATCACAATCAATAGTTACTTCTGTCACGAAGTTCAATCTGAAGATGATATAACGTACAGTAGACCTCAAAGGCAGTACATGCTATTCATTGATTGTTCCTTGTACACGTCTTAAAATGTTACACCTCTGATCCTTCAGATATCGCATGGATCGCGTCCCTTCATCGCACGCTGCAATGGTATAAAAGGTCTAAAGCAAAAACATCCACACAAACATTACATTTAGCTTTCAGCTTAAACCAATACACTTAAAGTACCGATGCTTGGTAAAAGGAAGGCATGTACATTTGTATTTGTAAGGATACGCATATTAAAGTTTACGGAAGACTCATGTTCCTTTAAATGAAGGCCAAATTTCTTTTCCATGTGATGGCCATAGTTCGCAGATTTTGTTGTATTGTAATAAGTCCGAATTTATACGTACAATGTTAGGACATTTTATTCTAGCTTTTATATGATGTTACAAAAAGCACGTATAAAACACACCATGCATTCTTTAGTGTAGAATCGACTTATTGTGGTATTTAAATGTGTCTGGTGACTAACAACATATATACAATCTAGTTAATATTCCATTAATTGCGTATGATTAATTGATAATTCGGCTTTTTTGCAATTAAAAACTACAACGAATCAAAACCTTTAGCAAATGTGAATGTAGTTAATAAGACATCTACTAAAGTATTTAATACTTACAAATTAAACTCTTGTATCACTTCTTTTTATTGCCTGAAATGATGAAGAAAGTTAATGATTTTACGCGAATAAAACCAGTCAAGTATTTCGTAGGTATTTATCAATATATTTTCATACACACCGTAAACACGAATGAACAAAATCAAACGGTCTGTGTTCACCAAGCTGTTGATTATCGCACATTAATGTAACAGAAATATCGTCATTTGACTCGAAGTCATTAGGGATAACAGTATACGGTATTGTTCAGCGTGTGTAAAAGTTTATTTCATTAAAGTATAATTTACATATCATGACAAAATGCTTTTGATGCGGTAATAAAGATCAGGGTTCACGTACGAAAATGGAGACTGTTAGAAACATTTGAAAATAAATTGCGGTTAAATAAATGACTCTACTGAGATCAGTTTAATACTTCTTTAAAACTGTTTTTTTACGAACGAACGAGGAGCGAGCGATTTAAATTGTGATGAAAGACCAATTAGCCAAGAAAAGTTGTTTTATTTCCAGTGCAAGCATTTATAGTTTATCTTTAAGGGATATAGACCACCACCAATAAAATATTTTTGTTTTTTTTTCTCGCGAAGATGGTCTTTTTAAACAGGTTTTGACTGCATATTAAGGTTTGGAAAGTATATTACACCTACAGAAAATACTTCTGTGTGCACTATGATAAAATAAAACAAATTAACCGATGTGTCACAGGTCTTATTCAAAGACTGTTTGCTTATCAAATCCTATTTATTCAGAACAAAACCACAGATTATTTACAATTTATAAACATTTATTTAGCTAGAATACAAGAATATTTTATGACCTACTGACCAACAGTCTGAATTAGCATGGACTGAAAAGTCAAAGAAAAACTTACGCGGGTGACTGTGATCCGAGTCGTTCAAACTTGAGAATGAATTCCTAACATTTATTCAATTGGTTAATTTAATAGTCTCAAATAATTATGCTTATATTTTGATACTTTTTTTGTTCAATATGTAGTCAATTTATCAAAATATCGTCAAATGTAGTAGTATTCATATTTCAACATACCTGTATACAATGGTATAAAATAGGTTAAGACCAAAATGAGATTTGAGCTTTGAGATCAACCTCAAGTATTATAACCTTGCAACCACATGATCTAATCTTATAATTACAATATTTATACCTTCAGGTCACTGGTATAGTTGGACGAGCAGATGTATTATCTGCAGTTTTCTACTTATTATCTTTCATCGCATATAACAGGTAATAATTATATTGTACTTTGTTTCTATAAACTTAGGTCAAAGAGGGCTCATTGTACGCTTGTTGGACTTCATTAGCAAGTGGCCTTTGACTCATATTTGTATGTACGCGAAATTTAAAAAAATGTTCAATTAATTACATCGGTCCCTTTAATAACATCAGTTTTGTTCTGTTAAGCTTAGGCATTTAGTAGGTAGTTTTGGACTGACTTAAGCTCTGAGAGTAATTTTAAAGCTCAGTTAACGCAGCCGAACGGCATAGAAACGGGTATTAAGACTTGAATTATAGCATTGTGTACGGGGTAACTATGGACATAAGACATTCTAAAACCGAGCTAACATTAATTTACCTTGATCCAAAAAAATATCCTTACAACTTATCTACCGTCAAACCTGAGTTCATGGCCTCTTGTGAATAAAGGTCACTATGCGAACAACTGGATACAATAGAACACAGTTAGAATGAACATGCATATAGTGAAGTATCGGATATAGTGAAACAATTTTATTTTTCCCTATTTATATTTACCAATCCCTTCTTTATTTCAATGCAATGGATATAGTAAAGTTTGGATGTAAAAAGAATACATTCGGATCCCATGGAATTCACTAAAAATGTGTTCTGCTGTAGAACGTACAGATATTAATGTGACACCAAATGAACATCTGAACAAGAGCTAGTAATGCATTCACCTCACATTTCTTCCCTCCGTTTGATGGCCTTAGTTCACCCGTTCGACTGTAGACTACTGTATAGTGCTTTCTGTATAAAAAAATGCCTGAGTTACAAATATGTGAAAAAATAGTTATACCTTATTTTAAGACAAACTTAACCTGAATCACTAGGAAGTGAAATTCGATACAACATGTTTGTTTTGATTATGTGCATTTTAAACCCTGTGCATAGTTCAGATTTATCGATATATATTTACAAATGTTTTGGTGGAACGAATTAGTCGTAGTTGTATAAATAAAAAGGGCAACGAACCAGACATGATAAAATATATTGACAATAATATAGCCATTAGGTATGATACCTATCTTTACGCAGTAGTAATTTTGCAACTGCAGCGTTTTACAGCAGCATGAGTCACTTTTATTCACTATTAAGGCGTGCATGTTTGAAAGTCAATACAGTGAAACCTCACCAAACTGGACATGTCCAGACTAGGAAAAAAGTCCGGATTAGAGGGGTTTTATCTGCAAACTGTTCAAAGAATTTATGCAAATATTTTTTAAAAAAATCTCTACCCTCTGATTATTATTGAAGTGGTCTCATTATCAAGTTGAAATACAGAGGCCGTTATAATGATGACGCAGTCGCTTGGTGAGGGTTTGCTGTATATGTAATTCAAGACATCAATGTAGTTAAACTTGATTTTAATTTAATTGTAACGAACGTAAGACGCCATGATCCTAGTGAATGCATGCCAGCGGTAATTATTAACAAATACAAAGCCACTATATATTCACGTAGGCGGATCCCCCCTGGACCCCTGGCCAGTGCTTCGCCGCGGACCCATCGGGCACCAGGGCGGCCACCTGGACCCTCAGCCTACTTGTTCAGTTTCCGCCCCCCCCTAACTAGAAATCCTGGATCCGCCTACGTATTTAGACCGTTGGCATGGTACAAAACATGTACACGTACACAGTCATACATATAGAATCTATTTCTGTCTCATTATTATAAGCATTTGCGAACAATTCGATATCAATTTTTCAACACATGAGTCAGAAGTGCCACTGTATATTGGAGACTTTATGCACATTGTCTAGAGTCCAATGCACATATACTACATTCTGTGATTTTACCCATAACCCGTTGTCAACTTCAAATCATACATGTATGTACATGTTTACATACATTTTACTTTTTCACACTGTAGGAGCTCAGACTTGCAGAACAACAGGACCAGGTTTGTGCCTTTTATTATGAGCCTTGTATTTACGGGAGTTGCCATGCTGTGTAAGGAGATTGGAGTGACAGCCATCGCAATTTGCGTCATATATGACGTCATCAAAATGATCGACCAATCAAGGTATTTGATGTTATTCGCTTTTCGTGTGTATGATAAACGAAAACTACAATAACATATAAATGACTCGTTAGCTATGGCATTATTATGTTCTCGACTTAAATAGTTACACCTCTTCTGGTTGACCATTATATAATTCACCAATCAAAAAAGGGCAAAAGTTTTACTTGAATTGTTGACCATTAAAGACGATGCTACTTGATACAAAGTCAATGCCTTGAAAAATTCCCACAGAATGTCACCTCTGTATCACCACACAGAAGTTTGCGTAATACTGTGTAGAAAAAAACGTGACTTTTAATAGAATCATTGAAAATGCTGATCATAAATGTAATTTATTTTACGATATTTAACATACAAAAGACTATGTATTCACTTTCTATAAAGTTTGCTTTGGATTTCGAGTCTGAATTGTCAATCCAATCAAAACATCCCTTAAGTCCCTCTTTGAAATGTATACCTAGAATTAATTACAGTAATATTTTATAGATAAAATCATGCTTGCTTAACAAACTGTCTGTTTGCTTTTGACACTCAATATATTAATACACTATCAGACGATATGAAAATATGCATGAAAGTTGTTTAATCTCAAATCTAAACCAGTCAGTAACTTTGATAACCAATTCATGTGAGTTTTCATAAAATGCTGAAAACATGACATCTGATAATATCTTGAAAGCAAGTTGTTGTCAAAGCAATTGCTTTTCTTATTGGCAATTCAGCCACTTATTTCACATTATAAACCTTCTTACAAAATATTTAATCTAAAGTCATTAGATGTTTCATATATTAAATCGAACGTCGTAAGGGTAGTTTGCAAATCGTGTACTGTAAGCAAATCCGCGCTAATTGTTGTGTGATGCTGCTGATCAGTACACAATTCACTGTACAAGATTCACTGTACACAATTTGCTGTACACAATTTTCACTGTACAATTCATTATGCACTATCCTCTGTACACAACTGTCTGTACATAATTCTTTGTACACGATTCACTGTACACGACTCACTGTATACAATCCTCTGTACACGACTCACTGTACACAATTCACTGTACACTATTCTCTGTGCACGATTCACTGTACACGACTCACTGTAAACAATTCTCTGTACACGACTCACTGTACACAATTCACTGTACACAATTCTCTGTGCACGACTCACTGTACACAATTCACTGTACACAATTCTCTGTGCACGATTCACTATACAATATTCTCTGTGCAAGACTCACTGTACACAATTCTCTGAATAGAAACTCGTAAAATATTTAAAACAGTTGTTATGTTTTATCTTGCATTCTCAATTAATACACAATATACACGATAGACGTGATGTGTTTTTGTCAATTTATTGTAAAAAAACTAAATTGTCATTATTTATCTAAACGAATAGTCTATGCTGTCCGTCACCATGCAACAAAACGACCAGAAAATATCTCTTTCATTACTTTTTACGCCAAAACATAATTATACATTGTATTTCAGGATGAAGAAGACGTTGATAGTATCATCTGTCGTCTGTAGAGTCATATCGGCATTTGTTTGGGTAAGTAGTGCTAGAACAAAGCATGTTAAATTAACATTTTTAGAAAATAAATTCCAGTTGAAATGCCAGTATTTCCAGACATTATTATTCATTATTAATACGTCGTGTGCAGCCGTAGTATCTTGTACGCGTAGATATATTACATTTTGTAAAAATGATTTTGAGTGTAAACCTTGTTTGCTGTGCTCGTAGTGAAAATTTTGACCACTTAGTCTAATCAAAAACAATTTTCACTTCTTATTTCTGCATTTTATTGCGGTAGAAATATTTTGTTGTCATTATTTCAGACAATGATCTTGATGAGTTTTCGCATGAGAATTATGGGAAGACGTTTGCCAACATTTACCCAATCGGCAAATCCAGCCTCGTTTTCAGACAGCATGACAACGAGGTAATACAATGCATTTCTTGTTATTTAGGCCGAATGCACGTACGTGCACAGTATTCCTTCTACACTGGGGTCTAATGTAGCATCAACAGCCAGTGTCATTTAGCGACTCCTCCAGCTTTAAGGAGGAAGAGCAAGGATAGATCCCTTGGATAGATCCACTCACATTCCATAAGTTGGCTCGACAGCTTCCTCACATTCGAAATTTTACTAGTCTCTGATGGATTCGAACTCACAGCAATGAGAGGCTGGTGATTACTAGTCGGAGACCATTGCCACTCGACCCACGGAGGCCCCATGAACTGTAAACTACCGCTGGCTAAGTCGATATCAAACTGGAAGCAATTTCAGTATATTAGTATCAAACTGATCTGAAATCACTTTAAGTAGACATTTGTGTTGCTCAATAGGAGCATTATCATTGCGACCTTGGGTTCGCGAGTTCCAACTTTAGGCACGGCATAATGATGTTCTCTGTGACGATTTGGTTGAAGATATTAAATCATTCGTCCTTCGTGACAGATTCCAAAAAAAACATGTGCAGATGTCAGCTGTTAACTGTGGGGAACTAGGTCAGTAATTTTATTCGTGTCAAAATCAATTAACTATAAGTGTTTCTAAATTTATGACAGTGTCATCTAGCACCAAATCACCCACTTTAATGTCGGTACTAGTTTCATATACGTGTTTAGTCGAAAAGAGAACAATAATAACACAGCAGATGACTTTCAAATAATGACTTTGCATTAATATAGCAATCAGGGTATTCAATATCAAGATCACCCTGTTGTAAAGACCGCTTATTTTAGGCCGTTTTTCCATTATTAATTACTTCTACGTTTTAAAAGGACCATCTCAAAATTTTGAACGTAGTTTGGGACACAAATACGATCTTATTAGAAAGGTTTTATGTGTTTCAGACAATTCATTATTTCGTTTTTCCTTCACTTTGTTACATTATAAGATGGTCGACTTACTTAAGACTTTCATCAAAGGTGTCCCCCCCAAAAACAACATTCGCCTATATAAATACACAAACTAGGCAAACGTATTGATACTAGGGACTGAAGTGTCGAGCCAGCGTCGCGCGTACGATTATCGCTAAGGATGTTTGAATTATAATTTTTAAACAGCACAGAGCAGTCACTAAAAGTGACAAATATGAATTATTTTTTTAATCACAATAAAGGGAAATGCTGAAATGGACAATCTATTATAATATTTCCAAATGGAGTCTATTTATTTGAATATTTATTGATAGTTTTTTTTTATTATATTTTTATTAGTATCTAGTCTTAATATCGCAGGCTGTGTTTCGTTTTTTATTGCTTTAGTGGCATATTTCACCTTTGTGTGGGAAATAGAGGTCACAGTCTGAGCAGACTAATGATATAATACAACGTTGCTATAAAAATTATTCGTATTTTTTATCACTTTATTCGCAATTTGATGAAATTATCAAGATCTTACAATTTACGATATGAAGAAATACATTTATTGCTTATAAAACACGCATTAGTACGACTTGTATAAATTGGTCCGAATATTTATTTCAAACAAAATTGATATATATTTCATACCATGATAAATGACCAGAATATAAAAATGCTCTAAATGACAAAACAATCCTATTTTGGCACAATGAAATTGTCATCACAAAGTGAAATACAAATTATCCAATTTTAAATAAATTTATTAAATTTTACCCAAGCTTGTAATTGTAGAAAATTCCGATTTAATGCAAATCGTTATAGGGCGTCATCGTGAAGGCATCACTTATGATGCATAGGCTTATGTAGATACATTAAAACCTCGATATTAAGAATATGTTTGGGACCACACAATTTGAGTTTTTATTGGTCACATGATCAAGTTGAAACATAGCGGAAATATTGAAAATCGAACCGTAAATAAGCGGTCGTTATAATGAGGTAGTCTGAATATTGAAGAGACGAACTTGGACTAAAGACTACACGTGAAAAGAGACCACATAGATTTAAAGATCAGTAGTTTTATTTCCCAGTTTATGTGAACCTCTGAATAAAGACCTCATCTACAATAAAGACCATTTATAAATCTCTTGAGAAAGTGGTCTTTACAGATAGGACCTACGGTACATCAAATAATTGTATTCAATTACATCGGTAAAACTAATTTATCATCTCCATATAAATTTTCATGAGTCAAGTTTGGAAACCGTACACAAGAAGATACCCGTTTACTAGTATTAAGACCGGCCTCTCGGTCCAAACTGTGGTTTTATTATCGAGGTTTTACAGAGTACAAAATTGTGCCATGTTTTACTGTTATCGCTTTTACGTGTCTTTTTAGCTATATTTGTCTTATGAGCAAGTTTATGTATGGTCAAATCAGAATTGACGAACAATGCTTAAAACCACATAGAAGTACAGTGCAACCTCTCCAGAGCGCCCCTCTTTTGAGCGACAACATCCCTTCAACTACGGCATGATTTTTCCCGCTGTACGATATTACTATTAATTTAACTATTCTAGAGCAACAACCTCTCAACAACAACAACAACATAATTTTGCTTCTCCCAAAGGGTGTTGCTTCGGAGAGGTTGCACTGTACATATACATGCATTTCTGTTACCATTAACCTTAAAAGCAGGCTCTAATTCTATCAAAACTGAGTGTTAGTTACCATAGATTTTCAATCGTTTGTTCGAAATAGTGAATAATTTGACAGTGTATTGAGTTTTTATTCACATAAACACAATAAACCATAATTAAAACATAATAAAATTAACTGATATAGAACTTGTTACATACAATTAGATTTCGTACCAATGGACAACAGACATAGGAAGCACTAAATCATTTAAAAATGACAATTGTACATTAAAAAAGGATGAAATGAAACGTTGATTTTATGATTTTACAATATGATGGACTGTTATGAAAATAAGTAATTGTTTGATCTAAGCGATATGGTTTGATTTAAAGGGGCCATGCACTCGTGTCTAAGGTAAAAAGGTCATCTCTTACTCGTACACTACATGTACCGCATTCATCTGTCTGATAAAATTTATTACCCCTTGAACTTATAATATACAGTGAAATCTCATTAAGCTGTTATTTTACATCTTAAAAAATGAGCACCTCCAATGAAGACCATTTTTATCATATGGTTACAGAAGATGGCCTTGATAAACATGTTTGACTATATCTCACAACTTTTTTGCATCCTAGAGCCGAAATAATCAAGAGATATCTAAATCTTAAAAATAAGGATTAGCAATTAGCAATAAACCATTTGCACTTAAGCTATGATGAATATATACAATGTACTGTTTATTGTTGTTTTTCTCGTAAAGCAAATCCACGATTTGAATCAATATCTAACATCCGCGAACTGATTTTCACGAACTTACCCTAAGATACATATAAATACATATACTTTATATATTTTCTAATCATTAAATTTTCATGATTTTATTTTTTCCCTTTGTTTTGACTCACGCATACAGCAACATTAAAAATTTTCATACACGCGAAAAAAAAATATGCAGCATAAAACATATAACTTCGATATACGTATATATCTTAAGATATATCAATGTTGTGACATTTTGATTACTTGAAACATTCTATAGTTTGGTGTAACCTTTTTGTACTTAAAAGAGGTATTCTAAAAATGAAACAGTAAACAAAATCTTCTACCATTTGCATTGTACAAAACACCACGAGTTTGTACCAATCGTTTATGGATTTAATTTTAGACAATACCAATAATTGAGAAGCGCTAATTTTCGTACCTCATCGAGGATCGCATACCATCAGCGTGTGTGATCAACAGGTTTAGACTCTAAAGGTGAATTACGTTACTAAATGTCCCTCGCATCAACATTATGTAACATTTATCGTCTTGTAATAATTAGTTGATGTGAGAATGTTTACTTTATGTTGCGGTTTCTCGAAATAAAGTTTATCTAAAATGCTTCCGTACATGCTATATGTGTAGATTAGAATCAGGACACAAAAGGACACTGCAATAAAGAATAGGTTTTAACGACGTGCGATAAAGCGATTTAGTTTTATTATGTGACGGAATAAATCTACAGTAAAACCTCACTTAGCGAAACGCTTCTTTATGAAGACAATCTCATTGTAAGGGCTACTTATCTAGGGACATTTTTTTTCAATTTGTCATTATACTTCAAGTTGATGATATAAATACCGTTTTTTGCGGTCTCAAAAGCGGTGATAGTATCAGAATTTTTTTCTTCATCATGACAATGCTTAAACAGATGATGACTGATGCTCAAAATATTAAAGAATTAAGAAAGAATTAAATTTCAATATTTTTATACAACAAGCGAGGTTCTGTCGTTTTATCGCGTACAACTAAGTTTCATATTTGTCAAACGCCAAAATTGAACCTATGAAAATTCTATGAACTCATTAATTATACAGCAGCCATGTAAAGAGTTCCGAGTTATGCAGCATCTTATGTCTTTTATGCAATGAAACATCATAATTAACCTAATTTGACGTATATTCCAAAGTTATATCATTAACATATTATTGAAAATACAGTCATTGCATTGTGTTTGCAATCACTAATCATGTAGTTCATAGGCCTAGTGATCATTTGCACGGCATGATTCTAAAACTGAAGACAAAACTCACGCTTTACCAAACTAATCGTTCTTGTAATTATGCATTTACGAGCTCTTTTGAAGTTGAGGCCATTTGATTACTAAATATAGTTAAATTTGTAAATGCGAGGACGAGATATTTCCCTATTATCAAACTAAACATCAGCTTATTCCAGTTCATGCGCTGAATCATCAGTTTAGAATTCATCGCATAATTCTACCAAGTATAAATAATATTTTCAGGGCCTCATAGGTATACGTAAAATGTGATAATTCTACACTCATAAATTTCATTTTTCCCTAATGCACATAATTATTTACGTGATGCACAATATTTAGTTACAATTTACGATAATGTTCTGTCAACACAACGATGATATTTAATGCTTTAAACACTCCAGGTCTGTCATTGTTGGCATGTCTTAACACAAAATCTGACTCACTTATAGTAAAATTTTAATTTATGTACGTAATGCACAGATTATATGAAGATTAATGTGCATCTTCGTTGCTCAGCCGTTGTTGCCATTTTGTAACAAGTATGACGTTATCTTAGAAGAAAAACGACACCTCCCACGGAAAACATCACGAAACATGAAACTTTTGACTGAATAAATGAAAAGTTTTCTGTACACCCTGTACAAAGCTGACTCTTCACTCTTTTTTATTTTCTTCAATATCAAACTGTATCATCTGTCTGTCTGTCTGTCTGTCAACGTGTGCTTGATTTTATCAGTCCTACTTACGTTTTTTTTCACATTGAGTAATGGTTCTGAATCAGTCTTGCTTATTTACATCACGAACTATATCACTATATTATATTTTTATGTATAGCAGTCATGTGTATACGCTGTAGATAAAAAATTTAATTTCATATTATGCTGGTATCACTTCGCAAAAATGACTTAAAATTGAATGCTTATTAAAATATAAATCACCACAGGTGTTACAGCTAGCTTAAATGGTTATGACGCATGAATTGCATTTGTATTTTATGTAGCAAATGACTCTTGTGTCGTATTTTTGCAACATCTCTAACAGCGCCACAAAGTCCGATTTATTTTTTTTTATTTTGGTGTTTGTAAGTCAAATCGTCGTATGAATACAATATGTATGCCGTCAATTCCAATGAAAATAATTTATTACGCTGCTTTTATAAAAACTACAGATGCACCCCTGCACGTAAGTACGCCATTCCTATTGATTAGTATGATTAAAACATTTGAAACCCTGTCTTTGAAAAATTAAATCTTTCATAGTTCTTATAGAAAACATATGTTTAAAACGTATGCATTAAGGTTTTTCATTGACAAGTTTCATTCAACTCTCAACTAAAGAAGCCTCCGTGTCGGATTAATTTCCTAACTGCTGGTCCTGGATACCGATCTGACACCCACGAAGAATTTGCAATAAATGGTTTGCGTAAGTTCAAGTGGTGTATCTGCCACTGTTCTGTATAAAGATTATGGTAATGGAATCAATTGGATGGTTTCGATTGACATATCATATATTAGCCATCACAGATACATTTAGCAATTTTACGCCTGGTTGAAACTGCAAAGGGATTTACACCAAAGCTGATTACAGCGTCATTCAGAAAAATACTAGTGCTTTTGATATGTATTCCAACTTGTTCCACAATGATAAACTTAGGGCAATGTTAAAATATTTAGTTGTTGACCTGGCACAAAATTAGAAGACTAAGGACACTCCAGATACACGGCTCCAAAAAAATGAAACTTAGAATGTCGAGACTCTTATAGTATGAAAACAATGAAAACAAATTAATTTGCCAATGATCTGATTTCAAATGCATGTATAATGTAACACGACGTGCTATTCTCACGACACCGTTTTTTCATGTAAATAACTCGACGTGCACAGCGCAGCAATGTTACGAAATAATTATTCTGTTTCCATGTTTTGATCTATTTTTGAAATTACGCGCGAAGTATGCATTGGGCGAAAAAAATGTGAAGCGTTCCGAATACTATAAGTCTTACGAGATCCCGAGGGCAGAATTCTGTCCGCATTTTGATCAAAATTGACCTATCAACGTCCGGGAAAGTTTAGGACATACAGAATCAACGGGAACCGGTTTATATAAAATCCCTGATTTGAAGTTGTTTCTCTGGAAAATTGATCAGATACCTGACCGTGTCCGCCAAAGTTGGACATGAAATAGTATCATCTTAGATATTCGAGCAAAAGAATGATCTCAAAGAGACCTTTTAGTGACTAGTTTGAATAAGGACTCCATATTGACAATTTTAGCTTGACACATGCTTACAAATTCAATTACTTATCATTCTAGATGGATGACATACGGGTATCTATGGACATATAACCTCTGGTTGTTGTTGTCACCGTTTTCGTTATGTTACGACTGGCAACATGGGAGTATTCCACTTATTGAGAATTTGTCGGATACTCGTAATCTAGCAATCATCGTCTGCATCACTGTCCTGTTGTACATTTTATACCAGACAGTAAAGGATTGGAAAAGTGTACTTTACAAAGTAAGAACTCAATATTTATAGTTTGAGGGTTGGTCCAGAATTGTTGAGATGATGATTTGAATTTAAAGACAGAAAACGAGGATATTTTACATCCAGCTTTACGTAGTTTGATCTGTTCACAATATGATTTTAAGCTGTAAACTGAACAAATTAGAAAATGGTATGACTTGTACTTCTGAAACAACCCTCGTTTGTATCAAAATATTTGAACATAAATGTATTTTTCGATGTATATTTTTCATGGTTTATTTCGTTTTATGATAAGCCGACAAATATATCTTCCGTATATTTTATGAAAATATAAAAGTATAAATATTCGTACATTTCACGACATGCAATATTTTTCGCATACGTTTTTAAAATGTACAAGAGTGAAATTTAAGCGCATACACGAAAGCGTGGGTGTGGGTGGTTCACGCGTGTGTGCATTCGCCACAAATGATCTCTCTTCGGGAAGTATATCGACAAACAAATCAACATTTGATCTAAGCGTGTATGAATCATATAGTATTTACTTAAGTTTTTACCCAGTGTTTACATCACCTCAGTAACTCACGCGAAGAAGAGAGATTCAAATGTCAAGCTACCTGCTCTGGTTATTGGATGATATACTAAACATGTTAAATATCTTTATATATTGACAGACAGACGATGAAAGATCTCCAAATAATCTGTTGTTGATGGCAATAGCCATGACTATAATTCCGTTTGTTCCGGCTTCCAACTTACTTTTCCCTGTTGGATTTGTCCTTGCTGAACGGGTTTTATACATACCAAGGTACAAATCTATCATTATTAATCGTTGTTTTTATTATAACGTTATCATAAATGACCATTTTTATAATTATTATCTTAATTATAACCTGCATCAATAAAAGCAGAGAAGCATTAGCACTTGCAGGAGCAGCTGGAGCAGAAACGGCAAAAGCAGCATAAAAAGCAAAAGCAACATCTAAAAAGCAAAAGCGCCAAAAGCCGCAAAAGCAGCTAAAACAGTAGCAGAAAAAACAACAGTCACAAGAAGAATAGTTGCTAAAACAAGAACAACAACTACAGCAAAGAACAAGCAGCAGTTCCAAATCTTTGAGATTTTTAGCTTGTTTTTATAAGAGTTTATCAATTATTTCGGTACACAACCTTTGTACCATTTTTTCATTATTTCAGTATGGGTTTCTGCATGTGTGTAGCTATTGGTATCTTCAGGGTGTATGACAGGTGGCCGAAGTACAGTTATCACTTGATGTCAGGTACATCCGTCTTACTGGTTCTATTGTTGGTTAAAACATGGAAGCAGAACATGATATGGGAATCCAGAGAGACTCTGTTCCGGTGAGTCTTACCTAAACCCCACCAACCCAAGACCCATCCAACGTAACAACATACAAAACATGGCGGACAAAACAGTTTTCCCGAAAGCACCGCCTTGGTCTATAGCGAAGCTACAAGGGGTTTGCAAATACGCAGAAATGCAAAATCAGAAATTCGTTACAATGTTGGTTGGCTCGGTCTGTAAAGTGAAGGACTGTCAATGTTGCGGTAGAATGTGACTCGTGTTTCTACGTTACAATATGACAGAACTTATAACAGAACTAAAACTGTTAATGCACGGTCTTACACAGCATACAGAATAATCTTCTCGATGTATCAGATGTGCTGTATGTGGTCACTGATAATGTAACGCGATAGGTTTACAAATACATTTTTTTCACTGGGGTTTAACACCGTTTTTCAACGATTTTTCAGTTATATACTGCGGCCGGTTCATCTAGCCAGTTTTCCTTGACTATATACTAACCAGTACTAACTTACCTTTTCACAAGGAGCCGGCAACTTCTCCACATATGCAGGAAAATGGACATGTCAAATTTTCATAGAAGGGTATGACCTGCCGCGATCGGGATTTGAACCCAGAGCGCCGGGTTGCAAGTCCAGCGCACTACAAAAACAAACATCTAACTAATAACACATCGTTCCATATGTACAGTAGATTGATCAACATTTAATTCATTGAACAATAAACTTTCTGCACCGATATAAAAAAGCCGGAAAAGTTGCCAAATGATTCTGGCTCTTGGTGCGACGTTTAACCCCAGTGGACCATAAACAAACATATAAAAGACATACAGAAAGTTGTTCGATTGATTGATAGTTTATTGATTTTAATTTTGAACCTAAGCTTCCGAGTCAAACTAAACAAAATGAAGTGTTGTTTTTAAACAAAATATAGAAAAATCAGACACGGTAAGACTTATGTCTATCTGCAGTTTGTTCAAAACTTTAATTTTTATTTGACTAAGATTAGGTAATAGCGAATGGGTTTCACAACGCAGAATAATTTTCTTTTTATAAACCCGATCAGTCTTCGATTGTGTACCTTTATCATTGAACGTTTTCGTAAAGTTACCACAATACATATTTTTTATTTGTCTTGGCTAAACCTAGTAATGGGATACAATAACTCATTCAATACAACTTAAAATAAAAGTTAACAAACTCTTGAGATGCGCCCTGATACGATTAAAAAAATCAACATTACTTGAAGTTTGTATGCAAATATTAGTGCTTTCCCATCGGGAGAAATAAGACGACTAAATGAGTGACTTTTGATGTTTATATTATAGTCAATGATTGATTGATTGATAAGTCATGGAAAATCCAGTAGAACAGAGTTTGTTTTGTTTTTATGTGACTTATTGTCACCTGGGTTTACGCCGTTTTTAAACAATTTTTCAGTTATATACGGCGACAGGTTCGCCTAACCAGTTTACCTGGACTGTATACTAACCCAGTACTAACTTACCCTTCCACAAGGAGCCGGCAACCTCTCCACATATGGAGGAAAATCGACATCTCCGGCTTACAAGTCCAGCGCACTAACCACTAAATCACGGCCAGTAGAACAGAGGCCCCAAAAGTGAAACATTTTTTGTCCCATTTGGCTTTATTTAGAGTTGCATCTTGTCGGCTGTATCAATAAATTGAAGCGGAAGCATGAGCAGTGCCCTCGGGTGGGCATTTGTACCGTTTATGACATAATGCAGCGGTCGTTATGTTCGGATTCGCGGTAAATACAGGTTTGTCTGTATTAAGATTATAATGTACATGTACACGGAGTTGGATGCATTAGTTTTTAAATATTTCGTGTCAGGTATTTGGTGTCACTGATTATTTGTCTTTACATTGGGGATGAATCGTGCCGGTACACTTCGCGTACAACATTCGTTATATATGCACCATTTACTTAGACGGGCGCATATCACAATAATACATTGTATTAAGAAATTACCCTTCACCATAATCATAAACTATTTGTTATCAGTAACCGTAGATCTGTCATCGGCAATTTTGTGTATGTTCTCTGAATATTGGTACATAAAACACGGTTATAGTGAACTCGGATATAGTGAAGAATCGGATACAGTGAAGTATGTATTCTTCTCCGAACAAACATTCAATTCTTTGTTATGAACATGGTAGTAAAATATATGATTATATTGAAGTAATGATCCACAGGAATTCAATATAACCGTGTTCTACTGTATTTAAAAAGTTATCAGACAAAAAAAAATTTGCAATGAAGTGGTATGCAGTTAAACCTCATGATAAAATTACTCTTACTTTCAAATTGAGAAAAAATGCGCGTCTTTTTTTAAATAGAAATCCTCAGCAATCTTCGAAGAACAACCGACTTGCGAGCTGGATACCTCTAAAAATTGGTCGAATTTTTGAAAAATAAATGATTCGTCGCAAAGACGTTATGAAGAATTATGGACACTCCTTTTACTTGTATTGTTATAACTCAACAGTGCTGCTTTAATTCTTATACAATTTGAACACCTAAAATTTCCCTTTTCTTGTATTACAGATCTGGATTACAAGTACTTCCACACAATGCTAAGGTTCATTTCAACTACGCCAACTTTCTGAAAGATAGTCAGTTGATAGACGGGGCTATTTATCACTATAAAAGTGCAATTAGGTAATTAAATAAACCTATCTAACACTTATAGGCAACTAAATGTATATCTAAAGTAAAAGCTATCAGAGTTAACTGTTTTGTGATATTTCATACGTGCTTGCTCTTGGCGAATATTTTATTTTCTGATATTGACAAAGGAACCTCTATTATCCGACCAAGTCCGGATCGGAGAAAAGTCCAGATTTGAATTTTGTCTGGATTATAGAAGTATCTTTGAGAGTAAGAGAAGTTTTTTACAATACGTTTTGAATAAAACATCTTACAAGTTTGTCAGATTAAAGTGATTTCTGAATTAGAGTTGTCCTGTTTAGAGAGGTCCTGTTTAGAGTTGTCCTGTTAAGAGTTGTCCTGTTTAGAGAGCCCTGTTTAGATGGTCCTGTTTAGAGTTGTCCTGTTTAGATGGTCCTGTTTAGAGAGGTCCTGTTCAGATGGTCCTGTTTAGAAAGGTCCTGTTTAGATGGTCCTGTTCAGAGAGGTCCTGTGTAGAGGGTCCTGTCTAGAGAGGTCCTGTTTAGAGATGTCCTTTAGAGGGGGTCCTGTTTAGAGGGGGTCCTGTTTAGAGAGGTCGTGTTTAGAGAGGTCCTTTTTAGAGAGGTCGTGATAAGAGTCAACATTATACTATATCTTATTCTTCCATCGTATTGTTATCATATCCTTGCATTGTACTATTATCTTATTCTAGCTATGATGATAATTATGCTAGCGCACACAACAATATGGCCACCCTGTTATCTGACGACACTGAGAAAGAGTGGCATCTACGGCAAGCTTTAAAAATTCAGTCCAATCATCATGGTGCACATATTAACTTAGGGACCCTTCTTTTGTAAGTATATGTAGATTCAAATATTTTAACAATACTCAAACACAGAGACTATTCCAATATTTGAGAGCATCCCCGTAATAAAACAACTTATTTTCTAATACATCTAATATATCAACGAGTTTCTAATATTTCTTCTATAATTCAATTTGACTTCAACATAAGACCTAAATCTTTTTGGTCCCAAAATATTCAGAACCACTCTCAACTTTTAATCTATAAAGGAAAAAATATATACCAGTAATCTGTCATATAAAATTCTGTAACAGCGTATAGTGTTTATGTGAAACACGTTTCAAAATGGCCAGTTTTTTTAGTATCAAACCGTTTAATTCCGTTCAGCTGACTGAAGCAGTTTTGTTGATACGGGTGACTGGTACGAATAGCGCTGAAATTGCATATAAAATACAAGAACACAATCCTGGTATTATAAACTTCAGTAATCGTGGACAGAGAAGTGTTGGAATTGATTATTTGACTAAAGCTGTGGAGCTAGATCCATCAGATGACAAAGCATTAACAACTCTAGCTAGTTTTCTTGTAGAAGTCGACAACCTTACAGAAGCTGAAGACTACCTAAGAAAAGCCACGGAAATCAATCCATCATATTACGAGATTTATGTACAGTATGGCTTATTGTACAAAAAACAAGGTTAGAAGTGACCACGGAAGGTTTTGGTTCATTCATGTGTTTTCTAAGTTCTAGAAACTTCATTAGTTGACGCATTGACTCCCGAACTCAACTGGTATTAAAAAAATTAACATTTAAAAGTAAATACCCAAGCCGTTGCATTAAGAAGAAATCATGATCTTGAATTTATGAAAATATTGTCCAACGATCGATAGAAATACAGTAAAACATGTTTGCAACCACCAGCGAATAAAGACCATCCTGTGAATAAAGGCCAGTCTTTGAAAAACCGGCACTAATTATTTAGGACAAACTGACCACAGAAAAAAGGTCATCCGTTAATAAAGGCCACATTTTGTCTTCTCCAAGCGTGGCCTTTGTTCACAGGCTTGACTGCAATTTTGAGTCAACAAATTTTACGAATTTATATTCAAATAGACTTTTATATGTTTTTATCATTTTAGGCCGTCACAGTGAATCAGCTAAATCTTACAAGAAAGCATACAACCTGGATTCCAGTCAACACGTGACATTGGTCCACGCCGCGCATGCGCACCAGCATCAAGGAGAGTTTACAGAGGCTGAAAAATTATTGAAAAGGTTTGGCATTTTGTTAATCAATATTTACGAAAAACACTAACAGAAGCAATGATCATCTGTGAAATTTGGTGGTTTTAGCTAGATATTTAGGATCTAAACTTTAGATACACGATTTTTATCATTTATCGAAGTTTGATGAAAATACGAAAAAAGTAATATCAAGATGTATTAGCAATACATGCTTAGGTCCTCAGATATGTAAACATTTTACCATTAAAATGCTAGATTTAGAACTACATTGTCCACTTAAGAGTGTTGATATATCTTTTTTTTGTTTTTCTCCGTAGAGCTATTGATATAAAACCAGACATGAACACGTTTGAACAGTTAGCTGTTCTGTATTACAAAGCTGGTAGAAAAGAAGATTCGATGGAAGTGTACAATCACATAGAGAAGATGGGAGATAACTCTACAGACACAATATTTAGACACGTACGTGTTGTCACAGAACTGTTACCAGGCGTGAAAATGTTCTTGGTTTCCGCTGACACAACTGACCCATTTTTTTCTACCGATCCTTGACTTATTTTTGGTCTTCGTCCATTTTTGTCTTTTCGATATTTTCATGTAAACAATACCTCCGAGCTCCAAAGAAAAATATTTGAAAATCTGCATTTTTCTAAAATAATTTCTAGCCAGAATATTTACAAGTTACATTGATTGTTCATCAAATGCTTGTAAAAGAACAAAATGTACATGATAACCCAACGTCTTTGTCTCTTTCTTAATTCCAGGCTAAGCTTTTGGCAGCTGAAGGTAAACTGGAACGTGCTGAAAAATTGATGTACAGAGCTATGTACCAGAATGAATCACACGTAGAACTTCTGCAAACATTCGCCAAATTAAAGATCAGGCTACAACAATATGCAGAGGTAATTTTAAAAAAAATACTTTGCGCACTGATACAAAGCCAGTCAAGTATTTTGGTTACTTGTTTTATTCTGAATAGCGAACGGATCTTAGAATGTACCCGTTGCGGAAATGTCAATGTTTTGCGTGCGTGATACACTGCAATTGTCGGAGACTCCATTTTACTGACAATTCTTTTAGAAAATCGATTTCTGTATGATGAATTAACCTGTGCTTTAAACAACTTCCCCGATGCCCAGGGCCAATAAAGCCTGCTTTGGACAATCACAAAGTAACCAACGTTTGCATTAAATAAATAGGAAATAAGTAAAAGTTTATCATTTTACGGCTACTTTCGAAGTACTGAATCTGGTTTATGTAAGCATTCTTGCCAATATTTTCAGGCAGTTGACTTGCTGACAAAGGCTATACGTTTGAGTACGATTTCCAGGGATGACAATACGCTTGAACACTTGTACTTTGATAGAGGCAACTCTTACAAAGATTTGGAACAGTATGAAAATGCCTTGCTGGTATGTATGAACACTACATCAAGACAATATAACAGAATCATTATTTGCGTCGGAGATGTATGTTCCATTAGGGTTTTGGGGGGGGGGTTGGCGTGTTTTGGAGAAGTTAGTAATTTCAGGAAGGTGGGATTTGTTTTTTTCCAAAAACCATTTTTAGCTCTAAAACACATATACAAACGTTTTGACCAACGTCAAGCATATTCAAAAGAAATGTAAAAAAAAAATGGTAAATTGCTCACCGTGTATAGCTGAAATACTGTTGACAGACGGTTTTTAATCCAAAACAAATTGACAAAGAAACCACAATATTCAGCACAGATTACGTAATAATTCAACACAGAAGCTATAAGAATACAAATGTATATTTCAGGATTTTGAAGCCGTTTTGAGAATTAATCCTCGGCGGGTATCGGCACATGGAAATTGTGGAGCTATCTATCACTTGAATGTAAGTTAGATTGAGCAAAATAAGATTTCCATTAATTTTCAAAATTAGGTTTATGAATTGAACTGATTTCGATCAAAATTAAATTTTCCGAGCCTCCAAATTAAGACGTGCAATAGTAGAATTTAAATGTTATATGAATTTCTTAGTGTATTTTACTTTGTAGATATTCTTGCGCACATCTTTGGTAAGGTTTCTGTTGATTTTATGTTTGTGTATTGTTTTGTATGCCGTCAAAACCTGAGAACAAACGTTACCAATAATGAACAAGCAATTTATGGCTTTTGAAAAGTTGGCCTTTGATCTTTTGCAGATTTGTCCCTTAAGCACATATATATATATTTCTAAGATTTACTACATCAATTGACGTGATTCTAGTTCAAATGATGGTCTTTATTCACTGACGGTCATTTACTCGGGTTTGACCGCATACATATAGTATAATACGGCTTTTATATCATCCTACATTTCCTTTGTGATTGGTCCAAGCTTTCTAAACTTTCTCCATATATTCAAGCGTTATATCTATACATGTGTTCATGTATCTAACATTTGTCTTGTCTCTTTTTAACTACTCATTTGTCTTCAGCGTGTTAGTTACATCAGTGTGTTGTGTGGGGGATGGGTGTATAAGCGTGTGATCTGTATGAATAGTTTTACTGATTGTTATTCATTTATTTTATGAAAAATTCCGTGCAATCGAAGATTCAAGTTAAAATGTGCATTGCTATTGCATAGCTATGATATTGAACTGAAAATAAGCTAAGCTGTAATTATCTAATTGTCTAATTTAATGCGTAAAATCCAAATTAATGTCCTGTTCATAAACCACGCTCAATTATACGTGTAAAACAAGACATTTACAAACTCTAAATATGAATAAATATTTACAGGGAGACGTTAAAAAGGCCAAGTTTCATTACAAGACGGCGACTAAAATAGACCCGGAAGATAAGATTATCCAACGGAATCTGCTAAAACTCGAACGACTTCTTCACCAGCGCGGAATGGCGGTCGACTGATGGTGCTGCATCGGAGATCTGAAATCTGAGCAATACAATCAAAATGTGGATAAAACTCTCGAACATCCGCGGCGATGATGCAAGATAGCAATCATGTTCACGATGGTTCAACAAGGAGAAGTGCGGCTAGTGATGGGATATCGGTTAAAAATCTACAATAGAGTATCGGTTGGAATTTGTTTGTTTACTGATGTGATAAATCAGTCTAATGATCAGTCCCAGTCATCTTCTATGTACAATACACCAATACATATATGCCATGTTGGAATATATAAGTTTATATATTGAATCTAAACTCGAGATTTTCTTATATTCAGAGGCGGGTTATAACTCGAGATTTTCTTGTAATCAGAACCGGGTTATATAAACAATTTGAACCCTCAAACCCGAAATATGATCAAAATACAATGAAAATGTTGAAAATACGGAGAAGAAAAGGGTGTTAAAGATCATGATCGTAGAGACTACAAATATTTGGTAACAACAGTAAAACCCCTCATCTAAGAAGTTCTACTTTAAGACCACATCATTACAACGACCACTTGTTTCCAGACTGTTTGCTACAATTTCCCTATTTTTTCATTTTAGTAATTAGTCTGCGTCAGTATTATGACGTTCTTAGGGCCCAGAGGTGGTATTAATATCGAGGTTTTACTCCAAACTAAATCAGATGCATGGAAACTTTGGAATTTTCCCTTGCGGAAGGACCAGAGGTGCGACGATAATACGACAACGTTTATACGTTTGATGAATGGCTGTTTTAATGACGCAATTTATATCTAGAGTTGTCGTTATTTATCATTCACATACAGAAATTAACAATGACGAACGCTGTGTTACATCTTAAACTACTGCTATCTGACGTCATGATTATACATTATGTGTAACCGGAACTACCTCCAGTATGGTGTGAACATACGTCATTGTAAATGACGTCACGTGTTTTTACTGCAAACAAAATGTATTGTTAATCTTATTTAAAATCTTAATTTTACAATATAGTCAGTATTTACACTTTTATCATATTTCAAATATATTTGATATACATTAGCATTGTATGTATTTTTTAAGCAATTCGCTTTATTAGCCCCTGTTAGCGACTATATAGTAGAACATGATGATGGGGAATTCCTAGGGTCCCTAATATTGACTCATAAATATATTTTCACTGTATCCATTACATTGAAATAAGGATGAACATGATGGGGAAAATAATTATTTCATCTTTTCGATACCTCACTATAACCGAACTTATTATAACCGTGTTTTACTGTATACACAGCACATATATATGCCTAGTTTTTTTTCAAATACACCTATACGTGGTAATTCTAAATATATTGTGTTGTTTTTATTATAAACGGTGTCACAATGACCTCTTAGATTAAAGTTTAAAACGACATCACAATTACACACTTTTTGTGGTGTAAATGTGCCGTAATAGTCACTGGTTTTTTTTATTTACAAAAATGCAGATAAATGATCGTATTTTATTACTTTTATATATCTTCTCGCTATGTGTATAATGAAGATGAATCTGGTTATGAAGGGAAATGCATGAAAATACGGCGGCATGACTTTCTTCGGAAAAATCCACGGTATTATTTCAGGACCGACGTAAATTACATTTTGTAAGTGCCAGTAAACAATGGCATGCAGCCAAGTGCCATCAGCATTGCACCTAAATGACTAACAATCTGCATCTGGATTGATTGCAAGTCGAAGATCAAAACATCCTAACGCTAAACAATGTCAGCTGACCAATCTTTAAGCACTACACATAACAGCCAACTGATCTGATAACCAAACATATACATATTGTCCATTATATTAGGTACGATTTGTTAAATATTGTCCATTGAGGTGGATTGTTCAGATGACACCATGGTCACGTGAGCACAGATGTGAAGCTTACTAGCCAATGTAATTTTTTTGGACCTGAGGGAATACCTATAAATTTGTTTCAAAACGCTTCATGCATACATCATTTACGTTGATAGTTCTTCGAACTTTGAAATGTAGGCTTTTAACCGGCTTGCCTTAGTGTTAGATTCCAGAATCAGTAGTTTGGTTACATATAATTTACTCTGGTAAAGAACAGACTTTAAGTTAAACGGCAAATGATGTTGTTGTAATACTACAGTACGCATTTGCAATGGGATACCGGTCGCTTCATACCATACTTTGATGTAGATCCATGTCTTTAGCCATGACGACTTAAAGATTTTTATTTTATTTATATTGAGGAAGAAACTTTGATTGTCTCCTCAGGGGAAAGACTCATCAGTATATAGATATAGCTGAGTATCCATTCATTGCCCGTACATACATGCATCCATCGGCTTGGTCACGTTTTTGTCATAGTGGACAAGATAATGGCCGACATCTTTCTCCTGTTTTGAAATATAAATTAAATTCAGCGAAACCAGTGTGAATATTTAAAAAATGACACATTTTAATTCATTTTACTTATCAGGCAAGCACTGAATGATTCGCCCAATAGTTATTAATAGTCGGTTTATTGTATTAGGAGAATCATTAGAAAGAGACCATTCTTTGGAGCTTATTTGTATGGTTCGTGACCAGGTTGTAGATATCACAGGGGGCTAGCACATTGAAGGGATTGTGCATAATAGTGTATTAGGCTTAAAATGGCCACACGAACCAAAAACACCTATATTACATATATACATATACAAGGGTTACAACTTCCCAAACGACAGCTTCTATACCAAGTTTGTTAATCACTACGCAACTTTTCAAAAATCGCTCTTATTTCTAATATCTGGTGTCTACAGATGCCTAATACATTATGCTACACATAACCAATAAACATTTGGTCCAATTCAAGACGATGAAGCAGGTATTTAATCTTTTTCCTTCGAAAAATCGTCAATTTCGTTTAGTTGAACGCCACCTCGCAACACCAAATTGATCAGAATTACCATAGTAAATGCACCTTCAAACAACAGGTACAGTAATGACAACACATGCTTACTATAAATTTTACTAAAATACACTGATTCAGCACAAAAATGTAATCCAGGAACGTTCTATTCACGTTCAATACACAAAAATTGTTGCATGCTTGAAACTTCAAATATCATGATGCAGTGACCTTTGCCCCGTAATCTGTTTGTAAGCGGACGTTTCATTGGCTGAATCATAATGGTGAAGCGAGGTGGAAATCTATGTCGGAGTCGACGATTTTGTTAATTTTACGTTGAGTTGACCATTCCTGTATTATTCTTTTGTGCCGGATCAGTGTATTTCAGAGACATTTATGGTTAGCACGCGTTGTCATTCCTCTATCTGTATTTAGTATGGTAATTCTGATCAATTTAGTGTTGCGAGGTCGCGTTCGACTAAACGAAATTGACGATTTTTCGGAGGGAAAAAGATTAAATATCTGTTTCATTGTTTTGAATTGGACAAAGTGCTTACTGGTTATGTGTAGTAAAATGTATTAACTATCTGTAGACACCAGTTATTTGGCATTTAAGCGATTCCTTAAAAAGTTACGTAGTTGTAAACAAACTTGGTACAGAAACTGTCATTTTGGAAGTTGTAACCCTTGCATATGTATATATATGATATATGTGTTTTTGGTCCGTGTGACCATTTTAGGCCTAATGCGCCATTATACTCCATCCCTTCAACGTGCTAGCCCCCTGTGGTAGATATGATAGTCAGGCTTGCGGAACATCATTGAACCCCGTCGTTGTTTTCTATTTGCGCCAAAATCATATTTTGTACTGGAGTGAGTTTAACGTCATTTTGGCGACATTTTCAACATTAGCGATATATGAAGACCCTAGGCGAACAGCTCGGTAGAATCACCGAACATCCGTAAGCTAGCTGTTCAGCTTCATTACATGTGAATTACTTCGCATTTACAATGGTGAGAGCCTAGCGACTAGCCTATGAATCCTATGACAACAATAGCTCTTATTTCCACATTTTGCAAACTTAAGTATTTGTCCTAGAAATACCGATATTGGGAACACCAAGGATGGAATGCAAAGTGATAAAAAATACAGTGTTAACTGTATCAAGACAAAAACTACATTGACAAAAGCATCTTGTAATATAGCCTCTAAAATCCTACTTGGTTTTTATATGAGGTAATCTTAATATTCATGTGGTCGCTAATAGAGTTTTTGCTGAATACCATTAAATTTAACACATGTACTAAACATCACGACAGGTAGCTTTTTAGAACATATTTTCATTATACACCTGTTTATTACAAGTACTGCATTTCCATTGGTCAAATGCATCCCTTGTGTTTTTAATTATCCAATAAAAACTCGTCATTTATTTTTGAAAAAAAGTCCGAACCAATAGGCCATAATAAATATTAGTGGTAATATTAAGAAATTAGTTTTATGATTCTCGGTTCGTGTAACTGTCACATTAGGATTTGGACAGATAAATCATCCTGTCGGTAATTTGACACGGAAATGGGGAGATATTCGCTTGGCATTTTTCTTGGCAAACACTGTTTATTTCAATGTAAAGGGGAAGAATAGAATTTCAGTATTTAAGTAGAAAAAGAATATATATTCATGTTTGACATAGGTCTTATTTACGTCCATGGTACGATACCTCAACTTATGGTTTGAACCGACTATTAAATTGAATAAAATAGAAGTGTTGAAAATCATTTTTCTATGTGTAAAAGAGCAAAACAATAAGACTTGTGTAAACAACAGTTCATAAATAGTGCAGAGTCTGATGGAATGTTTACTAATGATTGAAGTTTGTTAGTTTCGCAAAAATGTGATAATTAAAGTATGGAAGAATACTTAGTTCTTTTAATGTACATAATTAATATAAATGTATCGCTATTTGAGGTTTTACTGTAATGTAAAATTAAAACTGTTACTGCCAGTATCCAACAAATATTCAAATGTAACAAAATTATTAAACTCAATAATTCAGTACCACCAGGGACTAAAGGTGTTTATTGGTCCCATGTGTCTTATTAGTTCTGTAGAGATATGTTTAATGGATAATTCTACACTGTGATTAAATTCAGCCAACATGATAAAGTAAATGGAAAACGTTTACATTGTATGTACAGTAAAAACTCAAATAGCCACCACCTCAATATTACGACCATCTTGTGATAACGACCACTTATCTTCGGAAGTCTTCAATAACTTTCCTATAATTCAACTTGATAATGAGACCACCTTATCAATACGACTGATTTTTAGGGTCCCGCCGAGTATCGTATCATTATCGAGGTCTACTTTTAATGTAATGCTATTATTAGTAATGTGCGTTAACTTTGCATTTTAACTTATTTTGTGACTTTATTATATTCTGAATTTGGATCAGTTACATACATGTAATTTGTGAATTTCGTCGTATTTCTTTATCAGAAACTTAGAACCCCGGATAATCCCGAAATATTGGTATTTAAAGACTTTAGACAGATTTCTGGTAGGAAGTGAAACGGCTTACTATATTCCAAAGTCTAATGATTTACATATGAAAAATAAAAAAATGTTATTGAAAAATACCATTTTCAGCAGATTTTTGGGATTGCGTATGTCATAAATACTTAAGCGCGTGAGTGTGATTCAGACTGAAAATACGTGAGACTCGACATACTAGTATTACTACTGTGGTATCACAAATTTTCGTGGAACATTTATTTTCGTGGATTTCGTGGGCGAGTGTATCAACGAATCTATGTGTCCACGAATTGAAAATAGGAGTTTCGTATGTAGCCGAAAATGCATTTTCTGAAATTACTACGAATTTACATACCCTCGAAATGACCGATTATGGTAAATCCACGAAATTGGATACCAACGAAATTAAATGAAACCACAGTATCCTACAGACTGTTCCAAAGCAGTTCCCACCGAGAGACACTGTGTATTGTCCAACATTTTTATTTATTCATACGTATTTGACAAGTTTTCGGTCATGTAAACAAAACGTATCACCTGATGCTTAACAGATCATGCGTTATTAAATAGTGTTGAAAATGAATTATTTAAACCATGTAGGATAATAGTACGCGATTGCAGGAAGACCTTGCAGTCATTCCATTCCTAGTTATAGAGACGGACGGGTATCTCGCCAATTGGAGAATGTTTTCGATAAACGACCTCTTGATTGCCTTGTATTTCAGCTTGGCATTTGGGCAAAATCGCTATTTCGTTACAAATGATGCGTGTTATCCGCAGCGTGCGAACGTTATCAGTGACCTCGTTGACGTCAGGTCTCTCGCGATGTGTTCAGTAATATGCGACCGAATTAACTGCGGTGTTGTCATGTTTCACGAAGCGTCAAAGCGATGTATATTATATTCTACTGCTTGCATCAAGGTAACAGTCGGATGTGGGTGGACATTGGCTGAAAAGGTGAGCCATTTTTTGCATCTATCTATGTCCTTCATCAAATACAATTCAAGGAACACGTTTTCCTTTATAGTCGTTGCAATATCCTTACATACAGCTTTTCAGCTCGCAAA
This sequence comes from Lutraria rhynchaena, assembly GCA_008271625.1. NCBI lineage: Eukaryota > Metazoa > Mollusca > Bivalvia > Venerida > Mactridae > Lutraria > Lutraria rhynchaena. The sequence continues at coordinate 1,976,757 of VIBL01000040.1, forward strand.
TGCGTGCAATGAGATTAGCACACCCTTTAAGGTCCGCATTAATTATTACTGATATGGTTTTAAGTTTGTTTTGGCCTTAAATTTGTGTTTCTATCGTCTTTTGTAAGCGCTGTTTTTTGTTTCTGTCAGAATGTTTTGCATGCCGCATGAAAAGTGGTTATTTATTAAAAAGTACTATTTGTGTTTAATGTGTATTTCAGATCGAGTGTTTTCAGTAATTATTTACAAGACGAGTTTATTGTTTCTCCTTAAAAGTCTTCTTTGAACGCTGGACCGCTTTAACTCGGCTGTTATCATGGCGGCTTAAAATGAACACTGTTTTTTTTCATGCTTCCAACACTCCTTTGCGTAAAAAGGGCTGGCGATCTTGCTCCTTTAAAATACGTTAACTTTGATACCAAACTCTTTTTCTGCAGTACCTATCTTAATTCTTTGAAAGGTTCTGTAAATGCTTTGCCAAGTAGATGAAAGTGCTTTTCTCCGTTTGCTTTGGTCGTTTTATTTTTTTGATTTGGATAAGTACATAATGAAACAATAAAGCCATTCTTGTTGCTTTCTTACCGGTTTCACTGCTCAAAATGATGACTATTTTTGTCACGAATAATTCGTACGTGTATGCGTCATTTTCATCTTGTTGCGCTGTATCCTCTTCTCTTCTTGTACCTTATAGCTTATTTCGTTTCAGTTTGTAGTTTTATTTTCGGTTTTTGGGGAAGCATATAACTTTCTCTGGTCTCGCTCATTTTCTACACGTTTTTTATTCATGTTCAAGTAGTGGAAACTGGGCAGTGTTGGCGGTGGCATATTTGATATCCTGAAGTCGTCCAATTATTTCTAGCATATCTCTTTGGCTTTCTTTCTTTGTCGCCGAGCTTTACGAACTTGTTTTTTTTCGCATTTGGACATTTCATGGAGCAATTTTACGCCGCTCATACCTTTTATATTCTTCAAGTATCTATTGTACCATACAGGCTATTCTCCCTGAATCTGCGCGCCCTCAGTGTTGCACTCAATAGTTTTCAATTTTACGCTATTTGCGTTCAGCTATTTTCTTTTTTTTTGTTAGTTATATACGGCGACAGGTTCACCTAACCAGTTTTCTGGACTGTATTCTAACCAGTTCTAACGTACTTTCCACAAGGAGCCGACAACTTCTTCACACATGGAGGAAAATCGACATTTCTGTAAATTTTCATAGAAGGGTATGACCTGCCGCCACCGAGATTTGAACCCGGATCGCCGGGCTACAAGTCCAGCGCACTAACCGCTCGGCAACGGTAGCGGTTCAGCTATTTTCGTTTTATTGTTGGTGTTATGATTCTATGACTGTTTGAACATATTCTGCCGCTAGCAGGTGCCGTTTTGTTGATATTTAGACTTTCAATAAAATATACTTGTATATATACCCAGCATTAAAGAATTGGACTTGTTTGCGATCTTAATATTGAACATTGTACTTTTAGGAACTCAATGCCGAAATTTTGCTTATCAATATGCTTGTAATAACTTTCTTGAGCGAATTCTGTATAATTACTTTTGTATGCCACATTGTTTGAGCCAATTCTTCATGTCGTGATTGATGCGGACCTTGCCAATTGCGTTGTGGACTGTGGTGTTTGGAGATTTGGAGTGGGTGCAAGAAATGTTTGCGAGTTTGTGTTTTTGTATTGTTATGTGTTTTAAGTAGTTGAAAGCGTATACATGTCTGTCGTGATGGGATATTCGAGGCAGTGTTAAGTATGTTTTAGTAGGTGGTATGAGTTCTTGACTCTGTTCTCACTTTCTGTTCAAGCGAATGGATGCCCTAACAACAGCAGGTCCTGCTAAAAGGAACGACGAATTTTTGAAGACTAAGTGTTATTAGTCGCATTCGACATAGTTTGTTCGACCACTTCTGACCTCAGGTGTACCTGGTAAATCGATATTGGAACTATTCGGAATTTCCCGGTTGTGAAGCAGACAATGAAATGAAACGCCTGTCAAGTTTGTTTGTAAACGCATATTAAGTCATCAAGTATATCCGAGGTTAGATGGAGGTGTGGAGTCGATCAAGGTGTTCCAAATAATGTTTGGAATTTCTTAACGAGGTTGCGATGACAACCTAAAACATTACGAACTGTATCTTAGAATAGCTAAATCTATAGACACCACACGTGTTACTCTTAACAACGAGTGCGCGGAATGTGAAGTATATACCGTGGTAAACACGAAATACATTGTGAAACAACTTACGAAAACCAATCAATGACCAAATCTCCGCCTACATCTGCAGAAAAAACTCACGATGAAGTGATAAAAATCTAAATGATGGCTAACATTATGAATTCCAAATCCAACCGACTATGGGACACAAACTGAATACGGACAATGATTCTGATGTCGAAACTTCAATCTCCAAAATATTAAAATGTGATGTAGATCAAAATAAACAAATTGCTACATGCATCAAGTTTAAAGATGCATGCGTTAATGACTTTTCGATGTAAACATGTCCACGTGTATGGTTATTTGTTTTTATGCATCAAGAACCAAGCTTCGTTATTACTTATTTTATTAGAATCATCGCACTGTATGTCTTGGCTGAAAATATTCCATGTTTTGTGTCCTCTTTTCAGAGCTTTGTTCTCTTTTCCGTCGTAAATTTTACAATGCACGTTTGTATTACTTATTTCAACGTTTGTCGGACGATTGTTTGTGTTCTAACTAGTGTTACTTGAGTCTATAAATTAGTCGAGTTGCGTTTGCCATGCACATTTTCATGAAGTCACAAATTATATGTTATTCACTCATTCTTGAAATGTCTTGTAAAATTCATTTTGTAAAATACAGCGTGTATATTTGCCAATGCACTTTGTCAAACAAATAAACGAAACTGCGGTTTCAGAAAAAAACGACAGTTTTCGTAACTTTTCGTCACTTTTCGTCAAAAAACATTTAACATAACCTATCCACCGTCAGATGCTGCTGATTTATCTACATGAATCGCTCGAATCAGTGCCGGAGGACAAATGTCTATTAACACATATCTTCAGCCAAATCATCATGGAGAAGCCGCGCCCGAGGATTCGAACTCACGAGGTTCGTAGGTCCGTAAACAACACCCCCTCTCGTTATTGAACTAATTGTCCCAGCTCATTTCATGAACTGGAAAACTCTTTGAACTGATGTGAATCAATATGTTAAGTAATACATCTAACGAGTAATAATGACTTTATGTTCAATTCTTACGCGACCAACAGCATTGCTGATATAAACGTAGGAATAGTTTAAAAATGAGACTCTTGATACGAACTTTCGACCGTAAGAACAACAATTACATGATCGTTACTTTATCATAATAATTATGTTTCTACAGTTTTATCCACTTCAGTGATCGGTCAAATACATTGTCTGACTGCAACAATCATTAAACATAGTTCATACCCTTCAATGAAAATTTGACAAATTTGTCGATTTTCCTCCAAATGTGGAGAAGTTGCCAGCTCCTTGTGGAAGGGTAAGTTTGAAAAATTGTTGAAAAATGACGTTAAACCCCAGTTACAATATGTCACACAAAAACAAACAAACAAACAAAATGAAAACAAATTAAACATTGATATCGTTTTACTGTTAACCAGTTTTAATTGCGTATTCACTCAAATTAAAATGTCTGGCGTTTAAAGAAATATGACGGAGAATGACATGTGCCATGTCAATTTTGTCGATTTCTGCTTTGGATAATTATCTGACTGGGTTTTCGTGTGCACCGGTTTGTTATATAATTATATCTAAGTTATTGTTGCTTCGAATTGGATTATTAACTTTATGAAAGTTAAAATCGATTAATTTACGAACATTTGTTTGAAAATAAATATTGTACATTATCTGTTTCGTATAGCATACATACATGCGTGTTACGAGTAACATAATTTTACAGTTTAACTCGGTTAAAGTGAACTCGGATATAGTGAAGAATCGGATAAAATGGAGTATTTCCTCAAACACACAATTCTTTATTTACATGTTAAGGATTAATGAGATATGGATACAGTGATATAATTATTTGGGTCCACAAGAATTCTCTTTAACCGTGTCCTACTGTAATGAAGTATTAATTAACTCGATTCAACACGAATTTACTTCATCCGTGTTGTAATGTATTACGTATAACTTACATCATACAAAAACATAATTAGAAATCTATGCATGTTGAACATTTTGTGACTGTTTTGCACGTTTGTAAATAAATGCATGCGAACCTTTCAAATACGGATCCCTCCAAGCCCAAAATTTCTTCCGGCGCATACTTATTCATCATCATTATGGAAACAGTTTTAATTCATACACTTCCTTTAGTTCGGATTAGTGAGGTTCCGAATATAATTAGAGCTACATCAAATTAATACAAATAATATAGCGAAGTTAAATCAAGCGCATTTTCAACCGTAAACTGGTACCCGTTAACTCTGGAACGAGGACCAGTGTAACTTAATCACCGCCAGGGGAGGTAATCTTGGTGAGCAATACTAGCCTGCTTAACTGATAACGGGAAGAGTCAACTTATGTACTCGTTTTATAAATAGAGCCCGAATTATCGTAATTTTGACTAAAAATAAAATAAAACAGACTCTCGCATCTTCATTCACTCACAAATGTAAAATTTCAACGTCAAGCTATTAATTTGAATTATCATTAATTGATTTTTTAGGAAGCAATACTTTTATAATGGCGGGGACTCTGGTCACTTCATACGTATGTTAATCAAAGAATTATTAAACTTAGTTATTGCTTTATATCACATTGGATATTGAATACAATGTGCTTGAAATTTTGAAGTTTGTTTCTTATCGCCTGAGTTCGAAATAAAAACGAGAAGAAATGGAAATGATGACAGGTCATAAACTCACAGACCTGTACTAAAACGGAACCAAAAACATGTCTTTAGGCCATACTAAAAAAATGTTAGTTTGTGGTTACGCAACCCAAACTTTTAAGTTAAGGTAGGTAGGCATTTTTATATTTTTTTGTAAGTATTATGGGCTTGTAGTGAAAACGAGAAGCTGTAACAGGATTACTTTTTTGTCAAAATCGCCTTAAACTTTTTTTTGACTTTTGACTGTGTATTTCACACAACCGCAACCAACTTGTTTTTTTGATCGCCTTGTTTAGTATTTTATAAGGCAAGAAGTTGGAAGTATTTGAACAGTACGCATGATGTTGATAAGTGTTGTTTGTAAAGAATCATTAATTTTCTACAGATCTGAAGGTAAGCTGTGATATTTCAATACAACGCGATATCACAAGTCCTGAACAAACATTAACATTATTCTACCGAATGTAGTGTATCGTGTCTATGACAAATGGAGACATGGTTGCTTTAATGACTTGGTGAGGTGAGCTCAGGGTTAGTTGCTTGTACTAAGGACACTAAGTACAACTTTAATATCTACGTTACCGTGTACCCTGAGTTAACGACCACTTGAAAATAGACGAGCTCGTGAACGACCGCTACTTTAAGCACGCTTTTATTTGTATACAAGTAATAAATCAAAATGAAGGGCTTACGAAGTTGAGTGGCTACGGCCTCTGATTGTCAATCACTAGCCCCATCACCGCTGTAAGGTCGAATTCCACCCGGGACCTTGTTTCACATCGGTGGAAACTGTCCAACTAGCTTACAGAAGGTCGGTGGTTGTACCAAGGTGTACGCTTGGGGTCTTCCTCCACCGTTAAAGCCGGAAAAGTCGCCAAAGAACCCTGGTTTGTCGGTCTCAAATATTCGTTTGATTTGTTTTGCAAAACGTATTGTATATGCTAGTATACTTATGCCTAACAAACAAAATCAACCGTATTTTCCTGACCCTAAACTCCTACTTTCGGATACTTCTATTGGTCCAGATAAAAGAGGTTCCACTATAGGCTTATTCGATTCCGACCCATCAGAAGCAGATCATTATCATAACCGGCATTAGTATTAATTTATTCACATAAAACACCGATACGTCAGGATGCCAGACCGATTAATTTTTATATAAACGACGGTATAACAATTTCATGTCACACAGCAGCGGTAGAAAGTAAATAAATAATGCAGTCGTTAAAATCACGAACGATGCAATCAATTTTTCACTAAAATTCATAGATTTATCCGAAATGCATTGCTAATAAGAACAATATCAAATTACCAATGTTATTTCACAAGCCATGACGAGCTCCGGGAAGTATATTCAAGCAAGATGAATTGATGTGTTCATATAAAATATCATTAATTTATTGAGGTATTCCGCATGAAAAGGGAAATTACTAGACTGAATGTATGAAGACAATGTTTATATACTCAACAAACTTAGTTAGATACAAATTTGAATCTGTTTTGCATATTATGACATACGTGAACAATTACCAGTCAAAGAAATGAGCACTAAGTGTTTTTATATCAATGAATGCTGGTTAAAGAGTGACCTACATCCATAGATGGCCTCTATTCACAGGTGACCGCTTACTATTGTTCTACTATACATGTATATTTGTAGCTAGTATTACAGTTAATATACAGTAAAACCTCACATTTCGACCATCTCAATATTATGACCACCTTCTCATAACGACCACTTTTTCTCGGATCGGCTTTCAACAGTTCCCCTATAATTCAACTTGATAATGACGCCACCTCATTATTACGACCGATTTTTCAGGTGTCGGGTGGTCTCATTATAGAGGTTTACTGCAGTAAACAGTATTAAAACCATCTTCAGGACTAAAAATGGCAGGTCTTGATGGTGAGTTAGTCTCATAATTTAGGAGGCCTCCGTGGCCGAGTGGTTATGGTCTCTGACTTGTAATCACTTGCCTCTCACCACTGCGGGTTCGAATCCTACCTGGGGCCAAATTTCACAAGTGAGAAAGTTGTCCAGCTAACTTACGGAAGGTCGGTGGTTCTGAGGTGAACCACAGAGTGAATGTTGAAATTTGGTCCGAAATTAAGTGATCGTCAGAATAAGGTAGTCTTAATATTGAGGTAGTCGCTGAGTGAGGTATTTTGTTTACTTTATTAAGTCTCCGCTTGATTAATTCGGTCGGTAGAAACCGGTACCGCAGATTTAAAGGTATAATATATATACATGTATTACACCAAAGTCATTCACGAAGTTGTCAGTTGGTTGCCTGAGAAACAAACTACAGTCAAACCTGTGGACAAAGGCCAACCTTTGAAAGACAAAATGTGGTCTTTATTGACAGGTGGTCTTTATTGTAAGGTCAGTTTGTCCTATATAATCAGTGACGGTGTTTCAAAGAATGGCCTTTATCCACAGGGTGGTCTTTATTTGGAGGTGGTCGCAAACACGGGTTTGACTGTAATAAACTGGTTAATTCCAGATAGATTGAGAATTCGTCTTACAGGAAATAAAATGCAGCGTACAATAAACCTTCAGTATGAAGACCATTTCATCGCAACAACCACTTTATTTGTGGACCAGTTGCTGGTTTTTCCTCTACGTCCGAAATTGATAATGATACCACTTAATATTGGGAGTTTTTTTGTCTTGAACGTGGTTTTAATAATGAGATTTTACTATACAATGTACCATTCATAGACAGAGTAAAACAAAATTTAACACACAAACAAAATCATTTTGAACACCCGTAACATAAATCTACCGGGCCTCTAAACTATGACTATTATCTTAACATCGGAATTCATTTATCATCTTGTGAATACTAAATCTATCAGCGCGTATCTGAGACTGGGACCCACACTGGCGCTTGTTCACGCTTTCTGTAAACATGGCGATTGTTTCAATGGTAGAAATAACCGTTTGAATCTATAAAGAAATTAATTAAAATACCGGACCCTTCGTTCTGCCGAAATGTTAATTTTTACTGACTAAACAACGATTGTAAAGAAGTGTCAGCTTTGAGGTTAGAAATCATCAGAATTTCACCTGATGTGTTAAGTTAGTGGTCAGTTGAAAACAGCATTGCCCAGGTTGTGGAGTTCAATTCACGAAAATTGGATAATTATAAGATTGGTACAACAACTGACAGTTTGGAGAGAGATTTATAAGGTAAAGCGAAGCGTCTTATTATTGGGATTATTTTTGTTTATTTGCTTTATGTGACTTATTGTCACTGGGGTTTAAAGCTGTTTGTCAACATTTTTTTCAGTTATATACGGCGACCGGTTCACCTAACCAGTTTTCCTGGACTGTATACTAACCAGTACTAACTTCCCCTTCCACAAGGAGCCGGCAACTTCTCCACATATTGAGGAAAATCTACATTTCTGTCAAACTTTCAAAGAAGGGTATGACCTGCCGCGACTGTCGCATTCATTGTCTGTTCATATAATCTAGGATGCAGTCACGTAATTGTGAAGCATTATTATATTACTGTATTCTCACATAGTTTTATACATATACAATCAAACCCAGCTAAACGGTCACTCGTGAAAAACAGCCGTCCGTGAGAAACGGTTATCTATGACCTACCAACACACATCTGTATGCTCCTATTCATATAACAGACAAAATAATCTGAATAAAGTCCAACTGCACATAACGGCCATACATTTACTGTAACAAAGGTGACCTTAATTCACAGGTTTATGAGTACATATTTTTCTTTATAGCGACTTTACTCAGGATTATGAATTATTTTTCCTAATTCTAGAATAGTCTATCAATTGATGGATATAATATGCAACAGTGAATTTAAAGAGTAAAAAAGTAAGAAAGGGTAAGAAGTATGGAAGATTCAGATATTAAGAAGAATATGACAACATTTGGAAGAATAAAAAAATGAGTAGTAAAGGAAGAATAAAAGTAAGGAAAAGAAAAAAGGTAGCAGCGAAAAGTAAGAAAGCGACAAGCGTAAGGAAAAGAAAAAGGTAGCGGTGAAAAGTAAGAAAGCGACAAGCGTTAGGAAAAGAAAAAAATGATCGATGAAAAATTACGGCCCGATACAAAAATTAAAATCGATACCTTGGCCAGCGATAGTGACATTTTGAATAAATAAAATATTTTATGTTTGTACGGTTTTATTCAAAATATTTAAAGTCAGTTTATAGGCTCATGTATTGGTTTTGTATAATGGCCCTATTTTAACCGCTAAACCGTTTGTTTATTCCAGGGACACTAATTGCAGCCGAAATGCCGAAACTTCAAAAGCACGGGCAATCGCGCAATCTTGAAAAGATGCTATTTGTTAACCATAAGGAGGATCTCGTCTTGGACGATAAATTACGAGATTTGAATATGAAATCACGTCTGAGTATAATGGATTTAGACAGGGAACGCATTAAGGTACGGAATGAGTGGAGAAACAGTCGTAAAAAGCAGGTGACGATTAACGAAGCCATATCTGGTGGTTTGGTTCCTGATGACGGCGCGGCAATGTTCGGGAAGCAGCCAAATATGGGTTCAAGGCGACAATCGTTATTTCCAAAAGTGCAAAATAATAGCAAAGCTAGCGACGGAAGAAATGCCACTTCGGCACCACCGCAAAGAAAATTAGGCGCTGTGGATCAACGCCTATCCCTTTCAAGGGGCAATTCACTCATACAAAGGGGTCACTCTCGTGTCTCAACGACTAATCAGTTCACACTACAGCCAGCAATACCAGAAACTGAGGAATACAATGCCGGATATAATGGCGAACGAAGTATCATGCGTCAGGATTCTAGAGATAGTGTTGGTACTTATGTATTAAACGAATTTGAAAAAATGTCGGAAGTAGTTCCAGAAATTCTTAGAGCACTTGCAAAAAAGAAGGAAAAGCAATTGGAAGCAGACGAACGTTCAAGAATACGTGATATGAAAGACGATATTGACGTAGACCTAGCGATGGGTAACTTGTTGGATTATGAACCAGACATGAACAAAGTTCGGAAAACGGTCCGTTCCGTGAAGAAATTACGACACAGGATGGCAATTAGTAAAAGACTTGAAACTAAAAAACACCACAAATCTCTTGATCAAATGATTAAAGATAAGACTGAGAATCTTGGTGATTATGATGAATACACAGATGGAACTTGTTCTCTGATGAAGAGACGCTTGGAAAAGAAAAGAAGGGAATCGGCGTCATTTGCGTTAGATCCGTCATTTATGCAGCGCCGTCAGTCTTCGTTTGATAATCAAGGCACTCCAAGAAGGGCCTCAGTTGCACCGGAAGCGATGCGCAGGGGTTCGACATTTCCCTCTCCCTTAGCTCGTAGTTCAACCACGCTAGGTTTCGGTTCTATGAACAGACTTAATTCGTTCGGAAAGGATTCTGATGAAAGTTCGCCATTTATTGATGAGGATGTTTTAGTGAACAGACAAAGAGTACTGAGTGAATGGGAAAAATATCGTTGTTTACAAGGCAAAGTGGAAGACTTTTTAATAACTGTACCAACTGGAAATATAGTCCTGGAACAAATCGTTCCAATTAAGTAACTATGTCGATACCATAACAGAAGTTAGTTCTGTGCAGGCTTCACTTCTGCTAATTTTGCGATTTTCTTTTATAGGACAGAAGTAAATTATGGTGCTATCATTCTATGACTTAATGAGAAAAACAATACAAAATACATTTTTTATAGTTGTGTCACATTGCAGTGCCAGGGGTCATCATTTTAGAAGAATGCCTCAAAAGGCAGATAAAGAAGTATGTTTACCTTCCAACCCTACTTAGTTTAAACATATTTATTTAACACGAAATACAAACATGAATCAATATATATTTTACATTTAGTATTAACAGATTAGAAAACATGCAATGCACTTACATAAATCACTGTCTGTAATGGAGCTTCATCGACATTATTACATTTGATGTAGCAGATGTAGCTTGTTTCTTATTTTGAAAACGAAGGAAAAGGTAAAATTAGATGGAATCAAGATTAAACATAAATGAAGTTAACCAACCCTACTTTGGTCAAGTAACATTAAACATGACTTTAACAGTAAACCTCTCTTATCCCCAAACCTCTCAAACAGAAAAAAAAGATAACATATCATATTGTCTATAATGTTTTGAAGCTATGGCATAAATACAGTTCCTAGCTTTTTTTAATCTGAGTACTTTTTTGTGCCAACCCCAATTTTTTTTTTGGGGGGGGGTCTCACCATTGACCTATACTGTAAATGTATTGTATGTCTTTGGTCCCATTCATTTTCTGGCCAATAATTTTAATTCATATGAAATTCATCCCTGAACTCCTAAAAATATATTTGAAGAAAGTTTCAGACCTACTTACCCTATATTTTTGAGTATGGAAGTGAAAATCAATTATTTTTGGGGTCAAGATGGTACATGTTCTCGAGCAGGCAAAAACCAACATATTTAGATATACACAACATTTTAATATGCTTTTTGCTGATTTCAGACTATGGGAAACTTTCAGCATAGGAAAATGACTGCATGAAGGAAATTATTTTTTTACAGTCAAACCTTGCAACAAGGACCACATGGTAGGGAGCTTAAAATTCGTCCTCTTTTGGGTTGTTTTCCAACTGAGATCAAAACAAATGCACTGTTTTTAAGAAATGTAATTTAAATTGTTTGGCTTTATGTATGTTATCAACATTTGTTTGGTGATATACTAGTGTGCAGTTAATCAGTTTTACTTGACTCTATGCATGTACCAATCTTATTCTCCACTAGTTCCGGCCAGCTTCTCCACATAAATGATCAGTGGTGGAGGACAAATGTCCATAGAAGCAAAGGTTTTATCTGTATCATCATAAGATATTTTGCACCAAGAACTTGCAAACTTGAGATCCACAGACCTAAACTCCAACAATTAAGCTAAGTTGGCAAGTATTTAGAGCTTGGTCTGTATTGACAGGTGGTCTAAAGTTTGACCATAACTTATCAAATAAGATTTGCCATCACAAGTGAAACCTCACTTTGTACCAACTCAATATCAAGGCCAATTTCTTTGGATCCAATGGTAATCTTAATATTAAGGTTCTACTGTATTCATTTTTTATGGAGACTCCTTGTAATGTGAACTTGTTTTCATTAATAACCAGCTTTTGTTTGTATACTGCAAGGTTTGAGTACTGGTAAACAGTAGTTATTGAATAATAGGTTTTCTATGCAAAATTAATGATGCAATACTCGAGTCTGGAGGCCCATTTCATGTATATATCTTAACTAAGGTAGCATTTCTAAACTTAAATATCTTGTTAATGGTACTTATTCCAGACATTTGCTGACAATAAACCTGAAAACTATCAATAAGATAAAACATTTCCTGTTCACAAAAAAGTAGCAAGATTTTTTAATTAAAAGTAGGCCAATAAATGGACCCAAGGTCTCCAAATTGATAAAAATGTGCTCCTGAAGTCATAAATCATTGAAAAATTTCCCCACTTATTAATTGGCAAAGATTTTTCAAACAAATCCCCAATAACTAATAGGTAGTATGAGAAACATATTGAATTTTCTTGACTTATTCTACCTAAAATTTAACTTCAAAACCAGTCTAAGAATGAAGCCTTGCCATTGGCTGATTTATAACCAGCCAATGAAATGCTTTCATTTGGAGACTGATCTTAAAATTTGTTCATGATTTCAAAATGTGTTAGATCATTCTAAATAAGCAAACAGAAATAGAATAACATATTAAAGCTCAACAAACAAGTTGACAAACATACTAAAAACAAACACTGAAATGTTTGGTCCAAATTGCATTTTATTTTTGTAAATTTGTACAAAACTATCTAAAAAGACTCATTCTAACTAACACAGAAATACTCATTCAAAGTTATATAATCAAACATACTTATATCATGTATACATTGGGTCCAGTATAGGCTTGTAACCATAGCATTCAATTTACTGAATATTCCCTCAAAAATGTCCCTTCCTCTCAGTAACGTCCCTTACCTATTTTGAAAAAAAATCTCAAATCATTTATTAAAGTTTGTAATTCATCAAATTATATCAAATAACAGTGTTAAAAATGGTTGACAAAAATCAACACAAAATTAAAACATAATTCTGCAAAAGGTTGCACATTTTTGGGGCATTTATTAAGGAATATTCAGCATTATCGAATTACATCATTAAAATTAATTGACACTCTTATAAGTCTTCAATTGTTATTTGTTCCCAATCTTCTTTTTAATGGAATGCGGGCAAATCTCAGATCTCTTGACTAAAACACAGTCCCCAAGAATCTACTCTTTAAGTGTCTGAGTGCGAAGTTAAAAATACAAAGTGGCTTAAATTGGTAATAAATATGGGCTGAATGTCAATTTTTGGCCCATTTGCTAAGTTTGAAATCTCAAAAGAGAATTTCAGAACAGTCATTCTTTCTGGTATATAACGTAAAATTGTAAATGCCTGCTCTCAGGCTGTAGATTTACACCATATCTCTAAGGGTTTATAATTTCATACATTAAAGATCTTTTATAAACACATTGAATACAAATCTGTACTGACTATCTGGATTAAGGTGATTTTCTGAAAAGAAGGGCCCAGATGATTTAGGTTCCATTGTATCAAAATCAGACTTGTTAGAGTAGACTTTGAGAACTGAAATTTTAATACTAGTTATGATTTTAGACACAGATTTTTATTGTTGAACAATGCATGATATCCAATAGTGAAAACAAATGACAATATTAATAATTAAGGGTCTCCATTAAAATGTTGTACAAAGAAATCAATAACTCTCATATACATTGTAACTTGACTACATGAATTTATCATTAACACATTTACATTTGTTTGGCAAGTATTTCTGTAACAGGCATAATTATTATGCTGGGAGACTTGCATATTAAGATGTCAGTATAATTTTGTTGAAAATTCATTCACAACTTAAAACCAATGACTTTCTGTACTTGTAATAAAATTCAGATCTGTAGAAATACACCTGATCATATAAGATACCTTCTCTATTCATTCATTCATTCAAAACATAATTTCTCTTCTGGAATCAAACTAGATTCTTACAATATGACAGCATTGTCTTTTAGCTAACTGATCAAGGAAAATGGAGAGAATGTAAATCCAAACACATGCATTGAGAACCAATCTCAAAATGGATGAATCTGATTGGTTGATTTAGAGTGTTATCTTAAAATCAACCAATAGAGAAGCTTCATTCTGCATGTGAGCTACATACTTATTAAATCCCACAGAATAAGAACACTTGTATAACAAGCATTCTTCAGATGGCGAAAATCCTAATTGTTCAACTCAAGACAGACTTTCATTGCCAAATGATGATTAAAAAATAGGATGTTTTCATCAATGTCTGAAAGAAATTGCAGGTACACAGAATGGATAAACATGTTGATTGGTTATTATACTTTGTACACTAAAAAAAGCATACAACATTTAAATGATTAATAAATTAATGGGAACATCTTGGACACAGCAGTTTATATTTCGAAAAAAATGCATGAATTTCAAGGAAATGAAATAAATAAATTAATACAAAAGCCAGTATTTAAAAAGCTCTCAATAAAATTAAACTATACATATTTAACCCTGTTATAATCCCAATAAATAGAAAGCAATCAAAATCAGACCTAGTTGCTTAAAACCCTTTAATAACAAACAATTAGGCAAGAAAAAATAGATGTGTTTCCAGTTACTTGGCCAAAAAAATGGGGCGGTTAGGTCAAAAAAAGATTTTTTTTTTTTTAAGCATACTTTTCATACTTTGGACGTATGATTTATCCCCAAATCGTTTTTGGAATTTGGATTTTGGTGTTAGAAACTTTGGGGTTGGAGCAAAAAAATAGGGTGGGTTGGGTAACCGTAAACAAGACGTCTTTTTTCTGGCCTTCTCATTGTACAAGCATAAACAATTACTTCTTGTACAGTACAGTTAAACATCAATATTTAGACCACCTTTGGGGCAAATAATGCGATTGTTACAATTAGGTTGTCTCTAAATCAAAGTGGTCACTAAGATAGGTTTTACTGCAAAACCTACAAACAGAAAATCAAAGACTAGAATTTTCCATCAGCTTAAGTAAATCATTCAAACTTCGGGACAAGCCTCAACATTAAAGCATCTGATTGGCTGTTATGGATTACAGACTAACAATTAACCAATGGAAAGGCAACATTATCAGACACCCCTAAAAGAAAAACTCAAAGTAACAATTTCAAATTCAAGAGTATTTGCTTTCATTTCCTGTCTTCATATCATGTGGATAAATGGCAAACATTTCTCGTACAATAAATCCACTATTAGCTTACAATCAAAGACACAGCCTTCACAAAAGATAGTCAAAGATGGTAAAATAAAAACAACAAAAAAAAAAAACAATAAAAAAGACCTTAAGCAACTAGTTCCAATACAAAGCAGAATTTGTTAACATTTAAACATAGAGCAACATCAAAACTTACTGTTACCTGAAGTACATAGATGAAGTAGAGACAAAGTTTTCAGCCCAAAATCATTTTGACATTTGTTAAATTAATCCATAATTACACAAATATAGTCAAAGGTTAGCTGTTGAGAGCAAATTGAACTGAACAGAGAGTTCATTATACAGCAGAGATGGTACACATATATCAACATATTGTAGCAGTTACTATGGTAACAATAATCAGTCTTAACAATAACCAAAAATGCAGTCTTAATATTGAAGTAGTTTCATTATCAAGTAAAGATGCAGAGGAAATAAACTCAGAAAATCAGACTGAAATTAAATGGCCATTATGAGCAGGTTTAATGTTGAAGAGTTCACTCAATGAGGTATTACTGTATATTGCAGGATAATCAGCCAACTGAGTTTGAATAAACAAAAGAATAAAAATAACGGAGCAAGAATTGGAGAAATCTCATAATAAATCCAAATTTGCCACGTCTGTTTGTAGCACACTGATAGGCAACTTAATCAGTAGAATCAAATTAGAAAAAAGTAATCCGTTGTATTTTTACCATTTTAGTTTTTTCATAGGAATTAGCCCTTACCACATTCAATCATTATTAACCTTGACTTCTCGATGATTAATCATGGCATTTCAATTATTAACTCATATTTCAATCAGTGACCATGACATTCATATCTTTAACCTTGATATTTCAATCAATGGCCATGACATTTCAATTATTAACCTTAATATTTCAATAACTGACCTTGACATTTCATTCAGTAACCTTGATATTTCAAACTTTGTAATGTATTGGGGTAGATCAACAAAAACTGGGTCAATACAACTTAATTAGAACAAGACAGAAAATTCAATCGAACTGACTGTCATGTTAACCATAAAGTAAAGAAGAAAGCACAAGAACTTACCAAGTTTTAAGTACACATGCACTGAATGGAAATGACAGTCTGCATTGCATAAGCCAGAAATATACGCGCTTCCAATGTTTTACAGCAAATAATAAAAGAACAAACAAACAGCATTTTGAGGTAGAATAAAAAACTTTTAAATAGTTTTATCATCAGCAAATAAATTATTAATGTAATAAATGTAGAAAGAAAAGGAGCAGTCAAGTTTGCAGCATGGAAGAATAAGGACAAGATTTGCTGACAAAATTTTACCAAACATCCCCAAATAAATGCCCCTACAGGTATCACATTTAACAGATCTTTTTTATCAAGTCATCGTTCAAAAGACTTCTGGACACATTGGATACAATCTTAAAGATTCTTAAAGTATGAATGGTAAATTGCTTTCAAAAACGGCTCAAGGAACTGGGTGGGGAGGAGTGGTGGTAAATAAAAAGAGGATGTTTAATGGGGAATATTCTGTCAGTAAGTCAATATTTATATTTATAAACAAAAAACAATGTAAAATACAACAGAAACTATATCAAATATGAAAAACACATGGAAAAAGATGGACAGAAGGACAGACAGATGAGACATCAGTATAACAAAGGTTACCATAATATTATTATTAGGGTACTTAAGAGGCTGAACAAAGAGCAAAAAGTTCATAGTAGTAACATCCATAACTTCAACAAAGGCCTAAAAATATATTTTTACTTCTAAAATAGAAATTTAATTAATAGAAATACTGATATATTGAAATAGAAATGATAAGCAAGCCCACCAAATGCCTTTGGGCCAAAAATCATAACTGATACTTAAATCTTAGCACTTAAAATTCATGACTCAAATCACAGCATTTAAAATTCATCACTCAAATCGCAGCATTTAAAATTCATCACTCAAGTCACAATGCTTAAAATTCATCACTCAATTCTCAGCACATAAAATTCATCACTCAAATAATAGCATTAAAAATCATCACTTATGTCAGAGTGCTTAAAAATTCATCACTCAATTTGCAGCATTTAAAATTCATCACTCAAATCACAGTGTTTAAAATTCACCACTCAAATCTCATCACTCAAATGACAGCTCTAAAAATCTATTAAGTCTAGGTAAGAGACTGATTGTGTTTGCTAAGTAACGTATGTTCTCTGAGCACTGAATATTCAATCAGAACCATTCTTTTTAGATTTGAGTGTGAATCTGAGATTTCAGTGCAAATCTGATATCTGACTGTAAATTTGAGATTTGGCTGAGAATCTGAAATTATAGAGTGGAATAAGATTAAAGAGTATAGAGCAGACATATACCAATTGCTCTCAGATGGTAGATTAACATTACGGATCTTGATTGAAATGCATTCGTTAAGTTAACTACACTTAAGCATTAACACACACACACTCAAAACATGAATTTTGAGATCTAAGATTTGAGTAATTATTATAATTTCAGGTCCAAGTAGGTCACTGACTAACAACTGTTATATCTAAGGAGAAAATCCCAACAAATGGGATTTCAAGCCAACATTCAGTATGTATCATTCACTACATAATTTATGTCCGATACAAAAAGGGCTTTCCAATAAGAATGAACATTATACCTGCTTTAGTTATATTGTATTTCAATGTTAATGGAGTTTAAAGAGGCGGGGAAAAAGATCAGAAAGTTTGGAACTAATTGTATAGTAAGGGGAAATCTACATTAAGTCTACACGTGAACAGATACGCATACATTCACAGTAATAAACTCTCATACCACACATATATAATTATACATCAACACTTGACTCATATTTACACGTATAATAAAAAATACACAAATTAAGAATGGATTAAATTATCACACCTAGTTTACAAATTATATGTATAATTATGTATAACACTCAGAATTATTCAATATAAACAAAGAAATGATCAATCAGAAATTTTCCACTGTTTGTAGTGGCCACAAAAATACTGTTAATTAACAATTCAATACAACATACACCGATTTCTTTTATACATGAACAGAGTCTTCAAAGCTTGAAAAAAAAATCATTATTCCCAAAAATCTTCACAAAACCAAGTAAAAAAGAAACAGTATGTTATAATACATACACAGTAATAAGATAAAATTAAACAATTTAAATTTCAGAATTCTGACTTTATAAAAACCCAGAAAAGTCCCATACTTATAGTCAATGTAAGAGATACACATACACAATTTTCATCTTAACAATCATGCAATTGATTATTCTATGTTAATGAAAAGTTTGCATCAGTGATACAAAATATGCCATCATATGGCTCTGAGGTTATGAATTTGAGATTGAAGACATTCAGTATGATTGGCTGGTTCTGAGCATATTCTTAAAATTCACCAATGAAAAGGCTCGTCTCTGAACACAACTTCACACACCCAATGTTGAAAATATGACATTTTTTTAAAGAAATGAAAAGCAACTTCTTTCATGTTAAAATCAGATAAAGCATTTAAAGTTGAAGCCTACAAACTAAGACCAAACACATTCACAAGAATTTCTGATAAATTCCTATCTCAAATTAGGAACCAAAGGTTTTTGTACCTTTATGATTTACTGATTCACAATCAGTAAATGAGAAATTTGATGAATATTAACGGTGAATAATACAAGGACTGATGGTCTTTGAAGTATGGGTGATAAACTAATTCATCTGAATGCAATATAAACTTGATATGCTTGATAATCTATGTAAAGGTAGACAATTCAGGGAAGATATGATATGATGCCAGGAGTTATTTCCCCTTGTAATATGATTAGCATCCCTTGTATCATAAGTTCTCTCTCTTGCATTTTGAATACTTTTTTGTATCCATTACATCAGTAGCCATCACTTTGCATTACAAATAATGAGTTATCTCCCTTGGATGGCAAAAAAACCAGAAAGTATTAACAGTTGTCTCCCTTCCTTATTTTATCAGCAATCAAACCTGACAAATCAGTACACCCGCACTATGAATGACAACCTATAAAATGTTGTGTGAATATCATTAATAATGAGGCCCTGAGTCAAAGATGGCACTTTAAAATTTATGAAGACAACCTATAACCTGATGTGTTTTCAAATAAATATAATCTCTGATTATCTACCCTTGAGGACATACAAAAATTCATCTCCAAAACATCTCAGTTTCATCATCGAGCTATCATTCATGTGTAAAAAACTTAATTACTTGCAAACTGTTGGAAAATAACATAGCAATCAAATAATAAATTATATTGTAGCATTCATTGTTTGCAGTTTAAACAAGGAAAAAACTGTCAGTTTGGCATGAGGACGTGTGGACTAAAAGTGAAATAAACAAATCAAACTTAAAATCATTTGAAGCTAGAGAAGAATTATGTCCTGAAATAATGCCATCCAATGTTTCGCTTCCATAGAGCAGTTTGAAAAAAGAAACATGGGTTGATAAAATTACATGAATCGATGTTGAATTCACTCCTTAAACAATCTCTGATCATTTTTTTTCACTTTCGAGCAATTATCGTTTTGTTTTTGAGGTATACTTAAGTAAATTGATATCTCTAACTAAATATATCCAGATGAATAAATATCTGTAAATATGTTACAATATTTCAGCAATTGTATGGAAACTGAGGCCATGTGGCACATGAAGGCCGTACTATGTGACCAAATGTGTACAGAACACATAACAATATACCTAAATTTCATTTTCTCTTCAGATTTTCTCAGCTTTTGCACAAAATATTGGATGGAATTAAGAATACCTGATTTATCCATCCTTATAACAGATACCCCCAATGATTGAATCTTTTGAGAACTTCTGCGGTTAGTAAAAACTTTCATACACAAATTTTCTGTACCCATTGGTCACAAACTAATAGACCTTCATGTTACAATATACATACTGATGGAAGGCCAGTCGATGTGTTTGACAAAATGGTCCAATTATACATATCACATATATCATTGTAAAGATTTGTCTCATGAAATGAATATGTGGAAATGTAAAAATTCACTGAAATGTCATTACTTTCGTTTAGTTAGAACTTGTAAGTTGGTCAGGAATTAACACAAAATCAGAGATTAGGGGTTCCTTTTTGGCATTCAAGGGCCAACCAGAAAGTATTTAAATTGTGGATATTTTACAGATGTAATTAACATGTTAGCAGAGGAACTATAGAAATTGTAAATAGAAATATTACATATTTAATATAACAGAATTACGAGTTATACATTTCTCATGCACCCAGTGTAAGAATCAATTCTTTGCGCAGTTAACCCCGAGTTGAAAGCCAATTATAAACAAAAGCCACCAAGTGAATGAAAGCCATCCATCAGCAGACGTTTATTGATATTGATATGAATGACCAAATAAACCTTTAAATAAAGGTCAACTGCATGTAAATGCCTTGTAGCTATCTCTCCAAATGGTGGCCTTTGTTAACAGGTTTGATAGTATATTGACTTAATGCAAGCTGAATACTACAAAAAAATAACATAGAAATGTTTTGTCATCAATAACCATATAAGTCCCTCACTGAAAATAACCCTCAGTATAATGTATAATTACCCTCGAAACAAAAAATGCTGTAAAGATTATTACACAAAAATTGCTTTAAAGACAGATCACTAAAACATGATATTTAAAAGAGTAGAGCCTTAATTCAAGAAATCATATTCATTATGGCAAAAAAATTCAGAAACTTAATACACAAGAAATGGACACGCTTTAAATATGGATTACAATAACCAACTTCACCAACATAAAATGTATACATTGCACTATTGGTAGTAAAAATATTAACAACAAAAATACAATGAGTTGTAATTGGTAGAAATATAGAAATAAGTAGAACATTGTAGGAACATTAACAAGAAAAAAATCAGTACTACAACTAAACAGGCTACTTTATAACTGCCTTCATTATTCATGACATTTTTCATAACTAAAATCAAGATTTCATAACCAAATCCATTATTTTATTACCAAATTCATGATTTCATTATCAAATCCATGATTTCATTACCAAATTCAAAATTTTATTACCAAATTCAAAATATCATAAATGAATTTACGACTTCACTTTAGAATTCATGATTTCATAACCAAATTCATTACTGAATTCATGATTTCATAACCAAATTCATAATTTTTCATCATCAAATTCATCATTCCATTATTACATCACATTTTTTATTTAATTCATAATTCGACATCTTCAAAAAGTAAAGACAGCAGCTTGTAATGAAATTATATAGAGGCAGAAAATAAACTTAAACAAGAATTTATACCAAAACCAAAACATTCAGGGAATTAAAGTTCAAAATATTGTTAGATAAAATTGATAAAGATTGCAATCAGTAGTCAGTAAAACAGATAACTTTAGCATAATCAAAAACAGTACAAACATATCCAGTAGTCACATTCTACAGTGGCCCATACAGGACTTTACAGGTATTTTCTTTCAAAGTATTCATTCCGTAATCAAGTCAGGTTTTTGCACAAATGTGTTGAGGCATATTAGTAGTCATTCACATGTGTGACAGATATATGTGACATATATTACTGGTAAACCTGACTATTATTGTTTAAGTCTACATAATATTTCAAGAATATATCAAGAGTGCTAAATCAAATAACTAACTGGCCCACCTATGAAAGAAAATTTCCCAAGTCCCTACTACTCCACCATACATTGTCCTAACTTAAGGCAGAAAAGGTTTTATGATCACACGAGATACACGCACACATCACAGACAGGTCCCATGTCAGCAATTCATATGAAGTAATAACAATGCTGAAAAATTTATATTTTTTGTTTCTTATCACAAACTTCAGGTACTGTGGTTTTCCTTACATGATATTTGTTAGTTGATGATGAATTTCAACTGACAGAATGGTACTAAAACTGTATTAGAGATTACATAGGTTAGAAGACAAAACTGGTTAACAGTATTTCATCAACAGTAAGTCAGTTTTATGATAAAAATTTGTATAATAGCTCATAGAATACTGTCTATTTCAGTTGATCCTAATATTAACTATAAAGTCACATGATTAGATGAAGTGGTCAAATGAAAGGTCACATGATTTCTATTTATAGCATTGAATCATGTAATGAGCTGCATCATGAGAATCACTATGTGTTATCACCATAGAAACGGCAGTGGATGACTTTTACTCATTTCCTGCGATGTTTTCTGTAACGATGTTGATGGTACAACGCAGGATGAAGATTCACAAGGCTGTCTCGAGGTAGGCAATTCGTGGGAATGCTGCGGGTTTGTAAGAATTTAACCTGAGACTCAGAGGACACCCATTCATCTGGTATACTGAAATACAGAGACTTAAAACATACAGTAAAAGAATGAAAATCATTGAGGTTAAGTCTTCATCGCATTCTTGAAGTATTTTAGAAGAAAAGATATCACAGTATAATGTTTGAATACTTTCTGATAAATTTTGCTGATAAAGTAATGAGTGAATTGTGATTGGTATTATCAATGTTTCATTATAATTCTCATGGAAACATAGACGGTATCAAAGTGGTACTTATGACCTTAACCTAAAGGTTTCGCTGTATTAATGTGGAACTTACATATTTCGTGGTGTCCATTGAAGGAGGAATTGAGCTTTCCCTGATACATCCTTCCTTCTAGCAATCACCTACAGAAAACATAAACTTTAAGTAAAACAGCAAATTTAAACAGGAAGTCTAATACTGAAATGTAAGGGAGGTAATTCAAAGGCATATTTTACTTAATTAATACTAAGTTAACTCCCCTAGATTGATATTGGACAGAAATGACTCTTTTGACCATGTATCAGCATGCTTCAATGAGACATAGAATGAAATTCATCTGAGGTCACTAAATAAACTGAATAATTCACAGTGTACAGCCAGTAATACACAAGCAGATTAGGAACCAAAAAAAATCAGTTCATATATAGCCCAAATATCGAAAATGCCTACATTGCTGAAACCCTTTACGGAATGAAATGGATTTGGGCAATTACACAACTGAAAAAACTGCTCCAAAAACATTATATACAGAGAAAGTAGAATCTCAAGTGGCACCATTGACCCACCATACTTACAGTGCTATGGAATGTGACAGAGTTGTTACTGCCATTGAGATCTAACTGGGTCCTCTCTGTTATGACATTGAGCTGATTCTGTAAACTTGTCATGATTCCTGGGTCAAAATAATCCTCTGTCTTAACTGAAATCATAACAAAAACACACAAATAAAATAAGAATTTACTTTCTATCAATCTTCTATTTTATCAATTGCCTCAAAGTTTGTTTTAATTTACCCTTATTGTGATTACCATGAATTACCATGAATTGTGAAGTATTGATTTCATACATAAAAAGCCACCAAAATAGTTCTGACAATTGATCAAATGCAGGTCAGTTCAGGGAGGTAAGGGTTCAAGACACGGGTTGAGCCAATATTTCTCAGGTACAATTTAACTGAAAATATTGCAACCTGAGTCATTTGTGTCTGATCTGTGAAACATACATCATGTGGGAAAGTAGCAAGTTGCTGACAGAATGCGGGGGAATAGGTTAATACTGATAAGTCACCAAGTATCACTTGTTACATAAACTGCCTGCAGTACATTATTAAAACACGGCATAGATAAACCACACATAAATGAACACTAAACTTCCCCCTAAAATCTAATAAGTGATAATAAATATATCACACTTCATACAAAATCATAGCCAGAAAAAGAATGTGGGATATATGATAATTCTTGTAACAAGCTCAGAGCTAATAAGTGACTCAGGATTAAATCATAATAAACAAACTGTCTTGTCCTGTACGCTAATAATTGGCTCATCACTGTTGATCGAACCAAATTAATCAACCAATTAATTGAAAAAATATATGAAACATTTTTTATGATTTTTATCGAGATTCATCAGGCCAGTAATATTTCTGAAAATTGCACTTATAGGACCATTTACAAAATAGTGTGTAAAAATGTACAAAAAAGACTAGAAGAGAAGTACTTATGTATTACAATACTTTAGTTATTTTTTTAAATGTATGAAAATGCATGAAGCAAATACATATATACAGTAGGACCCCAATTATTTGACAATGGATTATCCGAAAACCTAGTTTAATCCAAAATTTCAGTCCCAATTTTCTTCCAATATACTTTAATACATGATTAAATTATCCTCAATCATGTAAATTGTGTAATCCAAACACCATGGCTTATCTGAAGTGATAAACAGGTACCCCAAAATATTCAAATTTTCAAGTGATTGCAATTTATTTTAATGCAACACAGACTTTGATTTCCCATGCCATAAATTATCTGAAATAACATTTTGGACCTGTCAATTTCGATTCATCTTGAAGGTTCTACTGTATATAAAAAGAATTTAACTTAACTTCAAACTTTTTTTGCAGTACCTTAAGATAGAATGTTTAAGATGAATTAAATATCCTGGAAAATAATTCATTGATAGCAACTGCTTTATCAGAATAATGAAGATGTACAAAAGCAATCCATTACACAATGCAGACTTCAAAAATGAAAATAGATTTTTCTGATAGCTTTAAAATGGAACAGAAAGAAATCGAGCACATTATTATCCTGAGGGAAGGAAATGGGAGACTAACACAACTCTATAAGATTTACAAAGAATTCTAGAGATTTGTAACACAGAATGCAAGCAAGAAATTGCCAAAAGTCTCCGGAGATGACACAGTTTGCATAGGTTATCGGCAAACCTGGAATCAGAAAACAAATTGTCGTCTGCTCGTAAAATAAATACTGGTACCAGACAGACATGGAGACACTTAGAAAACTCCATGCATTCGTAGCAGATCTTCCAGTCTAGTTTATAAGTCAGATAAAAAGGTCTGGAGTCTCAAAATAGAAGTTCTGTGCAGACAGCGTGGACTCCATAGAACTTTTACTACCACCATGAAAAGAATTTTTTTTTTCTCGAAAAATCCAATTTTCCAATTTTTTTTCTAGAATCCCAGTACTATGGAGAAGAGATTACCGACATGATAAGAATATAATAAATTCAGCATTTAGTACTTGAGATTTCATTCCCTTCCAAGATTACCAAAGAGGCAAATTTCTCAGCCAGAGCCCAATTATTTAACAGCAGCTATTCCATACTCCAGATGGCAACAGTGTGCATACCAGTATACACAAATTTTAGCCATCAGGAATATTTACATATGTTTATATTCCATAGATCATTCCATTTCGCACAATTTTTTCTCCCATGAAAAATGTAGGTTACGAGAATGAATAAAAAAAAACATGGTAATCATTTACTGAGCTGGAGGGGTATTTTGAATTTATCATCTAGTAAAAAAATCGTGCCAAGGTAACAATCTCGTAGAAATTTCTAAGCACTAGCTGTTAAGAACCAAGACTTAAATCAATGTATATGTTGTATGCAAATCAAATTTATCAAATGTATAAAAGCACTGACCGTGGCAGACATGTCAATATGTTTGGGTAGTAAATAATTGTTACAAGAAAAAAAAACAAAGGTCTTGGCAACAGTTCTCATCAATGCAATGCTACACTAAATGCAGTTGCCACTGAGTATATGCCAATGCCAGTAATTAATGATACATTATCTAGTAAGAGATGTCAGGTATAACTTAAAATAGCACACATTTAGGACAACATCCAATC
The DNA here is from genome assembly GCA_008271625.1 of Lutraria rhynchaena. Lineage (NCBI taxonomy): Eukaryota > Metazoa > Mollusca > Bivalvia > Venerida > Mactridae > Lutraria > Lutraria rhynchaena. The sequence goes on from VIBL01000040.1 coordinate 2,002,655, forward strand.
TGGTGCTTACAGTGTGTAAGCTAATCAGGTTTAATACTGCAAATCATCAGATTTAAAGCTATAATCTCAAGCTACAGGATAACCACCCAAAATCAGTTCCTGTTCCATCGTGACACTTGCAGATTAACAAATCCTATTATCCCCTCCCCAAAATAATTAATTGTCTGCAGAAACATATTAAGGATGCATGTAATGAGGCACACATATATGTGATATAGACAAACTTGTTAATGTGACACAAATAAACTCATTTATGTGACATAGATGAACTATTTTATGTGACATGGACACATTTATGTGACATACACAAACTCATGTACGTGGTAGGTACAAACTTACATAACAACAACACATAAATCTCTGAATAAAGTTTAACAACACAAAAAACTGTGAATAAAGATCAGCTACACATACTGAATAAAGATCAGCTACACATTTACCTCTGAATAAAGATCAGCTACACATTTACCTCTGAATAAAGATCCGCTACACATAAACCCCTGAATAAAGATCAGCTACACATAAACCCCTGAATAAAGATCAGCTACACATTTACCTCTGAATAAAGATCAGCTACACATTAACCTCTGAATAAAGATCAGCTACACATTTACCTCTGAATAAAGATCAGCTACACATTAACCTCTGAATAAAGATCAGCTACACATTAACCTCTGAATAAAGATCAGCTACACATTAACCTCTGAATAAAGATCAGTTACCCATTAACCTCTGAATAAAGATCAGCTACACATAAACCTCTGAATAAAGATCAGTTACCCATAAACCTCTGAATAAAGATCAGCAACAGAATCCACCAACCACCAACCTTCCGTAAGATAGCTGGACAATTTCCTCACAGGTTAAATTCAAACTCATAGCAGTGAGAGGCTAATGATTGAAAATTATCCACATTGATAGATGATTTAACATAAGTCTTATATAGTGTCATATGTGATTTTTTTATTCTGTTAGGGGTCTAACTTAACACCAACAGCCAGGGTCATTCGGCAATGTTTTCAGCTTTAACGGCAGCAGATTTAGAACTGAGGTACACACCTCGGTAGAACCAGTGACCTTAATAAAGCCACTTGGAAAGCTTCCCCACATGTGAAATTTGTTTTTTCTTGGGTAAGAGTCAAACTCACAGCAGTGAGGGGCTAGTGGCAATTATTAGACACCATGACCAGTTAACACAGGAAGCTCCCTCCCTTATCATAAAGTGCATGGGTGAAAGTTGAAAATTTTCCAAAAGCAGAAATCCAAAGCTTGGTGCTGCAAAAACAATACAAAACCAGTGGAGTCCAGAAAAACTGGAAGTTCAAGAAAATTCCAGATAACCATGAAAATGTTAATGGATGGACAGTAAATCTGAATCATTCAGAATTAAATAACTATGACTTTGGTGGAATTAATCTAAAATTAATATAGAATTAAAGTGCAATTCCTGCAATTTAATAACTTTTGCGTAATTGATTTATGATGAAGTTGTGAATAGATAAGGACAAATGTACTGTTCAGACTGATACACAAAGATGTGAAGGTCTTTTCTTTAATGGTAAGAAAAGGCAAGTATTTATAAAACCTTACCCTACACTTATCAAGCTAAATTATCTTCTTATACAGAACATTCCTAATAAATGCTGCATCCCCTCTGGTATAATCTTTTACTGATTTACTTCAGCAGGTATAACAATTGTTTGAACAATATGATGCATTGGACACTTTCAGCGATTACAGTGAATCATAAACTTTTGTACTACTCTCAAATTTTTTGGAAGATTCATTCCTTCCTTTTATCAAACTGTCAGGGTAAATGAGGTCAATATCTTTAATAAGGTCTATACACAAGTGCCAGACGACTGATAAAATATTTCCATTCACACTGTTTTATTTTGCTGAAAGTGGACCCTAGACCAAGCTGGCTCCTTAAAACCCCTTTGCAACAGTTAACTCAACACTCAACTTAGGGCTGGAGATAAATTATTTTTTTTTTACAGAGACAATACAATTTTTTTGCGTGCAACTCAATGAATAAAATAAGCATATTTATACCTAAGTAAATATTAAGTTACATCAAAGTCAGAACTTATGATTTACCCCATTTTGAGGGTAATGGCTAACATTAATGATATCATAAAATTTTCAACGAACTTAAACTGATTACAGATAACTCCAATCCAAACTGGTATACAGTAATCAATTTTCTGGCAAGTCTAGACCAAAATATTGAGATATGTGCAAATCAAAGATAAATCATTCCTGAAAAATTTATCTTTATTACTTGAGACATATTTCGATGAAATCCCTATTGACAGTGCATACAAAAGGAAGATTAAAGTGCCCAACCACTATCAAGGCAACACAATACTCGTCAATGACCTTTTTTCATTCATGCATACTTTTCATAGGAGGGAAAATCTCAAAGTAATTCTACCATACAACTCGATACAGTTAATGCTGAATGCTGCATGCAGCCATTTATAAGCGTAACTGTCTCCTATTAAGATGACATATGAACATTATTCATATAAATGCAAATCAGGGAAGGACATGTATAATGATAACAGTTTCATGCATAAATGGCTTTGTGATACTAAAGTGGAAAAACATAGAAGTTAACTGACGATTTCACAATTAGGCCAGCCAAAAAATTTTATGGGCCATATCGTCAAGCTCCATATCCTTACAGAAGTGATGATTAATTAAAATCTGATGTAATTGATGCACTTTTTTTGCACTGAATCAATCATGAATAAATTTTTTAAAAAATCTGGACCAACCCAATTAAGGTCTTATTTAAATCCAGCAAGCGACCGAAAAATAATTCACTGGCAGTCTTATTGAACCTCATATTTAAATAATAATGACTAACCATTAGGTTAGTCTGTAAGGTTCACCAAGTTTAACCTATAGCATACATTAATACACAAAAAAGACATAAAAATCTAAGTGAATGCACATTTATTTTCAAGATATGACGATAACTACTTTTTGTTAAGTATATGCAGACATAAAATCATCTATTTAGTTTAATGAATATTTGCCAAACTTAAAAAGAATTCATTAAAGTGTAGCAAACATTTATAAGGGTTCAACCTTTAAAAAGGATCTTTTGTAGTAACTTGACCCCTATTTCTTTCTATTCTGAATTTTCTGAGATACAAATATCTCACATAAAAGTGTGTAAAAGTGAGCAAAGCTTTCAATAAATAGTCTTAAAGATCCACAGATGACAACAATCACAAGACCAGATCAAGAAATAAAGGTACCAAAAAACCCCTAATAAACTCACCCAGGTATGCTACATTTCACAGATCTTTCTTTTTTCAATTAGTCAAATTATTGTTAATTTGAACAATTTCTCAGCACAATTATGGGTCAAATTTGAAAGCATTTATGACTGTAATATAAATGTTAAGTCATTATCTCCCATCTTCTACAAAAAGGAAAATATTTTGGGCATTAATTCATGGAGGAGCATTTATTTAGATATTTTTGGTATGGTAAATGCCAGACGAACCTGAATTTAATAATAATATTTCGAAGGATTAGCTAAGAATTGAGAAGAATACCAATTATTTATAACATAAAATAAATGAAGCAACACTTTAGATTTATACATATATATATCTATCAAAATAAAACTTGCTTCAGGCACACAAAACATACTTAAAAAAACTTCATCATGATCGGAAAAAATCAGAAAATCTGAATCGATAGGACACATTAAAGTTCAGAATGTTTGACAGAAAAAGTAAAAATCTTTAATGTTTTCATTGTCAGACTTGAATTACTTCAGTCCAATTAAATATTCTCAATATTTAAAATTAAATATCAAATTACATGTACAATATTGCCGTGGAGATCAATATAATTCATTTAAAATCCTTCAAAATGCTTCGAACAGGGAGTCTTAGAGGGCCTCCATGGTCGAGTGGTGAAGTCCCTGACTAGTAATCACTAACCCTTTAGGTTAACCCGATAGGTGATGGAAGGTTGTTGGAAGATCTACCTGGAGATATACACCTGGGGTCTTTCTCCACCCTTGAAAAATGGAGAAGTCACCATAAGACTGACTATATATATATATAGTACTAGATGAGATTAAGAGCTTATCAACATTTCAAATTTTGCAAAAAAAAATGTTGCAAAACAAATAGGAAAATAAGTCGCAGACACATTGTCTCAATACTTTGAATAAATACACTTTGAAGTTAATAATTTTTAATTAAGTCTTTCTCATATCAAAACACATATCTCATAACATAACACATATGTAGAGAGGAACGTCTGTGTTTTTTGATGAGTTTGGAAGAATTAAATGGTAAACCTTACATAATGGAATTAACAATTCTTTATCATATAGTAGCATATTAATCTAGTAATTCAAAAGTTTACAAAGAAATAATAAAGCTCGGAACACAACGAAAAAATGAGGGGTTCTATTGCACATTACAAATAAATACACAAAACTATTCACAATTAATTGTAAAGAGAAAACCCAATTCACAAGACCGAATTGACAAACTAAGACACAAAAATCGTGACCTACAAATTATCATTAATCATTAATTACTGGCTAGACTGTTATCTTAAGTAATCATGCAGACACAAACAGATTTTGTTCGCATTTTTTTCCAAGATGTAAGCCTCACATTATCTTCTATGAAAGTAGGATTCATTGATTAAACAAAGGTTACCATTTCCTGGAAATATTGTTTTATCTTGTCACCCGGCTATGTTGTTAAGATCTTGGAAAATGTTGTGATTATTAAACAAAGGAAGATTTTCACCTACTAACCTAAAATTCAGACAAAAGAAAACAAAGGGATTAGTTCACACTGCTTTTGATTATGGATATTGTAAACATAATTCATTCCAAGTGCCATTGACTGGTTCTACAATGAATAAATAATAAATATGGTGGCTATAATAGGAATAGTGGTAGAAAATAAATCTATACATATGATTTATGATTCTTAACATATTTAAAGGCTTGTGAACTTGTCGATAAGCGTCTTCAGGTTTCTTTAATATTCAATGGAACCTATGATTGGTCAACAGGGTGTGCTAGCAATCTGGCTACTGTCAATAATTTTTGGGATAGGTAATAATACGACTTATTTTTAAAGATTTTTTCTTCAGAACAAAAAGCACCGGAGGGAATAGTTGAAAAATTTGAGAGCGGAGACGCCAATTTGTGGGGTACTTCAGAGAATGGGGCACAAATATTTTCTTTGGTTAGCCTAATAAATCAATGAGCTAAAGTGTACCTGCAACATGCATTGCATTTTAAGCATATAAATGACTCCTCAGAGGCTTATATCAATAATTAAAACACCTCTCAAATCAAGTATAAACTAGCAACAGATTGCAGTACCCAATTTAAAAGGCTATATATGAACGAGCGTATCCAGTGGGAAGGGAAGAGCCCCAGAGCCACGTCCCCTTCTAAAATATGAAAATAACTGAACATGCATATAACATTTTCTGCTCACTTTAACCGAAGCAAAGGCGACTAATTGTGTTTTACTATAAAACGTCAAGAACAAGTGTACATAAATAAACGCACACTATTAAAATCCAGCTGCCTAGTCAATATGTACTGAACTAAACTTCCGGACAAAGTAACCAGCAGGGTGCCCCAGGGGCTGTGATAAAAAATCATAGATACGACCTTGTAAAATACAAAATCTGACCCGACATCTGAACAGCTGATTGTGGTTCAATATTTGCAATCTTTAGTTTACAGTATAGACTAATATAACTGTCTAGACATCCACAATTAACGAGACAGACCCCTCTATATTTCCAAACATGGTAAGTGCATAAGTGAGTATATTTAAGATATATAAAATGCATTGAATAAATGGGTCTTTTCCATGTTTTACAAGCATGTTCAAGGCTGTACTTTATATAATTACTAGAATCCTGACTAGGGTATCGAGATGTATTAATAGATTTTCCAATAAAATTAAAGTCTATGAAATAGAACAAGATAACAAAACTTATTTAATTCCGGCTATGTTTGAATTTGATGAATGTTTTTTTTTTATTATAAGGCCTAAACAAAAAAGGGTCTGTAGGTAGGGATTTTTTTCTTTTACAATTTTTTTACATATATCGGCAACTCTGTTGTGAAAATTACTATACAGCACTAAGATTTGGATGCCATAAAAACTTTTGAGTCAGCAGGTAAAAGATGGGTTGGTTGGGTAACCGGAAACAAACCTGGAATGTAGTGCTAACAGCATATAAAAATGTTGGGTTCTTTTGAAATACAGTCTGAACTTAAGTTCATGGGCTCTAGTAACTGAAAGCAACCACATGTACTATGGTCACTCTAGATTAATACACAAATACTGATAAAAGGGACAATATAATTCCCTGAATAAAGTCCAACTACAGGTATTTGTACACTCACTTTGTAGCCTTAATTCACAGGTCCGACTGTAAAGTTTAAGCCAAGAATTGGTACATACATACTTTTGGGAAATAATTTTGATCTGGATATAATCAGTACAACAAACATTCATGGAACATTTCAATTTTAGGTCAGTCCTGTGACCTCAATCCATGAAACACTACTGGCAACCTAGAGGTCACAGGTTCGAGACAACCCTGGGCGGGGTGAATGTTCCTGGGTGACAATATGACTAAAGATACAGCATTAAAAATCATCTTTAATAGACAAATGACAATAAAGTACCACAAAACCCCCAAAAAGTCGAAAGACTTCAAGCATAATAACTATAAACCCTGAAATTGCTGAGCAATAATAGCAATAATAATGAAACATTATCATACAACCATGACTTCTATAGAAATCTGCCCATCAATTTAAACCAGACAAATAATTATTTTGAACATCTGAGACTGGGTGAGTTTCAACAAAAGTGTTCAAGTGTCTTTGACAGCATAATAAGAGTCACATTTACAGCAAGGGTTTTTCTCAGCATTTTGGGAATATGACCCAACCCTGAGAATTGGGAATTTTCGCAACATTTTGGACCAAATTGGTAAAAAATCACATTGTGTACAAAAACTTAAAATAATGAAATAAAACTAAAAATAGCAAATATGCTTATTTTTGTTTTTAGATATTGATAACTTTGTTATTTAAATGATTTAGAAATTCAATAAACATTTGAACTGCTGTAATTTTTTTTTTCTTATTTGAATTGTGAATTTTTGCCGCGCAATTGGGAAAAAAACATACTTTGTACAACTGGGAACGTGACTGAATATTGGTCATCAAAACATCCCAAAATAAACCCTGTACAGTAACACCTTGATAATAAGACCACATTCAAGACCCCAAAAAATTAAATACTGAGCAGGTATAATTATCTAGTAGAAATACGCAAGAAATATTGAAAAATGATATGAAAATAAGTAGTCATTCATTACATAGCAAAATGCCCTGAAAATTGAAGTGATCAATGCATGAGGTTTTCCTGTATTTTGAAAATAAGTGGTACCCATAATGAGGTGGTCTTAAAATGGATGTGGTCGCTAAATGAGGTTTTACTCTAAATTTTACTTCATTTTTTTGAAAAGCTAGCATCTTAAGGAGCATCACTCACTAAGCGCTCATTAAGTTCACAGCTGTTATAATGACCGAGACTTTCAGCAGGTTTGCGTTATCCACAACATAATTAAGAGTATTGATCAGGTAAAACTTAAGCAGCATTAAATTACATGGTAGATTGTTAACATTGACATGATTAAAAGACACAGTAGTACATGCGAAAACAATGAAGCTGAGAAAGCCTATATAGAATTTCAAAGGCAAATGTTTCACAACCCTGATGTGACAATTTGTCTGTCCGTCTGTCTTTTTACAAATATTTCACAACCCTGAATATTCCACCACTTCAAAAAATGTGTCTCTCCATCAGTCTGTCTGTCTAAATTGAGTTTAACTCAGTAATTGAATTATGTATTGCAGCCAGACAGTTTACCTAAACAGTGCTTGTGGGTACCTTACCAGTACTTATCTGCTCCCATTGGCCCCCATTTCAAAAAAAGAAAAACTAATTTCTACCCCTAATTAAAAAGAAAATTGGTGAGCCCAATAGCTATGGATGAAGTAACTTCAGTAAAACTGTCACAGGAAAAAAGAGTGCCTAAAGTGAGCATGTCTCAAACCCACACATTCTAAATAAATTGCATTGCCTTCCACTCTCAGAGCTACCTATTAATAATTTCTTGAACTTTTCATGGCCAATCCTAGAAATCAGCTTTTAATAAACTTAAATGACAACCTGGGTTTTTTTTTGAATTTTTTAACCTCAAGGATTTGTCACACACACCTTTCATGAATATATTACAAGATGTAGATCAGAATGGAACTTGTATAAATGGAAAAGGAATTCTAACACTTTCCATATTTTTCTCGTTACAAATAGCAATGACAATCATTTATCCACTTAAGTAATTAAACCACTTAGGATACATTTTAATGTTAAAACATGTGATTTCATAGAATATTTCTGATTAAAAACGAATCTTTTTCATAAGTTTTAAAGTAATCAGTTTCAAGTAATTAAAGGCAACAGGAATAATAGAAATTGGGGACAGTCAGTACAAAAATGGGAATTTGATTTAAGGAACACCATTAAATGTTTTATACTTGTGTTACCATGGAAACCACCTGTAAACAATTACGATTCCATAATAATTAAAACGAAATTAATGCAGACTGGCAATAATTGCTAATAGTTATTAACAAATATTGAAAACAGACTCAAAGCAAGCTACTGTAACATAAACGAGTATAAATCTGCATACTTCAATGGAAAAATCACTTACACATTGCGGCCATAAAAAAGTGAAATGCAAAGAATATGGATGCACTCCAATAAATGTGTGTTTATCATAAAGTTAATCGCCGACTCAACTCACAAATTTTGAGCTAAATCTTTCTCGTTTTAAGTAGAAATGCGAGTTCTAGCTTCATACGAGAGATCAATAACTGGTAGTAAGATGAAACAAAATGTAACCGGTAAGCCATACAGTGATAGAATCATCAAACAGAAAATATGAGTCACAGTTATAGCACATGTCCTTGTAGCTAACAGTATCGTCATTAATGTGATGTATTAATTAAATCACAACTCAGGTGCAAACACACAATTAGATGAAATTAATGATTCTTATAATTCTTCAAACAACTATCACAGTGAGGTATCATAAAGAGTGGAATTTTTTGTAACAACTTGAAGCAAAGCACTTCACACATATTAACATCAAGACTTCAAGATTACTAAAATTGTCCCCCCCCTCTCTCCACCCAAAATTTGTTCCTAAATTGAGCAAAATTCGGTTCATAATTTGACCCAAGAGAGTGAATGAACAGACTGATTAAACCTCTAAATAAAGGCTGACTGTGCCTGAAGGCTGTAATTGTTATCTCCTTATGGTGGTCTATGTTCACAGGTTTGACTGTAGACATGTAAGTTTAATTTTTATAGCTCAGGCAATTATGTAACAACCTAACAACATTAGACTTAAACAGATACATTTCTCAGATCACGTATTTTCCACACTCTGTCAAATAAATTAAAAACCTCAGCATATAACATGACAGATGATTGCATGGTACACTGAAACACTAACACAAAAACATACATTAACTCAAGTCCTGTAACCAAACTGGAAAATCACTTAACAAGCAATGCAATTCTTTAACTACACAGAACTTACTAGAAGTAATGTCATAACCATATGATAAAAGCTTAAAGGTTAAAACAGTCAAATTATAAGTGAATATTTCAACAAATTTGACTATTTATATGTTAACAGACTTCTGTGATATAGCATAACATATCTTATCAAGAGATTGCTGTTTAAAACCTTTACTGTAAGACCTCACATCGTACCATCTCAATATTGCAACCACCTTGTTATAACAATCACTTATTGTTAAATTGGCTTCCAATAACTCCCCTATAATTCAACTTGATAATGAGACCACCTCACTGTTATGACTGATTTATCGGATCCTGAAGGTGGTCTCATTATCAAGGTTACTCTCAGAGCAAGAATTGAATTCAGCTGGGTACATACACCTTGTGCTGGTAATGAACATAACTGTTCCTGCAGAAGCAGCAAGTTTGAGACTTGGCCAGGCACATGATTCTTCATGATGCTATGACAGAGCATTTCGCATCAAAGGACCAGTTGCCACACATATTATTTAACAGATCACTATAGGGAAAGTTTTAAAGCCTAGTAAAATGTGAGGGAACAGGTTCATACAGGTAGATAACCCAGATGCATATGCAGGCTAATTGAATTCACAGCCATTTAAAAACCACTGAAACACTAGTGATGTATGGTTATTAACCAAATACAAAATAACAAGTTGAAATGAAATCACAACCAAAGAAGAAAGAATCGATATCAATCCAACAACTGGTCTTAAACACCTGGCTAATGTAAGTAATTAAACTGAATAAAACAACAGTATAGACTGTATACCATTTTGTCAATTCATTTCTGCTCTACTTACTTCCTTACGCATGTGTGTGGGGGTAATTCAATATTAACGCGACAGGATGACACAGATAGATTAGAATGTAAACAGAGGCTGAACTATATTTAACATTAACGACTTGTTTTACTAACCTAACATTTAAATTACCCAAACTATCAGCATGATACAGCAATTTCACAATAAAAACTTAGGGCAAAAAGGGGCTGTGAATAAGTTCTTCAATAAACACTAAGGGCTGAATGACCATTGATCACCTGGTCAGGATACTACAGGGCAATTATTTACGATAAAATACAGTCAACTATCAGTATAACAACTGTTAACAAGAAAGGAACCAGACAAGTCATCAATAAGGGAACTAGACATATCAACAACAATGGAACCAGACAAGTCATCATCAATAAGAGACCTGAGATGTGTCAACAAGAAGGGAACTAGACAAGTCATCAATAAGGGAACCAGGCTAACACTGAATTAGTCAATACTAAACAATTATTTGTTAGGGTGATTGTATACCATCACAACTCAAAATCTTATTACAGATTTTTATTTCATTAAAGGGCACAGGGCACCCCCCCCCCAATAATCTTGTTAATAATTACTCAGCATCAAATACAAATTAATTGGTAAAGTCTAAAAAATCTATTGAAAAACAACAAATTTATTAAGTTGGCCTCTTAATTCAATTTTTAATAAAAAAAAATGAATGGGATGACCTACCTGTTAAGCTAATTCATAGGATTTCAAGTGTAATGGACTAAATATAAAAGGCCAACTCCATACACTTGAATTGCAACAAGAAATGATTTATCGAGTCAAACATGTCAAAAAGTTAATCTTCTAATGTCATGGTACTGATTTTTGTCAACCACAGCTCCGACACTTTACTGACAAAGCAGGACAATCCTTCTTTCAAACCAGTAAGTTAACAGAACATATCAAATCTTCATACAGTCTTGGGTATACTTCGTCAAAGTAAGGCCAATAAATAAGAATTATTTGTGTTTCATAGAATAAAAAATCAGTTACAGCTTTATACTGAGTTGCTGACCAGCTTTGAATTAGGGAAGTGTATAAGGGCCAAAAAGGGAGAGAAAAAATGTAAAGAAATTTTTGATTTATGCATAACTTTTATATTCACTCAAATTTAATTAGGACAGTAATCAAGTGATGAAATTTATCAGATAGGCATCAAAATAGTGCACTTCCAGTAACTTGTATGAAGATAGCGTACCCAGTTTATCTGACCTACTACCAATATGCAGTATGAAAATTGACTCTGGGGCTATGAGAAAAAGGGGCAAATAACATTTGGCCTTCATAAGATTTTTTCAAAACCAACATGTATCAATATTAATTCTGTAAAAAAAACCAGTAGAAAATAACTGAATCGCTGAATTGAATTTACCACATTATTTTATTTAGGAGTTAATTTAGCAATTACAACAGTTCTATTGGCCAGAAAAAAAAGTTGTATTTATGGGTTACACAATCAACCCTATTTTTTCGACACTGATCCTAAATATCTAAGAGTGAAATTCAAAGTACAAAAATTTGTTAAGGACCTAATCAAAACCAAGTAGAAATAAGTCTATTTAAATTAGTGTACAAAACTCATCATATCTATAGACTATCTTGTACAAACATGCAAACCATACTACAATTCATTAGAACCTAAAACATGATACTGTGTGATTTTCAAGGTCATCAGTTCTTCAGTACAGACGAACTAAACAAAGGAGACGTTATTTATATTTAAACAATTTCACAAGTCAATGCATTGAAATGCAGTAAATAATTCGGTTAAGACTGACTGACCTTGAGTTATTTATTGTTCCATGTGTCTGAGAGGATTATTTTTACCATCTTCAAGAAAATACTTTAGCCTAAGGCCAAGTAAATATCAAGGTTACCGGGAGAAAAAATTTTTTTTCATTCATTGGCCTAGATAAGCAAACCATGCCTTCATTACAAAATCATAATAAATTTTACTGTATCATCATTACTAAACATAAACTTTAACAAATAAAAGGAAAAAAGGAGTGTGAATTTTTATCATACAATACAACAAAAATATCAAGTACAACACGACCACGCTCGGTGACCACATTTGAATAAGTTTTTTTGTACAGTCAAACCTCTGGAAATACCACCAAAACAGTGACACAGATATGGCCTTAAATAATCAATAACAGTTTTTAGGAAAGTTGATTTCCATCAAACACATCAATAAATGTATACTGGAGTGGCCATTATGCACAGTGTGGCCTTGTTCACAGGGGCCCATTAACTTAAGTTTAACTGTATCTTGAAATCTTTTTACACTTCTATTTTGAACTGTAAAAATAAGTTCATTTCACAAATGACATCATTTTAATACATTCTTGGACAGAGGACATTGTTTTATTCATGGTAAGTTCTTTAGAATATGATCGTAAATTTCGTTTCGGAGAAATTGATATGAAACAGATTGAAAACTGAAGAAATAAAAAGAAAAGTTTTTCTCCTTTGTTTTAGAGAACACAGTGACAATCATTCATACTTAAAAAATATGGAAAAAACAACAATCTGTCTACTTATTCATGTCTTTGTTCACAAATGCAAATCTCTAGAAAATGCAACAAGAATGAAGTAGACAATCAAATACTTAACTATTACAATACTTCAACGTCACATTTTTCTGTGTGTGTGTGTTTTTTTTTTGTTTTTTTTTGCAGCCCTTCCAGGAACAAATAACACAAAAAGTGATATCAGTGTTTGATAAACTTAAGTACAGTAAAACTTCGTTATTACGAACATTGATATCACGAGCACCCGATTTATCTTGAGGAATTTTTAAAGTCCTGTCATTTTTTTAATAGTTTATAATATTTAATTTTTAACCAACAAACTAACACCATGTTATTACAAGCATCACGTTTATCTCGAGCATTTAGTCTGTTCTGATGACTTTTCGAGATAACAAGGTTTTAGTATATAATATTGTCACTGAATATAAAAGAAAAATAACGAACAAACAAACAAACAAACGAATAAACAAATGAATAAATGAATAAGTTATAGAATATTCAAATTGATTAATGAAAAACACAAGAATTGAGGTCTTCATGAGGTGAAAGGTGTTAATATTGAGGTGTTCATTATGTATACAGAAAAATTGATACAGGAAAAATAAGGTGTGGCAAGGTTTTTGAATATTAAAAAAGAGCTTTCTTAGATAAGATGTCTATGCAACAACTACCTACAAAACTGTTCAGAGCCAAAAAAGTCATGTTCTGTACCTTAGATTTTGCTGTTAGAAACTGTAGTGTCAAATAGGTTAACACAGTCACAACTACTTTTTGCTTAAACAGGGCAAGGAGACATAACTTCAGTTGCAATTAATTTAGTAAGACAGAAACGGTGAAACAATTGCGTAATCCTGGCCTAGAATTCATCATTTCTATGTAAATCAACAGACCAGTGCTAAGACTACGGACTAAACTGATGGAATGGGCATTATAATTTTACTGCAAAACTAATTATTAGACTTAAAGAGACAGTGAAATAATAGCTTTATCCTGGCCTAAAATTCATCACTTCTACTTGGATCAACAGACCAGCACATTAGTGACTGAAAAACTGATGGATAATGCTTTAAACTTCATAGTAAAACAATTATTAGACGTAACAGAGAATGTTGTTTCAGCAAAAAATTCATCTTCAAGTTTAAAAAGTGGCAGTTGGTTGCCTGATATGGCAGAATACAGAAATGGAATATTAGCACATTTAAATAAGACCATCGATTAGCAGTTAAACAGTTTTTTAAAGCAGGCAGATATTTCTTTGTTTATAGATTCACATTTGCACAAACTAGAATAAAGACAGAATTTTATGATAGAAATCTGTCATGCATGTTTTGTAAGTATTATTTGTAATCTTTAGCATTATCAAATTCCCATGTAAAACACAAGTACTAAAATCATAAAAATGGCAAATGGCACATGATTTCATAAATCAGGACTAAGGTCATACAATTTCTCTCTGTCTTACGATTATGTAATTTCTTCAAAACCTGATCCATTTTCAAAAGCTGACTTTTTTCAAAATAAGCCAATAAATACATAAAATTATTTATCTGTATCATTTATCTTTGATTGTATATCAACATACTTTAAAGAGTACATATATGTACATTAAGGGCCTGGTTATTCAAGTGGTTATGATCTCTGACTAGTGATTACTAGCCGTTCAATGCTACAAGTTTGAATCCCACACAGAACCAAAATGTGAGGAAGCTGTCCAGTTAGCTTACAGAAGGTTGGTGTACACCTAAGGTCATCCTCCACTTTTGAAGCAGGAAAAGTTGCCAGATGTCCCTGGCTGTTGGTGTGACGTTAAGCCCTAGTAGAAAAAACGTCACACAAAAATCTTGATTTATCATTAGCTTTTATAATTTCTTTTAAGTACAAAAAAAGTTTTTAGTACCAACTAAAAAATAAATAAACTTCTTTCACATACCTTTTATAACATTTCGCTTTTGCTTCAATCGTTTGCGTTTAAACAACTTTGTGGGCGTGTCTTCCCTGCCGTGTTTAGAGTGTTTTTGATTGGGCGACTGCTCTTGAGCATTGAAGTGACTATTTACGTGACGTTCCAGGCCTCCCTGAGTTGTAAATCGCACTCCACACCCCGCCACTATGCAACGAAATGGCTTGTCACCACTATGAGTTAGTATATGGCGATCCAACCAGGATTTCGAACTTGCCGGTTTATTATAAACCTTACAACCCTGCCATAAACAAACCACTTTTTCTTTCTCTTTTTGCGTTTGTACATGAATTGCACGAATATGATCCATAATTTCACCATTGTTCAAACTAACAACACAGTCTTTCCACTGGCATTCAATCAGGCTCGGAGACTCTTTGGATGGGGTGATGTCCCCTTTTCCCAAGGGGCTTCCAACGGGGCTGCAAACTGGACTAGGTATATGTCCTCCAATGGACACTGGGGTACAGGACCTTGAAGGGTCTGGGGTGACTGGTACATGGCCGTTTGTTTCACTGACTAGGGGAAGTATATCTGTCAAGTCTTTGGAGTGAGGTACACTGAAAAAAAAACAACATTTTAAACATTAATTATCATTAGTGCCTAAAAAAATCGTATTTCTTTCTCTCGCCAAACTAAAAAACCTAATTTTCTTTAATACATCATGAAATCCAAACCAAATTTCTCCATTGATCCTAAGAAATCTTTCTCAAAACGTTTTACAGAAAGAAAATATGCTGAATGGGCTTAAAGCATTATCTCTCTCTAAAAAGGAGAAATCGTCTTCAAGATACAAATTGACACAAAACCATGCTGGTACTACTTTGAAATGTGTTGTAAGGTAAATGATGAGTTTGTAAACAGCACTAAAGAATGAAAATGTTGAAATGTGCTGTAGGAAGTATATATAACAAACAAACTGATACTTTAATACAAAATTGTACTGAAAAGTACTTGAAATGCATTATATATTAATCTCTAAGAGGGGTAGGGGAATTATTTAGATACACAAAGAGCATCAAATAAATTAAGCTTAGAAATTTGTAGTCTAAATACAACCCAGATGCATTCTGAACATACAAGGTTATTATGGTGCTTAATAAAAGCTTCCCCCTTGTTAAGAAAAAAAAATTTAATGCCTTATGATATCAAAGATTCTGTACCTAAGATTTCTAATTCAAAAAATATGTCACTAATAAACAAACTTAAAATATATTTATACAAGTCATCCAAAACTAACACAGACCAGCAATTCATAGTCACAGTTATTTCCCAGACATTTTCTTTTTGACCTTAAACTAAAACGCCCACCCACTCATTCACTGAGAAAAATGCACCACCTTCGGGCTTGCTTACTAGGATACCACCATAAAAAATATGCACTAGATGAACACCCCAATAACATGAACCTTTCAATCAGCTGAAAACTTCAAGTCCTTAAGGGAGTCTTTGAAGTCTAGTTAAATTCTTGTAAGAATTTCAGCAAACCAGAAACATCAAAAATGAAAAAGCCTTCACAGGAGCCATAAAAATGCTGTTGATCATGATGGGAAATCTTACACCCAATACCTATCAGTTACAAGGTCAGTACCTGTTGGTTAATTTGTGTTTCACTATACAGCAGGTCTGGTTGATTTTGGCAACTTCGAGAGAATCAGGTGTGTCTGGTGTTGTGGGCGTCCATATATCACTCCCTGGAGACTCGCTGAAAATATACATAAAATGAATTTACTATGAAAGTTGATTGAAGCTGTGAAAGTAGTTTTTTAATCTACATAGATCAACAAGAAGTGATTCAAAGCATACAAAAAGTACCATGACTTCACTATTGATCCAATACTTACATTTTCCTACTTGAGAGTACCATAAGACAGTCATGTGATCAGGATAAAATCACATGATTCCTGACTATGATCACATGATCTCTATGGTTAAGATCACATGATCTTCCACAATAAGAACACATAATTACTCACAGATCACATGATCTTCCCAATAAGGACACATAATTACTCACAGATCACATGATCTCTCCCATTAATATCACATGATCTCTCTCAGACTAAGATCACATATAAAATCATACCTTAAAATTCTGCTTAGATAGTTATATCTATAAATCGTTTTAAGGTCATGTGATTTCATAAATCTGGACTAAGGTCATACAATTTCTCTCTGTCTTAAGGTTATGCAATTTCTTCAAAACCCGATCTAATAGAGAGTTTCCATATTAAAATGATTTTTCCAAAGCTGACTTTTTTCAAGATGAGTCAATAAATATGTGAAATAATTCATCTAAATCATTTATCTTTGATTGAATATTAACATACTTTTAAAGAATACATATATGCCCAATAAGTAGCCATAGCAACAGGGGCTATTACGGATGTGATTTGGGCAATGAATAGTACATACAGAAAACTTCTTGTTCATTCACATCACAATGTAGTCTTGATGCATACCATTAAGTGGTGCTAAAGAGAAAGGCCGATTTGTATTATAGTAAACAAAAGGCATAAATGAGGAAAAAATTGGTCCCTCAGTAAACAAGTGATGTATTTTACTATTTATCGCGCATGTTGGTTATTGAACAGATCATTAATCAATGTTATTAAACTACACCAGGTGTCTTATGAAGTAAGAGTGGAGTAGACCTTTAATGACTGTCATCATCACAGCTTAACCAAACCTCTTTTAAATTAAATAAACAAAATCAAATTCTGAACCATCAATATCTTACACAAACCAGTATATTTTCTGTAAAGAATCAGCTCATATTGTTATGAATTCTGCAATTTGAATAGCTTAAAATGAAGAGAAAATTCTGTAACAAGAATACCATTCATCACATAATGAACTATACACCACTTAAAAATCTACCCACCCCTTTAAAACTATTCACCCTCGAAAAAAACCTTTTCACCACTTCAAAAAAAAAAACTACTCACCCCTTGAGAAACTATTCATCCTTTAACAAATTATTGATAAATTTCATTGGTCAAGATCATAAGTTTTATAAATAATTTACTGTAGTTGTATATAAAAATCAGTACAATGAATTGACTACAGCAATTTACAAAGTGCAAATCAAATGGCAATAACTGATACATGAAAAAATTAGTGCAAACATACTACTGAATAATTACATGTACGATAAGTCTACATGCAAAACCATTAATTGATCCTTTCCATTGTTACAAAGATACAAATTATTTTGCACATTCCCTAGGGTGGAGGGGGGATATTCGGGGGAGGGGGGGGAGAAGATTACAACATTTTCAAACAGTAGAACAGTATTGTTTACAGAAACAAGTTGAGGCCTTTTACAAAAAAAATACATAATAGAAGACAAAGATAGAGATTCACCACTAAAAAACATCTTGACAATGTAATAGAACACAAAACCAGGTCTAGTGTTTGCTTAAAACCTTCTGGTATCTCATCTTAACAATTGCATGCTGCTTTTTTATCAGTTATTTTATACAAACAGAACATACATACATGCAAACTAGCAGGTACATGCTGTGCAAATGTACATCAGAACAAATGAACATACCGAAAATTCCCTAATAACTGTCCCATACTTAACTGAAAGGCCTCACCATTTTTTAAAGAAAAAAATTGTGACCCACCATATATGCACCCTTCTAATTTCACCGGATGCATCCAAAAATGATTCGTAGAAAATTTCACCCAATCTGTAAACTTTAACACACAAAGGACATCTATAAGAAATACAAGGTAAGCCAAATTCACAACCATACTGTCAAAATAATACTCTAAAATGATAGTGATCTTTCACAGCCAGCCAAGACATCATATATATTCAATAAAGCTCTTCTATTATCCTAAAAAAGCACAGTAACAAATGTAAGCCATATGCATGCCTAGACGATCATTAATAATAAGTCAAAATAAATGCTTGGAGAGTCATATTCATTCAAAGCGGGCCAACATATTGCATATACAAACAAACCTGTGAACAAAGGTCACTGAAGGGAGTTCAATACCAAATTATGGCCCTTAAGCACAGTTGGCCTTCATTTAAAGGTGTAATATAAATAATTTGGTAGAACGGTCCTACTTGGACATCACAGTGGTTTACGGACTCTAACTAGTAAACACTAGTCGCTCATCCCTGTGAGTTTGAATCCATCCTGGAACCAGACAAATTTCACATGTGAGGAAGCCACAGTCCAGCTAGCTTACTGAAGGCTAGTAGATCTATCCAGGTTTATACCTGGGTTTTTATTTCACCTTTAAAGCTGGAAAAGTTGCCAAAATAACCCTGGCTGTTGGTGTGATGTTAAAAAACTCCATGGAAAAAAAATTAGAAGATCATATCAAATATATGTGTACAAAAGAGTTGCCCATTGGTTCACTTGAGTCTTCCAACAACAGAAGATCATCTAACACAGATGGACTGTATACTAACACATTTTCAATCAGCAGACAAGGCATAAGGTTTATGAACAGACTACAAAGGAGAAGTATCAATTTATAGTGGTAATTATCCTTCATGATATTGTAATTCAGTTGACACTGTACGCCACATTAATTCAACCTTCACAGGAATGATGTCAAATTTTTCTGAAGCATTGAATAAGTTAAACCACAGACAGTGAAAAAAGTGCATGGCCTAATCTAGTTCTGCACGCTAGAAATTTGTTTACAATTTCACAGCTCTAGAAATAGTACGAATGCTACTTAACCTGCTGTCAAACTTCCTGTAGCTACTATTACAGACTCAATCTTCTTTTTTTAAACGTGAAAGAAGACATTTTTATTTACAATGCAGAGCGAGTACAGTAATTCAAAACCAGAGTGCAAGTGTGTTTCGCAAATTTGAGAGACAAAGAAAGCAGAAGAGAGACTGGAGACAGAGAACTCGTGTAGCGATCATTATTACTTCAATAGACTGTAATTTTGTGACAAAAAATTCAGATCAAAGTTTGAAATTGGATTTCTTTATAATATCAAGTTTCACTTAGTTTACATATTTCTTCCAAGTTTAGACAGACTGGCAAATAATTTACCATGTCTGTCATTCATTTATTGAAATCAAACAAACCTGAGTCGGAACAATGCTAAACATTTGTGCTAAACATTTCGTTTTATTTTTTAGAAGCTTCAGCGTAGATGTAATTGCTTAAATCATGCTTTTATGGTCTAAAATTAAAATTTGACAATATGATTTTATTGTACATTTTTATAAAATGGAGAACAATGAAAATATAAAACAATTAAAAACAAATCACGGGATAAAAAAATAAAAATAACACAATTTAAACCTCTCTTGAATAATGACCATGCAGTGGATAAAACTTTTCGTACAAGTTTTTTTAGGACTGTTTGCTGGAAAAAGGACGCAAAATCTACCTGTCAAAATAATCTTCTACAATAGTAGTCATTACTAGGAATTGAAATTCTCATTGATGAAGAAATTCAAGTTTTATTTATTTTTCCATCACTATTCTAACAGTGTAACTTCATTAATTCCTTAATGTAATCCTTACTTTAAGTTAAAAAAAACATATTGCAAAATAATTTGGTATCAAATAGCAAAGAGACATTAAATCAATCATGCCAACAATAATATCATGTAATAATGACCTGCCACATGTTGACACACTGACCTCCTATGATAGTGTATGAACTAATAATAAAACCACAGTCATAAAGTAAACATGTTCTAAGCCAATCAAAATTACCACATTCATTGATCTTTACTAAGTGTACAGATTATTTCAATGACATCTTGGTTCTATCACTCTCCTAAGTGCACAAAGGCAGTCTGAGCTATGAAGAAATATCAAGTCTGAATAGCCAAGGAGTACCTGAGTCAACCTTACGTGGTGAAGAATGAATGGTAAATTCATGAGGATTCATAAACAGAATTATATGGTTAAATACATATAACTAGTTATGTGTATAATATCTTGACTATTACAGTCCTGCTGTAGACCTGGCACTCAGGATATTGATAGCATCACTAAGCTCAACAGTATAGCACTGATTCCAATGACATATTCTACATTCTAGACTGTATCTAGTGTTCTTTTATCTGTACAGCCTAGACTGTGTTCAGTACAGACAATTAATAGTTAAGACTGATTCAAGTGACACAACCTACATACTAGACTCAGACTATAGTGAATTTCTCAAAGGTACAGACTGTCTAAGACACAGAGTGTCTAGACTGGTTTTACTAACAACTCAACAGTCTAGACTGGTTCTGTTGTCATGCTCCAAGTACTCTACAGTCTAGACTGGTTCTATTGAAATGCTCAATAAAATAAATAACTGACACAAAGTTGTAATAAAATGAAGTGCGTATAATCAAGAAAGCAAGTAATAAAGCATAGAGTTATACGACCACTAAAAAAAAGGTTTGTTTCCGGTTACCTGACCAACCTATCTTTTACCTGCCGACTCATAAGTATTTACGGCATTCAAATCTTATTGCTGAATTGTAATTTTCACAACAGTGTTGCCAATATATGTAAAAGAAACAAACATTAAAAAAATCCTAACCTACCGACTCATATTTTTTGGGGCTTGTAACTGGAAACAAACCTTTTTTTGTTTAGGCCTAAGAGATCTACACAAAGATACATATTCAATAGTACAAACATTTTTTATAAGTATACAACTCAAAAATAATGACACTGTATTTCAATCTCCATACAGGATTATCATGTTTCTAATATTCTGAAATCCTGCCTCACAGATGTTCATCACAATAAATAATAGTATGGTCTGTCTCCCTATTGACTGTTTCATTTCCCTGAATGAATGGGGGATTCCATATTGATGGTAATAAAATCTGACTGATATTTCTTACAAATTGTAATTGGCACTTGGATCTCAGCTTTGAACAGTGAGGTTTTTCGGCAGATGATGGATTCTCACTTTTCCTTAATTACCTCAAGGCAATCCGAATCAAAATGAATCAAAATAACCAGGGGTTTTCAATGAAATAAAGGGTTTGTCCCTTTTAATCTAGATGAGATCATAAATAACTCTGATAAGGCCACATAAAGAATGCATCAGTAGTTTACGACAGACATTAAAATTTCAACATGGAGGTCTATTTTTTATAACCAATACAGAAACATCATTTGTTTACAACATTTGAACAAATTCAAACTGATATTATACCTTAGATGTAAAAAACAATTCAAAATTTAAATATCAAACTAAATGTTAGGTGCAGACAGCAGCTAATGGTCAACATTTCCTGCAGAACAATAAGTCATAGAATGTACAAAAATCCCAAGTATTCCACAAACCTTGTTTTTGCACAAATTTCAATTAACTAATCTACCTCATAATTTTTAATGGATTTAACTTCTTTTTTTCCTGAGGGTTGAACATCACACCAACAGCCATGGTCATTTGGCAATTTTTCCAGCTTTAATGGTGGAGAAAGATCCCACTGGCATTCACATGGGGAGAACCAATGACCTTTCATAAGCTAGCTGGACAGCTCACCCACATGTAAATTTAATCACTGGATTTAACAAAATACAAGCAGTATATAAGTCATATAATTATGAAGAAGAGGATTTTTCAGATGAGACAATTTTGTGTTATTCTACAAACAAGGACCCAATGGAACAAGTTTCACGAACAGGAATTCTATAAACCATTATTTAAGTGTTTTTTTTTAAACTGTCCAATAGTCGCAAAACATAAATATGAAAACATGAAAAATTTGATAAGAAAAAATTGGCCTAGCCCGAAACTGTCTAAAAAGCAGGGTAGTTGGGGTTAGCAGAAACCAGGAGCTCCTTTTTATGCCTTTAATAGTTATATAAAGGCTGCAACTGTAGTCAAGTGGTTAGTGATCCGGTTTCAAATCCCATGCTGTAACAGGAACGTCATACCGTTCTATAAAAATTTGATAAAAACATTGATTTTCCTTCATAAGTGGAGAAGTGTCAGCTCCTGGAGGAAGGGTAAGCAAGTACTGGTAAGAATACAGTCAAGGAAAACTGGTTAGGTGGACCGGCCACCGTAAATAACTGAAAAATCGTTAAAAAACAGCGTTAAACCCAGTCAAAACAAGAAGTTATCTTGCGTCACTATTGAACCTTTGATTTGAAGAATTTCATAACTAAATCAATATGTCAACAATTTTTTATGGTAACAATAACAGGAGTCTGTAAAAATGTCATATTATAACAATCAATACATTAACTTAACAAAGGAGAGATAATAAGGCTTATATTTCACAATTAATCATTGCTCCACTTTTGTTGTGAAAACTCGACCACATGCTGACGTTTTCTGGTGACCTACTCTTCTTATTTTAAAGATCATTGACTTAACCCCTACTTTAGCAGCCTCCCAAGAGAAATCTAAAGTAATTAGTACCTACTAGTAACAAAGACATAATGTTTGCCCAAGTCTGTCTTGTCAATTTGTGCACTTAATTAAATTTGGTTACTACAGTAACATGACAGCTTAAAGGTCTATGCATTCTGTGGAATTTAAAAGTTAGTATCAAGAGAAATATGAGTAAGTAACAATTCTAAATTAATAAGAATGACATAAAGAAACTACAAATATTATTTATATGACAAACAAACAAATGAACAGACAGAAAACGTGCTTAAAAGAATTGCAAAGAGCCAATCAATCATAGACTGAAAGGATTTTATTAAAAAAAAAAGACTCAAGTTTACATTATAATGCTCAAAAAGAGACTGGTTGACTAATTTATACTTCAAATAGACTGGTTGTGTTATACATAAAAAGACTGGTTGCATTTTAATTTTTACTTAAAATGAGACTGGCAGCTTTAGACATAAAAGAATTACATTGCCTTAAATTAACCAGGCTGGTAGCATAATAGATATTATGCCATATACTTGACTAGTTGAGTCAATCCCATGAATATCAATATAATAACATCAAAAAATGACCCAGTTCTTCTAGAATACACATGTTACAGTCACTATACAGTCTATGAAAACATAAAGTAAAACATGTAAATTGATATACAGTGTCTCAATTCATGTTTTAATCCACCATAGTAATGAAAGTTAAGTAGGCGTAATTGAGAATATATCATTTTTTTGCATTCATGCTTCTATTATTATTATTAAAAGTAATACATTGTTGAAATATGATGCAGCTACAACAGAGCAATTGTAAGAATATCACTTGCAAGAAATGAGAAAGCTAACCAAAATTATGTTTATACAGAAGGTTATTATAGTTACTGTACAGTAAGCCGATCTAGATGTTTTTAATAATTCAGTAAACACAAAATTGAGTAAAGCCTTTCAAAAAATGAACTCAATTTACTATAAATATATTAAGGACTATTCACAATAGTACACTTCTGTTCCACACATTAACACACTTCAATCCCTCCGCACTCCTCCCTATTAAATAATACTTATAAAATATAACACATTTTCAGTAATTAAATTGAAAGTTTAAGAGCATATTAATTTAGAAGCCAATGTACATATTTATTGCTTTCAACTCAATGTGCTGAGACTACAGAATATAAAATCTGGAAGCACAGAATAAAAACTTTATTGTAAAAGTGTACGGCAACACATTTAAAGTTCATGATATAAGCTACCAAGAATTACCACTTTATAATCACCAAGTAAATGCTCTGCCACAACCAAATATCCACCAACCCTTTATGTTAACACCAATCAAATATTAACTTGACAAATTGAAACAAGAGGGCCATCATGGCCCTTTATTTGCTCACCTGAGTAAAGACTGCAACTTCCTGTGATTTGACCTGGTAACCTAGTTTTTGACCCCAAATGAACCTTGTTCAAGCTTGTCCAAGCTATTATTAAGACAAACATTCTGACAAGGTTTGTTGAAGATCCAATCAAAACTGTGACCTCTAGGTGTTAACAAGGTTTTCCAAATATTTGACCTGGTGACCCAATTTTTGATCCCAGATGACCTATGTTCAATCTTGTTTAAGATATCATTAAGACAAACATTCTGACGTTTGGTGAAGGTCCAATTAAAACTGACCTAGATTATTAACAACCCCAAAGTATGGATGACAGATGATGGACACTGGATATTGACTGATCCTAATAGTTCACCTAGATGAATCTGTAATTATGGTGTATTTGGTTTTGCAAGGAGAATTATTCAAGGTCACAACCATAAACAGTACTAAACAAAGGAGACATCTTGGCCTATGTATAAAGTGTCAAGATTACTAACCCAAAGGTAAGTAGGTAAGAATCACAGCCCAAGTGATATACTACGAAGACCTTCACATTCACTAAATTGCCACAAGTGCTGCAAAGTAACCATGGTAACAGCCACTGACATTGATTTGTTGCATGTTAGAATACCTTGTTACACAATCTATAAAAAATGATTTGTTTGTTTTTATGTGACACTGTCACAGAGGTTTAACACCATTTTTCAACAATTGTTCAGTTATATACAGTGACCGGTCCACCAAACCAGTTTTCCTGGATTGTATGCTAACTTACCCTTCCAGGTAACAAATCCAGCATGCTAACCACTGGACCACAGCTGTGGCCTATTAAAAATGAACAAGTTTAAACTTTAATAACTATTTAGGGGCTAAAAAACTAAGTCATGTTTAAAGTAACCAGACTGACCTTACTTTTTGGCATTGACCCTAACGTTTCGACCGCAAAATCCAATGAGTGAAAATTGACAAATGGTACCTCCAAGATATGAAAAATATGTTTAGACAAAGACCATCAGAAAAGTTTAAGACCTACCAATTTTTTTTTCAAGAAACCAGATTTGTTTTCATGTGACTCATTGTCACTGGGGTTTTACGCTATTTTTCAACAATTTTTCAGATATATACGGCGACCGGTTCACCTAACCAGTTTTCTTGGACTGTATACTAACTAGTACTAACTTACCCTTTCACAAGAAGCCAGCAACTTCTCCACATATGGAGGAAAATTGACATTCTGTCAAATTTTCATAGACGGGATTGACCTGCTGCGACCAGGATTCGAACCCGGATAACAAGTCCAGCGCACTAACCACAGGACCACGGCCGAAGAAACCAGAAACATGACATTTTTTTCCAGCCTAAGATACATGTTCATGTTGATGTACATATCACAAATCCTTTTGAATGCATGTTATCTAAGGACTTAACATATAAATATCTTCCTTGATCCTATCATGTACAAAAATTTCTTCATTTAAAGTTTCCTAGTTGCATGTACACAGCACAATACAATTATTTCATGATGCATATAAAACATATGTAGTTTGATAATAAATTTTGACAATCAATAAAATATTTCATTCCTTTAAATTTAATAACTACACAAACAAATCACACAAAAAATTGATGACACTATTTTACAATAACAGCTAGCTACATGTAAGCATCTTGGATAGGTAATTTCAGGAGACTTTTTCATGACAAGAATTCCAAAAGAAATTATGTGTTTACCTGTCCCAAAAATCATTCAGAGTTATGTATAAGACGACATTCTTTGTTTTTAGACATTTAAAATTCTAGATTTTTGATGCAAAACAATCCAAACAAATTCACATTTATCTTAAAAGAACAAAATAATTTTCAGTTAGTCTAGGTGTAGGTAAAGTTATTCAAGGTGAAACACAATATTTTTTACAGATTGCCTTAAACTGTAACAAAGAAGAGATACACGTAAGTATACTTCATCAAATTGAACTCATACGAGTGCATTCGCTCTCTGCACCTAATAAACCCTGATATGATAGTACTTTCAGCCTGCAAAATCAATCAATAGAAAATTGTATGAAATGATGATGATAACGATGACGAAATCCTTTCATTCACACGGAGTAAATTACTAAATACATATTTTTTAGTTCTCTACTGAATGCAACAATCGTACATCTCTTCATGAGTAATGATTTCAAGATTTAATGGGCCATGCTGCGGAACAATGATTACAAATACATTTATTTGTTCATACTAATAATGATATATTCCATAATGTTGTTTTCATGGTGTGTGTATCACACTCTGATGATAAGGAATCTTAGTGCAGACTTGTTGTAATGTTAAGAATCAGTTCTTGGCAAAGGACAGGAATATGTTGCGTTCACGGTAGTATTAGCCAAAAATAATTACTAGTAAAACATAATACAACAAAGAGTTTCCAATCATTAACACTATGGTGAAATCAACATGTATACAAGCATCATGCGCAGAATTATATTACAAAAGACTGCATGTACTTTGTTAATTAAATCATTCAATACCGAGTGATTCAATCATATAGTTCAGTTTTTCCTCTACACAACAAACTGTCAAGCTGACAAAATCAATTAAAGTACTTAATAATTTAGGAACGCTTTTCAAACACATATCATACATTACAATAATCCACTCCTACGACTGGAAATAATCAAACTTCGTTTATTGGTAATTTTTAAATAAAAAAATAAAAAAAAACAGCAAATCAGAGCAAATCTAAGCTCAGTAAGACACTGAAACAAATGAATTGATATCAAAATATGAAAACAAATACCAGAGGGCTTGATAATTTTTTTCAGGCTACTTGTCCGGCAGGACAACCAGCTAAGAATTCTAACTAATCCTACAACAATTTCAATTCATCCCCAGTCAATTTCTGCTTGTAATTATGAGCGGACAAGTGGATTTGTTGAGCCCTGAATAATAAATAATTTTGGAGGTTTTACACCCATTTTCTACAATGCAGTAAAACCTTGATATTAAGACCACATTAGGGACCAATATACAAATTGATCTTCATATTGAAGTGGTCTCATTATCAAGTTGAACTTAAAATGAAATAAGAAAAACAGATCTGAAAATAAGTTGTCATTATGGTGAGGTGCTTGATCCTATGGGATGTATTACAGTACTTCAGAATTATAACCAAGGCATTAAACCTGATCAGCATTCCTGGATATTCCATACCAGGTCTAACATTGCTCCCTGCATGTAACGGCCAACTTCTTCACATGAAAAAGGTTTTTGTCGAGAAAGACCTTTTAACAATCATACGACAAAGCCATTCGAAACCCAACTAAATACAAATGTGATTTCATATTAGAGAAAGATACAGTCTCTGAGTAACTTCGTACTTCAGGCAGATTTATCTTCATAAACACAGTTTGTCCCTTGTGGCAGAGAAAATGTAAATTACCATAAAAAAAACATACAACCAATAAGCAGTCTATGTTTCAACGTTAGGAAAAGATGAAAATAAATTGTAATGAAGACATTCAGGAAATTTGACATTTAACTTCATGTATAAAAGCAGATAAGGTGAAGTTCACAACAGAATAATTTCAGAATATAGAATCTGGGGCTACAGTCACCCCGTGTTTTTTTTGGGGGGGGGGGGCTGCACATGAATTGGAACCAAATCCAGACATAAAATGAGCCTGATTTTACATACTTAGGTTGTATTCTTAAAGTCAGACAGGAGATTACATTCCCTTTCGAGGTCAATTGATCAAATGCTTTATAATAATATAACAAAATAAATTGAATTATTATTTCACCATAACGTCTCACAACATGAAATTTTCCCTAACAACGCTATTTTCACTGACTGAGGGCCCGCTTACCTTTCCCTAAAGGTTAAAAAATTTATCTGTCCGATGTCTGCAACAAGTAAGATTTACCTCCGACAAAAACAAATTATCACTGACCAGAAAAATAAAAGAATTCAACAATTTCAGACAATCAAGGACAAAAGTTCTAGGTTGCACATTTAAAAATAAAATTATTTTTATATGGTTAAAGAACAAGGGTGTAAACATACTGTTTTGAAACCTAATGAGCTGTTAAGACATGTACAGCAAAACCCCAATATTAAGACCACCTTTCAGACAAAAAAAATTAGTCAAAATATTGTGGTGGTGACCCGACATCAAGTTGAAATAAAAAAGACCAGGTAAAAAAATAAGCAATAGTCATAATGAGGTGGTCCTTATATAAAGGTGATGGCTAAGTAAGGTTTATTGTACACAAATCTGTAAACTTAAGATTAACACTGCCTCATTCTGTGTCCCTATCTAATTAAGCAATCAATATTTTCAAACACTAATTAAGAGTACTAATTCATCCACTACATAATAAAATATAATAACATCTATGTAGATTAGGATATATATATATGTACAGTCAAACAAAGATGGCCACAAAAGTGACGGAAGATGTGGTCTTTATGCACAGTTGGCCTGTATTCTGAGACTTACAAGGTTTTATCAATAAATGAGAGCTAAAAGTGACTATATATCATCCACATGGAGGCCTTTCACAGGTGACTAAACTCAGGTTTCACTAACACTTATATTAATACATGTTTGTATACAAAGGAGCCCCGTTTATCCGGATTGTTTAGTCCAGGGAAAGTCTCAGGGATTGAGGGAAAGGCAGTGTTCCAGATTAGAAAGGTTTTCATTTAGATATAAAAATACAAAATTTTTAAGATGAGCCACTGAATAAAAATACAAAACCTGCCAATTCATCCAGACACGAAGGGACCAGATTAGAGCAGTTCTTCTGTACAGCTATAAATGTACACAAACACAGCTGGTAAAAATAAAACCAGCTTCACCAGAAATCAGCTGATACAAATAACTCACTTCCAGTACAATTGAACCAGTAGCCTAGTGGCCCAATTTCCGGTTAACTGACAGAGTGGCGATAACAAGAAAAGAAAAGAGAATCCATTACTGCCAGATAATTAGCAATATTACTCTTGTTTTGCATGGTTGGGTCTATGGTTGGGTCTACAGAACTGAGACGACTATCAATTTTCTGCTAAAAAGCAGCCACATAAATATACACATTATTTAATTATCAGCATGGTTTTTTTCTCAATTTGAATAGACACAAAATAATGATTACATCTCTGTTTAGTCTTCTTCTGGGATATGCTATTGAAAATAAACACATTTAAATTAAGGATGTACAGATTTCCTGTCTAGGCCTTAATTAATGGGATATCACTTCTTACAATTGTTAACAGCACAAACCTATACTATAATTCATAATTTCAACTAACATGATTGGAAAATACTTCTACCCCCTCGGCCCAGGTGTTCCCCAACCAATATAGGGGAACTTAGATTATAGACACATATGATTAGCATTTTTCTTGACGTTGTAAATGAATACTTCAACTTGACTTTCGTTCCAGGTGTGAAAAGTAATGAACTATGAAATAATATTATAAATATATAATAACCAGCACAAAACCTGCTTTTGTTAATTCTGTTTATGTAAAACAGATAGATATGTTTACATTAAGATCTATAAACAGATATACTGCAGGTATATACTACATGCTACTACACTACACTACACCACAGATACCAAAACATCAAAGAATCATGGCACTATACCACATGTTCCAACAAATGTGCTGAGCTGATAAAATTCTGTGATGGAGAAATATATGGAAAAATCCTTTGGAGTTTTCCTTCCAGAAATGGAAAATCTGCTGGTCATGAAAAATGTTTACAGTTCCAGCCCTTTATGCAGGTTTGTCCACAACTTGTGGTCAGTTCAGAATGTTTCAAAACAATCAATTCGCAAGCCAATACCAATTAAAGAATGTTATTAAAGTTCTCTTCCTGACTAGCACACAAAAAAGAAAGAATGGAGAATTTAGCAAGACAAGTAACTCAAAGACCAGATGTTTCAAAAATGGTGAAATGCAAAGAAAAAATTAACTTATATTCACACATTGACTTTTATTGATCCATAGGTCATGTTTAAAAAAAAATGATGTAATATACAAATTATACTCTGCACTGACAACATAATTTCAGCTAAGTTTTCCATCCATTAATCAGAAATGTTGGCAAGAGATGAATAAAGACCACTGGACTGGTTTTATTCTGACAGATCTATTCATAGACTGGTTTATTTTAAGATAGCAGGTCTAATCTGTTAACTCAAAAATAGCATCATATATTATTTATTTGATTGAATAAAATACAAAATTTATCATATCTTAGAAAGATAATTGCTCTGCGATACAAGAAGAAGTAAATTTAATTATGTGAAAATGATTGCATTAATACCAGATACAAATTGCATTAAATATGCATTTTCTCTAAAATATTCAGCAGTCAATCTGTTAAACACGGGAAGAAAAAAAGAGATTGCATAACAGTGTTGAAAGACAGGTCACAGACCACTAAAATAATTCTTTACACAATTTATCAACTAAAATACTAGACAAGTTTTATGTAACTCACTTTATGAAAGTTTATCAGTAAAAAGGTGCAAATCTGCAGCAAAATATGACAAGTAAATCTAATACTCATACAGTTAACACTCAGACAAAATAAAAAGAATGATTAATACTTATTTTACTATATTCATTGCTAATTACCGGTACTTACGCCTACAATTTCAACACGGACAGTTCAACCTAGATATGCTAAATAAAAACCAATTGCCTTCAGTCATCACTTTCTTTGTCTAGCCAAAAGTCTTGGGAGTCAGATTATAAATCAACATTTCAAAAAGTACAGGTACTATCTACACCTATGTATAAGACACATGTATACACTAGTAATTATGATATAAGAAATAAATCAATCATGATTCTTTTGGGGAGTGGAGGGGGGTTCAAGACAGGATAGCTCTACATTAAACAGGGTTTTATTAGGTAATATTAGGTATTCTGGGCAGCTGTACTGAAAAACAGATAAAATACATGTTTTTGTTTCTAATCTGGTGACTGTGCAGCTGCCTTTATAACACTATGTTGTAAACAATGATTAAGGATGCGTAGGAAAACAATATTAATCAAACAAAGACCTCTTTGTTATTGAATATACCATTCACAATCACATAGACAATGCCTAACAAAGACCATGACAAGAATCTGCTAAGATTCACATATGATAGTATTATATATCCTAAAAATAATTTATTTTCATATATTTCTTTATTATTAAAGATAGATCAGGTGGGCTATTATCAAGAAGCTATCCATTTATGTACAGTAAGAGAAAAAAAAATACTTCTAATTTTAGATGTAAATCCAGTTATAAAAACTTGAAGATTAACAAAATGCTCTGATAAGTTATAAACTAATTACTACTAGTACAGACAGAACAAATACTTAACAGACAATTAATTTAATTCAAAATTGTAATTTAACAATAACAGAAGTGAAAGAATTATAATCATGACACCAGTAGACAGTACTAGAACTTATAGGTCTAAGGGAACCTTCAGAGCCAACATGTATATACTGCCTAAGAGTGTGTCAGAATCAGATGACATACAATCCTAATATTAGACAAAAGCTGACCAGCCTGAATCCTTTTTTGACAGTCAAATCCATATCGTATGACAGTTTCCATACAGACTCTTTCACAGACTAAGTAAAATACAGTACCCAACTATAATTTTAAAAATGTATTACTTTGGTAGGCTATAATTTAGTTCATCTATCTCAAGCTTCTTATTTGTTTCCAAAGGGGATAAGGCCCAGAGGATCCTCATTTCAATAAAGATACATGATAAGATTTTTTTCTAAAATCAACACAGCTCATTCATTAACACAGGCAATTTTTTAATAAATAATTTTAAAATTTTGATGGGCCATTGGAAGACAAAGAAAATATCAAGTACCCATCAAAGGCCATATATATCATTAAGTACTGTACTTACAGAATATGACAAAGCATGAGAAAAGGCAAAGAAACTATCTAGCACTATACAAAAGCAATTATAGTCGAAATAAAACGTTTGAGATGCCCCCTAAAACAAGACAATAGATTCCGTGCAAACAAGAAACATGTGGTGTATTCGAAGAAAATCAAACAGAAGCAAAGTAGAATTGTCATTCTTACCCCAGTTTTGAGTCTCCTGAATCATGTCTGGACGACCTTCGTCTGCGTTTTACAGTTTCGGGACCAGAGGAATGCCTTTCACGCCGAGATCTTAAAGTGGGCACTGACGGACGGGGGAAGCAATTGTTATTGTTTGTTTTTGAGCTTCCGTTAAAGCGCAGTAACTTATCAAATAATTGAGATCTGCAATTATTTCTAGTTTCCATCTTTTCCTCACAATAACATCCATTTTTAAAGCCATTTCTTTTGCACGATAAAGTCAATTTTGTAGCAGTTTTCTCTCCCATATCTTTCCTCTCCATCGGATTGCACCCGACCGCCGCCATGATACCACCATCCCGGATACGTCATCAAATCCTGTGTGGATATTCCTTATACGTCATTTTGGGATTTCCCAAAGCCGATTTGTACCATGTTGGCTGGAAAACTTGTTATTGCTTGGTAAATTTCATGCATTTAGGGTTGTGGATTTCGCCATTACGTGAATGAAATAGTAATAACTGTTTTATTAAATGACGCGTTTGTTTGAATTCCATAAAAGTGATCTATATGATTCATATGCACGAAAATATCAAAAAATATTTGTACCCCACCCACTGTCATGGCTATTTATTAAATATGTTTATATCTTTTCTGTTTACGCATGTTTTTGATGTTCATTGATCGAAGCATCCCGTTATCACAAAATGCATGTATAAGGAATGGATGAAGATAAATTTTCCCTTGCAATTTAATGAACAGTCAATATTGTCCATAATCGTTTAGTCCCATTTTGCCAATCTATTCAACTCAATAAGTAACTACAAAATTTTAATGAAACGTTAGTTTTACCCTGTTTTCATTTTCAAATATCCAAGTTTTGATAGAGCTAATGTGTCTGCTGTGAAGTCCACCAGTTCTTTAATATATTATCTAGAGGAATTATTAATTTCAATAATTTACACCCCTTGCGTAGGGTTTATGTTTTGAATTAATATATTTTTTGAATATGTGTATTTTTCTTTGAACTACATGATATATGCGTTTGTTGACCTTAGGTTATTTAGTTATGAGTCTAGACTCTTTGATAAATATTATTAAAATTCAATGTAGTCATGGTAGGTTGTAATATTGGTACATAAGAACCAAATATGTGAATTAATCTTGATAATTATTCAAAAGAACAAATGAGATAGTGTATACATACTATTCCAGGCTTTTAAAAACCAATACTCACAATAAAAGTCATGTTATAGGTATCTATTATTACTTATTTTAAATGCCCCAATATATTCTTTTTGAAACTGATCAGCACGCATTGCCTTTTTAGCCAATTAATGACATTAGTAATAATAATTATGTTTTATACTATATGTCAAAAATCATCATTATTATGTTTATTTTTTAAGTTTTGTTTTCTAGCATGGGTTGAATGAAAAAAACGAGATGGCTGAAGGTGAAACTGATCTTGTTCAGAGAGTGGGTCATAAATTTGAAGATTATGGTATTGAAGATCTTGATGACATAAGTTACGGCAGTAGTGCCAGTGATTCAGAGAGTGACTATGGAGCAGACAGAGAAGATAATGATGACTTCCCTGATGAACGTGTAGTTGCTAAGGACCCTGGTCCTTTTAGATACAACAAAAAGATGATAATTGTATCATTACCATGTGCCCTCATGGTAATGACTCTGGTTGGAGAAATGTGAGTTGTGAAAATCATTATCTTCTTACCTTGATTTCCCATCCTTATCAGTCATAACAAGCATTTGGGCCAACCTGTTTAACAGACTTACAAACAAAGCATTCTCAGTGATTATTTTATCCTCAGTATGTGAATATTAGGAATATACAGTGCAACCTCTCCAGAGCGGCCCTCTCTCGAGCGACAACCTCCCTTCAACAACCGCATGATTTTCCCCCACTGTACGATTTGACTATTTATTTGATATCTCTAGAGCGGCAACCTCCCAACAACGACATTATTTTGCGTCTCCAAAAGGATGTTGCTTTGGTGAGGTTGCACTGTACTGTGATTTCTAAAATGTGTTTGTTTGCCCTTATTTGCTTATATGTTGTTAATTAACTTTATTTAAATTGTTTACAGTGGACAATGTAGCTACCCGATTTAGTACCTAACCTCCACTCTCAATCTATAGATAATGGCCAACTACCTCATATGATTTAACCCTGGATGTAATATTTTCTGTCATGCTTTAAAAGTGCCACTCTCTTACACGATGATAGTAAAAACAATTGTCAATTTTTTGTTTGAGAACAGGAAATAATGTTATTTTTGCAGATTTTTGATGGCTGCTAGTTTTGGTGCAGGAATTATTTTGATCTTGGATCCAAAAGGGGAAAAGAAAAGGTTGGAGTTTAATTACAAGATGTTCTTTTATGGACACAGTTTAATTTAGAAAGCATATTATTGTATTATTGTCATAAAAATCCTGTCTTTAGTACTTATTGCAGTCATTTACCTTGAACACCTTGCAACTAGATGTAAGGAACATTATTAGACTGTAACATTTTTAAAATGAGTTTTTTTTTAGTTTTTCTTCTTGTTTTTAAATATAATTGAATTATCTGGTTGTAAATTTGCAGTAAGTTGTTTATGTATGCATCACTTTGCACTACTTGGATTTAGAATTTATTTCCTGATAAAATTGACCCCAAATAATTGAAAATGACCTGTATGGCAATAAATCAAAGAATCTGAATGACATTAATAAAATTTTGCCCCCCAAATTCCATACTGTCTTTCATCAATAAATTGGACTCTATCTGATGTACATATAATTTGTCATGAACTGTGTCATCTTTACTATATTCTAACTTGGCCTCTTAAAAATTTGCTCTACTGTATTTTGCCATTTCTTGGAGTCATGCGTTTGTATAGAATTGTATGTTGATATAATGTATATATAAAATGACGATGAGCTTTATGTTAGTACAAGAATATTCTGTTCGGTAATCAAGATGTGTTTTTATTTATTTTCAGATGTCTGATATTGTTTACTCTGTTGTTTGTATTCTGCCATATGTACACAATCTATTCAATTATCCCATTACTTTGGTAAGTATAAAACACTTTTTATTATTTCATACTTGTTTACTATAAAGCAGCTGATTTGTCCAGTTACCATGGAACATTTTCCCCATGGGAGAGTTTGCCAATTTGTCTGACTGGTAAAAAATTCAGTACTTAAATATTAAATAGCAGGAAATGTTTCTGTCTGGTAAAAAGCATTTTGTCTGGTAAAAAGCAGAACTTTTATGTTTATTACAGAAGGGAATATTGCTCTGGGTGGTAAAAGTTGACTGCATTTGAGTAAGGAGAGGACCTATATGGCTTTTTAATGTTATGATAATATTATAGAGTGAATGTTTGATTTGGAGCTGTAGTTGGCATAGTCTTTCAGTTGATTTAAACTGCTCTTATTTGGCCATTTCACTTCATTCAATAAATGGCGTCAGTCATGTGAACAGTGCTAACTTCATTTCCTTGTTTTTAAATGTCACAGCATGTATTCAGCTGAAATACTTTTGTGTCTTCTGGAATATATATTGGCAAAGTTCAACTGCCAAGAAAATACCTTGTGACACACTTGCATTATGGTCTCAGATTCAGCAAAAAGTGTTGAAAAAAACTAAAAGACTTTGTCTACTGTCTGAAAAGTTCCCATACAATCTTCATCAGATAATTTTGAAGAGTTTATTTTGTGACAGCTTGGCACTCTTAGTTTTATGTGTCTTGTTTAGGTTAAAATGTATTTTTTCAAGCATTGCAGCAATAAATTAAATGATCGGTGAAATAGTTTGTATAAAATTGAATCAAACTGACTGGTGATTACTTTGATTTTGAAAAAGTTAATTCTGTTTTCAGATAATTTCTGAACTGAGTTATTTTACAAATCTAAGTTTAAAAAAATACCTTGTTTCCATGGATACCCTCAAAAGTATAGGGTTGGCAGATGTGCAGAACTTTTTTCACAGATATCTTTATTTTTCGTGCGGAGAAAAGCTGACTGAAGCTGAAAAAATGTCTTGGGTCAGTTGGGTTAGCAGTAACCTGGAACATTTCATTACATTCTATGCAAATTGCAACCTCAACTTTATGTATGGTCGAAGCTGATGTTTGGTTGAGTACTCTGAGTGGTTTTCTGAAAAATGAAACTGTTTATATGTATAGGTCCAATCAAACTGAATTAACCAATTGATCAATTAACCCGGATTTAGCTATCATCTGATTAGTTTTATTATATGATTTTTATCATTTCATGGGTACTTTTTTGTGCATATAAGTTTTTACATTTGTTGACACAAAATCATTATGAACTAAGTGCACTGTGTATTATAGTGATTGTATTGTTTCAGGCTGTCAATTTTCAACCTGTTTTTGATTGGTGTTATCAACGTGTATGTAATTCTCACTGGCGGTCTGATAGCTCTGCAGTTTACTTTCTTCAGAAAATTTGAACAGAAGCTTGCTACGGTAAGTTGTTCTCTCATTAAGTAATTTTTCTGCAGTGTTAGGGAATTTTCTGAGTTATCAAAATAAGGACTAGAAGACCCCCAATAGAACTGCAGACAGATTTTCAAGAATCTTGACTAAAATCAACTTTCTGTTCAAGGTCATGATGTAAATGTCAAGGTCAAGTAGGCATAGCTGTTTAAATATTTTTTTCATAAAAAACAAGTGATCATCTGTTTTAATCTTTATGTAGTGTTGTTACTGATCAAATAATTTTACTTGTTTCTTGTGTGTAAATCAGCTAACAATGTTGTTTGATATTTCAGACTGTTGAACGAATGTTGTTTTCTGTGTATCCATGGTGTTGCGTTATGTTACTCACATGGACTGCGTCTTCAATCATTCGATGGCAGCTTATACCATATGTTTTCATGGCCTTAGGGTAAAATCCATGAAGCCTTTTTTACGATTTATCAAGCTACCTCATTTGACATGAAAATTGATTTGTTATGGAATGACTGTGCTGACCTTAGCTTTCAATTATGTTCATTAAGGTCATACACAGAGGTTGAAGGTCATGATGGTCATAGTGACTATGATGGAAATTGCCCTCAAATACAGCAATCTAATTTATTCCTCCAAATTTTAAGTACAACTTTTTCCAATATGACATTCTCTTCATTCTATCCATCTGTTACCAAATGTTCAATTTTATTTGTTTCATATTTCAATCTAATGTAGCAGAAATGTATTTTCTGAAATTTTATGCAAGCTATGTTAGTGTTTTGGTTAGCAGATTTTTTTAAACATTCACTCTCTGAATTTTTAATGGTATTTTATGAGCACAATTAAGTACAAATACACTGGATGTTAAATACACCTTTCTGTGTAAGCTCTGTAAATAAAGTCTTTATTATTGTTATTGATATTATTATTATGAATATGAATCCAAACAAATCTTGGGTATGGCAGGTCATTCCCTTCTACAAATATTTAACAAAAATGTCTATTTACCTCAATATGTGGAGGTGTTGCCGGCTCCTTGTGGAAGGGTAAGTTAGTACTGGTTAGTGTACTGCTAGGAACACTGGTTAGGACAACTGGCCACCATATAATTGTTGAAAAATGGCATTAAACCCAGTGGAAAAAATCCAAATCCTGGATATATGCTTGCCAAATGTTTTACAAATGCTGTAATTGATGCACCAACTTCTTTTCAATTTCCAGTTGTTAATGAAATTGTTTTGTTTGTAGATTTGTTTACCTACAAATGTTTATGGCGCCGCATACATCGTCATTCAGAGATGGGAAGTCTGATGAACTTGATTTTAATATTATACCAGAAGTAATCTCCCTCACTATGGCGATCGTTTACTGCCTTTCTCCCTCCATGTTGCATATGGTATTGCATTTCATCAATGGATCTTTAGTGCACATGTTCTCTGCTACTGTCCTGGTAAGTTTTAGGGCCCAAGTTGACTGTTAGATAGGATAACTGAGTCTTCTTGAGACTCTGAAAACCTTCTTCTGTCACTAATAGTATAACATAGAATTTTATAACCAGACTATAAATGTGGTCTCATGATTGGTTGATTTTGAATCTAATCCATGAATCGACCAATCAGGTGCTTTGAATCATGGACTGGTCTTCAAATAAAAAATCATGTCTCAACCACTAAAGTTGATTGTGTAATTGAAGATAATGCATATATACATGAAACCCTGCATATCTAAGTGTGGAGAGTATTTGTTGAAAACATATTGCTGGGTTGGTAATTCAGAGAATGATAAGATTAATTTATTGTGGTACAGTTGAAAATGGATCGTTACACTGCCATTAATGTAGCCACTCCATCATAGGGTTTATAAATTGTTGGGTTTTTTTTTACTTCCATGATAATGACTTTGTGTTACCTGAAAAAATAGTCATGTTCCCAACCAACCATATTCTTTGGTGCCAACATTAAATTTTCTGTCAGCAAAATCTAAAGTACAAATATGTTTGGGGACAAATCATACCTCATTTTCTCACAAATTTTTTTTTGTACAGAAAATTTTAAGAAAAGCCCATCTACCCTGTTTTTTAGTGAAATAACCCTAAAACAGGAGTTGGTTTTCTTGCCTCAGTGCATGTAATATGTTCCAAATTTTTTTTTCAGATGCATCTTGTGTTTATCTTTTCACTCAGTGTGTTTTTATCAACACTCATGAGTCTTAGAGGAGTCTTCGATTTTACTGGTATATCTTTTATTTAGTTTATTTCTTTGCTGCCATATTCTGGCAAACACCTATTATTTGATATGTGAAAATAAGACAAATCCATCTGGACTTTCTAGATAGGACCAGGGTTTCAGCTGCCATTTGCCAGTTTTACAAATGGGGGAAAAAATCTGCAAGTGGCGAAAAAAAAATTAAGCATATTTTTTTGTAGGCGTAGACCCCCCCTTCTGTACATGTGGTGGAAAAAATATGATGTCCAGTGGAAACCCTGTTGGACCAATTGGTTCTTTTGTTTTATGTGTAGGATAATCTCTCTTGATAAATTCAAAAAGTTAGAATTTTCTCGTGCAAATATCCAAGCTTTTTAGAGATGGGTTTGGAAGCAATATTTAGCTTCATGAATTATAATCAAACAAAACAAACTAATGATTTATATTTTTATGTACATGAATCTAAATGCTTCTATTGCAATAACAAACTAATCATTCTGTTAATTGTATATATACAAGTTGTGTTAGACTTATGACAATATGTAGGCTTCCATTAAGTCGACTGGCTCTCTTTTTGTTGTTAACTTGTTTATTTGATAAAATGTAAAACAAAAAAATTTGATAAAATATAAAACGAAAAAATAATGATTAGCTGATATAAATATATCCAAAAAGTCTTTTACTGGCCTACTTAACCAAGATATTTTCATGATATTTGCAAAAATGGCTAATATTTTTATCTTACGTAAGTTATGATTTTTTTCACTGGTGTTTAATGTCACAACAACAGCCATACAGCTTCCTCACATGTGAAATTTTCTGGTCCCAGATAGGATTCAA
Source organism: Lutraria rhynchaena (assembly GCA_008271625.1). Taxonomy (NCBI): domain Eukaryota; kingdom Metazoa; phylum Mollusca; class Bivalvia; order Venerida; family Mactridae; genus Lutraria; species Lutraria rhynchaena. The sequence continues at coordinate 2,043,043 of VIBL01000040.1, forward strand.
ACTCACAGCAGTGAGGAGCTAGCAATTACTAGCTGAAGACCATAACCACTCAACCATGGACGCCCCAGACTAATAATTAAACTTAACTTTTCACTACTTATTTACCCTACAGGTTGGAAGTATGACTATGTGATACTTGGGCGGACAGTTAGTGGTACAATTTGTACAGCTCTACTATACCCTGTGTTGATTCACTATCAGCTTTCCTCTCATTTCCTGCCCTGGCTCCCGGCTGGTGTGGCTGTGTTTGCCATATATGGATATCTGCTTAGCGATAAAAAATATAAGGTAAAACTTATATTTATCTGTTGGTTGGTATTTGGCTTTAGTATAATTTGATTTATAATAGAGATTTAAATATTCTTCATAATAATTATCTGACTTGGGGTCTGATTTTAAAGTTTCTAGGACTATGAAGATGAAGGTAGAATCTTGCCACAGGACAGGTTCAAGCCCATGAGGGTTACCTAGAGGATCAGACATCCAGTAGTTTACAATCAGACCAAAAATGTCCTTATTTATTGTTTATACTATTTTCAGGTCCTGTCTAGTATTCTACTGCCACTACCGAGTGTTTTGTTTGCATTCTGGATGACATGGCTACCGTGGAATATTTCGTATCCTTTACCTTCACGCAGGCCTCCCGAAACTGCTGGAGTACTTGCTGACATTTGTCATGCAATATTTGACTTTCTGTCTGACCAAATGAAAATTTGTTGGACCATATATATTATAAATGCTGTAAATCATGCCTGACTGCCAGACATCTGGTCTGGTACTCGCCGAAAAGTTATTGGACCTGCTCGAAATTTGGCTGACATGTCCGATGGTCCGGCAACTTTTGGGAAGCCTGTTCACATTTTACATCATTCCTCAATGACTTAAGCTAAATTGTCATCGAATAGCATTAATTTTGCGATACTGACCTTTGAACTGTGTCCATTTATCTATTTCCTTAACCACATTATAGATTTACATTGCTGTTTGGTGTAGAAATGAGATCTCTGTATTTTCTACTGCTAGTCAATTGTATTTTATGCTTTTTATGCATTTTTGGTGCATCCTATTTTAAACAAACAATCTTTGAGGCATTGGTGATTTCAGAAAGTGCCGGTAAGTCAATTTATGGTAAATTAATTTTGTTTACGCATGTTTATTAAATAAAGAAACTGGACTTGATATTTTAGTGATCAATTAGATTATAGAATAAATATTGAAAACCAGTCTGAAAATAAATGGTATTTTAAATGATATGGTCTTAATTATGAAGATGTTATATATAGGGTTTTACTGTACTTGATTTGTGTATCAAGTTTTTATTTATCACTTTCGCAAACTGGTTTTTAGCTTATGGATCACTGCTTTGAAGCAATTTGAAGAAATTGTTAAGCGTTAGAAATATTTCCATTGATTGTATAAAAAAGTAGTACATATGGATTCCAGACCTGGCACCCTTAAGCTGCAATACAGTAAAATTTCTCATAGCAACCACCTCAATATTACAACCACTTAATTTTTGGACCAGCTTTTAATAACCCCCCCTATAATTCAACTTGATAATGAGACCTCCTCATTATTTCATGATATTTCATGTCCTGAAGATGGTACCAATATTGATGTTTAACTATACTGTACCTGTACGCCTTGATTTTAAAGCCTTGTTTTGATGATCTTACCATTAATCTGTGTTTCTAGTAACCTATTTTTCCTCATGTTAACATAAAGCATTCCGAAAAGAAAAAGAAATTTAACAATACAATTATCTGGATAAAAAACGTTGTTTTGGATTGTGAATAAGACTAATTTTCATCAGACTGTCTCAGAGAATATATGATGCATTTAGAACATGTTTTGTTATGTATTTCAGTGTTTACATTCTGTGAAATTTTATTATGTAAAGGTGGATTGTATCCTAAGTCATTTTTTATCATCACATCAGCCATAGTCCTCTATGCGTTTCATAGGTAAGTCAATTGTATTTTATGTTGTAAGTAGAGTATTGATTTGTTGTATTTCACTGAAAGCTGAGTTCTGGTTGGCTGAATTTTTTATGTAATGCATGTACTGATTGACTTTGTTGATAGCTGAGCCCTGATTGGCTGTGATTTTCTTTTTTGCAAAAGTAGCTCTGATTGTCTGTAATTTTTATGTCGAGCTGAGTATTTATTTTAGATCATCAGCATTGAATGTTTGCGGTGTGCTATCGGAATGGATAACTCATCTGCTATGCATCTTCCATTATCCCATGTCAACATATCATTTGTGTTTCATCTCAGAAACAGAGCTAAAAATAGAAAAATCTGCAAACAGGTTTTTTCATAAATCGGTTGGTGTATTTTCATGAATGTGTGTTCAATTCAAACCGTTTACTAATGAACAATTATAATGAGAATACATATTATTATACTTAATGTAAGAGTTGAATTAGTTAATTTCTTTTTGTAGGTTGTACATTTCTGGAAAGTTATCAAGCCACACAACAACACTCAGTTCATCCATTCATGTTACCAAGGCAATAGCTGTTCTTATCTATCATCTGATTGGTACAGAGGATGAACTTACAATTTATAGATGTATAACATTGTATCTGTTGTCCATTGTACTTGTAAGAATTGTTTCCATGGATACACAGACTCACTCTTCAGTGAAGGAGGTAAGAAAGGTGGAAAGTCATTCTATATATGAAAGATAATGGACAACATATATTGTACATTAATATAATATTTTTTCATTAGTACAGTATGACATTCAATAATATAATTTACAAACAGTTGTGTTGTTATTATTTATACATGTTTATTGTATTATATTTATTATGGGTGTTTTATTAGAAATAAAATAGATAAAAAATAACTAGCCTAAGTGGGTAATTCAGCATTGACAAAGGTTGTAAAACTTCTTGAGTTCAGTCTCAAACTGGGCTTGGAAAAAGAACTCAAGAGTTTTATAACCTCAGGGTCAGGTGTTTCGCTACACTGGACTCTGAAGTCCTCTAGTGGTGGGGCAAGTAGTGTTAATCAGTCTCTACCCGGTCTATGTTGGCTTCCAAGTTGGTTTACTACATAGTGACTACGTGCTCTCTTTGCAACTTCTCCAAGACATGGACTGACTTTCTCTGTACAGTTGCCTTGAAAAAAAAAATTCTCACATTCATGATTCCTGTAAAAAGCTCCCTGGTGCGTTCAAAATAGTCCTTTTGAGTTGGTAACTACAGATCTCATATTGTCTTTTTTTATTATCAAACTGCAATGAAAATGCATAAAAAAGGACATATTTTAGGATTGCTTACCAAGTTATTGTTGGTAAATATTTCAGGTACTTTATAATATTCTGGCTTTAACTGTGGTTATATTGATCAACAGTAACCCTGTATTACATCTACTGTGTGTCTATGTTCTCTGGGAGGAACCCACTACTACAGATATTCTAGGTAAGATTTGTAACCATATTTTCAACAAAAAAGGCTGGTTATTAAATTCTGGTAAATTGTCAGTTTTGGCAATGTGAAACATAAATTTAGTTTACATTGACATATTGCTGCCAAACATGGTCTATAGCAGGTTGCTACGGAGACCTATCTTTGGATTATATTTGAGAGTTCTGGGGTGAAGGTCACTATTGCCAAAAATAGGAAAGGTTTCTGCTTAATAAACTGTTCGAAACCTTCTTTGATGACATTTCCACATTTGTTTACTCTCTGGAGGCATTTTGGTCTAGAGATAGAATGTCCAACCTCTGATCCGAAGGTCCCGAGTTCGAATTCCGGTTTGACGGGTTTTGTTTATGAACTTCACAATCCCTTTTTCAGACGTAGTACTGGTTCAGTGTCCAGGTAGCGGACTCGAGTGCGATTAATATAAGCAAAATTGCTTGTTTCGCAATTAAGCTAAAATAAATTAGTGTAAGCAAAAGTAAACAAGAAGCTGTGGTGACATAGTCTGATTGTAATTTTCTCTAATTTACCTCAGACTCTGTGAAGGTAGCCCAGTTGTACTGGAATACAGTATAAAAAATGTTAGAAATTTAGGTTTGTTCATAATATTGTCTTCTCAGGTGATACATTGATTTGTGCTGTATAATGAATTAATCCTATCCAGTTTATTTTGTTTCATAAAGCTGGTGCTTTCTGGGCATTTTTAGTTCATCTGTTTTGAAGAAAAAGATGAGCTATTATCGCTGCAGTGGCGTCGTTGTGCAAATTAAATTAATGTAGCCCATTACTCAAACTCCTTTAAAGATATCAACACGATACTTGGAATACATGATTACCATGACAAAGCACAGTTGCAAGACAAGAGGCATTATTCTTTTAGCTATGTTTTTGGAGTTATGCCTCTTTAACTTAGATTAAAATTGTTTATTTAGTAGAATGATGACGGGTGTTGACGCCGCTCTGTGGAGCTCTTGTTTTACCTTACTGAGTATGTTAATCTTACTCAACAAAACTTGTTTATCAAAGCAATCAAATATATTTCAGGTTTATGCGTGATGGTTATTGGTGCGTGTATAGTCATTGTTGGATCTCTACAGTTACCTGAGGAGTCAGTGACTGCTGTCAGACAGATTGGTGTAGTTTGTTCCAGTATGGGGGTCCTCATACTTGTTCTACAACCACAAGTTACAATAACGTGGTAAATATTAATGCTGTGCGTCGTTTAGTCTACAAAGAGATTTTAATTCACAGTCAGTGTTTGTCTTTATTTGCTGTTTCATTTATATTGGCCACAACTCAAACATATTTATTCTTCTGTTAGTGATTTTTGTTAATACTTTGTGGATTTTGCTTAATACATTGATTTAAGTAGCCAGCTATTGGAGTATCCCTACTAACTCAGCCATGTCTGGGAATTGAAGTTGTTTTAATTGGCCATAATGTTTAAACATAGCTCTTTATACATGTATGTACAAACAGAGTAAAATTGGTCATGCACCTGTGGTTTTGGTGTGACTTGCAATAGATCCAGAACCTGAAAAACTGGAATTTGTTGTTCTGTATTGTTTGGGCTAGGCTTTGTGATCAATAAATATATTTGCTTGATATGACGAAACATAAGTGTAAACATTTTTTTTTGTATTCTAGGATGAGTATTTTACAATGGGGTGACCTGGGGAGTGTTGTATTGGTAGCCTGGGTACTTCTGTCAAACCATGAATTCTCTCTAAATCAGTTGTACAGCCAGGCAGCCATTGCTGGTGTATGTCCTGGTATTCGATTAGCAACACTGGTAAGTAATACATTCACCAGTAAGTGAAATGTGCATATTTTTAGTTGAATTTATTTTAGAACATTATTAAAGACAAAATTTTTTATCTTTGTTTTTTTCCATGGGTATATCTAAAATTTTGTTTTATGGCTGCTGCCTTCATTTGGCTTGGCGATATATTTCCTGAGAAAGGAACAAAATAATTCTGGTGTAATATACTACCTAAAAATATTTGGCTAAGAAAACAATGCTAATAGTTTTTAATAACTTTTTTTACCTACTTACTCAGTTATATTGGTGAAAGGAATTTTTGATATGCTATAATCTATATTGTATTGTATTTTGAATACTGTCAGTTGTAATGATTTAATTTGTTCTTGTATGTCATGAGTTATAGCCCTTTGATTAATTGGCCCTGTGTATACTTTGAACAGTATTATAAGAAATAAGTATGAAGATGTGTAAATTATATAAAATTTACTATAACTGGTCTAATGACTTTAACTTCTCTACTCTGAAAATTGTATTGTGCCCCTTGTATTTCGTATTACCCCTCGAGAGAATGTTTAAAATAAATTGTTCAACTTACATTTTCAGCTTTATACTTCCTCCGATGAGAATTCATACTGGATTGTGATTGGTCGAGTCATTTTGTATATCCCAGCATGCATCTGTGTCATCTCATTAATATTCATATTCTTCAAGATAGATACATTACAGAAACAACTAGAGAAGAGTTTGTATTTCCTGTAAGTATATATCTGTATCAGACGATATCTTTCTCTATTTATCAGCATATACCTTTCTTTTGTTTTCGCTCTTACATTTAATTTCTAACTCATTTTCAAAAAGCAAATATGGGTGAGGATCTATCTTTTCCTTGATTCCCTGACAGATTCCTGAAAAAAAAACACATTCAGAAAATCCCATCTTCCCAAAAATACTACCTTCTCCAAAACCCACCGACCCAAAACCCACCCAACACATACAGAAAATTGAGGACAAAATACATAGATTTTGATTTGATTCTATAGTTTATAATAATTAACAATATGCCTCATAATAACACATTCCCTGCATCTGAAGCAGACAACTTTTGAAAACATTTTGGCAAAAGAAGCCATTGCTTGTAACGAGTAATGGCTTCATTTGCCACAATGTTTTCCACACTGTCAGAGAGAAATAACCCAATTTTCTCAAATAAATTGATGTTTTGTATATTTGCTTTGAATTTGAGTCCAAAGTATGCTTATGAGGCAAAAGGTTAAATTCAGCGTCAACTAGAATTTCTACTGTTTAAGCATGGAACTAATTCTTTTCTTGCATGTACTGTAGTTGTCGATGTCTCGGTGTGCTCTCCGTGCTGTTGTTACTGTACGATGCGTTATTACGGGATAAGGATCAGACTGTGATGTCACTTCCTGCGTGGAAATTATCACTAGTGACGACTGGTTTAGTCAGTATCTCACTGAAAATACTTTCAACCACGCAAGTAAGTGAAAAAAACTTGTGATTTTTGTTATGTTTTGGTTATGACGAGGACCCTTCAGATTTAGTGGTTAGTGCACTGAACCCGGAGATCTGGGTTCAAATCCAGGTCACAGCAGGTCATACTATTCTATGAAAATTTGACAAAAATGTTGATTTTATTCCATATGTGGAGAAGTTGCAGGCTCCTTGTGGAAGGGTAAGTTAGTACTGGTTAGTTTAGAGTCCAGGAAAACTGGTTAGGTGAACTGATCGCTGCATATAACTGAAACATTTCTGAAAAACGGCATTTAAGCCTAGAATGACATTGTCACGTATAAACAAACAATTTGTTTGTCTAAGTTTCATGGTCAATAAGAATGAGGCAGTAAACCAGTGGAAAACCAGTCTACAAATCTGGTATCTGATTGGTTAGTTTTTAATATAGTCTTGAATTAAGCCAATGGAAAGACAGCATTGTCAGACTGGCTTCCAAAAAAATTAACTAACTTCAGACTGTGTACTTGTATATTTCAGGATCTGTTGATACCTATAGTAGAGGAGAAGAAAGAAAAGGAGATTCCCAAGCTTCCACTAGTTGGGAACATCTCGTGTATATTAACATTCCTTTTAGCCTGTATCCAAGCACCAGTACATGGATTACTCTATGATATTTGGGTGAGAAAGATTCACTTAGGATGCAATCTCTTTACAAGGAAACAAACATTTTTGTTACAAGAAAACAAACATTTTTGTTTTCATACTTTCTGAATATTCATAATTTTCTTGAAAAACCATTGTTTCTACTTTTAAACCAGAATTTGTTTTTCTGGTCACAAATGCATGATTTTATTATTCATGTGATAGCATTAATATCAAAGATTTATCTTAAATAATGCTTAGAATTTGAAAATGTATTGTCTCCCTTTACATGGTTGACCCTGATTTTATTGCCTTGTGCATTTCCTTGTGGAATGCTAAGTTTTGCACTTTTCGGGAGGGACGTCTTAACTTGTTTTATTTTATTTTTCCTCTCGGATAATTCTTTTGTAAAAATATTAAATAGATTCAATTTATTTCCTGAAATTTTGATTTGCTTACAATCCAACCTGTGAACATTGTTACTGGTTTCACAATCTATCTTATAACTAACAGACTTCTTTCTTTCAGTGTTGTGGGGCAGCATTGATCCTTCTGTGTTTGCAAAAAGATCGAAGGATATTTGAAAACATTAAACAAGAGAATCAAATTGTTCCGACGATGTTCGCGTGTGTGACGTTACTCTACTGTTCCAGTATTTTACGCAGTGACCTCTGGACGGCCAGTGGGTTGTCTTTCTTACGTTCCATCCTGGAAGTGGTGACTGTACTTTCTGTCCTTCCTATGTTTTACGTGTTATGGGGTATTTTGTGGCATTCAGCGTTAATTCTCTCAGAGCAGGTGGTGGTGTTCCTCTTGCCACTTAACGCAGTATTCTTGTTATATGGGAGTTCATATTCAAGTCAGGCTCTTGCGTGTGTCGGACTTTATGCTGGCATTTGGATGATGATGATGAAATTGCCATTAAATCCATATTCTGGTGACAGATGACAAGAAAGATTTGATGCTCAAAGGAATTAAGTGTGAACAAAATGAGGAATGGCGTTGGTCAACTATGTTCCAATGTTTATGAAATCAACAGGGTTATTTGGTGAATGTGGTATTGAACTACATCAAAGGATTTATTGAAAACTGTCATTTCTTTTGTTGCGTCTTAACTATTAATTTATAAAATGCAACCAAAATATGGCTGGTATATCAGCAATGTGATAAAGCTAACACAGTATGAGGATAGAAGTTTGAAAAACATAACATTTTGCATACATTGTAGCAAAGGTGATATCTGGAAATATCAAAATCCTGTATTATGTTGACTAAGCTGTTTCTATAATGTTAGATATTTTTCTTCAGGCAGTGATAACTTGCTATGTCTCCCTTGTTTGTATGTGAAATTTGTTTAGTTAAACCCTGCAAAAATTTTTATGGACCATTTTTGTGTTTGAGTGGACCTAATTTTTTAAAAAAAATATGGATCTTGCACTTTAAAATTCATTGATGAATTCCCTGACAATAATTGATTGAAAACTTGATCATAAATATAAAGAGGACTGAGTATCAGTTTCAGTTGGAAATCCTTTTATACACCATAATGTAACCATTTTCCGTAGAAAAACATGTATAGTTATATCAAATATCTTGTTCCAATGCCCCTCACCTTTAAAAAAAAAAAACAGAAAAAATTATGACTGCATAAATAATTTATTAATAATTACAATTACATTCAGTGTGTCCAGAAATCATTGTAACACAAAGATGATTGTGACTGGCCAACAAACGGAGGACTGTTTGCAAATTTCCATTTTTTTCCAAAACATTGCCCGCTATTTTGTGGTGGCTGTGATTAATGTAATGCCGGGGGAGGTAACCCAGGGAAAAGTTTTCACTTTCCCACTTTAGATTGAACTTGATCATAAGTTTATTATATGATATGTAATATATGTGAGTGTAATGTATGTTTTTTCAGACAGCTTACTCTCTACTTAACCTATGGTGAATATAAATGACCAATTATTTGATTACATTTGATCCAGCTGGGTTACAGGTTGGTGGTTCTACTCATGTGTATGCCTAGGGTCTTCCTTCACTGTTAAACCTGGAAAGACCCCAAATGACCTTGGCTTTTGGTATGATATTGAACTCTTGTGATTATATCTGATAAAAATTGCATCAGTTATTTCCATTGATTGTGTTAATAAATTGATTTGCAGTATTTACCAATTTGCACATCTCCTGTAATAAAATGTGAAAATCGATTGGGGTATTTATTTGGGAAATATTTGGGCAGAGAGTATAATCAAAATCTTGGTTACATTTTAATGGGGTATTGATCATTTATATCTATACAATTATACCAAATTCACATATTTACATTTGTCATTGTGTGTCACACAATCTTTGTGTTTGTTTGTTTTTCTAATCAATGTTGATATTTTCCTAATAATACATATATATTGCATAATGCTTTTGAATCTAATTCTTAAAGGAAATAAATATATTATGAATAGATTCGCTTTTGTTCATTTTTAATCAGAAAAAAATGATCTTGAGTAATGTTTGATCTTGACAGGTTTTTGGTTTATTAGTCAATCAGAAAAATTCATAATTCATATTCATAATTAATATGTATAGCCACGACAAATCAAATTATCCTGATAAAACATGAAGAATAATTGTATCAAGCATAAGAATAAAGACGTTAGTAGTCCACTTAACATGTATAGTAAAAGTTTGCGTAGCAACCACATCAACATTAAGAAATCATTATTATTATAATTGGACCACTATTCAATGTTTTCTTCATATCTGAACTTTATAATGTGACCACTTCTATGTAAAGACCGTTTCTTTTGGTCCTAAATGTGGTTTTACTATCAATGTATAATGTACAGGTTTATGGTCATTCAATAGACGTAGTGTAACGCTGTGTATACTAGTGACGATATCGCTGTAGACATGACTATACATTATATCTTAAAATGTTGTTGACAATATCATTGCGATTGACGAACAAAGGTAAATTCTGGCTACTGGTATATCGACTGATAAAGAGTTTGTGTCCACTATGATCCACACAGACTGCATGTGGTCTTTCAACATGTGTAAGAATTATGTTACTTTTTGTACCATCTCCTGACACTGTATACACACTCTTCTGTGCATTGTAAGTCGCAAGTAAACTTCCATCGATCAAAAGGGCAAGCCCTGTAGGGATTGCAAAGCCTCCAAACCTTCCAGTAACCTCACCATGCCAGTTCAACATGATAACTTCGCAAGACCCACAATCAATAACATAAATGGAGTTACTATTGGCTTTAACATATCCCGGTTGGGTAAAAATGTTGATACCAGTTGCATCCCTTTTCACCTTTTTTATTAGCTTGCCTTTCAAATCGAGTATCTGAAGTTCCCCAGCGTTCTGATAGGTTACGATGAGTTTATCATCATAGCAGCAAATACCATAACAGTTACCAAACGTTTGTATTGTATGGCATATTCTAAGCTTATGGTCGTATGAAACTGATATGAAAAGTATTTGTCGTCTACCCGGCATTGTCACCGCGACTTGTGTACTTGATATGACAGTTATATCAAAAGGTCCAAGATCGCTTTGTTTAAATTCACCACCAAGGGACAGTTGTGACTTAACAAATTTACTGTTGACGTAAACAAGTTTGATGGCATTGTTTCCCATGTCAGCCAAGACAAGTAAATCTTCTTGCAACACTGTCATAGCCGAGATAAAACAGTCGTATGAATCTTCAGATGCACTGACACAGACTTCTCCTGAATGCGTTGGGTTGATATTGTCATTAGAGGAACTTGCTAAAGGTTTATGTTGTAATAAAGTTCTGTCACATGATCGCTGTTTAGTTCCAATGCCACCAATGACATCCTCCTTGTTAAGTTCATCTTTTATTGTCTTGCTTGGTGTGAACTTGTATTCAGCAATGGTGTTTACACTAGGTATAGATCCAAGACGTTTTTCACACTCCTGCAATTGTATCGCTGCCTGTTTTACGTCCATGAACAATTTATTTGCCTTTTTTGATGTATGGAGATGTTTCATGTTATCATATGCCGTCTTCATCAATAATCTCTCCACAGACTGCGTCTACTGAATTTGATATTTCATCATTTTGATGTTGTAATTCATGTATCTTGACTTTTAGCTCTGTCTCTATTTCATCAATTCTTTTGTTTATTTCTTGCTTGTAGGCCCTAATTTCTAGTAGAGCATTCTCGAGTGAATCATTGGATTCGTTTATCCTTCTGGATGTTTCGGTTTTAACTGCAAGGCATTTCCGTAGCAATTTATCTATCCTGTACATTGTGCATTTGTATTCCTCACTGTTGATTATCTGATGAGACACTTCGGGTATGTAGTCAACATGGCAGGGTTTTGTGTGCTCCAAGGCTACGCATATAGTGCATAGTAACAAACCATGGTTATGACAATAGAGTTTAATCATTTCTGTCTTATGGCGGATACATGATATTGTTAATTTGTCAATGGTACCAACATCTTCAGACGAATCAGAAAGTTGTTGTGTGGCTGGCATTGCATCTTTGTCTAACAATTTGTGATGTCTGCATGGTCTTGGGCGCCTGTGATGATTGTAACATGTTTGGCATAGATGTTCATGGCAGTCGATGCAATAGCCAAATGCTGGTACTGTTGTATTCTCTCTGTGACATTGAAAACACACTAAACTATTGTCGTCATAGGATCCACTTGATACGATTGTTTTCGTGTAAGCTGTTTCAGCAGTGGTCATATCTGCAATAGAAAATTATTGCATCTTAACTGACTGTGTGCGTTCAGTTGTTAGATATTTTGTTTTAGATTTTTTAATCTTATATTTTGCATGTGGTTCTTATGTGATATTTAATCATGGAAAAAACATGATTAGACCAAAAATAAATGATTTAGTTGAGGGCATTATTGTAGGGCTTTTGAAGCAAAAAATGCCCTACAGAAGTATTGTGAAACAAGTAAAACAGACGTTGTACCGCAGCTACTGCTGACGTCGTACTGAAAATTCGCAAAGTTATTAAAACGGTGAATCCGCTCACACAAAGAGAAATGGCAGCTAAGTGTGTAATTGTCTCTAGGCACATAACTATAACAGAATTATAACCTAAATTATAGAAGTCAAACTCATGAAATAATGCTGTGTCCATAGGCTTAGTAAAGCCCAAATTTTGAAACGACGCCCTTGGTCATGGCGTCAATATCACCGTCATAGTTGTGGAATATGGAAAAAACATAGTCACCACTGACGAGGCTATGTTCTATATTGGCGATAGTTATGGTCGACGTCATGTTTACTACGTTCGTTCTTATGAGACAGACCTAAACAAATTGAAGTTTGTAAAACGAGATGTATTTACGCATGAGCTTATAGTTTGGACCGGATTCAGTTTCTATGGCAAGACCTCTTTGATTTTTATCAATAGAGGGGTGAACGTACATGCTAAGTTTTACACAAGGTTCTAAAGCTGTTCCTGAAAAAGATGACCCGTATCTTTTTACTGGAAGAGGAAGGAAATAATATTGTGTTCCATCAAGATTCTCTTCTTATCACACTGCCAAAATGACCATTGATTTTCACATGAAACACAGTCATTTATATAACACTTACAGAATTTATGCCAAAACCCTAGCTCCCGTGGACAAAAAAAAACGATTGGAACAAAGCATTCGGGCTTAAGCTGGCCTAGAAGAAATCATCTACTATTGCCATGGATTCCAGATTGATATTTTGTTGCAATAAACGTATGCGAGTAAATAATTAAGCTGTGTTTATAACTATTCCATAATAAATAGAACACCTCTCGTATTTGTCATGGAATAGTGAATTATGTTGGCCTGCTGTACAGCAAAACATGGTTATAGTGAATTATAGTGGTGTGGCGATGATTCAGTTATAGTGAAGTTATATTTTCTCCCATGAGGGATAGATACAGAAGAAAGTGAAATGTAGATACATGTATAACGAACTAATAATAATTCGGGTCACCAGGAATTCACTATGACTGTGTTCTGTTGTACTTATTCTCATCATGACAAAGTAAAATAGAATTGTCCTGAAGCATATACGTTTGAATAAAAAAAAATAAAAAATGAACGGCCGACGTTATGCATAACCCACAACATTGTCATGCCATTGTAAATAAATGAACCTACCTGTGAAATCTTTATTTAAAGCTGTTATAATAATGTACCTAGGCAAACTTTTCCATTTTCGCAAATTCCACTTCCTGTGTACACGTACATGTAGTTTATTTGAAGATATAAATTCACAAAGATTAGTTGTTCGTCTATACTACTATCTTGAAACATGACCTACATTTACATATAAATGTACCCAATGCGCATGTTTACGTGTTGATAGTATACATACCAACCAAACATTTCAACTTGTTGATCTAAGCAAAAAATAAATAAATACACAGATGTTTGCACATTTTTTTTTCTAATTTATGAAATCATATTAACCGGTTTCGTTTCATTGTTGAGCGATTCGATATCTGAATTAATCAAGCCTTCCCTAATGATTTGGTGTGATGGTAATTCATGAAAATAATAAATTATTCTAGACATTTAAATCTTACATCTTAAAACTGCTATATAGAGCAAAATACGCTGTTCGATTTCCTGGACACATTTTTTTCAGGTGTCTAAGTGGGTTAACAACGGGTGCAAATGGTCGGATTTCATTTAAACTCTTCAAAGTAATAATGGATTTTGCACCAGATGTCTAATCTTGCATTAAAATATGCACCATAGCGCGGTGTCTTGATTATATCCTCGGGGCAACCACATTTGGAGAAATAAGAGTAGAAGTCAAATTGAGTTGTTTCCCTTTGACCGTACTTAAGAAAAGAATTTTGAGTTGTTTCCCTTTGACCGTACATAAAAAAGAATCTTGAGTTGTTTCCCTTCAACAGTTCTTAATAGTCGGTGAATATTTTTGATATTAAAATTATCTATAGATAATAATTATAATAATTATGTAGAAGATTTACAAGAAATTCTGCTATGAAGTATAGAAAATTTATCATTCACGTTGTATTGTATGTTGAAGTTGGTACATCGCCAAGGTTGGCGAAAAGCATTTTCGTTATATTGGAAGTGCCTTTTATATTCCATTTCTGAATTTATAATTTTTGACATGGGATCAATAAGACAATAAGATCAATATGATAATTATATTAAATAACTTTTTTGGTAACTTTAAGTAGTAAGTTTATAAGCATAGTTTGTTTGTTGTACTGGTCGTGTCCTTGATTCAACGATCATATTAATTTTTTGTTTATTTTGAGAGTAAATACTTAATCCAACACTTTAGATGGCGATAAATCGGACAGAATTTCATTTATGCACAATAAGTGTAATAATATGTTCAAAGCCACTTCGTACAGTTCTATCACTCACTCATTTGAACACATGTACTTCGAAAGCATTTTAAAGCTATTATTTATTGAATATTCCGTAGTAAACGCCACCGGGCTTTATTTTATAGACATTTTTTGTTCGTCAGTTGAATTATGACCTAATGGAATTTATATGGAGGAATATCATTTCATGTATTGCGAGGCGCTATTTTTTTGTTCCTAAAATAACACGGTGTGATGATTAGGACAGAGGCATTATTTGGGACAAGGATTTGCGCTCATTATGAGAGGGGTGTTCAAGGACAAGGGCGTTCATTGGGTGAGTGGCGTTCATTTGGAGAGGGACGTTCATTAAGAGACGAGCGTTCATTAGGACATGCGCGTTCATTAGGAGTGGTGAGTCCGTTAGGAGTTGGATGTTCCTTAAGCGAAGGGCGTACTTTAGGAGTGGGGCGTTCATTACGACAGGGGCGTTCATTAGAGGGGTATTCATTTGGAAAAGGGCGTTCATTAGGAGAGAGGCCTCAGTTAGAAGTTGGGTGTTCCTTAGGCGAGGGGCGTGCTTGAGGACTGGGGCATTCATTTGGACAGGGGCGTTCATTAGAAGGGCGTTCATTAGGAAAAGGGCGTTCCTTAGGACATGGGCCTTCATAAGGGAATATTCGGTATATGTGAATACATTGAATATCATATTCACTACCATCGCCCCCACATTTTGCTCAAGATCTATAACTTGAGCAGGGTTTTCATTATGAATCTGAATACGTGTTTTGTGCAGTCACAGTGAATTTTGATTTTGATTAATGTTAAATGTTTTATTCTACAAAAAATACAGTGAAACATCGTTATTAAGACCGTCATTTGGACCAACAACACGATTTTAGTATTAAACTGGTTTCATAATCAAGTTGCTATATAAAAGAAATACATATATAAAAGTGTGAGATTGAGTGGTCGTTATATTGAGGTGGCATAAACAATACACCGGTCTTTTGATGAGGTTTTACTGTACACAAGCATGTCAAGCATTCTACGGAATGTTCTCGTTACCTTGTTTAACTTGTAAGGAGCTGACGAAAGACTAGCTGTCCTTAGAACAACACTGACCGTCGATTCCATTATCCACTGTACAGACAAAACTGTGAACAAAGGTCACCCTTAGGAAAGACAAAATGTGGCCTTTATTGATAGGTAGCCTTCATTCGGAGGTCAGTTTGTTCTAAATAATCAGTGACGGTGTTTCAAAGAATAGCCTTTATTCATTAGGTAGTCTTTATTCGGAGGTAGCGGCAAACACAGGTTTGACAGTACTTATAAATGAGTTCTTTGCTTTTTGGTTTAAGAAAAAAAAAACTCAAAGCAAATATCCATAAAAGTAACGGACAGTTTAAATTCCTTAATGCAAACAAGGGATTTAATTAGGCACTGATTTGCCACAGTTCGTTCTAGGGACCTCCGTGGTCCAGTGGTTATGGTTTCTGGCTTGTTATCACTAACCCCTCACCGCTGTGAGTGCGAATGCTACCCGGGACCAAATTGCACATGTGAGGCTGCTGTCGGTGGTTCTACCTAGGCGTAAGCCTGGGGTCTTCCTCCATTGTTAAAGCTGGAAAGTCGCCAAATGACATTGGCTATTGGTGAGACTTAAACTCCAGTAAAAAAAGCGTTTTGTATGTTGGATAGGTTTCGGGTCGGTGGGTTTTTGGAAGAAGGTTGTAGGTTTTGAGAGGGTGGGATTTTTTGTATGTGTTTTCTTCTCTTGAAATCCTTTTCTTATACATATTAAACAGATGGGATGCCAGGGATAATGTTTGGCCTTAAATCATAGACTTCAAAAATTAACCATTGTTCCTGCTAATAAATAAATTAATTTTATAAATGTAAGATTGTTCGTCCAAACATGTAATATTTGATAACGTTACAACTGTAAGACTGAAATTACATCTGTTGGTTTTCAATTTTACAATGACGAAGGAAAATTTCCATTTATTGTTCTCATTGATTTATAATTTTCGCAGTTTCGGGGATATAAATATTATTATTGCATTGTATTTATAATAATAGACAGTCATATTTTGATACGGTTTCATAAACACAACAGAACCTATTTGGAAAGTAAATTATCGTCATACGAACGTAGTTGAAACTCGCTGGTGTAAGCAACACCATGTATTGGTTTCTATGATCAAATATAACAATAAAATTGATATATGTTTTCTGAAAAGTGATATTCGTCATGAACATTGAGTATACATCAAAACCTCTTAGACACCTGTATTCTATTTATTTGATGATCAAATATGAACCGTAACCTTATGTGATCAATTATCTTCATTGATTGTCCACTCCATAGTTATTTAGCGATACAATCTTAATGTTTTATCAACCAGCAATATATCTCCGTAGTTTGTGATGATATATACGTAAAGACAAACATTAGGTAGGTTCACCTTTCTGTATCTCCCTGACTCGGGTAACATGATTTTTTCTGAGCGATGGTCATCTTAATTCTTATTTTCAACTTACAGTAAAACCTGAATGACGTGTGAACAATGTTTGTTCAAGAACCTTGACGAGTCAGTTTCTACAGTATATTAATAAATATATCCGTATAACTTATGTGTTATGGGTTTACAATTCAACCAAAATTTGATAAAATGGAAGTAACTGTTATATTACCAACATTTTTTTCGCAAGCGTTGTTCTTTAAATTTATTTTCGCTGGCTGGCGTTTGATGGCAATGTTTACGACAAAATGCTCATACGAAGAGAGGGGGCAATACGAAGAGAGGGGGCAATTACATGTCGTGTACTAGGTACAACACATTACACATCCTTAAATCTATCGCAGTAAAACCTTGATATTAAGACCGCATTTGGGATCAAAGAAAATGGTCTTAGTGTTCGAGCGATATCATTTTTAAGTTAAAATAAAGAAGAAAAAGCCAGGTCCGACATTAAGCATTCTTTGAAATAAGTCGATCTTAATACTGAAGTGGCCTCTAGGTGTTGTTTAAATGTAATTTCTTTTACATTATTAACAAGCTTACAGTGAAACTTAATGGACGATCTGTTGCGGATCGTGATGACGATGCCTAAAATAATCAGTCGACACAGACACTCCTCTGTGGCTGAGTAGTTATGGGATTTGATTAGTAATCACTGGCTTCTTATTGCTTTGAGCTCAAATCCCACCCGGACAGAATTTCACATGCGATGAAGTTGTTTAGTTAGCTTAATGAAGGTCGGTGCTTCAAACTAGGTGCACTCCTTCTCCATGCTTCTCCATTCTTAATGCTGGGATAGTCGCAAAATAATCTGGCTGTTGGTACGATGTTAAGCCCCTGAGCAAAATCTGTATCACCGAGCGTCAGTCTGTATTGTCATGCATTTTCGCGACATGCATCTTCTGACTTATTTAATTACTTTAAATTTTAACTAAGTTACTTTATTTTTGCAGTCTTATAGTCTATTGTCCAATTCAATTTCTTATGAAATATAAGACACATTGAGCAAACTTTTTAAGGATGAGTATCGTCACATTTCTTCGTGGCAAAAAGTCTAGCTTTTCCATAAATTATCTTGAATGTCATAAAAGTTTGAAATTTAACTTAATAAGTAAGAAAATCATTTAGTTTGACCTCTTGATACATCGGCAATTAAATTAGTGTCGTATGGACTATTTATATTACAGACGTTTTTAATTGTTATAATATTTTTTAGATTGAATAAACATAGTTCTTTAAAGCGATATATTATATAAGTGATAAAAATATTAATTATTATTACTGAAATACGATACGATTAATATCTGATTACTAACTACTATCCGCGGGCGATTTAAGAAACAGGACACCTTGAGAATGAAATTAAAAAAATAACATTTTAATTACTAGTATATAGTTTCATTTATGTATTATGTCTATCATGAAGAGTGGGATGGTTTTGTTGTTGTCATAACTACCGAATGTTTCTACATAGACGTACCTCGGGACACGTGACATTCTACAGATTTTTTTTAAAAATTCCCGTGTTATTGTTTAAGCAAGTCATGGTGGTATTCGATGTAACTTGACGGTTATCATATATATTAAAATGATATTATATTATATTATATTATAATTGTGATATGCAGTATGCCTGCCTGTCTGCCCGATTTTTCGATTATCAAGAAAAGGTAGGCGGGAGCATTTATTTGGGTCGGAGCGTTTTTTTGGGGATATGTTGTACGTTCTATCATATACACTTACACCATTGGCAAGTTTTATGAGTAGTTAATGAGAGGTTGTGTAATGTACAACAAACATAGTGACAGAAATTACTGTCATAAAATTAGTGTTTAAAAAAATGTCAAATTGCTAAACATGTATACAGTATATTAATAGATTACTTTCATTTTTTAAACTTTTTTAAAGCCAATGAAAACTTAGTTTAAAAGTTTAAAACTTGTGATCAAATACCACTAAAAGGAGAAGTATTACTTTTATGGGCAGTATGCCTCATTCAAAGAATTATTTGGCATAACTGATATACCGTGTGCTGAAAGAGAAGGCATTTATTCTTACCGCGGCCTTTATTCACCGGTGACCGTTTTTATCTACACAATCTTTTGCCCATCTCTCCACTAGGATGTAGTGTTTCTCTGTGATAACAAAGATGCAAATAAGTGGAAAATGCAATTGGGTTCTCTTTGGGTCCCTATGACATGGTATAGGGGCTACAAATGTCACATGTCTTATGGTATTTGTAATTCTGTACGCTAATACATATATGAAACGTTTTTCGAAGTTTCTGTTTCGTTGTTTGATAAAATGACTAAATCGAACAAATGAAAAATTAAAAAAACTTCATACAAATGTATTTGCACTGTTATCGGACCCTAGCTTCGGTAGCTGATGGACTTTTATGTATCAAAATAAAAAAAGTTAAACTTATGATCTTGATAAAGTTTATGATATGCGGCACACGGTCGGAGTGGTTATATGACACAAAACCCGTACCCGGCGACCGGTCTATTCATTTTACCTTAAAACACATTACAACGTATCCTCATTATATTTCACAAATAAATGAAGTCCGAATAAGTCCCCACAATACCTATCAGTGTACTGTTACAGTGTCAGATTTATCCATGAGAATAATGAAGATTCGTTGAAAAAATAAACATCCATGGCCATTAAGAGAAAAAAAAACATTAATCTAAAATATATCTTATCATGCATTTTAAAAACATTATTGATTGATGGTTGTAGAAAACGAGAAACGAATGTGCTTAGAATTAAAAATTGTCCATAAAATTGATTATATTTATTTTTATCCCTACCAGGAAGAGAGACCAGCCATCATTCGCCCGTTATTGTCATATCCCTAACTCCAATTTGCATTGTGTTTTATTATCATTGCTAAATGGATTTAAACTGATAAAATTTCAAAGATGAAGAGATTAAGGATGTAGAGCCTTTGTTTATAATTATAGACTAGGTGGTAAGATAACTTTCTTTTATTCTTTTTCCCGTGTAATTTAGGTACGGTAAGGAACGTGATGTATAGTATTTATACCCACTTTGTAATTGAATATCACGGTAAAAGCGGTGGTCCTCTTGTTATGGTAAGACACCAATGAATGTATCAACTTTGTAACCAGAAGTACTTAAGTTGTGGTTTTGTAAGACATCTTTCGAAACAGATCACGTATGTAACTAATGATCCAAATGTGATCACATATGTAACAGGTGTTAAAAATGTGATATCACATATGTAGCGGAAATCAAGCATATATGTAACACATTTTTAGGAGAGTGTGGTCGATGCCGATTTTTGATGTGACGGACAATCACATTTGCCACACGTCAGGTATTCAAAGACTTTTTAGAGAGATTCCGGGTAGCTAGTGTCAAGGCTAACAATATTCTTTTTTAATCGCGTGTCTCATAGGTACTTAAGCGCGTGAGCGTGATTCAGATTGAAAATTCTCGTGACACACGCGCAATACGCGTGACTCGACACGTCGAGCCAATTTCTTGATACTAATTTGTTATATGGAAATGAAATTTGGCGAGAATATCCTTATCTTGACGTGTCTGTTTATAGTGGCATGGAGGCCATAAGTCACAAATTCCCTTCACTAAGAGCCGTATTGGTTGTGGTTTTTAAGATTTCATTGAAACCTTATGCAGTCAGTCCTACCCTAATAATCAGAGTCCTGACCAATAGCTAACCAAGTCACTAAGATCAAGATCAAGGCTGTCTTAACTAAAAACAGAAAGAAAGTCTGGTAAAAGCTAGTTTCGTGGAACACTAGATATATAAACATATGTGTACATTTTAATGTGTAAATGTAGTGATTAATTCGACTACTTGAAGACTGCTCAGGGCTATTGTTCTTATCCAAACGAACTCCCATTTAACTCTGACGTGAATTCGATTTAATAATGATCTCGTATCTTTTAATTTTTGACTAACACAGGTTTTTAATGCCAAGCCTGGTACAGTCTCGGATGTCTGCATTTGTTTGGCAGTGCTCTGAATATAGGAGCTGACCGGCTAACTCAATCGCCAGAGCCATGGACTCGAGTGCTGAGACAGGATAGAAACTATCTGAGTCGAGTTTCCCTACTAGATGTTGTTTCAGGTCGAGAAGTCGGCCATTACTAATATAAAAATGGTGTGAACTGGTCAAGAACCTAGGAGATTAAGGACACGCGTTTGGAACCCAGACTAAAGTTTGGGTCAACGGATCCGCCCTTGTACCTCGTGCAGTAGTATTATTATTAGTAGTAGTAGACTGTGTTTCGAACTCGCGACCCTTCTATCAGAAATCTTGTACAAACGAAACAAAAGGGATTAAAACAATGCCAACGTATCGAAAGGATGCTTAAAGGTTAAAACATCGGAAATGAAACAAAAATACCCACTGTACTTTAACGAACATGGTAAATAAAGAAACTCGAGAAATACCGATTTAAGCATCACTTAAAGAAACTGGTATAAATGATTTTAAGTGCAATACATACTTATTAATAATTCAACCATGCAAACGGATGTAAATTTATTGTTCCATTTACATTCCACTTGTTGCTATAATGGTTTAGCGCATGCGCGATAAGCAAATTAAATTCTAATAAAAACTACTCTTTGGCGACCTCGCCGACCTGAAATTATCAATTTTAGTCTGTTTCAAAAATGTCGTATACCAAATATTCCTAAATAAATGCCCCCTCCATAATAAACGCCCCCCATTTGTTTAGAAAAGTGAAAAAAAAACATAATTACCTTATCTTGCAAATTGTATTAAGCAAGACTTGTAGAAACAAAACTAAGAAAATCAAAAAATAAAAACACAATACCATAAATATCACCACGCTTAGGGCGTTTATAAGGGAACATACGGTATACCTATTTCACCTGTATAATAAAACTTAATGTTTCTTTCTGATGATGAAGTAGCGAATGCTTGTGTTTCGTTTCGCTAAAATAAGTTTGCAGCTGGCTTCTGATTTTGATGAGCGGAGTGATATATTTAACCGCCGAAACGAGGCTATTCCGAGCAAACAAATAACACCGAATAATGAAAATAATGACAAAAAAAAAACACACATTACTCTAAACTATCATTCACTGACCACTTCAGTATTAAGACCATTTCATCATAATGGCTCCTTATCTTCGAACAAAGATTTCAATAGTTTAAAACACGTATACATGTATACGTATACGTTTTTCTAAGAGCAATCAAACAAATTTTGAGACTTTGTATTGTCTCATTTCGAACAAATTAACTCTTAGAATGATTCTGTGTTTGTATTACATGTATTATAAATGACTAACGAAAAACTGACACATGATCGGTGGACCTTTGTCCCATTTTGCCCTCTTTTTTACGTAATGAGCTCCATTCCATCAACTCCCTATAACCACCCCACCCCTGCAACTTCCGTTTCTTTCCCAGCTTCCCTCTCCGGTCTCAATCGTGCCATTCATGCTATCCATTCATTACCCCCACCCGCCTTTGTTAGCTCTAAACTTTCATTAAGTTAGAAATCTATTTCGTGCTTACACATCGCTGAAGATTTATCGTGTATGCTTCATATACATGTATATTCAGTTTCTATTTAACATACACACGCTCTCGTGTCTTATTGCCATTTTGCCACACAAGTATTTTATTTCGTTTATTTCACTCTTTCTCACTTGCCGGATCTTTTTGTGCACATATTTAACAAAAAATCTGTTAAAACAGATAACCTCTGTGCATTTTATTACCTCATCGTATTTTCATTGACTCTCTAAATTTGAAGAAACTGACAGCATGTTTAAAATCACGCCACGTCGACAATTCCGTACGTATATCATTATAAAATTGAATAAAATACCCATTATAAAGTTTAATAACAGAATTTTGATTTTCAAAATGACAAGTTATGCGCACGTGTCGTTAGTTACGACTCTAGAAAAATGTCACTTTGGCTCCAATACGTCTGCTTTTACTAAAACCTAGACACTCAGGATCTGATCGTAAAACAAATAGATTAAAACTCATAATTCTTAATATGGTAATGATTAGCAAACTTTCGTTACAAAATGCGTTTATTCATTATATTCAGTAACTATTTTTTTGCATAAGCGTGACATTGGCTGCTTACATCTTTTTTTATTTTCATACACATATATTACAAACTGTATGTTAGGAAAGTATAATTAATAAAAACTGTTGAATTGGTTTATATTTTCTTTGTAATAATTTACCGTAGGATTGGTTTGATTATAAAGATATTCATACTGAAGTTTATCAAATATATTCATTTGCATATATGTGTAATTATAATAGCGTAGCAAGTTTTTTTTTGTTTTATATATTTGCGGTTTTCGCGGATGAAATATTTGTTTATGCGGAATGCTTTTAAAAGTCTATAAATATATCACGAAGGACCGCCTCCATAGCCATAATCATCGTGAAGTTAGATAATTTGAATAAATACTTTCTTTTAAGGTAATAATCAGGCAGGTGTTTAGGCACGCGTCCAAACACCGCGTCTATTGGTTGTTAACATATTTACATTGCAAAAAAGTATTTTGCAACAAGATCACAGTGAAAACAGTCCGTGTCGAGATGTAGAAGTACGCATGCGCGGTCGACATCTCACGAGATCTACCTACGTATCCGTTATCGCTCATACGATCAGCACGCACCTGTCTGCTATGAATAACTTTACGACCAATTTATCAAGTCGGCACGCGACACGTCAACTAATATTACCTTTAGTTACTTAATGATTTATTTTAGCCAAAACTGGCGTCGCATTTAAATCATATCCCAAACCATCAAATAAAATTGCTACCGCAGTGGAATTTTGTGAATACTAGCATTTTATTAACTGGATGAAATAGATATCTGGCTGTCAAGTGTTTCAGAAACCATTGTCGACGAACGAGATGTAAAATTTTGCTTTGAATTTCATTATCTAAATACACAAGACTTCCCCAACAACGATATCACATTTCGGTTGCATATCAGTAAAACACGGTGCATTGATATTTATTTAGATTAAAAATTAAACGCTGGAAAAAATAACAAATCAAGTATACAATACCGCTGTCTGAACACCTATGATTTTCGTTGACAACATGAAAAACCAATTGTTGTCCTTGAAATTGTTTCCGCTTGATGTTTACGTGTGTGGCTCAAATGTGCTTAAGCATGTATTTTTCATGCGCGCTCAAATTCTGGTATATTAGGCAAAAAATAAATGCCATGTTTCCACTTGCGTCCCCAAAAAATTTAGGGTCGGTAAGTTCGTAGATATGAAATCAAAATGTCGGCAAGAAAAAAATGGTCGAGACGGGAAAGAAGTCTAGGGTCAGTAGAAAAAAGAAGGGTATGCCGGGTTAATGGAAACCAGGAATTTAAGCCTTATTATAAACACGATACCGAGAAATTTCACCTTTAGGAGAGCGACAGTCACTGCCGGACCAACTTAATTTCTTCATTACTTTTTCTATACGGTACGAAATTTCTCACTGACTGCTCCTCAGTCTTTTGTAAAGAATCTAAATTTCTGAAGCCAAAACTGAGGTTTTTCTTTATTTTTGAACTGTGTTGTAAATTATTTTAATGGACTAACTAATGGCAGTTAGCCCATCAAAATTAGTAATGTTATTTCATCTCAATTCATTCACTCAACTACATGTACCTTACGATACCATTTGTTGCTCGCAGTGACCAAAGTGCTATGCAGTTCGACCAATAGACAAAAGCCTTCGATAGGAGTGAAAAGCAAGGCACCAGTGCTCAGGTGACCTGTACTAAGAGGTTTGTTTGATTTTTTCATCGAGATTTATCGGCACACCAACAACCAGGGTCCTTGGCGATTTTTCGAGTTCGAACCATCGACCTTCCGTAAGCTAGCTGGGCAGCTTCCTCACTTGTGAAATATGTCTGGTTCCGGTTTATTGGTTCATATCGTTTTAAGTCTATCATTTATCCAGTGTGATTTTAACTGTGTTATTAAACTAATGCAAAATCATTCATCGGATTAGGGCTGTGAAACGTATTGTGAGATATATTTATATTTACTAATTTATGGGCTTTAATAATTTAATGCATGAATGTTTGGAGAAGTTTATTCAGTTGAACCTTTAAAACCGCAACACGTAAATGCACAACTGTGAAAAATTCAGATAAATAATGTGTTTTAATGCGACATGACGAGTTTACAATGTGGCAGATGGAATGCGCGCCTATAAGCGCCTAATTGCCTTTAAATGCAAATACAGGCTTGCTGCAAAAAAGGTATATTTAAATAAAATGTGTGCTTCAAAACTGTTCTAATTGATCGATTCAGATAAATTTGAAATGCATGTATAAGATAAACATGTATGTATTCTATGTTATGTACCAGACACCACAGACTTTTGTGATGTGTAAGCTGTCAGCATGGTGAACAAACACCGATCCCCGGGTAGAACAGACAGTCATTTTGGCCCGTACATCATACAGAGAAACACTTCATCCCATCTTTTGGACAAAGTTATCTCCCTTGTCATTGAAGGAAGCAAACAAGAAATTATCCGTTGCAAAGAATCCGCGGGAGGGGGGGGGCGTAAATGAGCTATGAGCTTAGTACAAATATACCAAATATACAGTAGAACACGGTTATAAAGCATTCCTAGAGGACCCGAATAATTACTTTATATCCATATTCCACTATAACAATTATAATGACAAGGCAGATACGCTCTGTGGATGATTATTGCTTCAATGTATCAATTCTTAACTATATCCGAGTTCTGCATAACCGTGTTTCACTGTACAATTACAGATGCTGAGATACAGTCCAACCTGTAAACACAAATCACTAAAGGAAGAGAAATATGACCTTTATACGCAGGTGGTCTTTATTCAAAGGTTTGTTTGATCTGTTCTAAAAATGGAACATTAGTACACAGGGTCCGTTGTTTACCGGATAAACCTGTATTTACAGGTGGTATGTCGAAGCACACAATACACAATACTTTCACACAGGAATGACTTTCACGGCCTATGATGATCACAGTATACTAACATAACGATCAAGATTTCTTACGATAGTGATAACTTATTATAAAATATAACATGTAATACCAAACTAATTCATAATGTTCCCAGATAGAAATCTTGGTCTAAATACATGATGTTAAAAACACTCGTGATTTTTTAAGCAATGAAGTGTTATTGGGCTTCGAATAAAAATATCATAAGCACCGCTTATTTAAATCTAACGTATATATGCTACTTTCTTCGTAAGAGTCAATTGAGAGTGTTCAGTTCGTCACACACACGAAGTTGGTCTTAGAGCGGAACGAGCTGTGATGTTTATGTAAGTAGTTACGATAAAAACCCATTTGTATGCAGCAACTGATCAACTATCGACACGATGAAATCAACGATAAAAATCGTACCACATGTATTTAATGCGCATGCGTAAAGGTATATCAGTGCAAACCCAAAGGAAGTATAATTATGGACGAATAGTAGCACTAGGAAAAGTCGATGTAGTCTTGTTATACTGTCACATGATAATTGACTTGTATAGGCTTATTGTAATAACGTGACAGATAGTAAGATAAATATCCTAGTCTTGTCACATAGTCATAAAGCGGATACATTGTCTTGTCACACCGTCATATACCAGGTAACATGTAAACTTACTGTAGTCTAGTTACACCGTCATATACCAGATAGTATGTAAACTTACTGTAGTCGTGTCACACCGTCATATACCAGATAGTATGTAAACTTACTGTAGTCTAGTTACATCGTCATATACCAGATAGTATGTAAACTTACTGTAGTCTAGTTACATCGTCATATACCAGATAGTATGTAAACTTACTGTAGTCGTGTCACACCGTCATATACCAGATAGTATGTAAACTTACTGTAGTCTTGTCACATCGTCACAGGACAGATACCATGTAGATTTTCTCACACATTGATTACCTGTCGAGACTTGTTGTAGCATTTTAGCTAACCTGCTACCCTGTATTTTGCACGTACTAAACATTCTGATCTAGTTCGTTTATGTAACAAATCACGGGCCAATTCTATAGACACATCGTAGCTAGAATTCGGATTTCAGCGGAATTAAAAGAACTATTTGTAATATTTTAAATTTTATTCATATAATATTTTTATAATGTTACATAAATTAAATAAAACATTTATACATATAAATTTCCGTGCATTTTATATATACATGCTGCCAAACATGGATAATTCGCCGAATGCCTTATATACAATTAGCTCA
This sequence comes from Lutraria rhynchaena, assembly GCA_008271625.1. Lineage (NCBI taxonomy): Eukaryota > Metazoa > Mollusca > Bivalvia > Venerida > Mactridae > Lutraria > Lutraria rhynchaena. The sequence goes on from VIBL01000040.1 coordinate 2,070,497, forward strand.
AATATTTCAATATACATGCTAAGGGACGGCCCCTTTATAGGCACTGGCCATTCACTCAAGTTTGACGCCGCATGTATTTTGTTAATATCAAATACATTGTTGACGTCATCCTACACGTAATAAAGCAGGTCACCGGTATTAAAGAACATAAATTATTATATACAAAGAATTTAATGAATTTTTTTTTATCAAAACGGTCTCCAAGAATAATACAGTGTAATACAAGAGGCACAATTGCGTAAAAAAGGAAGGGGTCTTTGTTTACTAGTATATAATTACCCTTATTCGCATGTGGCCTTTAACTCAAGTAGGCCTCTGACTGTAAAGTGAACTTCCTCAGTTGTTAGACTAAAACACCCCGCTTTGTTATTCAGACTAACGTATACATGTGTAAGATATTACGTTTTATACGTAGGATGAATTTTCAGCATCATATCAGGCCGTTATCATATGCAGCCTATTTGTCTGACCCCTCCCATCACTTTAAATCAAGCGTATATTAACAAAAGGGTAAAGATGTGTACATATAATTATACCTATATTTTTTATTGACTCACATTTCAACATCGACCTTAATCGTTTCAAATGACCGTGTAATCGAAGATAGCAAGCTAACTAGAAACCAACCACTGAGCGATGGGGACATGAACAAGTAGATTTAGATACAAATTATCATATTAATTACATACAAACAATGTTTATCACTCATAAAGCACCATCAAACAAGGATATAGTGTTATTCATATCGCGTGTGCAAGAAATTCTTTGGTATTTCCTTCCAAGATCTCCTGATCATCTCGCGAACTGAGGACGTTTGTTGGGTAACTTTAATTTAATTCATCTCGCACGAGAAAGGCAGTGCGCGATTTTATCAAGCTCTCCGCGTTTACTCTTTTGATAAAAAATTTGTACGTTTGAAATACATTGGAAAAGTCACTACCATTAGCAAAACGAGAATTTATTTATTTTTAATTCATCATCTATATAAGATCAAAGTAAATATAAAAAGCTGTGTATACAACCGTTTCATATCACCTGGGCATACGAAGCAGTGTATATGGGCGTGGTTAATACGTCAGCGATGGGCGGAGCTTCTGCGCGGGTGATATAATTTCACTTTCGTTTACATTGTTATCTTCAAAATTGAAGGTGACTGTAACTTAACCCGTGGCAAGTTTTCTTGACTAGACGAACTTTTTTAAAGTACTTTTTTTTCTTCTACTCCACAAACGCCGTGGTTCCTTTAATTTCGTCTCACCATGACAACGGCGTACAGGTGGCCTCTTCCATCATTGGTGCATTTTTTCTCCACTTCGAACTGAAATCCACAAAAACGACGTAACATTACCAAACAATAATGAGTAATTTAGGATTACGTAAAAAAGCAAATTACGAGCTAAAAATCTTTCAATTTTTGTGACAAGAGTTGTTGTTAACTCCCAGTTGACCGTCGAATCTTTGAGCCCGTTTATGTCAAAATCCTATCTCAGCGCTCATTCGGTCTTATTAATGAAGTAATTAAAGCAATAAATGTAATGAGATTTAAATAAACTTTTGCCCAAAAACCTCGATACATCTCTAATGTCATCATTAAGACTGATGTTGATATTTAACAAACTATTAGCGAAATGTGATGCAAACTCCAATCTTTTGATCTCTTAAAAATGCACGTGAATTGTTTAATTATCGGACTTAATTTGTGAGGTCAAATTTTGTGCTTCGCGCTGTTTTTGTAATTGACTAGATAATTAACGGTAAAAACGAGCAGAGCACGCGACTTTTATTGAATAAAACAAGAGTCATGGCCAACTTAATACCGCGTAGAACGTCACTAAGCGACCTGTTTAATATTAAGACCTCTTCACTCTAACGACCTCTTATTTTCGGACCATTTGATAATGAGACAACCTCAATATTGAAGCCGGTATCTTAGTCGAAAAATGGACTTAATTTTGAGGTTTATCTGTATATGGATAAACAGAGACAAAATAAACTATGCGTAATTAAGGTATTTTGTGCGCCTTTTTTCAAACAATGTTTGTAAATTAAAATCATGTCCATGCCAAGGCCACATGGTCTCAAAACTTTGCTGTTGATATAAAATGACCACATTGGGTGTCTAGAAATCTAAAACACTTTAAAACGATTTGATGCTCACTGGCCTTTGATAGAACCTTCAACCACAAAGTTGTTGGTTTTGAAACCTTCTTATTTTGTGATTAAATTCAATTTTTGTTTAGATTTTATGCGTATTTTAATATCGGGTAAGTCTAACATTTGATATGATGAGCGGACTACGTGGTCTAGAGGTCGAGCACCGACCTTCCGGTCCATAGGGCATGTGTCCAAAACCCGCATTTGGTGAGATTCCACTACTTTTTCATAAACCCTGAACGTAGTAAAAACAGTGACAAGTTACACAGAAAGCAGTTATCTAGAGGCATTCATGTAAATGATAAAAACTAGACAAATATCACACATTTTTAAATTAGACTTAATAGTGGCATTAGTACATTGTAACAAAGTGGTACCAAGTCACAGGTTGGGTTACAGCATAATTCCCAACCACTTTGAATGCTGACTAAGTGGTTGCTAAATATTAAAGTACCTCATTAGCTCATACACACTCGTGAACAACCATCATTAATCCTATTTATGTCAAAATTCAATAATTCCGTTAGGCCAGAAAAAAAATACTCGTGTTTACGGTTACCCGACCGTCCCTATTATTTTAGCACTGGGAATTTACAGTTTTCAACGGCAAAAATTCCTAAGAATGAAAGTATTTGAGGACGAATTGTACCTCGTATAGTCAAAATGTTTAGGGTAAAAAATAGAAAAAAAGTTTTCTGAAACTCCTTTCCTATTTTGGGGGTCAAATTACCTTAAACATGATTTCTTTAGCCTTAAAATATAAAAATGGTCGCCAGTAATTCCATTGTGGATTGACATTGTCGATCTATTTTTATCAATTTATCGCACCTTTCTAAACGGAGTACCCAACTTATAGATAAAGTTTGAAAAGAAAAGTATGTACAATTGTCAAACAGGGGTCATTGATGTTCAAACTAATGACGGACATCGAAAAACGTGAGCTACATTGATAAAGGCGATTGTCTTCTAGTGTCATTCAAGCCCTAATAGATATGATTGCTTTGTTGTCAACGATAAAAACCGATTAATTCCGAATATCCCTCTTCTCCGCGCAAGAATATCAACTTTTGTAAATAGTCCAGATAAAATGTATATCTGCATGATTATGTATTAAATACTTGAGTTAAGGATTAATTCTGTTTCGAGAAGCCCTTGAAGATATAATGTGGGATTAGCCCTCTATTTAGGATTCCTTCCTAACTGTACCCGAAGCTTCGGACCGAAAAAAGATATCGCGTAATCATCGCGAAATGGGCACCAGCCCAGTTTCAAGTAGCAATTATTGAATTTTTGCGCAGCAAGATCTATTAGAAATCAATGTCACATTTAATTTCAAAATCAGACACCTAGTTATACGACTGAAAAGGTTTTATGTCCTAACTGTATACAACCAAAGACGATGAATCATGGCACTGGACTGTTTGGGACATAAAGTAGTTTTTAAAGTTCGTTAGTACCGTTTTGGGTTGAGTATAAACGTACATTACACGGTTCAACTTTTTGTCACAATAAATTTGTCATCGTTTTGGCATTCAATTTGTATTTGGGAACGAGATATACACATTGAATTTTCTAGCAAGTACATTGAAATACAGGATTAATCTAAATCACTGGGCCCCAGTAATGTACTTTTCTAAACTTGAATTTGGTAACACATTGAGTTATCGAACCTCTGCAAAATTATCTGAAATGCTTTTCATAGGAATAAGTTATAAAACTTTTTTTAAAAAAAATTACATTGTTTAGAATTTAAGATCCGGGGAAAAATGGGGCCTTTTTGGAAACCCATTAAAACTTGCACCTCGTACATCATTAATAGTTCAAATGGCCCCTCTTATAAAAAATCAATGACAGATTTCTTCAAAGTGCACGGTGTTATAAATATAATAACCATTCATTCTAGTCAGAAGGCAGATTCTGTGCACAAAATTAAGCTTAAGTTCATCATGCGCATAATAGTAAGATAATCTAGTACAGTGAATCACTTCTTAACACATATTTCTCCCCTTAAATTTCCATCAGTTTTTGATACTTACTATGAACAGCTCATGAAATGTAATCAACTTTTGGAACTATAAAAAATGGTGCAAATACCGATATGGTCTCATTATCAAGATGGAATGCGGAAAAAATACAGGAGGGCAGATATGGAATTTATAATGCGGTGACCATAGTATTGAAGTGGTCTCTACATGAGGTTTTACTGTTGTAATCACTAAGTTGAAATATATCTATATTGGTATTCGAAGTATCGTTTGCTGTAAAATTTTAAACGCGTATAAATATTCCAATTGCAGATTTTAATTGTAAATTATACTGAACTAGGTGCGGTAAGTGTATTTTACTTAATCATTGCGAAATTAAGGATACACGCATATCTAGTTACGTTTTAAATGATATTGAAAGCTTCACCATGATATATCACAATTATATTATCCGCTACAATAGAATTCTGTTTTTTTCTGTCTTATTCAATGGATAAACGTTTTTGTCAACATTCGCCTACGTTTGTATCACTTATAAAGACAGAATGTATTTTTACGCATTAGTTATACGTTACATAGCAAATAATACGTCTTCATTGAAATCACCGCGAAAGGCGAGAAAATGAAATAGCGATTTGTCGTTTAACAGGAAAAATAAACAAGACTAGGCGCAATGTAAACAGCCTCAATGGAGGTAAAGTACGAAAATAGGCACGAAAGACCAAAAAATGCAAAAAGGTACACATGGCTAGTTAAATATAAACGACGCGTGCTGACGGCTAGGAATAGATTAAACACGCATTCAGCTGAAAACGATATAACGCTTCATAATTAAATGTGTTTGCGCTTTTGTAAAACACTTCAAAAGAACCCAATTTTCATTTTAATCGCCTGATGCGAATTGTATCGTTCAATCAAATGTACTTTTTTGGGAAATAAGATAATGACGAAACATAATCCCGTATTTAATCCGTTCCCGAAGTACGGCTTTTATTCTACTCTGTTATAATTTTCAATTTTCGCGATCGGATCTCTATCTTTGATAGTCCTGTATACAACAATTACATAATACCCTATCATCCTTAACAATACAAGCGAAAAACAAGTTTGACTTAAAACTGGAGTCAAATTACAAGTAATTTTGTAGAAATTTAACCGAGTGGAAAAAGGGATGCAGTCTTGTACAGTTAAACGCATTGGACTGAATAAATTGTGAAGCAATGAACGCGTTGTTGTGCGTATCAAAATATCAGTACATGCATCCGATTATTGTGTAACAGTAGCCCGGAGTTTTAGCTCGAACCAAAGAAAATACCTTTAATCACAGCAGTTAAAACCAATTAGCAAAATCCAATAGTTCTTCTTCCTCGGTACTCAAACCATCAAATGATGCTTCCGATGTTAAACTTGCGGCAGTTGGCGACTTTTCCGGAGAACTGTTACTCGGACACGTCCGTAGATCGAATTGCATCGCATCGATTGCGCATGCTTCATTCAATACAGCGTTCACAGCATCGTGATTGTCAACAAGATCCTGAAGGTACTTTATGTAATTAATGGCGGCTTTCAAAGTGTCCACCTTACTCATTTTCTTATTTTTAGTGTTTTCTGGTTCAAATGGCAAATGTTCCCGAAGAGTTGCAAAAGTCATATTTATAAGTTTAACTCGATTTCTTTCACGCTCGTTCCGACGTGCCACTGTTATTTGTTGTCCTGGTTTTACACCGTAAATTGTCGTCTGGCATGACTGGTTAAAATCAAGCCTTCGTCTACAACTACTTAACGCCGCATTTTCCTTCGCCATATGGAATCGAAATAATTTAGCTCTTGTATTTTGACCACTAGACGAAATATTTCCAACCCGCGGTGATTGTTGATACATACAAGAAGGCATATTTTGTAACTCGGTTTGGAAATGATATTCCGGCTTCATGTTTTCTACATCTGCGATGTGCGTCTTTTAAATATCCACCGAAGACTGGGAATTACTGTGACTTTGTTTTCCTTTTAAGACGGTGCCAAAATATCGGCTGCAATTTTCGTATTATCAAAATTAATATAAGCCTTTTGAGTATTACGTCAGTCGCGTGCCTGGCGCGTGCAGTTGTTGTTGACAGCCTCGATCTGAAACTAATTTAGCGAAATTTAAATGTAAATAATAAAAGTGTGCTTTGCATATTAAGTATTTATGGTATGGTATTATCTTAAAGCCAGCGGTTTTTAGCCCCTCCCCTATTGCGTATCGGCAAACGCCGTCCCACAGACGGAAACAATAGGAAACGCACAATCACCTGTGACGATCGGTTTCTTCAAAGATGCACCCTTTATCTGCGTTAAGACGCTAAACTTCTGAGCGCTATTGACAAACGTGATACTCAATATCTCGCGACCTCTCTAAGGGCTATCAAAAGAGAAAAAAGATGATGATTAAGGCAAATGATAAATAGGGGAATAATTCCTATTACGCGAATTCGATCCACAACAAATTTAGTCTGATTATGTAATTCAAACATTAAAATCGGCCCCTTTAAATGAACGCTATAAAAGGTCATATTGACTTCATATCATTACATTAATTAGACACGTGACTTGATGATCACGCGGAGATAACGTGATAATTGGATTGAAATATACGCGGTATTAACATTTATTTATTGATATATGCTATTCATACTCCGCGTCCAAATTACATACTACCACCATTATGGCCAAATAATGACGCTAAATTGGACAGTGTCTTTGAACATCAAATAGGCCGTTGAGTAATATAACGACCGGTAATATTCTGTTCAGCTCGTTTGATCGACCGCAGATACGCGCATACAGGGTTTAATTAAATTTTAATTGAAAATATCGCGCTACGGTAATTGTTGTCAATCATATTTCGCCGTGTTTTGTGTCATCTGGTTATGAATGCGTCAATGTTTCTGATCTGTCATGCTCCAATGAACACAACAACAATACTCATCGGGTAACACAAACATGGCTGACTGAATGATAATACTGAAAATGACATAATGACAAGGCCGAGCAGCGCAGATAGTGTTTTTATTTCTTTTCAGGGTTCCTTGAAGAGTTTGAGAAAATATCTCAACTGTTAGTTTAACGGTTTATCATTGATAGTTTCAATTAAAAAGATGTAGAAATTGTTGTTTTTGAGGTTTTGGTAGGGTCTTTTTTGTTGTTAACCGGTATCACTTCGTGTTCACCCTTGTCATTAAAATCGTCTATGATATTGTTACTGTGGTTGTTGAGATGCTTCGTTCGTTGTTGGATTGCTAGCTCCAGAAACAAGTCCAGCAGTATCTTGAACATCTCCTTTTTCAAAAATACCATTAACATCAAAGTTCTTGTTGAGTCGGTTTATCGACAAATCCATCATCATCATCATCATCATCATCATGGTCTTAGACATAAATTCTATTAATATCGTCCCTGTCCTTATCAAATACATGTATATACATTGTAATGGCATGAGGCAGTTTTACCGAAATAATCATTATTTACCATATGATTTTCATGATCATCATGATCATGATGATGATCATCAGCAGCAGCATTACTAGCAACATCAATGCTTTAACGCGTTATAATGTGCGCCATCGTTTGTTAACTACCAACAACTTTGTCGTAAATACAGTTTTATATCGTTATTTATACGTTCGCCAACAACAATAATAACACCAGCAACAGCAACAGCAGCAGTAGCGAGCAGCAACATCATCATTTTATCATTTCAATAATATTCATCACGTTATTTGTCTCCATGACGCCTTATGGTTGAATACGATTGCAATATATAACACTACCAAACAATAGGTGCTTAACAGTTGAATGCATCTCTTTAATACTAGCTTTTTTCCGACCCAGACCAAATGCCACGTCACAAAAGAAATGTGGTCCATACATGGCTTGCATGTGCTTTGCAAAATTGCACAATTAAGTGATCTAAATTTTAATGAATTCAAACGATTCTCTATTGATATTTTTGATGTTCCGTTTAAAGTCCATCTATTATTTCACTATTGTACAATAGAAACCTCACAACTTCTGTAAAACATTCAATCTGAAATTTATTGTTAAGAAATTGCCTTAAATTTAATAAAAGACACCAAGCCCATTCTGAGGGCGATTCGTTATATAATAAAACCATTTTTGGATGATTTCGCATGCAAATTACATAATGACATTTGACCCGAAAACTAATTTGCATAAAGCGTTTTCTAAAGAATAAGACCCTCTTTTTAATCTTAGCTTCACATTTTCCATTTTGTATTCAGATTTGATAACAAGCGTTCTGACTTGTAAGATCTCATAGCGCTGTAAGAGTTACTTTAAGAATGTAGAAAAAATACTATTGTATGGTAAAACAGCGTATAAATTATTCAAAATTATGATGCTTATGAAACACTGATGATACGGGTGTGAAATTTAAGGAGATAAAACTTAAAATGTATAACAAAACATGAAGTTATAATATTTCGAAGTTACGATCACCATAAAAATGAATAAAATCTAATCTGGGTAGATTTATTACCCACATTAATAAGCTACTATGGTGTTCTTCAATGCCGGCCATTCACTGAATGAAATTTAGTTACAACTTTGAATACGTTTTTTAACGAAAGAAGAAAGGACATCCGCGACATTTTGACTCCAAGTATTCCATTAGAAAGATTGATAATAAACTGTCATAAAGAGATTAATGAAAGTCTTTTTTAAGTTCAAAGGTAATATTTAATGGACTATATTTTCACTGAAAATTATTCAAACCAAAATACAGTGACCACGTATTATCTCTTTATTATTCAGACTCCGAGATCAAGTCGGCCAGCCATCAAGGACAAGATTTCAGGAAAGAGGGTTAAATGTTCAATCCCACCTCACGCTCTATCAGTGATCCCTAATTTCAGCTTATCAGGAAGGTAACACAAGCGGACCCTACTGATGTTTATACATGTAATAAGTTGTAAGACCTTTTTCTTTACAGACGCCGAAAAGTTTCGTAAATTAACTGATTTTGCCAATGAAAAGGAAAAAACCGAGTCAAAAACACTACGTCAAATAGGGCCAACGAAATACACGTACATATATGTCTACTTCAACCCTCGATGTTTATTTTTTCACTTGGTGACTTTTACCGCTTTAACGGTGTTGAAGACATCAGGTGTATACTTGAGTAAAACCATCGACCTTCTGTAAGTTAGCTGGATAGCTTCTCTAAATGAAATTTGTCTGGTCCCGGGTGGGATTTGATCTTACAGCAGTGAGGGGGTGATGGTTGTCAGTTAGTGACTATGACCACTCCACTATGAAGTCCCCCTCGATGTTCATTAATTACGAAGCTTGATGCAAATATTTATAGGAAATGTTGATATCAATACCAGATTTGTGTCTAAATAATCTGGCTCCTGATTTTTCAAACTAATTCAGACTGATTCTAGCTTTATACAAATTACACGCGTACAGTAAGACACTTAGAGACCATGTGTTTAGCAAGACCACTTATCTTCGGACAGGATCTATACATCGCTTCCATTATTCACGTCGATAATGAGACCATCTCAATATGAAGACCGTTGTTTTGTTTTGAGCGGTGGAATAAATGTCCTAGCGTTACAGTATAATTAATAAGGTCAGTGTAATAAAACTATGATGAAATATGATTTTGTTCATTTGAATTGTGCTTTCATCCGTATCGCCGCAGTTATACATTGTTGGCTGTTGACTTGACCAGCGCCACAGGGTTACCTACATGTACTAACATGTTCCCTTCGCACCCCTTAGGAAACAATTGCTTACTTCCCAATATGATGTGTGGAACAGACGTCTGAGGGCACATGTGACTTTGGAGTAGACTGTCAAGCCATATTGTTATGATTCGATATTACATATGCCTCGACCGGAGACCGAACTCGCAACCACTCGACCAACAGTCCAGAGCTGTTCCAATTGCATTGGCTATTTTGTAATTACAAACGCATGATAGTAAAAGAGAAACATGTGCTTGGACCAGTTCTGTTGAACCCATAGTTTATTGATATACAGTTCTTTTCTTCTGAAACTGATAATTGGACAGACTTGATGAAAAATAGTTAAATAATGATGCTGTAGAATTAGACAGAACAGTCGCGCCTGATTGAGGATGTTATAGCTTTCCATAGTTTATTTCCTAACAGTCTGTTACATTTTGTCAAAGCCTTTTTTACATTCCAAGCCAACCTGTGTTCCTGCAAGCGTTACGTCACTCCAAAAACTTTGATCTTCATTAAACCACAGATGGATTCTGCTAAAATGCACGTGACGGCAATATTTTCAATACAATCGTTTTAAATTCAATTTAAATCTTATTTGTAAGAAATTTAAATAAATGTGCACAGGAAACAATAATGACACTAAGAATGAATTAAAATTTGTGGAAGAAATTTAAAATAATGGCCTTTGTCCTCGTAGCTTTTTGAAACCACGCTACAGACTTTATGCAATTGCATTACAATGAAAGTTGTCTTAAGTTACCAAGCATAAATACAAGACATTTCAATTCAAACTATGAGGTAGCAAAATAAATCACTTTTGCAAGAGATTCGATGCTTTTGTCCTCCTCGTTCCAAGGAACTTTTGGAGTATTTTTTTTATTTGATCATTGTTACAGGATGGGATGTGGGGTAATAGGATCAAAATCAAAATTAAACAGAAACACACGCAAAATTTAATATAATGATGGAAGTTTTAAAAAGCACACTGTGAAAAATGTTGAAATATGATAAAATGTTTGTTCTCTTACCTTGTTAACTGCAGTAATTAGTTTTATCGAAAAAAGCCCGTCTAAAGTTATTAGTAAAGTTAATTTACTTTCCTTTACAGATTGATAGCTCACTTTAAAAAAAATGTACCCAGAGTGATAATTTAGTTAATAAATTGTTGATTTTTTTTCTGACAATACTCTACTTAAAAAACTGATGAATGGAAGCAGTTTGATTTATTGAATATTTTATTATGTTGTATTAACAAGATAGAGGTTCAATGTACTGGTTATTACATAATTATCAATACAATTACAGTGTCTGATTACAGTCAATTTGATCAATTTGAAAATTGTTATCGGTGACAGCCAATAAGCCAAAAAGTAAATACAATGTTCCTGGTTTCCGCCTGCATCTCCGAAAAATATAGGGTTTGGAAGGTCGGCAGAAGTGTATCTTTTTGCTCGGTAATATAGTTCATATCAGAATGAAAACATCCACGAGAAAAAAATGAGCCTGAAAAAAAGCAGAAAAGGGTCTGTCGGGTTAGCGGAAATCAAGAACATTTTTATGCCTTAGTAACTTGAGCTTATAAATCAAAGTTGTAAAATATAATCTCGCCTTTGATGTTTTTTTATGAATTTTCTAAAAAGGAACCAATCAGATCCCACTTCCACTAGAAGTATCGAACAATTCTGAAGATGCTAATCTTAGTTTTACTTGATCTTGGTCCAAGGTTAAAAACTTGAGGGTGATCACTTTTGTGTATTTAATGTTATCAAGTTCATTATTATGAGATATTATTACTATTCAAACAGAATTCCGTACCCAAACCTTGGTAATAATATTTATTTACACATATTGCGAACAAGCAAATTGGTCTGGCACAGGTTTAGAACTAAAATGAGATTTCAACTCAGAGACCGATCTCAAATGTATAAACTCAGATCCTTGTATCTTAAGAAGTAGAAGATGTAACCCATCATAGATAATTGACAACATCTCAGGGTGAAGAAAACACGGAGTCCTTTTCCGCATTAACAACAGAACAGAGTTTATTGGTCTCCACAAATTTCATTTAACAATATCAAAATATTCAACTTGAGAATATTTCAGTAGGAGAAGTCATACGGAGCATGGAACAGATGTGCATTGAGGACAATTTCTATTCTCTTTGTGATTCAAGCATATTAATATTATCTAACTCTTCACGTTAATCACTATCAAGCAATTAGATGAGACAATGTATGATTGCAAAGTCACTCAAATGAGACCGACCTGTTAATTAGCAAATGCAAGTCATTAATATTTTTGTCATGTGTATCTTAATTAGCATTTGATTGGCTGATAATTAATGAGTCAACATTAACAATTATTAAGCAACTTCATGTCGCGAATCAAAGTGTTAACCGAACGAAATGGAAAATGCAATTTGCGTGAATGCTATAAAACTACAATCCGTGTCGAAATATTTTAAACAAATTGATGAACAAAATGTATTCAGATTAAACGTTTGTTAAAATTCGTATCCAAACCTAAGGAATATGATTTGGATTTGTTAACGAAGGCCATCAAACGAGTGGTTGTCGAGTGGTTATGGTCTCTGACTAGTAATCACCAGCCCCTTTCCGCTATTAGTTCGAATCCCACCTGCGACCTGATAATTTTCACATGAGATTAAGCTTTCCCGGTAGCTTATGGGAGGTCGATGGTTCTACCCAGGTGTGCGCCTGGGGTCCTCCTCCTATGTTAAAACTGGAAAAGTTGTCAAATGACACTTGTGAAGTTAAACCCCAGTGAAGAGAAAAATATGCACATTTTCTCTTTATTCAGAACTTAATTTTGTCGAGAATATCAATAAAGATATGCTGCTGAAAGACACTTATTCACAAAAATGGCCTTTGTTAACAAGTGCTCGTCAACTACAGTTACAATAATATTTTTTTTTGCACAGACTCCCACTATAATTAGTCGTATGTCAATTCCAAGAGGTTTATCATTCACAAATTATGTGAGTATTCACAGTATGGATGTATTAAATTACAATATCAAAATTTTAATTTAGAGTTAAATAACAGTCTTAGAAATCTGTCTTGCCATTGGCTAATTTTAACTCTGACCTCGGAACCAACCAATCAGAAGCTTGAATATGAAATATGAAAATAAGACTACATTACCGTTTTAAAGGTGAGGCCAAAAAAATATATACCTGGTTTCCGCTAACATCCCTCAAATAGGTTGGCCGAACTTTTTCGAATATATATTTTTTACATTCTTAGTTCGCAAGTATAGTACATATTAAAACGAGTATTAGTATATGGGCAATAAAAATTGACCGAGACCCAAAAAAATATGGTCGGCAAAAAGAGAGTGTTAGCGGAAGCCATGAAGATATTTGTGCCTCAAATTAATATCATCTACCGAGCGTTTATCGTGTTAAAATGTTTTCTGTTTTACTAAAACCGCCGAATCATCGTATAATTAAAGCGGTTTATATATTGCTTAATGTCTATTACACACTACAAATAAATACAAATTACAAGTGTATGTCTTCATGCTTCTGTGATACTATCGTACATTATGACATTAACAGCTTCGCGTTCGTCAAAATGCTATGATAAATTACTCAAAATTGGAAATTGGAATATTTACGCCACAATTAACGCATTGATATAAAATAGTCACTTGCTGTACCAGTAAATCATTCTACTTGATGTTATTAACTATCCACAGTTTCATGTTTTATTTATCATTTATTGGTCATTAAAACGTTGTACTTTGATAACGTATCGTCTGTTGGCAAGTATCTTGTATCAGCGACTAAAATTTCAAACGAACTCCTCCAATTCAATTTTGTCAAACTGATACGTCTGATTGAAAGGGTGTATTAGCATTATATACATGCATGACGTCAAAGAAATCATTGTGGAAGAAGATATAGAAGAAGATATAGAAGAAGATATAGATGAAGATATAAATGAAGATGTTGATGAAGAAAAGAATGAGGAAAACAAGAAGAAAAGAAGTTACAAAATTAAATGGAAAAGAAACAGACAAAGGAGAAGAATATACATGTATTAAAGAAGACAATGTAGAAAAAGAAGACGATGAAGAACAAGAAGATGAAGACGAAGAAAGGAATGAGGACGGAGAAGAAAGTGAAGAGGAAGACGATAGCTGAAATAGGGAACAAATTGACGCTGACGTTTTCGTATAAAATGCATTCACTAGTGAAAATAAAGGATTTAGTTCCGAACGAAATGATTCACATTTCACAATTTTATTTCAAAAAGCGCGAACTTGTGAATAATTCTGTAAGTAGCTTCACGATTTCAAACTCCACAATTTCCTGCTTCATTACAAAATCTTGAAAAAACGTAAACTCATTTCTTTCTTGTGCTGTAACACTTTATGATTGGTAATTTACGGAATGTTGAACTCGGTCCATCGGTCTATCATACAAATGATGAATTATTGTAACAAAACCAAACATAAGTAAAATGTATAGTTTGTAATATGTTGAAAAGGCATTAATGTCTGTATTTTAACGTTTACATATAAAAAATTAGATGCAGGTTATTGTCATTACACGTCCCATCGTATTTCCGTCTATTTTTTTTTCAAATTTGAATTCCATCCGACATTTATGCGATTCAGAACACACATGTTGTCACAAGCATGTACATGTCAGCGACCACACCAACACTATATGCAAGCTATTTTTAATTTATATTGCGTAAATAATATATTCATTAAATGCAAATATGCAATTTTATACTTATAAAAAAGCACTTACCAAAATAAAGGGCTTATCTGATGTATTTTACGTGACTTGTTGTCGAATTAAAGTCTACAAGACGGTAGCATTCTAATTAAAGTCAGTTTCTTAATAGACAGTAGTATTTCGCGAGTATTAGCTTCACTACCTTCCTGTTTAGCTCAGTCGGTAGGATGCGGACGGTTGATAGAAACCGGGCCGCTCAGCACAACGGGGTGAGTCCCAGGTATACGGACCTCGGGTGAGTTCGATCCCTTAATGTTGCCAATGTACGTGTTGAATACATTATGTCTAAGCCATTCGTCACCCACCTCTGTATGAAGAAGTTGGTAGTTACTTGCGGAGAGCAAGGTTAGTACTGGTACAGAATACGGGAACACTAGTTTTGGTTAACTGCTCGAAGCTATATCATACGTTCCATGCCAGTGTTTAAATGCCATCAGTATGAGAGACCACAATGAAAATAAGTGATAATTGATCCCCTGTTTTATTTCATCTTCAGTATTGATGAGCACAGTATATAGTATCTTACTTTAGTGTCAAATCCCGTCCACAACATATCAATCACTCGAATGTTCGAAAATGTCGCCTTGTTTTGCGAAGAATATATTTTCTTCATGCAGACTTTCAAAGTACAGTCAAACCTGTGAACAAAGGCCACCCTTGGGAAGGACAAAATATGACCTGTATTAACAGATGGTCCTTATTCAGAGGTCTGCTTGTTCTAAATAATCAGCGACGGTTTTTCAAAGAGTGACTTTTATTCATAGGGTGGCCTTTATTCGGAAACAACCGCAAACACAGGTTTGACAGTATTGGTTACTTGACAAAATTATTACAACCAATTTCATGCCATGCGAGTTTTATGTGGTCAGCTGATCTCAGTAAACATTTTACATCACCTGTTAACAACTTCAAATGATACGAAACATATAATAATGTATAAATGACAGCAGTAAACATTACTCCAAATTATCGTTTATTTACCATAAGTCATAAAGTTTTATAGATTATATTATTTTGCGTAGTAATAGCGTAAAAACAAGTCCTTTAAACAATTTCGGTGGTCCGACCAATCAATTTTGCTTTAAAGGGGCATAACTCAAGATTTATGATATTCCTAAAATCCGGAATCTCCACCAATTTGAGAGTAACTAAACTAAAAGTATGACTTCCCAAGGACATTTTGTATTTCAGTAGCTGTATCTAATTGCTAAATACTTTCTATGGTCGCCAGATGTGTACAAAATACAAATAGCACCAGTAATATTCAATATGCTAGAAATCTCAAAAAAGCTTAATACCAAGAAGAGAAAATAACGCATTTTCATTATTTCATGTTACTGAAAAACCTCGCTATTAGAACCAAACCATAATTATGGCCAGAAAACACTTATTTTATGTGGAAATAGCCCATTACTAGGTTGATTACACAAAATGTAGAACACCAGTCCAAAAAAATGGTATTCGTAATGAGATGGTCGCATATCAAAGCGTCTATTCTTGTGGTTTCACTGTACATGTACGTATAAAAATAAACATTGAATTGTTTTCTACCTAAAACATGATTTGTGGAACAAAAATCATATGCATTAAAAACCGCAATTTACAAAGGTCACCCTGGACATTTATCTTCACAAATACGGCGATAAGGATATTGGCTTCACTATAGATAACCATAAAAATATCAGTATTGTTTCATACTTAAAATCAAGGGACGATTTTTTTACCAATCTACTGATAATATATTGTCTGCTGACAAAGACACTTTTCGTATCATTATTCAATATTTAATAATCTACCGATTTGAAAACATAATCTTGAAACGCGTGTCGAGTGCAGTTAGTGGTACGTTTAGACCACTTGAGGCCGTACTGTGCTGTAAAGATGGCGCCTGCCGCGGCACACTTAGAGTTGAACCACTCAATGCTTGATAAACCCATTTAAATTTGGTCAATAATTCAATGAAGATATTTTAAGCTTCGACAAAAGGGGTATGCCTTACGCAGGTAATTAAGCTAATTCAAATACTGACAATAAGCAGATAGACGGACATTTAAATCAGCTTTAGCCTTTTATTTTGCGTAAAATATGTGACAAAGATATACCAGTGATATCGCTAATTGGATAAGATAATTGAATTATTGAGACAGGAAGCAATAATTATAGAGATCGTCAAATAACAGCCATTGACTGAGAGCGAAATGATCCCTCCGTATTATTATAAATACAATGATTGGACTGCAAAGAGGCAGTGTCGAACTAAATGGCAAAAAGCTTTTGAAAAAAAATAAAAATCTCCCAGGTTGGTCCCGACCACGCATCGACGCTGGTGAAAAAAACAAGCCCTATCATATCTTAACATTATTACAAGGATAGGGTGGGCTTTACGCCGTTAAGCCTGTAATGAAAGGGAAGATATAAGCGATGCATGCCACACTGGAGGCTCGATTTAATTGAATTTTGAAATGTTCGGTCATATAAGCAATTATTGTCGAATCAACGAGTTTATTGGAGTCAGTGGTTTAAACATAATTCGGTGTAAATTCGTAGACAAATATGCTAATATTGTGTAAAATCCGTCTCATTTAAAAGATAATTTGGGTATCTGTACGTGTATGGTCGCGGTTTTCGATGTAATCTTTGTGCTAAGACTATATTTCAGTCTGTTATACGGCTGTTTAATAAAGTAAACTAAACATTTAAGTAAAATATGAAAAAAGACGGACCACGGTCCGCAACATAAGCTTTCTAAAGTTTTAATTTGAAATTAAATTCGTCCTCTCATAGTCGTCATTGCGTCTTTTCCTCAATTTTGACCAAACTTAACAACATATTTCAAGATTTGAATGAAAATATTTCATACTTCTATTCATAGTCATACTTATCTTTAAAATATATGTACATGTATTTGGATTCCTTATTTTAGTAAAATGGCGCCCAGTTTTATACTAAATGAAAACTAAATTTAATCAGTATCCTTTGTAATTAGAAAAAAAGTGTAAATAACTGAAAATGAATTTGTAAATTTTCGTTTTTTTAACCTCTTTTCAAAAATATTTCAGTTATATGCAGTGCAACCTCTCCAGAGCGACCTTCTGTCGAGCAACAACCGTCCTTCAACAACAGCATGATTTTTCCCACTGTACGATTTAAATATTAATTTAACTTTTCTAGATCAACAACCTCTCAACAACAATATAATTTTGCTTCTCCCAATAGGTGTTGCATTGGAGATGTTGCACTGTACTAGCGGACAGTTAACCAAACCAATAATCTGGATTTTATGGCAGTACAAACCTTCTCAGGTAACTGCAAACTTCTCCACATGATTGTCATTTCGACATTTTGTAAACATGACAAAAGTATTCCCCGTATTGGGACTCTGACCCACAAACATGTGGCAGAGGGTCTTACCACTCTCCTTTCCTTTCTTCCTTTCCTTTCTTACCCCTTTCCTTAATTATTGTAAACTTATTGTTCATATATTCAACACCTTTATCTTTTCCTATGACAAGACTAGACATTGTGTGCAAATTTATACTCATGACAGTAACTTTTATGTTATGATAAAATGTTTTTTTTTACTGGGTACAACGTCCCACCAATGGCCATTTGGCAACCTTTTCAGTTAAAATAGTTGAGAAAGACCTCACGTGCGCACCTGAGTAGAACCATCGACCTTCCACAAAGTAGCTTGACTAATTCCGCACATGTGAAATTTGTCTGGGGTGGGATTTGAACTCACAGCGGTGAGGGGCTGGCTGTAACCGTAGTTATAATCTCGGACTAGTACTAGTAATCACCAGTACCTCATTGCTGTGAACTCGAATCCAGCTCAAGACCAGACACATGAGGATGCAGTCCAGTTAGCGTACAGGAAGTCAGTGGTTATTCCCAGGTGTATGCCTTGGGTCTTCCTCCACCGATAAAACGCTGGAAAAGTCGCCAAATGACCCTGGATGTTGGTACGACGTTAGACCCGAGTGAAATCATTTAACTTTTGTAAGATTTTGGTCGCCGATAGTAAATCTTAATTTCATTTAATTCACCTTTGTGTTGTATGATTAATGGTTAAACCCATTCATCTTCAGATGACAGGAAGATAAATATTAAAAATATTTCGAAAGATATAAATGAGTTTTTTTTAAAAAAGCAAAATGAGTTTTTTTTGAAAAAAAGCAAGTAAAAAGCCAGAGCAGCGTTTCCATGTTTCATTCTGCTACTCCATAATTGCCTCTGACGTTTCTTTGTGGAACAAACATTGTAATTTCATACGCCTATTGTATTACATTCAATGGAAATAGAAAACGACAATTCCTTTTTTTATTTATCAGTCGTAAGGCTGCCAACTTACATATCATAATTGACAGTGATATTGAAAACTTCATTTTACCAAATTTTACAAGATGGTGTAATATGCGAAACACATAACAAAAATCAAAAAAAGATTTTTACCTAAATCTTTTGAATTTTTGTAAGGGGGAGTCTGAACTTTGACTGCGATTACTTTGCACGGATATTCGTAAAATATTTGACAAGGGCGAATTGTTAACAAGTAGAAAATGGTCCGCGTATCATGAGCAGCATGCTCTGCAACCTTGTCATGTCAACGTTTAGCAGCCCGCAACATCTTTTGTTCTTAATAATTTAAAGATGCACACACGTGTCATTTTGCTTTTCCCACAAATACTCCACAATTTAAATGTAATTAACTTTATCCGTTGTACATTTTACTCTTTACGATACGTTGCCAATGCTATTTTATTGGGCGCATGCGGCCGACAGACAGCGCGGTGAGAAGGCACGTGGATGTCAAAAATTTAATTGTTATAAATTTAAGAAACACTCATAAGTCATAGAGTGTACAAATTGTTTGTGATAACATCGACTGAGATTGGCCATTTTTTCAATGGATACACTCATGACACATTGGAGCCTATCTTTCATTAAACAAGTTTTGTTTACATCTTGCGCATAATTAATAAAGTAAGTCAATAAAATTCTCGTTTGACTCCTGAAATTGTCTCGTTTGACAATAACTCAAAACATACGTATTTCGCTTGTCAAGGGCACAATGGGGACGGACCCCTTATTGGCGTGATTTACCGTACTTTCATAAGTTTAAACGCTAAGATAAACATACTTAGCAATAAATAATAGCGTGAAGCTCAAACTGCCATATTAGTAAACTATATTAAAGCAATAAAATTTCAATTTATTAAACATTTTGTATCATATTTTAAGCAACACTTGCCAAATTGACTTTAATGAGACGATGCTGCCGACACGATGATTTACGCTAATCTTGTTCGGCAAACAAAAGAGATAGCCAGCCATTTTTAACTGTCGTGGAATGAGTATTATTAGCTTTGTGGGTTGTTCTATAATTTGTTCAAATAAGTCGACAATATTCTAAATAAAGTTCAGAAAACTTGAAACGAAGCATTGTGAAATTATTTCCGGAGAGTAATTTCTAAAAATGAAACTTTTTCATGGGTCAAAATCACATGGTCAAAATGCGCTGAGAACCAACACATCGGAACTACTATAAAATACAAAATTCATACATATTAAACAGCCCTCAATGCCTTATAAAACTTGCAAGTCACTCCATTGTGCTGTCATTAATTTTTCCATCAATTCAGCCATTATTCATAGTCATTAAAACTGAGTATGATCTTATTACGATTAATTCAAATATGCATCTGGTCCCACAGTCAAGATTCCATGATACGTAACCCGTCAGAATACTGTGAATCATGTGACTGAAGAGGACCAATCTTTGAAATTATCTAATTTACAGTTCACTAGAATAAAACCTTCTGATAAGATAGTTTGAACAGATGAAACCATTTTTGCAGGTTTAGATCTTGTAATCTTGTGAGCTAAGAACAAAATTATATATCAAGCTCATTTCTTTAGCTGGCTCAGATTCAACAGTAAGAAATTCCTCAGTGAATTCTGTTGTTCATTCGTCAAGAATTTCATCTAAATGTTTAACCGGCCCTCTCACTCATAAATTGGTCGAAAACATTCGTTGAACGTGATCACTTAACACGCGACAGTGATAGCAACATCCATCGCTTTGTTTGCATAGATCACACCACAGATTAGAGGATTTAAGGGATTTTGGGGACAGTTAATAGTTGAGTGTCGAAATGCTGTAATAGAGTCATATTCCAAGCGGGTGCTATTGGGAGCGTCTTATTTCACCTTCCTAATCACTGTTATTCAATTTTAATTGTTATCTGAAATCGTGAACATTAGATTTGAATATTTAAACATTGATATAATGATTTTCGCCCACGCGGCTGAACAATACACTAATAAAGTTGGGAAATATCATTGTGGTTTCAGTCTTTTTCAGGTATTGTTGGTAAATGTCAATATTCTACCACACAATGAAATAGATAACATAATAAGATTTAATATACAGAAAATCATCAATTTTAAAACCTCCACCCGGAACAACAATGATCTTAATATTAATATGGTCGCTTAGTGATGTTTTACTGCAATCAATGAGCTGTGAAAATCGATCAGTTAATTTATAAACTAGAGCTAGCTAGTACGGTGATCAATGAATAAAAACAGTATCATACAGATGTTAGGAAAAATAAATGTTTTCCAAATGCAAGTACTACAAGAGATAGTATTGGAAAAGACTTGTTTAAAGATTAGTACTCTAGGTGTCTAGACCTTGGTTCCTGGTTTAATGTTAGTTTTCCTGTTTAGAGATTTGTTCTCTAATTAGATCTCGGCCCAATGTTTAGAGTTTGGTTCCCTGTTCAGACTTTGGCTCCATGTTTAGAGCTCGGTTTGCTGCTTAGGGGTTTTGTTCCTCTGTTTAGATCTTGTTTACCTGGTTAGAGATTGGTTCACTGTTTAGAGCTTATTTCCATGTCTAGAGATTGGTTCACTGTTAAGAGCTTATTTCCATGTCTAGAGATTGGTTCACTGTTTAGAGTTTGTTTCCATGTCTAGAGATTGGTTCATTGTTTAGAACTTGTTTCCATGTCTAGAGATTGGTTCGGTTTAGATCTTGTTTCCATGTCTAGAGATTGGTTCATTGTTTAGAACTTGTTTCCATGTCTAGAGATTGGTTCGGTTTAGATCTTGTTTCCATGTCTAGAGATTGGTTCATTGTTTAGAACTTGTTTCCATGTCTAGAGATTGGTTCATTGTTTAGAGCTTGTTTCCATGTCTAGAGATTGGTTCACTGTTTAGAGCTTGTTTTCATGTCTACAGATTGGTTCACTGTTTAGAGCTTGTTTCCATGTCTAAAGATTGGTTCATTGTTTAGATCTTGTTTCCATGTCTAGAGATTGGTTCATTGTTTAGAGCTTGTTTCCATGTCTAGAGATTGGTTCATTGTTTAGAACTTGTTTCCATGTCTAGAGATTGGTTCATTGTTTAGAGCTTGTTTCCATGTCTAGAGATTGGTTCATTGTTTAGAGCTTGTTTCCATGTCTAGAGATTGGTTCGCTGTTTAGAGCTTGTTTCCATGTCTAGAGATTGGTTCACTGTTTAGAGCTTGTTTCCATGTCTAGATATTGGTTCGCTGTTTAGAGCTTGTTTCCATGTCTAGAGATTGGTTCACTGTTTAGAGCTTTCTTCGATGTCTAGAGATTAGTGAACTGATTGGTTCACTGTTTAGAGCTTGTTTCCATGTCTAGAGATTGGTTCACTGTTTAGAGCTTTCTTCGATGTCTAGAGATTAGTGAACTGATTGGTTCCCCGTTTAGAGCTTGTTTTCATGTCTAGATATTGGTTCGGTTTAGAGCTTGTTTCCATGCCTAGAGATTGGTTCAATGTCTAGAGCTTGTTTCCTTGCCTAGAGATTGGTTCACTGTTTAGTACTTGATTCCGTGTTTAGAGTTTGGTTCTCAGTTAAGAGCTTGGGTCCATAAATAGATATTGGTTCCCTGAGCTTGGTTCGGGAGTAATGTTTAGCATTACGGGGCTTAGAAGGTACGAAGTAAGATAAGTATGGTTCCCGGCCTTTGTCATTTCCAGTATTGTATTGATGGCCCACTTGATTAATTGGTGATGCTTACAAGCCAGACAGACCACACACAATGCGACGGTATTCCCTAGTCGTTGAGAATATATGCATTAATAAAAGCTGAATTTTTCAAATTTAAATCAAATTTAGTGCATGCTGTTGACCACCCTAAGGAGAACTAGTATTGTCATATCGCCCCCTAAAGTTTTGATTAGCTATAAAGTATTCTATTTAAACCCAATCATTGCATTTTGTTCGATAATTTTATTCTTTTAACTCGACATCTCACACTTTTGACCACATTTTCTAACTTTCAACTAAGTCCATGATTTGGATTATAATTAATTTTGATTAAGCTTTGTTATTTACAGTTGTTGATGTTAGTTTTCACGACCTAACTAGAAGAAACTAAGTAGATGACAAAAATTAACGGTACATACAGTCGTTAAGCGGTTTATCATCGTATCTTTTTACTTCTTATTTAATACCATCTACGTACGACTTGCAAATTGCCTCCCAAGTATTTCTTTATTAACTTCCGAATGTTTGAAGAATGTTGTTTTGCTTTTTGCGGGTATGTGTTCATAAATCTTGTATGCATTGTTGTCTAATCTAAACCCACGAACAAAATCTACTGTAAAGAAATAAGGGTTTTGAATTACGTAATTATTTTGGGGTTCGCCACGTTTACGGTTGTATACAACTTCTTCAATGAAAACGTGCCTCTTTAATCTTTTTTTAATCCGGCACAGAGAAACTGAAAATGATAAATGCCGCCGACAGCTCTTCTGAATCAAATAATCTTCGAGTGCATTTTATCATATTTTTTTATTGTGTACATTTTCTTGATTCTATACTATATAATCCATGGAAAGCAATTTCGACATCTTAAAATACAATATCATTATGTGTCGTATGAAAAAAACAACATTGCATAATAAAGAGGTCACGTGGAAAAGATTGAGGAGTTGCTATAGTCCAGCTGTATGCAAATCAGAATGTAGTTTTTTACAGTTTTCGGCGTCAACTCTCGAGTTGTCTCGCTGAACGCGATATATGACATCATGATCTCAGACAGGTGACCTTTGGTGACCTTTCTTAAAACTTTTTGCCACTCAATTCTTTACATTCCAATTGCCTAAACTACAATTTCCAAAAGGAATGAATCTGTAATGAATAACAGTGATTACCTTCAGTACATGCATTTCTACATAAATTATAATTGCCAAGCGTCTTAGCCGTGCACCTGGGTTGACAGAATCAGAGTCTTTGAGACGCTCTAGATAATGCATATGAATGCATTTATTGCACCCCCTGCATCTGGATCGACAAACGCTTGATATTGTCCCAATAGTATAAAAGACTTGACAGCCACATTAAATAATATCATTTAAATCAAGAAAATTTGAAAATAATATCATTCTCTTTATACAATTTCATGAAAAGGCAGAAATGCACCTTTAAGACCCCTTACTCTGCCCTCTTTCAAAATCCATGCTTCGTAGTACTTTAATTAATATTAGATGGAACGACGTTTTTAAGATGAAATACATTTACATTTCAGAATATTACGTGAGGCCGTAAACTTAATACAACCTATTATTTATGCAAATAGTGAGCACGTTGTGTGTACTGATTTGGAAATCGTCACGGGGTTGAACTTCTGATCAAGATAACTGAATGTGATGAGAGACTTGCTTAAGACAACAATTCATGTGAAACATAATTGTCACCCTTCATTGGGTTATAAAAATGTCTTAAGATGTCTTAAAATTGGATCTTAACAACATTCTCAATGATTAATAGAGTCAATGTAAAATAAAAAACGAAAGAAAAGTTGTTATTTTAATCATTTGACAAAAAAACCGACTTCGTTTTAATGGCAATATCTTTGAACCAATTGCTTTACAAAATTGTGCAATTTTGTGAGCGTGACTTCTAATGAAAAGAACATTGTACTAATGTGATGAAACGACGGATGGATAAAATATATTTCACTAAAATTTGCACAAAAATTCATTTGATTTAAGAACTTGTACACTTTTTTTTCTTATGTGTGAATAAACTCATCACATTGACAATAATTGGTTCAGATTTTTTTAATTATCAAACTTGTTTAAAGAGGGTAATAATTTGATAAATATGATTTTTCTGATATTCTCGTCGGATGTATATCTACCTGCAGATAGATATATTTTTTTCTGGATGTATTTTTTGTTATCAATTCACGGCTTTTAACCTTAGGAGAATAAATTACAGTGATGAAATAAAACACTACTTTTAATATCCATAATTCTATATCTATCATACAAATGTACCTTTTATATTTTTTAACTTAAGTTAAATGCTCTTTATAAATGCACACTCTAAGTGTATTTTGCTTTAATTTGTAAATCTCATTGAACTCAACAAGGGAGGCGTGAGAATATTCTCAAGTCGTCAATTTACTTTAGCAATTGAAATGAAAGATAAATGAAGATAACGACCATTTTTGTTCTAGCCTACCATGTTTGTTTTCATGTTTCTCGATATTGAATGTTATGACTTAAACCTGATTCAGGTCCTAACCACTTGTAAACATTGAGAAAAGCGGTTCATTTATACACGCATAGGTTTTCCGATCAGTTAAAATGTTCATTTGATATTGTTCGTAAACATTCTTGATATTTTTAACCAGTTTTGATATTTTTACCTGCTTCCAACTGTATTTCAGTCACATGAACGTTCCGGCGGAAGGTTCACCTCACAAGTGTTCCTGGATTCTGTAGGTGTGCTAACCTTGTTCTCCGCAAGTAACTGCCAACTACTATTAGATGGTGGAGTACGAATGGCCCTAGACGAAATGTCTTCAACCATTCCAGAGAACACGTGTAGCACACATGGTTCGAAATCACGACCCGGAAACCCGTAGACTTAACGTTCTACAAACTGAGCTAATTCGGCGGGCTGATAAACTTTCTTGAATAGGTTAAGTCAGTTACTATATGTTGCTCGCCTATCGAATTAAATAACAGATACAGCTTCAATATCTAAACAGTTGATTTAGAACTCATAAGAAAAGCGTTTATTATTATTCTCCGTTACGCCGTTGGCGTTTGCTAAACGTACTTGCAAGAAGGGGAACATCATTTTAGTGGCTGCCAGGCGCCTCCAAAGCTTCAGGACACGGGAGGTTTTTGTAAGACATCGATTCGTGACAATCATAAACTACCGAAATCCGTCAAGGTTTTGTTGTCTCTTCATCTTTTTATTTCAAGTAAACCTGATATTGTTTGGCGATTTTAATTTATTGCTTCAAAAGTTTCACGTTAAGGACATATTTATTTCATGTCAAGACTTTGATGTAGATCGTGTTTTATTGTAAGCGAATCAATGACCGTAGACAAACTTTGACACAAAAATGTCCGACTTGGTCAAGTCAGGTTATTGATAGACACGTTAATAAAGATATCAGAAATATATATCAACTATCTTTTCATGTAATTTCAGACAAAATTGATCATTTGTGTAGTATCAAACATAAAATCATTAATTTTTATTTCGCTTCGGCAGATACATCAGATGATTGTTTGTACAAAGAATGTTTGACTAATATGATATAAATAAAATCTACGTGTGTACATCGTAATAACTTCATTTACTTTTGTGATCAAAAGTTTGTATCGGGCATATTATTAGTAGTATTCAGATTAATTTATTTTTTAACAAACTTGTTCAAGTTTTGACCTTAGGCAAGAATTTGCCCATTTGTTTGTATTGGATTTTTCGCCACTCATGAGCATTTTTGGGTGATGTCCTTATTATAACGTCGCCCCTCACCGTGGCAGAAGTACGTATATACGAACCAACAAAAACGTGCATTCCGCGAAATAACACGGTCGAAAGCTATGTAAGAAATAAAGATTGAAGGATTTTGAAAGTCTTAATAATGAGTTGTCCGTTCTTTTTGGATACAATAAAAGCCTACTTAGCAACCACTTCAATATCAAGGCCATCTCATTATAATGAATATTCATATACGGTTTGGCCTTAATATTGAAATTTTATGGTTCATACCTACAAAGCAAGAAATGACCAGCTTCACAATTGACATGATAATGATTAAGCACACACCATTAACATAAATATTGCTAAGCTACTATATTGCTAAGCTAGTACTGCAGTATTTTAAGCAAAGACTTGCCCTTTAAGAAATGACCAACCTTATGTTCGACAAGTGCATTGTTTCTGATAATGGTTACAATTTATTGGTTTCATTATTAAAGACAAGAAGCGATCTATGGGCGAGTAATCGATTTCCGCTCTCGGTACCGCTGTGATCTCGCGTGGCACGTGACATCCAGCAAAATATTGCTTCAGTGCTGTGTTGTCAACGACGCTGGAAGAAAGCGAAGCAATGAAGCTATCGTTGCGTCATAAACAATAATTTAGGATTAAAAAAAACTTTAAATTATGCAGCATAACTAATGTGTCTCAGTGATTGTCATGTTTTAGTCTTTAACAGAACAATAATATGTTGCGTGTGTTACAATGTGTTTGAAAAGTGTCGCTGTCATCTCTAAGGAATTAGTGACTACGGAAGATGCTTTTTGACGGGCGGATTATGGCGTGGTGTTGCGCCGTGGTGTCACTGCGCATGATATGCAATGCTGTGCAACGTTTGGCACTTAAGATGAATTGGACCTGAATGCATAGAATAAAAGAGTTCCGACGAAGAACAACATCATATAATTATAAACGTAAATGGTTTCTATTTTTCTTGTCAACACCATAAAATATATGCGCAATTATGCTATGTCAGACACCTTGCAACGGTGATGAATAAGAAAGGAAGTCACGTGCCGTGGGCATAGTCTCGATGCAATGGCAAGACATATATTAATTATATTCTATAGGAGACTGCAGCCTAGTAAAGTTCACTAATGATACGGTTTCAAACAAGATTATGCTCATCCATTCAGTTTGTCATGGTGGCGGTGTAATGTTTAGACAGAGTGCAATGTGTATAAATTTAGTTATGGAATAGTTAACAAAGAGGAAGAACTTTCTGAAATGTAAAATATACGTTTTTGTCTGAAGATAGTCTAAGTTATTCATGTTTTCGGACATTTTTACTGTGCCAGTTCAAGAAATGGTGTTGTTTTCAACCCTGGAAGCACAGGCGAAACTTAATTGCAGTATTAAAACAATCAGAGGCGTTGCATCTGGTAAACTTGTGACATTGTGTCCGCTGACTGTTTACTACTGTGGGCCTACAATTAATCAATCGCTAAACTGTGTCTTAGACTAGCATTGGAACTGGACTAAATTTTATTACTCATATTACTATCACATTCTGTCACTGACGACAATTAATTGAAAAGTGAATCTATTCAAATCGTCATTTAGTGAATGACGTCATACGTCGAAAAAGACGAGCTCTGATGGGTTAGCGTATTTTTATTTTCATTCATAAACGAATTATTGCACGAGCGCGTTCATTCTTCGTATGAGTTTTAATCATTCTGAAGTCATCTTTGTACGCAATTTAACACACTAGCATAAACTTTCTATTTGTGTGTGTTTTTATCGTACTTGATGTAATGTATGAATATTATTTCATAATACGTGTTTTCATCGAGTTTATAGATAAATAAGCGGCCATTGAAAGTCGGTTGACCTAAATATCTTTTAAGAGACATGGTTAGAGAAACAGCGTTGTCAGTCATTTTAAATATTTCTCAAAATTGTAAAATGTTAAACTTTAACATCCAGACGATGCATAAAACTCTGTCGTAAAGACGCACGCTTATAGCGCGTGGATTTGATGTAACAATACATCACAGTATATCAATTTATCATTATAAGAATTCAACAGAGCGTATATGAGTTTTATATCACATTTCTACGGATGCTAAGATGGGACTTTGGAATAAAATTTCGACCAAAAGACCCTTTGATTCGCGAAAACTCGTTGCACTATATAAATTCTGTTAAGTAAACACGGCACATTGATAAACCTCCATGTGCACATGCCCATGATTAGTGTACGCGCACTGAATACGAAAATTGTTCCTTCGTGTCCCATCTTTGCCACCATAAATTACCTTTCAGACGAAATTGCATCCTGTTAAAGACGGGCATATTTTAATGTTCATAAAATATGTGTTTGTCGACTTGCATACCAAATGTAATGAACGCGTGGACAAAAATGATGAAAGCGAAAATAAGACAAATTATATCCATTTATACATAATTAACTATAAAGGCACGCTTTATATGTTTCATAAACCGATGCGAACTCTCAGCATAGCATATTAACTTGAACAATTTTGTGTGATATACCGGTGCTATATATCAACTTGCTCACTATATGCATCAGTCATGAATGGATATTGACGACAATAAATCACATTTATGAGTATGATCATGGCGACACGGGTTCTCGTGCAAAAGGCACGCGTTTGCAGATTAATTGGGATGGTAGTAAAATTTAGTTCTTTAAAACATGACAGAGATCAAAATTAGTACTTTAAAAAATCTACTTTTAGAATGCTTATTTGATGTTTCCACTGAAAAGTTGGTGACGACCGATAAGTTCACAATTTACGGTAAAATTATATCCATTAAAACGGTATTTGATATGATGTAGTTTACGAATATTTCATAACAAATTTGTAAGAAAGTAACACAATGAGTTTGGCCTTGCACAAGTTTTGTTTAAAATGTATATTCCTAACGATATGTAGAAGTCTACAGCATCCGTAATTCAAAACTTTTAGTAAATGAATCAGAAGCTCGGGCGATGAACCCGGACTTTAATAGAATAAAGAATAATGAAACCCAATATTTGTCCTTGAAACTTCTTACGTCTATAAAAATCACCAAATTTAGCGGTGTTGTGATAAGTAGAGGTGAAACGATTCAAAAAATTTCGATTCGATTCGATTTCGATTTTTCATCCCACGATTCAATTTTTCGATTCGATTTTCGATTTTAAAAGGAATTAAATAGGACAAGAATAAAATAGCTATCCCACTAGTTTACGATGGAATGTATTTTCTTAAATACTGTAAACAATGGAACAAACGAAACATAAAACTTGTGAATAGGAAAAACTGAAACAGTAAAGTGGTGAGCACTGAGCAGTGTACTGTTCTGACTAGATCTAGTCCACAGAGAATAATTCACAGAATCACAGTCATTTCAGATCTGAAAGTTGCATGTTTTTATTACCAAAAAAAAAATCGAATCGAAATTGCCGTCATTGAATCGAATCGAATCGAATCGAATCGAGCATGAAAAATCGCGGTTCGCAATGGATCGCGATTAATCGTTTCACCTCTAGTGATAAGGTAGAAGTTCTGTTCTAACCGGTGCTAGTCACACCAACCGAATTACAGGATATTGCAATGCAAATGTCGTTGAAAAGAGAATGAAAAAAAAATAAATACAGTCAAACGTGTGAACAAAGTCCATCCTTGGGAAAGACAAACATGTGGCCTTTATTGACAGGTGGCCTTTATTCAGAGGTCAGTTTGTTTTAAATAATCAGCGACAGTTTTTCGAAGAATGGCATTTACTTACATGGTGGTTTTTTGCAGGTGGCCGGAAACACAGGTTTGACTGTATGTTCATTTGATTGCACAGGGTCAATTAAAAAGTAATTTAAGTGTTTAATAAGTGTTTCTGGTTTCTGCTACTAGTACCTACAAACTTCTCCATATGATTCACATGTATCATTGGCCGAGGACGAATGACTTCAGATATAATGTCATCAACCTCGGGGAACATGTGTCGCCCCCTGGGTACGAACTCACGAACCCGAAGTCCGTCGATCTAATGCTGTCCCTAAGAGATAAGCAGACAGGCTTTGCCGGCTCAACGAATACTCTACACTTGCATTATATGTTTCTCGCTAACAGGTGTCGAGTGCATTTAATTCAGAGGGAAAGTTCCCTATTATATTTACTTTATAGACACGTACAATCAAAGTTTTCCATATTGTACCGGGTACCAATTTTCCGAGCAAACACCTTGCCTGATTGTCTCCCCTGGACCGATTCAAAGAAATTTGAACTTTCCAATATTTTCAAAAATGCCTCCTGTCGATGATGGCGTAAAAGGCATTAAATGATCAAATAATCATATTTAATGCATATTTATTGATGTTACTAAAATTATCAAAAAAGTCTAAATTTAGGTCCATCTAAACTGAATTAACATACGAAAAAATCACTTATTGCACTAATTATACTCATTAATATATCACACATTAATTTTAGACACAATGACTTTTACAGCTGGAGCATTATCACCTTGTGTCTCGTCATCATCATTGTCATCATCGTTATTATGATCATTTATTATCATCATTTTCATCATCTTTATTATGATCATTTATCATCATCATTTTCATCATCTTTATTATGATCATTTATTATCATCATTTTCATCGCCACTGTCATCTTCACGATCATCATCATCATTATCAAATGCACTATTGTAGTTATTATCGTATGTCATCATCATTGTCGTCTTTGTTTTACCATCATCACCACCATCATCATTTCCATTATCACCGTCGTCTCCTTGAATAGACTTTATTTCGAGTTGCTGTGATTTTAAACAGTATCGTATGGAGCTACTTAAATTCTGTAGAAAGATCAAGAAAGTTTCCTTTTCAAATATCTTATTCATACCTCTCGTACTTTGGAGTTACGATTCGTCCCCAAATAGCTTCGTACTTTGGATTTTGCCGTTACTAACTTTAGTATCAGTCGGGAAACCGTGACAACACTGTATTTTCTGTCCCTTGTGCCAATCTTAAGTTGTAGGTCGTATTTAAAACAATGTGACAAATGTTACTCCGTTATGTTCAATAGGCCATATTTAATTGCTCGCGTACATACGTTAACGGTTGGCAAAATTGGACGATTTTAGCATGAAAGTAATTCGTACAATTATTTATGTATAGATGATTTATTTACTACTCGAAGTTTATACCCACAAACATGTTCATTAGTGAGTAAGTTTTATTAGCGGACAAAAAATCCAAAGTGTGATCAATAAAACGTTGTCATTAAGGAGCTTCAAATTTTGACATGAGCTTTCTTTTATCAAAATTCTGAACTTAACGCGAACATATGGTAAGTATAAACATTATATCCAAGATTTTGTATAGTAATGACTGTAAAAAGGAAACTTCCCTGCATAAGCATCACCACTAATGAGCAGATAGCAACAGTATTGGCAGTAGCAATGGTAGAAACAGCAGGAGCAGCAGCAGATGCAGAAAAAAATCATGTGATAGCCGCGGCACCGTTGTTTTCATCATCATCTATGGCAGTAGCAGATGACACAATAACAATAAATACTGCCACAGAAAAATGGGGGAAAACACAACTCATAAGTCGGGAAATATGCTGCCAAAGCATAGGTCTGAACCACTTTTATACATTTAAGTGCTTTCCGAAAACAAACATATTAATATGAGTATCTAGGTCAGGATTGAAATATATGGTCACCTTTGTAGCCACGCGACGTATGGCGCGTGCATGTCGCGCGCAAACGATCATATATTTTGTATAAATTGACAAATTAACTTGAGAAAATGTTTTGAGTGTTTATTTTGTACTTGAAACGATCTGTCGAACTGCAATCAAAGTTGTTTAATGGTGATGTAACCGCTAAACACAAAGTACTCCAAGTCATGCATACATTTTATTGTAACCTGTTCAGTTTATCTTTGCTGTAAATAAAGTGGAATCTTTGGTGTGTCGTGTTTTTCTACCTAATATTAATTTCACCTTCTCAATTTTTGTAGACCATAACAAGACATTGAGTGGAGTCAAATGTCTGAGACGAAATTGTCTGTCAAATAATGTCTACCGGATACTGGTAAACACTCGTACCAATCCGGATGTCACGATCGAGTGATTTTCAGTTCAATATCGACAAGCCAGGTTACCCGGTACGAAAAAAGTGAGGACTATTTATGAGTTCCAATTAAGTTTGTTAAAGTATAAACAAGATTCATTTTTAAGAAATATGGCGACCTTATCATGTCTGCATAGGTTTGTAGTGCTGAACAATAAAAGCAATAATATCATTGTTACCATCATGGTTACGGAAAGGCAATACTAGCTACATGTTTATGGCATATTTGTGGAGCAGTTGTCTCAGATAAAGGACATCACAGGTTCGAGCCCATTCGTAGCATACCAAACAGTTGGCATTTTAGGGAGAGCTGGGATGTTCGTCCTGGTGACAGGTTAAAGTATGGGTGTAGAGTGTCAGAGTCCCTTTTTTACAGGTGGTCCTAACTTAGATTTGACTGCAGAGTGTTAGAGTCCCTTTTTCACAGGTGGTCGCTAACTTAGTTTTGACAGTAGTGTGTCAGAGTATTTTTTAAATGCAGTTACATATATATATCTACATAAAACATTTCGGTGAAGCGTCAAAATGATCACATTTTGTGCTTTAAAGCAACAAGTGTAACCACTACCACAAAGGACACGTAGAGATTCTTAGAGAATATTGGCCTGCGTCACCCATCTTTAGTCATTACCAGGAGACAAATTTTAAATATTGGAGAAGAAAAATCTTTAAACATTGAAATAAAATCAGTTGTGAGTCGCGTTCAAACATCAGAAAAGGTGCAATCAAAGTATGTACGGAACATTTTGGTTGCGGTGAAAATGAAATGCAACATTAACTCAAAATACCATACAGGTATCATATTGCATTCGTTTTTTGATGTGGTAATGCTGGGTTTTAAATCCCAGACATTATAACAATCGTATACCCCTTCCTGGGATCATTATGTAATTCTAAACATTTTTTATTGTTCAACATCATTGGACGTTCATAATCAGATAGTTTGAAAAATGCACGTGCAATTTTGATGCATTTCTAATTTATCAAAATCTTATGCTGGAGCTGGTTAAGTAGCTTGTCAACTTGTCGGAAGGAGTGTTAACAAAAAACGACAATGATTAAGCAGGATATATTTTTTTTACTAAACAAATTTGGCTTGTCTCGTCTGCGTCTTTTGCGTAAAACTATCATGTAAAGATTGAATATGCTCTCGTGATAAACTATATACTGCTCTAAATATTCGTATTTTGATATATACAGTCAAGCCTGTGAACAAATGCCACCCTTGTAAATGACCTTTATTCACAGGGTGGTCTTTATTTGGAGGTGGCCTCAAATTTATACTACAATTAGAAGGAAATTTTGTCGACTCTTCAAATTTTAATCAGCCAAGGGTCATTTTTTACCAACTTTTGACGTCAAGTGATAACCCTGATGTATATATACTTGTACATGGATTATTGTTATTATTATTACATGGTTAAATAGCACCTAATTTAAGTACTTTCGGTAGCAAGAACAGTAAAACTTCCAGTTCGCAACATTTCAATATAAAAATGCTGGAATATGGGTTTCAACTAAACTTGATAGGATTGAAAAGTACTCATTCAGACATGTAAATTAACTTTAAAATGACCCCAAACTTCTGACAGGTGACACTATCCGTTTAAAGGGGTCAATGAGATAAGCGTATTTAGGGATTCATCTGGGTCCCATAACGATTTATTCAACGACAAATTATGTAAACAATTACGATACACTGTACTGAATTGCTAGGGAATTCGTATCTAGCCACAGAGTATGTTCATGCTAATCTTCGTATGACTGGCCTAAAAACTTTCTAAAAAGACTTATTACAAAACGACCATAAAAATAAACAGAACAATGATAATACAGAAATATGTGGTTACAGAATTATCAGGACCGCATACAACAACATGTTGTCCGTGTAATAGACTTATCCCCGTAGCGAACGGGATTACGAAGAAAACGTGTTCATATTTCAAATACGATGTAAAATTATATAACGGACACGTAAATGACAGTAGTTTTAGTTATAAACGGATTTAATCGTCTTTTTGACAGGACCAAAATAAGAAATCCGAGGTTTAAATTTAAATGATAAAAATGAACTTTTTATTGTGAATAAATAATTGCCTTTCAGATTTCTTCATCAGCTACACTCAGATGATTTATTTGGAGACGTTTCACGACGGTAACGTCTTCTCAGATATTTTTTCTGGGCTTTAACGTCGCACCAACAGCTAGGGTCATTTGGCGACTTTCCATTTTTAGCGGTGGAGGAATCACACGTAGGTAGAACCATTGACTTTCCGTAAGTTAGCTCGACAGCTTGTCTGGTCAATGTGTATCGCCAATTTTCATTTGGTTGCAAATGGCCCTTCAGGGAGACTTCCGCCGTCTTCCGGTTACACGGCACTAAAACCCTATTTCATTACACTTGTCCTGAATCTGAGTGTTGGATGAGTGTGCTGGAGACGTTGACTAGGGTCGCACGTCCAAGAACTAGACAAGGAGCGTTTTTATCTCGGTTTGCAAACTGATTGAAGAAACTTCAACTAAAAGTACGTTTCTTTACTCTAATTCACAAATCATGCGAAAAAGTAACCATTTATTACCGAAAGAGGATACTGGGACCTACTGGTCGGTTACCCCGGAATACAGGAAGTATAATAAAGTTGATATCGGCCTTGCATAACTGAATGATAGAATGTGTTAATCCTAATTTAAATGTGCTACTAAACAAAACTTCAGTGACTTTTATGGATGTTCAGAAAAAAAGTTTTATTAATATAATACAGTATTACTTCTGCATACTGGACGTAACTGGAAACTCTCGAAAAATGATCTCGTGCTCTATTTCTCCCTCTTTATTTTGCTCTACAGTCCGTACTTCTGAATAATGGCGTATTACGTGAAGATTCAAATGCGCACTTAGACCATTAGAATTAATGTCTCAAGTGAACCATTTTGAGTAAAAATCAGGCTCGCAAAAAAAAAACACGAACCAAACTAGGGATGTTCATAATGTCACGTAATGTGGTGTAAAAGTAACCTATACATGTACACAGGGTTTTCACTAGACGTCAAAAGCTGAGGGTAAAAAATTACCTTTGGCTGATAAAATTCAGAGTCAACAAAATTTCCTTCTAATTTTTTTTTGTAAATTTTACCCTCTGGTACAAATTCACAAGAGTAAAAAACTCTATTTAACTGATTTCAAGAGTCGAAATGCTGTTTAAGGGTCATATGAAAGCCCTGCATGTACATGTCTGCTAAAAAAAATTTGAGCAAGCAAACTGAAATAATTTACCCTCGTCGTCTGCTCCATCACGAAATACTTTTTTCTTTTGGTCAATCAACCAGATCAATGAACAAAACTATTTTTATGTTGCAGAAAACCTTTCATAATAAAAGTATGAAATAAATTTATCATAAACATGAATACCCTCCCTGTGGTTTGTCGGACCACACCGATTTGTGTAATATTGTAGGTCAGGCTATAGGTTTAACGGTAGATGGTTCAACCCGGTGAAAAATAGTGATTGACATGAATTTAGAAATATCTATTTAGAGATATCAATTAATTTGCTAGAACAGTAAAATCTCGCTCATAGGCAATCTTAGTATTACGACCACCTCATCAGTGTAAAGACCAATTACACTGTATTGTTAGAACAGGTTTTTAACTTGATTACCATTTGAAGATCTGGTTGGTACAGATTGTTACCCATGGTGACCGGTTAAGACAACTTACCGCCGATAATAACTATAATAATTTTGATAATGATTGTTTACACGTTAGGGTAACTTTGTTTTTGGTTAGTATATAGTCCATGAAAACTGGTTAGGTGAACCGGCCGCTGTATATAACTGCAAAATTGTTGAAAAACTATTTTAAACTCCGTGAAAAAAAATATAGTTGATGTGAAATGGAATCAGGTCGAAGTGTAAGAAATAAAACTTTAAAAAGCTGCACGTCATTCCAGATTTACAAAATACTCGTCTTGATTTCATGGTTGCGTGTCGTAAACTATAAACAGAAAGCGATATGTGTGAGCCGTAAAACTTTGATATTGACCAAAGTTTGAAAGATGTTCCAGCGTTAATATTTTATTGTCATATAAATTTTCATTACAATATATTATATGTACATATAAAAGCGTATGTTTTATTGTTATTTTGAAATAATCGTTATGACCATGTTTTATGGGTAAATAAAGTATCATATTGTAGGTATGGGTATTTTATCCCGATGTAAAATGTAAATTAGTATCGAAAGACGAGAAACATATCTTAATAGCGAGGAATAAAAGTACGCATAGATAGATATAAATTAATATACACATACGTATGACAGGCCAAGTATGAAAGCTACTGAACTTGCGATAGAGGATCGTCCATTTTATTTTAACTATATTAATATATATATCTTTTATTAAAAAGAACTCCAGAAGTACACAAATTTCGGTATGTTCATCGATGTCTTCTGTCTATTGCTTAAATTTAATTAGATTTTTATATAAAAAATACTCAATTGAGTCATACAATGGATGATCTCTAATTATACAAGAGACCCATCATTGTTGGTCATAAGTTGTATAAAGCTATGAATATTGAGATATATGCCAAACAACAAAATGAATGCAACAAAATTTGGTTTTGGTGAATTACTGGGGACCCGAATTGTTACTTCATTTTAACCATATTTCACTGTATCCACAACAATAAAATAAATGCACGTATTCGGGTTAGGAGTCAATAAATATTTCACTGTATCAATTCTTCGCTATATCCGGGTTCAAGATAACCGTGCATTACTGCACCGAATTTTATTCGACAGACGGTGCTTCGTAATAATCAATCATCGTACGAATTACCGAATTATAAAGCTATAACTTAAGCGTACAGTATATTTACCGAAAGCGTTCATGAATATCATCGTGCTTAAAAAAACAACAAATGTATTAATTATGTAAACGTGTGTTTTATGCAAAGATGGCTTATGTTAAATGAAAGCAGATGTGCTCAGAAAATATAAATCATTTTTGTTTTATAATTTATGACTACGAACAAAGGACACTGGTCTACTTGTCAACATCAATGAAAAACGTACTTAAGTTTACCTGCGTTTTACTAAAAAAGGATTAAGACCAAATTTTCGAACACAGTCAATCAAAAACTTTAATAAACATCTGCGTGTTCTACAGACAACAGAAAAGCTCATTTTTTGAGACAAACTGCAACAAACTCAGCACCGTGGCCGATCTCAGAAAAAACTTTCATGACCAATATTAGAAATATTAGAAAAGTGAGAGATCTCAGAAAAATCTCAGTTTAGTGAGAAATCTCAGAAAAAAACTCACTTTTGTTACAGATCTCAGAAAAAACTCAGTTTTGTGACAAATCTCAGGAAAAGCTCAGTTTCGTGAAAAATCTCAGGAAAAGCTCAGTTTTGTGACAAAACTCAGTAAAAGCACAGTTTTGTGAGAAATCTCAGTAAAAACTCAGTTTTGTGACAAATTTCGGTACAAGCTGAGTTTTGTGACAAATCTCAGGAAAAGATCAGTTTTGTGCCAAATCGCAGTGAAAGCTCAGTTTTGTGCCAAATCGCAGTGAAAGCTCAGTTTTGTGCCAAATCGCAGTGAAAGCTCAGTTTTGTGACAGATCTCAGTAAAAGCTCAGTTTTGTGACAGAGATCAGTGAAAGCTCAGTTTTGTGACAGAGATCAGTGAAAGCTCAGTTTTGTGACAGAGATCAGTAAAACCTCAGTTTTGTGGCAAATCTCAGGAAAAGCTCAGTTTCGTAACCGATCTCAGAATGCTGCTTTATCTATAAAGAAAAGAATTGTTAGATTTTAAACTGGGAGATCGATCTTTTAAATTTTACAATTTTAGACGCTGATCAATCTCTTGATTGAGATTATTGAGATTTGAGATCTAAGTAAAATCTTTATTATGTTATCAAATTTGAGGTGAGAAGTTATTCTTCGAAGTATGATTTCTCATTGTTCGGCGTTGTATAAAAATAAATGACGAATGGAACTTAGAATGTAGATATTTTTTACACTGGGTTTAACACCTTTTTTCAACAATTTTTCAGTAATTTAAGGCGTCCGGTTCACCTAACCAGTTTTCCTGAACTGTATTCTAACCAGTACTAACTTACCCTTACACAAGGAGCCGACAACTTTTTGTCAAATTTTCATTGAAGGGTATGACCAGCCGCGACCGGGATTTGAACCCGGATCACCGGGTTACAAGTCCAGCACACTAACCACTGGACCACGGGTGCGGCCCAGAGTGTACACGTACATTGTATGTACTACTAATGCAAAATTTACGTTATGAACTCCAGTTCAGTATTTTCAATACAATGTTATTTGAAATAAGTAAATATAAAATATTGCTCAACTAGTTAACCTTCGCTTATTCAGTTTTCCTCAAGTACTTTTGGTGACAGTTTAATTTACCACTGTGGTGATGTGGTTTATTGTGTGTGCAACATTTCTCGTTTTAGTGTAAAACGAATATACGACATTGATACTTCTGTAAATTATATATCGAATTGAATCGTTATAAACAAATATATTTTCAAGGACGCGAACGACTTTGGCGGGAGTTTATCCAACCGCAAAAATCCGTATTTAATGCCTATAAAACGCAACAGCTTGCGTATATACTGATATTTTACACTATGTTTGATGATTAATGTCTAGTTTCAAAACTTTAATTTTCCTCACTAAATAGTTTCTAAAAAAATCGATTCACTAAGCTTGTCTAGTGCCTTGTCATGTGTACATTTAATGTAAATTAATTTGAAACAGAAAAAAATAATTCTCAGAATTTATTTAGTATTTGCCGCTGAACTACAAAAAGATCATACACAGTTGAAACGTATCGGTGTATCTGATACTTTTTTGATTTATTTGTATTTTTTTCTGTTTGTATATTAACGACTATCCCATTTTTACTTTACCCCTTGAAACTGGTGGTAATTACATACTGAATAGCGTGATTGATGTCTGCTCTTTTTGATAAAAATCCACAGTGACTTCCTTGAGCCACTAGACAAATAATGAAATAGTTCCAACAATTTTAGGCACATGCAATGTTACGTGGGTGTTTGTTCTGCGCATGCGCAAATGGCTGTGTAAACGTAGCGCGCAAAATTCAGACAAAATGATAATAACTCACTGTAATTGAAAAAATGTTATTGTCACATTTGAATGGACACAAATCAATTTAAACGTTTTAATTTTAATATATACCTTATGTGAAATCTATTGATTTGATTCAATCGTCAATAACGTCTAATAAAAGTTGGTTTATTATGCGATTTAGCCATTAGCCACCCCCGATGAAGTTGTTAAGTTCAATTAACTAGGTAACGAAAACGTATATTCACTATAAATAACCGATTTATTTTTCTGTTAATAAGATTTAAATGACAAATGGCAATACAAACGGTTGCGTATAAAAGAAAATTGTATTATTTATTAATACTTTTTATTTAAAATACACCAATAACATGTTGTAGATATCAATTTTGACCATTTATTATATTAAAATGCATACATAAATAACTACAGTTTCAACGAAATCTCTGATAATTTGAAATGCAAATACATTATATAGCTATTAAATTGTATTTTATAGCAATTATTTCAATAATTTACGCAAAAAATCAACAGAAATCATCTTTTGAAATATTGATTACGCAGTTTTCAGGTTGATAAAAATTTGGTAACAGAACGTCCTAGTCAGTGTTATCAATTTTTGAAGTTTTTACATTGCAAAAACAAAAGCCACATTAAGGTCGGGTAATGTGTCGCAACGTCGGCGCGCGGCCACAGAACGCTGGTAACAGATGTTGTGTGGTTAAAATAGTAGATCTCTGATATTTGAATTATTTCTGACGTTTTTTTTCCTATCACTCTTCCTACGTATAAATACTTCACAGGATGAACCACAAGAAAAAATAATTCTCTCTTTCAACATTAGAAATTTTTAAATCTGTTCTTATCTCATCCGGTTGGAAACCATGCATATGACGTCATATCCGGGTTGAGGTCGTGTTCATTATATAACATCCGTGAACGGTCAATATCTCTAGTCGTTGCCATGGCAACAGAACGCCCAAAATTACAGCATGGAGCACCATATTGTTTATCATGTTCATTAATCATGTCTGATAATCTTTTTATGTAGTCTATAGCATATCGCAACGTCTTCACTTTTGATAGACGCTTGTGTCTCGTTTCCAAGGGAACATGGCGCCTCAGTCGAAGAAACGCGTTGTTAACCGTCTCCACGCGACGGCGTTCTCGAGCGTTCCTCCTAGCAACGAGATGAGGTGGCTTTTCACTGTGTGGTACGTGTTTATACGCCGACTTTCCGGCCTTCTTCGAACGCCTCTTTGGCATTTTCCCACCAGATTGTCGCCGACTCGCCCGACATTTTGATTTAACTTCTTGGTCGAACGATGTCATGCCTTGCTTTTATCTTAATTTTCGTTTAAAGAAACGCAATTATATTGTAATATCCGCAATTTAAGCATTCCGTAGAATTCCTAAAATATCATAGTCCACAAATAAAAGAATGATACATCGCTTTATTATCATTCAATCCGGATTTTCTCTATTTCAAAACTGGAAGTTAAAGTCGGGCTTATTCCAAATACTACTGAATTAGGAAACTACGAAAAAAAATAACTTAGTTTTCGTCTCAAAGCCTCAGTAGATTAATGAACTCGAGCTATGGGGACCATTGGTTTTATTTAGACGGGTTGTCGTCTTCTTCTTGACTCGTAAACAATGTTACTGTGCATCATATTATCAATGCGGAAATTGCTTCATCTAATATTTATAAACAAATTAACTATGGTCATATCGGGATGGAAAACATGTTAATAGAATTGTTTACTGAAATAAAAAGAAATGGTCTGTAGGAAACAGGAAGAGGGGAAGTTTTATGACCACAGCACCTGCTATGTTGACAGATTCTCCGAGGCATCCTAGGTTACAACACATTCCTCTTCCCACAGGAAGAGATTCAGCCGTTAGAAACATGATCAATATTGTCAGAGAATTGTAATAAATGCTCAAGCAAATCGATACATATTTAAAAGAAAACGTACCAATAAGTAGATGTATCAAAACTGATCAGAAAATCTCAGATGCTGTATATGTCATTTATTTTGATTGTTCGTTCGTCGGGCGTGTGTTCGTTCGTGTTTTCGTTTGTTCATCTGCTCCATCATGTGTTGGTTCTTGTGTAGTTTACGCAATCGTTCGTTCGTGCATGCGTTCGTTCATTCATGTCTTCGTTCATTCGTTCATTAATTCGTTCGTTTATGTGTTCGTCCATTAATTCGTTCGTTCATGTGTTCGTTCCTTTATTCGTTCATTCATGTCTTCGTCCATTCGTTCATTAATTCGTTCGTTCATGTGTTCGCTCATTAATTATTTCGTTCATGTGTTCGTTCCTTCATTCGTTCATTCATGTGTTCGTTCGTGCATGCTTTCGTTCGTTTATGTTCACCCATGTATTGTATTCGCCCATGTGTTTGTTCTTTTGCTCGCTACATTGAGCAGTTGTAAGTTGGCCTGGGATGTCCTGAGGTTACATTCATTTACTTATATGCTCCTCTCCGTACTGAGGTAACCTCTAACATTCTCAAGTTATATTTAGATCGGAGTTGGGGTATAAATAACACTGGGGAATTTTCTTCTGTCAGATTGTCACAAAGAGACATTTATATGAAACAAGATGAACTTCCGACTGTGCTTACCCAGTGTGTTTGATAACATATGGATATCCTTATGTTCTTTAACTCTCAATAAGGTACAAGGGGTGTTTTGCAATGCTATATACAGAAAAACTTCAATATTAAGACCATCTTTAAGACCATGGTCATATCTAGGAAAATTTAGGAAAATCTGCCTTACTGTTGAGATGGTCTCATGATATAGTAAAAATATACAGGAAATATTGAAAACCAGTCCAAGAATCATTGGTCAACGTAATGAGGTAGCATTGTTTTTCGGTGTGGGGGGGTCACAAAGTGCACCAATTAATGGGCGAAATTTTATGAAATGATTTGCATTTT
Organism: Lutraria rhynchaena; assembly: GCA_008271625.1. Lineage (NCBI taxonomy): Eukaryota > Metazoa > Mollusca > Bivalvia > Venerida > Mactridae > Lutraria > Lutraria rhynchaena. The sequence continues at coordinate 2,113,154 of VIBL01000040.1, forward strand.
TATCAATGAAATTTTATCAATGTTTTCATTCAGTTTCATCATATTACTTACGTCTGTCGAATAATGTTGATCATATGAATTTCCTGTAATTTTAATAAATCTCTTCTTCTAATGCTCTTCTTCAGTTCTGTCATATTCAACACACAAGTGCGGTTTATGAGTGTTAATGTCATATTCAACACACAAGTGCGGTTTATGAGTGTTAATTTAAAAATATTTTGTAATTTTAAAATTTTAATTTCATACAGACAGTCGGTCGCCTTTCCACGCGTTAAGCAATCTCCCGCGCTAAGTCGGCAATGCAAAAACTGGAAGTGTTTGTTTGTGAACCAATCGACAATTTTGTTGTATTACTAGCTAAGCAAATTTGAACAATCAAATTTAACCAACAATCTGCCAGTGTAATCCATGCTCTGTCACACGTGACCTGGCGCGTGTCACCATAAGTACCGCTCGGGTCTCAACATTGACACTTGATTATTCCTCGCCGCGATATGAGAAGTTTGTTAAACATATAATATCCCGACAATAATGGCTTAACTTGACTCTGTTCAGTTTTGGAGCCTAAGCACATGGGTGCTGCCGTAATCCAGTATCGCATTCATTGATCCTGGGGTTTCTTGCGAATTCAAACAACTGGTCCTTTCATTGGCATCCAAGTGTGTCATGCATCAAGACTTGATAAACGATAAACTCCGACATAATTGTTTTCGTTATTGGGTGTCATTTTTAATTACATCAACCATAAGCTACGAAGTGTCTTTGTCCAAGTGCTCAACCACTGTGATAGGATCAACAAATGAGTCCACTTCGGTTTTTGATTGTTTTCTTTCAATCGAAACAAAAATGAGGCAATGAGTGATTTCCCCCATTGACCAACTATATGTTCCTTAAGCCGATTCTGGCGAGAAATAAAGGGGGTCACGAAAGTCCCTTAATTTGAAGACCAAGCACAATAGAACAAAACCAACCTGTACATATTGAGGACCATGAAAAGTACTGTCAAACTTGAGATAACGACCGTCTAAATGTAGATACCAAAATCAGAATATTTATGTAACTGCAGTGGAAAATATGAAAGATAAGACATATTTCATACGATTTATCAATTCATTGAAATTAAATACCAGTTAATAAATATCTCAGTTCTCCGTATTTAACAAAATAATTAATCCATGCTTATTCTGTTTTATTTGTTATCATAATTTTTCATGCTGAGAAAGTGATCCTTGACACTAACCTCGCTGTTTGTATAATTCATAATGTAGCCTGTTGATTTATATATATGCATGCTATTATTACAAAATTGAATGTCTGTATAGACACATATTTTTATAATTGTGACATTGTAGACCTGTGAACTAAAAGAATATCAAACGTGCATGGAAGCAGTATTTATTCTCTCCAGTTTTTTGGTCTTTGTTAGAGGGTGATACAGTCTGTGTAACCACATCTTCATTTCACAGAGATGATTTGTTAAAAGACCAAACGACAACTTATTGTCCTGTTGGTCGACATTCTATGATTTACCATTTGTGCATAACCAAATTTAATACACATTCGTGCAAACCTAATCCCTTAACATCTAGTTGTAGCTTCTTCAATTTTGTTTTCTACACTTTTAGTATATTTTCCGATTGTCAAACATGAAAATTATTGGTCATACTGAGGACATATATCAATTTTCGGCCTATTATGAAAGAGACAAATATTGAAAACTGTAAACTGTCGTTGACTTAAAAATCGATATTTTTTGTCAGACCCTATTAAATTCCAATTATGTTCATCGACTAAATGGTTACGTCATAAATTGTGTTGGCCACACCTCAGAAACACCTGGTCACATTTCCATGGCCGTTTTAGGGATGCCAACGACCAATAAATGTCTAAAGATTTCATCGCTTATTTAATATGGAAAATGGACCGCAATAACGTCTTTTGTTTCCATTTGAGTTAGATGGGGAAGTTATGATAGCGTTAATGGCATTTTATGAATCACTGTGAGTCGTCGTACCGCGGGATATCATCTTAGAGAGTTAATTAGCTATCCGTGTTGTCGACCTGAATCATACGATACTGACACGGGTATGTCAATATTTAATTATGGAAGCGCGCGGACAACCCTATACGACATTCGTACGTGTAAACAGATACGTGGAAGTACGCAAGCATTATCACGAATGGCAATGTTGACAAAGGCCGACTTGTAGTGAACTGCAAATGTAATAAGAAATCTCAATTTCAATAATATTTGCGCATTTTAAGACTTTTGGTGACGGCGTGTGAATGGAACTATAGAATTATCATCTTAATAAAGAGACTAAATTTTAAGGAATCAATTAAGATATAATTTGGGTCACTCAATCATCCTGGAGATAGGGGTAGCATAGTATTAAGTACTTTGATACAAATGTCCTAATTTTTCTTCCCTGTTTTTTTTTTGTACTTTAGTAAAATTCAAGGTTATACTGTATCCTGTTGTGGTCGGTAATCATAATCCGGATAAAGTACTTCAAAAAACAGCGAGGGAGTTTTTATATCAATGAAATGATAATCTACGTCACTTTTTTTAACTACTAGTATTCATAATTGTAAATAAACAACATTATGTGACAGGTCGGATAACGCAACTCTTTTCTCTTCAAAGCTTAGTAAGGCCTAATATATACAGTTACCGCTCGATAGTAAGACCACCGTTGGGACCAAAGAAAATTACTTTTAAAGATATTGAATTTGTTTCATTATTCGGTTGGAATACAGAACCAATAATGGACAACCGGTACAAAAAATATGCGATCTTTATAACAAGGAGCTTCTGATGTATAAATGGTCCTTAGATGAAGTTTTCTGTACTTTCATGGACACAGTAGATACTGTGTTTCTATTGTCTCAGTTCTGCGAGGCTTTATCCGTGGTCCTATGTTTATTTTCACTTTCTGTTGGCCCCTTTTGTCTATCCCTGCACTATCGTTCATCGCACAGATTTCCAAATTCGTTTCTATCCAAATCAGTGACGGGTGCTATGTCTTGTGGAGGGCCACATTATGCATGCCGTTCTTTAAGCTCTTGTTAATTTCATCTTGTCATTTTCTGTCAGAGAGTATAGGAGTAATCTCTAGATGGAACTTGCAGTGTCACGCAGGCTCCTATGCTAATGTAGCATCACCCACGTGGTGATTTAAATCAAACCAATACATTATCAGCGTCCCGCGGCTAAATTCGTTAATTAGATATTTTCATGTATTATCGTGTATATCTTGCAAAATATACAGCTTTGTAATTACAAAACCTCATTTGTATAAATCAGTTCAAAATCAGTATGTGATTGAAATAGTTTGTTTATCTACATAATACGAGTATACCACGTGAATGTAAAATGCGTATGCGTATACACCCATCATCATCATTTCTCTAATGTTCTTTCCAGGAGCGCTAATTATCCGATTTTCTACATTGTTTTATCTCGAATTAGAATATTAAAGAAATGATCAGGAAATTGTTCTATGACATGAGGCTGATCTTCAAAGTCAGCATCGGCGGTAGCGGCGGAAGGAGCAACAGTATCATCATCATCATCATCATCAACAACAACAACAACAACTGTCACAACAACAACTGTCACAACAACAACAGTAAAATACCTATAAAGCTTACCTCATAGGTACATACGGCTTTCTGAGTTTATTGTTAAAATACACTAAGATTATGAATTTAATCTCCCACTTTTGTTTTAAAACCTCAGGACCATGGGTTATAAAACCGCTTTGTAGATCTATCTAAGACCACAGTCTTACCATTGGTAGGTTTTACATTACTGAGCTCAGAAGCAACCGATCAAATGCTATGACCAATATGTCTTTTATATTATAAATACATGTATAATACATAATATCCTGCATAATTAAGAGCTATTTTTCGCTTTTATTTAAATTTAAGCAATTAATTCTAGTGAGTGACAATATGATGTAATTGTGTTAACAACGTGATAATTCACATCATTATGTGTTTATCAATATTCGATATAATTTTCAACATGTAAAGTAATATATTTGCAATTTGTCATCCGTTTTTGTTCCTGAAAGCGCATTTACACTACCAATGACACTATACAGTAATTTATTTCCAAATTACTTATTTGCACTTATTGGACACGCGCAAATGTTGGTATAGACGCGTCAATTAGTCCTATAAGTGTGTTTCTAACAGCGTGTAATTATCACGCACCACCGGTATTGTGCAAATTGACCTTATCGGGTATTTTAATGGCGATAATGAAAAATAAGGCTATTATCGGCGAACAGTGATAAATATTGAACATATGCACACACGTACATATCTCAGTAAGTGTCTGGACCCGCTGTGTCCAAGTCTGCACAGGAGCGAAAACCGCTGGCAAGCAGACGACAAAATTGCTAAAATAGGTTTTGATAACATAATGGCGTCATGAAATGTTGATACTTTGTCTTGTCTTGATAAACTTTGGAGAAATTTAGAAAACCTATGAGTATTTCAATATTCTTTGTAAAGGAAACTTCCAGGGTAACATTCAAAAGTAAGGTGGTCTTAAAGTGACGTAGGAAAGGGATAATCAACACGTGACCTCTGCTCAACAAATAAAAATCATTTTAATAGTATAACCATTGTTCTGATTAGTGCACAATGACAAAGTCACTCGTTTAATTGATTGAGTTTAATTAAGTTTTAACAATTAAGTACTGTTTAACTCCCACTTCATTCACCGTACAACACTTCTGCGACACCATACTTTGATATGGCTTGGCGTCTTATGGAATCCGATTTCTTGTCATTAGTGAATCGTTAATCAAGTTAACTTTTGGGATAACTAGGGATCAAATACAACTGCACTAAATGATCTTTCATCTAAGAAGTATTCGGCAAATATTTAAAAAAAACATAACCTTTAATTTGGATGGGGGGTAGGGGCAAATATGACAAAGTTTAAGCACATATTACCATCTGGGACAGAACATCTGCACGAACACATTTCACGCAATCATAGCGGGATGGGTTATCTTATAACACGGTCAAACTGAGAAAAAAATACATTGGATTGAATTAATTGCGTTTTTATTACAGTAAAGATCACAAATATTTTTTTTCATTTTATTTTTTATTTATTTAATATTAGAGGATAATCATACATAGCACGAGCCACGGCTTGCGTGTAAAAAACCCATAAGCCCACCTACAGGTTCAAACGGAATTCAAAAGTATTCCTATCTTTCAATATTATTGTTTTATTAGTAATGATACGTCGTATGTGCAATAATATTTTTATATGTAATGATATCACAATATTAGTTGTCGAGTAATAAAGAGATCAAAATGACTTATATGGCGATTGAGGATAAAATATCGATGAAGTCAGCGAGTTGTTAAAAATGAGGGCCGTAAACATTATGTATTAACTTGGGATAGAAAACGTTAGCGGCTTGGATTCGTCTTATGAAATGACATAAATTAAAGATTTATTCAAGATTTTTATGCGGTAAAATGATTGTACGCAATGATAAGCCTTTTGAAGGATCAACAATAAAAACTATATCATATTTCTTTATCTCTCATTATTGTCTTATCATATCAATGACTGTTATTTGTATTTTTTCCAATTCTTGTTCATGTACGTATTTATCCTTTTTTCCCGTTACCACCAATTTAGCAGATCATATCTGTTACGATCGGTAATTCATTTTCTGAAATGAATATATCTGCTAAACATAATCAATGAAATTCTATCACTTGTCTTCTCTTTATGTAATGGACTAATTAAGTAATTAAATAGATTAACAGTGGTTTAATACACGGCCTAAGTGAATTAGATGAGCTGTCAATTTCGATGGCGAGGTCGCAGTAAATTGAATTTTGAAAAGGAGGGTAACAATTATCCCATCTTTTTTCAATTTGTGCAATTAATTAGTCAAGATTTTGACGATATGTAATGAGCGATAATTGTTACAAATTGGTTTAATAAATTTTGACAATTTGCAAAAATTATCTCGTAAAAATATCAAGACGGTATGGAATATCATTTTTACAGTAAAATGGTTGTTTATGATAAGGGTCTTCAATGACAATATGTTCAAAACGAGCCCCTTTTTATTCTAGCTAAAGAAAGCAAAACACCCAGGCGAAAACCATCGTCATAACTCGAATTACACATTTATATAATTCCAAGTTTTTGATCGCAAAATCTATGCAATTACTTTTTTCTATACAATTTACAATTACTCTGATTTTGAAAATCCGGAATCGATGTCTAATGTGTTAGACGACGCTTCAAAAATTTCTTACAAAAGGATAAAAATTGCTTATAAGTAAAAACTTTGATCAAGTGACAAATGCTGGGTTTCTAAGCATTTACGATAAATTATTCAATTACATTGTATGTTAATATTAATACGAGGTAAAACATTGTGTTGGTACTGTATAAACCATTTTGTGTGTAATTTTATCTCAGTAAAATACGGACTTGACATTTTAAAAGAATGGTTGAAATTTTAAATTGATTTACATTTTCATGTACTTATATTACACGGAAAATATCCTGTATAGTCGCATTTTCTACCGTGATACAATTCATTACAAACTGAATGTGCCAAATTGACATCACAACGTATACAACGTCTGTTAAAATCATGCTGACACGACAAACGTGTCGCATGCTTCACTCCACCCGGATGCTGATATATATATCAGAAGTATGAAAAATGTCCACACTCGATGTCCCGGTATGATTTACAAGCAGACACAACCGGTTATTTGCATTACGATCAACTGAATCGTAAACAAGTCGTACGTATACATACAAGCACACACAATCCTCCGAGCAGAAAATGACACTAGTACAAACTATACTCATTGGTCGTGTCAGGGATGAAAACTGAACAATTGCACGTGATGAGCTTAATTTGGCCCTTTAATTGAACCCCTAATAGGTGAAATTAAAGTGTCAATTTGTCACTGACATACGATTCAAAACTTACACCATGCTAATGTGATAATCAATGGACTAGTATGTTTTTACATACTTTCGTAAATTACCCGGAAAATAACCTAACGTATCCCGTTGCTAAACAATACACCGTCATGATTAGTATTTTGAAACATGAACCTTTAAACGTAGGGGACATAGGGAGCTATACATACAGAAATGGTAGCCAGCGCATTGGATCTGTTCATTCTCGCCATACTAATGTCAAGCGGCTCCAACATGTTCGACCCGGCTCTGTGTCGGACCAATTATGAATTAGAATAATTAAATTAGCTTGCCTGATACAAATAATACTACTCAGATATGCTGTCTAGTAGAGTAGTTTGTAATAAACGGACAAGTATCGTTATCGACCGGGTTTCCTTGGCATAAGCTAATTAGTTTTTGCCCATTACAATCCGAAATAACCACAATCCGCCATTTCAATACCTCATGCGAACCATAAGCAATTTCGTACGGAATTCTACTTGTGCCATCAACATATTTCGACCCTACTCGTCCAAATTCAGCGATGTCCCACTATCGTTGCACGAAATCGATACGTGAACGCGATGGTTCTAACAGGTTTCCGTACTTTCTTTCTAACATCTTATTAAGTGTAAATTCAACGATCCATCTTATACTCGCTTTTTAGGCAGGAAGGGGGGGACTATCACAGCCGAGTGCATTAAAGATAGATAGCAATTTAACGCAAGATTTTTTTTAGCAAAACCGAAATGCGTTTAATGCAACATATGTTGTATTATCAAGTATGGAGACATAAAGATGACTGGATAAAATTAAAGATATTTCAATGAGTTTGTATATACTCGTACTTGAGACATCTGTCATCGTATATTTTGTCACCATCTTCGTATTTATAATTTGTATTAATCTTTCTGTGTAACGAATACTTACGAGTGATAACATATGTCGTACAGTGATGTACTCAGTGAACAGTTCAGATCAAACTAAAATATTCAAGTCTATGTCAATCCGTTTTTCAATGCTATAACACTATCGACTTTACCCACTGAGTGTACCTTTTTCCTCCGTTTTTTTTTTAAATACCGTGTCGTCTCCATTCCGCAAGATAGGAAAATTATGTCAATTTCTTGTGTTCGTATTCCCACGCAGCCAACATAGTTAATGTGGGGCAGCTGCAGCAGCAATAAAAGCAACATCAACAACAACGGCAACAAAAAACAACAACAGCAACATCAGTAACCACAACACTGGCAGTTGCAACAACAATAAACACAACACCAACATCAACGGCAACAAAAACAACAACAGCAACTGCAGTAATCACAATACTGGCAGTTGCAACAGCAATGAACACAAACATAACGCAAACATAAAATACGTACTTAAAAGTCTCGCTGTAGCAAGCGAATTTGACGAGGATAATAGTGAAATATACATCAGATACATAACTAAATCCGATGATATCTGTAACCAATATTACAAGCATAAAACAATACCGACAAGTATTAACTAGATGTTATAACAGATATTTCAATTTTATGATGGATAACTGATATACCCCGAGGGGTTCCTTTTATCAAAAATATTGATTTTAATAATGAAATGAAACACCGCCAATCCGCGGGCAAATTAGACTGTTACACAAAAAGTAAGAAATTAGTCACACGTCAGTTGAACTGAACAAAGATTATACTGAATGAGTGAATAGTTCAAATGATATTAATTTTAAATCCATTCAGTAATGAGATGAAATATTAAAAAATCGTAATTTAAAATGTTCAAACCTTACTGCAAAACGAACACTAGTATAATTATGTATGTGTAAATTTTAGTGCTGTTAAACCTCAATATTCAGACCATATTTGAGACCGAAAATATTGAAGTGATTTCAATATTAAGATACAACTGTATCGGAATACATTCTCGTTATAATAAAGTGGCCGTAATATTGAAGTGGCCGCTAAGTGGTGTTTTACTGTATCTGTGTATCAGACGTCCAAGCACTATTAGTAAACTGTCCAAAATGGGCCCAAGCACTTTGAACTTTGTGAAGCTGAGTTTTTTGACATCATTTGCACGGTTAATGCCAAAACTGAAGTAAAGTCCGACAATTAAATTCATTCAATTCAACAAAATCCAAGGTACCATGAACAGAGTCTCTTCTTTCTTATCAATACAATCACTGTCATTCACCTATAGGGCTGGGGGCATTGAGTGAGAAATCAGTTCTGAAACTTTGCTAACATTATATTCTTCTTCAACTCAAATATTTATTAATAGATTTCAGTATTTATACAATGCTTATTCAGTATTTATAAAATGCTAGAATAGATAATGGAATTGTTTTGAGAAAAAAATTAAATGAAAACCGTTCAATGTTGGCAGCAATTTTAGCAGGATCACTACAACACTGATGTTGGAGACTTGTTAAATCGGCAACACTTTAAAAATTGGTTGGGAGATGGGAGATAGTAAGAACGACCTGATTTCTTTATTAAATTTGGCAAAACTGGTACACCATACACATGACCATGGAACGCATTGATTTGGCACAGAAGCCGCGACCGTGATCTAGTATTTCGTGCGCTGTACTTGTAACCCGGCGATCCGGGTTCAAATCCCGGTCGCGGCTGGTATTACTCTTCTATGAAAATTTGACAAATATGTCAATTTTCGTCCAAATTCTTTGTGGAATGGTAAGTTAGAATACAGTTCAGGCAACTGGTTAAGTGAACTGGCCGCCGTATATAATTGAAAAATTGTTGAAAAAAAACGGCGTTAAAACCCAGTGAAAAAATGTTCAGCTAACTAATCTAGGTAAAGCATATGTACAAATACAGGAAGGATTTAAAAAAAATGTAACTGTACCAATAAGATCTCTATGACTGTTTACATTGACCACTTTTGAATAATCATAAAGGCTACTCTGTCTCATTGACCGATAATTCGGCCCATCGATTTCGAAATGCCCCTCATGTCACGAAAGAGAGGCGCCAACCAGATCAGTTACATCAATTTACTTAAGGGTATATGACAAGACTTTGACATTATACGAAAGTTAACGCTCGTAATCACAAAATTGCATCGCCAGAATCACGAGATATCTGCATACTAGGAAACCGCAAATCATAATCCAGTGACATTATTAATCACTGGTTCCATGGTGTAGTTTGCATTTACTCTGTGAATGTGACAATAAAGCAACGGGGTACCAACTAGTTTTCTAGCCTCAGTCTGGGATAAACTGGTACTCGTTGACTCTGATGCACTGGAACATGGAACGGGGACCAGTTTAAGTCTGTGACTGGTTGTTACCCGTTTCTGTATGCAAAGCACATCTGTTTAATGCATATCAACGGGGGACCAGTGAACTTATTTTTTAAAAAAAAAACCAGTTATCTCCCCTTAAAGTTATAGTTCACCAAACACCCGTTATGCTAAATGTAAAAAAGCCCAGAAGGACAGATTTTGAATAAGAATTAGATCAATCGTTTACCCCATCTGTAAATAAAGTCACATTTTATTATCAGTACAGGCGCCGTCTGAATCACAATTCAGTAAAATAAAAACAAGCGATTAGCCAAATAGCGTAATTAGTCATAAAATGATCCTAAAAGTACGAGATCAGAAACAATAGTGACTTAAGTACCGCCCCTCGGGCACAATCGGCATGCTTTTATCAACATGAGGCGGAGAAGTTCGCAAGATAGTGACCCACTCGGCTTATAAGTCATTGATACAGTGTAAGAAGCTCTCTAAAGTGGAGGCGAATACATTTTGGTGTAAACAAATAATAAAGAAATCTGCCGATGGGACAAAAAGTGTAACTGTCCGTAAAAGATCAAAGTCAGTTTTTATGTTTTATATCCTTCGCGCGTGTTTATTCGACTTCATCTGAATTTCCGTTATTAAACAAGTAACGTTGACTGATATAGAAGTGCTAACGGAAAAGGTTAATATCGTCCAACCAGACATAGTAAATATATCACATATTCACAATATTTAAAAGTTAACTCTGGTGCCCAGAAAGTAAATATTTAACAATTTAAAATCGTCTTGTTTGTTATTTACAAGCGTTGAAACCATTAATTTGTGGTTATGTACACTAGCCCCTCGACTGTCGGCATTCAGTTTTATTTGAACTACGAAGAAAGGGGTCTACTTGAATTCCCACAGATCACAGCCCATGTTAAAGAAATTCATGAAAAACGTGCCGGTTACCTGAACAGGGGTTCTTTTGGGCCCTACCATACATGAAACCCCCAAAGGACCTTTTGAAATTTCAAAGTATGTGTCGCTTTTATACCATATCCGTTCCACTGCAATACAAGAATTTCAAAACTTTCTACCTCTGCATTCAGTTAATTTATGACGAATTTATCAAATACGATATTTTTATTATCTCGTCACGTGACCGGCGCAATGTCATGGGTCAAAATGAATGTTTATCATTAGCAGTTATAATAAAAATATCCTAATCGAAACATTTGTAGCTAATGTCACCTTTTGAAGGTACTATAATCTCTAACGGATATCAGATGTATAAATTTAACGTCTGCTTGTGAACGTTTTATCGTTATTGTCTTCAAAACAATTTCATTTCTATGATACTCAATGAAATCTCGACAAAAGTTCAGACCTGACGGTCAGCTCACGACTTTGATTAAAAAAACAAAATCTCTCATCGGGTTAAACGAAAATGGTAAAGGTCAAGGAAGGTCGTCTCAGATCCCAGCATGCAAAGCGGAAGTGCTGGGTATAATGCACGTACTGGTCGGTGACATCGCCGTGAGCAGGCGACAAATTTTTATTAACTTTTTTGAAAATTTTGATAGAAAGAATATCTGCTTCCAAAGATCAATAATCTTCGCTTTTCAAAGATCAGTATCGATTTACCAATTTGCAATAATTTTAATTTCTTTTTCTTTCTTTTCGTCGACTTTGACGGCTGATTTGATTTTTGATTTGGCCACCAACATCGCTTCGTTGAAATAGGTGTGCGGACTGCCTGTCATATATATCACTATTTAACATCAACATCTATAGTTGTTAAAAAAATTGATGGGCGACATTTTGTACTATCAGTCTAAACTTAAAATCATTGCCTTTACTTCTCATTTTTACCTTAAATGTCAAAATCTGTCCTCTGTGATAATAATGGTATTTGAAAATGCTGATAATCAACATAACCAGTTAAATAATAACAGTAATTATAATAACGATGAAAATGACAAAAACAATAATTTAACAATAATAATTTTGTTGATATCACTAAATAATACTCTTGATTTTGTCTCACTTTTTATATCACCATGTAATTCTTTTACATAGATTCGTTTATTATTGTCTTCTCACTTTAACTCTTCCATTAATACATAACTGGATCTCCACAAATCTGTGTTTGACTCAATTATCTCCCCTTTTCCACTCAATCTCTCTATAATCCCCATTTGTAACCGTCATATCGCTATCTGAAATGATTCAGCCACTCCAGATAGTCTTTCTATCGTAATTTCTTTTTCAAACCAAAGTCCAATCACCGTGTCCAGGCATCAAATATCGGGTATCGATATTGCCTCGACTGGAAACGATTTTCTCACAGAACTGATCAATACACGAGCAGATGGCAGGAAATTCCTCCACAGCCTAGAAACAAATTACCCGCTAAACTCGTCCGAAAAATGCCTGCGACTTTAGTAGAAACTTGAAAAGTGGCGAGTTTAATCATATTTAAAAAGAAAAGAAACGAAAGACAGAACAATGATGAACGGTAATTTATATTTTTTGTCAACGGTCCTGTGGATTAGGATGAAAAAGTGATGAATGAATATAAATTTCATAATTTATTTTCTTTCATAAGCGAGTTTCTTTCGTTAGAATAAATGTTCATATTAAATATATCACCTAAATCATTCAGACGCTTTAACATCATTTTGATCCAAGCGCTTGTTTGACTATCAAAGGTGTTTTTTACAAAAAAAAAATGTAATTTATTTTGTAACATGATTCACGCTTGTTTGCAAAAATAATCCAACACCACATATGATAAAACACGCAATTTCTACAATTATCTTTTTTTTTTCTTAATTTTATACGATCAAATAGGTTTTTATATATTCAAGTACGGATTATATATCCTTGTAATAATTGAGATTTACACCGTTGAATAAATAAAACTAACACTGGAGTTATATTGCCTTTTACAGTGTTAACAATATACGTCTTACTTAAAAACTGTATATTCAAACGCAGACGTACGATTATTCATAATAAATAAAACACCAAGTCTCGTCTGCTTTAAAAACAAAACGCCATCGACCATAAAATGATAAGTTGGGGAATTTTTAGTTAGTTTTCAGTCTGCATTTAACAAATTTTCAGTCTATCAAACTAAATTTTGCAAATGAACTGAAATTGAACTAAAAATGTTGAAAACACAGTTGTTCACATTACGTTGTAAATAATAATTTACAGTTTTTATAGGTTTATTGAAAATTTTCAACGAATTCTGATAAACACACAAAGAAAATGGTTTACATTTATTAAACACCATTTGCATTTTTTATTTAAAGGGACATAGATTTTTTTGAAGCGAAATTAACAATACTTTTGAAAAAGTTTCAAATAGTTTCAATTAATACTCTTTCATGTTTATAATTTCATAAGACATTAAAATGTGTACCTTTAAAATGGGTATAAAATTGGAAACAAAATATGTAAATTAAAAAGACCGAAAAGTCAAAAAATATAATGTTTAGAAATGGATGTAGCTTTAATGATTAAACATTTCTGATGGATGTTTTAAAAATAATGAGCTAAAATTTTAATGAACCTATCGTGAAGATTTGTGTCTCCTCCGAACAACGAAATTTAAAACGATTGAGGCTATGATGTATTTCATATCTTAGGCACACGACCTGGCACACGTTGTAAAAGATCCAAGCAGACGACAACGAAATAGTGGGAGGAGCTAAAGATACAGGTGCGCTTGCGGACACGGATGGGTGATCTTCCCGCTGTGGTTTATGTTGTCAACGCCTCAGGTAGCTCGCGCGACAAGCTGATTGACAATCGGGCGGGGCTAAAAGGGACGATGTCGCGTGGAGCGGAATGATTGACAGACGATAGTTGTATTGGGTCGCTACCATCGCACCTGAAGTTTATTATATCGACCAATTTTACCCAGTCCGTACTGTACGATTTGAAATCTGCGAACGCGCACTCTTGGCACACGACAGTCGTGCGCGCTTTATCTATTAATACTTACAGAATATTTTATTGCTTTCTTTGAATGTTCAACAAGTTATAGAGAATTTGAAGACGAAATGGCTGCAACAACATTAGGATTTATACCATTACAACTAATTCCAACTAGTGCTATTGGACAATATAACTTTGATAAGGGATTCCCAGCAAATGGAACGTATGTTGTCGTAAAAACACCAACTGTGGCTCAACAGCTTCAACTTACTAAATCTCTGAAAGAAATGCAAAATGGTGGAAAAGAGGTCAACAATAATGAAAGTTCGAACAAGCCAGTTTTGTTAAGATGTAAAAGAAGAGTGGATTTCACTGGACTTGGTTGTAAACTTGTTGACTCGCAGAATCCATCAGTCTCCAGACGAAATGAGCGGGAAAGAAAAAGAGTGAAAATGGTGAATATGGGATTTGAAACTCTAAGACAACATGTACCTGTTGGGAGAAGGAACAAAAAGATGAGCAAAGTGGAAACCTTGAGATCAGCCGTTCAATACATCAAGCAGTTACAAGAGATGCTGGAAAATCACGATAATGCAGTAGATAGCCTACTACCAGATAATGTTGACATGGATGAATTAGAAAACAAAGTATCTGAAATGATCAAATGTGTGAGCGAGAGTAATAACAACAATATGAATATTGACAGTAGTATGACAATGAATGAAAATATGAACCAAAATGGTGTTAATATGAATGGTAACAATGGAGGCATGCTGGAACAAACGACGCAAAATTATTACTCAGAACAGGACACCAGTACGCCGGAATGTTCACCAGATCCAAGCGCCAATGGACAATTTTTCCAAGGATTTGAAAACACTTGCCAACCAATGTATACTTCACAATATGACAATGTTTCCTCGGTTTCTTCAAATAGATCTATCATGTACTCTCAGTCCTCGCCAGCTGGTTCAGTACACTCTCCAACGTCAAGTGTTGTGTCAGATTCCAGCTATGATTCAGTTGGACATGAAGAGGAAGATATATTGTCATTTACCAACTGGTTCTGAGTTTAATCAAGGTGAATATACTTATATTACTAGAATTTCTTCTATTATCTAAATAGAAATCATTTATTATAAATGTTATGTCATTAAAGTTAACAATACGCAGCATTAACTAGGCTGTCAACTATGTATTTAACTTTACAATGAATGAAGATATGATACGAATGTGTGTAACACAAGCCAGTCAAACGCACAATTTACAAACGCATAGTAGACTTGTATCATTTACTCTCTCATTGTGTAGAATATATTATGGGACAATTTACTTAGATTAAACTTTAAAGGTGAAATGCAAAAGATATTTTTAACGGTCTACTCATTTTCTGACGAAAATTGCGTGGTTTGAAATTATATTAATTTCTGACTAAAACCAAATAAAACAGATTTCGTTTTGAGATAATTTTTCTCTTTTTGAAAATCATGTTTACATAATTTCACTGGATAATGTTTGTCAACTTTTGAGATACAATTTGTTATAAATATGGGCTAATTTTCTGTTTGACTTCGGAGTTTGTACGTTAATTTGTTACATTTAAACGTTATTTACTTTTAATTTCTATTTGCGTGGATGAATAAAAGGTTTCAGCATTTATAAAGATGGGCTATGGCAAAATCGCGGGTTAAATTCTTTCTCAAATTCACGTAAATATTACTAACAATGAAAAATAAACAAGTTTAAGTCTTGCAAACTGAAAAGTGAGATGCCGCTTTGTTTAATAAGCTAATGGCTCTCTGCGCAAGCTCTTCCGCCGCTGAAAATTGAAAATTTAATCAGCTTTGAAAACTTAACACAAGAACTAATTAGTTACATTAAACAAAATTAAAAAAGACTTTAAAAGGCTTTGGGTGTAATTACTATAAATCCGAGAACTAGATATTTTCTAATCTGGGGACAAAAAGGGACAGGTTGCCACTTCAAGTTCCCGACAAGGACGGTGTATTTATTTTCCGACATAAGTGGCTCTCTAAACGACACTGCAAAAAGAATTGATAAAATTTTGATTATTCGTTTAAACGTTGAGAATTAAAGGTAGTCGGTGAATGCTCTGTTTCCGCGCGTGCTGTGTCAACTGGGAATAATAGCCTAAAATATTAAAGCAAAACGTTTAATACTAGAAAAATGCTTCGCTTTTTGATGGATTTATGTATTTTAGGCATTAATTAGCCTGACTGTGTTTGCTCATTATAACGCGAAAATATTCTACTATAAAGTGTCATGTTATGCATTTGTTAAACCGACTATTTCAGCTTGATTTTATAACTCTAGTGTATATGTTTTGTGTTTTTGATTGGCTATGGGTTAACAGTGCGCGAAATTCATTAACGTGCTTTCGCATACGTAGTTAGACTTATGAGTGAAATATATAGTCTTATAATTGAACGAAAAATCACGACATTTCCTCGATTTTAATAAAAAAAAGAAAACGTTGGGTTAATCATTCCCTAGTGTATTGATATTTGATTGAAGCTAAATCCCCACATCTGTAAACTTCTCAGAGAAACTTCAAAATTTTAATATTATCCACTTAACCAATCGTTATTGAGAGTTTTTTGTTCTCGCGTGAGTTGGCGCGTGCTACTCACGAGAGCGAGATTTCAGTCGCGCGTCTGAAGATATTGGCGTTGATAAATTAGATGATGAAATGAAATAAGTTAAAGTTGCACCACAGCAATTTTGCATAATAAAAATATGTAATTATAACAAGATAACTAATTTATGGCTTAAAGTTATTTGCAGTTTACATAATCTAAGAACAAGCTTAAGTGCAGCCGTATTTAAACCACTGCATGTATGATAAATCTAACTTCGCAAATTTAGCTGTAAAAATAATAATTTTGTGTGCATATACATCTTCTTAATTCATTGATTTAATTTTTGAATTATTTGCGAAAGTTCTTGGTTCACCGACCCTCTATGATGTCAGTTTGGGTGAATTAAGTGCGGGGATAAACAGTGTACAATGGAATAATAAACTTAAAACCTAGCTGCTTGAAAGTTTAAATAAAAAAAGTAATGTTAAGAATCGGAAAGCTGGCGTATATTTATGTGACTGTTGAATTGTGGGTGGTTAGTAATGGAGGAAAAGGGGGTTTAATTCTCTGAAGTATGTTTGATGTACACTCGATTAATTCAAATTGAAAATATGAATAATTTATGAAATCTAATATCATTCCTCCATCTCTTTTCAGGGTTTGCACTGAGCCATAGTTGTGGAGTTTCTTAATTAGGGATTACGCATAGCCGTAACGAAATGACGAAAAAGGGGCCAACCGAGAAGGCGCGCGCCGTGAAATTCAAGGACTCGTATTTATAGAAATACAGAAGATGTCACGTTACGAAGCGACGTTCGTGTTGAAATGAACATTTGTAAAGACTTGTAAATGTTACCATAGTAACGGAGTGACTAGCAAAAATCACTGCCAAGTTTACTTGGGGGGTGTTACAGAGACGATAGATAATGCAGAATTAATATTAAAGAAACTTTATTTATTCTATTTATCCTTGAATGAGGCGTTTGTAAATATAAGTCCGTGTACTGTACTGTGCCTTATTGATTTATATAAAAATATTTTTGGTCATTATTTTATAAGCAGCTGACTAATTGAGAAGTTGCATATGTATGTTTGATGGAACAAATTATAATTCATGCTTCAAAATTTGATTGAAGTTTTTGTGCAATTTTATGTCAATTTGTGCCTTATGTGTTCAATTTTAAATTGTTACATTTTTATATGACATTTTTACAATGTTTTACAATCTTAAGCATTGTTCAAGATATTTTTTTTACATAATTAAACAATAGTTAGTCAATCTTTGTGTTCAAACAAATTAATCTTGCCTTGAATGTATTTTATACTTATACATAAAATTAACTTCATTTTACCGAGTACCTTCGATACTTGACATAAAAACCTCTACTACAAGAGCAGCTATTTCGCTTTTAATCAACCGTTGCTAACCAGCACGCGGTTTTAGCCATAAACTGCGTTTCCAGACAATTTCTACTTGAACGCTTTGCATTTTTAATAAATATCAAAGCCTCTACAACTTTTTAAAACCACGACAATTAACGTGTTATGATAAACCGAACAGGTCAGCTCCATTCTGTTCTGTTCTGTTCGTGAAAACAATTTTGCCCAAAACTGACTTACTAATTTTTTGTATCACTAATTATTATGTTGAATTGTTATTGTTTACAAATGTGACACAAAACTGATTACGACTGTTAATGACGAATGACGTGGGACATTTATTGACTTACAGTATATTTTGCATGGATGTCTCTTGAAATGTTTGTTATAAAATGTTTGTAATTGTTAATATCTGGAATTATGGGTAATATTTTCCTCTCAAAATTTTATGCAAATAAATCTGGTTTGATTGTTACAGAATGTTAGTGCTTCCAACACCGTTATACGTGTAAATATTTCTTGTTCTATTTTTTATGACATTTTTTTACATAATTTATCATTGAATTGTATATAAAATCATGTCTTTTGTAAAGTTATATATAAAAGTTTGCCTGCTAAACTTGTGTGTTATATTGAGTAATTAATTATTATAATTAATGAATTCTCGGAATGAGAGATGAAATAAAATAAAATTTTACTTTAAATTATTTATTGTTATCATTTCTTGACACTTCAATAGAAAAAAAATGAAAACACAAACAAACTCATCATGCACACACGGAGAGATTTGAAAAAAATCTCAAAGAGTTCGTTTTTACTAAAAAAATTAGAACATTTATATAATCTTATCATGTACACGTGATGAGACTTGAAAAAATCTCAAAACGTTCGTTTTTTGCCACAACTGAAAAAACGCGTGGTAATTCATCATGCACGCATACAGAGATTTGAAAACAATCTCAGGATGTTCGATTATGTCAACGTGAGAACGTAATTGAGTACAAATATGTTCAAATCTGATTCGTTAGACAGTTTTCTTATTGAAGAATAAAAATAAAATTTGCTGACTGTCTCAGAACACAATCAAATACGGTCCGAAAATTAAAATGGTCTTTATAACAAAGTGATTGTAATGTTATTGATGATGTTGTTGCTGTTGATGAAGAGAAAGACGACGAAAGTATTACAACACAGCAATTGATGTAATACTCTAGTCAATATCTTGACGTATTTAGAAAATGTAACACAGCTAATAAAACCGCCTACTTAAGTTTAACAACTATTTCTGTCAACATGAGATGTATTATTTTAATTTTAAATCTGATATACAAACCAAACTTGTATCAAAATGTGAAACTTTTGAATCACACAGTCATAAGAAAGAAAGGGAAAACCTCTCTTGTATGTCCCTTTTTTGCTTCTGTGTTACCTTAGCGATCTAAGATAATCAGATTTAACAAGAAAGTGTTTCTATGATAAAGACATTTTATGGACAGTGTACGGTTACATAAACTTATACTTTCGTCAGAAAGGTTGAACCACGTTAAGCATCAATGTATAGAACGACACACACAAAATTTACTTTTTAAATAACACTTTGTATACTGCGTACTTGTACAAAGTATTTTGTAACCAATTTTAATCTAACTTATTCGGGGAGTTGATATGTGTAAGGTAACACAGTGCCCTACAATGACTGACTGAAAATATGAGTGATAGGAAATATATTTGAAGCATTTTGCAACATTTATCAGACGGATTCGGAAAAGTCTATTTATTATAAACCAAAACGAAATTACCGCTTTAATTACACTCTCTATGTCTTATCATAAAATGGCACGCTTTCGTTTATTTGCCGTGATAAGACTAATTTACGTCGCAAAGGGGAAACAATGTTATTCAATGGCTGCTAAGCGCACGTAAAGATATTTACGGTCTCCAACAATGATTTGTAACATTTTGATGTCTATTGCTTTCCGATTCTTAAAGTACCCGGATTAACTTGCAAGTTCATATCATCATTAGGAACTCAAATAACGCTTGCTAGTTGCAATTTACGCGACCCAAACGCTGGAATTTTAAGTGAATATCATAAATAACCAAACTTTATCTAAACAAAAATACATTTTCATATCGCTGTATCAGACAGAGTTCTTTTATACATTATCAATAAGGTCACGTTCAGATCACGCTCTCACGAGATTTTGATTCGAGATCTGACATTTGCATGCCGTCAAATATTAGGGGACAATAAAGGAATTCCAACCGGGATCTCCCCAGGCCCGCGCGTGCCCTCAACTTTTTAATAAAGCACATTAAAAGTTGTTATCAATTTTGAATTCATTTGTGACGATATAATATAGTTTCACAGCAGTGTATAAAACGATCAAACGTTATGTAGTCATTAACAGAGAAATTATTTGCATATGGCATGGTTGTAACTTCAGATGTTATGCACTATCTGTGGTTAGTCGTTCGCGTATGTTTTTGTAATTCCGTGTCCAGTGTAATTTTGAAATACCCCCAGAATAACGATTTACACAACACAGTTTGAATGATATTTTTACCTGGAAACTCGGAGTCGGATCAACGCGTATAGATTTGTTGTCCGTCCGTCCGTCCGTCCGTCCGGACATCGGTCCGTTTGTACAGGCGAGAGATGCATTAGGGAGTTAGAGTTAGTATACAAGGTGCCATTATGAGGTTCATTCCGTACAAACCGCCATCATGGGGTTAATATTTGCAGTCTGGGATTAGAAAGTATAGTTTGTTGGGTTAAAAACATTAAAAGAAAATCAAAGGTATAACCTGTAGCTCTCGTAAGAATGTCCATCCGTCCGTCTTTTCATTTCATTGAGTTAGTTTTAACGCAGAATTTCAAAAAAATATTTGTTTGGCCATTAATGGTTGGATTGTGTGTAGTTTGTCCAAGTTTTGCCAAAACAAATTTAAATTACTCACTTAAAACAAGCGATAAATAATTTTGCCCAGCGTAAAAATCGGACAAGCCACCGTTCAGTTTCTAACGAACATGCCGCACATTCACCGATTTAAATGCCAATCTGGCTTATCGGTAATATTTACAATAATCTGATTTAAGAAAGAAATCACACGTTAGTGTTTGTTTATTTATTTAGGGCTCCTGGGCCCACGTGGTAGCTTATTTCAGGGATTATCATGGATAACATGGTACACCCCAATTTTTGTTTTAAGCATTCTTTACGTCCGTTTAAATTGACTTAATGTCTAAAGGCGAATCCCCTCGGAGATATATTTTACCTTTAAAGAACCGTTTCAATCACTCGGAACACTTAAAAATCTATTTAATCACTTTAAAGCGATTTATCGTGTTTTTGTAATAATTCCCGCAGAAAAAGTGACATTATCCATGATAAATTCGCGCCGTAACTAGGAAACATTCAAATTCATGGCAAATGCATCCTTGGTCACATGGAAAGATAAAAGAAAAAATCACCAGCATGGAATATGTGGTGTTAGTTTCAAATGTCCATACCTTATGGTCGCCGAACTCAACAACGCCGATTATGGCAAATATGTGTGACCCCTACTTTAAGGCCATAAAGGGTCGTTTAGGGTTATTCTGATTATAATTCATAAACTGTGCGTCAGTTGCCACGTGCACCTGTACGCAATTTCTCATTTATGAAATTATCATTCTTAAAATCTATACCACTGTCGATACCGCCTGATAGTCCCGGATATAAAATTTCAATGGCCGAAATTATGAAGCCATGAAAAAGCTGTGATGGTTTTAATCGAAACATTTTCTGTTTAAATACTAAATATTTGTAAAATGATAGAGTGGCAATCCGCACAACTATTCCCCCCCCCAATTAGTATAGCAGGTCCACATTGTAGGCAAGACGGTATCACAAAATTAATAACTGTTGCTGTGGGAGAGAAAGAAGATTACTCGGTTACCAGTCTGCTCTGTAGAGCTCAAAACACTACATCCAAATGTTCCTTTTCCCATAATTTTCGAGGTTGCTGAATCTAAAGCGTTTGTTTTCTACCTGATATGTGTACTTCAATTGCACAGAACGTGTTTCTCCTGATAGCAACACTCGCTAGTGTTGGTAGTGTCACTGTATAGTCAAATATGACACTAAAATACGGGTGAAAATTTGCTTTAAGCTCAACGCAACAAATTCAAATGTGGTCCAACAGATTTTGTAGAGCGAACGTGTGGCTAACCACATTGTTATGTATCAGACTGTAAGGACAATGGTGAAAAATAGACTAACTAGACACTAACATCATTTCATAGAATTATCGTATTGCGAAATCATTTTTTGCGTTTAATGCCGTCTAGGTTATTGTGTCCACGTTGAGACGTCAATAACATCGCAAAATCATACATTGAATATGAAATACAATTATCATCCTTATCGTGCAGAATTGTGCAACATGCATTGTATATAACGATGCGTTTAAATATCACAGTTTACTATTATGGCGAATCAGAATTAGGCGCGAGCGAAGAATACGGAACAATGTTGTGGGTATAATATCCGTCTAGATGAAGCAATGGAGAATCAAAAATAAAATAATGATACTTGATACTTAATTTTTTGACAGTTTTACGTTGTCGCCAGAATGTAAGCTTAATCTAAAAACTAATTGAGCTTAAGGGAAACTGTAAAACATTTACTGTTTTATTAAGTTCAAAAATGAAAATATTTACTATCAAATGACAGAATGTCTGCTGACAGTTTAATTACTGGTCGTTTGACATAGAGATTGTAATCGACCGAAAACAATGTTTTATCTTATTCTTTATCACCAACACAATAAATCCGACATAAATCTTGTATTGAAGCTTAACAGAATCGTTTAAAACGTACAATTACGAAAAATCGAGGCAAATTATGGTCCAAACCACTTATGTACATTTAGACGATCCCGTCATTACTGCAAGCGTTCCTAACAATCACGAAAACGTATCATGTGACATAATAGTCAAAGTGCCCGGATGTCGTATTTTTTGTTGGGCACATATTTTTTTGCCTCTAATAGCCCGCCACAGGATCCCTAAACTACCTATGTATAAAAGGGGTTCGTTTTAAGGGCCGGATGTACTATATTATTCTATGTAAATGAGAGAAGGGGCTTTGAGAAAAGGGACAATGTAAAAAGGAAATAAGATGCTGTCGCGAGAATCTACCCCTTTATAGTTGTCAAAATTACTACATTTGAGCCCCAAAGAAGGGCTGTAAACTGAACCTGTGTCCCTAAAGGACCTGTCATGGACTAATTGTTACCTAGGAAACGGACGAAAAGAGCTGTTTTTATGAAACACGGAATAAGGGGATAAACAGAGTGCTCGATTGTATACAAATGGTGGGTGGATGGTCATTTAAAACATTAAACGTTGGTGTTAAATTCTACCCCATATTTTTACTAAACCTCTGGCTATTTTAGTTTTAATGTTGTCCGGAGACTAGCTGCCCACGAAACGCGCGCCAATGTCTGTAAACCGTTTTATATAGATTTGACACTCGCACAATAACTTATATATTGGATTTATGACATCTCCAAAGCGTGTGTGATGCATGATAAATGGTCGAATAATATTTTTTGAAAAGATACAACTATTTGAATCAAAAGCGATGCGCCATTCTAGTCTTTACGGCTAACTTATATTAAATGCTCTTTCATCTCAATAAACGGCCGTCTTTTATTCTCGGCGAACCCGCGCAAGATTTATTCAATTTTTAGGGTTGTCAATGCCCCTTGTCGACAAGCGGTCCCTTTTTGGATGAAACGGTCAAAATATTTGCCATTAAAACTGATTGAAATGCTTGATAGATGCAATGAAAATGCAAGGTGATACGCTATTATGGATTTATTAAATAAAATACAAAGAAATACGATGGCATGTGTTGTCATCTAAGGATGGCATGTGGACTGAATATTCGCAGATAGGACTGATTACAGACAAATGTTTTAACAATAATTGTAAAAATAAACCCGACATCAAAGTCTTTATTATCATTTTTAGCGTTATTTGGGACTTTAAGAAATTTCTTGAATTTCTAATCAACGCAAATAAGTGTCGCTCAAACAAGTGTTTAATGCGACGTGTTTTACATGAAATGGAAATATAGAATAACCCTTTGTTGTTAATTAGCTTGGAAGAGTTCCTACGAATTTTAACTACAAACACAAAAGTCAATATTAATTCTATGGTTCTGTCAAATTTAGTTCAGTTCAGTTAATTTTGTAGATATTTTTCAGAATGCCCATAAATTTGAATGCTAATGTTTCTGTATATAGACATTAAATGTATCTTGTGAAAAGTTACTGAATTCTTTGATAAATTGGTAGTGTCAAAAATATGAAAGTCATGCTACATCTTGCTTACATCTAAATATGTCATAATCTTAATAATTTTATTAAAACCAGCTGAATGATAACTATTAAAAATGAAACCATATTTCATTCATATGATAACTTAGGTCGATTGAGATACTTCAATTCTCATATTTTCAAAAATGTAGCTATGTTTGTCAAGTAAATTCTCGCGTTTATGAGGAAGAAATGAAACAATAATTATTTTTAAACAATTGCGTTGTTTTCGTCGTCATGACGACATTGTCGCAGGGTCTTACGCCGTTTATCAACAATTTTTCAGTTATTTACGTCGACCGGTTCACCTAACCAGTTTTCCTGGACTGTATACTAACCAGTACTAACTTACCCTTCCACAAAGAGCCGGTAACTTCTCCGCATATGGAGGAGAATGGACATTTTTGTCAAATTTTCATAGAAGGTTATGACCTGCCGCGACCGGGATTCGAACCCGGATCTCCGGGTTACAAGTCCAGCGCACTAACCACTGGACCACGGTTGCGGCTCGTCATGACGAATCAAATCACGTGTTTGCAGTGTGGTGGAACCACTTGATATTGCTACAGCTACCAGATTCAATGGGTACCCGCACCATTAAACATAAGATCTTAATGTAGAAATGCAATTTCTGTCAGTCTACAACTTTTCGTAACGGCAGAAAAAAAAAACGAAATAATTTACATACATAATCTTAATTGCATGAAACGTACCTGAAAAAAACTTTTGAGATCGGGGCCCAGTCTCAAGCATGAAAATACACTTAGCTCTAAATCTAACAAACAAAAACATGATTACACAAAAACCCGAATGAATCGGTTAGAAATATGCTTAAAACTTGTATAATAAAAAGCTGTCCAGATTTCTAGATTATTCCGCTTAAGAATTTCGCAACAATGAGTTAAAAGTGAGTTAATTTGATCGTACTGGCTTCTTATTACATCGTGTCCAATATTAAAATTGACAACCACTTCTCAAAAATTGGGGATAATACAATATTTTTTCTTCATACTATAAGTACTTGTAAATAAAACCTTTGTTACTGATATATCTTAGCTTTGATGAGATAAAATTGAGTACTGGAAATGCTTTGATTCGACAAAATCTACGCAATAATGTTTTTAAAAAGGGTTGATATTAAAAGCCCTTCGTAACTGGAAGCCGTTACATAAAACTCCCACACTTTTCATATAAATCTAAATTATATTTTGTCAATATTAATTTCGAGAGCATGTTTATCGACCTGACCCCTTTTTAAGGAGAACCCCTTCTTTATTGAACTAGGCATATTAATTACATTATGATGGCTTTTGAATACGCGCCATAAAAACAGCTGTTTAAACATGGCCACACGACTATAGGATTAAATTTGAGTGCCCAGCAACGTTACGACTTAAATGTCGCAGGGGCTGGTGACTAAAAATCTTGGATCGAGCCCTTATGTAAAAAGAAATGGTCACTAAAACTTTAAAAAGAAACAAATAGAAAGAAAAATATTTCAAGAATTCAACGATTTTGTTCCTTTTTTTCTATACTTTTTGTTTATCACTTAAATGTTTATCTGTTATAGACATATGCACATATTTATAGACATAGATGACGCGTGATCACGCGCGCGCCTCAATAATTTCCGGAGGTGACGTCATGATGAAAAGAACTGAACACAGCTC
This sequence comes from Lutraria rhynchaena, assembly GCA_008271625.1. Taxonomy (NCBI): domain Eukaryota; kingdom Metazoa; phylum Mollusca; class Bivalvia; order Venerida; family Mactridae; genus Lutraria; species Lutraria rhynchaena. Next base: position 2,139,352 of record VIBL01000040.1, read on the forward strand.
CCTGTGAGACAACAAACTAACAAACTGCGCGTTGAGGACTCGCGACATATCTCTCATGAAGGCGGTCTTTAATGGAATTCTAAATCCTAGAAAGTAATAAATCAAGGTTCAATAATGTTTCTAAAACTCTTGATTCATTCTTATCATGAAATTACCATGAGTAATACAAATGATTATCATTTACTAGTCTTTGGCACAAGTTATTTTTATACAAATCAATTTTTGTCCTATCAAAGGACGTATGAAGTATTTGATTTTAGTGAAACATGTGTCCATGGTCTTTTGGGACTTTTGATATGTAGAAAAGCTGTGTCAACTTCCTGTCACTAATGAATGTCTTGTCTTTCTCTTATAACAAACAAGTTTAGGGGTAAGGGAGTCAGGCACAGTTGGGTGAGGGGATCGTAAGGGCTGTGAGTGGCAATGGTTTAACTGTTCGAAAATGTTGAGCATACAAGGCGTTTCATAGTAGCTGATGCCAAGATCAGAAATTATTTTGGGACTGATATATGCTTTTGCAACTTTTTTCCTTGTAAATTACAACCTGTAAGCGATTGCATCAGCCATTTCCGTAGATGGTACAAAATCGTTGTAGACAAGGCGGTCTGTTTAAGCATTAAGATTTACGTGCACGGTCTCGTAAAAAAATGCGAGTTTCCTGACATGATTGGATCTTAACAATAACCAATACACCTTCTCTGCATTTGGCGTGGCGACTTGTTTTATTAAGACGAATTCGTGAAAAGAAGCGCATCAAAATTAAGAATTTAGAAGCAAACAGTGCCAAAAAAGATTTCTTCATTTTTTAAAAGGCATTTTTGTTTCACGCTGTTTACGTTAGGTTTAAACGGAAACGTTTTGTAGTATTAAATGTAGTTTAAATGTTTGTATTATATAAATATCACGAAAAAGGAAATAATGTTAATAAAAGAACTTAACAATTTAAAGTAAACGTCTATAAACTTCAGCCACTTGAAACCAATTAACTTTATGACATAAGTATTAATATCAAGCTGTGTTTCTGTGTTAGGATACAAAATAATGACGACAAATTAAGTCATTCACAGATTCCGTATCACACAGAGGAGACTACTGGTTGACAAAATCAACACTTTAATTTTTTGACAATATCGGGATACGAAAACACGCTATGATTCATATTTGATTTTCAACCTTATGATATTTACCGATCTTTCAATTGACAAACTCTTTATCAGAAACATTCAATTCGTTAAATTGTTTGCTAGAAACAATATTGGTATTTCAATAACAGTAAACCAAATAGACACATGTCACGCGAGAGGGTTCGATAACACGCGAGAAAGTGCGATAACTTTGTTAACGAAAGTGTTGTACATCTCGGATACTACATTGTCCGTCGACACCTACCTTATCACTGCGGACCGTGGCTTTATTAAGCACCGTTATGTTTATATCATTACCTTTATCAAGAAGTTGAAAAAGTGTTAATTTAAGCAAATATAAATTTGACAGTTACTGTAGGGAATGGCTGGCGAGTGTCATCACTTTCAATAAACCATCCTGGCGACATCCGACACAGTTAATTAAATGACAAAACGGCACTATACGGTACATTATGATCAGTCTACAATATTGTACGGCAAAATAATCAATATTTAAATCTGACATATTCATTTCGTTGCGGCTTGAATTAGTCATTAAATAACAGTTCAGAATGTCATAAAATTCTAAACAAGTCACTCAAATATGGAACAAAGAATTTTACTTCATTCAGTAAAGATAAAATTGGCCCAATTTTAAAAAATGCCAAATTTGTCAGATTGTCAAAACAGCGCTTGGTTTTTAATCTTATGATCAAGTTATTATCACATTTAAACGACTAACACAAGTATGAAATTTACATCTATTATCAAATATCTTTCAAAGGAGGAAAAATAGAGCTAAGGAGAAAAACCGTCACATTCCGGCGTCATCCCGTGATGGTTAGGACGGTTCTTTTCCCTTTTCTACTGGAGTTTAATATTACACAAACAGCCAGGGCCATTTGGTGACGCTTCCAGCTTTAACGGTGGAGAAAGACTTCAGGCTTACAACTTTAAGTCTTCTGTAAACCAGCCAGACAGTTTCCACATATGTGAAATTGTGTCCCGGGCGGGGTTCGAACTTACAGCGGTGAGTGTCGAGTGGTTACAAGCCAGAGACCATGACAACTCAACCACGGAGGCCCCCCATCCCGTTCCAAGTGTATAACTCAGTTTTATCAGAATGAATACTTAACACCCTCGTATTGTTAGTCATTCCTTCATTTACTGATATTATTGCGCAGTGACATCGTGTCTTTGTTTATTCCAGGCTTGTTTTAATGAACACATACGGCAAAAAGGATATTCATTATGTATTATAATATTACTTAACCAGAATCGTCAAGTTGATGTATTCATCATTTATTTATTTCAGTCTAATTCCTGCACAATCCAGATACGAACTTTCAAATGAAATAATAAGGGGGTTAAAATCATACAGAACCATTCTATAAAAATTATAAGAGATTACATTATTTATAATTATATTTTCATTGAAAATTTAATCTATTCATTGACCATATTGTTATGTGATTTATACATCTTGAGTTTAGTTAATGATCGAGTCCCAGTTTTCATAATAGATCATACACATTCGTTTGATACAAGTGAAATACATATTTTGTTCAATCTTGTTCACTGTCAGAATTTTTAAATTCTATAAAGATGAAATGAAAAATATCCCGTTTTGAAAGAATTCATACTCTATCAAGTTTGTGGTGGGTTAGGTCTAATGGCTTGTGAATTACACAAACAACTATTCGATATGAAACAATTAATATATTCAATAAACCCTTTATTTCTTTAACAAGTGACCACAAAAATGTTTAAGGACTTAAAGCTGCGCTCGTTTTGGATACAAAGTTTGAAAAAGTTTTGCCAAACTTCACAACATGTTACTCCGCTCCATCTGTTGCCGATGTACTTCATATATCTTGACCACTATCGTTGTTTACTGTGCAAACATTTAGATGTCAAATAATTAAACACACCCCGGAGTGTCAAAATGATGTATTAAACAAACGAATTACCGGATTGTGGCTTCTTAGTTGCAATTATTACCCCATCCTAAGTTGCTGAAGTGTGCTATATGTAATATAAACACGGGGTTATATTTGTCTATTATCTAAATCAAACTTGTTGCGGTGATAATTGGTGGCCACTGTTGCTGATAACGAGTGTTGACACTCGCATTTATTGCGCTTTCAGTTGATGATTGATGGTACCCGCGGCCCGTGACTCCACGCGCCAACTTGGTTCCCCATCTAGGCAATTAATACTTAAAGTAATAAACTTTTGACAGAATGATTAATTGAACCGTATCAAAAATTGAAAATTTAATGCAAATGCGCTATAAACGCTTTTATCTGTAATGCTCGTTTTGTTGAACTAAATTTAAATGCGATGATTTTTCATTCAAAACAAGAACGTGAAAATCATTCGAATAGAAATCAGGCAAAGGATATAATTAGAGAATTGTCGAGGAATCTTCTTTACTTGACTCGATTTGCATGACCGAAATACTATGGTTTTACTCCAACCTGAATGACTAAAACTGTTACTGCATATTCGACATTCACAATAAATACTGTTCAGTCATCTGAGAACTTATTTATAATTACTGCTGTTGCTTTTCTCAAAACATACGATGATGAACTTACGATTTTGAACGTTCGATAAATAACTTCCGATTTTAATCGTACAATGAATAAATTACGATTTAGAACGTACGATTAATATTTTACGATTTAGAACTCACGATTTAGAATTTACGATTAATTACTGTCGGTTCAGAATGTAAAATGAATAAATTACGTTATATGCGGTTACAGGAATCTATTTCAACAAGATTTACGATTTTGTAGTGAGATTTTGAAGCTCTTGTAAACTAACTCTAGTTTATGACCTCCACTGTTGATTTACTGAAGCCGCCATTTTTCCACACCGACTAATGTCATGGCTAAATTAATTATTCTATCTTTTTTTATCATTTCAAATAATAAGTGGGCGCACACGATCAAGTGAAGTAACATTTGAACGTATGATGAAGCAAATTATGTTGACGGACCAGCTCCTTGATTGACGGTATATTCACGGTACACGGCAACATCACATGTCATTTTATGGAGGAACCGTGTGATTACAAACAACAACGATGTTAGTGATGTTATTTATGTCACTAATAGTGTCTTGATTGTATTTCTTTTCTGTCGCGATTACCGCAAATCGCATGTATATCAGACTGAGTTTATATTATGAGTCAACATTAAGATAATACTGTAATAACACAATCAAGAACCGTACTAATACAAACATAGATTATCATCGTCAGAGCCTGGTTTTAGTATCAGAATGACCATTTCATATAACTCCTCAATCACCATTTACATCACCACCACCAAGATCATCATCAGCAGTTACTAGACCATCAACATTAGAATCAGCGCTCCAATCCCTACATCAACATCATCAACAACAACACCAAAACTGCCGACATCAACAGAAGCAATATCATCATCTTAAGCACAATCGACATCACCTCTGTCACTTTTACAACGCCCTCTTACGCATCATCACTGTCTATAGCAGCAACAACAACAGCAACAGCAGCAGCAGCAGCAGTAGCAGCAGCAGCAGCAGCAGCAGCAGTAGTAGCAGCAGCAGCAGCAGCAGCAGCAGCAGCAGCAGCAGCAGCAACAACAAAAACAACAACAACAACAGCAACAGCAACAGCAACAGCAACAGCAACAACAACAACAACAACAACAACAATCCTACTGATATTACCTCTAGCTTTTCTCCCAATTCTCTTAATTGATATCATGAATACAGTTATCACTCATATCAACAACTACAACAACAACAACACTCTATCGGTGTGATCAATCTTATTTTTGAATTCGCCGTCATGACTATTTTGGAACAAAACGGACTCATTTCTGAATAATACAGATTTAATCAATATTTTCATTCATGCATCTTTCGATTAATTTGTCTGGAATTTTTTTATTTACGCGTTTCTGGTGACAAATTGACTAAGCAATTAAACGCGCGCATAATGCAATGACGTAATATCAGTTTTATGACCACGCATGCACAATGATGCAAACTGTCAATCGATTAATACTAGATGATTTGCGAGAGCAATTTAAATGAATACGCCGAACTATATTCCTCTCATGTGCTGCACTAATTGGGAAGGCTATTCGCTTCACGGGTAATTTATCTCAGATTAATGTCAATTCATCTTGTTCACACCGCCTGACCCTTTCTGTTGCAATGGAGGAATTTGTCGCCAACTTGTAGAACTCTTTAGATGTTGCGGATTAATATTCCGGACTACTTGTTCACCTCTTCTTTGCTCGCTTGACCGTGAACACCTAATCATCGCGATACATCTGAAAGACAAGAAACTGTCAAATATAGTCTGTAATAACTCATGCCACCATTCTCTCTATGTTAATTTAGTAATCTTGATTTCTTTGATTCTCCATCATCACGAATACTGTTGGACACACGCGAGCCGAAATTCAAGATAAACCCGAATGATGAATGACAGTCATTTGTGTGGCCGTACATACTTCCGGTCAATAGAAATCGCTACAACATGTTGTAAAATGTAAATCGCATCTTTTGATAAAATATGTAAATATTCAAATGAATATTTTACTAATTCGTTAAGCATACTCTTTGATAGAGATAACTCCATTATATACGCTTCCGGGCTTTAACGACTTCAAACATTCAACGTTCAGTGTTAATCTAAGCTACCATTTCTTTAGTCCAATATACAACGATTTCTTTACTTACTAAGTTTAATTTTTTATCATCGAGAGACTTATAGGGCGTGTCAGTTATTTTAGATTTTGCCGTAAAGTCTTTGATATGGAAACCATTCCAGTCCAAGACACATAGCAGGTCCTTAACATTTTTAATGTAGAACATAAGGGAGGGCACTATTTAAATACATTGGTGTCATCTCGTGCCCGCTTCTCGCAGTATCGAAATTAAAAGTTTCTGGATCTCCTGACCGAGTCCACATTTTTTTATCTCGATATGTGTAGTTGAAAGCCATAATGAGTCACAACTACTAATGTATTGTGTTTTTCTTTATTTTTTTTTCAGTAAAGCTCCAACTCGTGTCTTTGATATGTACAGACAAATCATACCCTACTTCACATATGAGATCTAGTTAGCTTACGGAAGGTCAGTGATTTTACCCAGGTGAGCACCAGGGATCTTCCTCCGTCGTATATATTGTTGGGTTTAAAGTCCTGTCATATATCTGAAATTTACTTTTAAGAGCTTTCATGAAGAATAATAAAGATTTCTTCAGAAGAAAACATCTCATATTTATAAACAATAAAATAGACTGGTTTCTAAGCTAAAGAAATGTTATCTTGGCTCAGATTTGTCTGTGAAACTGCTGCGGTCCGTATAAGATGTAAAGCTTGGGTGCTTTAGGTAAGTGAAATTTTATGAAAAGCTAGTTTTCTGTACTAATTATGCTCCTATCAAAGCTTGATTAACTTTTAATTAAACGCCTAAACATATTGATGTCAAAATTCAAGATTTTAAGGATAAAACTATGATTGATCACATTGTTAAATTAAATGCTAATAATCATCTTACATATTTCTATCATAATCATCTGAGTTTTTATATCTGATTAATCAATTAGCACTGGACATTCAAAATGTCTAATTTACTAGTAATATCAGTCTTTGCAATAATAAACATTGTATAAAATAATATTTCACCTTTTGATGTCGGGGGTTTTCCATGAACATATTTACTTTTTCACATTTATCACTAACGCAAATCATTTATGATTTTGTTGTTTTTTGTCGACGAAAAAAGAAACATACGTCGCGCGATCAGCCAACCAGTTACACCCACTTTGATAATCGACTTTGAAGGAGTTATCATTCAAAATTCATTGCACAATAAAACTATAAATATCTGTCAAATTAATGATTTTTTGCGACTAGTTTTTTTCCCTGTCACATCCTTTGGCCAATTTGTTGGGGCAGAATTGTGACAAATGTACTTAAAACAAACAAGAGAACAATTCGTGAACCAAATTTAACATTTACCGTGTTTCTACTTGTCATTTTCTTGCGATTTTTTTCCGCAATAAAGAAGAAAACACACGAACAGAATAATTATTATGACATCGACCCCGACAACTTGTATGCCAATAACCTTTTAGATTCATTCTAACATGATATAAACAATATGTCATCTTCATAACTATGTCTTTCTAAATGCATATCTATAATTCGAAGCTCGTCGAATACTTAAGTTTACCCATTCTTCATTCCGCTCATCAAGTCTTCAAGTCATAAAATCTATTATTCGACTGATGTTCACAAAATGAATGGGAAACAAGGTCAATACTGGAGAACCAGGCTATTACTGAGGAACCAGTCAAATACTAGAGAACCAGGCTAATAATGAGGAACCAGTCTAATACTGAGGAACCAAGTTAATACTGGGGAACCAGGCTAATGCTGGAAAACCTGGATAATACTAAGGAACCAGGCTAATACTAGAGAACCAGGCTAATACTGATGCACCAGGCTAATAATAAGGAACAAGTCTAATACTGGAGAACCAGACTAATACTGAGGCACCAGGCTAATTCTATGAAACCAGGCTAATAGTGGAGAACCAGGCTAATAGTTGAGAACCAGGCTAATACTGGAGCTAATACTGAGGGACCAGTCTAATTCTGGGGAACCAGTCTAACACTGAAGAACCAGGTTAATACTGAGGGACCAGTCTAATACTGGGGAGCCAGATGATTAATTCTGAGGTATCAGGTTAATACTGGAAAACTAGTGTATACTAAGGAACCAGGCTTACACTGGAGAACCAGGTAAATCCAGTGAAACCGGGTTAATGGTGGTAGTTAACGTTTCAAGTGCGATTGTTATGCTAACTGTTGACTGTAGATGCTACCTATATGACTGAAAATTATTTAATTTTTTTTGTCCGCAAGTAACTGCCAACTTCTCGAAACAAATCGTTACAATCAGTACTGGATTACGAACTAATCAGTACTGGAATACGAACCAATCAGTACTGGAATACGAAACAATCAGTACTGGAATACGAAACAATCAGTACTGGAATACGAAATAATCAGTACTGGATTACGAACTATTCAATACTGGAATACGAAATAATCAGTACTGGAGTACGAACCAATCAGTACTGGAATACGAAACAATCAGTACTGGAATACGAAATAATCAGTACTGGATTACGAACTATTCAATACTGGAATACGAACCAGTCAGTACTGGAATACGAATCAATCAGTACTGGAATACGAACCAATCAGTACTGGATTTTGAACTAATCAGTACTGGTATACGAACTAATCAGTACTGGTATACGAACTAATCAGTACTGGATTACGAACTATTCAGTACTGGAGTACGAACTATTCAGTACTGGATTACGAACTATTCAGTACTGGAGTACGAACTATTCAGTACTGGAATACGAACCAATAAGCACTGGAGTACGAACTAATCAGTACTGGAATACGAACCAATAAGCACTGGAGTACGAACTAATCAGTACTGGAATACGAACTATTCAGTACTGGAATACGAACCAATCAGTACCGGAATAAGAACCAATCAGTACTGGATTTTGAACCAATCAGTACTGGAATAAGAACCAATCGGTACTGGAATACGACCTAATTAGTACTTGAATACGAACTAATCAGTGCTAGAATACAAAACAATCAGTGCTGTAGTACGAACCAATCAGCGCTGAAATGGCTTTAGAAAAATACCTTCTAACAAATCGTCACAGAGAACATATGCAACACCGTTGGTTCGAACTCACAAACTCCAGGACTGTAGACCAAAACGCTCAGCCTTTTGAGCTAAACTGGCGGGCAACATGAATGCGGAGTATCGTGTATCTGAACAAAAAACGCCCTCAGAAAAAAGATCAAATTTGACTAAAACGTACTTATTTTTCCGATTTTATTGATCAAATCTACTTGAATCTGATCTTTGGATGGACAGATTAATCAAAATAGACAAGTTCATATATTTGTTAAAGCTCAAAAGGACGTCATTTTGCTATTTTGTGTTCGTCCCATCCTATCCACAGCGTGTGCTATAACACTCACGATTTAGCAAATATTAGAAGCCAACTTATTTTTTGTAACGACAATTAGTCAATACCAGTTTGTTTAAGATGTAATTATGACGGAAATAGGACTGTACTTCAGTTATTGAGTGTTAATCGTTCGGCATATTTGTTTTTATTTTTTTCGCATGTTTAATTAAGCATTGTATCAACTGTTTTAAAGCTTGTGTACGTCTCCATTCTCACGATTGCTTGTAATTCGATGCTTCGTTCAATTACACACGATGCCTCCAGAAGCATTCATTGTATCATCGCCTGATACCCTCATAACTAATGCAGCCGATAAACAGAATGATGTTGACTTTGTACCTAAGTCCAATGATATAAAGCCGATGAATTCCTTTGTTTAATTGCACGAACTTAATACATGTAATAATAATTTTCTCTAATTCATCAGTAAAGATAATCTAACCTTTGCCTTTATTGCGAAATTAGACACAAATTAGAAAAATAAAGGTATCGGGTCCAAAAAAGATTTCGAAGAATTCAGAAGCTTTCTACTTAATGCAAGAAAAAACAGCCTTCTCTTATCCAAGCAATGTTACCCAAAAAATTAATGCACAAACAATTATTAAAAACAGACGACACACTCTCTCAACATTATTTTTGGTAAATATTTTTGACTTGTGATTAATTTCAGACTGACTAGATTTCTCTTTCCTCAAGAAATAAGCCATTAAGTATTTTCTCAATTTTATTATTGATACAGGTCCATAATGCTTATCTACGTTCAGATACACATTATAGAACTTTATGTATATACAGTATAATCCCCTGAAAACCGTACCCCTTCTAGACTGGGCCAAAAGTTCGGTTTTCTGAGACTTGAAAAATCTTCCCATTTTCAGGAAGTCCAGTTTTCAGCGGTCATACTGTACCTACATGGCAATTAAGCTGGTTCCCGTTCCATGTTGCAAAAAGGTCTCTGCATAACGGGAACAAGTTTACATGCCAGGAAGAACTTTAGAAATGGTAAGACAGTAAAATAAAATACCATGATTTAAAATTCACACCACCTTTATTTTTTTCTAAATAATTATCTTTATACTCACTAATCCTCTTTTATTTTTTTTCTTATTAAACTTAAATAAGTTCATGTAGGATTCCTGTTTCTTTGAAATGGAGGCTCTAAAAGTTTGTGAGAAAATATCCACTTAAAATACATTAGTTTATAAGGCCTATATCCAAATAATTTAAATTCATATTTACCTTACTAAGAGGCAGAAAACGAAAACTTGCTATTAAAGTAGTTTCAACCCAAATTATATCTGTGTATATTCAGGCGCCTTTTAAGCATGACGAAAATATCGTCTGCTTCTTGACGGTCGGTCGGCATGCCACACGTGTGTTCAAGCGTGTACAGTCGTGTGCAGAGCGACGCTTGACGGCGAAAACGGTGCAATTAAATTTTAAAGTTTAAGGAATATTAAGTTTGTTGCAATGGGCGGTGATCTGTCTAGATGAAAGAACGCTAAGGTAGTATATTTTAAATGATGGCTCATACGTCAACAGGCAAACGCCGGCTCGGTTTTTGGGGCTGTCTGTTCTTAAATTTCGTCTGCTGAGTGAAAAGTTTCGTCTGCTTTAAGAAAACTGACAAAGTTCAGAAAAAAATGGGATAAAATATTTAATTTGCATACATTGGGGTGTTTCGCCGTTTAGTGTTGAGCACTGTCGTCTGTCATTCTAATGTTCAGAACTCGTTAGAAGCATGAATTGTTTGCGTACATATCATTGCATTGAATCATAGAATTAAAACACGGCTATGCAAGCCCAATAATTTACATAGACACAAACAAGTAGGTTAAGCTTATTAATGTACTTGTGTGCTAAGTTTAGGTCAAACTGTGTTCTTATTGACGAGTGTTGAATTGATTCGGAAGGGACAAGGAAAACGGAAAATTCAAAACTGCTGTTATACTACTACTACACGACTACAAACACCATCAGGACCACAACAACAACAATAATAACAACCACAACTACGAAAGCAACAACAACAGCAGCAGCAGCATCAGCAACAACAACAACAACAAATGAAAAAAACATTATCTACATCACTAAAAGCAACAACCACAACTACGAAAGCAACATCAAGTACATAAACAACAATCAAAGGAACGAACAAAAACAACAACAACAACACTAAAAGCAACAACAACAATAAAAGCAACAGAACAAAAAACATTCAATTCTACAAACAACAACAACAGCGAACATGATTTGTTTTAACTGATTGAAGAGATTTCATAGCTCATCTGCTTGATCAATTTTGTAACCTTTTTAGCAAGTTGATATTTTGATCAACAAATAACAATGTGCTGAAAATCATAGCCTGGTTAAAATTGGAAGTCGAATCCTTTTATGTCGCGTGTAGCATAATTGCTCTGAAACAAACGACCGCGCATTAAATTCATTACTTTGTCGTCTGCTTTTAAAGCGAACTGTAGAGAAACACCGAGTCGCCCCACCGTCGGTGATCGCACTTTTATCAAGTATTTATCAAACTTGTGAGAAAATTGCTGAATTACAAAAGTTCATACTCGTTAATATTCATCCGCGATACCAGCACTACTTTTCGAGATCAAACCGACTCGTAGGGTAATTAAGTCATTGCTTTCATGTTTTTGGTTAAGATGCAAGTAAAGTCGATAACTTTTAAAGTTTTTTAAGTGTTTGAACTTTATTTGAATATTTCACACCAAATTAACAAAATTTCGACAAGAAATATGTACTATAGACCATTAAGTTACGATCGTCAAATCTATTAAATCATGAACACTTTTATCCAGGGCAACCCGAGAGATATATAAAAGAATACGTAATGTAGTAACAATAACTTCAAATACACACACTGATTACCTTATCCTCTTATATTAAGCCTCACAAAGCGATAAGTAAAGTTAATGATAGATCGATGATTATAATGATTTTTTCAATCGTCATTATTGTCGCCATTTAGTCGTTACAATGGCGGCAAATCCAGTGAAGGTATTGATAATTATCCACTTGGCCGGGGTAACGTGTCAATTTTTCGGATAAAAGATCAAACATTCGTTTCTGACTCATTATTACTTTACACCAAAAACAATTGGCAAATTATTCTTTGATTTAAATACTTTTTCTAACTACTTTGTGAGTAATACTAGTAATAATTTGAAAAATTCCCGCACGTGAGGTCAAGGTCGAATTTCTCCAAGTATTATTTTATCAGCTTCGTGAGATAGTCAGAAACATAAAAAACTTTTAGACTCGAGAACGTAAAAGAAGCTGTGCGCCAGGTGATAAGTTTTAAAGGTATTCTAGGTAATCCTTCTAAAAACTCATCCTTCTCATCGGCTGGATCCCGGCATAATCCGAAAGTTGTTCAACGACGCATTTTCTGAGTCTAATATCTAGAGGCAGTTAAATTAAACTCTGGAACAGGTTTCGACGATTTAAGTACACGTTCACACGATATTGCAATTTGGACTGGATGCTATTCATGTCTGATATATGTTCAAATCGCTGAGTTCAAAGATAATTTATGAAAAAACTAACATATGGTCTCCAAATTTTTTAGTGCGCTTTATTCGACAAAAGCGTGTTGAAGAAGATTCATAACTTCAGACACCATACGGGGAGCTATTGATAAAATTGAAGTCACATATGTTTTCATGTTTTCAGTATTATATCATTTTCTGAATTCAAACAATTTTATTCATATACAAAAATGGTCCTGGACGGCCCCGGATAGCCCCTGCAGTAAATCAAACTAAGATCAAGTGACAAATAATGAACTCCTTTATTTATAAAGATAAAAGATTATCGTCTCCTGAAGTGGGGATTAGTTTTTTTTTCGGATATTTATTTAATGATGTAATTGTTAGTGAAACAGGTTTGAAATATCATATAAATTTGAATAGCCGCAAATATCTCCTTGACGTTTGTATGCAACAGATGGTGTACGCTCGTAGCGTCAAATAAATGTACCATTAAAGCTCTGTAGCCAGAAATCTAATTTCAATTAACGCCTTTTCGCGTCGACAATACCAACTACTAAATAATATTGTGTTGTATTCACTTATTTTTTTTACTGAGATCTTGGTTTAGATTTTAACTTTTATTATATAAAATTGTCAAACTAAAATGAAATTAAATAGATATGTATTGCTCTCACTATGAAACATGCCCAATATTAAGACACCCTTATTACAACGACCACTCCACTAGTATTCTTGGACAGGCTTTTTGTATATTTCATTCGTATTTCATCTTGATAATGTGACCATTATTATAATTATTACCTATCGTTAATATATTAATACAGTATTTGGGCAAAAAGACAACTGTTATAGCGGGGTTTTACTGTGTATGTTTTTAAAATTCTGTTTGTCTGTTTACATGTTTCACGGTAATCGTAAATTGACATGACTCGATTTTTTGTTTTATTTTGATTTTAAGTTTACAATCGGTTATGTACGGCAAACAGTTGGCATAACCAGCGCTCTTGCTTTTGTTTAGCACACACGAACATTTCCTCCACCACAGACAAGTTTTCCACGTGATGTGTTTCAGAGATAGGGACAAATAATCCTGGTTTCGACGTCTTCAGCAAAATTGTCACGTAGAAACACGTGATTCACTGGGATATCAAACCCGTAACCTCTTGACTTGAGCCAGACCTACTGGGTTTACCTATAGGACTCTCGAATGAATTGTATTTGGTTTAGCATCGTGTAATAATATCATATTACATCCTATTTTACTTGTAGCTCATACACAGTAAAACCTCAAATAGCGACCACCTCAGTACTATGACCACCATGTTATAACGACCACTTATATTCGGACCGGCTTTCAATAGCTCCCCTATAATTCAACTTGATAATGAGACCACTTCATTAATACGACCGATTTTTTGCGTGGTTTCATTTTAGAAGCTTTACAGTTTATTTAATGTCCGTACTCAATATTTAGTGATTTGCATAATTCTGTGTCAGATCTTTTATTCAATTTATTTAAAGTCACGATCAGGGGCTTATGGCGACTTTTCAGGTTTTAACGGTGGATGTAGAGTCCAGGGCGTACTTTTTGGTGGAACCACCGACTGTCTGTAAGCTATCCGGACAGAAATTTTGCTGGTCCCGGGTGGAATTCTTACTCACAGCGGTGAGGGTCTAGTAATGACTTGTCAAATACGATAACCACCCGACCACAGAGCCTCCCCTATTGGAATAAAAATGGTGTTATTATATCAATTTATTTTGATGAAAACACACCGCAATTAGATGTTCGTAAAATGACCTAAAACGATCAGTTGTGATGTATGGTCAGTGTTAGATCAGTGTCGACAGAAATGGTAACCTATAATTTAGTTAAATTCTTCCGCATGGTTAGTGGTCAAGTTTTTGTCAAACTGACCACTCCAGTTGTCACTATAACTCCAATAGCACTCAAGTGCGGTCTATATAAAGTGACCAGTGCATGGTCATTACGTTTCATTGGTTGACAAATAGGTCTTGGAACTGTAATATCTGTCACTTGTCAAACTTGTTTAAATCATTTCTACTCTCATTTAGCTTCGTAGAGTCTGTAGTGGTTTTTAGGAGCTCTGTTTAATGAGGCAATAACTGGCACCAATTAAACACGGATTTGCTCATTATGTTAGTGTCAGAAAACATGGGCCAGATTTAGATCCAGAATACAAGCGTCCAGATAGTTATTTCTGGCATAAAGTTTTAATTTTAATACAACCAGCATTAAAATTTGTATACCTTCACCGCTGTGAGTTTGAATCCCTACCGGGATGATACAAATTTCACATTTTTGGAAGCCGTCCAGACAGCTTACGGAAGGTCAGTGGCTCCTCCTGAGTGTACGCTTCCTCAAGCTAGACTTTTGGTGCGACATTAAATCCTAATAAAATATCATGACATATCTACGAAATAATTATGTTACAGCTTCAGTGTTGTCAGTTGGTATTTGCTTGTTGGAATGTCTACGTAATAAGTCGAATATTTTATAAGTTTGACTGCATAGAAGTTAAATAAAACATTCTATTCAATTTGTAATATAAAATTGTCGTCTTTTGGCCAAAACAATCGGATTTCCTGGGGAAACTATTTCAATTTTATGTGATTTTATGTAATTATATGTAATTTAAACATGTCTCCCTTTGATACCTGTTCTAGAATATTACAATTCGACTCTCTAAGGACATCGATTTAAGAAGAAAATATATCATCGTTTAATTTCATTGTAGTTTGCCATTTGTGCAAAAGTATATCGCAAATATGCCTCTCCCTTTACACGAAGGTCATGGCAAAACCTCGCGAGACACATGTTGAAAATAAACACTGAACGTTCATACGGAGTTTAAAATATCAAAATATTACATTTAGTGAACATCTGTTGAGAAGAAATCAAATACTAGATATTTGTATAACATGATCAATAATAGGACGGCCTTTTCTTGATAGATAATTATTCATCTTTAACATGGTGTCGGTACTTTTGTACACTTTTCCCCAATTCTATATATTTCGGTTCATCGTCGCCCAAGTTGCTGGACGTCATTGGACACCAGAACTATGGCAAAATTCAATTGAAATATAGACACATTCAAACTACTGTCATTTCATTACTGTCAGTTTCTTCTTAGGGAAAGAATAACCACCTATGTAATCATTTTCTGATGTAGAGATTGTATTTTCTATTTTGACAGGAAATTACGAGTGAATAAAGCGTTCGGTGAAAAATACCCTCCGCAGAGACAAGTGATACCAACTTATCTGGAGTTTATGTTACCGAAATAAAACCACATAACACTTTCAGATTGACTACTACCTGACATTTGTAAGATGTTCTGCCTGAATTTAGCCTAACTTCTAAAATTTGTATACTCTTTAATAAAATGACGTCAAACGAGAAGACGAAAAAAGAGATATGAACTAATTCTGCCAATATTACATTGACGCACATAATATATTCGGTACATAACATACAAGAGTTAAAATATAATCAACGTTTTCATGATTGATTATTGATAACATAAACTTTGGCCGCTATTTTGTTGATTAAAAGTCAAGCGCCTGTATGATAAAGATCAGCCCTGTCTATGCATTGATTATACATGTATTAAGATGAACCGTAGATTGGATACGTTTTTAATGACGAGTCTCTGTTTAAACGTACTGTTTAATCATTTTCGTTTGACCTGATATGCAGATTATTCTAAAAACATAAAACATTTCAAAATAGGCATCCTTCTTATCTAAGTTTTGTCAATAGTCAAATGTTCAATAGTTTTACATCAGCCATCACTTTGCTGTAAATAAATTACCTTTTGTAATCCTGACGTCATTGTAATCATGTGACGTCGAAATGTTGCTAAGCAAAGGAGCACCTTGCTGCTATTAGATGTTAACAACATGACTACCCCAACAACAAACTCATGATGATGGCAACAACATATCAGCAGAAGTCTTAACCACACACGGGCGTATTGTGGCAGCTACACACGGACGAACGAATCTAGTATCGCTTGAAGAAATAGCACCAAAAGCAAGCGAGCAAATGCACCAAAATTTATAAACAGAAGTGCCAAAAACACGAAGTCACAGAGTTTATCTATCGTATGGACAGCACTGGTACCACTTGAACGAACAGCACCAATTACACATGACTATAGAACGCCAACAACACAAGATGTTGATTGTGCTAAATCATTATGAAAGAAAGTATTATCAGAACATGAATCAACGCTGTCAACGATAATGTTGATAATTTTTGTCACGATATGGAACAAATAGAGTACCTACACATGAATAAATAGAGTACCTACACATGGATAAATAGAGTACCTACACATGAATAAATAGAGTACCTACACATGAATAAATAGAGTACCTACACATGAATAAATAGAGTACCTACACATGAACAAATAGAGTACCTACACATGAATAAATAGAGTACCTACACATGAACAAATAGAGTACCTACACATGAATAAATAGAGTACCTACACATGATCAAATATAGTACCTACACATGAACAAATAGAGTACCTACACATGAACAAATAGAGTACCTACACATGAACAAATAGAGTACCTACACATGAACATATGAATTAACCGAATACGCCAACAATTGGCAGATATAGTAACAACCTTTGGACAATTATAGTACCAATACATTAACAAATGGAGTCACAACACACGAACAGATGAGTACCAACATATGAATAAATAATTGCAACCTAAACATTAGAATAAGCAAGAGTGATTACACGCAAGTGCCCAATAGAATACACGTGGCATACTATATTCAATCGAGACACATCGATCTTTGGATACCCCAAAACAGACATATCAACTACTAGTAAAATCAGGAACGAAGTAACTGAATTTTCATTTCTAGTATATCATACAAAGGATATAACTACATTAGAATTACAGGTACATACATGGTTAGTGCGCTGGACTTGTAACCCGGAGATCCGCGTTCGATTCTCGGCCGCGCAGATCACACACTTCTATGAAAAATTGACAAAAATGTCGATTTTGCTCCATATGTGGAGATATTGCCGGCTCTTGCGGAAGAGTAAGTTAGTACTGGTTAGTATACAGTCCAGGAAAACTGGTTAGGTGAACTGGCACCGTATATAAATGAAAAAATATTGAAAAAACTATGTTAAACCCGTGACAATATGTCGTATAAAACAAACAAAAAAGAACCAGACATACATAAGACCTCTATGAAAGCTTTAATTCAAATAAAAAGGATCTGCAACTGATATCTCAGAAATGATTTAGTAGAAGCCTGCATGCCAATTAACCATAACATGTAAAGCGCTTCGTATGTCGGACCGTATATGGTACACATGTGTACCATATTCGGTCGAATTAATCACAGCTGTCATTATGAACTGTATTCGTTTCTGCAATTTGGTTGTAGATGCCTGATATATGGAACACGTTTTACACAGTAAATCAAACATTATCATCGTCGTCAGCAGCAGAGCAGCAGCAACTATGTCTTGTCCTAATAAACGTCAACAATCATCATCATCATCATCATCACCATAACAGGACGGCCAAGATGGCTATATACAAGAAATTATTCATTAGAATAGTAATCCAACAGAATATGGCACATTTAGTGTACCATATTCGGCTGAAAAGTGTATCGTATTCGACCGAATATGTCACACGTGTACCATATTCAGTTTTGTACCATATACGGTCCGACATTCGTATACCTCGGATTAGCGTTCTAATATATCGACTTTATCTAATTTATGTAATTTACAATGAAATTACTGAAAGCAAATATTGAATTGCGTCTACAGAAAGATGATGACGCATGACACAGTGTTAGACGACTACGGGTACGCTGCATAAAAAATATGCAATATTCTATTGTCATAACAAAAAAGTTTGTTATTTAATATTAATGAGATCACATAACTTTAGATCAAAAATGAGTGTTGATTGCACAAATCACGTCACGTGTAATTCACCCAGATCACCTCTGTCGTGTTCGATTTCGTTTAGTGTGACTGGACGATATCTTAATATTGAAATAAAACGTTCTGAGTCCATGTTTATAAAACTTGAGATCGGTCTCCAAGCTCAAATCTCATATTTTATCCTTCGATGTTTCTAACTTAATCATTACCAAACAATGAAGATTTCAAGCTTCCTTAAAGAACAAAAGGAATACTTTCTTATTCAGTCTGTTATTGTATTTCAACAGAATTGAAATAAAAAACAATCGTTAATTCACGATATATTTTACAAGTCAGTAAATATGATTTTATTTCAATGTATTCAATTCTGTGTACAATTGTGAGACTTGATACATATAACTAGTTCCCGTCTTGCACGCAACTTTTGTAATTTGGCAGAAATACATAGCAGTGCAAAAAGGTATGGTAGCATAAAAAACAGAAATTGTACAGTACAACCTCACCAGGAGAGCTCTACATTGAGCATCAACCACCTTTCAACAACAGCATGCTTTCCCACAGTACCATTTAACTATTAATTTAACATCTTTAAAACAACAACATCTCAACAACAACATAATTTTGCTTCTCCCAAAGGATGTTGCTTTTGGAGAGGTTGCACTGTACATGTACTTCTCAATCAAGGTTTGAATAAATCATTTTGGATAGTAACGAAACAAAGCAAAAAACATACTACTGACCATTATTCAAAAGTCATTTCGATTGATTTTCTTAATACGAAAATAGAGTTTTATTTTTGTTTTTATGTGACTTATTGTCACTGGAGTTCAACATCGTTTTTCAACAATATTTCAGTTATACACGGTGACCGGTTCACCTAACTAGTTTTCCTGGACTGTATACTAACCAATACTGACTTACCCTTCCACAAGGAGCCGGCAACTTTTCCATATATGGAAGAGAATCGACATTCTTGACAAATTTTCATAGAAGGGTATGACCTGCCGCGACCGGGATTCGGACCCCGGATCTCCGGATTACAAGTCCAGAGCACTAACCACTGGACCACGGCCGCGGCCGAAAATAGAGTATCTACGCTAATGTGCATTTTTTTCTCTGGAGTTTATCGTCGCACAAACAGACAGACATTTGGTGTTTTCCCGTTTTAACGGTGGAGGAACACACCAGGCTTACATCTGAATGGAACCACCGACCTTCCGTAAGCTAGCTGGACATTTTACCCACATATTCAATTCGTCTGGTCTCGGGTGGGATTTGAACTCACAACAGTAATCGGATTGAGATTAATAGTAAGAGTCCATAACATTCGATTACGAAGGCCTCAATAAATGTGTACATATACGGAGGAATGTCCTGTCTTCAATGTTTGACTGTATGGTAAATCATATTACTGATAACTGAAACTTTGGACAGAGCACTGTTTGTGGTATACATGCTATCTATTAGGCCAGTCTTAAAATTTGATAATGTGATTGGTATCAGTTGCAGTAGTAATACTGACCAATGGTTCAGTAGCACTTTGAGAGACCGGTCTTCCAATTCTTGATTTCGCAACAGTTCAACTAGTTCGAGGGACCACGTCTATTAAGAGACCGCAAAATTATAAAAGGCCGTATTTCAATTTGTCGCTCAAAAGTACCTATTACATTTTTGTTGCATCCAGTGGCTTATTGTGGAATAAAACCACACATTCTGTTCAATATGGCGGCTTCTTGATACAGATTTACCTCAAAGTTTTGTCAATGCTGATTTATCAACATGCTTATTTGGACCTCAATTTGTCAAATGCATTATGACACAAAATTTTACTAAAAATGTACGTGTGCATGAATATGCAATAAAACATCAAAGAGCGACCAGATCAATATTACGTCCACTTTGTTATAATGACTACAAGAACGGAATAGCTTAATGATTAGACCACCACATTATTCGGGTACCAAAAGTGGTCTCATAATCGAGGTTTTACAGTATATACAAGTGAATGGCGCTCATTCGCTTGGATAAAATTTATTACGCGCAAGTTCAGTTATTGTATGGATTTTTATGATACAAAATTTACGACAATCAAGTCCGTATGTTAAATTCACACGACTTGATCACGTGACCTTGTGACTCCTAAAACAAGTATTATTCATTTATTCATCTGCAAGAAAGAAGTGCCAAACTTTGCCAATGTTTTTTATCTGCAAAAAGGCGCATGTTTCGACTCCGGGTAATGGATTCTTGAAAACGTGCAATTGTTGCCGAAATGACAAATCCTCCTTCATTCAATGGTAAAAATAAAACATGTAATTTAAAATACTCCAAACTGCATGGAAATCAATTGGAAAACTAAATTTAGATTTCTTAAAATAAAAGTGTCATTCTAAATGAATGCGCATTACTCAAGAGTGTCAGAGCAGACGACAATACCAGAACGAGGTTCTTGACACGTCCAACGGGTAATTATGAATTGATAATCGTCTGATAGAGGTACTAGTCGCGATTGTAATTGACTGCATTTACTGTGAAAAATGCAAATGACGAATTTCTGCAACTGTTACGCTTTTAATCGATAAAATCGCGATTTCTTTGATTATTAACGCGATTCTAGTGATAGTTTTCACAATATTATTCACACCGATACTATTGAGGTCATAACATGGGCGGGGAATAAAAGATAAATGTCTTTTTCTCCAAATCCGTAAATTTGGAAACTTTTGATATTAATTGTCTGTCAAAGTGTTTCATTCAATTTGAGACGAATGCAGACTGCACAGATGTTAAATGCCTCGGTCATTAACCGAGAGAAAAACGAATTGTAGGGTTATTTTCTCCCTTTTCTTCATTTTAAGGTACTAGCGTATCTAAACTATTGAATGGTCACTGAGTAGTTTTTTTTATAATTGAAATTGAGACTGGTTCTCCTCCGGATGTGAATGGTAACCTCTGTCATAAGTAGCATTCAACCACAAAGTGTTGTAAATAACCAAAATAACAAGGTGTCATTTCCCAATTACACAATTTCTGGTAACAATACGTTGTCCACAAGGGAACCATAGAGTAGCCCCTTAAATTCTACCTTTCCTGAAAGGGCCAGCCCCTGACAACCATGAAGTGCCTAAATGGGATGATATACGGCCCCTAAAAGAAATAAATTTTTGACACATTAGCTTAAATGATTATAATTCAGGAAGCAATTTCCTCCTCCAACTATCGGATATCAGGGGATTCTGGCCCCTTTTACCAAAAATGATGACTCCCATTAAGTATAACAATAGCCCTTTTTCAAGTGTCACAATTTAAAGACAGACTAGAATAGACTTAATAATGATTTGGACACCATTCTTTTCTTCTTCCGTCACTATCTTAAGATTTCCCAGCATTCTATTTAAGTAATTCTAAAATGACTCCTTAAGATAATGAATGTGGTTTTAAGAAATTTACCCATTGAAATACTTAATCTATTAAAAGAACTTCACTACTTAATGTACATTTATGTACATCTATGTTTAAGAAGCAATTAAGTCTTAAGTCTGCTTTCAAAAAAAAGAAACTAATTCTTGATATCGCAATAAATTCTTCAGTTAAAAGTCGTGACAACAGTTTCTTGTATGTGCAACGCCTAAGTATTAAATTTATTATACCGGGAAACAAAACTGTTATACTATAAGGAATATTTATTGGGTCGATGGAATTTAAGCAGCATAATTGCAACAAAATGAATACATAACTTACTGAAGCGTACAGTGAAAAATGACTTAACGACCACATGCAAATGATGACCATCGTGCCATCAGTTACTCAAGAGCACTTTTATTAACCCTGCAGACCAAACAAACTTCTGAATTAAGGCCAAGTAAGCATACAAGCGATATTTTCTATATTAGTGGCATTTGTGCGGACCGTAAACGAATTTTGGCGTATTGTCGTAAGCTTTTTTTGTATTGCACAATTCACTTAATAGCTCCAAAAGAAGCATTATGTGTAATTATTTACATTTAGTGAAACAAATTTGTCGGATGAATAGATAAGACACATACAGTCAAAGAGATTGGTAAGGAAAGTTTCGTCAATGCATATTTTGTAGAAAAACGGTCCGCTCATTTTGCTTTTACGCAATGCAATCTCTTTTTCATTCCACACAAAGCCATTTTTGATAGGAGTTTATACCAATCGGCCAAACTTTATGTCTTCCAGCTATTTCCAAATCTGTTTCGAACTAATTACACGCGGTATTGTCCCATATATGCTCAGACTGTCTTACTTCGAGAAGACACAGTTATAAATGCCTGGTTAACATTTAGCTCATGTTAATTACTTCACAAGTCTTTTTCTTTCTTAATTATGTGAGATACCTTATATTATGTCAAGCTACGTTGTAAATTAACCGACATGAATAAATTTTCGATTCCACTTGATTAAAGAATCATGATGGGGCATTTTTCAATGGCGTAATGATACCACGTATCCGACGGCTAATTTCACAGTCTCAATTTTCATAAAATAGATCCGAAATTAAATAGCTATTTAATTATATTTTCAGCAAATTAGAAAATAGTTAACCCACTAATTGACAATTCATTCCCCTAATGACAAGTTTTAAGGGTTTCTCTATGCTACAGCCCTAATTACTCAGATCTCTACAATGGCCCCTTTTGTCCGCGATGCTGGTGTCACAGTTCCCATAATCACGTATAACAAGATTCAGGATAGCACTCGGCGTTGTCTCGTAAATAGTGAACGGTGATTTTCTCTTTATTTAAATATCTAAATGTAAACATGACATCTGAAATAAGAGACGCTAAGAGCTGAACCGGAAGCGCCGGAACATGTATACCGGAAGTAGTTATTAACCAATCGCAAAATGAGTTGTTATGGGATATGTGAATTGTTTAGTATGTGATTCACCAGAGACGGCCATTAGTCATATTTGATATCAACGTTTCAGATTGTAAACTTATTGAAGATTATCTCTTATGAGACAATTCATTGACAAAGTTATAAAATGACTCAGAGCACACATTTTCTGAGTGTCTTGCATGAATGACCCGTATAGCATTAAAGTCCGACAAACCACTAGTACACAGACAAATAGAGGGACGGACGGACGGACAGATTACGTACGTACATTCATACATACAATCAAGCCAAAGTCATGAAAGAATTAACGCTATTATGCAAAGTTAGTATTTAATTAGAGGTTTAAATGCTTGTAACAATAAACACAAATGTAGTTTTTTGTTCAAATTTTGGCCTATATTTACAGGATTTTTTTTACGCTGACTAGGGCATACCCATACAATCCAATATGTCAATTTTTGTGATAATTATCAAAAAGTCGCGAGACTACATCGAGTAATTTCTTAACTGTAGACTTTTGCGTCATATTACCCTTTGTACTTTAACATTAGGTGTCAATGCAATTCTAACTTTGAGTACAGTACACCAGTATACTTATAGCGTAGAAATTAATTGACACACTTGCGCATGTGCCATAACTTTCATTTTATCTATTTATGGAAATTTATATATATATCGGGACATTTTTTATGAAGTTTATTCTGACAACGAAGTAATATGTATTTAATAAAGTTAAATAATACGTATCATATTAGACATATAAAAGCAATGAACAAAGACATGTGCTCAACGTTTTCTGACATTCCTTTTTAATGGCAGATTTATAAGTTTGTAGATTAATTGTAAACATAATTTATATGAAGAGCGAGCTTCAAGCTATTGTACTGAGAGGACAATTTAAAGTATCGCCTATTTAATAAGGAAGAACAAATCCTTAAAATTTTGCCATTTTAATAAAGTCTCAGCAAGTTGCTTTCATTTAAAAACATCGCATTCTTTATATGGGATTAATTCATTTCACAGTAGGACACAAGCCGCCTCGACCTTGATGCAAAGCCGTTATGCATTAATACTTAAATTTAACAATTCGTGCCGAAACCATTTTGTCCAAGATTCAAGCTAAATTAGAGACACTCAGATTTGATGTTGAGAAGCTTTTTAAGATATTCAAGCTTTCTGTTTAATAAAAAGAACTCAACTTTTATAACTATTTGAATTTCTATCGTGTCTAAAACACGAAAATCTTTTGTTATTACGAGAAAAGGAATTCTTTGTGTGATTAATGAACTACATGTATATTTAAGCGAAAAGCGAATAAGAAAGTCATGCTTAAAATGCTCGTGCCGACCTTAGTTGATAATTTATTACATCTATTCGGTACACGAATTAGCCGCGACAGTGGTCCAGTGGGTAGTGTGCTGGACTTGTAACCAGGCGATCCGGGTTCAAATCCCGGTCGTGGCAAGTCATACCCTTCTATGAAAATTTGACAAAAATGTCGATTTTCCTCCATATGTGGAATGTTACCGGCTCCTTGAGGCAGGGTTAGTTAGTACTGATTAGTATACAGTTTAGTAAAAGTAGGTAGTTGAACCGACCGCCGTATATAACTGAAAAATCGTTGAAAAACGGCATTAAACCCAGTGAAAAATATCAGTGATGCATGAATTGATCATCATGTGATTATATGTGCAGCTTCACCTTAGCTGACCCATGTATACAAGTTGTAAATATTTCATAAATATTTCACAGTTTTCGGACAGTTATAGTTGCCAGAAGGTCATAACTAATATGTAGTTTATTGTAGATAGGATCTTAATTCACCGTTAATGTGTATTACTGATTTACCAAATGCTTTTGAAGAATAAAAAATTGTCCAATAACACTAATATGAAAGACCCGTGGGTACAATGCGAACCGTTGGCTGACCTAAACTGACCATTCGATCAACCTTATTATCAGATAAAGCAAAAATACAAACACAAAACTCTTCATTGATGTTATTTAGAATTTATTCTTCATCATCAATTTCAACATTACACAGGAGAATATAGTTGTGGAAAAAGAGATTCGTCAGTGCGAAGACTGTGAACTAAAATTGTTGTGAGTTGAAAGGTGATATTCGTATGACAAATGTGCATTTAAACCAGAGCTGACGATCTACTGAATATAAGCCATACTTTGAACAGAGGCCACATGTCGGGACACTTTTAATCATAACATAAACCAGACTTTTCCTTTGAATCAGAGCAACCTGTTCATTAAGGCCAAACAAGTTATGCTCTTTTCGTGAGCTTTGTTGACTGGCTTTTCTGTAACAAACGCGGTAATAATTTATAACAATAATTAGAGCAAACTAGTGAAATAAATGAAACCGCATCAGAAAATCAAAATAAAATGTGATGAAATATCTCCATTTACAACAAGTTTTTTTTCCACAAGACTTTAACGTCGCACCAACAACCAGTGTCATTTGGCGACTTTCCAGCTTTAGCAGTGGAGGAAGTCCCCAGACCACCGACCTGCCGTAAACTAGCCGGACAGCTTCCTTACACACAGAATTTGTCTGGTCCCGAGTGGTTTTCGTGGCTAAAGCTTGTGATTACTAGTCAGAAACAATTATCACTCTGAGGCCCCAGTAATGTTTAACGAATATAATTATGTATTTGCACGTACTTATTAGTACTATAAGTGGCGGTTGAATATGCTTTGTTATGAAATGGCCATTTGTGCCGAATAATACTTATGTATGAGAATTGATTATGAAAGTATGTACATACATATGAATGAAAAAATATAAAAAAGAGGGGATTACTTTTATACCTTTAAAGCTTGGCAATACATAACACTACACACATGCATAAGATAATTTTTTATCAAACAAAAGGTTTTTTGTCGAATTTCGGTTACCTGCATAAATAATGCTTGAAGTACAATTGCTTAACTTATTCTAAACCGACAATGTTCCCAATTGAACTACATGTATGTACGAATGGATGATAAATAAGCAGGTATCGTCTCTATGCTTACAAATGATCAATGAAGTAGGTATTCTATTATAGGAGAAAATTATTCAAATAAAAAGATGAAAGAGAAAGACAACGATCTAATCCATTGTAATACTTACCCATGAAGTTTTGGGGGTATTTCAGACTGAAAATACTTTGCTGGCAAGTGATTGGTAGTCGTTTTATTTACGTAAATATGCTACAAAACTACTGTCCCACCTAAGTTCATTTATTAATATAGACTTTGGAAGTGCTACTATGTGTGTGACAATGGCCACTGAATGTTGTTTCATAAAAAAAGTGTATCAATATACTTTCTCTGATATTAACCTACACCCATATAGCGATACCCACTGCATCGAAAGCGCCCGGCGATACTCAACACAAATAAACTAAGCTTTGAGGTATTTGAACTTTAGGAAACTCATTTCCAAAGGGTTACCACAATTTCACAGCCGAAGGTGATCGTAGATGTTAGGCGCAATTCAATCATTTTTATCCCGTATGTAAGATGAAACACAATATCAGTTCGATTAAAGATTAATTTTTGGCCTTGGGGATAAAAAGGACCTACCCTGACTTCGAATCGAATTAATCTTTCTCTTCAGGGGTCTTTGGTCGCCCGGATGAAATAAAAGGGGTCAGGTGATGAAATGTAACATAAATTGAACAAAGAAAGATTGAATAAGGGGCCAAACGTTAGAACTTTACACGAATCATAGACCCGTTCTTTTCAATTAAGACTGATACATTCTCATACAGAAAGCTACCGATTACATTTCAATAAGAGTATTAGTTACATAGTCACGCTTCAGTTGGCGCATGCGCACTACAAAACGGTGTTCGGTGTATGAAGAGTAAAGTTTCAACCAGCCGTACTGTCACTGTAAATGACAGTCTAATAGATCATTCTACCACACAAAAACGGTCCGCTGTCTGAGAGGGTGATAGTGTGATGGAGAAGTTAAGACTAGATTCATTTGTTACAAATTTCCAAAGCACCGAGGAATATTCGTGATTGTACTTTCTGATAAAAAATAAATTGCATTACTTTGTATACACAGTAAAACCTCACACTACGATCGCATTAAAATTACCTAAAAAACTCTTTTCAACATTTCACCTGTACTTCAAGTTGATAAAAAGACTGCTCCTGTATTTGATCATCTTTTGGTTCCGTTTCTTTTGGTCCAAAATGTGATTTTGATGTAGCAGTCATTGTCTTCAAGCGCCAAGGTACAGGGTCATAGGAGGTCTCACTATAATTAACCATAACTATTATATAAGTCAATGAATTAGCTATTAAAATGCTTGTTTGAAAAAAATGGTAATTATATATGTCTGGGTACTCTGAAATCCTATTCGTGCTGTGATCGTGTATATGCAGTGCAACCTCTCCAAAGCAACACCCTTTGGGAGAATCAAAATTACGTTGTTGTTGAAAGGTTGTTGCTCTAGAGATGTTAAATCAATAGTTAAATGGTACAGTGGGAAAAATCAAGCTGTTGTTGAAGGGAGGTTGTTGCTCTAGAGATGTTACTCCAAAGTGGTTGCACTATATGTAAATAGCGTAGTATTGTCACAAGAAGATGGTTAACAAATAAGAAATTGACACAAAAGACAAAAATAGCGAAAACCAACCAACATTTCGTGGCGAACAACTTTGTTCTTAAAAATAGTTTTTACACACGCACTATTTGGTAATGGATTAAAATTGTACTAATAACCTCCAACGAAGTTGCAGCCGCGTATAATTAATAATAATTAAAACTGTTTATTGGATTAGTTCAGGCACTACCTAGCCACAGTTCTGAGGCTGCAAGCGCCGAAGAAACACAGAAATCCACGCTGCAACGTATTACCATCCATTATCTTATCATACATGCCACAGTGCAAGCGCTTAAAGTCTTTAAATTTCAAATAAATTTCAAATTTTATGCTAAACCTCTTCATGTCAGTCAACGAAATCATGACAGCTATTTGCAACGCGGTACATAATCACGTTTTTTTTCACTTTCGTTTTGTCATTTGTCGATAATGTTTAATTATTATAATGGCTGAACAAACTAGTTGTGCAATATTCTTCAAGCGTTCTTGTAAATCATCACACCCACGTATATTATGACTGTCAGGCTTTAATACTGCCCACATGAGCGCAATGGGCATGACGTAATGTTTTAATGTTTCAAGAAATACTAGTAGCTTGCTTCTGTAGGGACAAAGGGCTACCATTATTCTTTTTATAAACCATGAATTCATTAATGATTTGTTTTTAGCTGATATCTCAGTTGATATCAAACTTAAAGTTTTAAGATCAGGGTCCGAGGTTATAAAACCTGAGGTTGGTAAACCAGCTCATAATTGTCATAGGGGTTTAACGCCGTTTTTCAACATTTTTTTCAGTTATATACGGCGACCGGTTCACCTAACAAGTTTTCCTGGACTGTATACTAACCATTACTAACTTACCCTACCACAAGGAGCCGGCAACTTCTCCACATATGGAGGAAAATCGACATTTTGTCAAATTTTCACAGAAAGGTATGACCTGCCGCGACCGGGATTCGAACCCGGATCTTCGGGTTAGTATACCAGCTCAGATCTCCTTTTGTTTATAATCTTGTTTTAGGTCTTTATGCAAATTTGCCACAGAAAGTAAATATTTTGTTTCTTTTAATGATAATTATACAAGATACCGTATTGACCGTGTCCCAAATACCTTGAGAGAATATTGAAAGCATTTCTATCATCGTTGTCTTATCAGGATCATTTAAGAAACATTAAAATATTAATTATGACACCTTACTCATAGGTTACAAAACTTGAGGTTTGTCTGTCCATTCAATTTTTTTCTCAAATTAATTAAGATTACAATCAAACCTGTGTTTGCGGCCACGTCCGAAAAAATGCCACTTTTTTGTCTTTCCCAATGGTAGTCTTTGTTCACAGGCTTGACTGTAGATTATACGTAGTACCATTTTTTTCATATTGTACTCCGTATGGAAGTAAATGAACCAAGACAATTAAGTTGGATACAAATATTCTGATCTGAAAATAATTGAGTACAAAAAGATCTCAGCATGGAGACCAATATCAAGTTTTATAACCTCGAACCCTAATATTTTGAAATACAATCAAAGGGTCCGTTATGAAGATAAAATAAAGGCATAATTATCATTATAGTTAGTTGTGAAAGCTTCTTACTCTTTGTGTATTTCTGTCTTGTCAACTAAAATAAATCTTAACGAAAAAGCAATGTACTTTTATATCAAAATATACTGAAGTTGTTGAGATTTGTGATGCATTAGCCTGATTTTATTCCAATTTATATTTGTTTCGGTATTCAATCATAAATCTAAGAAATTATGAACATATAAAATATAAAAACAACAAAAGTATAACAATATGCAGATCACGAGGTCTCTCAATGACATCTTCAGTGTGAAGGTCAACTCGTCTTAACGACAATTTATTTTATGACTGATTTTCATTTTTTTCTTTGAACATTTGTATTTATTTGTATTTCCTATAAATTGACAAATGGAACCACTTCAAAATCAAACCCCTTATTGTCCCAAAGGTGGTCTTAATCATGGTCGAAGTTTTACTGTATGCGGCAAGGGTTCGTGTATCATACTAAAGTCACTGATTTTCAGCGGGATTTTAGTAAAATTGTTATATTTACATTTTATCAATACAGAAGTTCTAGCTGGAATATTTTTTCTCGTAATTAACTAGAAATGTACTGAAAAGGACGAAGATGTATAAGGACGAATGTAATTTCATTATTTTTACATTGACATAAGCAGCTGTTGCTATGTTGTCGTTTTCAGAAGCGTAAATGTATTCTCCTCGTGTGTTATCATTAATATAGACTGTTTCTCCGCCAAATTATTTCAGTTATTCAAATAAATGACAAAATGTCACAGAAGGAAAAAACGAACAAGTTTAAAATACATAATTAGACAAATATTGAACACGTAAATAATGACCTGCTTTTTATAATTTAGAAAGCTAATTAATCTTATCCGAAAACATGTAATTTTTAGACTTTTTTAATCGATTTTTCTTCGATAAAGAATGAATAAAATTAATTAAAAGTTTCAATTTTATTATCGCTATGTAAATGTATACGTTTGATAATATTTATGTAATAAAATCTCGGAATTTTTCCCATGTTATCGAACACCGACAAAAGTATCGAATGGGTTTCAATTTCAAAAGGACTCAAATGAAATAAACATGATTTTCCCTACGTGTATTCTTCAACAATGTACAAACTACGTGTTATGGGCCCCGAAATAGTCTATTTAGGGGTTATTAATGACTCTTTGAAAAATACTAAAACGACGTAACTAGTAACCGTAGAAGAATATTAACTACGTATAGAGTCAAACAAACTCTTGAATTACTTAAGATTAATCTTTACTGAAGCACTTAAACACGTTGTTTGGTTGACAGTCAAATTTCAGAGATACATAGTTAACCGTATCATCACTCGAGTTTTTAGACTGTATTTAAGATATAGAAACTTTTATCTAGGAGTTAGATTGTCTTCAAAGACGGTTTTATTAGCAAGAATAATTGTATTCGAGATAGTAAAATCCCATGCTGAACAAAAAGCGATAATTTTCTATGCTGTAAATACAGCCCTCGGACCTATAAATAATGGAAACATGTGATTTTCCTTTCCGCAGACGAAATAGGCAGACGACTTTAGGGATCAAGTTACCCGGATGTCACATGATGTTTTCTGCCCCACTAGCGTTTAAAATTAATATTATCCCATTTAATACAGATTTTACGGGTTGGGTCTTGCAAAAACATCTACATGTGCACATTTCGTCCATTATTCACCGAACAATTTTGACATGCATGGTATGTATTAGTCTGCTTCATGCACGTGTCACGGTGATTATTGTAGAGTTTTCAATACCTCCGACTGTGAATATAAATACCGGGTAAGTACGGCTACAGAACGAGGTTTTATACTCGTCAACATTCAGCCGGTAATGACGGCCGTCTAACTTTGTTTGCGTTTGGTTTTTAGTAAACTCTAAACTGAATGGATTGTCTGGTGTTATTTTTTTTATATGAAATGGACACTTAAGTGAGTAATTGTTGTCCCTGGGACTCCAGTAGTGCGACAAGAATACTATATAGAAAACTCATGTAGAACAAACACAACTGTGAACCCCAAGATGACATTGTCATATATGGATACTCCATTTCTCAATGTCATTGACTGACACGACTCTCAAATCTGAAACAAAGAAGCTAACGGAACTAAAATGTAAAGAAAACGAAATCCAAACACTGTGACAGGAAAAAAATACTCATGTGTTTAATTGTAAATGCCATCATGTTTTAAGGACCGGACAATTCATGTACGGGGTACTGGTCTTTAACAATGGTTCATATTTACATATTCAAATTATGTCTAAATTTATGACTGGTCAATTCCTCGTTAATTATAGCATATAAAGCGCGGAGGGTCGTAAAGTTTTTATACGTTGTATGTTTTACTATGTTTTGCATTTCAAGCTTTACCTGGCGACCATTCAGGGGCCATATATGGGAACCCTCTTGTATCTGTCGCACAGGCTACATATCAATGACTGACACCCGTGAAATATTTCTAAAACGGTAAAGAAACCAATTCACTAGAATTATGGGAAACAAAACAAGCGTCTAGCCATTTAAGAACCTGAAAATGTGCTCCCACACGGAAAATAAACTCTTAAATTGACCCTCAACAAATGGCAAGACCAAAGGTCAATCTTTACACGGCCAGACTTGATATTCGCGCTAATTGCTACGACTCAGATTGTCACGCTGTGGCCCCTAAGCGACCTGAGACTGAAATTCGAAGACAAATATTTACCTGCACGGAAAATAAGCTTTCACAAAATCTGTGACGGAAACTTAATATCTAATAAAATGTAGTTTTATTGAGAAAGTATGCCATATTATATTAACGAAAAAAATGTAAAATTCTTTTCGAGGGAATATACAACGCGCATGTGCCATCACGTAATAGTCAGTTATGGTGGAGTATTTGCGTGCTAAGGCGTTTTTTTCCTATAGAAAATCTATTCATCATCACTTTTATCTTAACACATTTCAATAAGATCGATAAGGGTCTAAAAAGTGCCATATTTACGATTACTTGACCAAAATAGGGTAAGTAGGTCGCAACAAATTTCTTATAATCTTCTAAACAGAGGTACGATTCGTCCCTTATCGTTTTCATGTTTCGGGATTTGTTGTCAGAAACTTCGCCGGCACCAAAAAGAAAAAGAAAATAGAGTCATTTGGGTAACCGAAACTATTTTTTCTGGCCTAATAATGCACATCACGTATTGAATTCAGACTTGACTTAGATCTGAACTAGTATCCCAGTTAATAAAACTTATGTTAAACTCTCAAATAATTCTTAACACATGTGTTACACAACTTTAAATAAAAGTTAACAGTGCAGAGCTACAAGGAGTAATTTAATTTTGTATTATAAAGTGAAACGTCGCGGTGTGACGCTTTTGTTACTTGAGAAATTGAGACAGTTTTTCAACAGATGTGGATTTCAAAGTTTGTAGAAACTTCTTGTCTACACCCGATTTTTGGAAATTACACTGGTGACGCCAATCGCACAATTATTTGCGACTAGAGAAAAACACCAATGATATAATCTTTATGACATTTTCCCCCTAATTTCCTGTTGCATACATATTAATTAAGATGTTGTTTGAAGCATTTAATGACCATCTAAGCACGAACAATTAATCAAAAATCCAATATACAGCAAAACCTTAATATTAAAACCACCTTTCTGACAGAAAGAAATTGCCTTAACATCGAAGTGGTCGCTTTATCAAGTTGAAATGTAGAGGAAATATTGAAATCAGGTCTGGAAATAAGTGGTCGTTATACTTAAATATCTTGATATTATGTGATTTCTTCGTGAGGCTTTACTGTTGTATTTTATTGTGTTATTTCTTACCAGTCGGTGATGTGTTTGTCACAATTACTCGTAAAATCCTGTATTTTCTAAATATTTTCTGACATACTGCCGCATGTAGGATTGTATTAGTTCGTTTACATAATAATCTTCAAAAAAGTAGACCGATTGTGTTTAACAGAAAACTGTGTAAAACAGTGAAAATGTGAAAAGGAATCAAACTTTCACTAGTGTCATCTTATTTACGTGCTTTGACTTTTCGCCTTCTAAAGAATTATAAACTACTAAATCCCAAATGCAGTTAGGGATAAAATCCAGAATGGTTTCGGACCGGGACCTGAATAAAACGCGGGATTGCTATTACTTTTTATCGCAACAAATGGAGCCAAACCTCAAAATTTTTACGATACTTTTACGATTATAAAGATTTTGATATCGAGATGATCATATTATCAAGTTGTGAAAAATATAAAAAATAGTCTGAAAGAACGCGGTAATCGTAATATCTGAGTGGGTTTTACTGTACGTCAAAGTTCAAACTATGATCCTTGCTTAAAATTTCCTTTTTAATATTGTACAATATGCCAGCGATAGACGAACTTACACTAAAGGGACTTAACTCTAATCGACATCAGATAAAAAATATCAAAGCTCACTTTCTTGGCAAAGTATCATTTTGAAACTTTGCTTTTGTTACTCTCAAAAATATGCTAATTTTAGCTTCGTAAACTTTAAGAAAAAAACGGCGTATGTTTTATTTTGATGTTATTCGGGCAACAAGGATATGTTTCATCGGATGAAAAATGAATCTTCAAATGACCCGTTATGAGATACTCATACTTGTAACTGTGGAACGTGCAATTATTTACAGAATGTTTGAAAAAAATATACTTTCCCTCAATTGAAATATGCGTTTTGAAAGCACGAGTCAGCTACATGGATAATAATATTTCACTATTGTCATAACACAGACCTCATGCAGATAATGCTGTACTGCACTTGTGTACCTACGATCATAAATTGTCAACGTAATGTACATTACTGTTTTAAACGTAAATAAAAGTGTTTTCATCTTTTGGGTGTATTAACAGCCTTGAAAAGAATATAATATAAAAAAACTGGGCTTTACACAAATTAGCAGAAAACTTCAACTATAGAGATGACACTTTCACGACATCAACCCATTTGTTTGCAGCAATAATTAATATGTTAATACACCACGTGGATGTAATTCAAAACTATGTTATACTATAAAATTTTAATATTATCCGCCAGTTTTCACAGTCAGAAGCAATACACGTCTTACGGATTTCAAATATAAAAATCAGTTTATGAACGGAATGTTTTATACTTCATTAACAAAACAAATGCATTTTCGACATCTCATCCTGGTATTAAAATGATATTAATTATACAAAAAATCTGATAATTATCGCGTAATACTATAAAATATAATACATTCAAAATAGTCGCTTTATGCTGCTGTATGTGTCTAATGAATAGTATCATCTTCCAAATAGCATCTATATTAAATTTGCAAATCATTGAATGGCCGTTTTGTCAATTAAATATTGTCATACACCATTTATTTCAATGGTATAGAACGGGAGGAGTTAGTCACGTGTCATCATTATGAGTCAGTCTTTCAATAAGACTACATTTTTTAAAAAAATGTCTTGTATATAAAGCAACAAACATATAAAAATACAAGTACACGTAAATGTACTTCATTTGTAATGGGGAGAGGGTCGTTATTGAATGCGTTCAGCACAAGTGAGATAAACTAATTGTATGTGAGTGTTGTTTGTTTATCATGCTTGACACGGGATATACCTGTATATTTGTAAATATATTTTTGTATCAGGCGATGGCTATGTATAACTCTTCAAAAGAAAAAATGCTCTGTTCTGTTCTGTTCTGTTCTACTCTGTTCTGCTCTCCTATGCTCTGTTTTGCACTCCTATGCTCTCCTGTGTTCTGCTCTGCTCTGTTCTGTTTGGTTCTGCTCTGCTCTATTCTGTTCTGTTCTGTTCTGTTCTACTCTGTTCTGCTCTCCTATGCTATGTTTTGCTCTCCTATGCTCTCCTATGTTCTGCTCTGCTCTGCTCTGTTTAGTTTTGTTCTGCTCTGTTCATTATTTTCCTCGGTCTGAGCAAGTCCGTATTTGAGAGGTTCTGCAGTAGAACAAAGTCTGCACGGTTTCTAGATGTATATCTAAATAGGTGTCGATGTAAGACAAGATGAATTCATTTAGGGATATCGTGTGTCGATGCGGGTAGTAAAAATGACATAATATGGTGTTTTATTTTGGATATTAATTTTGTTGACCGATTTTATATTGTGCTGACATAATGTCGAATACATCAACCACATGATATTTACGAGGTTGATGATATGGGCAAAAATCTGTCTGAAGGTTTAAACAAAAAATCACACCCGAATTGTACAAAGCCAGGTTTTTGCCTAATTCCGATACACGAATTCGATTGTGATGCTGTTAGCTGATATTTAATCCATCGCAATTTTACGAACAGATGGTAGATTTACGGAGAACCCCAGAGCCCCATCTGTGCCCTGAAAATTTAATGCTACCCCTAACCCTTTTATCAAAGGAGCTCGGGACAATTACTTGATCGATATTAAATCTCAGAGAGAATCAAGTTTTGTGACTCTTGATCAAGATAGTTATAGTATGAAACAAGGTCGAATCCCCTTGTCCCCTATTATTGAGACGTGAATCGCTGCGCTCGGTAAATCATACCACGCGAAATTGTCTTCTTAACTTAAATCAAGTACATTTATAATTGGACAACTGTTCGATTGTGAAAATCATCAAAGGTCAATATTAAAATTTAATGAGGGTTGTTCAATAATGTTGGAGCCTGAGGATAATTGGACGAATGTAACAACGCGTGATTATGCGAGATTTACGTTGTTTTACGCGTGAATATGAACACATGTTGATATTTGTGGCTTTTTTCGTTTCAGGAATATTAACTACATTTTACATCCAGATGTAATGACAGAAAAAATGCACTAAGCGTTCGTTTTAGATTCTTACATGTTTTTGTTATTTTATTTTCAAGACATTATTCTCCATTCCTTGTCAGTAATTCAGTTTTTTTTTTTTGGTTACTTTTGTTATGGATCGAAAGCACACAAAATGAATTTCATTTCTGAAAATGACATCTAGTGTATACGTTTCACGAGAGTTTCAAAATTCAAATCTAAAGTAGCGGGTCCATTTTTGGACACTTAACGCGTAATTTATAATTCTTGAGACTTAAATCAATCAGACCTAAGATCTGTGTTTTTTTTTAAATAATGAGTCGAATTTTGAAAAAATATCATTTCGACAATAAAACTAGATTCTAGGAAAAATATTAGAATACATTTTTTGTATCAATTTCTCGTTCAGAGAATATCAAAAAATATACTAACGTTCTTTGTTTTTCATAAATAGAATAAATTCAAAAGACCGGATAGACTTGAGTTTTGGTTGGAGATTCCGTAATCTTAAATTATGAGTATTCTGAGTGTATTTTAAATCATAAACTTATAAATACAGTTTTCAGTTCACGAAATAGGTGTGCAGTCAAAGATTTGAACGAGGGAAGCCAAAGTGTGAGAAGAATAAAGTGATAAAGCTTCTTTTTTTGCAAACTATAGGTTTTTATTCAAACTGCTACACAGATAGTATGATTTATATATACATGTACATATATTATGAACACAATTATGCCAAATAAATGTACTTTACGGACCTTTTCAAGGTCCCTTTTTTACATTTGACTTATATTCACTGGTAGTCGTTAATTCAGATTAAATTGTATTTCTATCTTTGATTCTGTATTATTTAGGCGCGAAAACTTTCACTCCAAAAAGATCACAGAACGTGGTAGCTTTAAGCTGTTTTTAGAAAAAATGATTTTGACCGCCCCTCAAATTGTCATATCGGAAATGATATAAAATTTAGCCGCAGAGTCTGGCTTTTATGTTCAATTGTCAAAGATTTTACATCAATATCACAGGTCAGTCTTACATTTAATTAGAATGTAAATTTAAATTTAATAACTACATCAAAATGACTTTAAGACCCCTAAGCCGATTATTATATTGTCATACAAGATGAAATTAAAGGTTGGACTTTCGCAATTAATTTTGACCCTTTAGCATTTATGTTTAATGTAAGGTCATTTAAAACCAGGAGCTTATTTGTCAGTGTCGTCTGCGTTCGTATTACAACCAGGTCCTTATGTTTCAAACCTGCGTGAAATACTCTGAGTTTTGTATCATTAACCTACGAATTTAAGATGACTTCTGTGGTCTCGTTTTTGCTTTTTTTTATTTTTAGGTTTGTATAACTGGGACAAAGATAAACAACTGGAAGCGAATCTACGTTTGTACTTTCGTCGCTTCTTTCGGAGTAGCGTCCTATTACAAATTCATAACAAATCATTAAATTATCATCAAAATAGTCTCCTGTATTGTCTAGCGACATACATTCAAAGTTCTTTTACGTTGGTCGGACTCACGTGACAGCAAAACCTTGATGTTAAGACCACTTCACGAACTATTATTTGAAGAAGCTGGTTGTAATTTGGGGTATTACCATAAACAAGTTGCTACAGATTTAAAATATATATTGAAAACAGAAGAATACATGTTTGTGGTCTTTTTGTATGACTTATTGTCGCTGGGTTTACAATGCAATCTGTCAGTTATACGCGGCGACCGGTTCACCTAACCAGTTTTGCTGGACTGTATACTAACCAGCCAGTACTAACTTACCCTTCCACAAAGAGCCAGCAACCTCTCCACATATGGAGAAAAATTGACATTTTTTATCAAATTGTCATAGAAAGGTATGACCTGCTGCAATCGAGAATCGAACCCGGATCGCCGGGTTACAAGTCCAGCGCACTAACCGCTAGACCACAGTCGCGGCCTTTTAGCATAATATAATTATGTCAAAAGCTTTTAGGGTGAACAGAAATATTTCTGCTTGGAAAAAATGCCACGACCAATTTTGATGAGTCAAGTTCTGATAAGTTTGGGTAAGATACGTTCATAAGAATTTTGGACGGACATTGCATTTATTTGAAGACACATATTATGATAAAAAGTTTGCTTGTACCTAGATTGATCCACAAAGTCAAATATGTGAATGAATGTCGAGGGTTACCATTGGCGAGTAGATAGGTTACATCGTATTAGAGAGTCTTTCGGTCTGTACATCAGTAAGCAGGTGCTAAAGAGGGGCCATTATTCACAGATGGTTGTATACAGGTTTAGTCAATTAGCCATGACTTACAGCACGTTGATTCCACTACTGTTTTATAAAAATATTGACGGGTCGAATCGCCATCGAATACGTTTTTATTGTCATCGTCATATCAAAAGGGCGTTCATCATTGGTTTGTCAAATTTGATGATCAATATGCCCCTTCATTAGTCAGAAAAGGGCTATAACAACGGCTTACCAGGATTGAACACTCATTAAGGAGTTCCGTAATAAGCCGCGACGTGTACGGAAGACGAGGGCTGCCATGCGTTAATATCTGTACTTTCAAGGGACCCGTATCAAGAGTTCCTCTGTACGAGTTAACGTTTTACATGTGGCATTTTGTGCTTAATATACTAATAGTATCTAATCTTTATTTTTCATTGTTGCATATACCAATAAAAACTTTAAAAATAATGGAAAAATGTATTTATGTACCATATAGTCCATTATCATTAAGCAACATTATTCAAAAAGGGAACTTTTATGGCTTATTAATGACCAGAGATTTTAACATGTACGACGATGGAGTCTGGTGAGTTTGATGGTGATAATGCAATTAATTACGCCACTTCGCCATAATTGGGATTAACAGACAGCGCTCTGAGCCATTATGGTTTAAGTGGCATATGAAATAGAGGATTGGTCAACTGATTTATTTTCTTCTTAAATCGTATATGGCCCATTACTCATATTTGAGTCTTGTAATGTGACTATATTAACAATTCTAAAGGTATATGTACGACACAAGTAAATGAAGCACATTTGTTAATGTAGACCATATAGCGAGTATACCCATTCAGTGAATTAGAAATATAACGTATCTTCCAAGTCTATGTATTGGTCAGAAGTTTATTTTAGTTCACTTTTAAACAGTAAAATTGATCGTAGACGTAATTCGAAACGTTATAAGTTAATTAAGACCGTATTTTCGAATCAAGGTTGTGACAATTATAGTATTAATAAACCAGAGAGTACATTGTTTCGTTGAGTTAATTGCGAAATGCACTAAAACTTCGTTATTACGGGCATCGATATCACGAGCGCCTGAATTATCTCGAGGAGTTTAAGAGTCCAGTCAATATTTATTCTTAGTTGTGTATAATTTCCAGCCAACAAACAAACAAATATCTCGTTATTACGAGCACCACGCTTATTTCGAGCAGTTAGTCTGTTCCGATGACTCCTCGAGTTGACGAAGTTTTACTGAATCACCTAAAACGACTAATGCTCATTTTTGTTGCCGTGTGTTGTGTGTCAGAATTTTTTTAGATTGGTCATAAAATATTGTATTGACAATTGTTTTGTGGTATCATCATGTTTTCAGTTGTCATGTTGACGTATTAATTATATTTTAATCCCATTCCAAACAGCACGCGACCACTTGATGCGTGTTCGAATGAAGAAAAAGAATATTAATACACGCATTAGCCACTGGCTTATCAGATACGGTGCACTCGTCGATATAATACCGGCTTGCCATTTAAGTAGTTAAAAGATTTGACACTTTGTGATCCTGTGATAAAAGCAAAAAACACATTTACATGTAATATATAATAACAAACGTTTTCCTTAGGGCGCATTGTTTGATTGAATTAAATGCGCTATTCGAAATCATGGTGCGATGGTGGTATGCGAGTAATGTATCCCTGTGTATTTTATTTTTGCATTTGTAAATCTGTTAGATGGCATAGATCAAGCTTTTGTCAGTTTTAGTGACATTTTTTTGCTTTTATTTTAGACCATATAAATGTCAAACAGATCGAAAAAATAACGCTATAAAGATTTTAACGGTGTTTTGGCAAATTAATCCATTTCTGAAAAACGGTCTATCCATTGGCAAAAAGGTAAAATTATTGTACCAGTCAATTACTAATCATGTGTATATACTGAAAGATAAATTTTGTGGTCATTTTGTGCCGTTTTATTTTATCTTCACATTATTTTAAGTATAAGCTCATCAATGTATCTCTCCACATATTGATAGAAAAAACATGACTATGTTTTCCGTTATAAGCATGTTTTAACAGTATTTCGGTTCTATAAAGACGAAGATTTAACTGGTCTATTGTTTCTGGATCATATACTAGCACCAGTCTGGTTCTCTGCATTTAACCATCATCTTTTTCTGCTCTGATTAGTGGTGGTGAACGAATGACCGTACACGCTGCACATGGCTTCAACAAGATCATTATTAACACCTACCGTGTCAAGGGTTCGAACTCAATAAACCGAGGTCCATAGACCCAACTTTCTCCCTCTATTACTTGATAAGCGTATCAAATATAGAGGACTCATGACTTAAATTTTCATGTGACTGCAAAATGCAAAGTAATTTGTCACGTGGTCGTGGAAAGATGCATGAGTCTACTGATTCATGAGACACGACTGTAACCTCAATATAAAAGTAGAAGAATAGTCTAAAAGGCGGACAAATTAC
This sequence comes from Lutraria rhynchaena, assembly GCA_008271625.1. NCBI lineage: Eukaryota > Metazoa > Mollusca > Bivalvia > Venerida > Mactridae > Lutraria > Lutraria rhynchaena. Next base: position 2,180,607 of record VIBL01000040.1, read on the forward strand.
AGTGAAACCTAACTTTGATCCCACCATCTCGTAATAACGGCCGTTCATTATCGGACCGGTTTTAATTTATTTCGACTATTTTTCATATTGATGATGAGGCTGCTTGAATATTAAGACTGACATTTTGGCTCCAAAGGTGGTCTTAATATCAAGGTTTAAGTCCTACAGTACGATATACAGTAAAACCTCGTTATCTCGAGGAGTCATCGGAGCAGACTAAATGCTCGATATAAGCGTGGTTCTCGCAATAACGAGGTATTTCTTGGTGGTTGTAAATTATACAAAACTAAGAAAAAAAATTAACGGGACTTTAAGAACTCCTCTAGATAAGTCAAGTGCTCGTTGTATCGATGCTCGTAATAACGAAGTTTTATTGTATTTATACCTTATATGAAAACGTCATTGAAATAAAGACCCCGGATGCGATTAGTACGTAAAGATCAACTAAAATATGATACATACACGAAATGTTAGTTGAGAATATATCAGAATTCAGTCGATTTAAACTTTCTAAAAATTAGAATGCATCAAATAACACTGAGTATTTTTCTATTCAGACATCACCAGACGTAGTATCGTTGCTTTTGTTAACATTGACAAGATCGTAGCTCATTAATATTCATGAAGGCACACTTTTTGAAAATCAGTATTGTATTCTGACGTTAAACAAAATAAACATACTATAATGTTGAAAGTGAAATTAATGGTTTAGCTATTATATACATATATTTAACAAAATCTCGTTAATATTGTGTCCAAAACACGACATCTACTACATCTAAAGTTATTCATTAAAAACAAATACTTTTTGTTGATGACTGTTTAGGGGGTGGGTGGGGTTGGTGCTAAAATACTATAAAATTGCTGGTTTCCTAAAAGTCGTAATGCACAATCTTACCCAGAGATTGTGATTTTTACGATTCATTCATAGTTATTTGCGTGACTCATTCATGTGAATTTAAACAAATTCGAGTCCTTACCGTATTCATGTTCTTGAATGCACGAAACTTCGCGTGCCAATGTTCAAGGTTCAATTCAGCGTCGTATGTTCGTCTGTCAATTATACCATTAACATTAAGATCAACGTTTTGAAACTCTCGATACATTTAACAAGTAATGAAAATTCTATAAAACCAATTTTACATTTTAGCATAACTTACTGACATGCGATTGATACTAACTTAAGATACAGCCATGCAATTAAAACGTGTTTGAAAATAAATTTTGTTTTATATTCTTCTGTAATACGCACGGATTGCTTTTCGTGTGACTTCGTGCGCTTTCACGGTGTTTGATGTAAGTATATGCAAGTACATGACGGCGATAAATTCATTCATAAAATTAGGATCGGCAGAATGAATCTATAAAATTATGCAGTGATGAATTATTATGAATGAAATCTTTAGATTTTTTACTAGTTTTGAATACTCGAAGCCACACAGCGTATAACATTATCACTGTAACGTAAGCCACAAATTACACTTGCATATAGTTTGAACTATGGAAAACTGTTCAGACCTTCTACCCTTTTTTGAAATATTTAATATGCTTAATATGTTTCCTTCGTTATGGATGAGGGATGTCATGCAACATCGGTATCTCGTTTTGTTACACGTGATTTTAATTCGACTTTGAATATGTTTCGTCGAAAATTACTAGAGGCAATTAGATGGCAAAAATGCCGCACCGTAGTCTGAAAATTGAAAAGCGGTCTGAATTAGAATGAGTACAAAAAATGCTAAACCAACAAAAATATGTAAGTCACTAATTACATTTCAATCTGATAAAATGGATACTAATTAACATATTGACGGTTAGAGTTTTAATAAATTAAGTTTCATTATCTACGTAATCTTTTTCTGAGCTGCTTTTTAATGTAGCTTGTTGGACTATGGCAAAGATGAGATTGTATCTCTAAGATTAGATTGATAAAAGATAAAATGCACAAAAATCGAGATTCCACTGACTGAAAGTGAATGACAAGATTTTGAAGACTTGACAAAAGAAAATCATTGAAGAAACTAATTTATACTCATATCAACGACCTTAACAAAGAGATTCCGAATGTAGCGTTCATCATTAGCTGTACGCATCAGTCTAAAAAGGCACTAAAATAATGGCAATTTATACTTTACAAGCCCGTATAATATTATCATCGTTCCCGACTTTTATGTTAAAAATGATGAATATCAAGCTTTTATAATTTTTTATGACTTGCTGTTACAACCCGCGGCTTATAAGTAGTCTGTTTAACCTAATGTTGTTCAGCACACATTAATAATTACCCATAATCCGACAGAATATTTGCAAAAAGCTAGCAAAAAAAATGCAACATGTATTAAAAACCTTTTTCGAGTATTAATGCTCTGTAGGTTGAAGTCAAACGATGTATCACTTTGAATCGTTTTGGTTTGATAGTTTTAATGAAAAATAAACAACATATAAGAAGATTCTAGTCCTGTTATGTACATGTACTTATTTTCTTTTCTTGGCTCAAATGGAAATCGACCCTTCTTGAACTGACACCATCAATTACCAAAATAAAGTAAATCAAAAATAACTTGTTAGATAGTTTTAATTTTTTCTTGAAGTTAATGCGTTTACAAGCTGAAAAGTTAGAGTAAGCCACGACTATAGCTTAAGACCGAACATCACAAAGGGCATGATAGGTAATCCGGCTTTAATTCTAGGGGTCGCCCGCGTGAGTAGACACATGATCCTGTGAGCAACATAGAAATACTCATCAGACGAGACAGATAAAAAGAAATAAAAACTCACGGTACAATTTTGCTTAAACAAGTTCTATGTAAGTAAAATACAAAAAAAAATAATGCAAACACAGTGTACAAACGGAACAGGTACATATGTACTGAACGGCCAACACAATACCCGAAAAAGTTGTCGTATTTTAACATAAAACCCCTATCCAAATCAGCATAGAGCACACGTACAATTACATGTTTTTGTGAGCCAGACACACTTTCCCACCCGGTAGCCTATAGCGGTGTTTTACTGAACAATACAAACTGTCAACTCGACTACCGACAATTCAACACCCAAGATACTTCCCATGTAGTGACAACGATGATAGAATCTCATTACGTATTCACTGTAAAAAGAGAGGATAAGATGTATGTCAAATTGTACGGTGCAGACAAAACATGACCTATAACTTTCTATAAATCCGGGTGTCTCGGATAGGTTACACGCTAAACTTTACTGAATTCTACACATGTTAATATAACAACCGTGAATTTTTATACAAACCTGGGTGGCTCACAAAAGTGTAAATAAGCATAAGACGTTTACGTCACCTCGATAATTGTAAACGTTACGTGCGTATAAATCCGTGTTTTAACACTTTTTTACCAAAACTATATAAATCCCGTATATAGGTGATTTTTCTGTACTCGAACCTCTCAATTGACACAGTTCAATACAATGTACGTGTCGTCAAATCAGGTGACCTTAGGCTCGAATCTTCATTTGGGTATAATTAAGCTCGCCTTCAAAAATGAACTGAGGATGCTTGCATCATATCCAAAATGATCCCTCTTTCATTTCTAATTCATGCGAAGAATTAATGGTTGTATGTCTATTATGGTCGGTTATCCAGGAACACTTGAGAAGCCACCTGATCTTTGTGCAATGTACAAAATGTTGGGGGAATTTGTCCACTTTGGTCATAACCAGTGCTGCCATGATTGTTTCAACAATTTACTAAACAAATTCTATCTTATAGTGCCTAAATTATTCTTAGAAAGGGTTAAAAGTTTTCTAACAGTTGGGGATGCAATGGTACCAAGAGCATCTTATATTCACTTTCGGTGACCCCACCAACTACACCATACGCTGTCAAAGAATCTTTAAGTGCTGACTAATGAGATCGTATCTTCGGCAAAATGTTTTTAAAGATAAAAGCAAAGAGTGACAGACGACTGTTACTTATGTACGTATAGACGCTTGTTTTTTGTACCAACCGGGGGAAAGTAGTTTTTCTGCATTCATGTCTCTGTTGAATTCTCAAGGCCTGCTGTTGGCTATGTTTAGATGTTTGTTTCATTAAGAAACGTGTCCATAGAAAAAGTTCGCCACATACCGCGTAAGTTACCGTCGTGTGGCAATAGTACAAACTCAATTGATCGTAAAGAACTTGATTGCAGCCACTTAATTTGAAAATTTCAATTATTCAGGTAAGCGAATTTCAACAATGTTGAGAAATTAGACAATAAATGTCCGAGTACGTGTAATTATTGTTTGTATGTATTTACGAAATAATGTTCGTCACTATAGTAATTTATACCGTCATTTGTTGTATGTTAAATCCTTCAAAAGAATGTGTTCATGAAAAAGATGGGCAAGCTAAAATTTCAACAAATAAATTTTGACAGTGTATGCTTTCAAAATACATAATAGACTTGATTTTGGTTGTCATTCTAAAATGACGAATCATAATTGCAGATATTATCGTCCTCGTACGACAGGTTCAAAATAGTGATGTTTGTAAAATAAAATTTGCTGTACAAACACGAATGATACATAAATGGATAATTAAAATAACGGAGTGTTCATATTTTGTCTGACATAGCACACTGTGGTCGATTGTTATCGGTCAAACACGAAATGTATCAAAATTGGTTTCGGGTGGCAAGTCACAAGTTATACAAAGCAACCGAAGAAACGTTCAGTTATATAATGCATCATTCTAAGCCGACATACAATAATTGCTAACTTGTAACACAAATATCGAACTAACTGATGTACTTTTAATGGAACCATTGTTTTTTTGTTTTGTTTTTATGTGACATATTGTCACTGGGGTTTAACGCCGTTTTTCAACAATTTGTCAGTTATATACGGTGACCGGTTCACCTAACTAGTTTTCCTGGACTGAATACTAACCAATACTGACTTACCCTTCCACAAGGAGCCGGCAACTTTTCCATATATGGAGGAAAGTCGACATTTTTTGTCAAATTTTCATAGAAGGGTATGACCTGCTGCGATCGGGATTCGAACCCGGATCTCCGGGTTACAAATCCAGCGCACTAACCACTGGACCACGGCCGCGGCTAATGGAACCATAAAATATTACCAATCTGTTCAATTCGAAAAAAAGAACGCAAATACAATGTTTAAGCCAATTATGAAAATATGATCTGGTGGGACCAGAATTTTTGAAAAAAGCCATCATGTCTGTTTTAAAATTTAATAAATCTAATTTGGTTTAATTTTGTTCAAATACTCACATACGTCATCATGGAAATATGATGCTCAAATAAAGAGTTTATCATTAATGATATAATTTTAATAACGAGCAGACGTACTGTGGTAATATTACAATACTTGAAAACTGAATGTTTAATACGATTGTAGAATGAATTTTATTTAAAATGAATTGTAAAGGTTAAAATTATGTACTTTTGAGAAGTTTGTTAGATATTGTAATAACGTGTTCTTTGTGTTTATTTTCACCCCCAGCCAATTTTCTGCCCTATTTTACGTGCAAACAAGAAAATTGATCGCCAAAAGTACTTCAAAAGACATCCCGATTGTAGGTTAAATTTAACCGCGTGTTAATTGATGCTAAATCATATCAAATGAGCAAAAATTATCTGAATTTCTTCAAATTACAAAATCAGACACACCAATACAGAACGTTAGGTGACGTGCCAAAGTTTTTGATGGCTCGATTCATATACGTAAAGTGAAATATTCAAAAGGTTGGTTCGCGTGTTTAATTTTGTTTAACTTCTCTATTATTTTATGAAGTTGAGCATGAAAAGCATTACATGGTTAAATCATGTAGAACGAAACCAATTTAAGCTGATGCTTGAAACAGCTTAATTTTAGAGTCTCAGTAATGTGGTTAAAATGATTTTATTGCTTCGACATACGTTTAAGTTTGCAGAATATGGACTAAAGGGTACAATTTAGGGATCCCATAAGCTGCTCTATAAATACTGATGAAACGGCTAAATAAGGTACTAAGGGGCTAGGTATGGTGAAATCAATGATAATAAATCATCAGTCGATTCTGTTTGAAAGTCTATGTTTGGAGGAGACAAGCAGAGATATGTAGATGAGGTGGTCTTTATTTCGGGGTCACGTGGCATTGATTAGTCTACTAGATGTGCGTTTAAAACATATAATTAAACTAGGTATTGGATCTATGTATACACTAAAATCGGAAACTTCTCGTACCGGAATATATTATGTTATGCTTACTCGTGTTTTCATTTAAATACAGTGCAACCTCTCTAAAACGGATCTCTCTTGAGCGACAAAATCCCTTCAACAATAGCATTATTTTCCCCACTATGCGATTTAACTATTAATTCAACCTCTCTAGAGCAACAAAATCTCACCAACAACATAATTTTGCTTCTCCCAAAGGGGTGTTGCTTTTGAGAGGTTGCACTAAACTTAGTATGAATATTTCAAAACTCCTGCATCATACAATTCCAAACATCAGTTAATTCTGTATTCTGCATGCAAATTTTAAATAGGGCTATTTAAGCGAAATGACGGTCCAAGGGAAACAATCCAATAATGACTTTCGACAGAGATATATTATCGTAGTAGTTGTCTCCCCTGGATTCTCATAATTTGTTTTCTTTACGTTCCTATATGGAATGCTGTGACTTACAATTAGCCTTTGTTCCCGCTATCAAGAGTAGGGAATAATAAAATATTTGACTGAAATCAAATATCTTACATATAATGACTTTTATCGTCTTACTAGCTGCAGCATTTGCGAAATAAGATAGTTAATGCTTAGTTCACAGTTCACAAATATTAAATGTACTTTTTTCGTTGGAGTTAAACGTAGCGCCTACAGCCAGGGTCATTTGGCGACTGTTCAGCTTTAATGGTGGAGGCAGACACCAGGGTAAGTTGAACCATCGATCTATCGTTAGCGAGCTGGACAGCTGCTTAACATGTGAAATTTGGTTCCGGGTAGGATTCGAACTCACAACCGTGCGGGGGCTAGTAAATACTAGGCAAAGATCAAGACCACTCGACCGCGGAGACCCTGTTTTACTTTAGCAGGCATACATTATTAAGGAGTGTCAATGGCCGGAGTTCATTTAGCTTCAAATATTTTCTGGCTGCGACCGTAATCCAGTAGTTAGTGTGATCCGGGTTCAAATCCCGATCGCGGCAGGTCACACCCTTCTATGAAAATTTGATAAAAATGTCGATTTTCCTCCATATGTGGAGAAGTTTCCGGCTCCTTGTAGAAGGGTAATTGGAACTGGTTAGTATATATAGTCCGGGAGAACTGATTAAGTGAACTGGTCGCCGTATATAACTGAAAAATTGTTGAAAAACGGCGTCAAACCCCAGTGACAATAAGTCTCATAAAACAAACAAATTTAAAATTTCCTGTACTGAAAATCGATCAAATTTTAGATAATTCTAAAAAGAAGCATATGGTCTCCCTTGATGTCCCAGTCACTGCTTTACCATAGCAAACTCATTTTGCAAACCAAACCACTTAGTCCACACCAAATTAAACTCCTATTCGTTGGATTTGTAACATCTGTTTTCCAAAATATGAAACTTTTTTACTTATTTAAAATATTTATTTAAAACAGACAAAAAGGTTTGTAAGGCTTGATAGATATTGATTGGTTGTGTGAACATCTTAGTCGATTCGTCATTCCTGCTTCGTAAGTACGATAGAATGAAGTTCACATCTTAAAGTAAGTTCCGTACGTATTTCCTTGAAGGGAAAATTGTCTCTTTACATGATCGTCAAATGTTTAAACAGATCTAGTAAAACTAAATCTTTATTGCAATATTACGTTGTTCTGATAATCGTATTAATTAAATACTTGTACATTTTCAAGACAAGTCCATTTGTACATAGATTAGTGTAATTTATGAAAATCAGTTCTACTTTGGTGTCTTATGATTAATACTGATGTATTGATGCTGTACAGAAATTGTAAACGATATTTTTATAAAGAATTCATGTATAAAGTTTGTGAAATTGAAACTTTGTTTTAATTCTTTATGCAGCAATATAACAAAGTATTATTTGTTTATTAATGCTGGAAAAGCTTTGATTGTATTGTATTGTGGCATACATTGTAATCAATGCGAGCATTTTACTACACTGTACAAGTCATGCAGATCTGAACGTCAGTGCCATATAATTATCGAAAGTATTTCCCTCTAGCACACGAAACAGTTGCCTCCCTTTAATATAGCCACCACGGTCGCAGCTAATTACAGTTGTCTCCCTTTACAAAGTACAACTTCACACGTCAAAGTAAACTGGTACCCGTTGACTCTGGTGCACTGCAACATGGAACGGGGACCAGTTTAACGTCAAAGCAAAGCACAATTGTCTCCCTTTACAAAAAGTAGACAGTCGTGTGGCAGTAAAATCATTATGATCTCATTTTACGTAGTTAGACACCTTATAGACATACATATAGAGTTTAGGTAACTCTACCACATAATTATACATGGGTATCCCTGTACAAAATGTCTACTAACAACTCTGCTGCAATATAGTACATATAAAGATTACAAGGCAGCAACTCATTCATAGCCAAACCAATGGAGTATACTTAGCTCTCTATTATTCATCAAACTGTCTAATGTTAAAGTGCAGTGGATATCAACAGTATCTGTAAATAATTATTCTGAATGTCTCAGGCAGCTATAACAGCTATAATCAGCCGTAACCACTTCAACAATGCTTGAATTATCTTATATGATGATAATGAATTAGAACATTCTAACATAAAACGCTCACAAAATGTTATTTTGGGCAGGTTATAAGGACAGAATCGCACATTTGATTCCTCCCTGGTAAAACTTCTTGCTATGGTGATAGGTTCACGCCCATTAATATAACGTGTTTCGGTATATACCATTTTATGACGCTGTATGCATTATTATGAACCTGTATGACACAAAAGGGTTTGTCGCGTATATCAAATGTAAACCATATGTAATAGATAGGAAACAAGGACTTTCTGAAGGTAATACTTAAAATTCTTTACGAATACCGACCCGAGACTTTGACTTTAAAAACGTCTACACGTAATATTCATTGCAATAAACGCGTTGGTACGCTTTTGTATGTGACACAACGTCACATAACCGATATATTCAAAATTTTAACTCTCTGTAATGCATTTCGCACAATGAATAACTTAAGCGAACTTATTTCGTTTTATCCCACCCTCGGATCGTTTACGTTGTCGATATGGCTGAATGTTAAGTTGTGTAGTATATGTGCTATAAAGAAAACAAAAAGTAATATTAATGGGTTATTTTGTTTTATTTCACAATCACATAATCCAAAATGATTAAGTGTGAGTGTTTAAAATAGTTAAGTAATGTTATCGGTCCCTGGTACTGTTATAAACAGTAAATGCTACAGTCTGGTCAATTTCAGGTTTTTGACATTTCATTTGAATGTCGAGATTTCAAATGTCTCACGAGATCTCGTCGTCTCACGAGAACTTTGTTACAATACGTACATTGGTAAGGTGTGCTCCCTTGTGCATGAAGGCGTATATGTTTGTTCAAGTTGCTGGGGTCCCCAAATGCACGGAAGCAGTATTTACACCTGAGCGGTTTATATCCGGTATGCGTCCGTAAATGAATCTTTAGCCCGTACTTCCGTGAGTACAGTTTCCCACAAAACACACAGAGATGTCCTTTCTTTGACGAAACAAGAGAATAATTCTGTTTGAGTATTTCAATCGGTTCGTGTTCTTCTAACCTTAGGTTTGTATGACATTTAGTTTCGCTTTCTTCCCTTTTATGCTTAAAGGACACCGTTCGATCCGGACTAAATCCAGGATTAGGTATCAATTCTATACTTGCTTTTAGCGTATACCGCGGCATAGACTGTATATTATTTACATAACCCGTTCTATGATTCGTTTCGATTTTTGCTTCCATGCCTGGTTCGTAATCAACGAAACCACGGTCGCTCTTCTTCTTGTTGGTAGATGAAAACAGATTCGGAATATATTCATATTGGTCACTTTTAATGACTCGCGCAGTAATAGGCTGGTTTTTATGTATCCATGGAGACGATGTTCGGATTGGTTCGTCTTTCTCCGTACTGTGATCCATTATGTGAAGTTTGAGTGGATTCGGATAAGCAAATTCTTTATGACAAACGTGGCAGATGTATCGACATACGCCTGCAAGGAGAATACTCCAGGCATAAATATTGATATATATGTCAGCGTTAATGACACATTATAAACAAGATTAAACAATATAAAAAACATATCTCAACCTCGCGTGGTTAAAAATAAAGAAACTGAAAAATAGACGATGTTTATTTAATTAAAATTGCTAAAATTGCTAAAAAATATTAGATCACCATGCAGAATAAATGTCTAGTATTTGCGTTTTTAACGCGTGGCTTGTCCGGAATGGATGGTAAGTATTATAAGATACGTAATCGACTACCCTTAAGTTCGGATAAACAAGGAGGACGATTAAAACTGTAAATCTCAAAAATTGAATGAGTTAGCTGGACATTGAAAATGATGAATCATTTTCTAACAAAAAAAATATAAATAGTAATGTAAAATATATTTTACATAAAAATATATGTATTCTGTATAAACAACTGATTACATCAGAAGTAAGGATTTTCCTAATTCTTCTCCCGAACTATTTACATACCTCTTGTTTGTATTATTGCCAAGTTCGGCTTACTGAATAAATTAATCAATCATCTTATCATATCACTATTAAATACAAAACGAACTCAACTAAAAATAGTCAATTATGGTTTTTTGTCTGTTTGAAGATTTAAGTAAAGGCCTTTATTTTCAACAATTACATAAATTCCGTTATACACATTAATTTTTGCATTTTACTAGAATAACCATCAAATTGAGAAGGGTTTGTAGATTTGAGATCAGCACAAACTTGAAACTGGGACCCTTTTCGTGGACATATCTTATACAAACTATACCAATTTTTAAACTTAAAAAAACTTGTTAATAATTTATATTTTAGCCATATACCCTTAACAGATGTCAATAGATCACCACTAATAACTAATCACTGTTAAAGATAAGAAAGATCTTGGGTAAGATATGTCTGTGAAACAGGTCCCTATTCCTGTGCTGTGCTTACCTTTAATATTAGAAGGTTTCAGATAGGGCACATTCATTTCACGCGCTAATTTCTCATCAAACCAATACTTCAACTCATCCCCCTCTTGAATAGTTTTCGTAGATCGAATAAACACGTGACCATCACGTGACCTGTATAGTTGTAGATTTTGCTCGAAGATGTCTCGTGCTGACTGTAGGTAGCAATACCAGGGTTTCTTTGATTGAGTTCGGGGTATGAGTATTTTATTCAGAACTGTTACCTGCATATGAAAAAGTACTGTGAGCATGATTATCAGGTTTTCTGTGTTTTTACTTTCTTTTTTACGCCCCTATCCGAGTCATCAGTACTAATATCATTATGATATTAACATTATTATCTTATTTATTCATAAATTACAATTTAAACATTGTTTCCATATTTTTTCGAAACAAAATATTGACATACACGCACTCCCTTGAAATAATTTCTGTACCATGATAAGCCACAGGTCGTGCATCTGATACATTTATTCTTGAAAATTGCTCCCTTTAGATGGGAAATTAACAAATTTTATATGTTACATGATATGATGACAAATTATATTGAAAATAAGTACAAATAATTATCGTCGATAATGGTATAGTAAAACTATATAGAAATAGAAAGAAAATGTTTTTCTAAATTCTGATTCAGTAAACATAATAGAACAACATAAATACGACAAGATTCGTAAAATTCTACCTAATTATGCCAATTTGATTACATGTAAAATCCTATATATATATATATATAGTATGTGTATTCAAGCATCGGATATACATATATAGATATAGATATATATATGTATCCGATGCTTGAATACACATACATATATACATGTTTATACAAAGGAAGATCGCATACATTTTTTCACGCACTTTTTTATTTAATGCCAAGAATATTATTACGCATGCGCAGAGCACCATGTCTGAATTTTTAAATGTTTTAAATTTTTCAGATACTATGAACTTATATTTATCAGTTAAATGTGCAAAATTTTAAGAAAATGTCAGAATGTCCAATATTTATCAGTCCAATACGCCCAACTTCAAGTTGTGCTCTACACCGTCGTATTTTTATGGGTGATTTTAGACACCTTAGAATCATCTCTCTCTGTGTCACGTTATTTTTCTTTATATTGCTTATTTTCTTTATATATATTATTATATATTTTCCGTAGAGTTTAAAATGAGTTATGGTGACTTTTAGCTTTACAGCTTTTTTTTTCAGCATACATTTAGCATACAAGAGTGCCTATGGTCGGAGTGAATTTGCTACTCTATCATGGGAGCCCCTACTTTAGTTATAAGTAAAACACCTACCTGCATGAGGCATATGTCTTGACCTGTTTCTGAAGTCCATCCGTTCATCATTGTCTGCAACTCTTGGTAACTTATCGGTCCGAAATAATTATCACACGTGATAAGTGTAGACGCTTGCACGCAACATTTACGTAGATTCTCGTGCATTGTCATTTAAGATTTTTTATCATTTACAAACCAATTAAATAATTATTAATCAAACATTACGGAATTATTAATTAAGATACATCACAATATTTTGTCTTTCAATTATTACTTTCCGACCTCCAATTTCAAGCACGATGGTCGAATGACTATAGATGGGCCCGGGAGTTGGTTTTTCAGTTATTTTATAGGAAATAGATGTGAGAAAATTTCGTCTGCCTTCCATCTGGCGGTTTCATGCACGTGGATGTGTTTGTTTTCCCTGCGTTAACAGACGAGAGCTCTTAAGAAATCAAAACGGAAGCAATTCACGACACGCGCATGCGCTTTTCACTAAATCTGTTAAAATGTAATATTACGTTAATCGAGAGTTAATTATTATTTCGCTATTCATTTCTCCATAAAAGTCGGTTCCTAGTGATATGTTCAACTCATTATACTTTCACAGACATTATGGGAGGTAATTAACACTCTCCATTTTGAAGAGTTTTTCGACCGTACGATATTTTTGTCTTCAAATTGAAGAGTAGGTCGTGTGATATTAATTTCTGTTTGATTTAATCGCATCATTCACCGGATATAATGACCATTTTAATTGTCATATTCTTCACCGTCTTAATTTAATCATATCAACCAAGGGAAGAATACTCTAATATGGCTACTTTTATCTTAAATGCTTCTAAAACCTTAATGTTCTAAATGCGTGCAATAGTACTTAAGTACAATTTATTATTATTGGTGGTGGTAGATATATTAAAGTAAGCTCGATATAGTGAATAGATATCAGTTCATTAGACCATCCTTTAAAAATTGTTGCGTGACTGACTCATTAAAAAACTCACCCGACACATAATTTTTCTTAATTCCAGCTTTTCGTTTTCAATACAAGGAAGCGTATATCGTTAACATAGAAAAACCAATCTACCCACCCACAAGATATTATATTCTGTACGAGGGCTGTGACCCAGCTTTGCTGTTATAGACGAACCTTGTACTTGAATGTGTGTCAATCAGTATCTATTTAGTATGTTATAAAACAGTCATACATATATTTATGGCTTTTATCGAACTATTTCCGGTCAATGTTTTATTTATACAAATTATTATAATTTTTATAATGATAGTGAATCTTTCTTATAATGACCATAATTTTATAATAGCAATCTAATTAAATCTTAAAATTATTTTTTATTATTTGCAATATATAATCCTCCAGCCCCAGTCATATTTATACAATATAATCAACAAGAACAGAGCAGCAGTGTGTAACATAAATATCACATGACATGACATGTACATAAATATCACGTGACATGACATGTGCATAAACTATGCATCATAATGTTATAATTATGTGACTGTATGTAGATATCATAAACATAAGGGGTTACATGACGTCTAGAATTGTCTTTTTTCCTATCAATAACATAGTAAATATATGTAACAACATCTAATGTAAGTTTTTCATTGTATTATAATAATAGAACGATATGCTACTTATGCATTACCCTTTGCTTTATAATACCGCATTTCTCCGCATCTGAAGCAGACGACTTTTGAAAACTTTGTGGTAAAAGAAGCCATTGCTTGTAATGAGTAATGGCATCTTTTGCCGCAATGTTCTCCACTTTGGCAGTGAGAAATAACCAAATTTTCTTAAATAAATTGTTTTGTATAGTAGTTTTGACTTTAGAAAAGTCCAAAATATGCTTATAAGGTAAAGGGTTAAAGGACTGGTCCAGAATTTTACTGAATGAACATTTTTTAATATCCTAGAAAATCTTATATTTTAAAAAAGGGTTCTCAAAAGAAGGATATGTTTCGCATTCAGGCTTTCTGAAAATTCTACAAATGTTTCACTCGTATATGAAATTTCTGACGTACAAAATGGTCCGTATAATAAAGCATTGGTTTCATCAGGATCCAATTTTATCAAATATAAGATCGGTCTTCGATATCAAATGACGATTTTGTGGATTATTTATAATCTCACGATAATTTGGATGATATTTGTTTATTCTTTTATATCTTTTCTTTGTATTTTGCTGTGTGATGTAATTATTTAATGTTATATTAGCGCTGATCTGTGTATATTTATCTATATATGTTTATGAATTTCACCTGAGGCATGTATTTGCAGATTTGTGAATAAACTGAACTGAAAAATATTTTGTATATATATACATTTGTACATGTAATAATTAATCACTATACTGTCCTACATAAATGACAAACGTATTTTAATACGAAGTAAATAGATACCGAGATTTCAGCTGCAGAACCGATATCAAGTTTTATAATCATTTGACCGGAATACTCAAAGTGAGATATTTCTGAAGTAAACTATTTCCTTTCTTATAAAATAGAGAAATGTTCTACCAAAAGACTCACTGTTCGGATAGCAATGCTCATGATACTAAATCTTGTATTTTTATATTCCTTTAATTAGTTATGAGTGCGATAACTAAAATATATAAACAGGAAAATATTAGAGTTTGAGTGTAAATCTCATCTGACGTCTTTTCCTAAGTTCCCATGTTTGTCAATAATTCGTTGTGGAGGGTCTTTGTGGTAGAAAAACGTACCATATGTTGTGTGCAATATAATTGTTTGGATAGAAATTCACTGATTCAAGAACAAGCGTCTTTCACGGAAGATATATGTACCAGCCTTGCACCAGGGATACTGTGAGAACCCTACAAATGGCGAGCAGTCCTGCGCACGGGCGAAAGTGTTGAAATTACAACAGAACGATGAAAATTGGTTCTAAATGCGAAAATGTGGCGTTTGCTTGGCTTTGATAACTACATATAATAATATACCATGTTAACCTCACAGCTAAATCAAAGAAATAATTGCTTAGAACACACGTTTATTTACAACGGTGATTATTAAATTTAAGCAAGACCCATAAACGTATTGCTAATGCATATGTCCGATTGGCAGACGTCACGTGACTGACACGTGACGTACCCGCGCGTTCTTCATACACACGGGGTAGTTTAAACACTCGTATGGAAGTGATGGCTTTTATTCACACGGCCGAGGATACTGATGCGCATGCGCAGAATGATATTTTTGAACTTCAATACTGCCCGATAAGTGAAAACTTTGAATATATTCAACATAGACTTTATAAATTATGTAGTCACTAATATATCAATTTAATATATTTTTCAAATTTTATTTATAAGTTGTACTCCGTTCGTATTTTCACTGATCAATGACCATAAAATTCTTTTGGTTTTATCTGAATAAGTAAATTTTAGTGACTGTAGTAAAAATCTTACATCAGGACAAACTTGCGATTCATTCAATACAGTTATGAAATTATTTTAAGCAAATTTGCTCGATAAATTTTCGGATCACTAATTTTATTGAGAACAATTCAATTATCATACTATTTATTCCGTCAAATAGTTGTCAAGATTCTATAGCCTCTATATGACCTAGGACCCCTGACCTCTCGCTTCACAGTCCTACACTCTATACTGACTGGCCCAACTCAACATTCTGGATCAGAAACAGGGAAACTTCTCCAAACTGACGCTATTATTGTTTTCGATTTCAGAAAAAAACATGGAAATAGGCGGCTATACGTATATAATTTATTCTTTTATCAAACCATTTTATAATTGAAGCAAATTTAAACTTGTGAACAAAGGCCATCCCTAAAGTGGAAATAATTGACCACAATAAAATTTTTGGTATTTATTCAGAAGTTTATTTGATCTACTCTGTCAGTAATCATGTACAGAGGAACGACCATTGTATAAATGTGACCGTTTAGTCAGGTATAACTGTATTACAAATATGTTATTAATTCTAAAGGTGCGTTGTGTTGGCGTTAAAAACAAGATTTAAACAACTTAAGCCCCGTTACAGCCGTACAAAGGCAGCATTTAAACAATGAGTAAAAAATGCGGTGAGATTTCGAGCTTTTGAAATTGTAGCCCATTCACATATACATGGTTTAGTTATATTTTGTGTACACTGGACTATATCGACCCATATCGGAGCGTCATTGAGTTACTGTTAACGCGTTTAAATGTATAACTGTATAATCATATTTTAGATATAATCAAATATTTACGATCGCCGCTATATCTATCGGACTATTGTCCATGGAACATTAGGCTTACGAATTTCGGGTCAAGTGTAACTTTAACCCAATGCGTAATACTACAATCTACCTGTCAACGTAAAAAAACGAAATACGGACTGGATTAGGTAAAACCACGCCTTGAAGAAAAAATCCGGAATTACATGATTAACGGATTAATACATACCGGAAAAGTTCATTTGGTCATTAATCGAGCGATAAAAATATTTTCGTTGATCTAGACTTTTAATATTATCACATATTTCGGGAATACCACATTTTGTGCCACGCGTTTATAGGAGATTGACGGAAGAGTCGGATATGCATGTTAACAAACAGATTTGGGTGTGGTCACTGCTCTTTGCTGTAGTTCTTGAAGGTAAATTTATTTAACATAACATGTAAAACGTCTATTTTGTTTTTACAGAATTCAATACCGTTAAGAAAGAAACATTTTTTGGATAAATTTAATTATAATTTGTATTATAATATTTGTAAGCCGTATCTAGCCGGTGATTGGGTGCACGTGTCCTTACAATTATTCGGCTACTTGTCACAGCATTGCCTGGTTATAATATATATATTAAACATTTCACAAGGCAAACGGTTATTACAATTATTGCGTTAGTCTGGAAAAAAAATCTAGTTTTTCCAAAGTGACTTCATCGGAATATGCCCGTCCGCTTTGTCTAAGAGCGTTAGGTCTACGGAACTGTGATTTGTCAGTTCGAACTTAGTAATCTCTATGGCAGATTGGTAAGAGACTTTATTTCCGGTAGCCATTCATTCTTCGCCAACTGTTTCAAATGATTCATAGGCTTGAATTGGCTGCGACTTGCGGAGAACGGGGCTATTACTGGTACAGAATCCAGGAATATTGCTTTAGCTAACAGTCCTTATATATCATATATATTATTAAAAACAGCCGTAAAGTTTAAAAGAAATATTGATTTAATGCACCGGCCTCGTTTGTTGTACAACCAGGCTATTGTGTTTCAAGTCATCATTTGTTCGAAATGTTTCTAAAATGAATGAAAATACCGATCGTTAATGATATAATTCAATCTCAATGTCATTCATTTTGTATAGAAATAAATGCGCAAAATAAATCGTGAATTGGTACGATGAATAAGTATCATACACTTGTATGTATAAATTATTTTTTATTCATTTACGTACGTATTCATCGCGTTCATGAATGGAGTAAATTTACGAACGCATTGGGCAATTTAACAATTTATTACAAACAAATTACATAGGCGCCGATTGTATTATATGTTTTTTGTCCGAACCTTGATCAACATGAAATGACTGTGATCCGAATCATGATTTGTCCGGGCCAGACAAGTTACCCCGCATCTACTGGAGGGTACAAACTTATGTTAGTTAAGAATGATATGAACTTTTTCAAAATATTTTTTTCCTACCTAATCAATGTAATGAACTAGCCTCTGGGACTGAATAACTAACTTTTGTAGCTTTGGCCTTACGAAAAAAAAAACATAACAGGAAGTCACAATGTTCGACTGAAACTCCATTAATAATTTATACTACGTCCGTTGCTATTGAACATTGGTTGTTGATATAATCAGAACCAAAGATATGCGGTGAAACCTCACATAGCAACCATCTCAATATTACGGCCACCTTAATGTAACGACCACTTATTTTTGGACCGGCTTTAAATAAGTCCTCCATAATTCAACTTAATAATGAGACCATCTCATTATTACGACCAATTTTTTTCTAGTCCCGAAGGTGGTCTCAGTAGCGGGGTTTTACTGTATTATAAAAATAATTTTAGATTCAGCTTGGTAGAAGTTTTAGCAATTTTGTTGAATTTAATTTAGTTCTTTTAATGATGTTGAAACGATATTGAAAATCAGCCAACCGCTTTATAGTCTGAGTGATTTTACTATGATTTATTTAAATTTCGCGACTTGAAAGCAATTGTTTAGTTGCTTTAACACTTTAAAGGCGTACAAAATACATCTTTGAAAAAAAAACACACACAAAGATAGCAATATTTTATCGATATGTGTTCACTCAAATGTTGAATATCATCATCGAAGACACTTCAGCTAAATATTCATTTTCTCACTAGAGTATAAGTCACACCAACAACTAGGGTCATTTTGGTGTCTTTCTTTACCTACATAACATAAATCTTTTTTAATGCTTTCAGTTTTGTTTAGAAATTTACCGGTACAATATAGATCTTTATATACGCATGTATATACATAATGCAGGCATTTTAATACCTCTTAAACATTCATGCACCAGGTGAATTTATTGATTCTGTGTGGTAATAAATCATTTAGTCAAATACGTAATTTAAGTTTAAATCATGAGTTTTCAACAAAATAAAGATGGCAAAACAACAACAACAACAACAACAAAAACTACCAATCCATTTTGAAACTGTTTCTGGTTCGTTGGAAAGAGTTGTGTTTCTAATAGTTCGGAATCAATGAGCAGTGAAATAATAGACCATTTTATGATCATAAAATGTGGAAGATATTTTTGTAAATCCCAGATAATAAGAAATATTTTTACAAGGGTTAACAAAACAGGATTTAATATCGAATGTCACTTTTTCTTTGACAACCTATTGTGCTTATTCAAAAACTGTAACCAGTTAGAAAAAGAGTTGAATATTAAACTTTAAATATATGAATCAATTGTTTTTATTTCTAGAAGTAAATTCTTTGAGTGACACTCTGTGATCGAATTACTTAACAGACGCTTTTTCTCCTATGTCGATATCAATGAATTCCTCGTCTCGAATTACTTAGTATTCACTATGCTGAAGTTTTCCATTCAATTTAATCGGTTGTTTCCGACTTCTATCGGCATTGATCCGTTGATTCCGCCATTCTTCGACATTAATCGGTTGTTCCCGTCATTCTTTGGCTAATACCGGTCTATTCCTTTATTGTTAGACAGTAATTGACGGTCGGATATGTAACTGCTTTCTCATGTATGAACACTTTATTTCGAAATTCGTTTTAAGTAGCTTTATTATTGAACGAATCAGAGGTTACAGTGTTAATGAATTCATTGTATTTCCAAGCCAGACTTGAAAAAAATAACGCTAATGTACATAAGTTTTATTGCAGGGGTCGTTTGCCAAAATGGCGTCGTAGTACAGACACAATGTAGAAAACAAGCACCAGATCAACCAGGTAAAATTAAGAACAGACCATTAGAATGTATTTATATTTGTCCTCTTTATTGGTTAACCAACAACAAAAACTGGTGCGTCGTCAAATTTTCAGCATGTTAAGTATAAGCGTGGGACTGGCTTAGACAGGCTGAATTTTGTATAGTACTGAGAAAAATCAATTATGACCGTGGAAATAAGAATCATACAAATGTAGTATATGGTGTCTAAGAGCTAGTTTTAATAGATCCGTAAGAAAGACAAAAATGTTTTTTTGTGTGTTTGAATTGATCAGAGTTGTACAATTAGACCGTTTACAAACTCCAAGCAACGATTAATAAATCACACTACGATACAGTGACACCTGCCATCCTACATCTTAATAGATGGACCATAGCTGGACCACGTAATTGTTAAAATAGCGGACACTCCAAAAATGTTTAGTTTGTAATAAAAAGAAACATTACCATAGAAGTTCTTGTAAAAAATCAACTAACATAATTTCCAAGTTCTTCTTTTTTTTACAAATGAAGACTTCAGGGAATTGTTGGCCGCAATAAAATAATATTATCTTTAAGCGGATATCATTACGGGATTGGTTTGTTTACATGCATCTGTAGCATTATTTTTCTTTTCATGTCTTAACATTTTACTTTTCTACCATTAAACACCTTAGGGTTAAAAAGTATTTGTTTATACGGTGTAGTTACGTGCTCATTAAAAATAGGGTAGGGAAGTAGGGAATGTTTTTTTTGGGGGGGGGGTATTGTTTTTGAAAGCCGCTGTACGAATTATTTTTGTTTGCTGGAGAGTAAAAAAGGTGAGACAGTGGATATACCTTCCTCGGGCCCAATAAAACGTCTAAAGTCGCCATTTTTACGCTCTAAATGTTTGAAATATAGGCATTCTGATATAAATAAATGTACTATGTATATAGAAATGAAAATCTTGCATAAATCTTGACGAAAAAAGTTGTATCGAGATAATAGACAAACACTTATATTTGTATGGGGAGATTGGATCTTTTACTGTCGTACACTACTGTGCCCTGTATGTACATAAGGTTCAGAGAACACTATCAAACCTTTCTTACATTTTATCTTTAAGCTAATAGTAAGGAATGTATGTCTTAATGCATTCACTGGCTATGTGCAAAGAAATCTGTCATCACTTATTGATTGCATTGTGAAAACTGAGTTAGCGATCACATGCTAATAATGGCCATTTTGTGAGCATCGGTCACTATTTAACATTCATCTATTGATAATACTTGAAGCAGGCCAACTTGAAAACGGCCCATTCTTTCTACTTTTTCTCTTTCTTGTTATAAAACTAGTGTGTATATATAACTGTAATCAGTTCTTCTTTCTTAATATCTATACTCCAACTCAAAAATAGGATCAACTCATTATTAAGAAAAAAAACGGTTTTATGTATTAAAAGTGACCTAAATATCGAAGTTTTACTGTATGTTGCTTTATGAAAAGTCAACTGACTAATTTATTGATATTTTCTAGTGGCTCAAATGTGCCATGACTCCATGGCGAGTGGTCTATCTTATGTGTTTCTCGATGCTTATGCTGGGGAGTCGTCGATGCCGGAGAACGGGGCCGCAGATTGTACATGCGACCTCACAATAGACACAACCGAGGGCGTGACTGAGAGGTGAGCATAACCCAAATGATCGATAGGAACCGAAAATTCTTAAACTAAACACCAAGACTTGAATTTTCTTATAAAGTACGTGCGCGATGTACTTTTACTTGATAATTTTATGCACTTTGCATACGTTTTAAGTTTTACTACAAAATTTCATTTCATTAAAATTCTACAAGAATCAAGTTACTATGAATATTACAGTTTTGGAAAGGCTATTAATGTACGGCGGATGTGGGTAATTCTGCGCTGTAAAGAAAGCTAAACTGGTTCCCTTTGACTCTGTCTGTGGTGCACAGCAACACGATACAGGAAATAGTTTAGAAGAAAGTCACAATGCAGTTGTCTCCCTTCACCAAATAAAATTACTCAAATGTAAAGCTCAGGGAAATGATTACCCACAGTGTTAGTGATGATCACTTTGTATAATGTAGTGGTCCGTCTTTACCTCGTAAAGCTAAAATGACTGAAGCTACGAAGACGTTACTAGAAAGGAGATTTTACATTTCTAGAGACAAATAATAATTACTCGTATATCTGGAGTTTAGAGTCTTTGTTGTAGAATTTTTAAAAAAACAAGTTACTTGTGACATATACATTGTACATACATTTGTGTCTTAGATTCGCCTGGCAACCTATTATCTCCAATTTATCAAGCGACTGTGGAACCAGCCTCACGTTCAGCACAGCATCAAATAATGAAAGTCTTGTCTGCAGTAATGAGTCCCGGAGCATGACCGGAATCGAGGCAACTATAACTTTGTCACGTGTTGCAGATATGACAACGTACTCATATGGATATTGTTTCTCAGTGTACATACTAGGTCAGTATTGCCTACAATAAACCCGCTATAACCGACCGCTTTAATATTAAGACCACCTAATTATAAAGATCACTTATTTCACACTGTTTTGTAATATACTCTATTCTTCAACTCAATAATTAGGCCGCTAAATAATTTAGACTGGTTATAATGTTCCCAAAGGTGGTCTGAATATCAAAGTTATATTGCAACAAACAATTCTTCATTAGAATTTTAGAAGTCTCTCCGCTTGTATTTTATTCCGATATAGATGTTTTTACGTTCTCCACTCGAGTTACCATATTCCACATTTTTGTTCGGCTGGTATAGAATAAGGTGCTGACGAAAATACACGCAATGAGAGTGACTATGAAACACTCGTTGATTTTGATTTAAGCAGAAGATCAGTTGTTTAATTGTTCCGAATCTATTTATATACTTCCGATTAAGCATTCATTGAATTAACTACGTGTACTAGTACATTTAATGCATTACGATGATTTAATCCTAAAGTTATACCTACTAAATACTTTAGCGCCCGACAAATACATGCAGTAAAAAATCCTTCCTTTCCAGCTTCAGAAACCTCAGAGGCTACCGGTATAACAATACAATGCTATCCCATTAATCCCTCTGAAACAAACGCGCCCACGTCTACAACCAAACAGCATACTCAGAGCCCTTCACAAACACCTTCAACTAGCCGTACAGCTCATTCCACAAATGGGCGCACTGGAAGCGATACCCCGCCGACGTCTCCACCAACGTCTACAGTAACGTCTACAGTAACGCCTTCACCAACAACAAAGATGGTAACCCACGATTTATTTTCTACTGACATTACTGAAACGACTACCCCACGGAAAACAACCCACGATAATGTCCGAAGTACGGAATTAACGACGTTACTGACGTCATCTCCATCGAAACACACTGACGTCACCAGTGATTTTACATCAACGCTACAGACAACAACATCTACAAAACAATCACACACCGAAACCACAGAACCTTCAACTGTAAAACAAACAACAAATAGCCCTACGACAAACAGTGACAGCACAATTAAACGAACTGATCCAAGTTCAACCGAGATAACACAAAAACAAACTTCGAAAGCACCAAACTCGACCTTATGTACAACAAAGAAACAAACAACTGCAAATCCTGTAACAGGACAAACCAACACTGTAGTGACGTCGAGTACACTTACAGATCAACCAGTGACGTCTAGTGAAACTACAGATAAATCTGTCTCTTCAGCTGAACCCACAGACAATCCCTTGACGTCAAGTACAAACACAGATAAAACTGTAACATCAAGTACAACTACAGATAAAACTGTAACATCAAGTACAACTACAGATAAACCTGTGACATCAAGTACAACTACAGATAAAACTGTAACATCAAGTACAACTACAGATAAACCTGTGACATCAAGTACAACTACAGATAAACCTATGACATCAGGTACAACTACAGACAAACATGTGACATCAAGTACAACTACAGATAAACCTGTGACATCAAGTACAACTACAGATAAATCTGTGACATCAAGTACAACTACAGACAAACATGTGACATCAGGTACAACTACAGATAAACCTGTGACATCAGGTACAACTACAGATAAAACTGTGACATCAGGTACAACTACAGATAAACCCATGACATCAAGTACAACTACAGATAAACCTGTGACGTCAAGTACAACTACAGATAAACCCATGACATCAAGTACAACTACAGATAAACCCATGACATCAGGTACAACTACAGATAAACCTGAGACATCAGGTACAACTACAGATAAACCCATGACATCAAGTACAACTACAGATAAACCCATGACATCAGGTACAACTACAGATAAAACTGTGACATCAGGTACAACTACAGATAAACCCATGCCACCAAGTACAACTACAGATAAACCCATGACATCAGGTACAACTACAGATAAAACTGTGACGTCAGGTACGACTACAGATAAAACTGTGACATCAGGTACAACTACAGATAAACCTGAGACATCAGGTACAACTACAGATAAACCTGAGACATCAAGTACAACTACAGATAAACCTGAGACATCAGGTACAACTACAGATATACCTGTGACATCAGGTACAACTACAGATAAAACTGTGACATCAGGTACAACTACAGATAAACAGTTGACATCAGGTACAACTACAGATAAACCTGTGACCTCGGATACAACTACAGATAAACCTGAGACATCAGGTACAACTACAGATAAACCTGAGACATCAGGTACAACTACAGATAAAACTGTGACATCAGGTACAACTACAGATAAACCCATGACCTCAGGTACAACTACAGATAAACCCATGACATCAGGTACAACTACATATAAACCCATGACATCAGGTACTACTACAGATAAACCTGAGACATCAGGTACAACCACTGTGACATCAGGTACAACTACAGATAAAACTGTGACCTCAGGTACAACTACAGATAAACCCATGACACCAAGTACAACTACAGATAAACCTGTGACATCAGGTACAACTACAGATAAACCTGTGACATCAGGTACAACTACAGATAAACCTGAGACATCAGGTACAACTACAGATAAACCTGTGACATCAGGTACAACTACAGATAAAACTGTGACATCAGGTACAACTACAGATAAACCCATGACATCAGGTACAACTACAGATAAACCCATGACATCAAGTACAACTACAGATAAACCTGAGACATCAGGTACAACTACAGATAAACCTGTGACATCAGGTACAACTACAGATAAAACTGTGACATCAGGTACAACTACAGATAAACCCATGACATCAGGTACAACTACAGATAAACCCGAGACATCAGGTACAACTACAGATAAACCTGTGACATTAGGTACAACTACAGATAAACCTGAGACATCAGGTACAACTACAGAAAAGACTGTGACATCAGGTACAACTACAGATAAACCTGTGACATCAGGTACAACTACAGATAAACCTGTGACATCAGGTACAACTACAGATAAACCTGAGACATCAAGTACAACCACAGATAAACCTGTGACATCAGGTACAACTACAGAAAAAACTGCGACATCTAGTACAACTACAGATGGACCTGTGACTTCAAGTACACAAACCACTGTGGAGATATCACCCACAGACAGTCCTGGTACGACACTACGTCTTGAAACAGAAAAAACAAAATCAAAGAATGTTTTTCCATGTGAGTGTTTATCATTTTTTATCAAATTTGAGAATTCCTCGATGGTATGCTAATGTCTCAAGTATGATACTGCTGAAAACACTGAAATAGTTTGTTATATCATAGTACCATTGATATACATGTAAATTATTGTATCATTGTATAATCGAATGCTCTTAACATAAAGATTTTCGTTAAAGAATATAATTATACTAGTATTGTAGATAAGATCTCCATAAAAGACCAAATGTTTCAAAATTAATTGAAATATTGAAGTAGTATTTATAATTGTGCATTTATCATGTTATCATATTGCTTTAAAGAGCCACATTTTTTTCAGACGGTGCTGTGATTTCCGCTGGCATTGGACTGGTTCTTATTGTCGCTATTGTGATTACGATTTCTTGCTCGTAAGTTGGATAACCAGTCACCATACTTTCATTACATCATTACATACATTTAACATCAGTAGATCGTTAAGCAGCTGATTAACTGATAGTAACAATGTAGTAATTACGTTTCAGAATTTCTTGAATTTTGTGCAATTTATTTCCAGAGTGTGCCCTTGAGCGCTAAATTCCAATTCAATATTAGTTTAAATATTGAAAATTAACAATCGTGCATATATACTGAGTCTTCATCTTACTGGTTCATATTTTCGCGAAAAGATTTAATTGCTAATGATTCTGAGATTAAACTCTTGAAACATTTCTTCTTCTATTTCTCATTTTCATTCTTCAGCTAATTCTCTTTCTGCTAATTCATCTTTTTCTAATTCTTCCTCCTCTACTGCTTATTCTTCTATTCTTCTCCTGATTATTCGTCTTCTGATAATTCTTCTTTTTCAAATTCTTCCTCCTCTAATTCTTGTTCTTCTATCCTTTTCCTGCTTATTTGTCTTCTTCTAATTCTTTGTATTCTAATATCTTTTCTAAAACTCCTTTTTTTATTCTAATTTTTTATCTAATTATCATTCTTCTTCTTCTTTTGATGATGATGATGATGGATAAAATAGTAATCATCGTTGTACTTCTCATATTTTAGAACGCGAAAGCAAGAATCGTATGGCCTTGGATCTACTTTGCCGTTTAACAATTTCCACGACAAAAACAAACCATTTCCAAACGGCGAAGATGACAGTATAGACAAAAAAGATGAACATTTCGTAGATACTGGTCATGATGATGTAGACCTATCACTTTGGGATAATAAACGAGACAATCCGGAGGATAACGCCACTTCAACGTTTACAAATAAGACTTATACCGCAATTGATGTACCTGAAACTAATGACACTCCAAATGAAGGAGAGACAGGTGTTGATACTAACCAAGACAGTACGAAACAAGATGAAGTAGTTAATGATATGATTGATCTGTTAGCGAATCCTGATTCCTGAAAAACTGAATGAAATATAAGAAAAATATTGTAAAAAATCAGTGTTTTTATTGCATATATTGAGGTAAGCATAATGCTGATATTGGGACTGGATACAAAAAACTTGTCTTCACACGGAAAAGGACTAAGTACTGTTCGAGTTTGCCCGAAAAGACTTACTAGAAGAAAACGGTGCGTTGAATGTATTTTCTGTTTGAAGTTAGTGTATAAATTGTATATATTCTTGTATAAAATGTAATGTGTGCTGTTTAAAACCATGTACGTAGTTAGTTACTAGTATTTACTGAATGTATCATTTAGTGAGCAACGTTTTGCGTAATAATAACATGAATAAAGTTATACAGAAGTGTTGTTAAATTAATGTTTAATGTAGTAAATCTCCTGTAACTACTAGTGACTATTAAGCAAAAAGAACATCCGTTTCATTGGTCAATTTTAGGACCTCTTTCGTATCCATCCAATCAGAAACCGTCTTACAATTTTAACAGAAAGCCACTAGCTCTGATACCTCCGGTCGCTGCAGAACGATATTAGAGTAATACAATGTGCCAAAGAGTGATGGCGTTTCCTAACAGGTGGTCATTAACCTAAAGGTTTGACTGTATTTTCTTAACCCGTTGCTTAACTCATTAGGTAGAGCATTTTGAGTTCTCGCGTATGTACCCTGAGTGCATCTCCGTGACGATGTGATTGAAAACAATGCGCCTATGGCCAATCTTCCTCCGCCACTGATAAATCTTGAAGGAAAATTGGCAGTTACGTGCGGAGAGAACGAGGTGTAATATTGGTACAGAGTCCGGGAAAAAAAATGTTAGTTTAACTTCCCGCAACAGATATACTGTTAAAAACAGACGTAAAATCAGAAAACAATATGATTAAAGATCATAGTCGCTATGATCTCAATTCAATTTACGGTTGGGTATAAAACCTACGCAAACAGGCCAGTCACATTCAAGAATCATTTGACACAACCAGAAATGCTGTATTACCCATCACAACTGAACACCGCCTTCTCCTTACTCCAACGCAACCGACCGACGACCTCCCCACAGTAAACACACAACAGTGGTGAGTGGTTGACTTCAAGTACATCGATTTTACTCAAATCATCACACACTAGCCAAGTTTAACCTTTCGATGACTAGCAGCGTCCAAGCCGTCTCGACGAACTATTAGATTGAAATAAAATCTCGCTCTTCATGACACAAACGGATAGAAACAGAGGTGCTCCGAATGTATTTTGTCATCAATATTATGCGCAATTTAAAACATATTTTGATATTCGAAATACCGATGTCAAAAAATTAAAAACTATGGCAAGTGCCATTTGTCAACAGGTTTCGACGTATGAGCTTCGTGTAGGACTGCAATCAAACAATCGTATCATTATTTTACCAGACATTTGAAACGTAGAACTAACCCGAGGCGGGCGAGTATTTTGTCAGGTATTTGACGGACAGTCATACTTCAATATGCGGACCCAAAGATGTTCATTACACACGTGACACCATTGTGATCATAAATGTCAAAAACGTCATTGTCCATCAGACGATCCTTGTCCATCCATGATCTAATTACTAAGAGACGAAAAAGATATCATAATTAGCATTCATTTGTGAAAAAAGCATGACTGTTTGAGGAAATACATATTACATGTTTTTATTATAGAACAACCGAAAATTGCATTGGTTTATAAATAATAACATCGTTTAGGATTATGGACTAATTTGTCATAATAAACTGGTTATAAATAAATTAAAAGTATATCTAAATCAATCCTATAGATTTGTTCTTAGAAGGAAACTGTGACATTTGTTTTTCAACCAAAATGGTTTCTGTATATGCGCAGGATTGAATTTATGAAGTGATCTAGAAGCGCATTTCGATTTATTTTTAATTGGACGTTTAAATGAATTGAAACCATGTTTAGCAAAATGATGAAATCGTCAGCAATTGTGTTAATTTTGATGGTTCTTTTTGCATACCAAGGTAAGAGATCCATTTATTATACTTAGGTAATTTTCATAATTCTTCTATTATGGACATACATGCACATTGTACATGTATGTATTAAAACAAGGGCCCATTTTTCACAAAACTATTTAAATTAATTATTTTCTTTATTCAAATATTTTATTTCTTGTAATATAAATTTCGCAATTGATTAACCAATGACTCTTAGTACAAGTATATATGTAAACATTGATTGCAATATACTTATTCCACGGAATATATGAAAATGAATTCAGTTAGTTGAAGAACGTGCGATATATAAATAATTAAATGCGTTAACATGCTTATATTCAAACGAGTCTAGAATTTATTGTTATATTATAATTGTTTCAGTTCGTGGTCAAGCCTGTCCGCAGGGTATAGAGGGTGAGTTTTAAAAAGTTTACTATCTAGTTCTTTTTTAATATTCTTTGTCCCCATTTTACGGTGTTCAAGGGGCTGACAGTCTGATGAGAAGTGGAAGTCATGGTTGTGTTTCGAGAATGGCATGCTTATACATGTAACTGTGCCGAATATGTCAAACTAAAACACAATTAATACATCCTTATTCTTCGGTCCATATTTTGTTTGTACCGTAATTATATAGAAAATGCACCGATTGTATTTTTTTAATAGAAAAGGCGCGACACGAATGCATTTGTTGTATCAGCTGTAGAACTCAATAACATCGTTATAGAGGTTGTCAAATATGTCAGTCGAGTTGCAAGGTCTTTCTTTTATTTCACAATGATTGTAATTAGTCTGATGTAAAGATATGGTCTGGGTAAAAAAGTGACTATATACAACGTATTTCAGTGGTTTGATTTATTAATTACACTGAATGAATTAAATTATTCCTTTATACGTTTCAAAAGATAAGAAAATCCAATTCGTATTTTGAAATTCCCACGTAATACGCACACGTATACGTCACGATCTAATCGTTGCGAGTTACCGGGCAAATTAAGACAACTTCTAATTTAAGTGTCACTCAAACATTTATTTATATATTGTATAAATCTGCGAACTATGAAGACAGAGGCTGTAAGAGAGCAATAAAATCGTAGTTACTGTCCGTCCACCTGAAAATATAAGGCAGTATTACATCTATCAACAAACCTAAATAACATCATGATAAAAGCTATTTGTGAGTAAGACTATAGTTGTCTTTTCCTTTGTTTGGTCTTCGTTCACAGGTTTTGCGATATCGCAAAACTTCAAATGGCGACCACCTCAATATTACGATCGCCCTGTTATAACAACCACTTATTTTCGGACCGGCTTCCAACAACTCCCCAGTTATTATATTTGATAATGAGACCACCTCTTTATAACTACCGATTTTTTCGGGTCCCGAAGATGGTCTCATTTTCGAGGTATTACTGTACATGTGTACTGTAACTTCACTAATGAGTAGTGAAAATGAACAGAATTTGTGGGAAAATCCGACAAAAAAAGACCAATTAGTAATTTACTGAAATATTGACACCGTGTTGTCTAACATGATGTTGCATGATAAATTTAGATATAAGACAAGTGATCATTGTGTATTAGGTCATGTATGTGGTCAGAAATAAGATGACCAATTGTCCGAGTAAATGTTCAGTGATCAATCAACGTCCACGTTGACACGCCGTATAACCATGGTGACTGATCAGTCATGCTACATGTATTTATATAATGTATACAAATCAGGTATCTGTTTAGTGTAAAACCTCACTTAGTGACCACTACAGTATTAAGACCACCTCATTATAAAGTCAGCATTATTTTCTGAACGTTTGAATTGTAGCTATTCAAAATTTCCGCCTGATCATGATACCACAGTCAGTATTTTTTTCATTTGGT
The DNA here is from genome assembly GCA_008271625.1 of Lutraria rhynchaena. Classification (NCBI taxonomy): domain Eukaryota; kingdom Metazoa; phylum Mollusca; class Bivalvia; order Venerida; family Mactridae; genus Lutraria; species Lutraria rhynchaena. The sequence continues at coordinate 2,211,387 of VIBL01000040.1, forward strand.
CCCATAGGTACATTGCCCAAAAGCAAATTGGTCTGGTGAATCTTGAGATCGAAAAATAAGAATTGAGCGCAGAAACCAATCTCAATTTTTTTAATCTCATACCCAGAATTTATTTTTAAACTGTCTGATACAGGAAGTTTTATGGTTGTATGTTAAGATGAAGATGTTAAGATTTCCTTCAGAGTATCCACAAGACACAACAAACAATACAAGCTAACCCACCATCTTGAAATAAAATAAAAATAGTGTAAGTTTAATGTAATATAAAATAAACGAATAAAACACCCAGGAAACCTCCACCTACATATTACGACCACCTTGTCAAAACGACCACTTATTTTCGGACCGACTTTCAAAAACTCCTTTAATTCAACTTGATAATGAGACCACTTCAATATTACGACTGATTTTCGGTTCCCCAAGGCTGTCTCATTTTCCAGGTTTTATTAAACCGGAGGTATTAAACCGAAATTCTACCATAAACTACCGAGTTAAAACAATGTCGAATATGACAAATTTGATCATTTTTCTACGCCTAATGCTATCATTCATTAATCATCAATTAATTAACATTGCTAACACATTGAATGACCATACGTACTAAAACATGTGAATCAAAATCGTTATTTCTCATAGAATGATGTTGCTATTTGGATGACCTTAAATACGCCCAATCTATTAACCGTGAGTGACAAAAAAACTGGGAAAAAATGTTTCTAAATTTTAGAAATACTGAAGACAAATTGAATCACATCTATGTAGTCGTCAAAACGACGAAGTCAAAGACACATTATGTACAACTGATTAATACTGAATAAGTTCTGTGTCAGATATATCTATTTATGTATATATTTTTGATATTCTGTGAGAATGAAAACACAACATAACTGATAGAAGAATAATAAAAGTTCCTTCTCTCTGCTCCCTGATTTGTGCTAGATATTTTGCTGCATATCAGATAAAATTAACAAGCGTAGTAGGGAATAACAGCGGTATTTAGATCTTTGATTTCATTTTGAAAAATAATTCTAAATTTCGAAAATTGAATAATAAATATGGCACGCCCTTTCATCTTTTTGTACATACCTGCCCATATAATTAATAATTAATATATTAAAATATTAATTATGATTAATAATGTTGTTTACTGGTTAAGGTAAAGTATCATTCCATGATGTTTATAATTAAACCCATTAATTGGTCATGTTTGTCAATGTAAGTCATTAGGATTGATTATAATTGTTTTTTATTCATGTTGTTCTGTACTATAAATGTAACCCACGTTACTATAACCTTTTTAATCATCAGATACCATGACAGCTATAGCCCTTTGTCAGTTTTTTAAAACAACGTTATACCACATTCATTGTGTATATTTAATATCCTGGTGACTCAATATCATGATAAAACATTATTACATATCATAAAAATGTGAGTAATATTGTTTCAAACAACCGCACTTACTTTGCTCAATAACGCAAAAAAATCCGATTGTTTTAGGCTAGAAAAAAGTCATGTTTCGGGTTACGTGACCAAAAAGTTGGTCGGGAAAAATTTTCTTTCCAATTTCTTCATAAACGTAATTTTCATGAGATTCGTCCACACATATTTTCGTACTTTGGATTTACTAGTTAAAAATTGGTGGATCAGCGCCAAAAAATATCGACCAGATGACCATAAAAACGGCAATACACGTACCTTCTGACCTTATGTACTTAGTGAAGCATCAACTAGAATCATTGTGTTTTTTTCTAGGGTTTGATGTTTTCTTTTACATAAGTCTTTGTTGTTAGGTATCTACACACGACTAATTTCTGTCACAATGTATTAATTGTACTTGAAAAAAGTTCTAGCTGACTTTGAGATCAGTAACGACAAAATTAATATGCGATGAATAGTTATAAAAATGATGATGATGATGATGATGTCGTTATTGTTGATCATGATGACGATGATGACGATATCGTTATTGTTGATCATGATGATGATGATGATGTCGTTATTGTTGATCATGATGACGATGACAATGATGTTGTTATTGTTGATCATGATGACGATGATAATGATGTCGTTATTGTTGATCATGATGATGATGATAATATCGTTATTGTTGATCATGATGATAATGATGTCGTTATTGTTGATCATGACGATGATAATGATATCGTTATTGTTGATCATGATGACGATGATAATGATGTCGTTATTGTTGATGATGATGACGATGATAATGATGTCGTTATTGTTGATCATGATGATGATGATGATGTCGTTATTGTTGATCATGATGATGATGATGTCGTTATTGTTGATCATGATGATGATGATGATGATGTCGTTATTGTTGATCATGATGACGACGATGATGATAATGATATCGTTATTGTTGATCATGATGACGATGATGATGATAATGATGATGTTGATGTTGATGTTGGCAAAAATAAAGATATTTGACTATGTAAAGGATGTGACAGGTACAGATATAATACGTAAAAATAAAATATAATTTATGTACACCTTAGTCAAAACATGGTGCTCATGATAGTATTATACAGTATACATTTTCTATAACTATTCGTGCTTAAAAGGGGAATATATTGATACAAAGGAAATTTTAACTTATTTGCATATTTAACTTTTCATTCCGTTATTTCAGGGGGGGGGGGGAGTATAAAGATCGGTGATGTCATATTAAATTATGTTAAGTTGATTTAAAAGAAACTTCGTGTCGCCCGTATAAATCGATAGAGATACTAAGAGCGCATGAAGTACAATGTTGATGTGATATTCGCGTACACTTATGATAATTACACGAGTTCATGAATAGTTTGATGGTGAAAAAGTGTCAACTATTGATACAGTCTAGATACACTATTGCATAGTTGACCTTCTTTTACTTTTTCTTGGAGACATTGAATAAATTACTTTAAAGAGGAGGCATTAAAATCGCAAATATATGGATTTGTGTATTAAACTATTAATTCATCTTTTTCAAAAAGAGTTTTCTTTCAAAAAGGTTTTCAATTCATATTCATGAAATACATGTAGTTTGAAAATCGTTCAGCGAGCCGCTTGTTTTTCTGTAAACTTCCTGAAAGTCAGCGATGCTTTGACAAAATAACTTAGCGCGTAACTCTGAAATGGCAAACGATCAATGCCCATTAAAAGTGAATCTGTCTTTCTGGTTCCGAATCGATTGATATCATTCGTGTTTAATTGTGAACAGTGATCATAAAACGAATAGCTTGCATGGACGGTAGACATTATATATAAGTAAATTATGCCGGCCCATGACAGTTATAGTATTTTTGTGATCATGAACTTTGACCATATAATACAAATGCTTTACTATGTTCATACACTGAGACTGACATAATAAGAATAAACCGCTGTATTAATCATATCAACATTTATTCAAGCTTTGAAAAATGATTTTGTTTTTCCCAAAATAAGTTTGTAACCGGACATTTCGTTGATTAGTACATCGGCGATTCAAGAAAGACTGTCTTGACTATGAGCCAACAGGAGTTTTGGCAGCAAATGCCAGGCCTTGTATTGTACGAATTGTTTAAATACTATACGTAAAAGTCACCAGTATTTATATACTTCCCACGCGCTCGTCAAAAAAGACCCGTATGATTACAAATATGTATTTATAAGTAATATGGTATGGTTAGTTTACCAAATTTAAAATGCTTTAGACATGTCGCTCTTCTTGGAACAGTAAGATTATAAGAGATCGGATAGTATTCCCTTTTCCACATCACAATGATCAACATGGGGAGACCCTTGATCATGAATAAGGCCGTTCACCAACTGTTCATAGCTACTCATGTTATCTACGAATTTATATCGTTTTCCATACAAAACAAAAAACTATTTGTAAGGTTTTCGGTGTGCAGTGCCCTCGACTGATTTTCAAAATTGACGAAGATTGCAAAATTTGTCCCTAATTAAAAAGTATAGCATTGATATGAAGACTCCTTTGGGACTGAATGAAACGGTCTTTACAATAAGGTGGACTCATTATCAAGTTGAACTACATACGAAATATTGAAAACCGGTCAAAAATAATTGGACGTTATTATGAGGTAGTCTCTAAATGAAGTTATACTGTATATCTGACAGTTATTCTATGTTTTGTCTATTTCAGCCGCTCATATGTGCGTGCCAGGGATTTACACCAGTGACCGAGTTTTTATTGACACTACGACATTCAACACATTTCTGGACAATTGTACTTGTTCCTTTACAACCACGTCTAATGTATTAAAGCTTGTAACTTACATGGCTCCGAACTACCCGCAATGCAACTCTGCTTTAAGGTTAGTCATGTGATCATTTTTATTTTTATTTTTAATAGTTTTATTTCTTCATAATTTCGGTTTTGATCCGTACATTTTTATCTTGATTTGACATGTGTGAATCGATATTAGGTCACTAATCGGTTTGAATATAAACACATTCCTCGTTATTAATCGTTCAGCTAAAATATTTTTAAAGTTAATAAACTCTTTGGTTGCATACAGCAGCGTCAAACTCATTTAATGGTAAACACTATTTGCTGATTTCTTAAAATCGCCCCTTTTCAGGGCTCAAGCCTTGCTACCACAATCAGTCTTTTGAGACCACTTTTTGCAAATGGCCATTCCTAAAGATGGCCGTGGTCGAGTGGTTATGGTCCCTGACATATAATCACCAGTCCCTCACCTCTGTGGGTTCGAATACCAAATTTCAAATGTGAGGACGCTGTCCAGCTAGCTTAGGGGAGGTCGATGATACTACCCAGGTGTAAGCCTGGGGTCTTCCTCCACTGTTAAAACTGGAAAGTTACCAAATGACCCAGGGTGTTGGTGCGACATTAAACCCAAGTGAAAAAAAGATTATCTTTATTCTGAGGCGAGAATAAAACGCTACGTTAAAACTGGAAATACGTCCTCTGTTTAATGGCTTGATAACTCCGAACATGTAGCCTTAAGTTATAAGACTGAATGTAATTCGCTGAACGTTTGTCTTATTTTAGGATACAGTCTGATTCCGGAAACAACATGCGTTTTGAGTGCTTGGTTTCCGGTACATACTTGGACACTAGCATCTATAAGTCCGGCCAAGCGACCTTTGAGAAATATTCTGAATACTATGACAATAATTATTGTCTGATGCTGGAAGTGGCTGGCCGTAAGTATCTTAATCCAAGACGGTGTACTTTCCAATAACCAATTATTAATTACTGGGACAACGACATTCTCATCTCTCTGAATGCAATGAACATTCTTTTGATTACTTGTAACACTCGTTGTAAGGTTTATACGTATTTAAATGCATTTATTTGTTCAAATACTTATCAAAGACATAAAACTATTCCAACACAGTTCTTGATGTATAAAAATGCCATTGTTATCAACCTTTACAGAAAAAAAATATTGATACAATACCTACTACCGCGTTTTTACTGACATGCCTTAATTTTCATAATTCGAAAAATATCATTATTTTCACAAATACCTTTATTTCAGAACCTACAGATTCGATAACTGTAACATGCACTGCCGACATTCCCGCAGAATATCTTGAAACAAGTACTGCTCAAACATCATCACATATTGACTACGGCTTTGACGAAGTCACAACTACCACATCCGAAGTACTTCCATTTAATGATGTCACTACCGATGCTACCGGTTATGCACCTGAAATGACAACATTACCACAGAATAACCAATCCGACGTGATACTTGATAACATAACTGAAACAGTTATGCCTACATCTGAAACACTATTGGTTAATACGACAGAAAACAATACTTACACTACAACCACTGACAGTGCTGTTGAAACTACAACTGAATCGAAAGCAAATCAAGCAACTACGACAGATTCTCAAATGCAAACAACTGAACAAGTCATAGAAGTACAAACTAACGATACAATAATGACCGTGGATTCCATTGATACAATTATGACAACAAATGGGTCTGTAGTAGCCGTGGATCCTATTGATACAAATATGACAATAAATGCGTCTGTAGTAGTCGTGGATCCTATTGGTACAAATATGACAATAAATGGATCTGTTGTAGCCGTAGATCCTATTGATACAGATATGACAACAAATGTGCCTGTAGTAGCCGATGATATAAATGGACAAGCCACAACAACAAGCGTGAGTTTAGAAATACAAACAACAACTCAATTAACATCAATATCTACAACAATCGATAATGTAAGTAAAGCTCTGAACGATGTGACGATTGAAAGTCAATCTACTGTCAGTCCACAGGTCGAGGTTAACAACACAATGTCAGATCAAACAACAATTCAAAATATGGTTGTTGATTCAAAACTTGATAAACATACAAGTACTTATGTGTCCATGGAAACGACGAACCTTGCAAATGTCAATACATCTTTAAATGTTGATGAGTATATATCCGACATATCGCCATTACAAACAGAAAATTTTGTTGACACGTCGTCTAATTCATCAGGAAATGCGAATAATTATACAATCTCCTTTGATAACTTGATGAGATCAGCAGCTATTAACAATGAAGGCAACGCAACAGACAATTTTACAGCAGCCACAGACATGCTATCGGCTAATGAAAGTGTTTCAGACTCCATCAATATTCTTGGGGATACGCAAACAAATAGTACTAACATTGTCACTGCAATGGTAACCGGTACAGTTTTATTCAACTCCAGTGGAGATAATTCGTCTAAAACAATTAAGACGATAGACACTGTACGGCAAGAAATTTTAGCTGATGGTATGAGCCGTAAAGACCCACAGCTAAGACAAACTACATCTGAATACGATATTACTTTTATGTCCAACCTTTCGGATAACCCTTCTCCAAACGAAGCGATTGAATTTTCCTCACCATCTCCGCTTTTCAATGGCAATATGGAAAGAGTACCAATAACTCCACCAACCGACATATCTAATTCATTGATCATGATACCTAAGTACGTTGAAGTAAATGAAAACAGTACAGAAAATGTTAACAGCACTGCTAATCAGACAACAGATTATGTTCTTAATTTCCCTGGCATGGATACATTAACAGAATCAGAAACTGCTAATATTACGTTTACTAATAACGTTATATTAGAAACTTCACCGTTTACAGCTAATGAGCCACGAGTGGTGACTGAAAATTCTGAGCCTATTCTTCCAATCGAAAATATAACAAACGGGGTATTTGAAAATATTCAAACCAACACAGAGGGACTTTCTTTTGATACACAAAATGGCTCACAAAACGCATCTACAGTCGATCCAATCATCGATGCAAATTCATCTAGTATCTTTACTAACGCTCCACTTCTGTCCAAAAGCAATGCAGCAAACTCGTTTACAGAGGACACTAAATCAGGTTTTGATAGTTTACAAGGCTTCGTCACAGGTCAGACGCCAGTAAATGGAAATGGCTTTACGACAACAGAAAATATCAAATTGTCATCTAATACTGTCAGTACCACACAAGCAGTTAAATACTTTCAGGATCCAATGTCATCTGAACCTATATCATCCTTCGACATGCATAACAACCTACATGATACAATAATGCCGACATTTTCTAAGCAACTAGAAGTCACAAATAGTGGACATCAGGAAGTTACAAGTGCCACAACTCCAACAGAGAGTTACTTTCCAACAAACGAAGGTATCAATGAGCCAATTGTAAATTTCGTTTCAACTGAATCTACAAAGTCTGTAAATTACATGCCGAGTAGTCAACCTGAAACTGCAGATCAAATTTCGTTTGTTGAACCGTCAAAAAGCATCCATCTGTCTGAATACATGAACAGCAATCTGTCAGATGCAAGTATGGAACAAAACATAACCGAATTTGATTTCGTTGGAAATCCAGTTGAAAATATTACGACAGACGGGCCTACGATAACTGATCAAATGCCAATTGTTGAGCCGTCAAAACAAATTCATATCTCCGATTATTTAAAGAGTAATGTGTCAAGTATGGAACAAAATAGTACTGTTTTTGATGTCATTAGAAATCAATCTGAAACTATAACCACAGATGGGGCTAAGACCTCTGATCAAATATCAATCGTTGAACCATCGAAAAGTATTCATGTCTCTGATTATTGGACCAGTAATCTGCCAGATGCAAATATAGAACAAAATGCCACCGGCTTCGATGTGCTTAATAATCAAACGGAAAGCGCACCCAACACAGGGTCAATGACAGCTGATAAAATATCAGTTGCAGAAACATCAAAAACAATCCACCTCTCTGATTATTTGAACAGTAACGTGTCGGATTCGAGTATGGAACAAAATAACACCGCGTTAGATGTCATTGGAAATCTAGTTGAAACTATAACCACAGATGGGACTAAGACTTCTGATCAAATATCAATCGTTGAACCATCGAAAAGTGTGCATTTCTCTGAATACTGGAACAGTAATACGCCAGATTCAAACCTAAATCAAAATCTGTCAGATATTGGTGTCCAAGAAAATCCAACTGAAACCACCGATGGCACAATGACTGCTGATCAAATTTCGTTTGTAGAACCGTCAAAAAGCATCCATATATCTGAGTATTTGAATAGTAATTTGTCAGATTCAAATCTCGAACAAAATGTAACAGACATCGATGTGCAAGGAAATAACGTTTACGATAAGGCAATGATCGCAGATCAAATTTCATTTGTCGAACCGTCAAAAAGAATTCATATCTCTGAATATTTGAATAGTAATCTGTCAGATTCAAATGTGGAACAAAACATAACAGACAATGACATTCAAGGAAATAACATTTACGATAAGGCAATGACTGCAGATCAAATTTCGTTTGTCGAACCGTCAAAAAGAATTCATATCTCTGAATATTTGAACAGTAACTTGTCAGATTCAAATGTTGAACAAAACATAACAGACAATGACATTCAAGGAAATAACATTTACGATAAGGCAATGACTGCAGATGAAATATCGATAGTCGAACCGTCAAAAAGAATTCATATCTCTGAATATTTAAACAATAATTTTTCAGATTCAAACCTGGAACAAAATATCACTAGTATTGATATCCAGGGAGATCAATTTGAAACTGTGACCAACGCAGAGAGTTTTGCTGCGGATAAAGTATCTATTGTTGAACCATCGAGGTCAATTCATGTGTCTGAATATTTAAACAATAATCTATCAGATTCAAATATGGAAAATGCCACAGCCGATGCTTTGCAAGCTGACACCATGTTAGAAGAGTCCAAACATTTATCAAATACTGAGCAATTTGGCTTCGTAGACTCAACGCTCACATCCTCAGCAATGCCAACTGTTAATGAAATAGCGTTTACCACCACAAGTCGAGCGTATAAATACGATGCTACAACTTCCATGGAAAGTACCACAATTGGACAGAAAGAAAGTAGCGCGGGGACTACAGCATCAGCTATTTATGATGCGGGTGCTGTTACTTCTGGTACATTTGACATGTTACCTAAAGCATCTACTGTTGATACTGAAGCATCCTCGTCATCAGTTGCGGCAATCATCGACGCAACCACAGTATCACTAACTGATAAATTCTTATCCACAGATAGTTCCTATAGTGGCACCACCTTCTCAGAATTAACAAAGGAAACATCCACAGTTGGTGCTGATTTAAACGTTCCTCCAATGCCTAACATAATATCTGAAGAAATTGTGCCCGAACAAAGCATTCCAAATGAATCAGTTATGCCAACAGTAAATACAAATTACATTGATAACATACATGCGTCAAATGCAGCTGAAGTTTTCTCAAGTATAGAAAATCTTGCTATAAATGGAACCGATGGTGTTACTTATCATGAAGCATCGACACATGTCTCAGATACAGCAACCCCAGTGGATAACGAATCTCATTCAAATATGATTAAGTCGGCAGTAGATATATTATCAGAAATTGAAAAACAAGTTTTAACCGACGCTAAGACTTTTTCACCTGAAGTTGATGTGAAAGCAGCCTTTGAACAAACTACTGGAGGCGTTGTACCTACATTAGGATTGGAATCAACGTCTGCTTCTGTGACAACAATTAGCACTGATACCATTTCTTCATCTACATCCAGCAAACCAACTGTACCAACTGGCGACTTGGTTGAACCAATTGAAGTTAAAGACATGGACAAATCAGCTAAAGAAACACCAAGTTCAAAACCCTCCACATTGCCTGAAATTATAGCTGTCACTGATAGTGCATTTGATAAAGCATCGACAACCCCAAGACGAAGTTTCAACATTGTTGAAGAAACGATGGTGATTACTGAAAGTCCCAGACCTGTTGAAACTGGAACACGCAAAGTTAGCGACAAAGAAATGAATGTTTCATTTGACAAAGAGAGCAAAGGACTACCGATAGACACAAACAACAACACATATAGTAAGTATTCAAATAATTCTTTATCTATACATCCGTCCAAGTTAATTCTAGCACTAGCATAATATAACATAAACCTTCAAATTAGGTTTTTTCAATACAATAATTAATTGTTATGATAATCTCCTTTATGTTTTATTGTAAACATCATTGGGTTATGGAAAGCTGATGCATCAAGTGTTATGTCCATCAAGATCCATTCTAGCATAAGAGTTTACTAGTCAGATCAAGATGGAATGTATAATTTTGCGTATCTTTAAATATCTGTTCATTTGGTAGTAAGGCCTTTCAAAACCACTTTAATTCCGCGACTGTAACAAAGAATCAGTTTCCCTAAACACCTGGAGTCATAATCATAGCAATCGAATTCGGTATCAGGAAATTGTGCATAGCTTTTGGTCTAATCAAATACTTATATGATCTATTATGTCAATAAATGTGTGCCTAATAGTGACTTTGGAGGCCTTTATATACAAGGGACTGTTAATACAAGGTTGACGACTACAATTACTGTGTAATATAACATGCTTCGTTTTATTAGCAGTTGAATTAACATGAAAGCGTGTTATTATTTTTTTTCAGTCATCGTGGTCGGCATAATCGCTGGGTTAGTCGTCCTTGCTACTGTAATTGGAATAGTTTGTCATAACAAACGAAAAAGGTACGTAAGAGTAAATGATCTACCTCGATCGATGCTATCTAAATAATGTCTTGTCATGTTTTGAAAAAAAAAAGATATAATGAGTTGTTAAGCACGATAATATGACAATTGATATATTTAATACAAAATAAAAAATTGGCAATTTCAACTTTTTATTTTTGTTCTTTGGCCGAATTCACGCCTGTATTGCGGTAGATTTATTAACTTCTGTCATATGACGATGTTCATGACATTTTTACAAAATGTGCTGTATCAAATCTGGTCAATACGTGTTCACACATGTTATATTTCTGGTTACAGACGATCAGAGAAAGTAAACATAAGTGGAAACGGAATGGATCCGGCGAGTCATCAAAACAGAGCTTATGATAGTGAAGCTAATGACCCAGAGCAGGGAACCAGTGTTGTAGAAAATAATCCCCAAAGTAGTCCGTCAAATGGCGAACAAAATGACATGTCTTCAAAAGCGCAAGAATATTAAGGCTTTTATCGTGCTAATGTGTTTTTTTTCTCTTCTCCGTGCGCATGATCATTACAATTTATACCTGAAAATGAAAAGGCATGACATTGGGATCAGTGACTATATGCCAGTTTTTCTTTGCGAGACGCCGGAATGCAACTTTTCTAGATGACACACAAATGACTTTCACTGAACATTCCCTGCTGACGTTTGTGGTGTGAATGTTGCGGGCTGTATGAAGAATATCTGGTCCCAAGTATACTCCTAAATAGTGATGTCCAACTCCTATGTTGAGTCATGTTTCATGCAACTTTTTAAAGTGCTACGGCAGATATAAATGTCTTGTTATTTGTATGTTATAATGTTCGTGTTTGTATTCTTCAAAGGGCGTACTTTAAGAATGTTACTAGATACTAATGAACTTTCCTATTCGTCTAATTACCCGCTGTCAAAACAGTGCACTTGTCGTGTTCAAAATCTCTATTTTTTTTCTCTGAGGTGGCATCGAGCATACAAAATTCGTATGTGGAACGATGTTTTACTATCCACGTCAAGGTTAAAAATTGGTTAATATGTGTATGAATAAGTGATTGTATGCCTGCATTCACCGATTATAAATGCATAGAATGTCCCGATAACGTATGGATGAAATAAAATGCGCCTTTTATTAGCGTGTATGCCATAAATACATTTTTTATCGCTGTGGAGTATTGAAACAACGTCTCGATCGATCGACTTCCAGGTCCGGTTGGGCCGACTAATCACAATTTCTGTGTGAAATGATTTTTGTCAAATGTTAATAAATCTATTCATAATGAAACATAAAAACTACTGCTTTTTAGAATGAAGAAATTATTTGCAAAAAGGGCAAATTGTATTCGCTCATATAAAAATACATATGTATACAGTCGACTCTCATTATCTCGATATCGTCGGGACCGTCAGAATTAAGTCGAGATATCAGTTTGTCGAGATATCAGTAGTTTGGGTATTTTTGTTGTTTTCCTAAAATTCAGCAATAGGATCATTCCTTTGTTTTTCTTGTAGCTAATATCCTCGCTGGTTGATTAAAAACGACTAACATTGAACATGGCATAAATATATTTCGGTATTTTGCTCCATGTGAGTTGTATTCATTATTTTTGGTCGTAAATACCTTATTGTTCCGGGATAGGCTTTCATATAGAACACTTAATGTAAAGGGGGGGGGTTACTCTGCAGTGCTTGAACACCAGAAAAATTACACTTCGTGAGAACTGCAAATGGTTAAAAACAACTAAAACTGAAAACATGACACTTAGTCAATTTGATATTTTTATTTCAATATACATTTTAAAACGTAAAACAAGCACAATATTACAACTTTATATAGATAAATACACAGACAGTGACAATTCAGAAGCCATAATCGTTCTCTTTCTATTAGAAATATTAAAGAATGAAAATCAGAACTCTATTTATACATATGGTAAAATTGCTCAATTTTTGACACGAATTAAATGACATTTTAATTGCATAAACACTTTTGTTTATTCGTCTTGGGTATGTAAACAAACAAACGTTGAGTAATTAACGACACTCGTTTATAGCGTCAGTTTGCAACACCAATTAGTAGAGAGTGATTATCGGCGCGTGGTGTTATTCACACCTCCCGCGGTCGCCACTGATAATTTCTCGAGTCGAGATAAACTGTGAAATCATATAGCAAATTAGAAGTTTGGGACTTAGATTTTCAAGTCGACATACCGGAATTGTCGTGATAAAAAGATCGACATAAACATCCATTTTTATTATGGATAGAGAAGGAATAATTTTGGGACCTAACAAATCTTGTCGAGATAACGGAAAATCGACATATGAGGAGTCTAGATAACGAGAGTCGACTGTATAAGATATTCGGAATGTGAACAATCGTAATGGATGGAATGAGAGACGATTTTCATTGTTATAACCATGTACGAGAATCGGACTGTCTCTCCTAAATTTTCCTTTTTTGTCTGAGAACTTGAAATCGTGGGTTAATGAAAGTATGAACTCCATATTTATACAATTCATATTTCACAATTTTAGAAAACAATATGTGAAAATCAAATATTCATTATCGTTCTAAATTCGTTCATTGTTTTATATTGACGTGTTTCATAATGTTTGTCATGTACGTTGTTTTAATTTATTATAAATAAATAAATTTTATGCATAAATCCAAGAATTGAGTTGTATATGTTTGTTTGGTTCAATTTGTAGTTTAGGCAGAATGAGTACATATGCTGAACATATGTTTATCGTTAGGAAATAGATACGATTTGTTAAAATCGTGCTCATTTGCAAATAAATTATATTAAAATCACAATTATGGATGGACATGCTGTACGGGGGGAGGGGGGGGGCTACACGATTTTTACGGATTGTCGTGTAATTCTAAATGTTTAATACACTAATGAAATGAAATTAAAGACTTCAAGCCGAACCCGCAACTGTTTAATGGATCGTTTTTATGTGTATGTGAAAAGCGGTTAAAGTGAGCACAGACTTGAATTTAAGCAATAACAGTTCGCTTGGATTTTTTAAAAATACTTCGCATTTATGAGTACAGTTTCCCCCAAAATAACATAAAAAGTGGTCAATATCCCACAGCGTACTGAAAATAACTACAAAGGTATGTACTAATACTATGATGGATGAAAAAACACACAGAGTGAAAAACATCGCCTACAGCAATTAGTACTGTCAATATAGTTGTATCGAACGTTATGCATATTTCTGTTTTGTACTTGTCAATTATTTTGGCCATTTTCGGACACGTTTTGACCATTTTATAGCCATTTTGTTGACATGCGTGTCAACTGCCTGTCTAAATTGTCCTTCACACCCACAGTTGATCTGTTTTTTTTAAATGTTTCATTTCATACATCAATACTATTGATGTAAATGCATGCAATGCTCTCCTGACAACATCCCATTATAATATATGAAGTTGATTAATTTACTATATTGCTAATGTTTGTAATAAAAAATACTGCATTTGTCACTTACACCACACGCAACATAAAAACCACCATGTTTAGATATTGTTTCAAAGGCGAACGCACATTTTTTTTCAATTTCTGTGGTTAACAAATAAAGTTTGCTCAAGGTTATAACTCAGTATTTTAGTATTTCACTTATGGATTTTAATTTGCCTGTGCACTTTCTCTAAAATACACCATAACTCAATGCTATCTTCAATTGGATCGATACTTTTGTCTATTTTTTTTTGTCGTGAAACATATTTGAAACATGAATGACATCAATGCAGGTACGTATCCTGGTGATACGATACGGTGCGATTATCGGAACATACCGTGATAAACCGGACCACTGGAACAAAGGCATAAAATAATTATATAAAATCAGTTTATCGGCAGTTTTAACCTGGATTTATACAACCAACCAAATAGATATAAACCAAAGACAAAATCTAGTTTCACAATGTGTTTATTTTGCAATAAATATTAGATTTACAAAAGAAAAAAAAATATCTAAAAGAAATAATTCGTGTTTTACTCAACAGTATAAGCACTTTCAATGAATAAATAAATAATACCATATCATGCAGACAAATAGGAAAGTTACGAACACAAATTAGCAAAACCACTTCAATGTTCGAGGGGAAAAGCGTGAATCAAACATTTTTGCTGTTGCAAATGTTATCTGTTACCACTGTGGTCCTATATAGCTTTGCTTTTCAGTAAGCTATGAATTGTAAGTATTTTATCACGATTGAAACACGATTTTTATCACAAGATCCTCGTTTTGAATAACATAATTGTTTCAGAAAAATCAAATCTTATACAGTGGAAACCTTCTAAACCGGCCGAGTCCGGGATTAGGTTATTTGGCCGGTTTAGAGTGGGATGCCAGTTTAGAGGGGATTTTTGAATGATATAGTAATGAAGTCTGGACAGGAACATTTGGCCGATTTAGAGGGGAAATCGGTTTATAGAGGAACCGGTTTAGAGGGTTTCCACTGTATTAACATTTGTATTTTAAAGTTCATTTTACTCATAATAGGCACCGAAGATTAAGGCTATGACAAACAAATCCTTATTGGTAAAAGTAACGCAAGATGAATTATCCGTTTTGTCATCCCAAACGCAGCGACTGGCTACTTCTACTCCCTGGTCTGCGTTTTGTCCCACAATCACATTGACTGAAATTTTGTGGCGAGGAAAGTTCAATTCTTTTACTTTATCTTTAATCCGCTCTGCAATCAAGCAAGTGAGTTGACTTGACGTATCATGGTCGTATTTTTGATCTCCGAATTCACCTTGCAGCATTTCTAAAACCGTGTTACGTACCTTGGACGGTGAAAATCCAGACCCGTCGTCCGGCTTCATTTTGTACGTGTTCTCTTTTTTAACGACAGGTTTTATCATGTCCGCGGAAATGTCCGACTTGGCACGCATTGAGATCGTCATCCGACGCATATTTCCGAGCGTTTTCATTTGGTTTTGAAGGCCAGTAAATTTAGATTGCCGACGACCCGAATCCGCCGGGACTTTTAAGCCTCCCGCCGGCTCTTTATTGATTGATTCTTTCCGGTTTTTCCATGCTGTGAAAACTTCATCACTAGAATTCTTAGAAGAAACCTGTAAGAATATAATACACATATATACATGTACTTACAACATTTTCAAAGCTCACTAAGAGACTATTTTAACACGTAGATCACCTCGTTATAAAGGCCGCTTATTTTGGACTGGTACCGTTTTTTTTTTCACTATTTTATCTTAACTATGAGACCACCTCAATATTAAAACCGTTTAGTTGTCGCTAAGTTGGTCTTAATATTGAAATATTTAGTATTTGCCGTGCCGGATATATCTCTGGTAGGAAATATGACATTCAAAAAAAAATTGTATCCTAATGGTAAAACTGTCATAGCAATATATATATACAAAAAATCCGTCTTAATAGTGAAGTATAAAGGAAATACAGAAACTGAAAACCGGTACATTGTAGTTATAATAAGGCGGTTTTGATATTGAAGTGGTCATTTAGTTAGGTTTTACTCTGATCTATTTCTGTTCCGTAATATATACTATTATTTAGAACGACCCTGCTATTTACAACATGTAGTAAGCTCCCTACAGGTAGAGACAATTTATGCCATGTAAACTAAATTCACGACAGGTAGATACAATTTATGTCATGTAAACTAAATCCACTACAGGTAGAGACAATTTATGCCATGTAAACTAAATTCACGACAGGTAGATACAATTTATGTCATGTAAACTAAATCCACTACAGGTAGAGACAATTTATGCCATGTAAACTAAATTCACGACAGGTAGATACAATTTATGTCATGTAAACTAAATCCACTACAGGTAGAGACAATTTATGCCATGTAAACTAAATCCACTACAGGTAGAGACAATTTATGTCATGTAAACTAAATCCACTACAGGTAGAGACAATTTATGCCATGTAAACTAAATTCACGACAGGAAGATACAATTTATGTCATGTAAACTAAATCCACTACAGGTAGAGACAATTTATGTCATGTAAACTAAATCCACTACAGGTAGAGACAATTTATGTCATGTAAACTAAATCCACTACAGGTAGAGACAATTTATGTCACGTAAACTAAATCCACCTTAGATAGAGAAAATTTGCATCCTGTGTGTGCTGTTAATTTTACATCTGTACCCGAACGTATAATCACTTTGGTTAAATTTTAAATTTAATTTTCGACACAGGTTCTAGACCAAAAATGTAAATGCTTATGGTTCGATTAACGTTTTTTTACATTATATAGTATTATGAAACTGATTAAAACTTGATCTAACTCATCTCCGCTCGAAAGTTTCGCCATGACAGTTTGCATCACCAATATGTTCGAACCCAAGTTGAACCAACGAAAAAATAGTTTATCGGAATTCAAGAGGGTTTTAGGACTGCTGTAGTTTGTTTGGTACAAGTCTTAATAGTGATCTGACACTCAACGTCGTCCCTATGATGTAGTCTTCCATTATAAGACTACTTTTGTTTTTATTCGATGAAAGACGGTGCGTTATGGTATTGTTAATGTATGTATTTCTTTAACTGATTGTTATAGAATGTTGTTGAACACTGATAGGAAAACCTAAAGAATAAAATCCACTTTCAGACTATTAAATATCACGTACATGTTAGACACAACACCAAGTCATTTTTAGAGGGACTATATTCACAGCGGTAAAAAGGTGGACTTCCAGCGATGGTTTCTTCTGGCGAACGTGTACAGGGTACAATGTAAAATAACGTATTCGATCGGGGTGTGCCGAACGTTAACTTCAGCTATCAACGATGATTTTGTCATATTCATTTATTTATTTTAATGTGTTACTAAGTAATTATAAAATTGTATCAATACTTACAGTTTTAATCGCTGTATCTGTAGGCGTAGCCATTACTTTTCGTCACTCGTAACTGAAATTATAGAATAAAAAATTCTTATAGGATGAAAAAAGCGTTTTTACAGGTTTTAATCCTGTTTTCAACTGTTCTTTTTCAACTGTTACTGCAAGTAACTACTACAGTGGAAACCCACTAAACCGGTTTCTCTATAAACCGGTTTCCCCTTTATATCGACCAAATGTTCTGATCCCGACTTCATTACTATATAATTCAACACTAGCATCTCCTCTAAACCTGCTAAATGACCTGGTCCTGGGCTTGACCAGTTAAGAGTGGTTCCACTGTAGTATTTTACTTCTAATCATGAATCACTCGTATTACTGGCGGAGGACGAATGACCTTTGACATAATGCATTCAATTAAATCGTCACTGAGAATAGAATAGAATAGAATAGAATAGAATAGAATAGAATAGAACAGAACAATGAAGAATAAAAATATAATAATGAGAACTCATGAAAGGTGTTCCGTATAACTCTCTTTCCATAGATAAGTGGACGTGGTATTAGAATGAGATATTGAGAATGGTTGATAGTAAAATCTGAGCATTCTTGTTAATGAGAATTACATTTATTTATCACTATACGAATGATAAAATCAATCTATATCGTGCTGTGAAGGTATCATTCAAAACAGCTTAATTGAAGGCTTATTAATATTTTAAGTCCTGATGGTGCAAACTACTGTCTCACTCAATATTGCCGAACACAAAAGCAAACTCAGGACCAAGAGTTTTGTTCCCTTTAGGGAATTTCTGGACTCGAAAGGTGCGGTTTTCGAAAGTTGCAATGTATTTGATAGACAACGGTTACGAGAGATTTGTTTGTTTGGCTTTTTTTATGTGACTTATTATCACTGGAGTTAAACGCCGTTTTCCACAAATTTTGTTGTATACGGCGACTGGTTCACCTAACCAGTTTTCCTGGACTGTATTCTAACTAGCACTAACTTACTCTTCACAAGATGCTGGCAACTTCTCCACATATGGGGGAAAATCGATATTTTTATCAAATTTTTATAGAAGGTTATAACCTGCCGCGACCAGGAATCGAAGCCGGATCTCCGGGTTACAAGTCCAGCGCACTAACTACTTTACCACGGCCGCGGCCGCGGCCAATCTATCTAGAGTATATCATGAATATGTAAAGGGTAGCATGTGTACAGTGGATAACTCGGACAAAGGCTTAATCAGATTTAAAAAAAAGATTTAGATGGTGTTGCTGCGGAGATGCCGGGTCTAAAATGCACGGAACAGGCAGTACAATACCAAAACGTACTAAAAAAGTTTTAGTCAAGGACTAGTTGCGGGTTCGAATAAATTGAAGTTACATTTGTCATTGGGATCAAAGTGATATAATTATGATCTTATTTCGGACAGATCATGTTGGTCAAACATACATAAATCAATTTTAAGCTTGGATTTATACATAAAGGAAAAAGTACCCCATTGCTTGATTGATCCGACTTAATTATTAAGAAGTATTAAGTGGTGAATGAAACAAAATATATATAATGACCACCCAAAGTCCAATATTAAACAGTTCTAATATCGAGGTGGTCTTATTGCAAAGTTAAAATGTAGAACATGAAAAAAAACCTTTCCGAAAATAAACGGTCGTTATATTAAAGCACTTTAAATACTGAGTGGGTCATTAATTAAGTTTTTATTATATTTTTTTTCAATAAACAATTTCAGTGCTTTTAAGGAACAAGGCTTTAGTTTTTTTTCTTTTAAAGTATAGTAAATACTTTCATTTGAAACTGTAAAAAAATTAAACTAAAATATATCAATCATATGTTATTGCTGTGTTTATAACTAATTTCAAAAAAGAAGCCAAAAAAAGAAATGTTTTAAATAATAAAGAATTTTGGGTGGTATGTAATCGAACGCGAGATCTCTTGATATAATCCCGGGTCACGCGGTTTCCAAATAATTGAATTTTGACAATTTTTTAGAACACGATGTGTATTTGAAATACTATTATTTTCAGTTATTTTGTAAAATTTCAGAATATCCCGACAATCTCGTTTGAGCAATCTGATAATCTTTACTTATGCACCTTTTTTTTAAAAATGTTAAAAAAACCTAGACATGATTACGGTAAGTGTTGCAAAACCATATAAACCTGCCAATGTGTTGTAATCCATTAAGATTTTCATGTAATTTAATGTATTCCAGAAATATTATCCATATATTGATATCAATATGCCGTAAAATTGACTTACCTTATTTCAAATTACTAATTAAATGTCTTCGTCCAATTCACAGTTAATAAAAAACGCTTAACCTGAAAACTTTGAAATAATTCTCATGAATTTTTTCTTATCAGTATTAATTTTTTTATTGAGTACATATATTCAAGCTTCAAATTTTTCCACGTTCTTAATTGAAGTTTTTAATACGTAGTTATGGTCTTAAATTTATGAAGTATATGTTTAATTTATATCTAAACCTTTAAACAGATTATTAAGATTAAATCGTCGGAGTTTCTAAACACCACTATGGTCTTCATGCATGATTTATCCTAGTGGTTAAGTATATAGTCGATTTTTAAATTGAAATACAGACCATAGATTCGTTTACAGCTCTGTTACACAAAGGATTTGCCCTTTCCACTTTTAAATGTTTACTGTTATCGACGTAATTACGTCCTTAATCTGATAATACTAGGTTTAAATCATTTTCTTAGGCTTTATAAGTCCAGAAAAAAGGTTAGGCCACTAAAGCGTTACGCTATAACTATTGACCATCTCATTTGATTGGACGTTAAAACGTTTGTGTAATCTATGGTGACGTATTATGAATAGACCGAAGGTCTTGAAAGTTTTCAAAGTTAGATTTCATCATAATATCGTGATCTGGACACAGTTTATTGTTGATAATTTATTATTGTTTGATGAAGTAGAAGCCAGATTTGTGATTTGTTTTTAAGAAAAAATCCTCTGATTTAATAATGATTGTAACAAAAGTATAAGAATAATTTGTTGGTGTGGTGTAGTGTGTTTGTGTGGTTTTTTTTTTTTGTTGTTGTTTTTTTTAATTTAACTCTCGTTTAGGTATTCTGTTTGTAGGAAATAGAAAGTGTAAGTCGAACAGTCGGATGTTCTGTAGTGATGATTAGATACAGCTGAATTATATCTCCAATTAATAAAAATCAACTCTACATCATTTCTGAAGAATTCCTTGTTGGTTCACATTCATAACAGGTCACATTCGTCACCAAACATTTTACATATGTGCTTGATTTCTACTATATATTTGATCACATTTCAACTGCTACAAATGTGAACCGTTATGACTGTCTTCTTTCAATGCTTAAATGTTTAACACTACGTGTTTCTTTTTTTCATGTTCATATTCTTATAACTGTCTTATCATAATCTGATGGCGTGGCTCTTTAAGGGCGTAAATTTTCGAATTAATATATAGTCACCACTTCTCATCCTAATAAGTTAAAAGTACCTATTAAAAACCCCAGCGCTGGATTGATGCCAATTTTAATTTGTTTTAGTTTAAACTTTATTCATTCACAGTACATACATATTTGTTAGACATAACAACAGAAAAAAGACAGGTCAGGACCGGAAGCAATAATAACATATATTTAATCCTCTCCAACACATTGCAGTGATTTGCATAAAATATTTTGCACAAGTAAGAGTTTTGGCCAGACATGGAAAATTTTCAATCATATAAACTGTAAATTTTCTTGAAAATGTAAGCCTAAAGGAAGATTTTGTAACTATATGGTAAGATTGATCAGAAGAACACATACATACAAATACACGCGCTCAGAGAAGCAGAACATGGTCACGTGATTAACACTAAAAAGTAATTCGTTAGAAGCCTAACAATATTTTGTAACAATACAAAGTTAAGAAAAGTAATTCAAGGATTATAGTTTTATATATAATTAAAAATGATGTTGTTCTTGATGTTGAATTTGCTGAAGTTTTATATAAAAAACGGCCACATTTTTACTGTATTATACATAGTCTCTGTAGACATGTTCGTTTGCACATATTGAATGATGAAATGTACATTCTAGTTACATTCAATGATAATGATTGCGTTTTTTAACAAGAACTGTTGTCACTAATTTACAACACGAGAATGTTTTGACAAAATCATGAATTTCACATCTTTCTCACAGTTGGACAGTAAAATGTATCACCATGCAATCGTCGCTTAATATATCTTAATTTTACAACCATAATGTATGTGTACCGACGGTTAATTACTTTTTCTTTCCAAAGATGAAGAAATAAACTTTCACAAAGGGAGACAACTGTTAGAAGTTTGTCGGATGGAACCTTTAAATTATCTCCCTTACCTAGTCTAGAGTAGGAGTCACAAGGCGTTAGATGTTATATTCGTTACCTCTCGATCAACTTTTCCATGCTCTGCTGGCGGGTTTCGTATAGTATTTTAATCTATACCTTAATTAAGCATACGGTCTACATTTTTATTGAATTGTAACTCAAATCAAATCATATAATTATTTGTTCAACGCACGCACGCACACACGCTACACGCTAGCACACACAATCGGTTTGTTTTTCTAGACAAAACAGAATAACTAAATAACTGAAATTTTGTCAATGTTGTTAATCACATTTTCACAAGGTTGTATAAAGTTGGAACGCAGTTGAATCCATTGAATCCATTGAATTCGCGATTTGAACGCTGTTCGCGATTTGAACGCAGTTCGCGATTTAAATTGCGAACGGTGGACTGCTTTCTGAGAAGCAGTTCGCAATTTGAATTGCGAACTGTGAACCTTGAACTGCGTTCCAACTTTATATAACTGTTCCACAATAAAAAGTCATAAAATGTTCTCGGTAAACTGTTTTATGTGATTAAACATACAATGTACCCTGACTATTCCAAATATACTCCATATATCATAGCTATCGCGATGGTGGTGTCATTTCGGTAAGTAACGCAAACATAATTATCAACAGTGGCATCCCAAACGCATCGACTAGCAGTTTCTAAACCTTGACCACAGGCTTGAGAGATAACAACTTGCACCACTATCCTAAATCTAGGAAAATTCATCGCCTTTACTTTTTCTTTAATCATATTGGCAATTCTTACTGAAAGGTCACCACTTGTCTGTTGATTGTATTCTTTTTCTCCAATTACATCCTGCAAAACTTTCCCAGCTTCCTGTTCGGTTTTGGTCATGGCTATATGCTTTCCCGTGTCCGGACCCATCTTGTACGTGTTCTCGTATATCAATTTCGGTTTAGTCGACTCGTGTTTCCGAGATGTTGCTAATTGAAGCCTTATCATACTGGTAATACTGTTGGCAAGACCTTTGAAAGTGCTTCTCCTCCGAAATTTGGACGAGGATGTTGTAGAAGTTTTGGCGGTTTCGCTGTCCACGGTAGCCTGAGTACGCTGCGTCCCGAGTTTTGCTACGTTCTCTTCCGATAAGGCTAGTTCGGTTGTCGTGCCGTTAGTGCCAGATACTGCGTTTGCAAATCGTAGAACATTTATTAGAGTTGTGCCCACATCGGCAATTGTGTGGCGCTTCTTCATCACGGCGTCTGGTGCATTCGTTTCCACCTAACAGAAGAATATAATTAGAATTAAATGTTTTACTTTGTTACTTTGACGTCAAGGCAGCGGTTGATGACACGACTAATGTTTAAGTATTTTATTTTTTTATTATTTTATATATTGCTATAGATTAAAACGCCGTGATGACGTACTATCGTCTTGATAAAAGATTTCTTTTTGCGACGGAAAACATAGGTAGGTCAGTTTAGAGAACTCATATGGTTCACTTACTTGTTAACATGTAATGTGTATCAGAAGTGGAAGAAACAATACACCGGATGCAAATTCTCTGCCATGTTATAAAATGTGCCAAGAAAATATATCTTACCCTACAATCAATACATGCATTTTACATTCCCCCCCCCCTAAATAAGTGCAGGGGGTTTTATGGTTTTGATTTTTGTCTTTATAACCAGTAATCGCTAGCCCCTCATTGCAGTGGGTTCGACTCCCACCCGGGACTAAATTTCACATTTAAGGAAGCTGTCAAGCTAGCTTACAGTGAGTCGGTGGTTCTATCCAGGTGTACGTCTAGGGTTTTCCTCTGCCGTTAAAACTGGAAAGGTTGCCAAATGACACAGGACGCTTTGGAAATAACAACCTTTTGGTCAACTGTCGTACCTAACGTAAAACTTGCAATCAAACAATTCTGAAATATTGGCTCCAGATTTGAAACTTAGTCACCAGGAACGTGAAAAAAATAAAAAGAATTCAACCGCACAGACAGACAGACAGACAGACAGACAGACAGACAGACAGACAGACAGACAGACAGACAGACAGACAGACAGACAGACAGACAGACAGACAGACAGACAGACAGACAGACAGACAGACAGACAGACAGACAGACAGACAGACAGACAGACAGACAGACAGACAGACAGACAGACAGACAGACAGACAGACAGACAGACAGACAGACAGACAGACAGACAGACAGACAGACAGACAGACAGACAGACAGATAGACAGACAGACAGACAGACAGACAGACAGACAGACAGACAGACAGACAGACAGACAGACAGACAGACAGACAGACAGACAGTCAGACAGACAGACAGACAGACAGACAGACAGACAGACAGACAGACAGACAGACAGACAGAAAACATGAGATATGATTGATAGATCAACTTACAATTTGACTATAACGTCGTTCCCTATTTGTCGCCATTGTGCTTGGATTGGTTGGCAGTATAAAATATTCTGAAATATAACGAACAATGATTCTGTATCAGGAGAAAGATTTTACCATCAAAATTGTCTTCTCTTCTTTCTACATGATCTATCATTAAAGTCACTTTTCGCGTTTCTCAAAACCCAGTACAAAATTATATTATTAATAATAATAATATTCAAATATCTACTGAAGTAAGACACGATACGATGCGTACCGCAATATGTCTAACACAATATGATACGTATCGCAATATATCTAACACGATATTACGCATATCGCAATATACCTTGAACGATAATGTACGTATCGCAACATCAACCGCGATCCGATACGTATCGCAATACACCTAACACGATATTATACGTTTTACGATTATTTCGAGTTTTGATAGGCTGTCCATTTCTCATTACTTGTGCTCCGAGTAAAACAGCACCATGTGATTAATTACTGTGGAAGTGTAATTTTACATATTCAATCCAAGCGGAGAATTACTTATCTTTCCTTGACAACACTCATTTCGTCAGTTAATGATTGATATTTCAGAACGTAAATGTGCTGAATATATGATAGAGCTAAGATTCCTTTTAGATGCGTATTACATAGTCAATGAATTTTAATTTATTGGTGTCAATACGATTTGTTTTTCATTTAAAATGGTTGTAGGAAGCATAAATTATGGCCAGAATTAATTATCGTTTATTTTTCGGGCGATTTCGGGCAGACCCTATGATTGTAAGTTTGTTTTTATCGTCACCGGGGATTAACGCCGTTTTTCAATAATTTTTCAGTTATGTACGGCGACCAGTTCATCTAACCAGTTTTCCTTGACTGTATTCTAACCAATACCATCTTACCCCTCCACATGGAGATTTTTAACATTTTCATAAATACATGACACTGTTCTGAAATTTAAGACCTTCAATTATTTCAGTTTATAACTTAGGGACAAAATGTAATGTGTATTTTATTTAAGAATGAGTAAAACTTATGCATAAATAAAGTGACATTTTACGGTTTATCTGCAAAATAACAAATGAAGTAAGTGATGGTCGTGTTCACAAAATATTCAGAATAGATCATGCTGACCGATTATAAAGTTGATGAGTGAATTGCACAGAGCAGAACAGAACTGATCTTTATTCTTTATTAAAGACTTATACAGAGTGTAAAAAAACTGCATATACAACCTCGTATTCATGGATAATAAAATATTACAAACACGATTGGTTATTTTAGATGCGCCACTGAGCTAATAAAAAGTCTTCACAATAATTATCAACAATCTATAATTCAAAGTCCAGTTTTATATTCCGAATCTAAGTACAATATAAACTATACGAACAACGAAAACTAAAAAATCAAAACTATATTAAACGTGTAATTGCTAATTAAGTATTTATTTCAAAAATTGCAAAATCGACACAAAGCTGCCGTGAAGCCAAATATAAAAAGTGGGGGAAAATGATAAAACAGGTCGGAATGAATTGATTGTATAAGGCTACTACTGTGTTCAGTTAACGTACAAATTAAATTTCAAATATTTCCTAACACTACTTATAGTGACAAAAACAATTCATTTTACTTACCGAAAAATAAAATTCGATATTCCGGTCTCCGTTATCTAGCCCGTTCGTTGCTCGTTTGTAAACACATGGAATAGCGCAGAAACTTATGTAATAAATAAATTATATAACATAGCTTAACATTGCTTGACGCGTTGTAATATTGCATAAGTTTAATAAATAGACTATTAGTGTCTTAGAAAATTATACCCATTCAATTCTTCAGTTAAGTCGTATATTGCGATTAAATCGTAATTTGGTGCAATGTATTACATTATAATGCAGCTAAGCAGTGATAAGTCGTTCGTTAATAGATTTCTGTTAGAACGGGTCAAATAGGCAGCGTGATTTTAACACGTACCTCGATTTTATAAGACACGTGTTTCAGGTGTATATAGATATAAAACCGCCAAAATAATGTATAAATATGTTTTGGCGTTATCAATTGCGAAAAACAAAGAACCAAAGACATTTTAAAGTGTCAATTTTTGTGCATGATTATAATAATTAATGTTGATATGATAATTCACAAGTAGCAAAGCCCTTTTATTGTACAACTATACTACTATTATATTATACATGTATAATGTAGGTGTTTGCATGTAGTAACAATTAAAATAATAGAAATTTATTGCTGTTTTGTAATTTAGAAACAGTATTAATAATTATTGATGATAATACTGAATAAAATGTGAAACATAATGAAAATATTATCAATTGTTATTATCATAATCATCACCAGAATAGCGAAGTCAATAACCACGAGAGCAACCTTATATCATAATATTAGGCAATGTAATATTCGTGTATAGATATAAATACGTGTATATATAAAGAAGTCCTTTCGTTAATCCAGCCCCATTTTATTTTTTAACCTTTTGAAGCAACAAAAAATGAAGGTGTTTATTCAACTTGCAAGTTTCGCAGACTTATATAAGTTTATTTCAAATAGAAAAGAAAAACATTTCAATCCCTATTTTTTATCCGAGCCGAAACTTGTAAATTATTTTATCCAGGGCGACGTCTATAAATTATTTTTTATCAGGACCGAAACCTATAAATTATTTCCTTGTTTATCGGTCATTGATTGTCCGTATTAACTAGATTTCAAAAGCCTTTGATGTACCGTTATCATAAATTATTATCAACGAGCTAGTCTCGAGTGCAGTGGGTCAATCAGAAATCATAAAAACTCATGCAGGGCTTAAAATGGTGAGTAATGCTAAAACTGCCGATGACATATATTCTGATTGATAAAAATCGTTGATATTTAGAAAATCGATTATACTGAATATTTTTCGGGTTTATTGGTTAAACACGGACATTACAAATATGGAGAGAATTAGGGTGATAATCACCACCTTGTGTTTATTTGGTATTTATTTTATTATCTATTTTCATCTATTTATTATAGCACAATTTTAGTTCATTTATTATTTTCTTAAAGATAATTAAGTTAGAATCTTGTTATGCCATTTGTCTAGCTAGATAGTAAATATTTTATAAAGAAACATGTTTGTATGCAATTTTGTGCACAACAAAGACAATAATACAATGCAACAGTCTGCAATGTTTGATGATAGCAATAATATTGTTTATAATATTTCACCATGCTTTATATACAATGTACTGCAATATAAAATCTGACATTATTGTAATTCATATGTTAATGAATATGGTTTCAAGTAAGTTTGCTTCATTAAGTACATAGACAGATGAATTGACGGTTAAAATTGTTATTATAATACTGTATACTGTAAAAGCAATCCAGAATTTGCGGTTGAATGCCGACGTCGGCAAAAATATCATAAGCAAGACACGAGCTTTGTCTATTACCTTAGATTATCGTGTTAAAGTGGACAAGACTTAGTGTCAACAGATAAAGATACAACAATAAGTATCACAACCGATAAATAAATGTAAGATAAATTATTTTACGCAAAAATATCGCTGCAAGAAATTCATTAAATTCTGCGAACCGATACTCGTTCAGAGAACTGAGCATGCGGCCGCTGATATGCTGAGTTACAATTGATAAGATTACAAAATTATTCGACTACAAAAATAAGAATAAAGTACCGTAAATCGTTTTTTTTTTGCGTGAAACAAATTTTGAGATTTGAATCTATGTCTAATTATGTGATATAATTTTTGATGAATTTACCATGAGATACCTTTGTTTTCACTTAGACCTTAAAAAGGTTTGTTTCCGATTACCCGTTATCCGTTACCCGTTATCTCCTCTGCTAAATTCGTGCATGTATCGCAAAGACTTTCAAAAACCGAAATGATTCCAAATGTGGGTTAATGTTACATAACACATTACCTCGGACGATTTGTCGTAAAATTAACTGGATCATATATAATTTCTTATCTGTGAGCTTCGCCATTCTTCATTTTGCAAACCAGTTTGTTATCGCAAATGTGTTCGAGTGTTTTGTTTTCATTCAAATTAAACATTTTTTCCCTAAACTTTTGACCCCACCATTATATAACAGAGAGAAATGTAGGTCAATGACCTTGTGAATGAGGTCAGACTAGCTAAATAAGATAAGAGGAATCACGTGACATTAGATCAAAGGATTTGAAGTACTCGTCATAATTCATATTTTAATACTTAAAGTCCTAGTGTACTTTGATTTATTCTATTTGTCTTATATATCATAATATGATGAAAAATTGCTTCTCAAACAGAAGATAATAATAATTATAAATTCACCCAAGTCTATACGAAGCATGTCACGTGATTTGACCTAAGTACCAAAATCTCGTGCTAATCCGTTCCCGCTCATTCTATAATGTGGACATATGTGATTGATATGTGAAGCAGAAGTTTGGGGTAACTAACTGATTAAAGATGTAATGTATTGTACTCAAATCGGGACGGACAAACCATGTCCCCATCCTCGGGACTCCAACCTGCGACCTCTCAATCAACACTCAGTCATTTAAGCTGACTATGCTATACAAGCCTGAAATTATAACAAAAACTCAAATCTCAGATCTCAAAATTCAGTCTAAAAATTAAAGGATGACGAATTATTATTATTAATTGCTCTAAACATCAGTGAGAGGGTCCACCGTGGTCGAATGTTTATTGTCTCTGACTAGAAATCACTAGCCCCTCTCTGCTGTGAGTTCGAAACTTGGTACCTAACAAAATCATATGCGAGGAAATTGTACATTAATACGGACACGACACGCACATAATATAGACTTGCTTATAGAGTATAATATATATATATATAATATAATATAGAGTCATAAAACAAAGTCAGGGCGAAAGTGTATCGATACCCGAGCACAAAACTAGTGCATAGTATATGGGGTAGCAATCAATCAATCTAAATTTATAATTGATTGCATACAAACAAGATTGTAAATGAACATTGATATAAACACTTGAGTGAAGTGTTGAAGAAGGTATGTATGAAGAGGTGAAACATTTTTAATTTTTAATAAAATATTGTATGATTTATTGAGGTTTCCAGATCAAAAGGTTTCTTGTGTGTTGTACATCGGTTAAGTGACCACACGACAGTTGATGAGCCGGATGTTTCTTTTATTTTCCAGACAAAATCATTCATTTTAGATATCATATTTTCATTTATGAGGCAAATAAAACGTTGGTCAGATTTCAAATTATATAATTTGTTTCTGTCTACGTCAGGTATGGTTGCTAGTTATCCTTACAACATTAAAGACACCAAGAAGAAGAGTGATGGGTTGTCGCTCGTACAACTGAAGAGATCTAAAAGATTCGACTTCAGCATGTTCGCGTGTGCGGACTGTCGTCCTCTTGCGTATTGCAGACAAGATGCCGATTGTCATAACGGATATTCTTGTAAATTGAGATGTTGCGCTCTGAAGTGTGTCCGGGATGTACCGAGTTTCAGAGCGTATGGAAACTTTCAGGATAGCTATCAGGAAAATGGACGAGGTACACAGGCGGACGTAGCGAACGAACTGTCTTCTAATGGTAGCCGTGAATTTGTCTCAGAAGAACTGAACAACGCTGATATCGACGTGGACTATCGGGGAGTAGTCATGGACACAACTGAAGTACCGGTGCGTGATATACCTGATACTTCACAAAAGCTAGAGATAGAAGACTATAACGCTATACAGACTGAAAATGACGTCAATCTCACTGTAATCAGCTCCGCACACGTGACGACTGACGTCACTAATAATATTGTGACGCCATGATGGATCTGTAAGAGTTTAGTTAAATCATTTCATGAAATCAGTTCCAAATAACTGATGCAAAATTGATCTTTTGTACATCACGTTGACGAACGATTTGTTGACGAGGTGTAGCTACATCATACTGCTTTTGGGGGTCACTCACTCCATACGCCATAAGGAAATCGACCACTTAGTATAGACCTTAGGTTGCACAATAACTAAATAAGCTGTTTCAAAACCTCTACTTTCATTTCAGTGTTAAATTATAATCATGATAATATATGGATTCAACATTTTAATAGACATGATTAACATAGCGTATCGTGTTGTTACAATAACATCAATGTTTCTAATATTCAGTTGTTAAATTCAAGCGAATTCTATGAATTCTAAGGAGAACCCGTAGAAACATCAAGAATAATTTAAACCAACGAAACAAATATTCGCGATTGGTGAATCGTCTTTCATGAACAAAATTAAATTGGTCTGTAACATGTGAGCAATATTGGTCAATTTATTATAGCTGAAACAAATGAATCAAAATTTGTATATGATTCCACAAGTCTCTTTTTATTTTTAGTTTTATTTTGATGGTCAAATTTGAAGAAAAGGTACAGAGAACATGCAGACGCATACATAACCATGTCGATGTAGTATTTATTTGTATTACGTTTACATGTACCTTTTGGCTTAGTGAAGTTGAAGCAACTAAATAATGAAAAAGAATATATGTATATTTACTATACACAGTTAAATTGATCCCTGTAAGTCATTATGACTGCAAACTAAAATATTTATTTTCGTTAAAAATATAATGTGCATGTATATTAAATTATATGATTTTTATTGATGTTTATGTTACTACGTTTTATAAAACTATTATCTTGCATTTGTTCACTTATCTGTATAGATATAAGATGACACTCCAAAGGGTATCACTTGGTTTTAACACCGCTTTTCAACCCCTTTTTCAGTTATATACGGCAACCGGTTCACCTAACCAGTTTTCCTGGACTGTATAATTAACAAGAAGCCAGCAACTTCTCCACATATGGAGGAAAGTCGACATTTTGTCAAATTTTCATAGAAGGGTATGCCCCTGCCGCGACCGGGAATCGAAGCCGGATCGCCGGGTTAACAAGTATTTGAAGAAAAAAACAATTTCCAGAATTGTTGTCAAAAATAACTTTCGATTCCGTAAATTCAAGCAAAAATATAATACATGCAATAACAACTGTCCTCTTACGTTCATTTTTATGATGTCGACAAGAACTAAGTCCAAACGTGCGAATGCAGGACGCCAGAGTGAATGGAGAAAATTAAACATGGCCTTTTTCGCACAGGTTGTCTTTATCTAGGGCACAGATCGAACCATACATATCTTATTTCACTGTATTATTGCATATATATAACATATGAAATATAACTATACGTACATTATACATCAAGAACAGTATGGTAAATAATATGGCCTTCACCTGTAATTTAGGTTTGGTCATTTTGTGCAAAAAAGACATCTACTGAAGAGTAAGAGATGTTTAAAGATGTCCTTTGTGTACGGATGGTCGTTCATACAGATTCGACTGTAAATGCAATGCGTGAAAGACATTAGTTTAAATCACGCTTGTATACCTCCCGAATGATATATAATTCGTGTATGTTGTCATTCGATGTCTTGCGTGTTTTACTACTGATCAGAAATGGTTTGTGAAGGGAGTCGTTGTATGCAAAAAGTCGCCTAATTCATTAACCAAAAATTCAATGGTATGAAAATTATTCGGCAAGAATTAATACTGTAAGTTTAGTAATGCAAGAATAAGCAAGTTTAATTCAAAGTTCAGGGCTTCTTTATTTGATGACCTCGTACAGCTTTAATTCTCCAGGCCGAGTCACCTTGTCGCGTGGATGAGTACAGTCGAACCTCTCCAACACGAACCTTTCCAGTCCAGAATCCTCCAGAATCCGACCTCAGCTGGTCCCGATGTTTTTATTTTGTATTAAGTGCTAAAACAACCCTTTTAATCCGGATCCTTAGTATTCCGAAAGCCTATCTAATCTGAACATTTTTGTCTGTCAGAACAAATTCGGATTAGAGAGGTTCTACTGTAATTAAAAGTTTGTATACCTAAGTGCTGCACAATATTATGGACTTAAACCAAGTTCCTATTTGTTAAGCATCAACTCTTATTTGACTATTTTCATTTCGCAGGAACTTGGGCTTGGAGGTTCCCTTTTTGATAAAGTTTGACCGAAATTTGAAATAGTACACACGCTTTTGTTCCACTTTGGGCGATAAAATGAGTTAGTGCACTGTCCACTTTTATCTATCTCTATCAAAAGTTATTGGTTGATTTATAATATTGATATCAAAAATTTTCATAACTGGCTTTGGAGATTGGGGTCAATGTATCAAACCAGCTTTTCATATATAGATTCTTAACGCTAAACAGGACTTCACGTTGAATGTAATGAAGAGTAACGCGACATTGATACAGGAAATATTGACAATTAACCAATCAAAATATTAATTAAATATAAATAAAAAATAAGCACAAATTCGAAAATATTAACAAGTACTGGAAGATCTTAATCATTTTAGCTGAAATATCTGTAAATGCGTGTGGTTAAAAATTGAAATAATTAAATCGGAAGGTTAGTTAATAATCGGATAGATTTATTAATAATTGGAAATATTGATTTATTATCCAAAAGATCAAACAAATTATTTTTCTATCCGAACAGCCTTAAGTCTATGATAAATACATTGACTCGTCCTCTCTATTTAGGATTTAATACCTACGTTTGGCAAAAAATTATGATACTGATAACGAATAACGCGCAATGAGGGTCAAAGTCAACTATGGTCACGTGTTCCATAGATGTAAATACTAGTATTTATAGTTAAGAATGTTAAGCCTTGGGGCATTTTTTTTTTCATTCATACTTGAAAAGGGAACGTTTCAAAAGCACTTAGTCTGCTGAAGAATCTTTACATTTGCACTTGTCGTCTGCCTGTGTATAACCTACATCTGTCGTCTGCTGTTTAGTGCTTCATCATATCAAAGTAGTTTCCACGTTGTTGACCGGAGCATACCATAATATCAATTAAAAATGATAGCACGGAAATCTCAATATTTACAAATATCAAAGAATTAATGTCACTGATTTGTTTTATGCAGGAGTTTAATTATGACAGGAAAATATATCTGGCTGGATCTTCAGTGAACAATCAGGAACAGGTATTGGACTCTTACCGGAAGATATATTTTTAAACAGATTTTTTTCAGCACAAGTATATTACTTTCTTATGACGGCCAGTATAAATGCCGACCCCTGTATTCAAAAATAACTTCGTCCAAGAGTGAGTGCAAAAAAGGTTACTTGAATTTTTAAGCATCAAGTTCAAAATTGTTAGAATAAAGTAGGAAATATCTATAACGAAAGTGTGACTCTAAACTGTACTCTTAGAAATATGAAAAATAATAACTGTGAAAAATAAATGCTCCTAAAAATAAAATTAGAAGTTTTCACGCTTTCAAAGTCATATATATACAAAATAAACTTATAATCACATATCATTTAATTCATGAACACAAACACTTTAAACTTCAATTCTAATATGACATCACATCTGAGAGACGATATTTTAAAGTTTAATTTAAACAACGTATGTAAATGAATTCTTCTTTAGATTTCTGATTCTAGCATTTACAAATCTCCACATACCTATATTCTTCTAAGGGACATGTGCCGTATAAACTCAATATTAAGGGTACATTTAGACTAAAAAATAAGTATTTATATAGAGTTGATCTCATTATCAGGTCGAAAAAGAGAGGAAATATAGAAAATAGGTCTACAAATAAATGATCCTTATAATGATATGTTATTAATATTGAAGAAGTCTCTAAAAAGGTTTTACTGTATTAACGCTTTGAATATACGGCAGTTGCGTAGTGTGTATATAGCGGTAGATTTTGATGCCAATCGCATTATATTTGTTAAATTCTTGCAGTGCATTTGTACGATACAACGTTGCGAAACATGCATAAAAATACACTTACAAGTGTTAATCATTTTCGCTAAAGTTCGAATTCACCGGATTATTGCTTCAGCAAACAGCAATACA
The DNA here is from genome assembly GCA_008271625.1 of Lutraria rhynchaena. NCBI lineage: Eukaryota > Metazoa > Mollusca > Bivalvia > Venerida > Mactridae > Lutraria > Lutraria rhynchaena. The sequence goes on from VIBL01000040.1 coordinate 2,245,992, forward strand.
CTGTTAACTATTTATCTGTCTTTAAACAAATGCAGAAATATCAAAAGTTTTGCTTATATTAAAATGGTATAACAGGAAGATTCTGATGAACCTGTGATAGTCCACAGTTAAATATCAGGTCCAGCTCCGTCAAGACAAGTAAAGCACCAACACTGTATTAAGTAAACTTTGCTTTAAACGTTCAGTTAGAATTTATTTTAAATTTTTCTAAGCGGCCTCTAAGCTCGCCTGCTCATCGATAACCAAAATGTTTTCAACAGGTTTAAAGTCATCAGACATAACAAGACTGTTTGTCTACTCGTACTTGCAAGTATAATCACTGTCGGACGTTGCTTCACCGGAATCAGTTGAGAAATACATTGTCTCATTATCACTTTCAGCGTCTAAATTAGTTTTCACGTAATCAGTATTGTTTCCATGATAACAGTCCAAAATATCTTCGTTTTTAGCTATATTGTAATCAACAGAATCCGTATTTAGTGGGTGATCTTCATCCAGGAGTGTTTTTAAATGTTTTATATATTTTATTGCACATCTCAATGTATCAACTTTGCTCATTCTCTTTTCTTTGTTCGTGATCGGAAGGTGTTCTTTTAATCTTAGGTAGCCTTCATTGACACATCTTACCCGATCCCTCTCACGTTCGTTTCTCCTCCTTAAACACGCGGGGTCAAATAGCCCCGATCCAAAAGGGGCCGGAAGAGGAATCATACAGTACGGCGAGAATGGGTTCAATTTAGGTTTTGTCTTTATTTTACTCGAGTAACACTCATTGCGCATGCGTGGAGAGGCCGTTCGAATATGGCCAAAGTTGGTTGGTTGTTTCTCGTCACGTGGTATTCCTAGTTGCTGACATGTTGGCGATGACAACTTGCCGGCGATAATATATTCACAATTCTCCTCGTTTTCAGGAAACATTTTGTGACGTTACTGAAAATAAGAAAACTGAAGTTTCAAAAAAGTAAAACTTTAATTTAGGCGTGATGGTTCAGAGAAGTTGCAACTTTTCATACTAGAATTGAACCAGATAGTATCATAGAAATTTGTTTTTCTAACGATAATTCAACAATTTATCGAAGATTGTACTCAATATGTATGATTTTTACCCGCTTTATTGACAGGAGAAAAATGTCGGGTCATAATTTTAATTGGATAGAAATTGTTTTACCGTAAGACAACAATGAAACAACATACATGTCACTCGTTATGGTGTACCGCTTAGGCCATCGTACCTCCGCCCCATTATATTTGATGTTGCAGACGGGATGGCACGATGGTACGAATGGAATACAGTAACTCGTAACGGCTTTAAAATATGTTTAAAAATGTACAGAGGAACAGAGTCGTTACAACTAGAAATTACAGAAAATTGAGATCTGGAAAAAATATCTTAATTACTGTACATGTATAATATTCAAAAATAAACACTGATGGAACATTTTTATGTGTTTGTTAATCTATCCGAACCACACTTAGACAAATAAAAGTGATTAAAATACACCAACCATAATCCTTTTTAGTAGTGCACAAAAAGTGAGTACAGTATTATCAGTAATAATATTCTCCTTCTCATTAAAGAATAAAGAAAATTACCTAGAATGCATCCAACTTGACAGATTTCCCATTCTTACTGAAGCCAAGTTCTAGAAACTGCTTAAATATCCATCAGTCATAAGGTGACCTCATCACTTCAAACGATATTACAAATTAACGAACCTAAGCGAGTTTTGTCACTTAAGAGAAATCATTACCGTATAAAACACTTTAACAAGTTTTATTTAGACTTAAGGGAAATTAATCGCTTTATTTAACTTAATACGTTCCCGACGAATCGCTATAATCTGGTCAAATTCTTTGGACAAACATTAGGGTTTTCCCATTTATTTACAGTTAGTCGATTAAGGCCACATTTGAAAGTTCAGCTGTAACTTAAAACGATTTGGCGGATGGAATAGAATCATACTTAAAAGCGAGAAATGTTTAAATCCATTGATTTTGTTTCAAAGCGCTTGGTTAATTAGTCAGTACTTATTACAATTAGACAGCGAATGTAAATTTTTCAGACAAAATCATACGGCAATAAGATAATGGATCGTGAGTTATTTGAGAACAATGGTTATTCAGACGGAGAAAATGTCTCTAACTATCTTGCCACCTCTTCCATATGAACAACAAATTGATAACAACACTCATTATTACATTGGTTTCAACTATTGAGTACAATATAACAATAGCCATTTACTGTTAATACCATACTGGGCCATACTGAAAAAATCAGTTTCAAACCAAATTGTTATTATTACTATTATTTTATCAAACTGAAATGACGGAATCTAATTTTGAATCTGATAAATCAATCACAAGTCTGTCTTTATTTTTCCCTGGGGTTTATCGTACCAACAACCAGCGTCATTTGATGACTTTCCTAGCTTTTAACGATAGATGAAGAACACTGGCGTACACCTGAGTAGAACCACATACCTTAAGTAAGCTATCCGGACATCTTCCTTACATGTGAAATATGTCTGGTTCCGGGTGCTTTAAAGATAAAGCAATTTAAGGGGTAAATGGTTAAGTATTACTTCATTATTCGATTATAGTGCAAATGTATTTGGATGTACAACATTTGTGCTCCTTATTTCGTGTATATAAAACTCTAAACAGAGCGTAATGGAAGTTCCGAACAGAATAGAATTTTATTTATTTATGCTGTTATAACAGCCCATCGTCATAAGTATGCATGTATTCTAACAAATGTATGCGCATGCATGTAAATCAATTAATCAATTAATACATGTGTAACTAATAGCAATATGGTTTATATGTATCATAAAAAAACAAGAATAAATCGTATTTAGCGAATCAAAGTAAAGTAATAATTTTGTTAACATGTAAGTGTATTAATATACAGGTAATGAGTAGATCATATATTTAAAAAAAAGTTCTATTTATTGTGAAGTCAGCATAATTCAAAAATAAATTTAAGATATCAACTAGTAAAAACTAATTGAGTTTACCGGGCCAAGGTTTTAATTCAACCAAACTAAGTGCGCTATTTGTGTTAAGCAATAACAAACAACTTAAGAATTGTTGTATAAAACTTTAGCCTAATTCATACGGAGTAACTGTTTGTAACAAAAAGAAAGATTTTGATTAAAGTTGGTAATCTTATAGAATACGTTTCATTTCAGTTTATCAGACAAGTTAACATTTTTTCACATTAGATCTACACACTCAAATCCCAATGAAACCGCGGAACGTCTATAAACACAAATTCACTTATACAGAAAGACACGGTTATAAAGAACTCGGATATAATGAAGAATCGGATAAATTGAAGCGTTTTTCACATGACCAGGCCTTTTTTATTTCAATGCAATGAAAAAAAGTGAAATTGTGAAGTAGTAAAGTAAGTATTCGGGTCCCTATGAACTGATTATGATCGTGTTGCACTGTATATGATTTAGAAATAAATTAATCATTAACTAGACTTTCTTCAGTAGGAATAACCTTGTAATTACACACGACAGATTACCATCAACACTAAATTTTATTAATACAAACGTATATAATTCTCGAAAATTACATTATTTGTCAACCATTGTCTGTTCTGTACCAAACTGAGTTCGGGAAACAGTCATAGAATACAGCCTTCTCATTGGTCAAATAAGCTGTAATTGTATTCAAAAGCAACCAATCAAATGCTTGAGATATTTAGACTGTCTCCGAAATAAGATTTATAATCTTATCTGATACACAGACACGTAATTGTTTAGTTGAAGGTGTGATTGTAAAACATTTGTTTATATTGAAACAATAACATTTTTCTCAATTTGCTTAAAATGTGAAACCACTTAAGTACGCATAATCGTTCTAATACATAACAAAAGTTGGGCATTGCAGTAAAAAGGAATAAATCTTATTTTATTGTGTTATTTATGTAAATGTTTATTTATAGCGACCATACGTAGACCATTGTTGTGGTAATGTCAACTCCGTTTTATTCTTTATTCAAATCTGTCATTAAAACGATTTTATGACCGATTTTTGTTTATTTTGAACAATTTAACGGGGACCAACCTTGTTTTGTGTTCAGATCGGTTTCACATCTGAAATATTTCATTTAGATATTGCAATAAGCAATTTAGCGTTATGGAGGGTTACAAAAATCTCAGGTCGTGGTTTGTCAAACTAAATGTGCTAAACTTGCTTATGGTGGATCTACAAATCTGGCGACTTAACGTTCTTATTGATAAAAGATGCATTCACTGTAAGAAGAAGAAAAAAATCGTTTTACGCTAGTCTTCAACATTATTTCAGATATAAACCGACAGACAATTGACCTTACCCGTTTTCCTGTTATTCTATACCAGTGCTAACCTCGTCCTCTGCAGGTACCTGACTTCTTATCCACATGGACATTAGGCGTTAGAGGACGAAAGGCCTTAGATATAATATCTTCAATCAAGTCTTCACAGAGACCATGTGCCGCGCCCGGGGTTCGAACTTACGAACTTACAGTAGACAATAGAGCTATCCTATACGATATAAATCTTATGAAATGTGGTGAAAATATGTAAATAATGCATTGAATTATGGGAAAAGTGTTTATCGCTTGGCTCTTTTATATTATGTTGCGTAAACGACTTGTTTTTGATTCTTGAAACGGGTTTTACATTATTAAGAATTTGTTGATGAATTAACCCATAATGCGGAAGTATGTTTAATCCAACAGAGTTACCCCCCTTAGTTTGAACAATTTGCAAAAGGCTTTTGAATAAACCGTTTTAATAGATTGGCGACGGAAGTATGCGTCAGAACATAGAGGACCTCCACTAAATTGTTATAATCACCATATGTACAATATAAAATGAATTATTTCCTTTACAAGTCATAAATTATAGCACAAATCCGATTCATAGCCTGGTGCTTAAATATCAAAATTATAATATAATAGTAATACATGTAAAGGTAATGTAAGCATAAAAGACACGGAATAAATGACTGAGTATATAACTTAGTACAATAAAACTGAACTTTGCCACCACCTCAATATAACGACCACTTATTTTCGGACCATTTTTCAATTTTCTTATATATCATATATGTATATATTAGCTTGATAATGCGACCGGCTTAATATTGAGACCGCTCTATTTAGGCCCAAAAGGTGGACGTAATATTGTGGTTTTACTGTGCATCCGATTGCTTACGGAGGAATAAATACGCATTACCAAGGTTAAAAACCCGCAATCCTACCTATGGCAATCCTGGATATATCTGTCAATGGATGACCAGCCATACACTCGCATGAGGCCTCCGTGGTCGAGTGGATATGCCCTCAGATTAGTAATCACCAACCAATCATTGCTGTTAGTTACTAAACTTCACATTTGAAGAAGCTGTCCAGCTAACTTACGGAAGGTCGGTGTTTCTACCAAGGTGTATGTCAGAAGTTTTCTTCCACCATTAAAGCTAGATAAAGTCTCCAAATGGCCTTGGCTGTTTGTGCGACGTTCAACCCAAATAAAAAAAAAATATACTACGTGTACAACAAAGAATGAAATAGCAAAGAAATAAACATGTTATCATAAGCAGATAATAAGGCACCATTACTCACATTAGAATTGCAGTTTAATGTCAAAATTTAAGAATTAGAATGCGCAGAGCCTCATTAGGAATGTCCTTGATTTCTGTTTGACTTCACATTGTATTATCTTATAATATTTAACCTAATTAATATCTGACCGAGCGTTTATTTGTGCAAATCACTCATACACAGACATGATGTACGGTCTTAAACTATTTAGTGTTTTAGTTATCTGTTCTGTGTTAATAAAAGTGGAATGTGGGCAAAATTTGTTCAAGAACCCTGGAATGGAGGATCCTGATTTAATAGGGTCATACGGGCATGCGTGGAACTACAAAGAGGAAAGAGTGACAGACAGTTACAATGGCTCATATTCGATGAAGGTGTCCGGGAGGTGAGGCATTGCTTCATGTTAAATCTGTTCTATATTTAGTTTGACCGCTTGGATTTATTGCTAATGACGTTTTTTGATACAGTTAAACCTGTGTTTGCGACCACCTCCGAATAATGACCCCTCCCCCCTGTTAATAAAGGCCATTCTTTGAAAAACCTTCACTGATTATTAAGAACAAACTAACCTCCGAATAAAGGCCACATGTCGAATAAAGTCACATTTTGTCTTTCCCAAGGATAGCTTTTGCTCACAACTTTTACTGTAACATGCTTTAGTTCAGTACGGGGGTAGTTTACCTAACTAGCGCTCCTGGGTCATTGACGAGTACCACCCTGTTTCAATTCTCTGAAGTAACTGCCAACTGGACATGTCTCATACGATTTGTGAACATAAGCCGAGAGACAAAAAACTTAGATAAATGATTTTGGTCCAGTTGTCACGGAAGAACACAGTGACACCTCACTGCGCTATCATCTCAATGTTACAACCACCTCGGTATTACGACCACCTCAATATTACGACCATATCAATATTACGACCACCTCGATATTTCGACAACCTCAGTATGACGACCATTCGTCTTTGGACTGCTGATCCTTATTTTCTTAACACTTTAGTGAGGCCACTTTAATATTGAGACTATATCCTTCGACCCACAAAGTTTTAATATACCTCGGTCGGTTCTCTCAATTTCAGTCGGAAACTGACAACTTTCCTCCGCGAGGTGTGAATGAGAATTTGGAAATTATTAATATGGTTATGGAAAAGCTTGAAGACTCGTCCCGATCTAGACCGGCGAACCTTGTTCTAACCTTCTGCCCAAAACCGAATGATCAAACAAGATGCATCATTTCAAATACGAAGTACCTTCATACATATATATACGTACATGTCAGTGTAGTATTTACAGACACATGTTACAATGCATTAAATTTATTTCAAAAAGTGATAAAAACATACAATAGGACGGAAAAGAACTGAAAACGTATTAAATATTCTATATCAGGACACAGTATTGGATGGGGGTCGGTCAAACGGTTACCATGAAACAAAACACACCATATTCTGTCAGTGCTTATGTGAAGCAGTTCAATAATAACACCAAAATGTGGCAAAGGTATGAATTCTACGCCGCCTACCAGTGGTCTGCTAACAGTAAGTACACGAGGGTTGATCTAAAAGTTCATGCACTCAATCCACATACTAGTATTTATTACCCGTGAGAATAAAAGCATAAAATGCATGATAAAAATATCAATATTTTCTCAAAGTGTGCGCCAAGTGTCATTCTGTACTTGTACAAAGATCTTAAGATTTTGGATGAGTATGAGAATGGCCTCAAAATTCAAATTCTTTCTACAACGCACAAAATTATCAATTGAGATAAATGCCAATATCATTGATTAAATAATACAGTTTAACCGGATATGTATCCATCTCTGTTTAAAGTATATTTTCCGGTCATAACACCTGTTGTATCCTTTAACTGGAGGTAAAATATAAAATCTTGATCTAAAATTGGTTTTAATATATATATTAAACTCCACCGATTTATACATATACATCACAAAGATACACAAGGGTCTGAAACAGGCTGAATATGAAAATGAGATTTGAGCATGGAGAGCGATCTCAAGTTTTATAATCTCAGGACTAGTTTTGAATGTATTTTGTTTCATGTTTCAGACAGCGCTAAACAATACGTTCAACTTGCAATGCACAGTTTTGGCTCAGTTGATGAAGGCTGGTTCCGCCTCGGTGGAGATTTCACCTCACCGTACAAAGGTTAGCGAAAATATGGGTATTGATTTCAATCATAGACTGACAGAAAATTAACAGTACTCGAGAAACTCATTAACGCAACTTCGTTCTGAAGTTTTAATGTACAGTTTTTAATTCAATTGGATAATTAAGGACATAACATGATTAATAATCACGTGACGTATGAGGGAGTTCCTTCTCCTTGTCTACATTATTAAGTGTACAGTCTAGCATCAACTAACATAAATTCATTATATGTTTGCCTTTTTTGAATGACAATAGCAAATACATACATAGTTAATTAAGTTAATACGTTCAAAAATTATTTCTGGATCACAAAACAATAATTAACCAGTTTTTAAAAGCTTTGTTAAGCATATGAACTATGGAGGGCGATTCTATTGATATACTGATGCGTTTGCGTATCTGTTTATCCATTTATAGTGTAAGTCTATCCATGTCATATTATGTATTTCATTGGTTTATCCGTTTATAGATATGTATAGTGTCGGTATGTTAGTATCTTTACATATATATTTTATCAGATAATTTGTTCATCTGAACATGTGCACTGCCAATAAATGGTTCAACGTTAAACCGACGAAAACCATTTATTTCTTTACATAATTACAAAAATTTTATTCACTATTTGCGTAAATTGCCGAATACTGACGATACTTGATCCGTTGTTTCAGGGTTCTACAGTGTCAATGTTTATATACAAGGCCCTGACCCAGGTATTGAATTCCTTGTTGATGAGATGTCGCTGTATGAGATATCTGATAATAATAATTGGAAAACGGAAGCTTTACAACGAATCGAAAATATCAGGAAAGCTGATGTCACTCTGAGGTATTTAACAACAACAAAACTATTACATTCAAGATTTGTTTTTTTTTATTTTATTATAAGTCGATCCAATACAATAATTTATCTTTGAAGAATTTGACTAGCATGTATTTTTTAGTCGATTCATTAAAAACGAATTCCATACACTACAAATATGCCGAAATATACGACAAAAAATTACAGGTATCTGTAAGGCTACTTAGATACGAATTTGTGCTAAGATTGAATTTAATTGATTTTGATTAATTTAAGATATTCCAAATCAGCTCATGCTCTTGGTCGTCAATTGACAATACCCTTCAATATAGTGGTGTACGTGTTTTCATGTCCAATTTCCTGTGAAGAAAATGAAAACGAAAAATAAAAATGAAATGAAATGCATGTATTTAGTGAAGTACATGTATTTATTTTTCACTTAACATGTTCTTGAAATATTGAAATAAATATTCGGATGTGCAGGAATTCACAATAACGGTGTTTTACTGTATTCTTTTCAGCGTGAATGTTGCTGACAATCTAGACCCGAGTCTTATTGAGCTAAACGTTAAACTTACTAACCACGAATTTGCATTCGGGTCTGTGGTTAGAAACGATTACATCGTGAATCCAGATTATAATTTATACCAGAATCGATTTTATCAATTCTTTAACTGGGCTACAAATCAAGGATATAAATGGCACGGACATGATGACGCTTCCTGGGTAAGTATTTCGCTTGTTGAAACCGACTTGTTTCATTATCAATTACAACAAAACGCGAATAATTGTGGTGATTTCCGAGGAACGAAAGAATATCTTCATTTTACCCACAACAATGGCAAAAAGGTGTATTTTGGAAATAATAAATACTTCACTGCATCCGATTTTTATAACATCCACTATAACCGAGTTTTACTGTACATTAACATGTGTTAAGTACAGGACATATTATCGTCTCTCTTTTTTGAAATGTATTTAACCTGTTTTCCTGAAAAAAAATACCAGAACTAACCTAGTTCTATGCTAGTTACTGCCAACATGAGGATGACTGGTCTTTAACTTAAAGTCTTCAACCTGATCGTCACAGAAAACATGCCTGCCTCTGGGTCCATATACCCAACGGGCTACCAATAAATCCCTTAGTGGATGTGCATAAAGTTTGAAATTCAAAAGTCATCAAACTTGAAATAGCGGGTACTAGTGTAACATGACTCCCTTGCGAAAAAATAATGTTGCAATTAAGTTATAGTACAAATAAATTGAGAAAGAAAAGCGGAGATGTTTTCTAAAACGCAATGCAATCTTTGTACAGAAATACCTATACGTATGGATACCTGCTGATAAAAATAGATTCAGTCTATAAATGCTTGCTTTTGTTTACGGAACATTATTCAACATCAAGATTATTGCAATTATGTTCAGAAACGACCAAATTATGATACTACAATTGCTGTCACAGAGGAACTTCGAAAACACGGGTAAAATTTGTTCTTTGCGTTTTGTGTTTTAGTTTTGTGTGATATTCTGATTATTAAATATAGTAAAACCTCACTTAGCGACCACCTCAATTAATATTACGACCACCTCAATATAATGAGCACATCTTTACCGACAGGTTTTCAATATTTCGTCACTATTGCAACTTGATAATAAGACCATTTCAAAATTAAAACATTTTTTCGGGTGATGGCGTTGATATTGAGGTTTTACTGTATTTTGTGTAGATGTTGATATGAGCCAGGTTGATTAATAAACAGCCCTTGTAGACTGTGTAGGGAGATGGAATCTTTTGTATGTGGTAAGCGGCATCCCTGGGAAACTCAATTTCTATTTCTATCCTGGCTAGCTTGTTTATTTTATCGATTCACTTCTAGCATTAACAAAAAGATTGTATCATTGTATTTAATGCATAGATAGGTGAGCTTCGTTTTGCTTCCATACAGTGTTATATCAAGCAACAACATCATCGTAGAAAGTAATGATTGCTTTTCTATAGCTTATGTTAACAAACATATCATTACAAATACCCCAAAAAGATATACTTGTTTCTTTAATCCAATGAATTAAATAATCGCCACGTAATTATATCATCTTGGGATATAATGATTGCTAGAAAACAGCACTAATCATACATTTCTATTAAATGTGTGTATGTATACATGTATATGGTAACAAACCAGTATATAATAGGACTTTACCAGGTTCAAACAGTCTTATAGGCCTACACTCTAGTTTGTTCCAATCATTAACTATTGGAATGTTTATCTCTACACAGAGAATTTAGATTTATAATGTATGATCCCTACTCTGAACTAACGTGATTTAAAAAGACTTATACTTGATTGAAATTTTCTAAATCAAACTATGCTGTTACAGTGTAACTTCTGAAAACCGGAAGCATCCGAAAATCAAATAAGTTTCGCAGTCCCGAGTTCTCCCTGTAATTTCTATCAGTCATGACCATGGTCTAGTCGTTAGTGCACTGGATTGGTAACCCGGAGATCCGGGTTCAAATCCCAGTCGTGGCAGGTCATACTCATCTATGTAAATTTGACAAAAATGTCGATTTTCCTTCATATGTGGAGTAGTTGCCGGCTCCTTGTGTAGGGGTAATTTAGTATTGGTTAGCATACAGTCCAGGAAAACTATTTAGGTGAATCGGTTGCCGTACATGAGTGAAAAAAATATTATTTCTCTCCGAATAATTCCAGTTGTATGACGACCTCGAGGCTGTTATAACGTTTACCACTTAAACCAAACACTCCAAGACCCTGCGGCAAGGAATGATCGCGTACACCTTAGTGTTGAGCGTTTATTTTGACAGGCGTTAGAATCACAACGCTTCAAATAAACTGAACTTACATATGTTTAAACACTATAAACCGAAGTTATAAAGCACACTGTAATTGCAAAATCAGCAGTATTTTACAATAAAGCGACAAGGAGTTATGTTTCATGTAAACTTCCGAAAACCGAACTTGTCTACCGGTCCCTTAGGGGTTCGTCATTCGGAAGTTATACCAAAATTCATCATCTTAGATTCTTATTTCGCTAGAATGCCAGTGCGAGGTCATAACATGTTCTGGGGATTGGAGGACGGCAGTGCGCTGAATAAATGGGTGCAAAGTAAGTCAGCTGATCAACTACGACAAATTATACGTGACAGGGTCACCTACATGACAAACATTTCAATGGGAAAGTAAGTATACAAGTTTTTGTCTCTTCGGCGACAGGATTGACTTCGTGTCAAACCGTCAGTGTTCTCATTAGTAACCGGCCGCCGATCCAAAAGGTCGGTTCGAATGACTAACAGACCGGTTAAAACTGGCAAAAAATCTGGGGAGAGGCATGCCCCGAATCTACGGAGCCCCTAAAGTGACATTATACACTTATGTTTTAACTTGTAGTACTCTTTTTTTATTTCGTATTAATTAACATTTACGAAATAACATTTTGTAATAACGAAATAAAAAAAAGAATGTTACAAGTCAAAATATAAGTGTTGAGTGTCACTTTAGGGGCTCCGCACGGACCCCCTAGAAAGCCCGTTTCTTTTCTATTTAATTCAAGATCCTTATGAGAACACTGCAAACTTGACTAGAAGGAGCAGATATGTAATATTTAGCAGAACATTTGTGATATTTGTACAATTACAGTAAAGCCTTGATATTGTGACCATCTTTAAGACTACAAAAAGGTTTTACTATTAATGTGGTCTCATTGTCAAGTAGAAGAACGTATATAGAGAAAAAACAATGTATTGAAAACCTACCTGACAATAAGTGGTCGTTATAATGAGGTAATATTAATTTTGATGGGGGTCGTATGGTTAGGTTTTACTGCATAACTGCACTTTAGCTACACTTTATAAAAAGTTATGAATATGGCAAAGTATTTCTCGTTCATTGATAAATTGGAAATAGAGACCACTATTTGTAATTGATCGTGTCTATTTGAAATTTCGAAGATAAACTATGAAACTGGATATTGAATAGCGAAAGTATCGATCTAGGAGTGTGCTGGGCAAAGTGTCTGCCGCTCATTACGGATGTTTTGAGTTCGAACAATAGGAAATTCATGATCATATTTCTTGACCTCATAAATCACGATTACTGGTATACTAGGGCGCAAACTCGAAAATGATTCATATCAGCAATGCTTTCTAAACATTCCAAATTTGCGTGGATAAAAAACTTGACATGGAAACGCATGAATAGGACCTAGAAGTCGACAAGGAAGAAGTTATCACCAAATATAAGATACGAAACATTTACAATATTTCAGATTAGAGCACTGGGATGTGAACAACGAGTTATTGCACGGACAACTGTACGAAGAAGTCACAAAGGACCCTGATTTTACTCAGGAAATATTTCGATTGGTCAAGACAGCAGACCCGAAACCCAGACTGTTTTTGAACGACTATGATGTTGTTGCCATGGGATCCGCAACTGATGTAAGATCTGAAGATGAAAAACATCTGACTAAATACAGTCTGTATCACCAAGACGCTTGTCTTTACCTTCACCACAATATTGTTTGGGGTGAACTCAAGCATCTAGATGATACAGACTAACTAAAAACCGTGCAAATTATTGAAAACAACTGCTTTGACAACAAAAAACACACGTCATTTTAACATTCATTGCACTCTGATGGAAGTTTCAAATCCTTCCACAATGCTATATGATCTCATGGAAAGAACATCTGTCCATTATTTCTTGCAAGACCGTGTATTTAAATTAATTACGTGAAAACTCTGGTTGCTAAAAATGGCCAAGTATCTCAGCCACAATAAAACTATGAAAAGATACTCTGATCATGCGACCATGTGTTTCAGTCCAGTTCATGGCGAGATGTATACTAGAACTCTGGCATTAGCAAAATGCTGGTCACAAATCAAAAACTCTGTCATCGATTGTGAAGTCACTTTTATCTCCATATATAGAAAAAATATTTAAAGCATTTTTATTTTTGTATAGGATTATGTTAATCAAGCGAACGAGTTCAAAGCGGCTAACTGCGGACTATATGGTCTTGGTGTCCAAAGTCACTTCCGGACTAATATCGCACCAGATGCTTCATTAATCAAGGTATTACTTTTGTAATGTTCTCCACCGTAACTGAGTGGTGTAAGACTCTAGATATTGATCACTAGTCCCTCATCACAACGAGTTCGAATCTCTCCCGGGACTAGAATATGAGAGCAAGCTGTCTAGACAGCTCATTGAATGTCGGTGGCACATTTTTGGGTTTTCTTCCGTCGTTAAAAGCTGATATGACTCTGTCAGTTAATGAGACGTAAAACTCGACCAAAACATAAATAATACTGTTCATTATTTTACTCGCCCGGTGATTGTTTTGTTTGTTTTTATGTGACTAATTGTCAATGTGGTATAACGCTCTTTTTCAACAATTTTTCAGTTATATACGGCGACCGGTTCACCTAAACAGTTTTCTTGGACTGTATACTAACCAGTACTAACTTACCCTTACACAAGGAGCCGGCAACTTCTCCATATATGGAGAAAAAATCGACATTTTTTGTCAAATTTTCACGGAAGGGTATGACCAGCTGCGACTGGAATTTGAACCCGGATCTCCGGGTTACAAGTCCAGTGCACTAACCACTGGACCAAAGCCGAAGCCGGTCATTGTTTTACGAACCCATTGATAACAAACTCTATGGCTGTCATATTATAAATTAACAACAATTAACGTCAGAAGAAGAGTACGCTTGTGCTACAGTACCTACCCGTTTATTGGCTTGTGGTCGAGTGTATTTTATTACAGTATCGTCTAGTCACGTTTATTTTATCATGGCATCGTATAGTCATGTGTATTATATTGCAGTATCATCTAGTCACTTGTATAACATTATAATATCATCTAGTCACGTGTATTACATTATAGTATCATCTGGTCATGTGTATTACATTTTAGTATCATCTAGTCACGTGTATTACATTATAGTATCATCTAGTCATGTGTATTACATTTTAGTATCATCTAGTCATGTGTATTACATTTTAGTATCGCCTGGATAAGCTGGCAACAACTGGGTTGCCTTTATGGGTCACTGAGTTAACAGTGGAACACGCAGACGAAAATATCAGAGCAGACTATTTTGAGACAGCTTTGACCGCATACTTTAGCCATCCCGCGGTAGAAGGCATTATTTTATGGGGATTCTGGGATCACAGTGGAACACAGCCAGAAGGCGCTCTCGTTAGTGGCAACGCCATGTATGTAAGTAACATTTTATCAAATCCTAAAGCAAGAGCCTAGGCTATAAAACTTAAATTCGGTTTTCCAACTCTAATCTCAAATTGTCGGTAGATATTTCAGACCACCATGCGTGTTTGTGTTTATTAATGTACACGAAATTCTGTTTAATAGGTCCTGTAATATTTTCACAATTGACATATTAAATTGACCACACAATATTGAGGTTAAAACTGAAAGACCAATGTCCTTTTTCACAGCCTCGGGCTTTGCACCAAAGAAATGCCAGTTAAAAATATGATCGTTGGTTAGTTAACACTATAGAAGTTATTTTATCCTGTTAGTTCTGGCGGTATAATACATAAAACAGACAAGACTAGAAATATTAAAAATATTCCGTACTCAGCACATGTTCTCTGGCAATTTGGTTGATGACATTAGTGTCTTAGGCCATTCGACCTCCGCGACTAATTATTCATGAGAAATTGACAGTAGCTTACGAAGGACAAGGTTACCAGTTGTCAACAATCTAGGAAAAACGGTTAAGTCTACTACCTGCCCGGTCTGTATAAGAAATAAAACAATTTTAAAATAGGCGTAACAACCCTCCCCCTCCAAATAAAAGTAAGAAAATTGACTAGACAATGAATCTAACGGAATAAATTGAGGCAGCCGATGATAACACTAATGATACAATTGAAATAACTGAATTGAGTTTCATGTTATTATGTTAACAAGAGACCCAAAACCCTATACAAAAATTGATAACTGCCGTAAATAATCTGCACCAGATAAAAGGATGTGAAAAGCCAGCAGTATGATGCGGTATACAAAAACAACTATTGAACGGTGTTCGATATAATTCAACTATCAATTAACAATGCATGCTCATGATGTTGCATGAACAAATGTTGCAACATAATATCAGTGATATTACAAAGGTAAAAGTATCAATGATTATACTAGCGAACTTGATATGCTTATAATTTGATATACGTTTCTATGACCGCACACATGTCATCCATGTTATACAACGCCTTAAACAAACAGTTACAAAACTAGTAGTTCTGGGACCAAAATGTGTTACATTGAATTCATTCTTGTATTAAGACAAGAGTTTTTTTTCTCCATGTATTTTTGAGCATCATTGCTGATTGATAAGCGGGTATGTTTCCTGGAAGAACCAACTGTGATATATCGTAAAATAATCTATTAGTAGGCTGTAGTGCAGTGTATTAGAAAATCGAGGAACAAGTGAAAAAATGACAAATACTTTTAGTAATATGAGTATATTTATGTTTCTTTGTGAAAAAAACGGTACATGAAACTACCTGTCTAACGTTCTAAATAAAAAAATCAGACCTACATTTCAGATAGAAATATGAATACATATACAGTCGACTCTCGTTAGCTCGATTTTCGTCGGACCTCGAGCTAACGAAAATCGAGCTAAAAATCGACTATCATGATCCATTTCCTTTTGCGTGCTCATTAAACGTACATGTTGTACTTTATCGTCGACCGGCGTGTGTTGTGTGAATAGCACGTCGTGACGTTTACATGTTGGTAATTAATAAATACACGTTTACACCCGAGAGTGAATGATGACAAACAAATTTTCTACTGATCGTTATCCATTGTTGTAGTTGATGAAATGTGTGAAAAACAGCGAGCTGGGTCAAATCTCAAACGCCTCGAGTTAAACTATTGATTTTATGTAGAAATACGTCGAACGGGACTGAAAAATTTAGATCGACGTAACGAAAAAAATCGAGAGGAAAGTTCGTGTTAAGCGCCGATTTTAATATGAATAAAGAAGGACAAAATTCGGGACTTTTGAAATTAGGTCGTGCTAACGAAAAATCGTGCTAAGCGAAGTCGACGTAACGAGAGTGGACTGTACATTTAAAATCCTCATGTCTTTTTTTCATTTTTTCCAAGATCGAACACACGGAATACAAATATTTATCACGTATACTAATATAAATAATCTACCTGTTTCTAATACTAAATCCAATGAAATTGTTGCTATATTTAAATGCAGCATTAAAATTTGCAGTATTTGATTCGCATTTGCTTTATTTAAATAATTACATACGTATGTGCACTGAAATAGTAACTCAAAATATTTTCTGTAACGAGAGTGTCCAATTCTTCTCAGTTTTATTTGAATGTATTGTATCCAGGCACACCATCGTTTGTCTTTTTTGCCTCCTGGTCAACATTATTTACATTTGAAAATTCACAACCTCTTCCTTCCTCATTGCTTTCGTCATCAGCGTCAATTAGTGACGTGATTTCTTTTTTTTCAACAAGTTTTTCGTGGTAAAATTTAACAATAAATATCAACGAGAGAGTAAAGACGCAGACTCCAGTTGTTACATAAAACACAACCCAACGATTTGTGCTCAGGGTGGCTCCATATATATTCAAATATATAAGAGGACCTAAGATCTTTGAAATTGTTTCTAAGCATGACAGCAGGGAGAATATCTTACCCAAGTCATTGTTTTCGACAACTTTGCTAAGAATTGATCGTACACAGTTTCGGACGATAATTGACAATGCCCATAAGAATACTAACAAATACATAGCCCAATATTGAATCACAAACTCGATAGCAATGGAAAAGACGATTTGGCCAATCAACCCAAGCATCATGATATCTGCATCGGTTAAATTAAGATAATTCGAAAGCAGGGGGAGTGTTAAAAATAAAGACACGCCCATTGATATATTCTCAAAAGAAAGCAAATAAGAATATTCGGATTTAGACCAGTTAAATGGCTCTCTGGTTACGACGAAAAGAAGTAAGTCTGGATGAGGCGTGACATTAATCCCATGTAATATACAAATTATGATTATCAGAATAACAAGGCACCGCCCTCCTTTCGGTCGCTGTTTTGTTATAATGCAGAAAAAAGATTTCATTCCATGTAGGAAATAATTTTTCGAACAGGCGTCAGTTGTTGTTTCATTGAGAATGTTTGTCTTCTCCCGCACTGTATCTTTTACACCAAATAAAACGAATAAGAATCCTATAAGATGAATCCCGCCTATAACTCCAAAGGCTGCTATTATATCGAACTCCATCACGCCAGCTAACAACGCACCAATACATCGACCGAAGTACTGCATAGCTAGAAGTCGACCTAATCTTGCGGTTCTATCGTCGACTTCAGAATTCTCCGACGTATAACTGTTCACTGCCATAGTAATCACAGCACTCTTTCCAAATATTCCTTGAAGAAACGTCCCGGCTAACACCATTAGCATCGACCATTGTTTGATTTGGGTGCTTGCGGTGTAAACAGTAACCGCCATTATACTACCGACGCTAGGAATGGCCATTGGTAATTTACGTCCATAGTTATCGCTCCATACACCACAAAATAATCCAATAAACAATGTAGGTATGTTCACTAACACTCTGTATGTAGTAAAATACATCCCAGAATCCGCTTGGACTACTGTGTTGTGCTCGGAAAAGTCCGTCAGATGAGTACAAATATTCTTTACGAAGTGTTGCTCGCATACTAGATTAACAATATGTGGTCTAATTGTCACATCTAGCATTGTCTCCCCAATGTTGAAGAAGAAATATATCAATTGGATGACATACAAAGATATGCACAAGGCTTGTTTTTCGCTTAGACACTTGTGAATCATGATGTCCGTTGACGCTGATTTTATTAAACGAAGTAATTAAATGTTGCGCGTGCATACAAAATGGAAGATATTAATACATGTACCGGTTTATTCTGTCTTCCCAATGGTTGTTGAGCACTTGTGAATATCACGCTAAACATGTGATTAAATAGTTCTTGTGAAGGCTGATTCAGCAACCATCTGTTATTCGCTCCAAACATGTGAAGGCGTGGATGTTCAAAAAGTACAATGTATTTTATTATACATTCACCTTACTTCAGAACGAATTAAAAATTTTATATGAATTAGCAATTCAGAACCCTTGATTGAATTGGATAGAAATGACCAATACAAAAGTAAAATGTTCCCTGAGTAACATGAATTATCAAGAGTTGTTCTGTTTTTTTACATAGTGGCGATTGAGACTTTCTTGTCGACCCTTCGGCCCACTCCATCCATGTGCTCATCCCAATGAGTTACTCTATCGGGTCAATACGGCTGGTATTAAAACTTTTTCATTCATCTGCTGTACGATGATTGCGCAATTATGTAACAATGCACCTTTTCCGATTACCAGCACCGTACGTTTGTTTATATCTTTAAAGCAATCGCCAACTCGATCTTATGCGCGTGCGGCGAAACAATAAGTACATAGTGAAGGTCTCTGTAACATGATATCAATATCGCAGTGAATAGTAGTAAGACAAATGGTAATAAACAGATTTTGGTTGATTTCTGATCATGTGGTGTGACATTTTGTTCCAACAGATCCACATGTTTCAAAAGGATTGATTGATATTGCCAACATTAGTTTTTAAATGTCATATGTCCGTTTACTTAAAGCTACAAGACTTATTTATAAACTATTCCTGAACGTGTAATATAATTTACTTTAATAATTATTATTATTCATTATTAAATATTTATTATCATAAACCATTTCTCCATGTAAACATGAACTATGTTTTGCTAATAAATTTAAACTGGTCTAAAATATCCTCACCAACTGTCTTTCCGATTGAAACAAATCGAACTGTGCATAGAGAAATAAAAACGTTTTAATTGAAAACTTTTTGTGCGGAAAACAACGAGCTGTCTGCTTAATCACTATAAATAAGTATCTTTCAACTTAAAATCTCATCGCAGATATTCACAGTACATCGTAGTTGCAGTTTTAAGAGAACAAATACATAAATGTGATGGTTTAGGAACATAATGAAATGAATTTTGACCAAAGAGTACAACCCTGCAGCTTTAAAACCTGTAGCATAGCACTCGAAAAAACTCAATATGTAGTATACGTACAATTACCAGAGCGTACCATCTTTAATCCGTCCTTTGTTGACTTTCTTGAGATATGTTATAAATATAGCCCATTTGCAAAGTTTCATGTGTCTATATACGCCATGTTGGTGTTATCTGATATTTTATTCAAGTATCAAATGCTATTTATGCTCTGTTGTTTTTTGTTCGGCTAATCTCTCTCGGATCATATTGTGTTCTGCATTTTTCTTAGAACTAGGTTCAGTTATCTACAACAGGTTGTTATCATAACCTCAGATAAATTCCATCCCTGCCCGTCCTCCGTGTTACTGTCATTTCTTCCAGGTGTGTACCTATGAAGGACAGGGAATGATATTAGATTTTGATCCAATTTGTCATGGAGAAACATAACTATGACCGTCCTCTGTATTTTGCTTGTATTTACATACCGCTAATTTTCGCCTAATACGCGAGTAAAAAAGATAAAAAAGTGAAAATTTAATAATTGATGAGAATAAATATCCCATGTCAATGTTTGAGTTTAATAAGAATATTCTTTGGATTTAAGTAGCCTAGGCGATGTAGAATTGACGATCAGTTCGATAAAAACACGACTAAGTGAAATACACAATTAATTTGTCCCAGAAATAAATTCTAAGTAATTAAAGAGCCATTACTACCAACCTGAACATTAGAGAATAGAACCAATAAAGTTCTTTTCAACCATCTGCATGAAATCTAATAACTAGATATCTTCAGTAAATGACTCGCAAAATGATATTAGACTGATCTAATTATAGTTCAATTGTGAAACAAACCGGTTTGACCACGTTTTGATAACCAATAAAACTGCAGGTAAAATGTCAAATTGTCCTTTACGTGTATTAGTACTGAAACAAGATTGTATAAATGCAACTCATCTTTTGTGAACAGGAAGTACACGATATTATTGAAGGGACGTAATTTGTACTAGTACTAAAACATTGAAATAGTAAAGTATCGAATAATGACCCAATTACAGAAAATTATCAATTATATATATCAGTAATTGTTTATTACAGATAAATGCGGCCGGTCAGCGATATCTTAATTTAACCAAATCCATTTGGACTACGGACATGACGTCAACATTGAGTGGTAGAAATGTAAAAATGAATGTACGCGGCTTCTATGGGGATTATGACGTTATCATTAAATACAACGGAAAACCAATCGACGTAAAGCACTTTACTTTAAGTAAATCAACAAGCGGTCAACCAGTTTCTTGGCAAATTGATATTTCTGGAAACGGCGGTGAGTCCAGAATTAGTTTATCTCTTATTCACGTGGCCATACAGTATAACCAATGTGTAAAGCTCGTTCATAATTGCCTAAAAACTCCTTGACAGAATGCAATTATGACGCATACATAGCCATTATATTGACTAAATTGATCCTATATTAACAAAACCTGTTGTAATTTGATGCATCTTATATTCTCTACAGAGGAAATATCATTACCTACATCGCCACCAACGACCATTCCACTGCAACATACTCACCACGTGACACATGATCACACAAGCACACTTGGACACGCTTCATCCGAACATTCTGCGTCTAACGAATTAATATGTACCACCAAATATTCTGGACAGTCGCAGGTTGGTGATGATCAGACAGCAGAAGTCAAGTGTGACGCTGGAGATGTGATGACAGGTTGTTCGAGTGTAACACTAGTA
This sequence comes from Lutraria rhynchaena, assembly GCA_008271625.1. Classification (NCBI taxonomy): domain Eukaryota; kingdom Metazoa; phylum Mollusca; class Bivalvia; order Venerida; family Mactridae; genus Lutraria; species Lutraria rhynchaena. The sequence continues at coordinate 2,267,422 of VIBL01000040.1, forward strand.
AGGGGTTTGTGATAGTTTTAATTGATAGATGTCCCATGGTGTTCATAAAGTCCTGTCAATATGTTTTTGTTCAAATTAGGTGCGGGACAAGCGCTCGCTCCATTTTGATCCAGAATACATGGTCTGAAGCCTTCGTTGTCTTAGTGCGGGTGGACCCATTGCTTTCCGATAAAACAAGGGTTAAATTAAACGTAATTTGTTCCCTATTTCTGATGTCTTCTCCTGTAATTCAGAAAATAGTCAGTTGATTGATACAATAACAGGTTACACTGATTGGTAAATCTCAATATATACTTAAATATTGCTTACGACTATGATCAATGTATACATATCGATCCCGCTTAAATGGGGGAAGGTTCTCTTCCATCATAACAATTATGTAGTCATCTGAATTATAATTATATTTTTGGAGTATACCATTTATAATTTAAGCTTTTTCGTCAGTTAATGTATCTTCAATGTTGAGTAACTCAGTCGTTCCTGAAGTTCATTGAAGCTACCGCATGTCATTTCAAATAAACTACATGATTCACAATAATTATACACTTGGAAGTAGACAGTTGTCTATTGCTGCAAGAAGAGAAACATTGCTGTCACAAATCGTCAGGTTCTTTCTACAAACCCGTATGTCATTTTACCCCATTTTGAGAAAACCACATTTAAAGTTTTAAACTGCAATAACTTTAAGCGAGTTACGGATTGTGGAATTGGGATTAACCCTATCCATGATATATCTACAAGCAGGTAAGTATGATCATAATAAAGAGCTCGAAAAGTGATGGCAAAATCTCTGTAGTGCCAAAAATTGAGTTACGGGGAACTACGGGGAATAAGCCGACGAAATAAGACACGCATGACAACTGGTTTGGTTAAATGAACTTCGTATAAACCTGGAAATATTGTTAATGAACCACGCCCATCCCTCAACCCCTCAAAACACAAGGAAAACTTTCTGTTACAGGATCGTCTGAACTATCGTGACGGAGAAAGGTTTCAACTGAAAGGTGGTGTACCCGTGTGTCAAGCTGTGAACGCATGGCAATCTTCAGCACGTACGTGAAAAATGTACTCCTACCAATTGCAATTTTGTTACAATTAGACCCTGTCGGATTTTGGTCTGAATGTAGAAACAAACGTACGCTTTGGAATACATCATTAATAGTACATGTACATTTGTGACCGACCTCGAACAAGCTTAAAATGGTCGTTTGTAAAATTGTTAAAATAATTATGTCTGTTTGAGGTTATCATTAGCTTGGAAACTGTTACATTCAGTATTAAATTTTTGTCTGGAGTTTAATACCAATTGTTTTTTCGGCGACAAAAAAGCATGATAACTTATCGTGCGTGTAGTTATCTTTCTCATGTTTGATGTTTAGCGGTACAAGCCATGGCTCGATGCTGCCATAAAACTGGCTTACAGTGTACATATTTGACAGCTGGGCCATCGGGACATGGACGTGAAGACCAGATTGAAGTCATGTGTCCATCTTACACAGTAGCAATGGGTAAGCATATCTTAAAGGGTCATTGCTTCATTGCAAGAAGCTTCGACCCTGCCAGATTTCACTGAGTCAATAACAGCAACTGCGAAGGATTGTTCGATTTTGTTTCAATAAGCTTATAGAAGCTATTGTAGCAGTTTGTTAATGCAAAATTCGTGTCAGCTCTTGTCCGTATGCTATACAGTATCTATTGTTCTTGGCCTTATTGCCAGTTGATGAAGGTATATTGTTGTAACAAATACCCTTGGCATGTTTGGCAGTTGCTATCTAAGCTAAGCTATGTTTACGTCAACTTACTTGCCTTCCAGAAATTAGGCATTAGGTAATGTTTGTTCATGAAACGTTGTGATCTATATATTAAATATTTTATATTCAAGAAAACGTCACGATCAAACAATAGTGTGCTGCGAATGTATTTACTGAACCCGCAAAATGTTAATTACTTATTCTATGAGTAAACATTTTTGCAACATACGCTTGCTTATAATCAAGATACAAATTATTGTATATTTAGTTTATTATAACTTGCAGTCGGTGCAATATAAAATGCCACATCTGCAGTATCTGTTGAAACAAATTTGCAAGCAGGGGCTTCCGTGGTCGAGTTGTTAAGGCCTCTGATATGTAATCACTAGCCCCTTACCACCTGTGAGTTCGAATCCCACCCGGGACTATAGTTCCCATGTGAGGACACTCTTTCATAATTGAATTAAAAAATAAAACAAAAAATTTGAAACGGAAAATCACGTACATTTCCAGCATCTATGTTCCAAACATTACATCGACTGTATATCTACAAATCTTTTGTATAACGAGGACATCCTTTAAAATGTTTGTTTTCGGTTACGCGACCCAAACTAATTGTGGGTAGGTAGGCATTTTTAGTTAACGTTACACGCTACTGAATTCAAATAGCTGGAATAAAAACGTAAAAAAGGTTTTGTCGAAATCGCTAAAACATTTTAGTGTAGGGATTTTTGAATGAGTGGGTCACGTAACTGCAAATCAACCCTTTCCTAAGGATGCCCTGACAGTCGGTGTGTTATCATTAATGATATATTATCATTCAGACCCTGATACGTTACATGCACTTTTTAAATGATACATTCTGTAAACATACATCATTTAGGCTGCACATCGTACACTTACTTCAGAGATATGGATGGCGCTTTTCCAACAAATACAACTTGCATCGCACAAAATGATGGCATTGATGGTAATATCTAACATTGTTAATACGACCAGTAATGTGTTTTACCATATAAGGGTAGGCAGTGATTGTTGGTTTTGTCAGATTTGATAAACTGTCCCCTCGAACATAGAATAATACTTTTACAAAACACAATAATTATAAATGTAATAAATTCTACAAAGAACAACCAACTGTTATGTCAATGAATAGCGAACACAAGCAATCCAGCCTTTGGCTTTTCTCATCTTATCGAAGACATTTCATGTATTTCATTTGACAGTCAGCCGTTCATTATTATTTAGGTTAATGGAAAGATTTCTTAAAGGCGATGAATTGTGATCCGTTTGATAACGCTGGAACATTGTTAGGAAAACCAACGTTCTGCCAACGTCTCTATAAAATAACGGATGACAGACAAAGACGATTTCGTACTTGAAATGTTTGTAATGTGTATTTTTATGAGTCGATCTTTAAATGGACAGTTATTGGTAAAAGACCTAAAACTATTTGGGATTTACGTGTCCTGTATTTCATTATTAATAAAACTAATCAAATACGCAAGAACAAATTACTCTAAGCAAAATTAGATATATTCAGAATTCATGCTTAATTATTTGTGTTTTAAAACTGCACATTGACTTGCTAGAGGACAGAGTCAATTGATATCGACCGATTGACCATAAGAGTATTCATCTCAACTCTGGTAGATTTGTTTTTGGGACTTTGGAGAAGGTAATATGTAATATAATAATATTCTTTTATATGTTTTTTCCAGGATTTTTTTGTCACTTTTATGTTTATCCGTTATGAATTCTTTAAATAATGCGACTGTTCTATTGTCGTAAGGTGTCTTCACGTATGCAGCATGCTGCCATGCGCCTTCATTAACATGTAGCATTAGACAGTCAACAAGCAGTGGTTTAAACCAGGGTGATACTGCCAGTATCAAGTGTAATCACGGAGAAAGTCTTGTCGGATGTTCCGTGTACTCTGAGGACGGGCGAACTGCAGGGGCGATATCTGACAGTGAGTAACTGCCGCTGTTTAAACACACTCCTTTTCGTGATTAAGTAATTATTTAAAAGCATGTAACTATTTGTTCCTCGCTTTTTTAACACCTAATATTTGATTTTGTTATTCAGAACCATAGTTTTATCCAGTTCCCATTCCTTTGACTATTTATTCTGCTCCAATAGTCTATTCAATAGAGTACTTGGTGTAACACTTTGTCAGTTATATGCTTCTCGCAACGTATTGGCAGCATGTGATATTTTGTACCATATAATGTACCGGAGCACACCTGAATAATACTAAAAACTAAATAATACTTCAGCATAGAGCATTTCGTGCATTTTTATCTAATTTATACTCCAGGAAACAACACGTGTACCGCAGTAAATGGTAGAGTGAAGAGTATGGGTGAACAAGGTGTTATAGCTGTCGCTGTATGTTGTGTATAAAATATGTGTTTATTCAAATAATTTTAATAAAGGTGTATTAATTCTATGATTGCTTTAATTTTCATAAACTCGGTATTAGCTTCGTTTGTATTGCTTCTTTTGCATAAGAAAGGGTCCATAATTACGCCAATACATGACAATCATGACAGTGCACATTGGAAAGTGTATGTATATACATGCTTTACAAAAATATGGACTTAAATTACAACGGGTTACAAGATCAACTGCATGAAAAATGAGAAAAAATCTTCCCAGAAAGAATGATATATACTGCAATATGAATTATATCCCAACGTATTACTGATAAGATATCATTTTCTTTATATATGAGAAGTATAAGATGGAAACGGGAGAACAAGTAAGCAAAAGCACTTAATTTCACACCAAAATATTTGTTGTATGGAATAGCAAATGTAAGGATGTTAATAATACTTATTCAATGCCCACTTCAACATATTAATACCATTTCAAATGATGACCACAGCGATAAAATATGTTTGCATTGAATGGAACTTTTCTGTGTTATTGTTCCACAAGTTACCTACCAATTTATTGAAGTTATACCTGTGACAATTTAGTGAGCTCTAACCTTCTGTTTAGACTGGTACCCGTTTACTCGTAGATGTTTAAACCTTACGAGATGGAATGGGAACCAGGCTAGGTCAACGGGCACAGATTGACGACAGACATTAAGTTCCAAACCGATTTGGTACAAATGGGTCCAAACCGTTTATTAACCGCCCACTAATCGCGTATGAATATCTTGAAAATGTCATGTAATTAAAACACTGATAATATTGTTTATATTTCTGTCATTTTTAATCAACGAATGAGCAAGTTACTGAAATAAATACTCTATACTCGCTTATGATACGAAATATCAAATTTCGAAACAATTACAACGGAACTACTTCGTTTTGTCCATTCAATAAGAATATTGGAGGTTCCGCCTGGTTGTGTTCGTCAAATGAGGAAAAGAGAATTCGTCCAATTGATGATCTGCACAATCATTGCGTATAATGCTGTGTATCAGCCCCGCTATAATCAATGATAATCCATGATAAATATTGACAAAATAAGACCCAAACCGTTTTAATCAGCGGGGCTATATACATATATAGATTAAATGTCGACAAAATAAGACTCCAAAACCGTTTTTGAGCACCTAGATATAAATATGAATAAAATAAGACTCCAAACCGTTTTGGACTACCCTATATAATACATGTCGACAAATTAAGACTCTAAACATTTTTGGATCACTCTACATATATAATGAAAGTCGACTATTAAAACAAACCGTTTTGGACCACCCAGATATGATTAGCTTGGACAATATAAGACTATGACGAATATCGACAAAGAACGACCCAAGCCCTTTTGGACCACTCAAAATATGACGAACATGGACAAAATAAGACTCCAAACCGTTTTGGATCACCTTAAATATGATAGGCATGGACAAATTGAGGCTCCAAACCGTTTTGGACCACCCTAAATATAATGAATGTCGACAGAATAACATTCCAAACCGTTTTGGACCATCCTATATGTAATGAATGTTGACAAAGTATGACTCCAAACCGTTTAGGATCACCCTAGATATGATAAGTATGAACAATATAAGATTCCATACTGTTTTGAACCATCGTAGATATGAATTGCATGGACAATATAAGACTCCAAACCGTTTTAACCACCCTAGATATGATTTGCACATGCAAATTATATCTAGGGTGGTTAAAACGGTTTGGGGTGTTATATTGTCCATGCAAATCATATCTAGGGTAGTCCAAAACGGTTTGGAGTCTTATTGGGCTATGATCATCATATGTGAGGTGGTCCAAAACGGTTCTTAATTTATCGCCATTTATCATATCTAGGGTGATTCAAAACGGTTTGGAGTCTTATATTGTCCATGCTAATCATATCTAGGGTATTCCGAAACGGTTTGGAGTCATATACTGTCCATGGAAAAATGTCGACGAAGAAAGACTCCAAACCGTTTTGGACCACTTTACTTATGATGGATATCGACAAAGTAACACTCCAAACCGTTTTCAAACACCATAGATATGATGAACATGGACAATATAAGACTCCAAACCGTTTTGGACAACCATACTTATGACGAAATATCGACAAAGTAACATTCCAAACCGTTTTGAACCACCCTATATATAATGAAATGTCGATATTGTTACACTCCAAACCGTTTTGGACCATCCTATATGTAATGAATGTCGACAAAATAAGACTCCAAACTGTTTTGAATCATAAATATGATGAATATCAATAAATTAAGACTCCAAACCGTTTTGGACCACCATACTTATGATGAATATCGACAAAGTAACATACCAAACCGTTTTGAACCACCCTAGATATGATAGGCATGGACAATGTAAGACCCCAAACCGTTTTTGACCACTCTATATGAAATGACTCTGGACCACTTTACTTATGATGGATATCGACAAAGTAACTCTCCAAACCGTTCTTAACCACCCTAGATATGATGGCTATGGACAATATAAGACTCCAAACCGTTTTGGACCACCTTACCAATCACGAATATGGACAAAGTAACACTCCAAACCGTTTTGAACCACCCTAGATATGATAGTCATGGACAATATAAGACCTCAAACCGTTTTGGACCACCCAAGATATGATTAGCATGGACAATATAAGACTCCAAACCGTTTTGGATCACCATAAATATAGTGAATGTCAAAATAGTCACCTTCCAAACTGTTTTGGACCACCCTATGTGTAATGAATGCTGACAAAGTACATGTATATACGACTCCAAACCGTTTTGGACCATCTTATATGTAATGAATGTCGACAAAGTGCATGTATATACGACTCCAAACCGTTTTGGACCATCTTATATGTAATGAATGTCGACAAAGTACAAGTATATGACTCCAAATATCGACAAAGTAACACTCCAAACCGTTTTGGACCATCTCATATGTAATGAATGCTGACAAAGTACATGTATGTACGACTCCAAACCGTTTTGGGCCATCTTATATGTAATGAATGTCGACAAAGTGCATGTATGTATGACTCCAAACCGTTTTGGACCACCCTAAATATAATGAAATGTTGATATAGTTACGCTCCAAACTGTTTTGGACCACCCTATATGTAATGAATGCTGATAAAGTGCATGTATATACAACTCCAAACCGTTTGGACCACCATGTATGTAATGAATGTATGTAATGTCGACAAAGTGCATGTATATACGACTCCAACCCGTTCTGGATCACTCTAAATATAATGAATGTCTACAGAGTAACACTCCAAACCGTTTTAGACCACATTAAATATAAGCATGGACAATGTAAGACCCCAAACCATTTTATATCACCCTAGATATGATTAGCATGGACAATATAAGACTTTAAACCGTTTGGACCAACCACCATATGGTGAACGTCAACAAAGTCCAACTCCAAACAATTTTGAACCACCTTACATATGATGAACATCAGCAAATTAAGACTCCAACTTTATTTTTGGACACAAGTATGATGAATATCGACTTCCTATTAAATTCAAATTCTGACATGAGAATATCACCTCCTACATAGATGACTTGGGATAAAATGAACAGAACAAACTCAAAACAGGTTTTGACTGATCTTTAATTTATTTTTGTTCAGTCGCCGTGACATAACTCATTTACATAGCATTTACACAAGTAAAAACGGCAATATCACATATGTACTTGCACAATGTACTCCAGATTTCACAATACGCTATAGATTTCTGGTCTTATTATCAAGTCGGTCTTACCATAGAGACCCAACATATTCTTAAGTCAAATTGCTACACAATAACCTTGATAACCTTATAATTATGATTTATGTAAAAATATGTTCTTTTATTTAATCTATTAACTGAATTAAAACTATACACAATACAACAAACATGCCATTTTTCTAATTTATTTGTAATTTATTCACTGTAAAAGACATTTTTCTCAAAATAGGTATGTGTACACAATTTACATCGTATAGCCATAGGAGGAAATACTTTGAAGAAAGGCACTGAGTGGTACATAAATTGATCATGTCATACATGTAGTTAAATCGGCACATCATTTAGATTTCTAAATTTAACACAGTCGCGAAAAGAGGTGACAATATAAATAAATCTCTCATAACTTTTTTCTCTCATAATTATATGTGATAATAATACTAGAAGATAGCGTGAATAATCCAATTGAGCAATACCTAAGCGTTTATGCTTCTTTAAGCACCACCAAATCAGAAGGAGAATGTCATTATCTTCTTTAATAGTAGCATATGGTGGCACCCGTTTTATCGCATTCAACGACGAAAGCTCCAGTTACAGTGTGGGCGGAGCCAGCACTACTTTTTAACTGTGGAAAAAACGGTTTGGAGTCAATGTTCCAAATTGGTTTGGAATCTAATGGCAGTCCAGATTGACACGGTATCTCACTGAGTTAAAATCTCGTCTTGCAAAATGGCGAGTGCCGGTAATGAAAGCTTTTTCGAAGGAACTGAAAAGCTTTTAGAAGTTTGGTTTAGTTCTTCAACTAACGATAAAGAAGCTGACCTCCGGGTTATAGACAGGTAATTATTTCTACTTTAAAAACAAATTGTTTGTCCAATTGTCACTCATTTTCGCGACGTAGAAACTGCCTAGAACGAAAAATTGTATCATTTAATATCAAAGAACGTGTTATTGCGTGTGTCACCAAAAAAGATTACTTCTAAGTGTTAAATGGATGAAATGCTTGTGTTTATTGTACCATATGTTTTGACTCTTTTTCTATATGAAAACATCGGCGTTAATACAAAATGACGAAACGAATGATGCTCAGGCACTGATTGTATTATATACTAATGGCAAAGTACCAATTATTGATAATTACAGGTGGTTTGATTTAGGTCAAATAGTCTGGTATATTTGTATTGTCTGATAAAATGATATATTGCCATCCAGTTCTTTGGTGCCTGCCAGCTTAACCTTCATGCATAAATTATAACATTTTGGAGGAATGGGGCCAGGGCCCTTAGAAGGAGGGGTATTGACAGCTTTTTGAAGAAAGGGGGAATTATGTATTGTCTTATTACAGTTTAAGCAATACAGAAACTCAGCTGATTTAGAGTTGTGTGACATGTATTTTCTCTTCGGGAATATATGCAGGAGTTAGTCAACTCATCCTGAAAATTTAGTCAACTTATACCCCCTTGGTCAACTTGACCCCCTTTATATACTTTATTGATTGTTTTTAGTTATTCATTTCATGAAATTAATTCATATTAAAACATGGTGATTATAAACTATGATGATATATTATTACCATGCATAATGATTTATTTGAATATTGGAATTGATCATGACATGATATAAATCATAAACATGTGTATTGTGTTAAATGAAAACAAACATAGACATGGATTTATAAAGATATGCCAATTAAAAGCAGTTGTATATTAGACCTATTTTGTGTTGGTATTTTTTGTTTATTTTTGTTCAGTTAATAAAATTTCGATAAAATTATGCTGTTAGCGAACTAATTCAATTAAATGACTTGAACACAGTGTTAAACATTGATTTTTAAAACTAGTTAAGTGTTAATTGTTTATCAATGCCAATAAAAATAATTTAAGTGTTAGGATAATCAGGGTTATTAAAGTACATTAATTGTTGCACACATTGGGCATTTAAGAATTTAAAATTGAACTTTTCATCATACATTTACAAACAGTAAATAATACATATATTAATATATTACATAAAATATATCAATGAAAACACATGCATAATGGCTCTAATTATTGAGTTATAACATCACAAATTAACAGGATAAGGACCAATAATAAATGATAATCCAATCATTACTGGTTAATGTGTATAGTCATTGGCAAGTCTTTAGGTGTCAATCCCATCATCTCTAATTAATTAGGCTAAGTATCAATCAAGATTATAATCATACCCTTTATTATATACATAAAAAAGTTCAATGTACAAGTCATGGAAAATGCAAAGTATGAGTATGTTTTCAAAGTAAGGGCACTTAATTTACTTTTTGAAAGTGATGATTTTTAACATTTGTTTTATTTTTTTTTTTATTTTGCATAAAAGTGGCATAAAATAAACAAAAACGCTTAATTTCAACGTACAAAACAACATATGCATAATACAAATAAATACAGTATAAAATATATATTTAACAAAGACTTGTGTATATCTTATATATCTTATATATACATGTACAACTGAACTAATAACAGCTTAAACATACCTCCGCAAAAATGTCTAAATTACAGTATAAAAATACACTAAAAATTTATTACATTTTTTATTGGTACAAGTGAGCAAAATATCATAAAATAACACTTACCGGTAATCTAAAAATACTCCATCAAATAAAAAATTACAGCCTATGATATCATAAGTGATGAAAAAGTTTGGGGATAAGTTGACTAAGGGGCAAGTTTGCCAAATTGGGGACAAGTTTACTAAGGGACAAGTTGATTAGGAACCATAATTACAACATAAATCATTACTTGTCCCTATATACTTGTCCATATTTCTGATTTTTTTATGGCTACTTGCGTGTAACAAAATAAAAATCCAGCTGACTACATGGAAATACTGTATATTTAATACATGTTTAATGTATAATAATAAATCAAGTAAGGATAAGCTTAAAATGTCAATTAACAATCCCTCAGGATATCCAAACATATAATATATGGTCTGCATCATATAAATATAGCTGCTAATTGATTAACCTTACAAAAAGACATAAATCAATGCAATGAAGTACATGCAACACCATCAAGCAAAGATAGGTTGATTTGATTGTTGAATAACTACAAACATCAGAAAACGAAATAAGTATTTTCCAGAAAATATATACGTACATATATATTTAATGTGCATTAAAACTTAATTATTACGAGCATCAATATCACAAGCACCTGACTTATATCAAGGTGTCTTTAAAGTCACATCAATTTTTGTTCTTAGTTGTATACAGTTATACATGTCTATTTCGTGCATCATTATCTCAGTATCTTGAGTACAAATGATGTTGATTACAATGATTATCTTGAGGGATATCATGCTGTATATTAATGTTACATAATGTAATGATATTTCCATCTGTATCCAAAGTTGTAGAGGGCCACGGCCGTGGTCCAGTGGTTAGTGCGCTGGACTTGTAACCTAGAGATCCGGGTTTGAATACCGATTGCGGCAGGTCATACCCTTCTATGAAAATTTGACAAAAATGATTTTCCTCCATATGTGGTGATGTTGCTGGCTCCTTGTGGAAGTGTAAGTTAGTACTGGTTAGTATACAGTCTAGGAAAACTGGTTAGGCGAACTAGTCACCATGTATAACTGAATTTTTTTTAAAAAACGGCGTTAAACCCGAGTGACAATGAGTCACATATAAACAAAAAAACCAAAGTTGTAGAAGAACTTAGTCCTGGTTATGACAGTTCAGTGTTTTCAGCAGATGACCTACAACTAACCTGGCTTTCAGATTTAAATTAGGGCTCGACAAATCCATTTGTCTGCTAGTAATTACGAGTAGAAATTGACTCAGGACGAGTTGAAATTAGCTAGTTGTCATGCAGAACGAAGAGCCAGGAAAAAAATTGTCGAGCCCTGTAAATGAATTTGGTATGGGAAATTGCACATTTGGAGGAGATTGTTCTAATGGAGTGTCCTTATTACACCTTTGTCTTCTTCTCTTAACACATGAAAACTAGTATATTCTGGCCAAACTGTTCTTGTACAACACAGATGTGTTCACTCCATTTGTTCACAAGTTTATTCTTCCCTTTGAGGCCTTAAGTGCTTGATTGCCTTGGAATACTTTTTGTCTCATGAACTTGGCCGTCATAATCGAGCTTGTCAATCTGCTTTATACCAATAGCTTTGTGTTGGTTCTCTTGTAGGCTCTCAGACAATTTTTTCTAGGGGTACTTAATTCCTAGGGTCATTTTTTCTGATTGAAGGATTTCCTTCATTTTAGGGAAAAACCAACTATTCGGAGTGGGGAATGGGACCAGATCTCAGTCCCAAATTGTCCCAAAACAGGATTTTTTCTTGAGGAGTAGATTTTTCTTGGGTAGTTGTCTGCAGACGAGTAACAAGTTAGATAACAAAAGGAAAAATAATGTAACTCTAATACTAAATGAATCCTGTATAATAGATAATCTGTAGCTTCTATCTTATATGAAATATGTAAAATTTGTCACCCTAGCTGGTAGTTTTCACCTATCAACACCAATTTAATTGCCCCAAACCATGATTCATATTGCAGATGGCATTGTTATTAGAATTAGTTGCGTAAACATCTTTGTTAAATCTGCATTTCTGAATTGTCAGTGAAATTGAATAAAGTTCATACCCTATATGTAGTCCTAAACTGGTTCCTGTTCCTTGTTGCTGTGCAACAGAGGTCTCTATACAAACAGAATCAACAGGAACCAGTTTCAGTACAGTCTGTGCTGTATTTTCCAAAAATTGTTAAACACTTCACAAGATTATCAAATATTTTGATAGTATTTATTGAATCTTTATAAAGTTGATTGCAATATCATGCTGCATTAAGCAATGTGACCAATGAAATATTAAAGAATAGTGAATTTTCAAGAACACTCATTTAAGTTATATTACCATGTGGTATACAAATTTCGTACATCAAATTTTGGATAACATAACTACATTGTGTAGCCATATAATTTATCATCTGATCTGTTCTAAATTGTGATGCCTTATCTTTAAAGTTTAATTATGTGACACACATTCAGGATGAACTCTTTATTTTCAGGGACACTGTTTTAGACTTTTGAAAATCATAACTCTGTTTGTGTTTTGAATTATTATTCTAAAAAACACTCCTGTAACATTTTTAGCTCACGTAACAACTGTAACAGTAATAGAGGAATTTTACTGTAATTAGAATCAAATGGACATTTATTTATAGTTGGAAATACTCTAAACACTGTAATTCATCTTTAAGCAAAAATATAACATATAATTAAGTGCCGAATTATGGTTCTCATCCAAAAAATACTATTCATGCCAAATCATAAGAATAAATATAAATTGTAGGGCTGTCATTCATTCAGGTTTTTTTTGCATTTCTTTATTATTATACTTGTATATCAGATATCAGTTTGGTCAATATATTGAGACATTCATGCTTACAAAATAAGTAGGTCAATGATTTTTTTATTCATGTTTCATATTATTAAAATAAGATTTTTCCATTCACTTCAGAGGAAATTAGCAGTAAAAAGTGTTAACTTCTCAATAGTTTCACTAGCATAATTTTGAAATGCTCACAACTGTATCATACTCCTATTCATGCTAGATTCACTATCCTGAAATATTATTTGCAGTAAAACCTCAATAATGAGACCACCTTTGGGACCAGAAAAATTGGTTGTAATAATGAGATGGTCTCATTATCAAGTTCACTTATAGGGAAGTTATTGAAAGCTCGTTGTTATAACAAGGTCATTGTATTATTGAGGTGATTGCTATGTGAGGTTTTACTGTACATCTTTATTTTTCAGGGAAGAATGGGAAAAGTTACTGAAGTTGGTACAGTGTGAGATAATCAGCTTCTCGAAGAATGATGACATGGATTCATATGTCCTCAGGTTTGACTCCTATTTTCTTAAAATATAATTTCCTGTTTATCTCGCATAATTTGATACAGATGTTGAAATAATGTATATGCCATAATCTGTACAGGAAAAATCAATATGGGTCAGCTCAAATTGTGTAATCATTTTATACATGAAAATAACTTCAATATATATCAGGCTTCCCGAAAGTTGCTGGACCGTCGGGCATGTCAGGCAAAATTTTAGCAGGTCCAATAACTTTTCATCGAGTACCAGACCAGATGTCTTGCAGCTGGGCACGATTTACAGCATTTATCACTTATTCATAATGTATTTGGTCAGACAAATTTTCATTTGGTCGGATAGAAATTCTATCTTTGCCAGACCAAATGTCAGGCAAGTATTCCAACAGTTTCGAGAAGCCTGTGTATACCTAGCACCTGCTTAAAATTATCAGTTTTGCAAAGCAAAATGCCTTAAGGTAAGGTAACATTTCCATAGGGTGTCAGGTTTCCAATAAATTCTTTTAAATTCTTAAATTTTCGGGTTATTCCTATAAATTCCTCTATATTAGAAAAAAAATCTTCCATTTTAAGAAATCCTTTTAAATTCCTATACTTAAGGGTAAGCAAGAAATGTTGAATTCTGAGGCAAAAGTTTTACCATTAAGTCCACTTTGTTTATCACAGGTTTAATTAAATGACCTGTTTAAGCTGTGTTCTTGTATCAGACATGCTATTATCAGTGGTCTGATGGGTGAGGTGGTAGCTATCATTGTTCCTGAGTTACAATTACTAATGAAAGACATTGACTGGTATATAAGTTTGTTTCCAAATGAACAATAAGTACATTTTATCTTAAATTCTTTTCTAAATAATTTTGCGTTCAGTTGAAAGTGTTGTTTTTTCTTAATTGTTTAATGGTTCAGATGGCCACTGTAGTGTCTTAGTATTTATATAAATGAAGAATATTTCTGAACATTTTTCCCTTATATACCAGGAGCCATTTATAGGCATCTTTCCCTTTGGAAAAAATCTTTAAAATCATGCATTGTTCCCGTAAAATTTATTTTACATCAAGTTTTTTCTAGTTTTTAGTGATTTCAGTCACTTAGTGAATTAGTCATGTTCTGGTAAATTTGTTGTCGCTTATTTTTGTAAAATGATATTGTTTTATGGAAATAATGAAAGCTGCTATTCCAGTGAGGGGAGAGTGTTGTGAGTTGAGGAGGAGACTTTATCAGTTCTTGTATTTCTTTGTCCTAATTTTTTTATATTTTGGTGAAATATCCTATATTTCAAAGGTATGTCCTGTATTTTTGGACCAAAATTCACTTAATGTCCTGCCATAGACAATGAACTCCTTTGTTTTATGGTTATCTTATTAAGTAGATTCTGAATTTATACTTATTCTGTTTTTTAGTGAAAGCAGTATGTTTGTAACGGAGCGTCGCTTCATTCTGAAGACATGTGGTACCACAACATTATTGCTTGCCATAAAACCATTGTTAAAGTTGGTCAAAGAATCCTGTGGATTTGATACAATTGCTGTGAGTTTATCGCTACGTTTTATCTCTCCGTGACTGTCCATTTACTCTCTTGTGTGTCATTGTTTTGATATATCTTAGCTGAGATGGTGATTTTGAAACTTGTTGGTACCAGTTGGTACATTGCATTTAAATTCTTGAAACATGTCATTATTGTTGTCTATTATGACTGTAATCAGCTTACGGGATTAGCTTGAACTTGTATACTTTACCGTTGTATAGATTTGTTTCCATGTTTATGAGTGTATGGGTTTATCTCCCATGTTTTTGGCCTGTTGATATTAAAAGAACTGAACATATCTTTATACTTCATGTTCTACATATTTTTAGGACATTTTCTATTCTCGTAAGAACTTCATGCAGCCTGATCAACAGCATGGTATCCATCGTACCTTTGAAAATGAAGTGGAACATCTGGATGCATTATTTGACAGTAAGTTGGATAAGTAATATTGTGCAATATTTGAACGGAGACAACTAGGCCATATCACTACTATTTTATGTATCAAAATAATTCACACTGTTTAAGAAATCCTTATCAATTAGCAGTTTGATTAATTATATTTCAGTTATTGAATCATTTTCATACTTCTAATTAGTGTTCAGTATTTTAAATTGATGACAAGACAATCAAGAAGTGGGGTTAAATTGGTATCCAGTGACTGGTCATTTAACTAAATGAGCAATGTTTTAGTCATCTAGAGTGTTCAAAATAAGAGATGTATTCTAATAAAAGTCTTATCATACAGTTGAAGTTACAAAAATGATAGCATTGTTAAGAGATTAGCAACAATATGGCACGATGTCAACTTCATGGATATTTGATTTGAAGTATTAGTTTTAGGAAAAATATTAAGTGAAGAAATAGTTCGTTACATATGTATATTTTTTAATCCCCTTATGGATTGATTCTTAACAGTTGTTGTAATGGTTTCAGATGGTGCTGCTTACACTCTTGGACGTATCAATCGTGATTGCTGGTACTTGTACACCTTGGATGAAGTAGGAGTGTCCCAGCCTGATCAAACTGTTGAAATATCCTTTAATTTTGTTTTAGAATCAATTTAGTTGCTTAATTTTCTAAAGGATTAACTCTGTTATGAAGTTGGGTCTCCTCTTTAAATTTACCGAAATTCAGTATGAATGATGAAAGCTGAAATATAAGACTAGCAGGTGTATGAAGCTGATTTGAATTGATCTGACAATTGTATTGTGACACTTTAAATTATTAATTGTCTGCTTTTTCTTGCATAGAAATTAGATGACAGATGGAGATAAATAATTTGCATCTTGTCGGTAATGTGGACGGATGTTTAATATATTGAGTGCAGATATGACGGAACTGTCCAGACAAGATATTTCTTGTTTTGTAGAGTATTGTAAACATTCTGCCATATCAAACATCTATTAATCATGGTTGTTGTTAGTCTTAATTCACAGACTGTCTCATCTAGTCTTATATAGTCATTTCCTTGACTTTGGTCACTTACTCATGTGGGATTTATGCCCAGAAAAGATGGCTGTATTCACACAAGAGGTCAGTCAGGATGGACATGAGGCCACACAGGTAGGAAGATTTGAAGTTATTTCATTACTAATTGACATTTCATAGCAGCTGCTGAATCAATGAAAATAATGTCTGATAATACCTTGATGCAAGCTTTGAAAAGTGTCAGACACTGGAGGCTAAGTGATTTATTCACTGTGTATATTCAGCACCACTTATACTTGTCAGTGGCTGTTGATATAATGGCTTCAGTGTTAACTTGTCTGAAAACATACATTAAAAATGATTTCTTTCTGGTTGATGCCAAACTAGGATAAAAAAAATCAAACTAAACTTGTGTAATTACTGTGTTTGTATTGTATGTTTACAGAAATCTGGCATTGATAAAATCATCCCAGGAGCCAAGATTGACGACTTTCTGTTCAAACCGTGTGGATATTCAATGAATGGACTTTTACCTGAGGTAAGTTTATCATTCTGATTGTAAGTCATACACTATTAGTTTGTCTGTTTTGAAGAAAGAGTTGAACTATTATGATTACTGCGTCATTGTTGTCATTGTTGTCATAGTCCTTGTCATTGTTGTCGTGTAAAAACTTTAATGTAGCCCCAATGATCAAACACTTGTAAAGATATCAACATGACATTTGGAGTACTTGCTCATCCTGACATGGGACAGTTACAAGACAAGAGTAATGCCCCTGTTTAACTTAGAATTTTGGTGAAAATTGCTTATTAAATAGAATGATGTAAAACAGACAAGCAATGGTGCTACTCAATGGAACTCTTGTGTTATAGGTTGAGGCTTAAAATGTACTGAAGGCTTTGTCAAGTGCCCTTGGTATATGATCCCTGGACCCTATCAGTCTTTCTTGAAAGAAGAGTCCTTTGTGTTTCTAAAAGTCATTTTTGTAATTTTTCTATGTTTACGAAAATTACTTTACCAGTATATAAGCCAATTATTTATTGTATTTGTAAATAGAGTTGACTTGAATGTCTTAGCTATTTATGTTAGCTCTATATATTATAATTATCACATTATGCATCTTCAAGGTATTTGTTACTTTCTCTTCATAGTCAATATTCATTTTTAAACATAGCATAGACACTGAATCAACTTGAGAGGTTAAGTGGGTATTATTTTTGCAAATGAATTTTTGGATACCTGCATTAGTATAGTTTCCTTTAAGAAATATATGGGAAATATACAATTACAAAGTTAAAGGAAACCTGTTCTTTAATGTGAGGCAGGATGACATATATCACATCTTTGTGTTAAGTCAGTCACAAAGAAACTCCCTTTTTAAGGCATTCATTATTTTATAATATAACAGTTCTTGTTATGTCAGGGATATGATTTTTCCTGCAGTTTGGATGATCATGGGGTCATTTTTGTGAAAGATGTAAATCAGTTGAAAAATCGGAGGGGGGGTAAGTCCATTCTCTTTAAGTGCTTGCTGAACTAATACATTTGCATTATGGATGGTAGTATGGTCACCTGTTCTTGCATCTACCCAATTGTTCTATTTTTTAGTTCAGTGGAACCTCTAAACCAATTGAGCCAGGGACCAGGTCATTTGACAAGTTGAGAGGGGAAGCCAGTTTAGAAGGGATTTTTTTATTATATAGTAATGAAATCAGGACCAGCACATTTGGCCAAATTAGAGGGGAACCAGCTTATAAAGGAACAGGTTTAGAGGGTTTCCGCTGTACACTTTCTAGTCATGTTCTGCTCCATGACAAAAATTACCTCCCCCCCTCTCTTGTCAGCAACCAATCACAACCCTGACATATACAAGTATTTTGTTCCTAGGCTAAAACTTTATATTGTAAAGAAGTAGGTGATTGCTTTATGAATGCAGGGAAGATAATTATGTGAAAACTGATGAAGCACCTGGAAGAACTGAATGCTGTGTATAACAAAAATAGTGTTAATGTTGTTAAATGTTGTTAAATTTTACAAATCAGATTTTGGTATATTTTGGTGATTATTACAGGGGCAGTATATAACAATCCATGTGACACCAGAACCAAACTGTTCCTACGTGAGTTTTGAGAGCAATGTTCCACAGGTGGGTATAATCTGTTTATCGTGTTTATTTTTATACATGTTTGTATTTATATATGTATCTAGATACAGTGATTTTTGTGATCTTACAGCCGAATGTCTGCTGTTTCCCCTAGCCCAAAAAAGTTATATTTTCCTGTAAAAGTGCTTTATAAATAAATGATTGTTTTTTAAATTTTGCCGCTTTTTCTGATTTATCGCGCTATATTTTCCCCTTCAGAGAGCCACAGGTAGTTTTGAAAATTCTAAAAAAAGTCACTATGATATGTATGAATGTATGTATATATGAATGCTGTCCATTATGCTTCTGGTTTACCATACAGCCAGAATTGCACTTTCACATGTGTTCTTAGTTATAATTATCAGCATTTCTACGTTTAATTAATAAAAGTACTGGTGTCAAGCTATTGAAACAATTTATTTTTCTGGGATTTTTTTACATTAGAATATTAATAGTTCTTAAGATGGACTCTAAATTACCAATCAGTCAATGGATTAGTTCATCCAAGTATTTCTTAATCAGGTGTTCTCTATTTGACCATGATGTCATTGTTATGTGTAATACCTAAATGTATAGTATTTTATGCTATATATTAAACTATCAGCTATATCTTATTTTTTGTTTGTTTGAGTCAGTTTTTTCAGTGAAATTTTTTTTATGTTCTGCAGGAATCCTACACAGGACTGATTGAAAGAGTACTAAACACCTTTAAGCCGGGAAAAGTTCTCATGACAATATTTGCTAACAAGGTTTGTGATTTACCTTTTACGTTCCATGTCTGTTCACATCAGCCATGATTTAGCTAAAACTTTTCAAAAGATTCATAGTTTGACAGTTCAAATTTTTCAAATAGTAGAATTTATATTGTTGCATTCTAATATCTGTGTACCCAAAATTTCTGTTGAGATAATTTTAACATATTTATCCATTTATTCATTCGTTTGTTCATTCATTCATATATTCATTCATTCATTTTGTCTCTTGAAATTTCTTCTCATTTCCGCTGACACAAGCTCATTTTCATTCTTTTGTAAAAGGGAAGTAACTCCATGTATACACCATGAAATGAGTTCAGATTTGAACACACATTGATTATTTCTGTTGTATACTTCAAATCATCTAATTTCTGTTATACAGTAAAACACGAATGCAATAATTTTTTGAGCATCCAAATAGTTACTTTTTTATATGAAATTCTTCACTAAATAAGTTCATAAAAACTGCATTATTCTGTAGTTAAAATTTTGTTTCTGTTGTGGAAGGGAGATAATCAAGTCTGTTAATTGATCATTGTCTCATGTCAGAGTTGTCACACTTAGGCTTATGACTTCATAGTAGAATGATAAAACATTAATTACATGGCAATTTGTTCTACTTTGTTTTATTATATATATATCTTTTTGCTCCTAAATGGATTTTCATTGATCAATGAAATTTTTAAATCAATCCTAATCCTTGTCCAGACATTTTTATATGGGATATTTATACTAAACCTGCAGCTGCCTTAAGGGTGTTTGTGGTGTCGATATTTGATTTGAGATAACCATGTAATCTTCTCCGAACTTGGTCTAAATGTTTATGGGCATAATATCATGGCCATGTTCGATATCGAAAAGCAAAATCTTCCTTGTGATCTTGAATTATGGCCCCTGATTCACTAAATAATGAGGAAATAAACCTTATCTGCTCATTTAGATTGACAGTCCTCATCCACTCCTTGCAAGATAATTTTGACAATAATTCTTCATATATATATAATAATTACTCATTTGCATTGTCTTGTCATGTTTGTAGGAATCGACTGCCAAGGACTGCCACAAAGATTTGGATGAATTCTTTGACGAAACTAAGTACAGTCGAGTGGATCATCAGTTCTGTACCTTCAAGAACTACAACCTTACCTACACCTTCTTCACTAGCCGCCCTGTTATCTAGGGGTGTGTCAACAGGGGTGTCCCTATCAGTTGCCATAGTAACATGCCCGATGTCAAGGTCATTTCATATCTTAGTCCAAAATATGATAGTAAAAGTAATTCAGTAGAAGCATTAGAACATTTTGACATATTTCCAACTATGTATTGTTCATCACCTGTTTCTATGACCTTGACCTTTGACCTCTGTTATCTATGCTGTGATAAACCCTCTGTTAGATACTTTAGCTTAAGCTTTTACTCGTATTCCTATCTTATATGGTTAGCCTGGATTTTGTCTATATATTGTATTGTATCAGTTAAAATAGTTTTTGTCTGGAATTCCTTTAAAATGAGAAGGAAGTTCAGATTCTCTTATATCTCCATGACACGTAAAGTGAGATAATTTGCCCACTGCAAAAATAATCTGTATCTTTTATCTGTGTTATGATTTCTTTCTGTGAAATCACAATTTAGTGTTAAACTTTTACCATGATTTACTGTACTGTTATAAGTATTGCTTTGTTTTAAAAGCCAGACTGATATATACATTACTCTGTGCTGTTTTCTCTCGTAGGAAAATTTGTTATACGTCAGAATATGATTGATGATCACTGCTTAAATTTTGCTGTTTTTATGTAATTGTTCCTGTCCTGATTAGTTGAATTGGTTCATTTTCTTGCCATAATAAACTGTATTAGTTTGAATCACAGTTGAGTTCTATGCAAGAGATTTGAAACAAAGAGACACTGATTTGTGTATGGTACGTAATAAATAATGGACAATTTCATGAAAAGTTCTTACGGTTTCTGATAATCTGTTTATGTAACTGTGCAATTATTTTGTATGAAACTTTTGTCTCAATTATAACACTTGCAGCTATTTTCTGAATCTTTGTGTTGATTTATTGACTTGTTATCTGTTATAGTTTATGTTCAATATTTTACATTGCCAAGTTAGTATATTTTTTATTTGCTCAATATAAACATCATAAAGTGCTTTAAGATAAATTATATTTGCTTCACTAATATGTCGTCAAGTATGTTTAAATACAGTTTTTTACAGTCTCTATCTGGAATTATCATTGCTTATCATTCACATACATCTCCATCAACTTGTAGAAAGTAGGATAAAAATAGGCAGTCAAATGTCCTTTAACTTTCATCTGATACTTGAGTGCATGCATTTGTCTTTCCTCGGTGCATTTGTTATCGTAATGTTCAGCAATTACATGGAACTTATGCAATTTGTTGCGATTAAACTTTGTGACATAATTACCTAATATAAACAAACACTGTCTGTCAAGAAATTGTGCGCTTGGTAAATAACATAATTTCTGTGAGTGATTTTCCTTGTAAATTATGACACCTTTTGTCTCCTACATATTGTATGAGAGAAATTGATTCATTTAGTCATAAAACTGATGCCATTTTTCAGTTTTATTTCTTGCTTTACAAAAACTTTGTAAAGCTGAGACATTGATGGAGATGTATGTAAGAGATTTGTGACGACAACTCTGGTTAGAGATAGGTGTTTTATTTCCCCTGTTAATGAAGATGACCTGCAATCCTGCCTTTATTGGGAATTTTTATCAAAAGTTGTGTAAAATCGCTCCAAAAAGTCAGGCGCTAAAATAGATATTATTTACATCATTAAATTCACTGTAAAATGCAGGATTTCTGTTTACATTATATTTGAAACATATGTCACAAATTCTGTTGTTATTGTTTTGGATAATTGTTGTTGATTTGAACATTCATTGTAATGATAAAGATTAACTGTTATATGAAGACATTTTTAAGCCTTACGGAATTTTTTGTGATACTTATTTTTGTTAAAATTTGCAATTATTGTTAGCACAATTGTTTACAAAATTTACTCCCATAGTTTTAAGCCAGACCTAGTCCACTTATTTTACTAGTTGCTTAGTGGCATTTTTATTGTTCATTGAATTTTACTAAACATTTACAGTAAAAACCCTCAAAACTGGACTCCCTGAAAACCAGAATTTTCTGAAAATTAACCAATGTTTCAAGTCCAAATTTTTTTTCTTTTATAATTAATAGTATTCTCAGAAAACCAGACAGTTGACCCAGTCCGGAAGATGTCCAGTTTTCAGAGGTTATACTGTACAAAAAGATTACTCACATTGTTATTACATGTCTGAGGGCCAAACACTGAATGTTAATTTTTTACGAAAGATTTATATAGATATCCTACATTTTATAAAAACACCCAGCAGTTATCCACCATTATTTGAAAATTATTACTTTTTCTTAGGACTGTCTCTGATTTTGAACTGTTTCTTATTTTGAACTGTTTTCTGATTTTGAACTGTTTCTGATTTTGAACTGTTTTCTGATTTTACATTAACTATTCCGAGTTGCTCATTTATAAACTATGTCACTAGTTTTTTTTCTGTATGCATTTTCAATATAGATATACATGTATTGGCATTTTTTATGGTAGATTTATTAGCTGTTATTATTTACAAATTCTGAGTTCACAAAGACAAAGCTAGTTTTATTTATGTATTTTTCAATGAAGGCATTATATTATACTAGAATTTTGTCAGTTTTTTGGGGTATTTTTACACAAAACTGAGAAAATGTTAACTGACTGCTTAGGTGTGATACATGCCCAGATATTTAATGATGTTACCGACTGATGCTGGTAAAAACCAGAGGCGAGCGCCTAATGTCCTAATGTCTCTAATGCCCCCCTGGCTCGTAGTCAACCATACTGGGGAGTAGGTTGCAGCATATAAAATGAGGAAAATGGATTGTGTCTGGCAGGTTACCCGGGGGACTGGTTTGGTCAACTGTCTGTGGCACATTACTGAAATACTGTTAATAAATGGGTATGAAAGTATGTAAAAATAGAAAAAAAAGTGACAGTGTATGATCTTGTCAATATTTGCTGTCTCTGCAGCTATTTGCACAAATTTCATCAGTTTTCATTCAAATAGTTTATTTTGGAGTTTATTGGGCAGGAAAACTTGCCTGGACATATGTATACAGTAAAACTTGCCTGGACATATGTATACAGTAAAACTTGCCTGGACATATGTATACAGTAAAACTTCGTTAATGAGACCACCTTTGGGACCTGAAAAATTGATTCTTATAATGAGGTGATCACATTATCAAGTTCAATTGTAAGGGGAGTTATTAAAAGCCTGTCCAAAAATAAGTGGTTATATCAAGGTGGTCATAATATTGAGGTGGTCGATTTGTGAGGTTTTACTGTATTTATTGAGTATTGGATATTAAGAGGCTTCCTTCTCATTTTCATGTCTGCAAATTGATTTTAGCTGATTCATGTTTTAGTAATATCCTGAAGATTTTGCTGATATGTACAGCCCACATTGAATGGTTCAGTGCCATTAGTTGAAAGTTAGACTGACTGGCTGAAGATTGCTTCAAGAGAATCTGATTTGTGCTTGTTTGTTATAGTTAGATCAACTGTTACATATGAGGGACGGTCATTAAGTTTGTGGACTAATGTGGTTATTACAAAAGTTATTGTCAGATTTTTATTTTATACTTCTGTTATTGAAATACAATCAAATTTTGCGAACAAAGGCCACAAAAAGGGAAAATTTAGTACAGAAGAACATGGTTAAAGTGAATTCCTGGGGATCTGATTATTTACTGCACTATATCTAAGTTTTACTATATCCATTTATCCATTTAACTGCATTTAATAAATGCTTTGGGGAAATAATAATTTCACTATACCCGAAACTTCACTCTATATCCTGGTTCACTGTAACTGTGTTTTACTGTACATCCTTGATGAAATTGTATATTTTCTACATTTTATCTTTAATAATTTGATGAACAGTGGCCTAAATTCAACAAAGGCTGTAAACACATGTTTTTATTTTAACCAGAAACAGTGAAAGACATTTAGTAATTTGTATTGTTACAATTTGTTTAACTGATTTCACAAATATGGTCAATTGATTGTTATTTCAATAATGCGTAGCATGGTAACATTTGTGTCAAAATCAATTTGCAGGCAATTATAGGTTTTCGAATTATTGGTTGTTTGTTAAAATATATTCAAGCCTTTACTTTTACTTATTTGGTATGGTATAAAATGCTGGAAAAATTGGTTGGAAAGAAACAAATGTTAAGCTTGTACAATATGAATGTTTTCTTTGTACCCTCTAATTATTAATGGCATCAGCTTTAAGTACAATAACAAAATGTACATGACTGAATTTTGGAGATATGTAGGATATTTTAAAGTGTCCGGTACTAAACTACCTCAGATTGGGATGTCGTTATCTAGATGGCTTCCAGGTCATCTACATGTCAACAACGACAACAACAACAACAACAACAGAGACATTACAGTCCCCTTTGAATTGTCAAGAATACCAAGATCTTCAGACATTGCTTTTCCAACATCACAAGGTCTTCTTATGACCTCTTAACTACAGAACGACGTCGTATCTTTTCAAGTCTTACATAAACAAAGCCTGGTATTCTTTGAACTATCAAAAATACAAAGAACAGGAAGCCTTGAAACCCTCACAACGACCCCATAAGCTTTGAACTGTCACATGATATCCTTTCAAGTCTCAGCAATAGAACAGCCTCGTAGTCATTGACTGACCATACCACCTTTTCAATATCACAAATACGATGACCTAGTCTGAAAAAATGACTTCAGAACCGTTTTGCTGTCAAAGAGTGTTTACTAAAATATTGAACTGTATGTTCAGGAATCCTACCAGACTTGTGACGGAGTAAAGTCATTCACGGCTGTTAATTCAGAATGCAAAACCGCCATTTCTTCATACAAACAAAAATCGACATTAATCTCTTCATAGGATAGGCAAAACATAAACCTGTCTGATGGTTATTAAATTGTGAGTCGATGATCTGTATAATCCGCATACTAGTATCTGCAGTCAGACTCCAAATTGTAGGTTCGTATACAATAGAGACAGGAATATTTCAATCAGTCGCTAGGATACTAATACATTGTCTACAAAAAAGCACGTATACGGTTCAATGGCACGTTATGATTGCGAAAATAACCCATCACGAATGGTAAGGATATATAGTGAATAGAATTGAATCCGAGTAAAAGACTGTAATTTGATAGTTTGTTGGGTAATAAGAAGGTTTAACCAAAATATGAATATTATCCCGGAATTCCTTGACTTATCTTAAATGATAAGTATCCCCTTCCAGATGGAAGGAATCTTATGGTTTCGCCAATTATATTAAACCATGTGTAAGAAAAATGGAGATACTGGCGCCTTTGATAGCTTGTGTCGGTGGATATAATTCTTTCGACATGATGAACACAAACCTCTCATAAGTTTATTGAACTGAGATATATGAAAGCATGTTCTTGCCATCAAATCATGCACCCAAACCGCTGAGGCTGACCGATAAAAAGGTCGATGGCGGAAATAAGATTACAGTCATGATAGTATCATCTAAATGTTTAAGAAACAGGAGACAATGTTTGTAGAAACGTAATTGGAGAAAACAGATATTTGATGTACGATTTGTAAACAACTTCAGAGACCTAGATATACTATATGCTCGTAACTGTATGATTCATGTTTATGATAACATCAACATGGTGTTGTCTCTTGAGGTATCAGTTTAAATTAATTTCGGATTAAATCCACGTGATCTGAGATTAATTTTTTTCTCTATTTTTTCCTCACAATACAGTTGTATATTTGCTGTTATTGTTATATATTGCTTGCTCGGCATGCAGATGACCATAATGTATGAGGTCCAATTTACGCTCGTACATTAATAATCCATGTAGAGTTCACTTCAATAATACGACCATTTCATTATAACAAACACTTATTTTTGGACCTGTTTACAATAGATCCCTATATTTCAACTTACTGCATGGTGGTGATAAAACCACCTGAATGTCAAGACCGTTCCTTTAGTTCCGAACATGGTAATAATATCGAGAGGCCGCGACCGTGGTCCAGTGGTTAGTGCGCTGGACTTGTGACCCGGAGATCCGGGTTCGAATCCTGGTTATACCCTTCTATGAAAACTTGACAAAAATGTCGATTGATTTTCCTCCATATGTGGAGCAGTTGCCGGCTCCTTGTGGAAGGGTAAGTTAGTACTGGTTAGTATACAGTCTAGGAAAACTGGTTAGGTGATCCGGTCGCCGTATATAAGCTGAAAAATTGTTGAAAATGGCGTTAAACCCTAGCGACAAATATAAAAACAAAACAAACGATAATATCAAGGGTTTACTTTCCAGCCTACATTATTGCACAGATCAGTGTACAAGATATATTTGATTGTAAGGACGTTTCTCCATAATTTTACGAGAGGCAAACAACAATCAGATAATTTCGATAATCGATCGAAAATTACATGTACATGTATGTACAGAATTCTGTGAACAAGTAATCATGTTCCTATGAAGGGTAAATAAAATCCAACTATGCTTAAATAACAAATTGCCCCCCTCCCCCTTATGAAAAAAAACAACACGGTTTGTGCAAGGATAGCAAAATCTTATCAAGATAAAATATAGGGGGAATATCACGAAATATATTGTCCTTACAATGATTACAATAATGCTATCATAGTACTGGAGTTGCAACAAAGCCAGGTGTTGCGTAATATCAATGATATAGAATGTCTATTAATGTTTTATTGCTAGAGTGTTTATCGGGTTTATATATTGCTATTATTTTACCAAGGCAACGTTCTAAATCTCATGAGATTTTTTATTAAACGGTATTAACTAGAAGCCATACTAAGCAGCGGTAACGGCGTATATATTGAGTGCAGTCGAATTTAACAAGGGACAATTAATTTCTACTCGTTTCGTTTTATTGACGATCATCCCCAGGATTTAATCGAATTTGTTGGCAACATCTGAAGAAAACAGATTTCAATCACCCAGAGATTTCCATTATTGGAACATATTCTTATTACGTTCACCATCGTTTATAATGCTTTAATATTATAGCTAGAGATTGCTTCTCCATAGGAACCAATTTTAATTAAAACACAAGTGTTCATCTAAATTCTCTTTCAACTTGTTGCTGCCAACTGTCATGCATACTAGCTTTTTGTATCCGCACCGTTTCTGTGACACAAAATTCCATTTTAATTAACAGCTTGATTTGACGTCCTTCTGTGACGTCATGTATATGAAATAAACAGTTTTGTAGTGCAGTTGTGACTTAAGAGCAATATACGACTGTTTTAAGAATACCTGAAAATTCATGCTTGCCAATTCCATAGATAGTTTCAAGTTTTTTTAAACTTAAAATGCATATTTCTTAAATGAAAATCAGAATGCAGTGTCAATCTACGTGATATAACCATCATTACCCAGCGTTCCCATTCGGAACAACTTGGTCTTTGCTCTTATCTATCAACTTTTAAAACAGAGCGCCAACCGTACGAAGACTGGATACTGTGTTTTGGATCATCTCGTCCGAAAAACTATGCTTCGGCTGGAAATTAATGAACCAAAATACTAGGTCAAATTTACTAGAACTTGAAAAACCAACAGATTTATACCAAATTTACGAAGCAGTCTCTTAGAGCCATTTACTTTTTCGTTAAAAATCGTATGAAATTATTCCAGAACGGCATAATTTTTTAGATCTGCTCCAGCGTTCATCCCATTTTTTTCTTTATCCACAGGTTTATTGTACCATTACGAGCCAGGAAACAGTCGTGTAAAAAAATAGGTAAACAGGTCAGCCAAGTGCGGGTGCGATGGTGCGGTCTAATGAATTTATCTCATAATTAACATTAACAGAGACCCCGATAGAATAAAAGATCAATCATTAGTTACTCATCCATTATGTTTTACTGTCTTACATAAATTATTAATTGACTCATTTCGTTAAATACTGTTACATGCATATATATGTTAATACAGTTCCACATCTTGTTTTAGTCATACTTTTAAGCAGATCAGTTTAAAAATCCATTGGCGAAGTAAAAAAAGTAAAAAAAGTAAAAAAATCACTATAAATTACTTCATTACTCCATTATAGTAATTAATCAACATACACATATCAGCTTTATCAACCAAGCGATGCATATAATTGGACTTTATATCAATAAGTCATAAGTGAAACTGGTGCAATAAATTTAAATACGTTATATTAACATAAATTGAAGAAAAATAAAAAAGTAAAAGTGTAGTCGCTGCTATATATTCATGGGAATGTCAAAACAGTCCTCACAAAAGTTTATTCGGTGTTCATGATTGTGAAAAGTTTTATATAAAACATAATTATTGTTGTGTATTCAAAATATAACTACATATATAAAGCGGAACCACATTCATCCAAACCCCTATAATCCGGACCCATAAGTCTGAACTCCTCTAATCCGGACTCTTCTGGTTTGGAAATCAGAGTGATTGGGTTTGTCGGTACTGATATTTTGTTCAATATTATCCATTTGATAATAAAATGTTTCTTATACAGAACTCCCTCAAATCAGGGGAGCCGCGGCCGTGGTCCAGTAGTTAGTACGCTGGACCTGTAACCCGGAGATCCGGGTTCGAATCCCGGTCTCGGCAGGTCATTCCTTTCAATGAAAATTTGACAAAAATGTCGATTCTCCTCCATATGTGGAGAAGTTGCCGGCTCCTTGTGGAAGGGTAAGTTAGTACTGGTTAGTATACAGTCCAGGAAAACTTGTTAGGTGAACTGGTCGCCGTATATAACTGAAAAATTATTGGAAAACGGCGTTTAACTCCAGTGACAATAAGTCACATAAAAACAAACAAATCAAATCAGGACCAAATCACCTGGTCCTACAAGTCCAGATTTAGAGATTTACAGGCGCAATGAGCTTTTGTTTCTTTTTTTCTTATTTGTTCTTAAACCTGGGTACGATGTTCTTTGATAAGTAAGCACTGTTTTTTCTCAACCTTCGTAATGATGTGAATGAATTATATGCGTTTTTTCTTACGTTGGGTAAAACTTCAATTTGTGAATTATCTCCCCTGGCAATAAAGTTGCCGCTTGTGTGTACCGGTATTTCGGGCTTTTATTATCAATCTGTCAGATAGGTGCCTGGTTTCTTCATTTCTGTATAAATCGTAGTGTTCATAGTTCTCAGACTTTATTATAAACAAACATAGCAGACTATATATAATTATATCTTTGCGTTCAATTTGTGTTTCAATATAACTTGTATTACAATCCTGGTAAAAGGATCTCTATTCTTTGTAGTAACGTTTTTTTTTAAATATAAGTTGTTATAAACACCTTATTTTTTACATTAAAAAAGTACGATATACCTCAGTACCGGCTGGTAGCGTACCACGACAGCCCTTTACTATTCATCCATGGGAGATAAACGCTGCGAGGGGTTTGCTCTACTTTAACTGATAAATTACAACTTAAGAGATGATGTATAGATACTTTCACATGCGTAAATTTCAAGCCCACTGTCGTTAGCACATTAAGCTTGAGTGTAATGACTCTGTTAAACAATCGAAAGCTACTCTCCTGTGTATTTAAGCAATGAATAATTTGTGGGCAAAATACTCGAACTAACTTTGGTATTCTTTGAAATTGTTCTTCTATAACGGATGTTCAACATGTATTTCTTAATAATTCATATTTCCAATACATGACATAAAAGCCGTGTTGAAAATGAGAGCTTACCTTTCAGAACGCTCCAAACACGTTCAGTAGGAAGGAAACCCCTTTTATGAAACATTGTGGCACAAAAGATTGATTATACGTTGTACTTTTATTTATATGCTTTGTTTTATTGATCTTGGTTCAAAATGCGGTTAGTCGGAGTTGAATAAACTGTGAAGTGTCGTTATAGACGTGATGGGTAAATGGAATGGTTTCTCGAATAAGAATCCAACAATCTTACTGATGTCAGGATGAGAACAGCAGTATGACCTTCATCCATGGTGGTCGTAATTCAGAGATTGGGATGATTATCAAGTCTTGCAAAATAGATCTCTACATCCGGTGTAGCAAAGTGGATAAAGGTGGAGCTAAGGAGTCGGCTGTTCAGTCTTCGAACCTCAAAGGTCATGGTCACGTTTCCGTATAAGATTGAAGTATTGTTTTTTAAAAAGATTATTGACTGAAGAGTGTTAGAAGGATTTATAGCAGATAAGCATCTCAACCACCGCTAAAGCGCATCAATTTAGATACACAGTGAAACCTCGATAATGAGACCACCTTTGGGACCCGGTCGTAACAATGGAGTGATTTCATTATCAAGTTTGATTAAAGTGGGGGGGGGGGTATAGAAAGCCGGTCTGAAAATGAGTGGTCGTTATAACAAGATGGCCGTAATATTGAGGGGTCGCAATATGAGGTTTTACTGTACTAGTATTGGTTCGGTGAAACCTGAATTAACGCCCACTTGTAAATAATGGTCAAATAGCCTTATAGGATATTGTGTTCTCATTTATACATTTTCGGACACGGTTTTGTTGACACTATTTCTCATCTCTCAAGTATTACCCCTCCACCACCTTGTTGTAAAACGTTACCACCCACTCTACTCACAACCCCGCCCTACATTAACACACAATCTTTATAACAATTACATCAAGTACAATGTACAAGATTGTCACCACACAGATTTATGTTGTAAAAAATATTTAAACTGCATGGACAAAATTTTTATACCTGGTTTCCGATAGCATCCCCCAGATTATAGGGTCGGTAGGTCGACAACTTTTTTTTCAAATATATTTTGAGTTAGGTGATGTATGAGAAAACAAATTTCGGTGAAAAATATGACCGGTCGGTTTAGCAGAAACAAGGAGGGGCCTACATGGTCGAGTGGTTATGGTTTCTGGCCAGTAATCTCTGACCTCAGACCGCTGCGAGTTCGAATCTGATCTGGGTCAAAACTTCACATGTGCGGAAGCTGTCCAGCTAGCCTAAAGAATATCGGTAGAACTACACAAGAGTACGCCAGCGGTCTTCCTCCGTTAAAGCTGGAAAGTCGCTAAATTATCCTGTCTGTTTGTGGGACAGTAAACCTGATTGATAAAAAGAAGCCAGGAACTTTTTACGCCTATTCAACAAGCTCGTCTATAAAACTCCTAATAATTTCGGTATTTATTCTGTATTGGTTTAAGCAGCATTAATATTGTGAATGTCATATTTTCGAGAAGTGTCATTGCTGGATTTTGTGATCAGCGCTAATTCCGGCTGCTCTGTGTTATCTTCATCCGCTCTTACCATGTACGGCAGAACACTTTTAGAGATACATGCAATAATTTCCGAAACATTTCGAATGAAATCCCTAATGTCATTAACCAGTTGTAACATTCTTAGCGATCTTGAATACAGCACTTAAGGGACCCTCGATTTTCACAATCTGCTTTCTAATTGTAAACCGATCTAACAGCAAGGTGTCAGATATTATACGTGAATATGTGAAATTTCATAGGCTAAAACAGTAGGAAAATCGATGACAATAATGACATGGATACAATTAATATTCCGATTACGCTTGCATTTACATGCAGTAGAACTTCGCCTATAGATCACTTTAGCACGAAGATCCTCTCATTTTAAAAAATTTTTGGACCTTTTTTCATGTTGTATTATAGTGATAATGAGACCACCTCAATATTAAGGCCATCGTTCAGTAGAACCCAATTATGGTTTAACATCGTGGTTTTACTGTATAACCTTTACTCGTTCAATTTGTAAATAATACTCGATTTGATTCGACTGATACGGTACTATTTGTTATAGGTAATATTTCGTTTGCAAAAGATTTTTCTGAAGGTTCTGTTGCCATGGAAACGCAATCACCTTTCACGTTGGTAATTAAGGCCGAGGAACAATCACCTTTATACGGGTATATTCAGATGTTATTGGCATGTATGTGTAATTCCATGCGAAGATTTTGTTCATCACACACAGTCATACAGCGACCTCTTCGATATTAAAAACATTTCACAATAACGATAACTCTGTCCAGACGAGTTTTGAATAGTTCCTGTGTATTTCAAATTTAATAACCTACTAAAGTTGAAATATAGAAACTATTGGCTTCTAATAGGCTGCTCTGAAGAAATAATTACGTTTTGAAAATGAGATTCAACTTCAATGAAATTACGGATTGCAGCTGTTTGCTGTACGTGACATTGTAAATAAATGTGTCTTGAGGTAATGTGGTTGTTGAAATGAAAACAAATACTAAGTAATAAAATGTATCTATATTTTGCAAAACGATCAACGGATTTCATAAACATCCTGGTTAACTTGATTATGCCTTCATGCTTGGACGATTTTAAGAAATTAATAGATAGCACTTGCAATAAACTTTGTAGATGTCTGTCTAGAGCGTCAATATAAATCACAGAACAATATTCAACATTTGAATCGGAAATTGCAAATATGAACCTAAATTCATTCGGCAAACATCGGCAGCCACCGACTAATCAGTCGGGTGGAGGCACGGATTCGGCCGTGGTGTGCCAAACTAAACCATACGTAGACCAATGAAAATGACTGTATCTATACACGTGACCGTTTTTGGACCAATGAAAAAGACTGTAAGTAAATACATCACTGCGTTTAATGCAACGGGAAGGGTGGTAAGTAAGCACGTGACTGCTTTTGACTAATCATCATAAGACCTTTACGTATATAACGTACAACGCTGTGTAATATCTATATCACAAAAATACAATACCGAGCATTATAACGCTTTGGAGGAGAAAATAATTCCGTGGATACGTATATAACATACAACGCTGTGTAATATCTACATCACAAAAATACAATACCGAGCATTATAACGCTTTGGAGAATAAAATAATTCCATGGATGTATTGACTAGCACACAATGATTAATCCTCAATTATCTCCAATACGTATTACAGCAAGACCTCGTTAAAATAAATAAATTGATAGGAAAAACTCAAAGCTCGAATAAATAAGAAAATTGGTACAATTTTAATCAGCTTTGTACAAACATTTAAGAGCTTCGCAGCCAAATTATGACAATAATTTCATTTTGAGATTCATTCTCGAGTCCGTAATTATTCTATTAACGACTTTAATTAATGTACTGGTTCAATTTATGATTAATGAACCTCAGGTTAATATGCTCTATTGTGTTGATATAGGTTAAATATCGTATTTCTGTCGTATTTAATGATCTTACTGATTCCGGTGAATGAAAAATGTGGCATTGTTTGTTATCAAATTGAGTGCAATCTCAGGTAGATAATGTTCGCTACCAAAATATTACAATGTATAGATCTAACTCTTCTTCAACGCCAGACTTACAGAAACAGTCTCTAGATGTGTGTGTCTTTAGTCCAAATGTTAATCTCTTGACATTTTTATTACATTTATGAAATTATACTTTGATTACGTTGAACATTTAAATAATACAAATACAATGTGTAAGTATGGCGGCATATTTCTGCATACATTTACCGAGTTAAGTTTCTAAATTTTTTTTGAAAAAAAATGTTTATTGTCATGAAAATATTTTATCATCCACTTTGTAAGTACGTTTACCATCTGGAGAAGAAATCTTATCATGGAAAGTTATTGATTTTTTGTGAAAGTGTTTTTTTGTTTTTCATGAAAATCTGGTAGATTTTCGAAAAAATATACTGATTATCTTACGTAGAAATATGCAACAAATACATGAGAATTTTAAATTGACAGTTTTTTTAATAGAAACACAATAAGACAGAAGTGAATTGATACATATAACGTTTTGACTGTTCACCAAGATCAAATCTATCTACATACAATGTATTATTAAACGCCCTTTCTATTGTAATATTGCATTATTTCATGCTTATCTAATACATATATTTATTTTGTACGCGAGTTTAAAATATGATTTTATTCTGATGATGAGTATAATTGTATATTAATGGTCAAATATTTATTGAAATCTATTGAAATAAATAATCTCTTCTGTTCTATATTTTAATTCAAACAAAAACATATCAAGGATATACATTTTATTGTTCATTTACAAGAAGAAAAACGTTTTGAGAAAAATCTACACTGTAAATATATGATACAATTAAATTTTAATTCAATCTTTTTTTTAATTTGCATATTCAATAAATTTCAAAAATGAAATGAAAGTGTTTAATCCTATTGATCGTTTGAAGGATCTAACGTCAGCTGTCAGAGGTAAATGTCTGAAATGTATGTCATCCGCAGTAAGAATTTTAAGTCTATAACCCGTTATCTTGACTATGATATGTCTGCGAAATGGGCCCCTGTGGCTTAGTTCCATCAATTTGGCGCGCGACGTGGAATGTAGTTCTTGAAAACTATTGACAAATGATCGTTAAAGAATAATCGTCCAATCGAGAGAGCCCGGAAGCGATTGCTATCACTATATCATACTATCGCCATATTTCTATGATTTATTTAATCGAATGAGTGTTATTCGATTATTAAGTCAAAACTATTTATATTAAACGATAGAAAATAAAAACAAGCAATGTTTGCAGTGTAGTCAGCAAGCTACATTCCGTAATAATTTGTAATAAATATTATGAAAATATAGAATTGGTCTATTTGTCTGTAGGCTATCTGTGATGTTTTATCTGATGTAACCGAGCAATAGGTTATACAAATATTGTTCATACTATAGGTTATCTTATAACTTGAATACATGTTCGCAAAAATAAATGTTTCTATCAATAATTCATGTTTGAGTATTGCCATTACGTTAAACCAGGAAAACAAATGCGAACAAAGTACAGCAAAATCTCATTTAGCCACCACTGAAGTATTATGACACATCAAAACGACCACTAATTCCTAGCCCAGTTTTTACTTTCCTCTATGTTTCAACTTGATAATGAAACCAAAATTGTCTTATTTTTCCCATAAGGTGGTCGTAATATTGAGTTTTAACTGTAAATAAAACAATGTCCAAACTTACAGTTAACAAGTCTTACATGTATAGTTTGTATGCGTTATCGTATTTGTTTCCCGACATTTGCAGCTCGAATAGTTGTAATTCGAAGTTCAATCACGCCAACTCCAAGGTTATTTGAGCAACACCATGACTCACAAATGATGAGAGGAGGTTGGTTAATTTGATCGATACGTGCTTGGCACATTATTTTGGGTTGTTAACCCACGTGTACTGATCTAGTCAGCTTTATTTGAAGATAGATGGTAAGTGAACATAGTTCATATCACATATAACAGTTCAATAGCACTAGATATGTAAAAACATGTTACTTAGTATATTTACAGGCCATTTTATACAGGAATATCTAACAATCAAACGAAAATTTGTTTTATAAATTAAAAGCAAATGCTGACAAGTCGTGCGAAGCCCTGGGAACAAATTGCACGATCCTAGATTTTTATACTTCTATTTATAATGAACGCTCGAATTGTGGAACAGTATAGATAATGTTGTGTTTGTTTTCACCGCTAAACTCTTCATCATTTATACAGAATTGTCAATAGATACGCCCACCCGTTCTAATTTCGTAGTTCTGTTATTGATAAACTTGTCAGAAATGTGTTAGATGTTAAAAATCATTGAAACATTTACACAAAAATAAATAATAGAACAAAACATTCGCATTAACCAATTTAACACGTTAACTAATTGTTAAATACCGTGACTCCGTGAATTCATTATTGTTATTCTATCCATTGGAGACTTCTACGTGAGCGTCACGTGATACGAAGAGTTGACTGTACGGTTATCTGAACCAGTCAAGAAATTCTGTCATCTAATTAATTGACGTTGTTTTCAATCTTTAAATGAACTTAATACATTTTTTTCATCACGAGTTTCATTTTTAAACTCATTTTTAGACATCAAATCTCGATTGATGTGCTCTAGACGACAATTCTGTACGAATCACCCGATTAATTCCATTTTAGTAGGTACGTTAGGGAACGTATTGTTGTGTCGAACAAATGTCAAAGGTATGATACGCCCGCTTTTAACGTTTGGTTTAAAAAAAATGTAAATGGCACGTATAAAATCGATAAAAGCTTAGTCTATTCAACACAGTGTTAAATAATGTTTCTATAGAGGTAAATTCAAGTACAGTACAACCTCGCTAAGAAATCGTTTCAATGTAGCGACTATTTTATGATGAACAAATCAGTATTTCTTCTATAAATATTAGGACCTCCTCAACATTACCATCGTTTTTTTTTGTCGCGAATGTGGCTTTAATATCGAGGTTTGACTGTAAATGTAATCTTTTTCCAAATTCTACAGATTTAAAGTATAATTTGCAGTGGTGAATTGATTGTGTTCGTAAAATCCGGACTTACTAGTATTTCTTCATCGGGCACTGGCGAACACTGATGGACTCGGACGACACTCGCGGATGTTGATGGACAAAGGACACTGACGGACACTGTCGAACACCCACTGACATTAGTGGGCACTGATGGGCACCGGTGGGCACTGATGGATTCTTGCGGAAACTGATAGACAATGGCGAACACCGGTGGATACGGGCGAACACTTGCGGACATGGTCTTAAGATAATGCAAAACATTTATTTACTATCCTACAGTGACTACAAAATATGTTCGATGACAATAAGCGTTCATTTTCACTCATCCAAAAAGAAAAGAGAAGGTTAAAACAACATTCAGGATTCCTTGCCACTTCTTTATCAAACCAACCACGTGACTACCGATTTTTGTATGTGTCAGTATGATACACATTTTCATCAGAACATTTCAATAAATTATTCATATGATTAATTTGTTGTTTTTACAGAAATTGGACACGAAGTAGAATAATCATGTGAAGGAAAATAAAGATACACAGAATATAACGGAAAGTAGCGAAATTGACCGATGTATGCCGAACGTTTCAGAACATAGGAACGACTTTGTAGATGTGACTGTCATTTGTAATTAGCGCTAAATTTATTTTATCAGGAAGAATAAGTGAGTTACAGGCGGGGAGAAGAAAATACATTTATTCTTGATTCATGGTCGAAAGCCAAGATATACCTGCCTGGGACCGTGATTATAAAACTTGAGATTGGTCTCCGAGCTCAAATCTCATATCTTGTCTTTTAATGTTTCAAAGTTCATTATGATCAGAAAATAATGAATTGATACATTATTCTGACAGCATAATTGACCTGATCATGAATTTAAACATTAATCATCTCTATCTTTTCAACCAGAATACTTTGAGAATGGAATTAAGATACAAGCTTGGAGACTGTTCTCAAGTTTTATAACCTCAGGGCCTGGTCATTGATTAATCGCGGCAAATATTAATTATTTTTACTCATTCGCCTTTAATTCAATAGAAATACACAACATCATATTTCAAGACACAATAATAAGTGTTATTCTTCATCCTAGATGTAAAAAAATAACTCTAGTTATTACTCTCAGCATGGAACGCTTAATGAATATTTGATCATACGAATGTCATGGGTCAGTAATGGCTAAACCAAATCGGTCATGACCATGTTATTGTACGTCATACAGGGATACTTGTCAAGGGAAAACAATATTTAGTTATGAAAATGATAATATCCTCAAAAGAGACCTTCAGATGGCACCATTAGAAAACACGAAATTAAATGTTATTGTAACATATATTCAGTGGTGTTGGCAATTCAGATGATATGAATAAACCATAAAAAGGAGAATTAAGCATAACACCACAAGAAAATTGTCTTTGACATCGGAGTAAACAATTTTCCAGGTTGTCTCTAAAAGGTTTTGGTGCTTAATGTTCGGTAATTGCTTATTAAATAGCAGAAGTACGACAGAGGAACTACTGTTAGTATGATTTCAAATTCTCCTTAACGACTACATTATCCACATCATCGTTGTCGTCTTCTTCTATACCGGTGACATTGTCGTGAAAGCTTCCATTACTTCCATTAAAAGATACTCAAAGCGAACACTAAACAAATGAAATCAATTCACGAAATAATACCTTTGAAGATACATTTGTTACTTCAGTATCTGAACTGTACAAAATGGTTTCAAAATGGGAATTTAGCAAATACATGTGTAATTGCGCAAATGCTTATTTACGAAGTACATGAACTTTTGTATTTGTTTAACGCCTCTGGTGAACAAAGCGAGTATTCATCCAGGTACAGACGATAATCAACATAACCAAAGGTCTTTTGTAAGGCTAAAACAGTCATGTTTACAGTTACTTGAACAAGAACGTAAGGGATGTCGGAAAACTTTTTTCTGTTTCTTCTACTACAAGGTACCATTCATCCCCGATGATAATCGCATAATCGCACTTTGGATTTTGCCGTAAGGAACTTTAGGGTCGGCACCAAAAAATAAGTTCGGTCGGATAACCCTAAATACGTTTTTTCCTGGCCTTGCTTACAGAAACATTCCCACTACCTACCCTCATTACTTAAGCATCGGTCGACTTTCCAGCATTATTTGTGAATCAGATGTTAAATACAAATACCCTTTGATAAATAAGCATTCAATAAAATTGTTTTACAGAGACATGCTTTTCACACGCCTGTCTCTAACCTGCGACTTTTAGACGAAATGAAAAAGATAGACATTCGTAAAATTCACGTTGGCGGTATATACCAGTCGACAGTAGTGTAACAGACTTTTTCATTTAGTACAACCTATCTTTAGACGTCAAAAGTCATGTGGCTACAATCATGTGATACTCATTAGTTCGCCAATGATATGGGAGAGTACAATCAAGGTCAAATGTGCTGACAGAGGCAATCAACGTTAGCATGGTTCAGTTAACACGTTTCACTATTATTTCTATCGTTAAGCTGATGGGCTATTGTTATATCTATTGATTTCCACCCGGTTTTTCAATTATAGTAAACTCATTCTTTATCTATAGATAGAATCATCGTAACACTAACGTAGGTGACAATGAAAACATCGAATATTCCCTAATACACGCACCTGGTGAACAATTTTTCAACACCTTGAATTTATTTTTGGTAGTATTTTAGACGCATTTGATTTCATTTGAAGGATAATTAAAGGACAGGGTGTATCAACGTGATGTATTAATATTCTCAAAAAGTGCGTGGCATTAATTAGAGGGGGTGTTTATTGTGGAGAATACGATAAGTGTAATATTTACTATGGCAGCTGTCATGTTTCATATTAATATCATATTTCAATGCACTAGGTTAACGTTGAAGCTTAATGAACCGTTAATCAACAAAGAATAATTATTTCGAAACGGAGTATTTTTAACTACAAACAAGCTGGTGCTGGTGATGTTTACTGTCATATGTGACTGATATTGTCCTTTTTGGTATTGTACACAAAATTTATGTCTTCTGAAATGCTCGTAAATTGCGTTCATTGCCGCATAAATGTAATTGAAGTACATGAATTACAGATTCCTATTCAGAAGAGGCAATGGGTTAAAATAACTATAAAGGGTAGTTTTCAGCAATCATTGTCTGTTTGTCC
The DNA here is from genome assembly GCA_008271625.1 of Lutraria rhynchaena. NCBI lineage: Eukaryota > Metazoa > Mollusca > Bivalvia > Venerida > Mactridae > Lutraria > Lutraria rhynchaena. Next base: position 2,307,681 of record VIBL01000040.1, read on the forward strand.
ACGTGTTTTGAACACATTAATGGGCATCGAAACGAATAATTTATCCCTGCATTTCAAATTGACTGAAAACCGAGTAAGCGTCGCCGTGAAAAAATCTGAAATGTTTGGATTTGTTTATATGGTTCATTCTCAAAATAAGGACTTGCTTGAAACACGTCGGTTGTCTGACATCGGGGTGTTGAAGTATGATTGAGAACAACTGTTGATAAAATTAGCACAACTAATTGATGGAACCCGGCTGTCAACTTCCTCGCATAAAACTGATTGGTCCCCAGCACATAAATTGTCAATGCATTGTGGGTAATGACATCGTGAGAGCATAACTTGAATCATTCGGAACTCATTTGTCTTTTACAAAAAAATTCCATTCCATGAGAAGCTTCGAATGACACAGAACCAAAGTAAAATAATTGTTCTTGACAAGCAATACCTTATCTTTTCATTACTATACAAAATAATTACAAACACGAGATCCTTCGGTATTAAACAAATAAAAAGTGGCGTTACACGAGACTTTATCGTCAGTATTACCAGTTTCATGATATAACTTCTCTATTTATTACAAACTCATGCGCTAATGACTTTGACTGATATTACATATCTATTCCTCTTACGAAGAAATTTATTCGATACAATTCCTGTATACACGAAATCCATCTATTGTAGAATCCTATTTCCAGTCATCAGACGGAGGATTATCAAAATCATAGATCAACAAAGCAATTATGTTATTACCACATGGTCAGAGTCCGTTGAGAGCGATGAAAATGGATAGATTCATAAATGTGCGAGCGAACTTGTGTCAAGTCGCTGCGCTTTATCTAGAATCACGTGACACAGGCCAGTAATCTCCCTAGAAATGGTGATTCGTTTCTGTAGAGGAAGCGCAGCTGATGAAGAGAGGGGGTTGTTGCAGAGAGGATGTTGTTGTAGAAAAGTAGCTGCTACAGAGATTAAACTGTTTTTTGAAAGGGAATTGTTGTAGAGAGGAAATTGACGTAGAAAAGATGTTGCTATGGAGAGGAATTTCATGTAGAGAAAAAAGTTGTTGCAAGGAAGAAATTGTTGTAGAAAGGGAATTGTTGTAGGGAAGAAGTTGTAAAGAAGGTTAAGCTGTTGTAGAGAGGAACTTGTTGTTGTAAAGAAAGTTAAGCTGTTGTAGAGCGGAATTGTTGATGAGAAGGAACTTGTCGTAGAAATGGTGTTATTGTAGAGAAGTTGTTGTTGAGATGTTGTTGTTGTTGAGATGTTGTTGTTGTTGAGATGATGTTGTAGAGAGTGAAATGTTGTAGAGGGAATAGTTGTAGAAAGGGCGTTGTTGTTGTTAAAAGGGAGTTGTAGAGAAAAAGTTGTTAAGAAGGAGTTGTTTTTTGAGAAAAAAATAAAATAAAATAATAGTAATAGAAAAAGCGGCCTGTAATTTTACAGGCTCCTCTGTCTACGGAGTAGAATGCATAAAATTCCTTGAAAGGGAATTGAAATGCCTGCAAAGGTGAGAATATCACTCACATCTTAACGAGAGGGAATATTGTATCATCATGTTAAAATTTGGATCTACGGCACACGTTTTGCGCTGAATCGTTTTGAAAATATCCAATACCAAGGAAGTTCGGTACCTCTCAATAAATGAAAGTATAATAATATATTACATAAAGTTAACTTTCATTATGAGAACAAACATGAATAATGAATGTTTTGTTAATTTATCGTGCCCACAAGATCTGATGATATGAAATCCGGAGTATAATTGAACTTCCTCGAGGACCATCGCCTACAAATAGATCACTTACATACAAAGACATTTTCAGTTCCAATTTGTGGTGTGAAAGAATGGTACATGTCGTATTTAGACACCGCATGCGTTAAGAGAACATGTTTTCTCTTCCCAAAGGCAGTCTTCTAATCAAGTTACTCTGTAATTGTAGCGTATTATCTTCTAACCGATAATAGCATGACATTTCAAGATCATTGGTAGAATCGACTTGATAAAATAAACTGTCAAAATTGTTTTAATTGACTGTGGCTTTAGAAAACAAACTATTTCATAATTAATCTGTAATCGTTTACAATTAGTTTCTACTAATGCTTTTAGTACAAATATTGATATTGATCGAGTTTTATATAAGGCCGATAAAAAGTGTTGCTGTTTTGATGTTGTTTATACTGTTGTTATAATGTTGCTTTGTTTATTATAGTTACCCGACTTTGGACGCTCCAGATCTATGCTCGTTACTTTCTTCAATTTACAAATTACATGTATGTCAGAAAATTTAGCATAACTAATTATGCATTGTCAAAAATTTGACAGCTCACTAAAATGTAGAGAGGAACTTGAGCCCAACGAACGATAACTCTGTTAAGAAAGCCTCTAAATGTTTTGTGATGAAAATTGCAACGTATATCATGTTTTACGGCTTATACTTTCCGTGCATGACGATGCTTTTAGAGCATCGTTTGTGTCTTAAAAAGCTAACTTGTCAATTCCCTCAACGCTCTGTAAAACATTTTCTGTAATAGATTTTTTACGTCCCTTGAGATTATTAGAAAGCATACAGCTCAAGCATTAGTTTATGGGGAAATTTGTAATGTTGGAGGAGGATGCTAATTGATTAACATCGGCGAAAAATTCCCGCGAGTTACGAGCATTATTATTGCTAGAACCTGTGGTTTTGTTGAATCAAATATGACTGCCTAATTGTCATGTGGCTTGTTGTTGAATGTTCCAACCAAATTTTCTGTGCCAGATTGTAAGATAAAGCAGATCGTGTATTTGTCAGGGGACGTGACTCTGTAATAAGTTAGATGTATTTGATTCAATGCTGTCAATGCTGAAATCAATGAAAAACATGATATCATTTTTTTTGAAATTGCGTATGACATACTGAAGGTAACACCAAACGCTCTAGATTTGAATTCAAACGCACATAATGACTAAATGTAGTTTCATTGTACGTGAACTAGTGCGAAGAGATTGTTCTCAACATAATAGGCATCTCCGAGCTCAAATCTCAGGTCTATTACCAATATGTCATGGTTGCAATGATTTAGCTGTTAAATACTTAAATGCATATTCATCAACTGTGATGTCAGAATAATACATCAGTCATATCATAAATATCATGTCATTGATTTGGAACTATTAAAAGACAACATTTGAGATTTGAGTTCGGAGACGGATCCTAAGTTTTATCTCCTCTAAACAATGAATTTATATCAAATCATCACCAACATCACCATATTCATCGAAATGATCCTCAAAATCATTACCCCCCTCCAAAAAATAAAACAAGATTCTTTGATATAATGTACCGAATAGCGTCACAAGTCCCCCGTTACTGATCGGTACATTAACTTAAATTAATAAACATTAACGAAAATTACGTGAATACATTTAGTTTATAGGAACAATATAACTACATGCAATACTGTGATCTCATATTTTCGACAAAATTAGTTGATTTTATAAGCTAAGTAGTAAACATTCACTCTTTTACTTTTTAATTATATTTCCCTTAAAACTGCAAATTTAACATTTTAATCTAGCTTTGATAAAGCCATGCAATACATGAACTGCATATGTCGTATGAAATGACGATCAAACGATGTCGCCAATGGTCTTCCATACTTTCGAGCGGTGACAGTCCTTCCATATGACATGTGTTGTTTTAATTTCGTATTAATTTAACGAAATATTATTCGTTCATGAATTAACTCATTAGTTAGAATTATTCCATTAATAGCGATCGTTTAACTTTATATTTTGTTTCATTTTATATTACTTCATACACATTTTAGACTAATTGAATGAAATAATCAATTGAAATAATTAATTGGAATAATGAACTGAAATAATAAGTTGAAATAGTTGATTGAAATAAAAAGTTGAAATAATTAATTGAAATGATTGGTTGCAGTCATTAGTTTGAATAATTAATTGAAATAATTAGTGTAATGATAAATTGAAATTTTTGATTGAAATATTTAGTTGAAAATTTAAAGTGAAATCATTAGTTGAAAAATAATTAAATGAAATGTAATAATTGATTGAATAATTCTTTAAAATATTTAGTTGAAACAATTAATTGGAAAAAGACTGACTGGAGTAATTTTACACATACATACCACATAATTTGTAAATAAATACGTAACTTCTCGATTTTATACTGATGAACAAACTGATGCAACCTTTTTTGCAGTGATTAAGTAAATTGAAATATGTTAAACCTATTTCAATTTACTTAATCACTGCATAAAAATGTTATATCTGGATGCAGGAGAACGTTTGAAGGACAAATGTTATCTCAGAAAAGTTCTGAACATTGTCGGAGAAGAATCCTGGTGGTAAATTTATTCTAGTATTCAAACAAACTTTATAACAGCTTTCTGCCACCATGAATTCAGTTTTTAGAATCTTTATATACAGGTAAATAATAGCTTCATGTACTGTTTCAATGTCACTCCTTTACAAAACTGTTCGTAACATTATGACGTGCTATAACAAGAATAGATGCAAATTTCTATAAAAATAAATTTTGAACTTCATTAAATCTGCCTGTTCATTGCAAAACTCATGCAATTGAGGCTTATGTCCATCTATCAAACATTTCAGTGTCACAAATTTTATTTTTGTAAACGAATACTTAATTATTTCACAAAGTAAATATTTATCCTAAAAATTGCAGATAGTTATAGTATAAACACACTTTTTATCTGTACAGCTGCATGCATTTCACAAGAAAAGATATAAGACAGGCTTGGATATATTCGTGATGTGACAGGCCAATCATTCCTATTAGCACGTGGCGAATTTTCGAGTATTTCGCGCGAAGATCAGTCCGCAATTTTACGATCGCGCAGACAAACCCATGTCCTTGTGATATATTAGGCATTTCTAACAAACATTGAAAATGGAAAATGTAAAAGAAAATGTCTTTGTAGCGTTTGCACGAAAATTCATGCCAACGGAATTAAATGATACCGCGGTATTCTAATAAATAAATACAGTAAATAGTGAATTAATTCATTTTGCTGAGTAAGGGAATTTAAAATTCAACAATCAGATCGTTTTAAGCAAAGTAATTCAACACCTTGGCTTTTACTAATTCATTGCTTAAAACACGATTAAAACACTCCAATTTCTGAAGGGTCCAGGCACATGATTTATGTATATCCCAAAGTCTAGAAATTTCCTTCAGTTAATTGAAATTGTAATGAAATGTTAAAATGGTGCGTAATATGGATTTTAACGATCTGTTTACAAACTCTTGCATAGTCTTCAGGCGTGCGAAATAATCTGTATCAGTACCAGAGTAAAATGTGCCATTGTTAAGTTTGTGTAGAGTTGCGCTTCATTTCTATATTCACCTAATATTGATTTTATTATTAATAGAAGTATTAAAACAGTCGTTCTTATTAAGTGCCATTGTCATAATTTTCTAGCATCCATCTTGTGTTTGGTTCCATTAGTTTCGCTACGATTTGAAGTCAAATATTAAAAATAATTATTGTAGAAAAAACACCAGCAACACAGTCTGCATGTTAAATAATTGTAGATTTATTCAATAAATCAATATGCGGTGTAAATAAATCATCGCTATTGTAGTAAACGTAAAGGTTAACTTTCAATTCAATTTTATTTATTTTTATAGCCAACTGTGAACACAGCCAGAACAAACACATAAAAAATGATCAGACACGTTTGTTAACAGAGGAGGCCCACAAAAAGAGTGAAAATATCAACAAAATCTCCTCCGCGTAAGGAGTAAAGAATATCGCGTGTTTCACATTTAACTAAAAGTTTTTTACCCGTTGGGTCTTAAAGAATAACTCGGAGAAAATACGAGTGTGTTTTCAGAAAATGTTTTATTCCTCGTTACAGGAAATTTACATGCGCGCGAACGTGGATTCTCAAATTGAAATAGACGACTGCGGTATCATGTTCCGTTTTAATAACGTTCTCAGATTGGCACACTGAGAAGAGGTTTCAGAAATTTCTCAGCTTCATTCGGCGTCTGAATATCTGTTCAAGTTTTGTTAATAAAGCTGAAAGCGTAAAATTCCTGAATCAAAGTCAAATACTTAAAAAAAACTAACTACAATATGTTAGCCAATATAGCAGTTATTGTTAGGTGGTGAAGCCACGACAATTTTAATTCAAAACTCACGATTTTCTTGTTTTTCCAAATCTTTCGGAACAACCCTTGTTTTAGCTAAACATATTCAATTCTAGCACAATGTACACGTATTACAACGATTCAGTTATAATCACTAATTTACACGATCGAAAGACCGATGTTGCATATGAATAATTTACAAACCAAAACATACTTACAATAAACATGAGTATGTCTATTTATAGTTAAGTCCTGCTATAACGGTATTGCATATACAGTGCAACCTTTCAAGAGCGGTCCTTTTGGGAGCAACTTCTCTTCAACAACAGCAGCTTGATTTTTTTCCACTGCACGATTTAACTATTAGTTTAACTTCTCTAGAGCAACAACCTCTAAACAACAACATAATTTGCTTCTACAAAGGCTGTTGTTTCAGAGAGGTTGCATTGTATATAGATTTTTATCATTATTTCGATATAGAAACTAACTCTCTTATGCAGTTCTTCTTATTCTATCAAAGTTAATTGTATAACTAGATGTTTGTGCATTTTCCCATTATCCAACAGAAAGTTCAAGGTCCGCGAATATCGACATAGCGGGACTGTATATTCAAGATATAAATTGTTTTTTTTTTGAATAACTGTAATATCATACAAGAGGTAAAAGTGTGCATATATCGAGTTACTAAGAAAAAAAGATAAATATAGATCACAATAACACCTCACTGGGCGACCATTTCTTTACCAAGACCACTTCATTATAACGACCACTACTTTTGGATCGGTTTTCAATACTTTCTCCGTACTATAATAAGACCATCTAAGTACCAAGACTTGGTCATAAAATTGAGGTTTTACTGTCAACAGTTTTATGACACTGGATTAAACTGAATGATCGACGATCCAAAATTGTTTAAGTTCTAACAAAACACATGACATACTTTCTCTTCACTCCGCTTTCTTTCGATGTAAAGCATTCTTTATGGCGACAACTTGATCAAGTATCAGTGACAGCTTTTCTTCAATGCTTGTTACCTTTTCCTCAAGCATCGCTTGTCGATACCTCATCATAAATACAGAACTTGACACTTCATTTTGTGATTTTCCTAATTCAACAAGCGTTACAGAATTGTCTAAAAGTCTTCTCTGCGCAGCCCTGATTTCTCGTATATTATACACTGCTCGTAAAAGTTTGCGATGCTGGTTCACAATAGTTGATCCATGGTTACCTTTTAGCTTTTTATATTTATACACAAACCATCCAGCGCGCATCACATTAGCGGCATTGTCTTTAAGTCTTTTGTCAAGGTCCGCGTCTAGAACGAAGTCGTGAACATATTTCTCCGAACGGGATAATTCCAATCGACGAGCGAGTACAGCCACGACAAGGGCTGTGCATCCCGCCCCCATCATTCCAGTCAGGACAGCTATACCACGCCCACAATATGACGTCGGGACGATATCACCATATCCAACGGACAAAAATGTGACCGCAATAAGCCACATACAATTTAAAAAGCTGGCATGGACATCATCTTTAAAACCATCTTCTCCGTACATTTCACATAAACGTAATGCCCAACTTGATGACAAAAAAGACACCAACATAATTATCGCAAGAACATATTCTGGGTACAGCGTCATTAAAGATTTAAATATAAACCGGAAGTTGAAATGTATTCGATTAAGCGCACCAAGCCCTTGGGATGAAGCGTCTTGGTACAGTCGACTGTGTAACATAATAGCTCGGCAAATGAGGTAGAACCGAAGAAACATGGGTAGTGAAAGGACAACATCCAATGGTACTATCATAACACGAGCTGTCTGTCCGTCCGCGACTGTTGCGTCCCATGATATACTGAATGCTCCTGGAATTGGATGAATACTGCAGACGATAAGTTCCATAACTATTTTAACTATTCTCCTGACCGACATGGCTAGTCTTAGATCATCCACCCCGTTGTTGACCGCAAACAATTGAATGTCCAAGTAATGATATATTCCTATTACACATAGAAGCGATACAGTTAATGCTGATATCAATAGTTTCATAAAAAATGAACCTAATGACCTTCGACTGATTATGTTGGCTGACGTCACTTCCGTTTCTACTATCATAACCGCCAAACCAAGTAAAGCTAAGAACAGAGATATATCACAATGCTTTTTCCTTTTCTGGAAAAGTTCTTTACGCTTTGCTAACATTTTCCCTACAGTTTCAAAACGAAATTTACGCGGGACTTTCGTGCCGACGCTGTTAATTGTTGACGAACTGCCGTCGGAATACAATTTATTCCGCCCATTCATTCCTACAAGAGGAATCTCAGGATTTTCAATTATTGTAGACATTTTGTAGCCGTTGAAAAATACTAATTATCTTGTACAAGGAGATATGTCAAGACTGACATTAGATTTATTCAGCATTCACCATTTTCATTACTAGAACTGAACCTTCCTTGAACTCTATTAATTTAGTCTAGAAATTTGTTCAAAAATCCACAATTGAAAGTGCTAAATTACCAATAAAAAGTTCGGAGATAGGGTACAGTTGTTATATGTCCGATGAGAAATTCAATGATATTTTCATACAGAGAAGTGATTTCCCGAACTGTAGCGTTACGTAGATCAACTCACTGACAGTCCAGCTGCGCGCTAAATTGTTGCGTCTAAGAGAGACTAAATAGATGACTTACCATAAATGATTGATTTTATAAATGATTGCAACTGTTTAAAAGAGCAGTTATCCAATAAAATTATCCAAATTCAAATATCCATGCGTAGTTTTCATACACAGCAATGTATGAAATATCCGTTTTTCTATTCACCGCTTCAAAGCATTGTCCATGACATTTTATTCAATACAATATTGTCGAGGCATACACTTAAACATGCAATTACATCCAATTAAGTAGTCTCGTATCGATATAGCTTTGTTGTGTTTGATGATACTACACACGATCATGAATCTACTGCAAAATTAAACCCACCAGTGAACTTATAACGTCAGAATCTATATCTCTAATCTCTATTTCAATTTCAGCAGCTTCTGTGTTCCTTCGAATATTTATTAAAAATTAACTAATACATCAAAGCATTACAGCAATCGACTTCAGCAACAAGTCAGTGCCCGCTATCAACTCCATAATTTGTGCACTACTAGTGGTATTTCTCTGTAGTGCTCGGGTTTTATAATGCCGTAGCGGTGACAGAGAAATTTCCTATCGATTTTGTGACGAACTAATACCGCTGAATATGAACAGAAAACTGTATGGAAACTATTGTACTGTTAGTTCAATTTACTAAACAGCTCTTTAATGGTCGAATTTTGTAGCGTTTAGGGATTTCCAGAGGTACTTATTCCATTATTTGATAATATAACGCTATTAGAACTAATATTAACAGAAATATGGACTCGAAATATCGCTTATGTAAACATTATGTTTCTAATTGCAACCAGACAGCCAGCTGAGTCAGGTATGTTAACCAGATGAAAAGTCGAAATTGCAGTATTTGATTTGGATCTTGTTTTTTCAAGGGAGATAACTGTTAGTACATTTTACAAACAATACTTGACTCATTAAGTCAGGTAAAAGTCTTAAAACTCTAGTTGCTTTAGACCATGTATCTGATTTATTTCGGACATAAATTGATTCATCTCGGTCATTTACATTCTTTCATGCTATTAGATTCACCCAACCTGTGTATTTAGTTAGGATTTTAAGTCCAGTGCTATAATAGCATAGTGAAACCAGGCCGAGTTATTATAGTGAAGTCAGTTCCACTTAGCATAACGAACCCAAGTCCATTTAGCGCCTGGAAAATCGTCAAGTATGATTAATGAATATGATTATAAGCACTTATACAGCTGAGTAAAATCTGAATGTAGCATAAATCTTCTACTTGATTAATTTTTAAATATTTTTTCTTCATTTTGGAAGATCTAAACATGACCATGTCACGCCTTGTTTTCCAAACTTTATATCATAATCACTAGGCCAGAAAAAATACAGTCGTGTTTACTATTATCCGGCCGCCCCTATCTTTGGCGCCAACATTAAGTTTTTAACACCGAAGTCCAGACTACGAAAATATTTGGGGACGAATTGTACCTCCAACGTTAGATAAGTATGTTAAGAAAACAGTTGCAACCAACCTACCCTATCTATTTTGATCAAGTAACCGTAAGCGTTACCATAAATATTAAATGAAAGATTTCGAATAATCGTCTGGAGAATAGTCCTGTGACACCCAAGTGTTTAAATTTACTATTTTTTTCTATCCTTGACTGTGGTCGAAATTATCTTCAAAATACGAGACACAAAATACTAATCTCTTAAGAAAAAATGTCCAAATCTGTCTGCAAAACAGATGAAAGTTGTGGTATTGTGTATTAGTTTTGGCAATGGTAGATTCCATAATAACAAAACTGACTTATGTAAAGATCAATACTTTAATTAAATTTCCAAATGGAGCAAAAATGCCATTTCCATTAGTAAATTTCAATATACAGGTGATGAAAGGCAGCCATACCAACTGGACCCATCTTAAATTTGCCCAGGGAATAGTTAAAGATCTGATTCATGGGATCAGCCAACACACTACACCCAAGAGATCCAACAGTACACATGAGATGAAGTGATCAGGGGTTGTCTCAAAATGCTCTCTTTATAATCATAGCTCCAAGTGCCTATTGCTCTGTTGAACAAACCACGTACAATCAATTTGCAATAAACACTTTATTCTAAAGTGAGAGATCTTTGGCATTCTAAAGTGGTATTTTTTGTGAATTGCCATAAAATTAAGGCCATCCTTAGAAAATGTTGATTTGCGGTTAAGACATAAACTTTTAACAGTGGATATGAGGCCAGGTAGACAGGCAACTAAAAAACTAAAAACGAAAGGCTGAGCTATCAAAATCATTACAAAAATTTGGGTATTTTTTAATAAGTCGGTCGCCTCACTACAAAACTAACCATTTTTAAGTATGGCCCAGAATTTTATAAATTGCTGTTTTTAATTACACAAGCGTAACGACAAAGATATCGACTGCTCAGAAAAGATACTACATTAACATTTGTTGTAACTTTATTTAAAATGTATATTAACATCAGTCATCGGTTAGGCTACAGAATCATAGAAAAATAAGGTAATCTAAGCAGAACTCGAAAATGGTAAAATTCGACATTGAACATTAAGAACGATGAACTCGATGAACAATATGGCGGGTATATGCCAAGAAAAAGTTTCTTATTGTATGTAATTAAAGAAATCCAATCACAGAGACGTAATACACAATCAGTGAAAGTTAACGAAGACAGATAAGAACAAAGACCCTTACTTGATTTCATTCCTTCATGATGACCTAAGGTCTCTTCAGTTCTAAGGTAATGAAGGCCTAATTTTATGTTCCTTAGGAAGTGAATTAATTACCTAATAAAGATTCTACATACAATTTGGTGATATTAACTTTATCTGATGGACATGGAACTTGACTGCTTAATATATCCCAAAAATGTCATTACTCGAACATACGCGAATTATACTCCATTACACACCAAGGATATTGTCGCTAAATGTCAAAGTTACGGATGTATCACTTTGTGGCAGTCATAGCCTCCAGGAACGCCAATGTTAAAATGCGGACGAACAAAGCGATTGCGAAACGGCTTTTCTGACTTAACTCAATTAGGCACGAACAAAAGTGGCTTTAAGGAAGACTAGAAGCAATGGATTGATAAAAATGATAAATATTTCCTCGAACAAAGCAGATGCCAATTAGAGGACAATAATAAATATGTCATTGACCAAACACGTAATATGATTAATAAAAACTGGCCCGAAACATGATTTCACCTTTATTGCAGAAATGAGAAGAATCTGACATTACATGTTTTGAATCTGATTGACACCAAAGACGGACAATCGAACACAATTTAAAAATCAAGATGCCGTTTTCAACCGATGTCTTGAGTCGTTATGTTATGGATTAGACGTTGATAAGCATACTCACAGCGTACTAAGAGGCCCTTGTTTAAGTCATTACCATGACGTGTGTCCTTTACTTGTGTCAGATATTACGCTGTTTACTAGCGATATTTCAGTCGCGTTTAATTGTCAGTAGGTGAAATAAATGACAATTGGCGTACACATTCAGACTGTTTATTGTAGTTAAGACCATCCGTACATTTATTTATAATATTGATAAACGGGCGATGGTAAGAGGTGTTTTGTGGTATACATTTTTCTTCATTTTGGAGCTTGTCGGTTCAAGACTGTTCCGTCATATTTCCTACTTTATCACGGTATTTGCACCAATAAAAGACAACAAATTCATCATCAATGCCAAGTGTAATTGATCTCCTACATTGGTCATCAGAGACATAATCGCCTTATCCTACCCATTGGGACCTAATTTGTATGCTATAGGATGGTTGCCACGGCATCTAAGTCGAGTCATTGATTAATACATTTAGCGTAAAAGGGAACTCGGTAAAATCTGAAAGTGCATCTTTGTTGAAGACGCCTAAACATCGTCATTCAAAAGTCTTGCTTTCATTTACTGATTCTGACGTAAATATGACGTACAAAAAAAGCACGAATTACCATTGCGTGAAAGAACTTTGAAGTAAAACTTGCAAATGATTCGCCATAATGATCAAAGCCACTTGACAAATGTATAAATTGGTAAAACGGAATACGTACAAAGACATCACATGAATTCTTAAATTACGTACGTATTGCAGATTGTTTACGCATAAATTCTTAATGGAAACGTGAGTTTGTTTGTCTGTTTTAAGTGATCATTTAAGACACCCAAGACATCGAATTTGCAAATACAAATGTTCTCTTATGTCTGCTATTTAAAATTCCCCATTGCGATATTTCATAGAATTACACCTCCAAGTTGAACAATAAAAATCGATGGGGAAAATTTGTTGCAGAACAAATACTAAGTTTCTGATTTTAATCCATCGTTCAAAAATGTTTAAAAAGACGTTCATGAGATCAGATCAATTATCCGATGTTTTGATTGACGATTGGGTAATGGGCTCACCTGCAGGGAAGCCAAATATACTGGACCTGAGTTGGAAGTAAGGGTCAAATGATTGAACAAGACCTTTTTACGTTTTAACTGTAAACCTAGTTCAGTCAAGTGAATTTGCATACTGAAAGACAGGGATTTGGAAGAGGCGGGGCAATTGAGCTCTGTAGTTTTAAATAATTGTTCATAAAATTTTGAATTCATTGATATTGAAAGAGACACTTTTCAGAATCTTACCACCTTTTAGGCCAAAAGGAATTGTCTTTTTCTTGAGTTGGTTTCATTTTCAAGTAAAATACCAAGGCACCATGTGAAACTTGTCATAAGTCGTGAAGTTGTTGAAGTCTTGATATTGAAATATGGACAAGTGAGGTTTTATAATGTGTTATTTAACAACTGTTGTCCTGAGGTTTATTTGGGTACTCTGACCCGAATCATTCAACCATGGTACTTGGCTAATCTGAAAGATAATAATGTTATATAATTGCTCGGACATTGGTAACATTGTTTCTTGTGAATCCATCACAGAGGCACAGCACAATTACGTGATAGACACCCTTGAGAAAGTAATAAACTGCGCGGACATTTTATCAATTTATCGCAATTCGGTTATTGTCACAAATGGCTGCCTTGTCATTTCCGGACAAGATACATTGTTGATATTTGTAAATGGCCCCATGCTGAAATAGGAAGTGATATTTAATGACGCTAGGCTTACTGAAAATTCGGCATAGAAACCGCATATTAAAGTCTACAGTTATAGTTTATTCAGATATAGTGTCCCCCGAAATTCACTATAACCGTGTTTTACTGTCCATGTTTCAAGATACTAATTTCATGCAGTAAAGTTTGAACTGTTTCGTTTTAAATACAACATCGAAATTACTATTTCACTATTTGCCTGAAAGAAGAGTTTTTCAAGAAAATTCGAAGGATGATCTCTCAACTTTGAAGAAATAGTTTACTGTAAAACCTCTTTAATCCGGACTTATTCAGACTATGGAAAATGCCCGGATAAGAAGGGATTTTAAATGAGAAAGATTTATACTTTTGGACAAAAAATGGGCAAACTTTTAACGAAGCTGCTGAACGAATAATCGATATCGACGAATTTATCTGGAATAAGGCGACTTCCAGGAAAGAGGTACCGGACTAGAAAGGGTTCTTTTTAACAGAGGTTTAACGTCGCACCCACAGCCATGGTCATTTGGCGAGCTTTAACAGTGGAGGAAGACTCTAGGCGTTCCTCTCTATAGAACTACTGGCTTTCCATTAGCTAGCTGGACAGCTTCATCATACGAGAAATTTGTCTCATCCCCGGTTGGATTCGAACTCGAGGGGCTAGTTATTACTAATCACAGACCATAAATACTTGACTACGGAGGCTCGAAAGAAAGGTTCTGCTGTACATATATTGTAGTCAGACATTGAATCCATGTCGTATATATTTATTATTTTATACGAATTACGATTTGACGATGAATAATGCATACACCACAAGGAACGTACTCTTCTCCTCAGGGAAATTTTATGTTCTGTGATTTTCTGAAAACCTATTATCTTACAGTAGTGTTTATTACTAATATCTGTCAGTATACGTCAAAACTTTGTAGGAAACATCCACAGCTTTTTTTTACTCTCATTCGCAATTTTCTCTGTTTTTCTTTGAATTTATTCACCATTTTGTAAATACAAAAATTAATTTAAATTAGAATTGTAAAGGAATGTGCAACATCTCCGAAGCAACATTCTTTGGAAGAAGCAAAATTATGTTGTTGTTGAGAGGTTGTGGCTCTAGAGAGGTTAAATTGATAGTAAAATCGTACAGTGGGGAAAAGCCATGCTGTTGTTGAAGTGAAGTTATCGCTCAAGTGTGATTTTATATTATTTTTTATATTATTTTTGAAAGCCGCTGCTGGGGTTATTTTTGTGCAGAAAGGTAAAAAAATGAGATGGTGGATGTACCGGTTCTCGGACCTAATAAAAAGACTAGGGTCATGAGGGAAAATTAGGGTAGGTTAGGTAACCCTAATCAAAATGTGGCTGTTAGCTACATGTTGCTATAACATATAACGACGTGAGGTACACCACATAAGAACATTTTTCTTACTTATAATATTTTAATCTTATTGGGTTTTATTATTATTGGTCCATCCAGATTCTTAGCCAACACCTTTTAAAGAATATGTTTGTGTTGGAAAAAGTTATTATACATGAGATTCGTATAACAAACGTGTCCAATTTGTAGTCGAGAAATTCTGAGATGAGAAAGAAATTAATTATAATTGTGAAACCATATTGTGTCAGAATTTTAGGCAAAGCTTAAAAATATGTATTTGTGACGACATGATTTCAAGTTTTAGAATGGGCTCATCTGTTTACGCTTAATGTCATCATACGTTGTATGTTTTTAAGTCACTGTCTCTCATTCGAATTGATTTAAACTTGATGCATCACCATGTATGGACGAGCAAATGAAAACTAGAACAAGCAGTCAAAGCAATATCGCTTTGGTATAATTTTGTGTTGTGTTGTTCTGTTTTGAGCCTGCTATAATATTTGTGTTCGTGTAAGCCAGAAGAGTGTTTTCTTTTTCGTTTGGTAGTAGATATGAAAAGATGGAACTGCTTAGTCATTGTTTTGTTTTTCAGAGAATCCTTTTAATAATGTATAATTTCAGTCATCACTATATTAAACATTTTGCATTTTTAAATAAAATTAGCTAAATAAATTTAGGATGTTAATCATACAGAAAAATAAAAACCTTTATACCAGACTGTTCTGTAATTCTTTTGTGTTGGCCTAGTCTGTAATTCTCTTTTAACCGACTCGACGATCTGCGACTTAAAAGCGTCAAATTCTTGTATCCAACATCCTATGGCTAATACATTGTCTGTGGTTTATGAGAGCTGATGGTAATGATCCTTTATGAATTATTCACTATTTTGGTTTCTGATTTACCTAGGGAATCGCTAACTAAACAAATTGTTACAAAAGCATTATACCATCTGAGAACAACATTGTCATTTAACGACAAAACAGAAAGA
This sequence comes from Lutraria rhynchaena, assembly GCA_008271625.1. Taxonomy (NCBI): domain Eukaryota; kingdom Metazoa; phylum Mollusca; class Bivalvia; order Venerida; family Mactridae; genus Lutraria; species Lutraria rhynchaena. Next base: position 2,323,882 of record VIBL01000040.1, read on the forward strand.
AATCATTCATTATTATACCGCGGAACGATTCTGTTACATTTGTATGGCTCGCGCTGTATCTATTTGTCATTCCTGTAATTATTTATTCAGATACATGTTGAAAGCTTTTGTTTTGTTCAGTTGTAATTGTCTCTGTATTTGCAGCTAATTTTGTTATTTGTAATTCGATATGCTGCACACTAAGGCGTAAAATCTCCCTTGCTTCTGCTAACCAGACCTTAACATCCTACATTTTCTGCCGACCCTAGACTTGTTTCGGTCTCCGTTAATTTAGTCTTGCTGAAATTTTCATTTTCGAATAGTTTATATTACACAACTAAAAAACGTATAGGAAAAAAAGTTCCGTCAACCTATTAACCCGTTCTTTTTGGGGGGAGGAGGTGTTAAAGGAAATCAAGTATGTATTTTTTGGGGGGGGGGGGCTAAATATGGCGTACTATAATGAGTGAGTTTGTTATGCGTTTGACATAAGCTAATTGTGCTGTGAAGGCTTTCTGCTGCAATAAGAGGAAAGCTCACCACAATAAGCAGTGAGCGAAATAAAACTAGTGTCGCCGGCCACATTTATTTTGCGGTCGTCGTGGGAAAGAACAAGTATGAGTGTTCAGTGTTAATGTGTTTATGTATGAAGCAATGAACGATTCTACATCTAATATAATTCTGGAACAATAAACATGTATAATTTTAACATTTTATCGATACAATAATAAATGAACATAGTAAAAACGGTCACGGACAACAAAAATGACGGACACAAAAATCATTTGTCATACAATAAGCAAAGGAATGAGCAATAATAAAGATGTACACGGACAACAAAATAACGGACAAAGACGAATCACTCTAACACGGGATAGTGTGCGTGTAGGACGACATAACCAAACTTTAACAAAAATTAATTCAATAGTTACAAACATATTAAGAGCTAAATAAATTAATCCTTCGATTCTTATAAAAACAAGCAATGAATAATAAATAGCAAGATGTTACCAGTACAGTAATTTTACCTGTTGAAGTTAAAATGAAATTCAACAATATCATTGGTATGATGTTTTCCGAATAACGTTGTACTGAAGACTGACGTAAACGGCGGTAAAAAAAAACTCGTGCACAGATTAAGTCACATGATGTTTGAAGTTAGTCATGTGTTAATGTTGCGTTAAATGAAACTAAATGTATATAGGTATAGACTACTAAATACTACTGGTTACTTTACAACTACTTATAAATACGGTGGTAAGCTGAGCCTACGACATTAGCATAACATAATATTACTTAGAAAATACAACTTTTATTCTACTTAGAATACAACGTGTTAGCTCTAGCACACTAGCTCGAAAAAAAATGATGGACGAGTCACGTACACGTGTTACAAACCCCTTGGAGGACCATTATATTTACCGTGACGATCCTGCTAATTATATTATTCCTAAAAAACATTAATTTTGTCTCCGTTCGGTGACATATTTATCGTCTTAAAAGATTTCAGTGATAGATGAGGACGAGAGTATGTTAGTTCTGATTGTTAGTACAAGAGCGTTGTTTGGACCCCTGCTTACTGAATAAAACTGATATACCAGTATATTTTATTACATTAAAGGCGACTGACGAACGAAGTGAACAAAATCAAGTCAACAAATCCCTTGCTTCAAATTAATTTGAAAAAAGTATTTGCAAGGAATTTATCTCCGCAGATATATGCTAATTTCTCCTCTCACGGAATCATTTTTCGCTAACAACGAGTAAAATATATACCAATGCCATCCGAATAGAATGGTGTCCGAATACTATGATATTCGAATATATAGGTATCCGAATGCAATGGTATTTCTTTCACGTTTCAAAGGTTCACGTTTGTAATGTCATAAATTCACGCTATTGAACGTCTACGATACAATATCGAGAAATGTGTGTTACATTAAAAACTGGAGGTATGAACAATGATAAAGCAACAATATAAACTTTGTGATATGAACGAGAACTGTATCACGTAAACAAGTTGATTAATGAGAATATAAAACAAAACTGGATTTCCCAGGGAAGGCCAGTACAACAATTCGACCATCCCACGGTGACAACAATAGTCACTATGTAACCGAAACAAATACGACGATCCACGCCATTATAGACATTGATACGCCAATCCTGTTGATTAATTAATTATTTCGTAATTCAGTGAAACCAGGGCGTATAACTCGGACTACAGCGAAAACAATCAAGCTGAAATAATACACAGTAAAGCCACAATGTTAGGAACACCTTTGGAACCGAGGTCTTGCTATCAAGGAGGCGTTATTACTATAAAAAGATATACAGAAGAAACATACGAAAGCAGGTCAGAAAAATATTGAACGTTTCATATAATGAGGTGTTCTTAATATTGAAGTGCAGTAGTTATGATCTGGCTAATAATCACTAGCCTCTTATCACTGCGAGTTCGGCTCACATCAGAGACCAGACAAATTTCGGTCTATGGTTCTACGCAGTTGGACGCCATGGATCTTCCTCAACCGTTAAAGTTAAATAAGTCGCCAAATGACCCTGGCTGTTGACACGACGTTAAATCCCAGTGAAAGAATATAATGAAATTAAGTGGTTGGTAAGTGATACGGGCGTATTCCGCTAATCAAATAATTTGGTTGGATGTTATAAAGCATTTTATTGGGTCACGTGTTTCCAAATGTTAAAGCGATTGGCCCAAAGTCGGTAGCTGGAAATCATGACAATAAAAATGCTGCCGGGTGGGGTAACAGGATTTAATGTGTCCCTAATGTTTTGCCGGTAGTTTTGGGGTAGATGACAAAAGAACTGCAAAAAAAATATTTTCAATATATTTTGATACGTGAAACATCAAACAACCAGCCTTCGGATGGACAAAAACTAACTGAGCATAAGTAATACAAAGTACAAATATAGAAGTTTTCAAATCACAAAAGTTGAAGTATCTATTTGATTGACGAAATCTAAATATCATAATAGTAATGTAATAAATTATTTACCTGCAAAAATATATTTGCAATATTTAAATGCATATGAAACATCAAAACAACTAGCCTTCAAATGGACAAAATCCAATTTACAGATAACTCTGTATAAGTCATTTATATAAAGTATTGATTTAATGATTACATAAGTAATTCATGTATGGTGATATTCGCTCAAAATAACGCATGATTGCCGGTGATTTGTTCATATAAAATTGCCTGATGTTAAAATGACGATTATTTTTACCGCTATATGGTGTTGTAAGATATTGAAGGCAGTATAAAGTATAAAATAAATATCACACTGCAACCAAAACTTTCCAATTTACATAATTACCATAATTGATGTTCTAAACACGCTATTAACAGGGGTGAAGCCAGTAAGCTAATAAAAGTAGAAGAAGGTCTCAGGTTTCCCCCAGTAGTCGGCATATGAGCAACGCCCCCTGTGGGGAAAAAGTAGCCAGCGGGAATGTTCAATTGTCCGTTTGATTTTTCAGGCTTCCGGGTCATTTATACGCCCCTGTATTAATATATTTGTTATATTTGTTTATGTTTTATTTGAGTTGTAACGGGCTCTATGTCTGTCCTGTAGGTCGAGAGGTAAAGATGAGTGGTTTAAATGTCTGTTCGTACCATTTTTTTTTGTAATATAAACTATTACTAAGGTACCTTGGCACAACAAAATATTATTATTCAACCTTCTATTTTAATAGATTATTGTAGGAAAATATGCATTATGCATACACTATCAAACATAGAAGCCAAATTATGCTACACAAATGATATAAATTTAATGAAAATTTATTTAATGCATTCAGGATTCTTAAGATAATGTTATACCTTAACAGAATTTTAATGTATTGCTTAAATAAAGTAGGAATGTTATTTTTAGAAAATGATATACAAATTGAGCTAACACTATATGCATATGGTCACGGTCATGGAATGTTCAATTGAGACTAAAGAAATAATGTTTTTAAATGGTAGAAGTAATGACCTTCTATGGTACATACCTATTACAATCAGCACCCTAGCTAACTGAATTCAGTTTGTGAAGCCATATATATACTAAGAATTATGTTCACATGACCAATGAAATATGAAATTTTCAGTGATTGGATAAACTAGTTTAAGACTGACCAATAGACAGTAGTTATACAAAAACAAAATGGCTGCTCCCATGAAGAAAATGTAAACAGGATTAAAATTTTGAATTCTGTATTAAAATTAAGGTAAAGTGAACTTTTGCAGAGTTATATGTATTGACAAAACAAAAACACAAATGTACACTCTTTTATTGCATACACTTCAAAGATGGATAACGTGACTATATATAATTAGCACTTTAGATGTCATCGTACGACTTAAGATATTCTAAATTTAGCGCACATGTATGCATGTTAATCTGAACGTATCGAACGTAAGCATCTGATTAGTTGGTCCTTTCTCGTGGTATTTAAACTGACCAATGGCAAGAGTGCAGTTAGGGACTAATATTTCGAGCTTAGTTTTACAACCTTTTTGTCCTGACTGCAGTGATATGCCTGTAAGGCATACAAGCGTATCAAATCTATATCTTTATCCGTTAATTCACTTGACCTAAATTTTCAGGCAGTTGTAATCCAATAAGCAAATAGAATGAATTATCATCCTCATATTATGCAATCATGCAAACTATAGGCCGAAGACAATGTAGAGTCAGCTTGTTTCGATTTGTTAGTTGGGCTTAAATAACCCTGAGGAAACTGTTCATTATCGGAGTTAATTCAATTTCTGGGTGACCATGTCATCGAATAGAAGTTTTCAGAAACATTGCAGCTCAAAACTGCAGACGTTCTCTGGCTAAATAATTTGTTTGTTGTGTTATTCCAAGATTGCAGAAAGCGGTCGTTGATAATTTTAAAATAAATGGATGATTTTTTTCAATTTGCAAGAGGTTTCCATTGTACTTAAGTAGATACATGTGGCTAGTTTACTTAATAAGACAAATGGATTACTCCTTTGATTCAAAAGACTCATTTTCTGTTTTCAATAAAATTCCCGATACCACGCGGAATCGAACCTACAATGGCGATAGTACCTTGCAATAACTAATCCAACCCTTCACCAGTCCAGCTAAAGCAACATCACAACAAATGTTGAACACATATCTATTGACAAAATCATTATACCACACTGATGATGGATAACTATGTATGATAGCACTATTACAATAATTAGTATAGGCATTGCCTTCTTCTGAACATGAATATGAAGGGCTAAAGGGAAAACAGTACAATAGTTGAATTCAGCATGGTTTTAAAGGGAGGCAACACATGTCATTACAGTAAGACGAATTCCTTGTCATAACATTGTTTACTGGCTTGGCAGCCAGCCAAACCCGTTCAAACACCCCACAGCCAGTGCCCTGAATAAATAAGTTGTTGAAGGTCATATTTATGTGATGGAACCAAACTTCATCGCTGCGGCAACAACGTTCAGTTTACCCGGGCTATACCTACTTACCACATATCCCTGCTGGAGAATTGCTTCTAGCTGATAAACCTACTAACGTATTATTTCACGATAATAATGAAAGTATAAATTGTTTTTGTCATTGTCGTACTAATAAGAAGCCTTTCTTATGACGATACCTGTTACATTATGCAAAATTCAGTGTGTTTATAGGTATGCGAGTGTTCATATATTTATTCGCATATTGTAATTTTAATCCTAAGGAGAGTTGAAAGTTCACAGACCAAAGTCTAACACTGGCAGTCTGAATTCAATTTGTAAACTAACGTTAAAGCATACTTTCCTCGTGGCATTTTGAGAAATAAAATCTAATTTCGGAAGTTTACGACAAAAAAATTGTAAAAGGTAAAAAATGTGTTCTTCAATTATAAAACCGCAATGATAAAACTACAACGATACCCATCAATTGGTTTAATAAATCACCAATTATCTGACATCAGCTTAGCGGAGGAGATACTCGTGATTGATTCTGCAAGCTTTATGAAATTAAGAATCCAAACTCCTGTCAGTTAAACTGAATTACTTAAAGAATAACTGTTCAATAAACTAATTAGTAGTCGACTTGTAGTTTTATTGTTGTGGATACGGGCTGTCTCAAATGAATTTCTTAATACAAAGCGGACTTGTTTGATTAAAAGCATCGAGTGAGCGAGTTCTGTGGTACCAAAATGTCTACAATAAAGACAAGCGACGTTCAGATCCGATTAAATCGCTCTTAGCAGTTTTAAAATTGTCGCGGGACACACCGCGGCGTATTTTGTAATTTGTAAGAAAATTGCTGTGTCACATACATGTATATTCGTCTTCGCTTCACTTTTCTATTCACGCGTTTGCACCAGAACGCCTGCCGCGTGGGAATTATGAAAGTTACGTCAAGTGGTGATTTCAATTTTAACCATTTAAAGAACACGATTAGAAAGAATAATGTTCGTTTCCCATGTGAAAAGTCTGACAGATTTCTCAACTTTGTATTTTCAGATATCATGTTATTGAATTCGGAAAAAAGTCTTAGACGTTATCCTTGTCCATGTTCAGTATAACCAAGAAGCGTGGTTTATTGAGCGGAAACTGTCTCCTATTTTAGTAATAGATACCGTGACCCCAAATACAATTCTAACCTATTTTCCCATAAATCATCTCCTACATACCAAGTTCGGAAGCGATGGATAAACCAAATTGGATAAACAGTTCGTGAAGTAACGCGTTTGAGACTCAGGAGAGCCTAGAACCACCAATAAACCAAATCATTACGGAGAAATGCCGAAAATGAGCTAACTTATTTACGTAAATATCAAATATTGATGATAATATCTATTGAGTAGGCGTTGTAATGATGTTTGAGGAAGTGTCAGCGACATATGTAAAATATCATGAGCCAAAGATTTACTTATCGTGTACGCCGTACGAGGCCTCTGATTAGTAACCACGGGTCACTCATCCCTGTGAGTTCGAATCCCACTCTGGGCCAAATTTCCAGCTAGCTTACAGATAATCGATGGTTCTGTCCGAGTTTTGTCTGAGGTCTTGCTCCACTGTAAAGCTGCAAAAGTCACCAAATGACTCTGGCTGTTGATGCGACGTTAAGATTCTGTGAAAAAAACACAATACGCCGTATACTAACATTCCAGTGCCGTACGTTTGTCATAACTGCAGTAACTTTTTTCCATGTTAAGACAACTTAATTATAACGACCAATCATGCTCGTGCCGATTTTCAATATTAATTCAGGTTTCAATTTGATGATAAGACAACCTCAGTATTAAGAGCTTTTTGCAATTCAAAAGTGGTAGACATATCGAGGTTCTATTGCACACACAACCGAACAACACGTGTATTTTGTCAATCTTCTTCCATACCTCCCACACTCACGTCCTCTCACCAAATCTCTCTAAGTATATAATTTCAGACAACAATATAATACACCTATTGCGTATTACAAAAATATCTCTATTTCCACGATATTTGTAATTCTATAAAGTCAATCTATCTTATATTTTCATGAATAAAATTACATTTGTGTATAAATATTGTCAAGAGATAAATCCAAGGCGTACAATAAATTAGATTACAACAGGAAGAACCAGTCTCTAATGGACAAGTTATTGACTAACGCATCCCGATTTATGAGCGCTTCTCTTTATCAGTATTATTTACCATCCTTTTCTCATAATTAGGTTAAATTATCTGATTTGGCTTCCCTACATAATGAGTGGACAGTCCGCATGAAAGTGATTGTATCTGATTGAATAAGAGTTCAGTAACCTGTTGGGTTATTTGTCGCTTTTGGAACACTTCCTCAACAAAGTAGTCTCCCTTTGGTAATAAATAAACGAAGCAGTAAAAGGATTGTAAACATGCTTTGACGAGTTCAAAGTAATCCTGAAACCCGGCAACTGAAGTGAAAATTGTGATGAGCACCTATCTACCTGATCCAACAGGTATATATCAAATACAAGTCCGCATGGAATTCTTTTAGAACTGCAAAAGGTCATTTTAAACCATAGATAGAATATTGCCGGAGTATATGTGAAGAGGCCCACTCATAAAGTAATCCAGGCTATCATTTAGAGAGGTTTTTGTCACCCAGTGATGTTATTTCCGTCACAGTTTCTTTTTTAATGGTTGATTTGAAGCTCAGTGCACTTATCTACACCATCAATAAGAAGGTGGTTTGTTTTCTGTTCTCAATCTCACTCGCCCCCACCGACACAAACCTTGCCAGCAGAGTTTCATCAAAAATTTACCACATATCGTATTCCATAAACACCGAAAACAAATCGATATCTCAACCAAGCCGTAATCACAATACTTCTTTCGGGAATGAATCCTATCTTAAGACTACCCCTAACTGAACCCCAAACAATCTGTATTCACAACCCTTAAAATTAACACCTATTTTTGCATCCAAACATGTATCTCAATACGTAAAGTGTAGAAACTCGTCTTCATAACCACGCTTACAAAACAATCTGAAATTCTCCTGTAAACAGGTTTTATCGCTTTACTTCAGATCTTGTCTGACGAAGAAAATCTATTTCATTACAATGTCTCGAGTGAATGAAAACATACGTTAAAGATGTGAAAGGTTTCTCGAATTTTCATGGGTAACTTGATTAAAATAAGCATTTACAGTACGCTTTAAGCGAAGTCGCTTCTCAAGGGTCGCCAAATGACGCATTATTCGTCGAAGTTGCGTGGGCGATCATTGTTTATGACTGACAGACCTTCAGCTTCTACTTGAGAAAACGACTTTTCCAATCAGGGCAATGTCAGATTGTTACTAAGCAATGAAACAGTTCAATTCCACTGCAGTAAATGTATATAACTCAAAAAATCTTTTGAAAAATAAACATCTAAAAGCATGTTTACATAAAAAATTGGACGGGCCGTATCACAGATACATATCAAAACGGCTCATACTGTAAATTAAAACCTCATACAGCGACCATTTTAATATTACGCCCGTCTTATTCCAACGACCACTTATTTCTGGCCGATTTTCAATACCCCCATACATTCAACTTGATAGCAAGACCAACTCATTAATACGACCGAGTTTTCGGATCCCTAAGGTGGTCTCAATACCGAAGTTCACTGTATTTTTTAAAAGGCTTGTTGATGTTTTCGGAGATGTTGAGAAATCTACAGTTCTTTGCAATGCTATATGTTAATAAATGTTTAAAATTAACTGCTATCAATTAATGTTTTTAAGATGTCAACGGGTTAAGCATATTGATGTATAAATGATATTTAACCCATAAAATGACTTTGATAAATTTTCTTTTTTTTCTGTTGTCCGTGTGGATTTGGGTGTCAAAAATCAATAAAGGCCTCGTTTAAAAAGATGTTAGGTTATCGACTGGCGTCTTAATTGAAATACATTTCGTTGGTGTTGTATTTGATTCTGAAATCGTTCTACACACAATTTTTAATCTCTTTGTGTTTTTCCTAAACTGTCATATTGTTTGTCTTTAAATAACGTTTTTATACGGAACCGGTGTTATAGTGAATTCTACTTCACAAACTAAATATGAACAGGACAGATATAACTAAATCAGGAAAAGCCATTAGTCATTAGACTGAATCCTCTTAAACACGTCTGGGGTGATAAAAAAGAAGCTTAACAATGATCGGTTTAAGAAAAGAGTGACAGAAGAAGCCAAATAAAAACCCCAAAGTTTGATTAAGTCGTGAAGTCTGTCAGAGAAAGAATTTAGATGGAGTACAGTCGAGCCTGTGTACAAAGGTCATCAACGGCAGAAAAGAAATATAGTCTCAAATAGGGCAGTGTTGTCTTGAAGTCTGTCAGGGAAAGAATTTAGATGGCGTACAGTCAGACCTATGAACAAATGCCACCAACGGTAGAAAAGAAATATGGTCTAAATTAGGGTCGTGTTTGCCTTTATTCGCGGGTTTATTTGGTATTATTTAATCCATAAATGAGCGGCAGTCGTTTACAGATGTTCGTTATATACAGGAGATCGTTAACTCAGATTTGCCTGTACCTTTGAATGCCAATTGGTAAGATTTTTTCCAAATGATCATCTGCATGAAGCTAAAAATAGTCATGTTTAAGGTTATTTGACTAAAATACAGGATAGATAGGTCACAAACCTTTTCGAACAGTGTATGTATGATTCGTCCTCAAATATTTTCGCACCATGGATTTTGCTGTTAGACACTTCCAGTCAGCGCCAAAAATAGGGTCCTTCATGTAACCGTAAACACGGCTACTTTTTCTGTCTTTAGCTATCAAATTATCTTAAAACGCAACATGCAATTTTAACGTCTGTCACAACGTTCTTATAACAGAAATTCTCAAGAGCGTTTTTTTTAAAAAGTTGCTACGTAGAATATGATATAAACGGCTCTATTTGCTTTTTTTCTTGCGTTGATTAAATCTTTATGTTCTTCATTCTCAGTTAGTTCAATTACCGACCAATCATATTCTTGTTACACGTGTCTACTGTTTAAAATAAAACTTCTAGTTGATTTTTAAAAATGCCATTTTATTAATCTTAGAAATTAAATATTGACATTGGTCACGGAGAAAAGAACAATAGACATCAACTAATCCCCAAATTTTTGGAGTGTTGCATTGGTATAAAAGCCACGTTGTTGATACTATTTAACTAGTGTGAGACACTCTAATCGACACACAAGTAGCAATCATGGAAGATGCTTAATAAGGACTCTAAAATGGGGAATTCACGCGTGAAACTAAATAAGTGTTGTTTACACTAATGAAAACACTTGCCATGTTTAGATATGTTGAAATGTTCCACGAGAAAATAGTAAACAAATGTCAAACATCAAAACTGGAAACATTTGTCACTCACCACGTGGGAATTCTAAAATGTTTCAGTTTTACTGATTTTAGATTTAAATATCTGAACAAAAAGTTTGTTAGATGATTTAGTTTGCAACTCCTCACAAATTCGAACATATTTCACTGAAATTCCGACAACATTATAATTTATTCAATGGCTTTTTCAGAGAATGGTTCGCCTCAATGAAGCTGTCAGCCTAAATATGCGCTGTTTAAAGTGAATTTGTTTGCCGAATAATGTGTAACTTCTCAAACCTCTGGCTCATATGACGTGTATTCATTCCGAAGTTCCTTATCATCTAAATAATTACATTAATCGTATGAACCACGACCAAGACGATCTTGAAACAGGATTACCAGTTTTTAACTAACAGTTCCGAGGTAATGCAGTTTTAAACTCTAGAATATGGATAAAATATTCACGTTGTTTACATGTACTTCTGTTGTTTAGTGGGTGCATGAATGTTCGCCATGTTCTATATTTAATGATTTCATTTACCGACAGGGTACGGATTGGAATCCACATCTGTGTCTGAAGTTATCTTATGAGGCAAACACTATAAACTGAGCTTAATGATATTGTATCTGTATAGAATTCTGTGCTTGTGGTACGCGTTCGTATAACGAATATAAAAAAAAACATAATAAATGTATTCAATAGATGTTAACTATTAGACACTTTCTGTGTTCAAAACTAATAAATCAAGTGGAATAGAATTCTTCTTCACAATATGCAATCAGAAAAGGCCCTAGTTGTGAGACATTGAACTAAACTTATATGCTCGCGTTTTCTATTCAGACTAATACACCCAAAGGGTAATTGTTTATTATAAGTGCTAACTTAATTTTCGGATGACCGTCAAATCGAAAGGAAATTATGCAATCTTGTAATCCATTGTCGACATGAATATCTTGATATATTACATAATCTTGTTTCTATGATGTTATTTGTCTTAAGGGGAGAAAGTATCTCTGTGTCAGTTAAGGATATTGTATTGCAGATTATGACGAGTTGTAAGCCCAGTTTTATTTTTGGCGATTAACCAAGTCCTTCAATGAATATACTTAGTTCTCAGCAACCCTACAGTTTGCATTTGAAATATTTGTTGATATGTTTGGAAGTAATTTTCATTTTAACAAACCAAATGTGTTTTAGGGGTAACTGTTATATCGCTATGAAGCCTCATTTTGTAAATTCAGTACAGAGAGCATTGCACTACTGATCAAGAGATCGTAGACTCGTTATCAGAGGAAAGCATTATAACTCTCCTACTGAAAATTCCCATTTTAAGACCACCTTTAGAACCATATAAATCCGTCACCTCATTATGACGTGTTTTCATTATCTAGTTGAAATTTAAAAACTGATAAGAATATAAGTGGTCAATATAATGAAGTGGTCTTGATACAGAGGTGGTCGCTGAGTGATGTTTTATTGTTATATGTTGAACCCAAGACCTCTTGCCCCGGCTTCAATTTCGTGTAAAACAAGCTTCACTGTGGATATTGGAAATCACTTGCGGTGTACGGAAAATGAGAATATTGGATCATACCATAACAAGATATCAAACAATGATCACTGTTTCATTGGTTGATCGTATGTTATTGTAGAATCGTTAAATCACGACATCTAACCAAATGTAAACAAATCTGTTTCTAAGTTACATCATTTAAATCTATCCATAATAGGAAGGCAAAATTAGAAAATACACGTGGTAGTTATGACATCCCCTCTTTAAAATCTGGCATTCATATGCTGATATATTGATAAAGTCCAAACCAGATACATTATACTAGTAATGGGTAAATTATATTCATGCGTCTTAGTTTTGAATTGAAATCGACCAGGAAGGTTCCGTCTACAATATCTGGGACCACCATTACACATCTTGGAAATAGCCCGGCGAAAACAGCTTCAATCTCCATCAGTGGTTTAAGCCCCTTCAACACTCGATCAATTATCCACCCACGAGGATAAAATTTAAGAACTAAGATTCTTGACATCAGTTTTTACAAAGAGAAAACCAAGATTGGTTTGTTTGGCAACCGGTTAATGTGCAAAACTACTAAGAAAACCACTAATTAACTTGATCACTATAAAATAGCCGAGGACAATACTAATTAAAACTCGCCTTGCAGCTTAATTGAAGTTCAAATGAAAACAGAGCTAGCCTAAAGGAAACAGTTCCTGTAGGCAATTCTGATTCTTGACTACGTTGATATCTAATCTTCACAAATACTCCCTCAAAATATACTGTCGGTTGGTCGGCAGAACTTTATCAAATAATTTCCTAATTCGGAGAAATAGTTCATATAGAAATGAAACTGTCAGCAAGAAATAATTGTCCGAGACTTGAAAAAGGGTTGGCAGATAAAATAAGGTCGGCCGGTTTTGCGGACACCAAAAACTTTTACGCCAAACCTTGAGCCAACGAGTGCAATAGCAGACATGATTCTACATTCAAAATAAATTAAAATAAATTATTCTGCTTTGTCCAAACCTTTTTTCATTGTTTTGAATCGCTAGAAAACTGATCATTGTCAGAAAAGGAAATGCATGTTTTTGTTCCACTATAATGAATCGTGTTTCCAGTATGTGTTCATCACGAAACAGAAAATGGATTTAATTGGGAAAATTCAAAACGAAAAGGTTTTATCTCGAATTGGTTACCTCATTATTTTCCCTTTGCATTTGACGCTTGGCATCAATATATTCTCAAAAAGAGAACATTTGTATCCATGGCATTTGAATATAACATTTTTGAACAATAAATAACACATTTCAAAAAAATGAATTCGTTCCCTTGTGGCTTGTCTGAAAGCTTTTTTCACACAGTTTTTCTCTCGAACACAACATGTCTGATTTCTCGGAAGATTTTATTCACGATCATTTATTATTAAGTTAGAATGCATTTATAAGCGATTTCTACCAACTTTAGCCTTGAAGTTCGCATTGAGACATACTGTCTGTTCTAGTTTATTCAATCTAGAATGTGGGCAAACTGTTACTGATTGCTACCACTGTCTAATCTCCTTCATGGAACAATAAGTACAACATGTAGTGACCTAATGGCCACAATCCTTGGTGTACAAGCTGGAAAGCCAATGAAATCAACTTCAGTTGCGACAGTACTTGTGGATACTGTATTTAATGCGGTCCGATATATTGACCATATGAAATAATGCATCAAATTACGTGTGTTTGAAATTAACAAATGGTTGTGCATCTCTATATCCACAAACTTTGCATCTGTACGAAGTAAATCAATCGTCTTGTTTCATGAATAAAATTAGATTTCTATATAGATATTACCAATAGATAAATCCAAGGAGCGATATGTCTCCACACAATGAACTGGTGTCTAATGTGTGAGCTATCGGCTGGCTCTTCCTGATACATAAGGCTCTCCTTCATTAGTTCTAACTTGCCATCTTTAATTTAGAGTTACTTATTCGTTATTGGGCAAAATTGGCCAGCTTAATTTCCTAATTAATGAGTGGTTGGTCAAATGAAGGTGTCTGAATAAATAAGGATTCATTCACCTATTCGGTTATCTACAACTTTTAGAATATGAACCAACGCGGTTGTGTCCTGTTATTTATACTTATTTCCGACTGCAATGTTTGTACAACTATAAAATTTAAGAGGGGATCAGTTGCTTTTGTATCTTTGTCGTCGAAGTCGCGTCCATTTGTTAATCTAATAATCTGGTATCCGTTCCGGGTTGTAAGGATTATACGTCGGATAATTAAACGAGCCTCCAACAAATTCAATGTTTCTAGGGACCGCGACCACCGTGGTCCAATGGTTTGTGCGCTGGACCTGTAATCGGGAGATCCGGGTTCGAATCCCGGTCGCGGCAGGTCATACCATTCTATGAAAATTTGACGAAAGTGTTAATTTTCCTCCATATATTGAGAACTTGTCGGCTCCTAGTGGAATGGTAAGTTAGTACTGGTTAGTATACAGTCCAGGAAAACTGGTCAGATGTGCCGGTCGCCGTATATAACTGAAAAATTGTTAAAAAACGGCGTTTACTCAAGTGACAATGTTTCTTAAGTTGATATTCGACGCCTGCATTAAAATTCAACGCGCATGCGCAAAATGAGTATTTCTAAATAAAACGTCCTAAATTAATAGCAACTATGAATGACAACTCAGTAATTATGACATAACTATGCTTACAACGAATGCGACACAGTCATGTGAGTGTTATGTAATGTTCAATATGATCACAATCACCACTGCCGAACCATGTCAAAAGTAAGATTCTAAAAAAGTATTTACGGCGGTAACAAATAAGAAACGGGTGCATTAAAACCTCAGTAAACGACCGATACATTATTCAAACCACCTCATCATAACGACCACTAAATTTCCGACAAGTTTACACTTTGTAATTTTCTGTATAGTTTAACTTGATAACGAGTCCACATTAATATTTAGACATTTTTCTTTTAGCTCTAACTGTGGTCGTTCGGTCGAGGATTTGTTATACATACTGTAGAACACAGTTATAGCGAATCAATAACATTGCGATTAAGAAAGTATCGGTTTGGAATAATATTTACTTCACTATATCCCATTTTTCATTTTATCCGAGTTTAGCGGAGTGTTTTTACTGTGCAAATTTTGTTTATCAAACCCCTCGGTGAGTGATCTGTCATCGAGCAATCATGCAAATTGGTTGCAATGTACAGGTTCATGTCAAAAGATCAATAGACGGAACAGAACCCGCCGTAAACACACGGTAGGGGACTCTGCAATCGACATAACCTATTCATTCAAGTGTTTAAACCGTTATTTTGATTGGCTGTGATACATGTATGATTCATTTGTGTGAGCGACCGAACGTTCCTTTTCTATAAAAAATCTTACATTGGCAGATATCTGGATTCATTGGTGTTGTTAGAAGTTTATTTACAGATTGTCTGAAATAAGTTGATTGGATTTGAACAAATCTTCCCATGTGACTTATAACAATTGAAAATCAATAAATATTCCCAGAAACACAGAAGGTTCATTGAACGCACAAGAAGGCGAGGATAGAGGGGGGATGGTATGATGGATAATATGATGGATGCGACATATGGGCTGGAAGTAAAGAAGATTATCTTGATTTGTACTGGCACATATAAATGACTCGGGGTGTCGGACACTCAGCACGGAGAATGTCAGTTCGAACTCCACACTTCCTAGTAATACATTAGTATTACATTTTTGCAGACTATTGAATGATTTAATTAATTAACGCTTTCGTCTCGGTAAAGAAGAGCTTAAATAAATTAGTTTAGGAAATCTCAAGGATTTTCACAAACCTGCAATAATAAATTGAATCATTTGATGGTATTAATCGAAGCATTTGTAACAAGATGTTTCTTTATTTAAGAAAAAAAAAGACATTAGCAAAAATGTTACAGCGTAGAAATATTGAGTTAACAAATCAATGTTTTATGCATGTTCTACGCTTAGTGGAACACGGTTATAGAAAATTTTGGGGATCCAAATAATTTCTTCATTATATCCATATTTCACTCTGTTCATAACAAGTCGATAATATAAAGAGTGGCTCGTCCGGGAAAACATATATTTTACTATCCGAATCTTCATTACATCCGAATTCTCGATCACTGTGTTTAACTGTATACCTGTATTCATGAATTTAAAAAAAATCCTACCTTTACTTGCGTGAATTTTTGACACATTTTGTCACATTTTATTAAGTACCATATACAACATTCTGCCAGTGTTAGGGATATATACGAATAAAGGAAATGCATAAACAATAAAAATGTAGGAATCGTCGACGGTACAATGTAAGTAACAAATCCGAGAAGGGAAGTAACTCTTAGTCAGGGGAACTTTTAGGTAAGGTTAATTATTTTAGTGTATTAGATATTAGCACTAACCATACACGAGATAAAAAACAACTGAAAAATACGCTTGATAAAATCTTGATGAATATCACAATTGTGGGAGATAAATTTACAAATTAACATAAATCAGGGCAAAAATCACCAACGTGGAATCGTTTATCATTTTAAGATCTATACGATGCCAAATGAGGTTAATAAAAATTGGCATTGGTCATTATTATTATATATATATATGTATACTCGTGATTTGTGCTAGTTAGCCGAACTCTTACAAACAAATTCCTCGCGGGATTGGTGGTACAATTATCAGAACCACAGAAACTGTCAAAAGATTAAGGATAAGAATTTAAACAGTATGTATGAAATACAAGGTCCCTTGAAAGAGCAAATAAGACATCTGAAATAAATATTCACAATCCATGTTGTATAACAACGTGTTAAACATTTTATTGTTTAACGCAACAAGAGAAATAATTTTCACAAACAATGGGACTACCTTGTCATGATAAATTCCTACGAGAGTTAGAAATAATAACTATAAATTGTATGATTCGACAATTTTTGATAAACAACAATATCCATAAATACTTAAGCCCATGAAATAAATTTACACGTTGAGATAACAATATTAGCTGGATAAGACAGAAAATTTTACATCCATTTTCCTTATTTGTGAAGTGGAACACGTCTTTACAGAAATTAAAATACGCCTACGCATGTTAAATGTATTTTAAAACAACAACAACATCAAAGAGACAAGCCGACTATGTTAAATTCTGCCAATTTGTTTGTGGTAGAAGCTGTCATTTCTGTTAGTTTCATGAGGAATTACGGGCCAGAATTGATACTTAATTACAAGGAGCAATGATAAAAACATGATCATGCTGCTATAACACATTGCCGTGCCAAAACATCATGATCAGCATTTTTTTTCAAATTATAATCATTGCACGCATACATATTTTTAAGGAATGTATCATTTTACCAAAGGCATATTCATTCGGTACTCTCTGCAGGCCCAAAGAGGTAGCGCCCTGAACGAGAGAAAGGCTTTCATGAAGCAATGATGGTGTACAACTGTATCATATAACGCGTGATTTCAGGTAAATCTCAGTGACTGAGAAGTAAATCTGAAAATGAGGGGTCCTGCCCGGAGATTCAACTATGAACAAAATGCAAAAAATTAAAAATTGATTCAATTATTGCAGCTGCGAGATAGAAGACTAATCGCTTAAATCGTAATTAAAGACTAAACTGCAAAGGATGGGGAGGGCAGTTTGTTGGGAAAATGGAAGAAATGCGCTTATACACGGATGAGCGAGTCCCATGGTGGTAACATCCAAGAATGGTTCTATATTTGTTCTTGGTGGTAGAGAGGTACCTTGTATCGAAGAATACAGGATGAAAAGTAACAAATGGACAGAACGAGAGACCTTAGCAACAATATAGATACATTCCATTGAAGAATTTGTGGAAGGAAAAGTATAAATTATGTCACAACTTTTCTTTGTTTGCTAGCTGCATTATCAATTTTGCGCAGAATGTTGTGTCATTCCATTCAATGGATCATTTTTGAAAAAAAATGTGAATGCATCACTTAGAATTAAAGTAGTACATACTGAGTGTATTCGGAAAACTGTTTACTGTAATTCTAAATAACCGTTTGAACAATTGGGAAATTTTTACATGTTTATGTTTGCATAGAGTCACAAGCAGGTTTTGAGTCGGGAATAGGAATAACTGACAATATTTTTGTACTGCATGAAAAAAACACTTAATAAACAAAAGGAAAACATTTTTTGGCTGTTTTGTATATTTTAGATTTGATTAAGCAGTAAGCATTTGATTACGTTGAAAGAAGTACTTTATGGACAAAATTAATTTAATATGGTGTATGTTGGTAAAATGTTAAATGTTAAAAACATGTATAAAAATATCAAAACATGTGTTAAATTTGGTGATTAAGCTAGTAATTACTTCGAATATAAGTCGGGAGTCCAAGGGGAATGTTTTTTACACTTTTTATTTTCTTTGTTCTTTATAACGACATAGAACAATATTTTTAGCAAATTATTTTGAAAGTGTCGAAATGTAGATGACAAAATTGTTTCCTTTATCCTATGCAAATGATATCGTTATTCTTTCTGAATCATCGGGAGGTCTACAAAATGGTTTAGATCTACCATACATTTATGGCAACCAAAGGAAACTTAATGTATACAAAACAACTTGTTTTCAGGCAGAACCATTACCCCATAATAGTACTTTTGTATATGCCACAGTCTTGTAGAAATTGTGTAATAATTTCTATATCTCGGTATAATATTCAGTCAAGGATTCGCACCCAGTTTGGGCCCGTTCTGATACATCTTTCAGAACGTAGTGAAAACGAGTTTGGTGTAACAGGGATATTATTATGGACAATTTTCTACCAATATTTCATTATACGTATATATCTAGCGCTCATTAAGATAAACTTTCCAAGAAGTCCGTAAATAAAATTATTTTGCGTCGACCAACACGTCACACACTTGTAGTCACACAACAACCAACACGTCTCTAACTTAGAGTGACACATTTACGTCATGTACAAAGCCTTATAAAATACTTATAATAATACACAGAGGTATATAATTCTGGAAGTGTCAAACCTCCCACGAGATTTATCAATTTGAAGTGGAAAACAAATTCACTCTCAATCACACGACCTCTATATAACCAGTCACATTTAACAGGGGAGTGTTTTTAATGAATTGAAAATTATATTGTTTGCCAGTTTTAATACAAAAAGTTCTTCCTCTTGGAATAAATTCAAAATGTGATTCCTCGATTCGTTACACAGTCATTTTGGAAAACTGCCTGTGCTAAGAATTAAATTTACTACAAATTGTTAAGTATTTATGGATATTTTTTCACTGGCCTTAACGCCGTTTTTCAACAATTTTTCAGTTATATACAGCGGCCTGTTCACCCAAGCAGTATGTGTTTCTTGACTGTATACTAACCATTCCACAGGGAGCCGACAACACACATTGAGGAAAATCGACATTTTTGACAAAATTTCATAAAAGGGTATGAACTACCGCGACCGGGATTTGAACCCGGATCGCCGGGCCACAAGTCCAGCGCACTAACCACAGTCGCGGCCTATGTGAATATTGTTATAATCTAACATTGTCAAAATATTAAATTTATACTTATTAGTTCAATGTCGCCTGTGAAGTTATTTTTACAATGTAGTCCCGTCTTTGTCGTAAATCACCATACTTTTGGATTCAAATAAAAAGTGTTGACACATAGAAACAAGCATTTCACAACAATGCCCAACAAAAATGACTTATTTATGTTCATGCAATACCATTCTCTCCCACATGGATAACATATTGTATACATTACTTCAGAATAGACATTTATAGGCATTTTAATCACATTTAGACATGTTTGTTTGTATCAACTGTTAAGCAACAAAATCCAACAGAAATTCATTTCCAACGATTTTATTCATAAAGCAAAATGAAAACATCGTGAATTAATTTGTTTGGCTTCATCTTACATCCTATATGGCTTCAAATTATAACATGAAATGTGTTGTTTTGTTGTTATTCTGTCGTAGTGTGTTTGTGGTCAATCCCCAGTAAATATCTCCTGTACATCTACTAACAATTTTTTACCTTGAATAATGCTATAAAATACACGATCAAATTAATTGATACTCTTTAAACATTATTAATGATATATTTTATCTAATTGAGAACTTTTAAAATATTAATAGCCATATTTTTGTAAATTGATATAAGTATAATTACTGATAATTGTACACCGCATAAGAGATTATTTCGACAGGGAATTAATGTCTACCAATCCCGTTGTTTCCTCCTTACTGCAGAAATAAAATTCACCGAAAAGTATCAATAAAGTTATCAAATGTTTAATGAGGTACGCTGGAAAAGGTTTTGATAAAAACACAGAAATTCAAGACAAGAAAACTAACCATTTATATAATAAGGGGTATACAATATTCTTACTCATTGTGTATTACATGCAGGTTGAAAGAAAAAATAGGAGGACACAGTATGATGGTATATATAAAATCTCAAAGTTCAAATATCATTTACATTTTCGAAATAAATAATTAAGTCTATATAGATGTTCAGGTCTGATTTATGACTTTATAGTTTTAACAATTACCTATATCTATTTAGGCTAGGCTTTGGGGTCATTTGATTAATTTACCTGATAAAAAAGCGCATCTATATAATTTGAAATAAAGGTTTTACAAGGCAAGCAAAAAGGTTCCGGTAAAAAACGGATTGGGAAGACGCCCTTCAATAAACGTACGGTTTACGTGAAGTTAGCTGCGTCCCAATAACGTCGCGTCACGTCACGACGTCGTTGTGACTATAACAACGTATATTGCACTAAACGCTACAGAAAAACGACCCTGAAGAAAAATATTGCATGGAAGAAGATTCAAGTCAAATATTTAAGTTGTCTCGCCCGGATTCCATGCAAGAAAGGTAGCTTTGTATTCTATGTTATAAAAACACACAGCCTAATTGAATGCCCTTTCATGCAATCGAGAATTTCGAATTTATTATGATGATTATTATTTATGATAAGAACTGCTCATTTATCATTTCTAATATGTTCGCATGAACTGTTGTAAGTATTAGATTCATTTATTCCAATTATCAAAATTGCAGGTATAATTGTCACACCAATATCTTTGTTATGATATTTTTATTGTCATTATCTAAGTTTGATGGTACAATTATTTCAGTAAACCTAGAAGAAGATGGAGAAAACGAGACCAGAATGTTGTTGAAAATACTCAACCTTACAAACCAAGGATAAAGAGATATCCGATCCCTGGTTAGTTCTTTAGGTTTATGTTCGAATTTGTGAGAAAGTTATAGATCATTAAATTGCCAGGTTGCACCATGAGAACATAAAAATATTCCAATAGCGGTGTTTTAATGAATTACTATTAAGATTGATCTTCATATCATAAGAGATTTCAATGTTTTACTAAGTAACAAAAATCACAGTCATTTAAACTGTTGTATTGAGTGTTGATGCGATAAAGAAGCTCACGTGGCATATGCTTGGCTCTTTCGTCCGTATCAGTGTTCGGTATTGCTCAGTTTGACATTAATCACAGAGGTAAAAATTATAGTTAATTGATATGTTTCGCTGTTAATCTACATCACGAAATGCTCAATATAAAGAAAAAATACTTACAGGTGAAGATACCATGCCACCATCAACCTCCCGTGGAGAAAAAAGAAGAAACATTGAAGATGAGGACGATGGACAGAATGTAAAACGGTTGATGACCAAACATACCAACCTGCCTGACAGTGGCGGTCTTCACCATGACGAGAGTTCACAGAGCAAGTCAATGATTACTGTCAGCCTTAACTACCACGGATGTGATCGCACAGGTGAAAGAAGAGTGTTTGAAAAGCCCACTTTACATATGAATGATAACTTGCCAGAAAGAGGCAAAATGAGAAAGCCTGAGTTTGATCATTATTCACAAGAAGGCGACAAACGCCTCAGAGTAAGTCCAAATAGTAAGGAATCCAATACTTCAGATCATCTGAATTCAGATGATAGCTTTGGGTATATTCCTTGCGAGAATTCATGTGTGTGTAAAGTAGGCTCAGGCCTAAAGCCCACACCAATTGAGCGTCGTGGAAATCCAAAGATACCACCATTGTACAAGAAGTTGTTACAGCGACGAATGCTAAACACAGTAAATGTAGTCATGAATGATTGCTGTGAACGACAATGTTGTCAATTTTGGAGCGGAAGAAGATACTCCAATCAACGCTTTGAAGATTGTTATGGTCCTTCTGATCTGAGAGTTGACCATTTCAGTTGGGGAGTGTGGAAACAGAAATCAGATATACAGAACAACAATAACAACAACGATGATGATGATTGGTTTTGGTGACTTTCTTTTGTTCGTACGATACATAGAGAACAGGAATACGTCTTCGTGTAACAAAATAATTTTAAATTCATTTAACAGTCAGCTAATTTGTAAAAAACTTTACTATGCAGATTAGTGAATTAAAGATAAAAAACGGATTCCAAGAAAATGGCACGTACAATAAATTCCTCTTTTTCCACACAGACCATCCGTGCTACGTGTATGCTCCATTTTGATACAAATGTGATGTGTCAGTTTATATTCATATTCATTAAATCATATAATGAATGCATCACAAAGTTTCTTTGTATAGTTTTCTTTTGTCATACTTACACCAAATAAACCAAGTATATATTGCAATCGAAAGTAAAACTGATTCCCCATACAGAAAGTTGCATTTTGCCAATCTGTCCACAGCTCAACCAACGCATCTCATACAATACAGCATTATATTAACATTTTATGTTCTGTGAACATATATGAAGTCGTATACGTGGTGTTGATGATACGCATTGTGAGATTCGTTAGTATTTTATTTATTTAAAACGCATGCATGCAGAACAACAAGCAAAAACAGTCCTATTACTCAGTGAGACGATTAAATACGCTACATCTTATTAATACTTCGTGTGTTAATGCGCAACACGCATTGCTCAGTCATAGACATTCGCTCAATAACTTCTAACCGGATGCGTGCAGATGCATTAGTTCACTGTCTAAGTCAGGGTGACTGGTAAGGTTTTTGTGCAAGGTGTGTACGTGAGTGTATGCGTGCGCGCGCGCGTGCGTGCAAATGTACCTGTCACTTAGTTCAGCTCGAGATGTATCAATTGACATTATTACCCTCTTGTCGACGGATATTTCTGAGCTAAAATATTGAGCTATTAATTATTTTATCCCACTCTCCATAATTTATTGAATTTAAATGACAAAGATACTCTGAGCCTCGCGAAAGATAATTTTCAAGGATGTAATTATTTTCGCACGAAGTGCGTCTAGTGAAGCTATTTATTGAAGGAGTAAATTTGCTGAAGCATGCGAATTTAAATGTTTACAAACCATTGTCAAAGTATGTTATCTATAGTTATTGGTCCCAAGTCCCATATGAATTTGTTCCAACAAAGTAGTCCAGTGTCTGTGTTATATTATCGAGCTATCTGAAAATTAATAAAGAATATTGACACCTTGAAACAAATATTTTACCACTATGCCCATCAAATATGTCTTGTTTATAACTATTCATGTTGTATTTTCTCTCCCCCGAGATAATATGTTCTAAAAACTATTTCAGTTTCCTACGTATTTGGTCAGCTGTTTATACAGAGGTATTCCAGTAGAATTAAAAGACTATTATAGACTATTAATGTATCACCATTGTGTTTTAAACATTATTCATCTAAATTGAACATGAATAATTATCCATGTTTGCAATAAAAGAAATTTTAAAACAATTGAAATGATTGATTACAATGGAAAGTGAAATTCCTCGCCAAACTGATTAAAGTCGCATAAATGGCAACAAATATCTTACACGAACTGGACCACAAATCTACCGATTTCATTCGAAAATATTTAACTCAAACGAATCAATTTGCGCATGAACTTCTCAAAGCTATTTCAAATTATAATTTTTAATGTTCATGCAGAAATCAGTAAACATTTTACTTGTACATGACAATTACCTGCCTTTATTTCATAGAGAATATCGACGTTCGATTGACTTAAAAATCCGTTTTCGTACCGTCCGAACTGGCTTTTATTCTATTTAATAATGGCTGCGTCCATGGTGCAAAATAAGAAACAGAATTTATTGACAGATGTCCACGTTGGATTAACTAGTCCGGGTGCTCAGTGCTATTTAGTATCAGGAAAATATCTTTACTATCATTATATATGTGACGGACAAGATGACAGGGTGTGTATGTTTCGAAAATATATGGTAAAATTAGTGCTCGTATGGATAATAATAGATATTAACATCGCAGCAATATAATGTATTGTATAACGGGTCTCAATATAGAGATTTAAGTTTACTCTTCCTGCAGTCAGTGATATGGATGAGTAGACTGACTGACAGATATTTGTCTTGGTGATTGATGTTACTATTGTATAAAATACATGGTCCTCTCCAGGGATTGAATCAAGGGCTCTTAGCACTGTTGGCTGACACTTAACCATGTCATTAAAAAGTTAATCCAACTACAAGACTTTTGAAAGTGGCCCATACTCCAACAATCACTTCAATGATTTATTAAATTGTTCTGTACATTGTAATATTTGATGTTCATGGATTCACTCATTAATGATCTATTCAGTTTCAGTATGTCAGAAATGGTCACACACAACTTTACTATTTCTTTACTTGAATATTCACTTTCTTTCATAGCAATATTCACTTTAGGTAAAATATTTTCGGTTACTTGACCCCCCCAAAAAAAAGTACAGTAAATGGATTGCAAAACTTTTCCAACTTTTTTTCTATGCATATCTTTTGTACTTATGAGGCTCAGTTTGTCTCAAATAGTTTTGTGATACTACAATTGATTGCAACTTTTTTATTTTGCTATTAGAAACTTCAGGGATGGCACTAAGACCTAGGGTTGTTTGGGTAACTGGAAGCATGAAACATTTTTTTCTGCCTTATGTATAAATCTGCTATTTATCTCCTCGTAGATCACATTTCAATATAAAAGCATTAATTTTTTTCAGGGTTGGGGGTGTGGCTACAGAACTTTACAAAGTCTCTGTTCTTGGGTGCAGCTTCAACTGCTGAATAAATTCAGCACAGATACTCAGACTGTTTCATGTGAGCCACGTTCAGTACCGAGCATCCCAGAGATACAAAATGCTCTAGTTGTCATGGGTGATAAACCAGAATCATTTAATAAATCAAAAGAATGGATTGGGTCTTTTGAAGTTTGTTTGTGTCTGGACTACTTTTATGGTGTAAGCAAAAAATCATTTTTTAGTATTTCAGTTTCTACTGAAATTCTTTCCAAATTCCAGCATTGTATCGCTAACTCTTCCTCTCTGTTTATAGAATTTAAGCAGAGTTGTAAATAATTTCAAAGCATGATTAACCCTTTGCCTCATAATGCTACATTTCCCCACATCTGAAGCAGACTTCTTTTGAAAGAATTGTGGCAAAAGAAGCCATTACTTGTAATGAGTAATGGCTTCTTTGCCACAATGTTCTCTACCCTTTCAGAGAGAAATAACACAATTTTCTTAAATAAATTGATGTTTTGTATACTTGCTTTGAACTTGGAAGAGTCCAAAGAATGCTTATGAGGCAAAAGGTTAAAGTCGTTATTACATTGCATGCATAATACACTCAGCCTCCTATACATATAATTAAACTGGACCCTACAAGTGGTTCATTTCTTTGAGATCTCTAGGGAGTAGCACCTCTCTGTTAATGTACATCATAGGCACTCAATTTCCATAATTTATATACCCAAACAGACTTAATTTTTTAATCTAACTCATGCGCATGCTTTTCGGGAACCTCGCTGTTAAACTTGGCGTGCTACCACAAGAATAGAGCAAGCATTTCAGAAGGAATACTCAGACCCAGGCTGGATACCGTCACTTCCATCAATCGAAAAAATGGCAAGTGTCTTACCTTTTAGTTTTTCTAATATGCAGAGTATCGAATGATGTTTTTTCTTGGCTGATTTGCATTGTTTGATGAGTTAGATTAAAAAATTAGGTCTGTTTGGGTATATAAATCATGGAAATCGAGTGCCTTGGATGTACATTTCACTTTATGTGTTACATATTTGATACAACAGTGACTTCTTGTTTTATCATAGACACTGTTAAGCATATCAAAATTGTTATAAATAATTCCATTTTATCTTATCTGCTTGAAATGTTTAGTCTTTGATTATGTTCACCTGTGTGAAGTGTGCATGATCATTTGTAATTTATGACAATTTGTAAATTGCAAATAATGAATTCACACAGTATTTATATCTTAATATTTAATTGTCTAATTTACTGCATTTTTTCAGGTACCATGTAAAATACTTCATATAAATTCTGGGAAAGATTTACCATCACAGATGGATGCCATTATAAATCATTTCAGAAATGTTGGATCTCCTATCATGATGGGTATTGAGTTAATTCAATATTGTAACTCATCACTGTGTTTTATCCTGAGCTGCACAGTACATAACAAGAGTAATTACTGGAGATAATTTTAGTGTGCTGTGCACGAAAAGGACATAAATCAGTTTAAAAAACTCAATTTCATTGTAAAAATTCTGTTTTTCCATTTTTCACAATTGCATTACAACAGTGTATTTGTAGTATTTTTGAAATAGTTTGGTGAATAATTCATTAATGTAATCTCCTGTTTTTTTTCAGGAGGTGAAAGTGACACATCATCTAAGGGGATTCTAGGGGTTTGTGCAAATCCTCCAGCCCTTTTAGTTATGGTAAACTACATTTGTTTTCCTATTATGTATATATACATTATGAGATGTTAATTTCATACGGCATATTTTATTACCCCATCATGAAAAATGAAGTTAGAATGATGGAATGGTTTCTTCAGTTACTTGAATTATGTTGAGTTGTTTAAGTGAGAGCTACAAATTTGTGACTATTAATTTTTCTTAAACTTAGTGAAACTCACCTATCAATTTTTATTTGAGTTAAATCACTTCTTGCATTCTGAAGAAAGTACAGACATGTATTATTTTCATACAATTTTGTTAGACAGTGTCCTAATCTTATCAAATTTGCATACAGTTGTTTTTAAACATGTGCTTACTTATTTCAGGACCCACACTATTTTGGACCTGTAGAATCTAGGGAATATATACAACAGAATGCTTGGATAAAATGGAGATTGCTTGAAGACTTTGTAGATCACTCCTTCTATAACATGTGCTTACCTCAGTTAAAAAGTCACTTGTTAAGATAAAACTACTGGCCCCAGTTTCATGAAAAAGCTAAAGGTCTTTTGTTATGACTTTTTTTCAAAAATGGACCACCTATCACGTTACTTAAGGCATACAATAATTGTTTGTTTCTGGTTACCAGACCTACCCCAATTTTGTCCCGGGAACCCTGGACATTTTATTAGACCCGAGGACTGGCACATCCACTTTTTACCTTCCTGCTCAGAAATAATCTCGATAGCAGCTTTCAAGAATAAAAAAAAATATAAAAAAAATTTCTTACTTTCTTACTTACCTTATTTTTAATGAATGTGTAACCAGAAACAATTTTTCATGTCTAAATTGTATGAAGTCAAGTTCAATGTTGAGTTTAAGTATTAACAGCAGACTTACCAGCAAGTTTTTATGAGATTGGGGGTGGCAATATGTGACACACCTTCACAAGTGAGTCTTTGTTTTGCTGGGATTTAACATTGCACACACTACCAGGGACATGTGGCAAATTTGGTCATTCTAGCTTTAATCTTGGAGGAAGAATCCAGGCATATACTTGGGTAGAACCACTGACCTTATGTTAACTAGCATGACAACTTCCTCATACGTGAAATTTTTCTGGTTCTGGATGGGATTCAAACTCACAGCAGTGAAGGGCTAAGGATTAGTGAGATACCATAACCACTCAAACACAGAGGCTCCCACATGAGTGATTCTGGTGTAAAATATACATTGCACAGGGACACATTTATTGATGTTTACAGTTCGAAAA
The DNA here is from genome assembly GCA_008271625.1 of Lutraria rhynchaena. NCBI lineage: Eukaryota > Metazoa > Mollusca > Bivalvia > Venerida > Mactridae > Lutraria > Lutraria rhynchaena. The sequence continues at coordinate 2,352,206 of VIBL01000040.1, forward strand.
TACAGCATGACACACATTTTATCTGTATTAGTTTACACACATGATCATGTAATTCTTTAATTGTTTAAATGTGGTTATATTTATTTTTGTATGTTTAAGATTTTTAAACTGGGTTGATTTGGACACTCAGTAAAGATCTTTGACAATTGATACTAAGACAATATTATAAAGATAAAAACATGTCTGGTTTTGGTTGTACGAATTCGTATACATTTCTCTCTACTGAAGTAATTGCTAATCATCGGACCATCTTTCCTTCTACCATATTTCTTCACCGTCAAACAGTGTTTATCGGGGATTTCTACATACTGAATACAGTAGGACTGGGTTAAAGTGAATTCCTGAGGACACGAATAGTTACTTCATTACATCCGTATTTCACTGTATCAATATCAGTTACAACAAAATGAAGAAGGGCATGTTCAGGGAATGTATATACTTCACTATATCAGACTCTTCACTGTATCCCAGTCCCCTATAACTGGGTTTTAATGCTTGCTATATGAAAGGATAACAAGCCATAATATATGTTTATTGACATTTATTATCAATGAATTGTAATCATCAACAAAGAAGTACCTTGCTTTAGCTACCAAACAAAATATCTGTATAACAGTAAAAAAATGCTGATAAGCCCAAACAAACACACAACTACAAAATCATGTTTAATTCTTTATCAATTAGTCAGCCTACTTAGGTCTATTGGTAGTGTCTAGGGCCCTCATCCTCAACTGCTGATCATCCATGTGGAGAAGTAGCAGTTACTTGTGAAGAACAAAGTAAGTGCTGGTATAGAAACCAAGGACCCTAGTTATGTTCACTGCCTGCTAGTCTTATAACAGAAATGATGTTTAAAACTGGTGTAACACCCTGAAAAAGTTTCATTTTTTTATATTCTATTATCAAATAACAATTGATAAGTGACAAATATGCTTTAGTTAAGCATAATCAAGATAAGGATTGAATTCATGATCGTAACAATAAAAACAAATAAATTGTGTAAAGTTATAGAACATTATGACTACTGATTAACGTATATGACCAATTGTCATTAACCAGATTGTCAACGTGACTGGACTTCATTTCTTAATAATTCTAATCATTACAGTATTGATAGCAAAAACCAGCAGCAGCTATTATTACAGACTGCTGAGTAAAACTGACAATACTTTATTTATTAACTCGGATCATTCCCGGAAATAGTATTGTTGATTGAACTGTATGAGTAAGCTGAATTTAACTCGGTCAAAATCAGAGTTTCATAACCATAACAAGAAATTGTAGTATACATTTATTATGGAGACCATTAGTATTCATAACAGATTTCTAACAGTGTACTTACTAATGAAATACAATTTCATTTGAAAAATTGACCAAAATTACTGATATATAAATTGTTTACAAAAAAAAAATCAATTGTACATAAACTAAGGGATTCTTTTCACATGAAATGAAAAAAAAACTACAAATTGAATAAGCAAAAAAAAAAAACAACTTATGAAAAAAATATCACCAGTTGCTCATGCAACATTTCAGCAGTAAATTAAAATGGTAATACACAGAACCTTGACAGAAGGTTAAAAATTAAACTATTTGCTTTACTGATTCAGGCATAACTTGAAACAAAACACTAAACTTGAAAATGAAAAATGCCCATATCATGATTGGCAACAAATGGTACTTATTCTGACGAATTTCTAGTCACATTTTGATTAATGAAAAGATAAGTGAACATAAACAAATAGAATTGATATGAATTTTTAAATAACACAAAAACTTTGTGTCACATTATCAAGGTAGCTAATGGTTTTTACAGATGAAAAAAAAATTGCCATTTTTATCTTAGTTTGGTCAGTTCCAAATAAGGCAAAACTTGAAATACCGGAAAGTAACAAAAAAGTTAACTAAAGCACAGTGTAGCTAAAGCCAACTAAATTTAGAAATGGCATTCCGATAAACGAGAACATAGTGGAAAGTATAAAGATTGGAAGAAAATATTTTTTTAGCACAGAAACAATGGGGAATGTTTTGGTGGGTTCTAACATTATCTGAAGATCAATTTACACAAAATATAATATTTAAAATGCAAAGTGAAAAGGCTTAGTCAGAAAAGTTTCCAACAGCATCATGAACAATGAAGCACAAATACCTTTGGCCTTTTCTACCAGGGTATGTACAAGATGATACCAACAAGTTTGGAGACTTGTCACACACTGTGGCTTGCTATTGGTCAGTTTACTAGCTAAAATCAAAATTAACCAATCAGGCGCTTAAGATTTACGGGGTTTTGGACTTAAAGACTCAACAGTAAGACCTTTAACCCAAAATGTAGAAAAATAGCATTTGAACACAGCATAACTGAAACACATTGGTAACTAAGTCAGTATAATAAATATCTTGGTGACAAAATTGCCCACATCAGATTCATAAGTCATGCTCAATAAGCTCATATTCACACTGACTAGTGTTTTTACGTGATGATAATGAGAAAAATGTGAGTCTTTATTCATTCACAACATTGTTCAACAACCTTGTGAGCATAATCTAACCAAATGGTGGGTGTGATCCTCACAAAATTCTTGTCAAAACATCTTCAGGTCAGAACTGAAAGTCTAGCAAATCCTTGCAACGGAATTCCAAATCCTTTTGACCACTGACACACAGTACACCTACTTAACAGTACAAGCTAAAAACACCATAATCTGAAAATTGGCAATCTTAGAAATCATTGTAATGACGTTCTAGGTACGAGTCCAAGCTCTTGTAAACACACTGTGGCCGCTTGAGCCTTCGCAAGCTTTTTGTTGTTACTTGTAATAGATGGCTGATAATCTGTACCATTTACACGCACCTGTAAAAATAATTATTAAGCATTTTAAAAGAATAACGAAAGTAATCATTTCAACAGTAGTAATTATTACAACAAAAGTGATCATTAGAACAATAGTAATCATTCCAACTGTAGTAATTACTACAACAAAAGTGATCGTTAGAACAATAGTAATCATTTCAACAGTAGTAATTACTACAACAAAAGTGATTGTTAGAACAATAGTAATCATTTCAACAGTAGTAATTACTACAACAAAAGTGATTTTTAGAACAATAGTAATCATTCCAACTGTAGTCACCATTTCGACAGGAGTAATCATTTTATTAATAATAGTCATTTTAACAATTTAGTGAATTTAACCAAAGTCAATTTAACACCATCTGTCCAAGGACAATCTTCCAAATTAAACTTTCGCACTGAAGAATTTACAAGCATTAAAATTGGTGAAGAGGTGATCGAAAGGGGCATAAATGTTAAAATGAGCATATATAAACACTGGTATGGCAGTAAAACATACATCCTGGTAAATGTTCATATGCAAGCTGACATACTACATTCCCATTGATTTCAGAACCAGGCATGATTTATAATGAAAAACACTTCTTAAACTGTAATACCTTAAATAAGAAGTCCCTTTTATGTGGGGGTCCACTCTCATGCACGAGATCATAGTGCGGAGCCCCCCATCGTCTCTTGTTACACAATTCTCCAAGTGCAGATACAGGATGTTTACCTGTTAAATAAAATAAAATATCACAAATAAAAAAAAAACTATTTGTACAAAAAAAACAACCAAAGTGATTAAAAAAATATTACATCAGTTTTATTCATAACAAGTATTGTAAAGTTTATACATGCTGTCTTGTGCTTTCTTCATACCTATGTGTTATTTAGATATGTATTCTGATGCAGTCTGGATACAGACTATACAATAAAAGTAAACATAGATGTGTGTAATTCTAATGTACCAGGAATGGATTTTCAATCATATATTATCAGTAATAAAACTATGTGGTACTCATTATATTCACAAACAACAATTGATAAATCAACAAAGCTTGGTTTGTTGTGAGGAAATCTTTCACATTTACAGTGACTAAAAAATAAACTACTTCCCAAGATGCTCAAACCTCAGACCCTAACAATATAAGTACCCAGAAAATAAAGTTCAATTAATCCATTTTGTGGACTGATATAGTGTAAAAGTCTTGCAAAAAATTGGAAATCAAGAAACACATTTTGATCTGGTGAGAGATCACACCAAGGAATATGTTTAAGGACGATTCGCTGATTTTCTTGAAAAAAAAAATAACAACACAAAAATAGATCTGCCACGATTGGTGTGTTGTTGTGACATATATGATAAACCAGGCTCGTTACATTTATTCTAGATAGCGACTATGCCTTTATGTTTAAAACTGACAACTTGAAGAGTTTAATTTGTATGCATATATGAATGTTTTTTTTTTTTTTTAAAAATGTTCATATCCCCAAAAATACTTCTCTTACCCCCAGATTTCAAACCATTAATTTCAGAAGGGAGTGGGAACACTGCGATACACATGAACACAGCCAAATAGCATTTTTAAACATCTTACAACATGACAAGCCAACATACTCAGCTCAATTGGTAGAGCATTAGGTCTACAGATCCGATCTCTGTTTTTGTGAATTTAAATCCTGGGTGTGGCAAATATTTGCTGTGATGATTCGGCTGGAGACATAATATGTTAGGCCATTTGTCCTACAATGCTTATCATCATCATTCATGTTGAGAAGTTGGAGAACAAGGTTAGCGCCTAGTACAGAATGAAGGAAAACCAGTTAGGTTTACTGTTTGCTGATTTGTAACGGAAATAATATTCAAAACCAGCATATACACCCCAAACAAATATGAAGACTGCCTACCTGACAAATCTTTCACAACCGGAACCTTCGGCTGTGCACTTTTTTTCCCTTCTCCAACAGTGACAAGACCTAAAATGAGTAAGAATAAATCCAGAGTTGCATAACAAAATCTTTTGAAGAGATCATTAGACTTTTTTTTGCTAATTTGTTAAATTTCTCTCACAGATAAAGCTTAACTTACAAGATAATCAAACAAGAAGTGTTATCCTGTATTAGCAAAGTGTCTTCAGCAAATTAGACCTTATTAAATTCAAGGGCCATAACTCAGTTTTAAATGTGATTCTTTGTACGCATGTGAGTTGGCTAGGAGGTGTACAGCAGCAATATAATCATATTCAAGGACATTATTGCAGGTGAATTTCATGAATTTCAAAGTTGGAAAATATGTACTTTGACAATGCAGACTGAATTCAAGGGCAATTTCTTAAGAGCCATTCTTTGCCGTTTTCTGAATCAAATCAAAGATCTTACATAATTATCAGTTAACCGATATTGTCTCCTGTATGAATTAGCAATAAAATGATTGCTAGACAAATAATGACTGACAAAAGTCTATCTCAATAACATAGTTTAGGTGCTAAACTTGTTGAGCTTAACCCTTTACCTCATGAGCATATTTTGGACTCTTCCAAATTCAAAACTAATATAAAAACATCAATTTGTTTAAGAAAATCGGGTTATTTCTCTCCGACAGATTGGAAAACATTTTGGCTAAAGAAGCCATCACTCATTACAAGCAATAGCTTCTTTTGCTACCATGTTTTCAAAAGTCGTCGGCTTCAAATGCATGGAAATGTGGTATAATGAGGTAAAGAGTTAAAACAAACCAAAACATTACCTTTCCGATCTACTTTGAAGTCCAGCATCAAAGGTTCTTTATTTCCTTCATTGTTTTTACCGAGACCTTCACCATGTTTCCATCCCATCTTTTGTAACAAGTACATCCCAATACCACCACTAACAGGGGCAGCGTTCGTGAACACATCCTGTTTATATCAAAGTAAAATCAATTAAAAAAATGCAATTCTACAGCAATCCATTCACAGTCAGTATTACATATGCAAACCACAGGGCCTGGTTTTGAACTCATGACTCTGTATAGTGAAAGTAATAGTTAGTTTAAAGTTATTTAGTTTAAAGAACAAGCAATGAGATACCATCCATATGTTGCATGTAATAATCTAACCTGACAAAACCATTGATGAAAATGGATAGAAGCCCTTTGAAAATGGTACACATTAGCCAATCATTTTATTTGCAACTCACTTCAAATCTTATTCTCTCACTCAAATCATTTTATTTCTTCCTTTGAATAATATCGAATAATCACGATATTTTGAAAAAAAAATGTCCCTTACAATTACATGTAATTGACTGTCCCATCAGATTAATTAATTTGAGCATAAATTTGATCATATAACCAACTTTTAATAGAGTAAATGTTGGAATACATTAATTGTCTGCACAATAAATACGAACATTTACATGTATACTGGCAAGACTTTAACATGCTACAACATGAAAGACTGTACATTAATGACCTCATAATGCATTTTATCATCTTACAATATGAGAAATTTGACATGAAATATGCACAACTCAAATACCTACTACATAATACTTGAAACTTAATTAAAATCAGTTTCTTAGTTTCAGATGAGAGTTACCTTTTCTTGAGTGAATTCGTGGACTGACATAATATAGGTCAGTATGTCAATAACAGTCAGTAGGTCATGACCTTTGTGACCTTAACTCAGAATTAGGTCAATTTATAATATATCATAGATAATTACAATTCTAATCTCAAGATTCTCATCATTTTTTACCAAAAAATTATTTCTTAGACAACAAATGCTATATACCTACCATGCAATTTAAAAAGTATGAATATTATATTTAAAAGAAACATAAATATGATACAACAACTAGTACAGTTTTATATCTCACATTCAAATAATATGCAAATTTATTTCCCGTACGTTATACACATGAACGAATATTTATGAATATTTAATAGTCTTATCTTTGAAAATGCTACAGTACCAACACAATATTTTATACCTGTACAAAAAAAACTACATGTAATTTCTGAACAACAGAAGTATCAATGTACTAATTCAAAAGGTTCCTCGAAGGAAAATACCAGGCATAAAATAGAAAACAATTTTTACAGTCATCGATCACTTCAATCTCCTTGTTAGTAGTAACTGAGTCAAATAAGACACTTCAAGGTTCAAGGCAACCAGTCAAAATTCAAGGCAATAACAAGTTGGCAACGATCCAAAACACATATGAATAGTTTGACTTCAGACATGGTTCTTTAAATAGCACTTCACAAATAAGAATGTACTGGTAAAAATATTGTCGTAAGTACAGCAGGGCATTTCCACTTACCACATTTTTTTTATACATTGCACACAATCAGACATTGCGTCTGCCGCAGCAAAACTAACAGACACCTCTTGATTGTAACATCCTCTGTACAAAATTCACCAATTAAAATACTTGTATAATAAACATGCACACTGACTTCATATGTCATCCAATCAGATACTTTATATTTTTAAAAACATCCAATCAGATTCTATGATAGTTAAGGGTTATCCAATTAGATTCATACACATAAAAGTCATTCATTCATATTCATTTGCACTGTAAATTTATCCAACAGAGAATTACTTTCATAATTTGACAATTTCGATATATTAAGTAATAAAAATGTAAACATCATACAAGCTATATCTTGGAATGAAACATGATTGTCAGTTTAGGGTTGGAAAAAAAAGAAAAATTGTGCTCATCTAAAACATGTTCATTCTTAACTTATGGCAATCAATTGATCTGACAAGTATTAAATTGTTTTCCCTCTCTTAATGCCATCTATGCCAAAACCATGGTCACAATGAACTCAAAATGACTATCAACTAAATGTAGTTCAAATTCAGGAACTCAAGACCCTCTGAATGATAAGAAAAAAACATTTCCCCAGGTAAATACAAAATACTTGACATATGAAATCAATGAACAGATTTGCACTGCCATGCACAACATTCACTAAAATATCAGACAGTGTAGACAGAACAACACAGAATATTTTAAGAAAGTACAATTGATATCATTGTGGATGTTATAAATGGCAGCCACACAAGTATGACAAAAAAACACATTCCACATAATGTCTCTATCTGACACATAATGTGGTATGTAGCTGAAAGGCTTCAAATAACAAGGCCACCAAGTCATCTAAATCGAAAAACCAAAACTGCCAAAATCAACCTACATATAGCTTAAATTATGTTGGGCCATTGGCACAGAACATTTTGAAAACAATGCCATTATTTTTTAAAGAAAAAAGTTATTTCAAAAGTTAGGAAAATGCAGGAAATGAAACAAAAATCCCTGACAAAGTAACAAATTTTTTTTCCTACAAATCTGATATGAATTTGATCTATTATAGTCAGTATTTCAAAATGAAACAAGTGACTTCATCAGATATAAAAACCAAAGAATTTGGTGACTTAGGCAGTCGTTGTTTTCCAAGATGAAATTGTGGCCAAGAGAATCTGTTTGATCACCAGCTGTAACTTGTTACCTGCAATAAAATCTTGTAAACTTGTTTAGTTAAGCCTGCTCAGTACAATATGCGAATCTATACATGTTTATATAACAGGCATACAATTAATGATATCAATAAAATTAACATAGAAAAAAATCTACAAAAAATCACAATCCATATTTTGATAATTTATGTAGCTAGGTTTAAAGTTATTATTTATATCAGTGAAGCAATTCATTACAGTTAACAAGTTATTCATCACAAGGAAATGCTCAGGAATAAGACCCACCACTTTATATGAATGCACTTAGCATCATAGACCCTTAAGCTCAAATGGGAGAAAAAGTCATCAACATTTAGCCTTTGATAAATTGTCATTTTTTTATAATCAGTTTTTTTAAAACAGTGTTTTTGAAGTAGCCAACAGTTAAGAACTAGAATATTTTACATGTGCAATTTTTTCATGCAACATCCCTTGAACATACTCATGTTGAATTTTTTGTCTACCACTAGCTAGGCTAGATGTTTCTTAATTCTGCACTTACTCAAGACTACAAGTTCAAGCTTAAATGTTCATCATTTTGTTTTTATCAAGAAGAAATGTTTGCCACTGTAAGTCTTTCATTATTGTTTTTATAATACTGTAGATTTTTAGAGACATTTTTACAATGAAAAAAATGTCATATCTATCTGTGATCAAGGGAAATAACACTGGTATTAGTAAATTGGTTTTTACAAAATTACTTAACTTCTCACAAATATCTATAAATTACTCAACTACATTAATATATTAAAAATAATCGTACCAATTTGAACTTACATTATACATTCATAGTTGAGGATTATTTTCTATGACACGATAAGGATAATAAACTTTAACAAGAATGATAAGCATTATCTTTATTCATAATATACATTATTATCAGTACAAGAGCAGGCAATAACTAGACAAGTACATATATAATAACTCAAAGTAGACATGTACAATAACTAGGAAATTTTACCTTTTTCAGCCAAGCTTGTCGTTTTTTATCACCCATTAATTCCTCCTGAGTCATAATATTAGCTCCTGTACTACCAATAAACTGTCCTGGAAGATTTTTGGACTGAGCCCATTGACTAGCCTAAAAGTAGACAAATCAATTATGCCTAATACACTATATGTCCTGACTTAACAAAAGCCCATGAATAGAAACAACCGTTTCAAATGTTAATATTTTTCTCTGCTTATTTTTTTCAATCCTCAAGGCCTTTCTGTATAGCTCAATAGAAAAAACATCAGAAGTTCGAACCTTGGATTTGGTACATGTCCTCGGTGATGATTTGATTCACCATATTATGTATAAGGCCATTTGTACTCCAATACTGATTGGAGTGATTTTGAGGAGTAGTAGACAACTTGAGGAAAACAATGTTATTACTGATACAGAATCCAGTAGAACTAGTTAGGTTAACTGCCAGCCAATATGTAACTGAAATATTGTTAAAAACATGATTCTTATGACAATGCATCAACATTAAAATACTGCACAGTAAAACCTCAAAACCATCTCAATATTACAACCACCTTGCTATAATGACCACTTATTTTCAGGCCAGCTTTCAATAACTCCCCAATAATTCAACTTGGTAATAAGAACACCTCAATATTACGATATTTTGGGCCCCCCAGGTGGTCTCACTAACAAGGTTTTACTGAATAGAATTATCAAACAGATGCCAGTAGGCATAATGCCAAGCCTGTGAACTCAACCTCATCAAAAACCATGATATATCTGGGACCTTATGCGTTAATAAAAGGGTTGGGATTTAATTAAACAATCCAGACTTATCCATACACAGTTAAAGCCCCGGCAAGACAAAAATTTGAACCAAAAATTTTTATCTCCCAATGTGACTTTGACTTTTGCTCTAAGGACATGTGTCAAGTTCTACACCAGCGCTCAACAATAAAATGAATCAGTATAAAAGCCTGAGCAACCCACCTGTTTTTGAGCTTTGTTTAAGATAATTTTAGCAGATACATCGTTGGGATTCTCCTGAAGTTTTTTCATGGCAGTTAATCTCTCTGACACAATAGAGGTAATGTCAACAGGCTGAAAATGCAAGTAATTCATAATTAGACTAAGGCCATCGACTTTATCATGATGTACAATTACATGTACGTAAAATACAGTCAAACTTGTGAACAGAAATCATTCTTCTGAATACCAGTCCCTCCCTTGACTGGACTTATTCCACAAGTTTGCCTGTACATTTATCATATGATTAGGTCTGAAAAAAAAATAGTTGTTACCTGTCAGATCCTGTTTTGACAATGACCCAAAAGTTTTTAAAAGCAATATATGACAATGACTAAGTAAATATGATAGTTATTTTTCTAGCGTTAAAATTTGACATAAACAGAAATACTTGGTAAAATGACATTAAGCAAAAATTGTCTACAACAGCAGCCATGGTCCGACTTGTTAAATCTACAAACTAAGTTTCAACCAATCATTGAACATATAACGCGGCACTTTCATTCATACAAACCAAAGAAGACAAATTGAGGCATTGGTCGAAATTAAGGTAACTCAATTTGAACAAATAATCAGCCAGAATAATCCAACTTAAAACAACATTGAAGCAATACAGATTAGGAAAAAATGTCTGGGAAAAAAGTAGTTTCAAATTTCCATTTTTCAAAGCCTTAATTAGTAAAACTCCTGAGATATGAAATCCTCTGAAAATCGAATGATTTTTAAAGATTTGGAATTTTCTATTCTTTACGCAAAGCAGAAAATTCCCTAAATAACGGATTCTCAGAATTTGGGAGACCAATTCTTTATAACCTGCTGACAAATCTTGCTCACCAGTAATACCATGTAATACTTTCTCCAAAAATACAGAAAATTTTCTGAAATCATAGGGTGTCAAACGTAAGAACAAAACACCACTTTTAAAACAACTGTTGAAAAAAAGAAAGCTCACTTATTTATTATAATGAAGTCAACGAATAATGCATAGCCTGAATCAAAGTAAGCCATATGGTCTTGAGTTCTCTGAAAACCAAAATTCTCAGAAAACTGGACATTTAACCATGTCCAGAGTGGGTTCAGTTTTCAGGGTTTTTACTGTATCTATAAACTGTCCCGAGTATATCCATGAATAAAATAGATTTTAATAAAAACTTACTGCTTCCGGTGGCTCCTCAAAGACTTTAACTTCTGGTTTAGCCTTTGGAGGCACTGGTGGAGGAGGCATCAATGCTGGTATATCACTCACTGTGTTGGTCTTTGGTGTCACTTTTGGAGTAGGATCCGGTTCTACTGGTACCCACTCCTTGTCGCGATGCTGGGATCCAGAAGAGACAGGGAACTGGATTCTTAGTTGTGCAGTCTGTGCTATTCTTTCTTGTGGTGTGGCAATTGGCAACTGCTTCGCATTCTGTAAAAATTCAGATATAATGAATTTTTAGAATGACTCAACAGACCTTATAAAGCATAAAGACACTGGAATCAGATCAATCTTCGCTGGGAACAACATCAAAAATCCACAATAGAAAAATCACTAAATTGATCAAGGACTACCTTTCATCACTCCTATTTTCTAATATTTTTTTCAATAATAAGCCAGGTCTTAAATTAGCGAGATTGCCATTAGTGAAATGCCTGTATATATACAAGAAAAATTCTGCAAGAAAAAAGTGCCAAATAGTCAAACGAGTAAGTACACAGGAACCAGTAAATTGGAGTAAGTACACAGGAACCAGTAAACTGGAGTAAGTACACAGGAACCAGCAAACTGGAGTAAGTATACAGGAACCAGTAAACTGGAGTAAGTACACAGGAACCAGTAAACTGGAGTAATTACACAGGAACCAGCAAACTGGAGTAAGTATACAGGAACCAGTAAACTGGAGTAAGTACACAGGAAACAGTAAACTGGAGTAAGTATACAGGAACCAGTAAACTGGAGTAAGTACACAGGAAACAGTAAACTGGAGTAAGTATACAGGAACCAGTAAACTGGAGTAAGTACACAGAAAACAGTAAACTGGAGTAAGTATACAGGAACCAGTAAACTGGAGTAAGTACACAGGAAACAGTAAACTGGAGTAAGTACAAAGGAAACTGTAAATCAAGTTCATCCAGACAAATTTGCCAAAACAAATTTCCAATCAAAGCTTCTGCATAAATACTTTCAAATCCAAATGTGCAGACTTTTCCTTTGGTCTAGACAAGTCTAAATTGGAGAAAAAAAGAACCTATTTACAGGGTAACTTACCTTTATATCTACAATAATAGATCCAGGTTCCTTCACTTGGAATGGATGATGTAACATATCTTCATCATCAGAATGTTTTGTTGGTTCTTCATCAGAAGAACTTTCATAAGGATTCTTCAATTTCATCTTCTCCTTTTCTTTCTCCTGAATTTTCTTACAATATTCTTAAAATAGAATGGATTACCAGATAAATTAATACAGAACTTTGGAAATAATACCAAACATTCTCTAATAAACAACCCCCTAATTAACTACTGTAAGAAGAAAAAAATATAAAGACTTCTTAATCTTTCAATTTATATCTAATGCATCAAAACATAGCTCAAATAATTTATGTATTAAAAATTATATATAATGTAACACACAAAGGGGTGTTCAACAGGAAATATTTCATAGTACAGTGCAACTTCTCGAGAGCAACCCTCTTTTTTAACAACAACCTTCCTTCAACAACAGCATGATATTTTCCCACTGTATGATTTAACTATTAATTTAACCTCTCTAGAGCCACGACCTCTCAACAACAACAACAACAAAAACAACATAATTTTGCTTTCCCCAAAGGGTGTTGCTTGAGAGAGGTTGCACTGTAGAACTAGTAATAAATATAAATTCTGGGCATTCTGAGGTGAAAATCGACAACTGAAGTATCTGTAAACTTTGGCTGAAAAGCTTTTTTGTCAGATTCAGGTTGACTCAGCTGCATACTCACATATAGGCAACTACATGACTGAACTCAGGTAGCGAAAACATAAAATTGCAACAAGTACTATAAAGAGTATCGTAATTCAGAGAGACAATGGACTAAATGTGAATAATTGCCAAGCCCCTACACTGACATATTTCCATCACATGTGTTGACTTACCAGTTAACTCCTCCACAGACTTTCCACCAGACTTAATAGCTACATCTAGTTGTGGTCCTCCTGTTCTTGCATTTGTGACAGCATTTTTGCTGAAAACAAAAAAATTCCTATTTTCAACATGAGCCAATGAAAACTATAATTAAAAATAAAAACACCATGGTCCAGTGGTTAGTGCGCTGGACTTGTAATCTGGAGCCCCGGGTTTGAATCCTGGTCACTGCAGGTCATCCCCTTCTATGAAAATTGGACAAAAATGTCGATTTTCCTCCATGTGGAGAAGTTGCCGGCTGCTTTTGGAAGGGTAAGTTAGTACTCATTAGTATACAGTCTAGGAAAACTGGTTAAGTGAACCGGTCGCCGTATCTAACTGAAGAATTGTTGAAAAACAGTATTAAACCCTAGTGACAATAAGTTACATAAAAACAAAAACAAACAATAAAAAACATTCTTCGATATCCAGTCAAATTAGAAATATCAGTCACAGGTAAATTAAGGTGATTCTTCAGCACATATTTTGTGATGCAAGACAGAATTAACCACTGACAAAAACTGAATATCATTGTCTCACATTGGTGGCTTTAAGAATAGATTTGACTGTATGCTTGTTCTAAAATTGATTTTATTACATGGAATCAATTAAGAGCAAAAAACAACAAGGCAGCATTTTGAATAGAAACTAATTTAGATAACAAAGTGCATAAACATGAAATTAATTGATTTGAGTCATATGAGGATATTACATTATAAGAAAATACAGTTATATGTCTGTTCTTCTTCCTAAAAGTTTATAACTTTTTAGGTGGTTAAGTTTATCTCAGATTAGGGGGAAATATAGTAAATTCTATGCGAAGAATCAAGCTAAATTTCCCCAAGTTGGAAGGAAAACAATGCATGTAATCCCTCCATAGAATACACTTACATTGCAATTTCCCTGAGTTTTGTTTTGTCTATTTTGAGTCTCAAATTTTCAAGTCTTTTCTTTTCTTTCTCAATAAATCTATCCTTCTCTCTGTCTGGAGAGGTACTCCTTGATCTACCTCGATCTCTTTTCCTGCAAAAAGGTGAAAAACTTAGGTTAATAGTTTTTTACGCTCAGTGTTGGAACTAACCAATAGCTAGACAGCATTCATAAATGCCCACAAGACTTAATATGAATAAAACAGTTAACTATTTGGAGCAGAAGTAGTAAATGTCATTGAATTTGGCAAATTAATTTGAAATGGTAGTTTTGCATTCAACACAGAGTATAATGAATTTATAAGTAATAACTTTAATGATAAGGGAACCTTTCTGACCACTAAATCTATGATAACAAAAATTCACATGGTTGGACACTGATGATGAAATCTAAGAAAATTACAGAAATAGTAATAATAACATTGGTAAATAAGAGCCAGTAAATCTGAAAGCAAAAAATGGATATGGATGATACCAATACTCGAACTCTTACATATATTTGTAAGCATCAAAGTCTCCATATTTGCTTGTCCAAAATCTATCAGGACTTCTTGACCTTGATCGCCGACCCCGTGACCTTGAACGTCTTTCCCTAGAATCTCTTCCCCTTGACCTAGATCTTCGTCCTCTTGATCTTGACCTCCTTCCCCTAGATCGTGACCTTCTACCCCTAGACCTTGATCTTCGATCTTTTGACCTAGACCGTGACCTTCTTGACTTTCTGTCACGAGATCTTGAGCGTGATGAGCGCCGTGATCTGTCCCTTGACCTTGAACGAGTATGAGATCTTCTTGATCTTTTAGGTGACCTTGATCTAAAATATAACATCAAAAGCAGTTTGGTACCTGATAATGTAAGGCCAGGAATCAGTATCTTTAATCATTAATAGTAATATGCGTGACATAAAAATACAGAAAAATATACCAACTTCTATTTCTAAGAATTTTTTTTAAGGATTAATTATTCTGCTGTAAGAGTCAAATATATATATAGCTTGTTATATATATATATATATATATATACATATATATATATATGTATATATATATATATATATATATATATATATATAACAAGCTAAGCAATTAATCACAGTGTATTTATCTGAGTAAATTCAGATTTTTACAATGTCCTAAATTGTCACATTCTGTAACTAATTTATACAAAGACATAAACTATTTTGTCAAATCTCCCAAACCTTAACAAAGGTTCTGAACAGACAATCAAATTTTTACCTTGACCTTCGTGAGACTGAGCCCTTCCGTTTTGATGTTTTATCCTTCACAATGTCCAATCCATCATTCTTTTCTTTCTTATGTTTTTTCTTCTTCTTTTTGTGTTTGTCTTTCTTCTTTTTCTTTTTCTTAGATCTAGACCCACTCTTAACTTCACCATCAGAATCGCTTAGAGATCCAGTTCCTGAAATTTCCTCATTGTCATCCTCTTCATCATCATCCATGTTGACATCTGGTTCACTATCAGAGCTTTCACTTCCATCAGATGATGATGAAATAACTTCACCTTATGGAAAAGATAACCTTAATCAATACAAGTAAGTCAATATCTTTAAATTATTTCATTTTCAGGCACTGGTCAAGGTGTAGAATAGAAAATTACATGCCAAACAACAAGAAAAAAAATTGATCAAGTACAATGTAGTAATACTATTAATACGAAGTATCAAACAAATTATACGACTGAAACACTGTTTTAAGAGGCATTGATGCCAAATTCATATGAATGAAACAAATCAATATAAATAATTCTATGATAAAAATTAGTACTCAAACATTTACAGTGTATAGAATATCAGGTAATTAGAACTAAGACAAGACATACTTCAACAACTATACATATAACATACAGTCCAGTTTCCAGTTGTCTATGAACAACTTACCATCTTCAAGTCTTTTTCCTTTCTTGTGTAATTCCCCAGACTGTATTAGCTCTGCACTTGTAGCACTAAGTTTAATTCCAAAGTTCTTAAAACCCAGTGGTTTCTTAACTTCCACTTTACCATCTTCTGTGTTTTCTTTTTTCTCAATTGGTGCAGGAAGCTTTGGCAAATGTGGACCAAATGCTCGAACAGTTTTCTCTTTCTCATCCAAATCAATAACTTCATTGAAGCCTTTACCAAGTGAATTGATTTTAATCTCATTTTGTGCCACATCTGAATCATTAGCTTTTCGAGGAGCAGAAGTACTTTTATTTGGTGGATCCATGAGCTCATTTTGAAGACCCACACCATTTTTGCTAACATTTTGATTATCAGCCAAAGAGATCATCGTATTCTTTCTTTTGCCCTTCAAGAGACTTCCCAATTTAGCTGGGTTATCAATCACACTAACATTAACTTTATTGGAAGTTCCTATGTCCACAGATTTTGAACAACTTTCTTTCTTAGGTGATTCAGTTGGTAATGCTATATTATTTATTTCATCATCAAGGAATTTATTCATCTCATCAACAGATGAAACTGTCTTATTGTCATCTTTTTCCTTGCTATTCTTATCAAAATTTTTATTATTATCACTTTCAATTTGTTTTAATTTTGATGCAATAAAGTCTTTAAATAAATCATCAACGATTGTATCATCACCTTTGGCAGATTCTCTCTGCTTCTTAAACAAGTTGAATTTTTCAATAGCAGTCATCTCTGATTCCTTCTCCTTTCGTTCTTTCTTCCTATCCTTGCTTTTCTCTTTATCTTTACTTTTGTCTTTGTGTTTATCTTTCTTCTTAGACTTCTTTGATCTTTTCTTTGAATATTCATCATCATCTTGATCACTGTCATGCCTAGATGATCTCCCCTTATAGTACTTAGAATCAGACATTATCCTTAATAGTAAAATGCACAGAAGTAAATATCAATCAAGCCTCCAAACAACTCCTAAGCACATCATGCCCAAGCTGCAGATGTGCCTGACATTGCTCATTTCTCTGTGAAAATATAAAAAAAATGTGTAAGTATATACTAGCTAGTTAAGCTCACAGAAGAACTGATGAATACAAACTACATTAACTACACTTAAATGACTGATTCCCATGACCTTAAGAAATTTTCCACATGGCCAGCAAAATCAGATTTATGACAGAAATTTCAATTTTTCATTACCGATAAAATGGGAGTTCACACAAGCGAGAGCAGAAGAAGTACAGAATTCATTTCATTCAAAATAGTTGGCCGTAAAACTGATAATGATGGTATATGCAGCTCTAAATTATTCTCTCTATGTCGGTCATCTAGTGAATTCAGTAAAAGTTTAGAGCAAACCATCATTTCTCTCAAGTGCAATTGCAGATGAAGTTTTTTTTAGGTATTTTGCATGATGCACCTAAATTGTCCATCACTTCACGTCTACTGATGCTTTTTGCTAGATATTTAATGATACCAGACTTAAGTGAGACACAAACAAGGTAGTTTCTCTTTTATTTGTACACAAACAGTAAAAATGACAAAAAAAATACAGATAAGTTAACTTTTAGCACAGATAAGTAAATTTTCTATGTTATTTGTCTGTGGACAAGTAAAATTTTCTGAGATTTTGCCGACCCTGCTTCACAGAATTCTTCAAATGGGAAAACAGCATGCTGAGCAGCTCTAAAACAAAATAACAAAATATTTGTCAATACTTTACATAAATTAGTTTTCGGTAATATTTATGACAGGGTATGGAAAATTGTAGTTATGAGAAAAAGTCCACATAACAGCCAAGTTAGTTTACACAGGCTCATTAGATAGTTTGTTCTTTGGGTGGTTTAATTCATACTAGAACAATTTAGCCTTTTTAGACCTGTCCTCCAGCCAAAAAAAATTGACATATAGGACAGGTATGCAATAACAGCGTTTAACCATCATAAAATCTGCACTTTAAGGCATTTAATAAACCACACTTACCCCACCCCCACCTAATGCAAGTTGCAACATAAAATAAATCCAATCAAGGGTTAACCTGAAAACGAGAAATGGTACCTTTATAACCATCCACATGACTTTGAAGCCATATTTCCATCATGAACCCACCAAACATAACGTACAGTGGGTTTTCTGGAAGGACAATGACAATACTAACGCATATAATCAAACAAAATGCGAAATGAGGACGACTGATCGGTGACGGTGTAAAGACTATCTATCATAAATAGTCCTACGATAAACACACGTGTGTGAGATTTGTCAATACAACCAAATAACTACTGGCAAACATGCAGCGGGTTGTGTATGTATTAATTTGTTCCTGTAATGTCTTGAAAATGTTTCATTTCTTTGAATAAACATTGGATGGGTTGAACATGGCAATTTAATGTGTGGTTCAGATAATTTCCATTTTGTCATCTGATTTCGCGATCCAAACTTCTTGATTTCTTTTAAATACATAAGTGATTTCTCTTGATTGGTTATTGCAACATTCTAAGATTGATTGAAGTGGTTATATCTGTTTTTCAAGATATTTTCTACGATAATATATTTGAATTAATACTAGAATTAATATTTGGGAGCATACCTACTTGATCTTGACCAGGGTAATATTATTACTTATTAGTATTAACTTATCAGTAAATAATCTTTTTTATCCTTGTCATTACTGAATTTTATATCAGATTAAAGAGAATTTTGTCAGCTTTAACTTGGTTTTACAGACAAAAGATATTCCAAAAAATATTGAATTTACAACTAAATATGCTACACCAGTACTAAAATGCATCGATTTTCTACTGATTAACTGATAACCCACTTAAGCTTTTGGGGTTGCTAGTAATGATGACCAGGAGGACTCCGAGGAGTAATGACCGTGATGATAGGGTACAATAAATGTGACTTAGGCTTGTAAATATAGTGGATTTAATGCAATGAGACTTTTTTGTTTTGGCACTCTTTTGTGCTGGATAGAGGATGGCCCTTAAAATGTACAAGTAAGAATGAAATTAAGTTATAAATGGTGATGTTTTATCTTGATAGCCCTATATTCAGGGTTTTTATTAAGAACCGATTGCCAGTTGAAACCATTGGTTTGAATCTGTTGTTTTTCCAAGATTTTAAAATTTTTGCAAAAATATGAACCCCCAACTATTTTTCAAAATCTGTTGCTTTGGCAAAAAAAAATACTTCATTTCTTAATGAAAACCCTGTACATTACTTGTGTACCAGTGCAAATGAATGCCCAGTCTAATGTAATGCTAGTCTAAACTATGATAGCATTTTGTTTAATGTTTACTTACTCGTATTGTGATGTCTTGTATTCATTGATAGAAAACCCAAGACTCAGAGGGGGAAGAGATTTCTACGGGATCGTGAGGCAAAAATCTTCGAAAATACAAAGAAGGCAATGTTTGTTAAAGGAGGCAACACAAGCTTGACTGTGACCAAGCTTTTAAAGGAACTGGTAATTATTGTCATGGCAATACAAAGAGAGAAATTTTAAGTACTTGCCATTTGCCAACTTTTACTGAAACCATTTTGTATCTTAAAATGTGAAGTATTCCCATTTTGGGGGGGTAAAATCACAATGCAATGAAAGTGTGTGAGAGCAAAATAGCATTTGAGTTTATAATGCATTGTAATTTCATTGATTGAATAATTAAAAACAATTCATTGGTGTATTGAAATTTCTACACCATTGTATGTTTTATTATATGTGAAGAAAAATATCTTGATATGTGATGTTTTAAATAGCCAAAATTTCTTCTTGCTGTCTTGTACTAAAATTTAACTGCATTTCTTTCAGTACCAATTGAAGAAAGACAATGCAGTTATGTATAAAAGGTAATATCATTTACGTACATCCATGTTAAGGGTATGTTTTTACTCTTGCTCATCTATTAGAATAAAAATGTGAACTGTATTTGTTGCTATACTGGGTATTTGTTTCTTATTCATCGTGGTGTTTCTGTCAATTGTTGGTGATATTTTTTGGGATATCATTTATTTGTCATGCATTAATATTTTGTGGGTATATTGGAGAGCATTGGACTTTTACTTAATTCTTTGGATTTCACCGTGATTTGATAGAATTACTATATATTTTCTTTTATTATTAACTTTCAGAAAGAATATAATGAGACCATTTGAAGATGAGACACAATTGGTAATTAATTAAACTTCATACAGTCAAACCTGTGAACAAAGGCCACCCATGGGAAAGACAAAATGTGGCATTTATTGGTAGTTGGCCTTTATTTGGAGGTCAGTTTGTTTTAAATAATCAGAGACGGTTTTTCAGACAATGGCCTTTGTTCACAGGATGGTCTTTATTCGGAGGTGGTCGCAAACACAGATTTGACTGTATTTTAATTCAATGTTTGTCTATTAATCTGTACAAAAAACAGAGGCTGTGCAGAAACAGAGTCTATGTAATATTTTTTTCAAATTAATATCAGTTAATGTGTAAACCTAAACAGAATTTATGCTGCATGCTGTACAAGCTAGTAAATCATTTATTTGTTCGCAGGAGTTTTTCTCTCAAAAATGTGATGCTTCATTGTTCATGTTTGGAAGTCACTCAAAGAAAAGACCCAACAACATAGTGATAGGTAAATTTAAATTCATTATAAGATAATTTTATGGTTAAATGAATTTTGTATTTCAAGTAAAGAGGCCACCTGCAGGACCCAAAAATTGTTCAAAATAAAGAGGTGGTCTCATTATCAAGTCGTTTATAGGGGAGTTATTGAAAGCATGAACTTCAGTTTAAAAAATATATATCTTACTTTTGTACTTATTGTCATATTTATGGATGCCTTTGAGTAAATGTAAGTACTGGTACAGCCATAATTTTCAATGATTTTTTAATTATTTAACAATGGGCTGTTCAGCAATTGCTTTTAGTTTCAATTTTTAATACTACGTATATTTATTAATTAGATATAAAGAACAGTGTCTTGTTTGTTAATAGTTAGCCTTTTATCCTATTTTTTTTTTGGGGGGGGGGAGGAATCTATTATTAGCTGTTAATGATGAATTATGCCTGAAATGTTTACCCTTAGCAAAAATTCTAAGTTTAAAGACTGCTATCTCAGCTAAGATTTGTCTATAAAGTTGGCCCCAAGAAGATACCAGAAAATTTCTTGTTAGTGAGAAAGAAGTGTTAAATTGAACTTCTTTAATATCTAACTCAAGCATTGTAAACTATTGCATTTATGTTCAGTTAAACTGTTGTTATTGATTGGTAATGTAGTTATGTCTATTTAATAGACGCTGTATTGTACCCAATCATTTCAGGACGAATGTTTGATTATCATATACTTGATATGATAGAGTTAGGAATAGATGACTTTAAATCCATGTATGATATTGAGGTAACATTTAGTTTCTATTTCATGTACACTTGGCTTGTCTTATCTATAAGTTAGACAGCTCCTATTCAGTCTTCACCAAACTTTGTCAAAATGTTTATGGGCATAAATCCTGGCTAAGTTCAATAACAGGTAAAATTGCCCTTGGCTCTCATGAAGTATGGCCCTAGATTCTGTAATAATGATAAAATAGGCCAGCTCATATATCTGTCCAGTTATTCTATTTATAGAATGCTGTCTGGTTTTACTCTGCCTTTGAAAACATCTTGCACCATTACAAGAATTTTTATCTCCCCTGATCAGGGAATAGTCACACACCTGACATTTTAACTAATAATAATTTAATCCATAAGCAAATACATAAAACGTTTTTGAAGTATGTAAGATATTAGATCATTTGTGTGGAAAGCTCTGATAAATTACAACTGAAATGAGATCTGTTTTGTCAAGTGGTCCAACAATACTGGCCAGTAGATGTACGTAGTTGTTTTATGTATTTATCCTTTATATCTAATCTTAGGGTCCTAAATGTTCTGTTGGCACGAAACCATGTTTGATGTTTGCTGGTGAGCAGTTTGAGGTGGAACCAGACTATATAAGACTGAAAAATTTATTTGCAGGTAAATTGTATTGAGATTTATTTTGTTAATAACAATTACAGTGATCTTATTTAGGTCTGTATTACTGTCAAGACAATACATGATATTTAATTTGATCATTACAGACAACACAAATGCATTACGCTATACAAAATATTCAAAGGAAATAACTCTGTTTCATGGAGTAAACTCCAGATGGCTAGAACTTCGGATAACTGGAACTGATTTCGGCAGTCCCTTTGTATTTGAGCCAATGAGAGTCCACTGTAATGTATGTGCATGGAGTTAAAAAAAAAATCAGTTTTTTGTTTTGTTTTGTGTATAATATAGAATGCCTATATTTGAAGCTGAATTTTTGAATTTCTTTGTCATTGTTCAGTATTCTCAGTCCATGATAAAATATTCTCTAAGTGATGGTTATCAGTGTATGACATGTTTATACTCCTAACTACAAGTGTTGTTCTGTGGTACCTGATATTGTTTCTAAAAAGTAGCTTATCAACACAGGATATTGTCCATAACATGAAAGCTGAGTTTTCGGAAGTATCTGACTGTCTGAACACAGGCTTTCATGAAGTTGCCGGACCATCCAACATGTCAGGCATATTTTGAGCAGGGCCAATAACTTTTTGGCGTGTACCAGACCAGATGTCCAGCAGTTGGGCATGATTTACAGCATTTATCACTTATTCATGATATATTTGGTCAGACGAATTTTCTAACTTTGCCTGATCAAATGTCAGGCAAGTATTCCAGCAGTTGTTTTGAGACGCCTGCTGAACATGTCTGGTTAAGAAATACGAAGTCTTAATGTGAACTCAGAAGGAATATTTTTATAAACTGATAATGGCTGACTCTGTTTTTTTGCAAATTGGAGTGATATTGTTTATACACTTAATTACTGCTTATTGGCAAGATTATTTGTTTTTCTAGATTTTTTCCGTGGGGTTGTTGTTAACCAGATTAGGCTACAAGGATTGGAGCATGTAATTATGATAACTGCTGCCAATGGTAAAATCCATGTGAGAAATTACAAGTAAGTCCATGAAATACATTTTTGTATTAAATGCATTATTGACTTGACAAATGTCAGATATAGTATTTATTGTGCTTGGTTATTACGGTAGTGGACATGGATTAATCTATCTACACCAACAGAGTCCAAACAGATTTATAAGTTAATTCTGGGGTAAGTTATGCAGGTTATAGTGTAACTTGATCTCTGAGTAGTTGGCATTTATGTCTGCCGACTTCTACTCTTTATCACTATTTTCCAGCTTTTTCCCCATCAGGTTCGGTACTTATAGGTCAGGATTAGACAGATTTGTATTGTTTCCATGGCATCCAGCTTGTTTTCAACCTTCACCCATGGAATTGTGTTGAAAATTTACAATTTATTTGTAGAATTGCATTAAAGAAATCAGGCAGCAAGACTCCACGTGTAGAGCTACAAGATATGGGTCCATCAGTGGATTTTGTATTGCGTAGAACTAAGATTGCTTCCGATGATTTGTATAAAAGAAGTCTGAGACAGCCGAAGACTGCAACAGTGAGTATCTTGTCTTCTCTAAAGAAGCAGAGATCTAAGAGGAAAACAGGGATTTTTTGTAACATGTGTAAAACTTTTGAGAGAATCTGAAGGGGCTATACAGATGGGCGGAGGTGGTTAGCCCATCCTCATCAAATGCTCTCTACAAATGGCTGCAATTTATCTGTGACTGAAGTTTTAAAATTGTACACTTGGCAGAGCTTAGAAATTTCTGACTACATGCAGTCAAGTTTAAACAATTGATAGAATTATTCAAATGAAATGTGTTTTTTTTTCTTATTCCATAGTCAGTCAGCTATGTGTGGACGTTAATATATGTTTATGAAATATGCCTAATACACTTGTATTCAAATGAATATCTTTAGCTTCTGCTAACAACTATTTCTCTGATTACAGATAAAGAAACGAAAGAATATATCAAGAGATGCTTTCGGTTCACAACTTGGACGTATACACATGCAGAAACAAGATCTGGCTAACTTACAGACCAGGAAAATGAAGGGACTTAAACGTGTTAATGTGGACAGTAATGAGAGCGAATCAAGTCATAAAAAGTCAAAACAATCTGAGGAGAACTGAGTTTGTTCGGAATGGGATTTCGTGTAAATAATCAGAATAAATTTTGTGAAGATCCATGAATCATTCTACACTTATCAAAAGATATGTCAGTGTAATTACAGATAACTTCCATTTGGAAATACAACTTATTTGTTGTGAACTTGAATTGAAAGTATAAATAATGTGACCATTGGAATTACCCAGGGGAAAAATTGCTGAATTTTTTTTATTGAAAAATAAAATGGTTTTGTTAAGCTAATATTTTATCATTCAATAATGTATGGGTTGATTTCCAATGCGTTTATATAGACAATGTTGACTGTAGATTGTGTTTGAATATTATATAATGTAAGACTTTAATTCTGAAGTTATGCTGATGTTAATTGTGGCAAACAGAATCTTATCAATAAAGCATGTTGCTCTACATGTCGTTAATTACTGAATTTAATTAACAAGTCCCTTGATTTTTCCAAAATTGTTAGATAAATTAATTGTATGATTTATGAACATGGGTGTTTTATTTACAGCACAATTGTAAATATTCATGTATGAGTTAAATATTTTGTATATTGTAAATACTCTGTTGGATAAATTGTGGAATTTGTTCTTATCATGTAATGTAGAAGTACTTCCATGCTCTCTCGTGTCAATTTGCTTTCAACATTTGCAGACATATTTAAATGTGTATTTCTCTAGAGTTTTTAATGTCACACTAACAACCAGGGTCATTTAGCAACTTTACTGGCTTTAACAATGGAAGAAGACCCCATGCATACCCCTTAGTGGAACCACCAACCTTCCATAAGCTAGCTGGACACCTTCTTCACATTTGAATTTTTTCAAGTCCCCATACAAATTAACCTTCAATAGTGTAGACATTATGCCCTTATGTCCATCACTGTCAGGACAACTTTTTATCTTGGGTAACTAGTATACTGTGGTAATTGTGTTTAATGGTGTATTCACACTTCAAACATCCACACAAACTGAAAACACATATATCATATTTAGTAAAACCTTGACAATGAGACCTTATTCAAAACCCAAAAAATCAGTCATAATATTGAGGTGGTCTCATCATACAGTTGAATTATATGGTAGTTCTATCGGTTTTTGATGCAAAAAATAACGCTATAAACTAGAGGCTGTAAGGTATTGTTCTTGAAATATTAATAACGCCATTTTGATGTGTTTAAAAAACAGAAACGTAGAATATTTTGCTTATCATTTTTTCCTCCAAAAGGTTAAGCTATATCATGGACTGTTGCATAAATTTTACAAAAGGAATTCCAAGTTACTAAAAATATATATTTATGTACAGAAAGATAATACTACTATATAATTCAAGTGCATGTTGACAATTTTTTTTAGTTTTACTGTAGGTAGGTAATACAAGGTTTGCATAGGTAAGTTGATTCAGAAACTGATTTATCAATATGTTGTGAAAAACTTGTCAATAAAAGTATCTATGTTCAACTAGTACATTGTCATGTATCAAGCAATTTTCTTTTTATTTGTTTCTTTCCTTGCTAACAATGTATGTAATTGGTAGATTCCTATCACTACCTTTAAAAATGTTACACTTAGGTTTTCACTGCAGCACTGCAGGTGATACTTTTCTCCCTTTATCATTGTGAGATGCAGATATATATTTTGATGTTTTTTCTATAAATCTCATTTTTAATTGCAAACAAAATTCAAAGATCTTTTATAAATTTCATCAAATTCTTCTCAGTTTGACCTTAATAGGCAGGAAAATTAAATATATTCAAAAATAGACAATCCATGCATACTTCATCAAATTTTTCAATAAAGGGAGGTAATACAGTGGTTATTTTGGCACATTTGTTGAAGAGCAAACTATTTCAGCTTGAACATCAAGAAAAAATGTGAGGTAAGTAGAAATGAAGAGTTTTTGGGAGACTTTTCAAAATAGATAAAAGTTGTCAATATCATCACAAAAAAAGTTAAAATAACCAGCAAAAAGGTTAAATAATTATGGCAAAAATGCCACGAAAAATTATTAAAACTTATAAAATTTAGGATACCAGTCCATAAATAATAGAGGTCAGATTCAATCAATAAGAGGCTTTAGTTTATAAATTGCTGCCCAAAAAAAATCTTTTTGCATAGAACTTTGTTTTTTTCTGGACTGCTGTACAAAATGTTTTAGTCTGGAATCCTGTTTTGACTTCTCTCATTAGGTCCAGTTTCTGTAACTCAAACAATCTGGTTGATATTGTCAGTTATAGTAATGTGGGCTGAGTTCGATGAATTCCATGGTTTTTAATATCTACATGTTAATGTTAAACTGGTACCCATTGACTCTGGTGTACTTTGTGCACAGCAACATGGAACGGAGACCAGTTAAATGTTAAAATCATTGAAATAAAAACATCATCATATGTATCATATACAATAAAACCTCCATAATGAGACCATCTTCGGGACCCCAAAAAAATTGTCGTAATAATGAGGTGGTCTCATGATCAAGTGGAATTATAGGAGACTTATTGGAAGCCAGTCAGGATTTAAGTGGTTGCTATAACAAGGTGGTCATACTAATGAGGTGGTCGCTATTTGCATATACAGTCAAACCTGTGAACAAATGCCACACTTGGGAAAGACAAAATGTATTTATTGACAGTTGGCCTTTATTCAGAGGTCAGTATGTTTTAAATAATCAGTGATGTTTTTTAAAAAAAATGGCCTTTATTCACAGGGTGGCTTTATCCTCACATTGTACTAGTCCCCTTATGCCTTTAACTAGACATATAAAATCGCACACTTACTTGTGTCCCCTTCGAACACTGAATGGTTTATAAACATACAGTTTCAATGGGTTTATGCTGGCCAGAAACAATAAGAAACGAAAGTCCACTTTTACATCAGACTTGATGTCCTCTCTATATATTGTCACTGTATCTGAGATGTACTTACAAGCTATCTAAAAACAACAATCCTCAAACGTTATCCCGCAAATAAAAACCGATTTGATCCTCAGCCATGCTTCACAGGACTAAGAGTAGTGTAGGTCCTTGCTGTAAAGAATGACGCTATAAACTGGTGGCTGGAACTATAAAGGAATGTTATTGTTCTTGAAATAAAAAGCAAGCCATGTGTTTAACAAGCAATTAGAACAACAAAATATTTTGCTAATTATCATTTTTTCCCAAAAAGTTAAGATCATAGGCATATCCAGGGGGGCACACCCGGTGTGCGCCCCCCCCCCCAAATTTGCCTCAGCAAAGGTTTTTTTCTATCATGAAAATATGATATTGAATTGAAAATATATATAAATGTCTAAACATTTTCGCGTGCAATAAGTTGCAAGTACAGTAACACAATGACATAACATACAATTCGCCTTGGACCTGGACCCCAGTCTACTTGTTCAGTCCCCCCCAACTAGAATTCCTGGATCCACCAATGAAGCTGTCATCAATGTTGCATTACATTTACAAAAAGAATTCCAAGTTACACAAAATTTATTTATGCTCAGAAAGTTAACTCTGCTATGCAATTCAAGTGCATTTTGTCAACATATTTCTAGTTTTACAATATGAAGGTAATGCAATGTTTGCGCATGTAAATGGATTTTGAAATCTGATATATCAGTCTGTCATATTATAATGAATTTATCAAAAGAAAGTGTTCAATGATTACAAATTCAAGTCACTGACTTCTTTATTGTTTCTTTCTATGCTAGCAATACAATAATTGTTAGGACATCGGTAGGTTGCTAAACTACCTCAAAAAAAAACTTTTGTAATAAGACTATACTGCAGCACTGCAGCTCGGCATATAACAAATTCATGGTACAGAAAATGAATCCATATAATTCGAAGTTTTTTCTATAAACCTTTCTTTAGAATGTTAACAAAATTCAAATATCCACTTCAAAGTATTGTTCAGTTCTACTAATTTAACCTCTGATAGAAGGAAATTAAATATATCCAAAGACGGACAATTTATGAGTACTTCATCAAATTTTTCATAGAAGGGAGGTAATACTGACATTAAATTTGTCATAAAAGGGAGGTAATACTATGATTATTTTGGCATATTGGTAGAATAGTCAACTACTTCCACTTTTGCATCAAGTGTCAGATAAGCAGAAATAGAGAAGTTTTGTTAAAGTTCTCATATAGAAAAAAAGCTGACAATAAAATCACAAAAAAGTTAAAATAGCAAAATGAAAAATAAAACAGCAAAAATGTTCATAAAATGCTACAAAAAATTACTGAAACAACCATGCAGCCCATGAACTGTAGAGTTCAAATTCAACCAGTCAGAGGCATTAGTTTCTACACTGTTCTAAACAAAACAATAATTTTGCTTTGAATTTTGCTTTTGGTATCTTTAAACAATGGTGTACAAAGTCTTTCTGCTTAGAATTTTTTTTTCTAGACTGGCTAGCAATTTTTTGGGTCCATAATTCTGCTTCACTTCATTCTTGACTGGTGTACAAAATCTTTCAGTCTAGAACCCTGTTATTATTTCTCACCTTAGTTCCAGTTTCTGTATCTCTAACAATCTGGTTGATATTGTCGGTTACAGTAATGTTAGCTGAGTTCGATAAATTCCATGGTTTTAGTATCCACACGTTAATCCACAAGTCTAATAAAATTCATTTGTTGTATGTTTATCAGAAAATATTGGTGAAAATGAATGTTTCAAATGTAAACTATCTGATTACACATATTTTAAAAACAAACTAACAAATTTTAAATGATAAAATCATTAATTTATAAAAATGAATAATTAATCATACAAACTAATTAAAATACTGATTAAATCAGAGCACAAAAGAAGTAAATTTGCCTTTACTGATATGGAAATTTTCATACCAGACCTGATTTCACAGAAAATCTAGAAGATAATAGACTTAATTTTTTTTTTCAAAAAATAATAATTTGAATCAAGAACTTACAGTCTCTGACAGTTTACATTTTAGTACACAAGAACAAGGGTCCGAAAGATAAAAAATGAGTTACTTTATTTCACCACACTAAACATGTGAACAAGAATATTTTCAATAAGTATATAAAAATTATAAAGTCTAGTTTTTCATTACCAATTTTGACTCATGTGACTGTTCGTAGATTTCTGTATTTCAGCATTGAGGTCATCTTTATACCATTAGCAACCATCCCTTTTATTCAAAAGATTTTATAAACGTTTTTCCACTATTTATTCCATCATTTGGCAACTTTTCCAGCTTTAACATTGGAAGAAGAACCCATGCATAGACTTTTGTAGTAGAACCACCAACCTTCCATAAGTTAGCTGGACAGCTTCCTCGCATTTGACTTTTTCTAGTTCCAGATGGAATTCAAACTCGACACATCTGAGCAGTCTTTTATGAGGTAAATTTGTTCATTGATTAAACATACTTGTTCAAGAAGAAATTTGTTTAAGTATTTCAAAATAAGACAGAATGATAAACAGTATAAATCATCTTGCTGGCATTGTTTCAGTAAGTTCAAGGCTCCCTAACAGAATAAATTTTCTTTTATTTGAGATGCAAGCCTATGAGAGCAATTTATGTGCAAGACACACATATTTCAATTCCGTGTCCAAGAGTTTCAAAAAAGGATATTCTGCATCCAGTTAAAATTAGAATCAATTTAGCTTTCTAAACAAGGTTTGTTCTACCCTGGTGCATGTCAGGCAACTTGCTGACCCATAAAACGCTCTAAATCCTCACAGCTCTCTCAAAACTTAACTATAACTTTTGAGTCCTGTAATAAACTTTAAATTGACTGAGCTCTATCACGTCTCTATATTCACAGGCAAACATACAGTTGAACATTGAGTACATACTTGTTTCTCTGAAAGGATTAATACTTCAATACACAATTTGTTCAAATAAAAATAAGCTATTCTTTCATATACATATTTTATTACATGAAAAGATCAATAATAAGAGTTCAATACATTGGTGTCTCTAAAAGCAGTAATTAAACATACAAATGAACATTTAAGATAAACTTTAATAGCACCCACTGAAAACAAAACATGATGTGTAATTTGTTCAGTAAAAACGTATCAAGAAAAGGTCTCTGTAGAGAAAAAGGAGCTGGCCCAAGAACTTCACGGGTTGGGTCTTGCGACCATCAAAGGTCAAAGTCACAACTCAAGTACTTGTTTTCCATACAGTTGACTTAGAGAAGGATCTAATTGTTGATATTTTATATTATATATTAATATAAACTGGAATATAAATGGTTTTTGAAGTACTGTAATAAATCAACATATACCCAAGTGATAAAAATATTTAATTTGTTTCACTGGACCCACACCGTTTTTCAACAATATTTCAGTTATACATGGTGGCCGGTTCACCTAACTCGTTTTACTGGACTGTATACTAATCAAAACTAACTTACCTTTCCACAAGGGGGCAGCCACTTCTTCATGTATGTAGTAAAATCGACATTTTTGTCGAATTTTCATAGAAGGGTATGACCTAGTGTTGCAACATCGGTTCAAAATCATGATCGATTATCGATTGGAATCGGTTGAAATATCCGATGCAATTTTCCGATTATATAATCGGTTCTAGTGTAGTAGTGCAACATAAGTAGACCACTAGTGTTTGATTCTATTTATGCACCATTTGGTTCTTAGCCATCGCTTTATGCTAGTAGGCATTGTAACATGTAAGCCAGGTGAAAGGAGTGTGTTATCCATATGAACCATTAACCAGGCTCTATTAACATCAAATGACTTGGGGTGGTCAAATAATTGCTTTTCGTCTCGATCGACAATCCGCCATCTTTTTTAAACAACGCGAGTAATTTCCCTGCAATGCGTGTTTAGTTTGAGGCATTAGTAGTTAGTTACAGCGCCTAAATGAAATAGACTGATAATCGATTATGAAAAACTTCAATCGATTATTGGAATCGGCAGACGTTTTCACGCCACTAATCGATAGTATCCGATTATCGTTTCATCACTAGTATGACCTGCTGCGACTGGGATTTGAACATGGATTGCTGGGTTTCAAGTCCAGCACACTAACCACTGGACCACAGTCACAGCTATATAAATATTTGAAAATTACAATAAATCAATAAAAATAATGCACTGCTTTTACAACAAATATGAAAATTTGAGAAAATCTGAAAAAAGCATAAATGTACAAATGTGAATCATTGAAAACTCAACAAAAATGGCTAAGTGTAAAGAACAGATGCTTAAAATTTTAAAGAAATTCATCAAGCTAAAGTTACACGCACTCTATACTTCCTATACCATTTTTTTTCTCTAGGATTTAATTTAACACATACAGCCAGGATTATTTGGCAGCTTTCAGCTTTGTCCAAAACCACACTAACATACCAGTAGTTGAGTTAAATTGACAATTATATTGATGTAGAGTGAATCCGTTGTTTTCAGAGCCTTTTGATACACAAGGTAGAAGAAAGGTTTCCAAGGCATTTGTTTAAAATGGATAAAAACAGTTCAAATCAGTTCAAAACTCTTCATTACAATGGGAGTTACAAAAATCATTGAGAAAAAACAGGATGTTGTCATGACAACTGTATCACTCTGTCTTCACGTCCTTTGATGTCCTCAAAGAATAATGCACTAAAAGCATCATTTAACATTTCTGGATACTCTTCTTTCCAGCTCAGATAATCACAGGCAAAGTTTACTTCACTTAGAACTGGTTGAACATATTTTTCACCTGCAATAAATAATATATAAATAATACATAATAATAAGATATTGCTCTTTTTTTTAAAAAAAAAAAGGTCTCCCATTCAAAAGTTCATTAATTAGCAAATAAAAGGGAAAATGTGAATTAGTACTACAGGGCCATCACCTTTCGGGACATAAGTCTTGGTCATTAGTTTTCCAGCTAGACTGGTACACTCCTTTTTCATGGGGGCAGGACAGACGCTTGAGAGAATGATACCATATAAACCAGCTAGACTGGTACACCACTGGTCATTTGGACGGGGGGTGGGGGGGGGGGGGGCAGAAACAATTCAAGGAGGAATTGGGATTTTCCTTTGATATTTGTTTATACAGGATATAAGTCTCTTATATGAACATAGTCATTTGAAATTCTTACACATTTTACACAAAACTACTGCACTTACAAAATTATAAATCCAAATTGAGAGAAAAACTTGCACACAAATTATGAATCTATCTTCATCAATAAAGAAAGTTTAAATAACGACAAACCCTTTTCATCTTTGTCCCATTTAAGCAATATGTCTATACCATAAATGGCTCTAGACAAAGGGAAATCACTCAGTCCAGCTGGTGGATCCTTGCTAGTGGCTGCCTGAAATACTTGCAGAAACATCTGATGTATCCTAGGCTGCAAAAAGGCACAGTGGTTTTAATTCCAATGTAGAGATCAGATTTAAAATGAAAACATATAATTGTTTGTTTCTGAGAGTATTTATACAAAGTCAATAAAAAGCCACATGTTATCTATGTATTGTTGTTCTTGCAATACAGTAAATGAAGCATGAAGCACACACAGTACATGATTGGTAGAGTTGCTTGTCCTTTAATTCATGCAACTTTTCAACAGCATTCAATGCACATATTTTCGTATAAAAAAATCCCCATTACATTGCTGGCCACAATTGGATGGAACTGCCAACCATGTTTAATCACAGAATAATGTATGGATTGATTTCCAATGTGTTTATGTTGGCAATGAAGCAAGTAATTAGGAATATTGGTGAAACTTACTTCAATGGTATCCCATTTAAAACCAGGGTTTTCCTTCTCAAATGGCTCAATGAACTGTTCAGTGTACATCTATATAAAAAGAAAAGAAAACTAACAGACACACAAGCACTAACAAGAGGAGTTCCCAAATTATCTATTCTTTGAAAAATCTCATACCTACTTATTTATGATAAAATTCATACACTTATAGCTCTGCTAAATGCATGGAATATGAAAATATGCCCAACAAAATGAACTAAAACCTGAGATCTCATACTGTATGTAGAAATCGCATTTCTCATTTGTAGTTTCATGAGTAGAGATCATTTTTTGAAAGAGTAGGAATCATTTCCTATTTTTTTTTTCCATTTGTTTCCCTCCAATTCTTAGTTTATTTCATTTGAAATTTTCTTTTTTGTTTTGTAAATAAATTTTATATAGGTGTTGTGGTTAAGTGGCTATCCATCAGTCTGTCCTGCGACAAATGGAATTCACTGTAATGGTGTTGTACTGTATTTTCCTTTTGCACAAGGTCACAGAACTAATAACAAATCAGAATGCCAATAATGTACTTACCCCAGGCCTATACACATCATACTCGTACAGTCCTACGTATGTCAGATGTTTCAACAAATCATCAAAGTCTGACAGTTCATATTGTCTGTAATATAACAATAAATATCATCTATATTTTAAAGCAACTCAACTCCAGATTTACTTTTCATGACTATGAAATGAAAGATTCTATCAAATTTTGAAAGGAGTTTAATACCTTTAAAAACTTTAAAAAAAAGAAGAATTTTCTTAATCAGCCTGGCAATATAATCACTGAACCAAAGTTTAAAGAATTGTCTTGTAAGTTCTATAACAGGAATGATTTAATTCATAATGTGCATAAAACTAATGTTCCATTCAAGAAAATGAACATAATAAAACCAGTTTTGGGGACCAAGGTCAAAGGTTATCAAACTAGATTGAGGACCAAGGTGAAAGGTTATGAAATTGAGACTGGAGACCAATCCAGCCACACCATTCAATGATATCTAACCAGCCAAATGTGAAGTTTTTGAGACTGGATACCTAATCGTACAACTATTAATTAAAAGTGCCAAAGATTAATGTAAATGACATAGTTGCAGTAAGTTATGCAATGCCAAGGTCAAACTCACAAGATGCCTAAATAGTCCCCATGCAAATCAACATTAACATAGGATAAACTTTATGCCCATATGTAAATCGCTGTCAGGACAACTTTTTATCTTAGGTGGCTAATATTCTGTGGTAATTATATCTAAAGGTGTATTTATGCCTAAAACGTCCACACAAACCAAAAACACATGTAGCATATTCAGTAAAACCTCCATAATAAGAGCATCTTCCCCCCCACACACACCATCATACACTTTCCCCACATCATACGAGCCCTTATGCCTTTAATTAGACATATAAAATCGCACACTTACTTGTGTCCCCTTCGAACACTGAATGGTTTATAAACGTACAGTTTCAATGGGTTTATGCTGGCCAGAAACAATAAGAAACGAAAGTCCACTTTTACATCAGACTTGATGTCTTCTCTATATATTGTCACTGTATCTGAGATGTACTTACAAGCTATCTAAAAACAATAATACTCATCATTATTCCGCAAATACAAGAGGGCCATGATGGCCCTGCATCGCTCACAAAAAATGTAAGTTAACTCTACAAAAAGGTAATACAGGTACACTCTTGGGCAGATAAAGGGGAACAATAACAAATTTGATAAAGAACCATCAAAGGATACTACAAAGAAATATTGGTGATGACAGGAGGACGCTACAGACCAAATCTGGTGATGATTCAATCATTGATACATGAGAAAGTCACTTAAAGGTATTTCTATTTTAAGTTCTAGGAGCCAACCAAATTTATTCCAGCAATGTTGAAAGAGGACCATCTAAGGATGCTACAAACCAAGTTTGGTAATAATCCACTCATTGATTCATGAGTAAAAGACATTTTAAGGTATTTCTCTCTTTAGCTTTTGTGGCCCCTAAAAGGGGCCAACCAAATTTATTTGAGCAAACTTGACAAAGGACCATCTAAGAATGCTACAAACCAAGTATAGGGATGATACATCAATTGGTTCATGAGATGTTTAAAGTTTTTTCTATTATTAGCCCAAGTGACCCCTAAAAGGGGTCAACTGGTATGAGCAAATTGCAGTTAGAACAAGATTTGAAATGAATCTGACCAGTAATTTCAGAGGAGAAGACCATTTTTAATGCCAGACGATTGATCCTGAAGTGTCCATCTACCCATCCTATTAGATCACCCTGAACCTTTGGTATAATAAACTATTGTTCTTGAAATATAAATCAAGCCATTTTGATGTGTTTAACAAACAGAACAAGAGCACATTTTGCTATTATCATTCCCCCCCCCAAAAAAAAGTTAAGCTATTATCACGGTTGCACTAAATTAACAAAAAGAATTCCAAGTTACAAAAATATTTATTTATGCTCAGAAAGGTAACTCTACTGTGCATTTAGTCAACATATTTATAGTTTTACTAAAGGGAGGTAATGCAATGTTTGCACACATAAGTGGATTTGAAATCTGTTTTATCAATATGTCATATGAAGATTTTATCAAACAGAAGTATTAGTGTTCAGAGATCACAAAATCAAGTAACTAGTCACTGACTTCTTATGTTTCCTTCAATGCTAACAGTACAGACACAGTGATACATGTACTTGGTAGGCTGCTGGACTACCTAAAGAAATTTTTACAAGAAAAGATTAG
Organism: Lutraria rhynchaena; assembly: GCA_008271625.1. Classification (NCBI taxonomy): domain Eukaryota; kingdom Metazoa; phylum Mollusca; class Bivalvia; order Venerida; family Mactridae; genus Lutraria; species Lutraria rhynchaena. The sequence continues at coordinate 2,388,084 of VIBL01000040.1, forward strand.
ACTGCAGCACTGCAGATCTGCACAAAACAGTTACTTTCAGAAGATGAATTTATCTAATTTAAAGGTTTATCAATAAACCTATTTTTAAAATGAATACAAAATTCAAATATCCATTTCAAATTATTATTAAGTTCTACTAGTTTAACCTCTGATAGAAGGAAATTAAATATATCCAAAGATAGACAATTTATGAGTACTTCATCAAATTTGTCATAGAAGGGAGATAATACTGACATTAAATTTTTCATAAAAGGGAGGTAATACTATGATTATTTTGGCATATTGGTAGAATAGTCAACTACCTCCACTTTTGCATCAAGTGTGAGATAAGCAGAAATAGAGAAGTTTTGTTCAAGTTCAAAAAGCTGACAATAAAATCACAAAAAAGTTAAAATAGCAAAATGAAAAATAAAACAGCAAAAATGTTCATAAAATGCTACAAAAAATTACTGAAACAACCATGCAGCCCATGAACCGTTGTTCAAATTCAACCCATCACAGGCATTAGTTTCTGCATTGTTCTAAACAAAACAATAATTTTGCTTTGAATTTTGCTTTTGGCATCTTTAAACAATGGTGTACAAAATCTTTCTGCTTAGAATTTTATTTTTTTCTAGACTGGTTAACAAAATTGTTTTGTCTACAATCTTGCCTTCACTTTTTTCCACACCGGTGTACAAAATCTGTCAGCCTAGAACCCTGTTATTATTCCTCACCTTAGGTCCAGTTTCTGTATCTCTAACAATCTGGTTGATATTGTCGGTTACAGCAATGTTAGCAGAGTTCGATAAATTCCATGGTTTTAATATCCATACGTTATCCAGCCCCCTGTCAAATACAAGGTACTGGTTAACAGCAATAAATTGATAAAATTCACCCAGAAATATATGAAATATATCAAATGTTGCTGACCATCAAGTCTAGTCAATTTTATATATTGTATGTTTATCAGAAAATTAACATATTGGTGAAAATGAATGTTTCAAATGTAAACTATCTGATCACATAATATTAAACAAACAAAATTTAAAACATGAAGCATTAATTTATAAAAAATGAATAATTAATCAGACAAACCTAGTGAAAAAACACTGATTACATCAGAATACAAAATTGCCATAACTAATATGGAAATCTTCATACCAGATCTGATTTCATAGATCCAGAAGACAAAGGAATTGAATCATTTTTTCAAAGAACAATAACTCACAGCTACTGACAACTTACTGGTAGAACGTTTAAGTACACAAAAATTCAGGCCAGAGAAAATTTGATATTGGTGCCACTTGGGCCTGGACAAAAACAAGGTACCGAAAGATAAAAAAGAGTCACTTTATTTCACCATATCCTTCATGTCAGACATTTTACAGCAGACACAATCAATAGGATAATCACCTTTTATTTACAAAAAACATGGGGTAGCAAGGTTTTCAAGTTTAAGAACTGCTATCTTAGCGGCAATGATGGAAATGGACCCTGGAGTCTATTTCTCTAACTTCAAAACATAGACAGTAATTAAAGATCTCAGGCGGTAAAAGAGTGATCAGAATGATTTTAATTCAGGTGTCTTAAATCCTAATTATCACAATTTTACAATCACAGGTCTGTTACCACAGCCCATGCTTAAAATGAAACTGAATAAATGATTATCGAAACTTACTTTTCTTCTCTGTGCTGGAAATAGGACACAAACTTATCCAGCTCAGTATTAAGGTTGTATGACACAGGAAGCCATCTTGGTGACCCCTCTAGGGTTTCTGGATCAAATTTACCATCTCCAATCCGTCTACACACGATAGGTAATAAGTCTTTGACTGTTATACATTGTTCACTAGGAAACTGATTGATATACCGAAATGTTCCATCATTGTATAATGACCTGTCAACACCAAAGTTTAATTTCAATTATCATCGATTTAATTCTTCACTTAGTAACCACTTCAATATTAAAATCACCTTATTATTTGAGACCACTTATTTTTAGACTGGTTTTCACAGTTCTCTATATTTCACCATAATAAATCAGTACGTCTTTATACAGCAACAATCTCTTTTTGTACAAAAGATTTTATAGATTTTACCACAATTTATTCTATCAACAACAGAAATTTAAGAAAATATGGACAGATAAGATTAAGCACCAGGTGTAGTTATCTAAATTCTCAAGCATGATTCAGTTGTAAACATGGTCTTTATATCAAAGTTTTACAGTAAGCTAATGTAAAAATTCACAACAAGCACCTCTGCTTCAAACAACTTACTTGTAATCCTTAAAGCTCTGTTTTGTCCACACTATATCCGCTTCTTCACCTGTGTCAACCATTTCAAACCTGCTGTCTGTTAGATCAGGGGACTCTGGGTAATCCAGACAAACCTTCAACTTACGATCTGTCGGTATTGGTGGAACATCTTTTAATTCCGTATGGTCTGTTTCTTTCACTCGGTGTGCCTGATTGTAAAAAGTGTCTTATCAAATGACAGCAGAGAAGAGAATGTAATAAAATCCGAAGAATAGCTCATCAATAATAAAGTAATCTCCGAAACATATTTCATTGCTATGTACCGGTATTCATAAACCATTCAAATTTCAACAAGTTTTGTTTGTTTACATAAATACGTTACCTGAGGTTTAATGCTTAATTAATGTGACTGATTTTTACCAATGCATGTCAATAGTTCTTGGTACGATTTGGTTGCACGTACAATTTTTTTCACTGGGGTTTATAATATGGCAACATTTCTAGCTTTAACAGTGGAGGAAGATCCTAGGTATGCTTCTGGACAGAACCACTGACCTCTGTAAGCCAGCTGGACAGCTTCTTCACTAGCAAAATTTGTCTGACCTTGGGATTTGAACACACAGCAGTGTCCCTGGATTCTACATCAGTACTAATCATATTCTCCACAAGCAACAGCAAACTTCTCAACATGAATCACAAATGACCTTAAACATAATATCTTCAGCAAAACTGTCGCAGAGAATATGTACTGCAGAATTTAACCTTACGAACTCGAGGTCCAAGGACCTAACACTCTCTAGAGCTAAGTTGTTGGGCATAGATTTCAATTATAAATTATTACTTACTGAAAAGAATGAGGGATCTGGTTCTGTTTGTTCGTATGAAATATCTTTGAAGTCACATGGTATCCATGGCAACAACATAGCTTGTCTTCTTTCAGGATGTTGTATATTGGGTACATAATCCCTAGTCACTTCCTCTGTAACAACATATGAATACCTTGTTTCAGATCTCTTAAATACCAAATCAGTTTTCTATCATTATTTTCAGAAGGCCTTCAGACTGGTGTAAATTGTTCATTTTCACAAATGAGAAATTATGTAGAAGTATTTTACTCAGTGTTACTATAATTTCAAAAGATTACCATGATACCTAACAAATGATACTTATATATACACTGATGAATCTTTGTTGATTTTCTAAATAACCACCCTCAAAGCCAAAACTGCTAAAAATGGGAATTTTCCTTCATGTGAATATTCAGTTAACAACTCAAGATTTTGAAATTGTTTACCCCAAGTTGTAACATCATATCTTATTTTACTTTATGCCTCATAAAAAGCAAATTGCTTTAGTCCTGTATGTTGGAGAAGTGACTTAAATTGAAAACTGTTCATCAACCCAATGAAAGCATTCAACCACAAGACTCATTATTGATGATACAATGTTTTAATTTAGTGCAATTTTCATCCATCATGATTGACTAAGAGTAACTCTAAATATAACGTCCTGAAAAGAATTGAAGACCAATATAAATTAAGACCTTATGAAAATTCAGAGCCAAAACACTAACAAATAAATCTGACAAGCAAAAGAACAAGAATGTCTCAGTTAAAATTTATTTAGTAAAATACATACATAAGCTTCAAATGACAAGTTAGGGCAATCACTTGTTGAATTAAATTTACAGACCTCTTACCTCCATTTTCTAAATCCTTAACAGGCCAAATTATTGAATAAGCAATCTGCTGGGGACCATACATCAAAGGAGCCATTTTGAATGTAGGATTATCTGAATGCTGAATCCGAGATCCAAATTCATCCATCACATACCAGACTGGTAATCTTTCATTACTTCCCTGAACATAGAAAACAATGTATAGATTATCTTTTGAAATCAAAAGCATCATAACAGGAGCAGGATTTGATGAAGTAAGAAACAAAATTGTTGTGGTCTTGGTTACCCGAATGATACTAATTTACCTATTTTTTGGCACCAACCCTCAAGTCTCTAATGGCAAATGTTTGGGATGAATCATACCTTGTATTCTCACAAAAGGTATGTTTTAAAAAAACAGAAAAGCTTTTCAATCTACCTACCCTTTTTGGTCAAGTAACCCACCCAATGGATCCATTTTTTTGCCTTAATGTATCCATTACAGTTAAACCAATGAACAAATGCCACCTATGAAACATACCAATATGGCTTCCCCAAAAGCTGACTATGATTCTGATGTTGGTAACTCTCATTCTATATGTTTGAATCAAAGACTAATTCAAAACAATTTTACTTTTTTTGTTTAGTCACATAAGTATGGTATCTTAATTTTTTGGCTAAATGTTTATTTATGAATTCAAATATGAATAAAATAATGCTAAATCATAATTTAAAGTGAGTTAATGTTTGATTTTTGACCTCCTGATCCCTATATTTTTTGACGAGTAAATCTGTATGTTTCATGTACATATACATGAATGCATTTCTTCAGTAATACCTGGTAATACTTACCATGTCATAGTTTCCTATAGTGTATGTATTATTGTATCTGAAGTATAAACAAATTTGGTGATGTAAAATATTTCAAAATAAATGCTTACATTGAAAACAAATGTAATCCGATTAAAAACAATACAATGAAAAATCTTTGCTGCTAAAAATATCTTTTTAAAGTCTGCGGTGTTGCAAAATAACAAAAATGCCTGCTAAAATTAACAAACATTGGACTGGCTCTTGAGCTGAACAAAACCTTGTTCAAGAGCAAACCAAATATTGGAAAAGAAAAAAATATAATTTATGAATGCACTGATTTCAATGTATATAGATATGTTCCAGATTCAACATACTTGAGTAAAATTATCTGAGTTAAAACTCAATATAAACCCATAAATGAACAACTTAAACTTTAATTGACCCTTTAAATTTTCAACAATATCTAAGAATCCAAAAAATTTGCAATGTTGCAACAGCTTTCCAGTTTCATCCATGTTAAATATTGCTTAGTCTTTGTCATGCCTAGTGGAATATAGGACAAGTCATGTTAAATATACACACAGACAATTCAGTTCAATTGTACATCTAAACTGAAAATGAACACAAATGGACCAGGACTACAAAAAGACTGCACCTAATTATTAAAATATTTACTTCCACATCTCTGACAGTAGTTCATCAATTATCTCTTTTTCTTCTTTATTTTCAGTGTCTACACCCATCAATGCAGACATTCTCTCCTTCAATCCAGGTACTTGAGTTAAATATTGTCGTGCTTCATGTGCCCGATATGTCCATGCATGATCCACAAGATAAATGCTGAAATATTACCAAAACAATTACAATCAAACCTTTGAACAAAGGCCACCCTTTGGAAAGTTAAAATGTGGCCTTAATTGACAGGTGGCCTTCATTTGGAGGCCAGTTCATTCTAAATAATCAATGACGTTTTTTGAAGAATGGCCTTTATTCACAGGGTGGCCTTTATTCATAGGTGGCCACAAACACAGGTTAGACAACTTCCATTTGCAAACGAAAACCATAGGAGCATTTTTTCAGTCAGAATAACTTTTAGCCTGTAATACCCTTCATTTATGAATTTTATTCAGTCAGTAATTTACAGATAATGGACTGTAGGCTTTATTGATTCCCCAACTTATTTCTTCAACATAAAATACTCAGCCAACAGTGAAACTACATTACCTAATAGGACTATAATAGTCAAAAAGACTTTTAAAAACTTAGAAAGTTAATTGTAATAATGTTTCTCATAAAAGTTTACAGTCAATGGGATATTTATTGATGTAACTGACTGATTCTCATCCATGCATTGTATTCCATCTTCATTATTAACGACAACTCTCCATGAAAGTTCATCATTATCATCTTCATCGTCACCTGAACTAGCCTGAACACGTTGTATTTGAAATGCTGAACCAGCGTCAAATATCTATAATAAAAACATTCCAATTGAACCTTATGACAGATATCAAACTTAAATAATGAGTTTCATTCCAAAACGTAAGCAAATGTATTAAAAAGTATGGCTAGAAAATCAAGAAAATTTTGAACAACATTTGTTGTACAGCATCCAAATGATATTTCTTACACTTGATAGTAATATGGCAATTGACTAATAAAGGAAATTACATGGTTCCAAAAGCACAAATGATCTATTTTAAGCAGAATGATATTGAACATTGGCTGAGGCAATCAATTGTTCAATAGATGTGTAAACCTATGAAAATACAACTTTATTTGAATATTTATGAACTAAATATATCTTATATGTTCATGAAAATCTTAGTCCATAAAATTGGTCACATCATGAAGTAGAGAAATTTTCTGATCAAACACCACATTGAAAAGTCTGAAGAAAGACTCTAAATCTAAGAACAAATGTACATAATAAGCCATCCTGAAGAGCAGAGCAAGCAAAGCTCATGACAGATCATGATTCTGCCAGTAAACTAATTCAGCTAGAGACTGAATCATACTTAACTTGGCATTTGAACGTAGTAAAATGTTGAAAAAGAAATTGAAATCTTTCATAAAATCCTTATTAACACATTCTGAAACACCAAACTTAACACAAAATAACACTGGGGTATTTTTCTAACACTTCATTTTCAAAATATAAACATGTATGGAATTGGACATAGGGGGCTAGTATGTTGAAGGAATGGTGTATGTGGTTGATTTTGGTGTTGCAAGGTCATGTTCAACTAAACAAAATTGACGATTTTTCGGAGGAAGAAGATTAAATATCTGCTCATTGTTTTGAATTGGACAAAGTGCTTACTGGTTATGTGTAGTATAATGTATTAGCTATATGCAGACACCAGTTATTAGAAATTTGAGCGATTTCTGAATAAGTTACGTAGTGTTAAACAAACTTGGTGCAGAAACTGCCAGGTCAGAAGTTGTAACCCTTGTATATGTATATATATGATATACAGATTATCCGAAAACCTGGTGTAATCCGAAAATAAATTTCAGTCCCGATTTTTTCCCTATATATTTCATTGTAAAATAACCCCGATTATCTGAATTGTCTAATCTGAATACCATGGCTTATCCGAAGTGATAATCGGGTCCCCGAACTCATTTGAATGTGTATTTTCACACCTTAATCTGAAAACGACAATTAACTCAGATCGACCAGACTTGTCCATTGAAGGATTTCTTTAACGTGTCAGAAGGTGCGAAAAACAATTTAAAAAGCCCCTCAGTACAAAGTATTGTTTGTTTGATTTATTGTTTGCAATTTTGGGAACATAATTATCCTATTTGATGCAAATTCGGTTAGATGATTCACCTCTAATTTTGGCTTTATTGATAAATTGCTTTAATGATATCATAATTTGACTTTAATATGCAATTTACATAAGAAGTGTTCACTTTATTTTTCGGAGTTGGTTAAATTGTCACGAAATGTTAAAAAACAATACACAGGATCTCCCATTATAGTAAAATGATTCGGACAACGACGACATTAGTGATGCTAGTTTGTGTTTGTGGCTATATAGCGGATTTTGTTTTGGACTTCGGCTTTATCTTATTTTATTGAAAATGTATGCTTACAATGTTCTCATAATATGCGTATACAATGTATTTCATTAAATGATCAAGTTTTGTAAATTTACAAGTTCGTCATAATTTATTTTGGAGTCTTCTCCCTTTATTTTGATATAAAAAAAAAAAAAAACAGTCTAGATTTCCTTTACCCTAGATTATCTGAAACCCCGGATATTCCAAAATAATTTTCCGTGTGGCCATTTTAAACCTAATATACTTTTATACACCATCCCTAAAATGTGCTAGCCCCTTATGGAATTGGATATACATAACACAGTTTGTTTTCTGGTTTAAACTCCTCCCACTATGTAAACATTACATAACCCATTGTTATATTACAGGCTTCCCGAAAGTTTCCGGACCGTCGGACATGTCAGGCTAATTTCGAGTAAGTTCAGTTACTTTTCAGCAAGTACCGGACCAGCATTTACAGCATTTATCACTTATTTATAATATATTCGGTCAGACAAATTTTCATTTGGTCCATCAGAAGTTCTATCTTTGCCTGACCAAATGTCAGGTAAGTATTCCCGCACTTTCGAGAAGCCTGATATTATATATGCATGGGTACAACTGTGTCTTGAAAACTTATAAAAACTGGAGGTAATGATTATAAATTTGATTTAATAGATGTACCCGACTTTCACGTACTTGACAATAATTAATTTTTGTTCTCTTATAAATAAACAAAGACATAAGAACTAGTTTTTACATTAACCAAAATACATACTTGCAACATAATAAGAAGAAAAATGATGTACAAATATTCAATTAAAGCAACATATATGAAAGCATGTTAACTGTTAAATGAACCTGACCAATGCTAGCATCCAATCTTTAAAACTAAAATTTTTGTTTTATAACATGGAAACTAGGGTGCCTCACGTTTATGAATGGGCTAAGCAATTAACTTTATTGAACAGTAATGTTAAGGCCTGTGCCATATTTGGCTGCTAATTTAAATTGATATTTTTAAGTCCAAGAATCTCACCTCATTTTTCAACTTTTTGAACAATGTTTCCCAATAAAGTTGTGGGACACACGAGTTCTGAAGTTGATATTGGTGAACTAATAAAAATTCTTCCAGTGTCAACTCAGTCGAACTATTGTCACCCTCAGCGGACATGATTTTGATGTAATTATGCTATCCTAATTTATTTAACTTATTGACATGTGTTCCATCAACAACAACAATGTATGCATCACGTGTGTAAGAAAATTATAATGACACCGGTTCGCGCAAGCGCTAAGGAAAAGATCCGGCGTGCATCGATAACTTCCGGTTTGAAAGTCAAACAAAAATTCTGTGAATCAACACACGTTCACGTTTATTTACATATTCTTGTGCGTAAAAAATGGCAGCACTTTTCGCCTGCACTAAATGTCACAGCAGGCACCCATTCGAACAGCTTTCAAAGTCTGAACAGCTCTGTAAAGTGAGTTTTATTTTGGCGACTCCCTTTAAAGTTTAAAAATTGCATTGAAGTTGAACAAAGCGAAATGTAACTATTTATTGCTTGGTTATTTATATTAATAATGCAAACCTGTTACATGATTGCGTACAACTATTGTTTTCGTTCTGTTCATTTGTTTTGTTTAATTGCCTCTGGGGGACATTAACTTATAAATGTTGGTTCCTGATTCTTGTGATCATACTAATATTCTTCAGATTTCCACACAAATCATATTTTATGACATTGACTTTACTGAAACCAATTGTAGCCGGGATAAAACTGTTGAGAAAATCCTGGGAAATGCTTGACAATGAAGTTTCTCAACTGTATATGTGGTGATAAAATAATTCATAATTATTAATCTTTTGATTTAAATAAGTCAGGGAGGAAGTGTTTTAAATATTCTGGATGATTGGGCTGACTGATTATTGACAATACTATCACAGATTGATTGAAATATGGTTGAATTTAAAAAAATCAATTGGGGTACTATGGTGATTTCAGGGCTGTCGTAATTATCAGCAGGTTGTCAAGTGTGTATCATGTAGAACCGAGTTCACTCCAGGAGAGTAAGTATAATTGTTCAATTTGTTGATATGGTTCACAATATTAGAATTAAACTAGTAGACTATGATTAATTAACTTGCACCACTCTTGAAATTAAAATGTGTTACCAGGGCTTGACAAACTCTTATTTGGGTACTGGTCCTGCAGGACAACCAGCTAAGAATTTTAACTAGTTCTACAGCAATTTCAACTGATCCTGAATCAATTTTTACTCGTAATTAGGCCTAAAAAAGGTTTGTTTCTGTTTACCGGACCGACCCATCTTTTACCTGCCAACTGATATAAGTTTTTACGGCTTCCAAATCTTAGTGGTATATTGTTATTTTCACAACAGTGTTGCCGATATATGTAAAAAAAACATAAAAGAAAAAATTTCCTTACCTACCGACCCATATTTTTTGGGGCCTGTAACTGGCAACAACCTTTTTTTGTTTAAGTCTTATGAGCGTACGAGTGGATTTGTTGAGCCCTGATTATTCAGTAATTAGAACTATTATTATAGAAGTATTATTCTTGTTCCTGTAAATGAATTCAGAATTTAGGTATGAATTACTTAATGTAACATTTTTATTTCTGTTTTAGGAAAGGTGCTACTAGTCAGAATTGTAGACATTGTACTCATAATATCAAAGTTTATGGAGAGGTAAAAAATAATTGAACATTGCATAAATGTCAATTCATAGAGTGCTGTCACAGCAGGTTTTAAAACATGACATTATTTTTTTATCTCAATTGCTGATTAATTTGTTTTTTTAATATTATCAATACCAGATTCTCGGTAGTTTTTTTCTTGCATCTGTAATAGCAAATACAATAAAACCAGTACTGTAAATAGTAAATTATGAAGCAATCATGTTTTACTTTCAGCCATCAATTTGCAAATTTTGCAATTTACTGGCTGCTTTTGTGGATAAAAAATGTCAACGTTGTACAGCTTATGAGAAGAAATTTGGAAGTCCATCACACTGTGAACAATGCAAAATGAAATGCGCATTTGATAGATCTGAAAGATCAAAGAACAAGGTACAGAATATTAGAAATATGCTGAAATTTTTTAATTGTATGATGACAATGTAATATATATATATGTATTATAAATTTTCACTGCTGCATTGTTGGTTGCCTGAAGTGTTAATGGAAAAAATATTTTTTTATGTTTATTTGCAATTTAAAAGAAAGTAGTGATAAATATTTTTAAGTTTAAGATTGGAACTTAAGTTTCTAAGTCTTATCTCTTAATGTTATCTTCACCTTTTCTTCAGAAATGTTCTCATTGATATTTTGTCTATGAATCTATAGGTGGATGGAAAGACTCTATGCTGGCTGTGTTCACTTGCTTACAAACGGGTATTAGAAAAGGCTAAGATTCGTCATGAAGAAAAGAAACAAGGTCTGAGGTCAAATCCCAGCAGTTACGATAAACTGGATAAACTTGACAAATCTGAAAAGACTGAAAAAGTGGAAAATGCAAGCACGGGTAGTAATAGTAGAGATAAAATTTCACCATTTGAAAATGCTGGTAACTCACAACCTAGCAAAACTCCTCAAAAGGATTCAAAATCATTGTTGAATCTCTCGGTTGGAGAAAAATCAACTCCACCATCGTTTGCATCCTCATTTGATTTTCTGCGAGAACACAAGGATGAAAAAAGTAATGATTCTAGTGATGTTAAAGTGAAAATTAAAGAAGAACAGGTTGTAAAGGATGGACATCAGAAGAAACATCATCACCACCACCACCACCACCATCATCATCATCATAAAAAACACCATAAAAGGTATATTTCAACATTCCATATTGAGTTGAAAAAAGTTAGCCTTAAATGATCATAATTTCAGACATTGTGAAGTTTGTATTTCTCCTGTCTTAATGCATTTTACCTCAGAGGTTTTGGTGAATGGGATATTATTTATTACTGACATATATTATTGATTGCATTATAAGAAGGAAAAATTATTTGTCTTATAATATACAAATATGACTATTATAGGTTGTTTTAAGTTTCTGAACAAATTTGGTTTCTAATTAGAAAAGAATTAAATTTGTTGGTTGTGGAAGACAAAAAAACAGATCTTGAGAACCTACC